>HG992274.1:20000000-22500000 GCA_905220595.1 Spilosoma lubricipeda
GAACCTCGAGAATGTAGTGTACCTTAGAAGCCAGCTGGGCAGCCAGCTCGAAGACTCTCGTCGCAGGCTTGAGGATGAGGAAAGGAGGCGTTCACTTCTTGAAGCTTCTCTTCACCAGGTTATTATTTTTTAACTTCCTAAAATGATTATAATTTCACGCTTTTATTTCACAGTAGGTATTAAGATACTTATTTTTGTTAATGTTATAAAAATTGTTCCACTAGGTTGAAATTGATTTGGAATCCGTTCGTGTCCAATATGAAGAGGAATCCGAGGCCCGTTTGGACCTGGAACGTCAATTGGTCAAGGCCAATGGTGAAGTTGGGCACTGGCGTTCCAAGTACGAAGCCGAGGCTTCTGCCAGGGCTGAAGAGATTGAGGAAATCCGTCGCAAATATTCTATCCGCATCCAGGAACAGGAAGAACAAATTGAGACTCTCATCGCTAAGATCAGCAACATTGAGAAGCAGAAATCACGTCTGCAGAGTGAGGTAATTCGTTTTAATCTTAACATTTTAATAGTATCATTTATTATCTGAAAAACATAAATAATTATATTTTAAGAAAATGTGTCTGAAATGTTATACGCTTACAAAGTAAATTGTTAATTCTCAGGTTGAGGTCCTCATCATCGATCTGGAGAAGGCCAACGGAACTGCTAGGGAGCTCCAGAAGAGAACTGAGCAACTTGAACGTGTCAACATTGAAATCAAGTCACGATTGGAAGAGACCGTCCAGATTTACGAACAAACCCAGCGTGACCTCCGTGTCAAGGTTACCGAGCTTCAACGTATCAGCCATGAGCTTGACAAGACCCGCGAACAAAAGGATGCCCTCGGCCGCGAAAACAAGAAACTGGGTGGTAAGTTTTTTTATTTAAATATAACTGACTTCATTTTTAAATATAAATAATGATGCCTTGTCTATGCAATTATGTTAGTTTATACAGTAGTTTTTTAAAGATTAAGTAATTGTTAATGTATAGATGACCTGCATGATGCCCGCGCTAATATCACGGAGTTGACCCGCCGTCTTCACGAGCTCGAAATTGAGCTGCGCCGTCTTGAGAACGAGCGAGAGGAACTTACTGCTGCCTACAAGGAAGCTGAAGCTGTAAGTCTATATTTACAGCCTTTTATAATAAATAATAAATAAATATTTCGGACATCTAACACACAACGCTATCTAGTCCCAAGCTAAGCAGAGCTTGTGTTAAGGGTATTAGACAACTAATACATATATACTTTTTTTTTGTAAATACATACACATTACACATAGAAAACACTCAAACTCCGAAACAAATATTTGTAGATCATACAGACATTTGGTCCGACCCGGGTATCGTTATGGAGGTAGCGTAAAGTCTTTGAATGGTAATAGAACATGTATTGAAAAATGAGTAGTCAAACGCACTCTTTATCATACAAATAAATTGTTAGTTTTATTTATCTATTTTTAAAGCACTGAGGGCCAGTTACCCCACTTGATAAAGTATCTGCTAGAGTAATGTCAATCTGTAAGATAACTTTAGATTTCGGTTGGATAAGTCTTGGACAGAGACATTTATATTAAATATTCATTGGATATGTTTATAAGCCACATGTATCTGTTAAATAGTGTTATATGACGGATAACTATCTGAAACTTTATCAGAAACTGGTGAAACTGGCCCTTAATGTTCAAAATAGTAATGTACAGTAATAGGAAAATAGTACTAAAAGATAGGACTGGCTTGGAAATAAAAAAATAATAGTGCGATTTTAAATTTAAGCTAACCTTTATAATTTGAATGTAGCCTATGACATTAAATAAATAGTTAACTTAAAACTTAACATTACTGATTTTTAAGGAAAATCTTGATAACATTAATTTTCATGTAATTGTTTAGATCAGTTAAAAATACAAAGTTTTCGGAAATTAATGTGTCTATCAAATACCCGAACTTTGGTTCATTAGTGCCAATAAAAAATTAAGCCCAGAATTTTCCAACCAAATCGTTTTAAAACGATTTGGTTACCAACCATTTATACGTCATCTTTGTTTAAGCAGAAAGCAAATGTTTGGCAACTCATCAGCTATTTAATACGATACCGATAGTCTTGGCCAGGGTGCCGTAATATTTATAAATAGAAGATATATTTAACCTACGAGGACAATATATTCTTTCGAACAACAATATTAATGTTACCACGTTATTTTATGCTGAAATAAATTATATTGTTTATTAAGTTATAATTATCGCAAACGGAACTCGCATTAAGCAAATTATGCATTACGCATACATTATGAGCATATAAAATCAGTGCATCGCAATATACTGGATCAAACCCTAAATTGAGATGATTACATAAAATTAAGACAAATAAAAACTCAAAATTGGTACAATTCAAATATGAATTAATGGATTGAATGTTCTTTACCAGGGCCGCAAAGCTGAGGAACAGCGGGCAATGAGGCTGACCACTGAACTTGGTCAGTTCCGCCACGAGGCTGAGCGCCGTCTTCAGGAGAAGGAGGAGGAAATTGAAGTCATTCGGTGAGTTGATACTAGCATTTATATAAGAAACGGAATTTTTTAACACTGATCTATTTAATTTAACTCCAATTATTGGAGTTTGAAGTTGTTTACCAAAATGCCACATGTGGTTTCCACACTAAGAGACTCACCCTGGACGATGGTTACACTGAAGACGATCGCATCTGACTAACGCGTTATCACACACCACTCTCTGTGTTTGCCAAATCGGAACTAGAAGCAGATCCACATCTTTCAACGGGTGCACCCCACCCTCTTAATTCACTGAGTGATGGATGTCATCCAATCATGCAATCAACTAACGGTTGATATCAGAACCGTGACACAATTGTATTATGGACAAACGCCAATGAAAAGATCAATAGATTGTTATTATAATTGACTACTATTAAGCATAGAGTAACATGCAAATTGATAGAAATCTGAAAATACATAATTAATTGAAACATTAAGTTTCAAATGATGTATTATCTACCGAGATTGCACTCCAGGAAACGCATTTGCACATTTAATAAATTTCGGATAATTGGCATGAATGCCATTTATATATAACGTTGCATCTGATTGGTGCTTATTAACAGTGATCACGCTATATTTTGGCACTAAGTACTACTGAAAATGTACAAAAGACGATGCTCATTTTCTCGCGCCCTCAATTAAACAACCTCGGCCTAGGCAGCGCGTGTAGATGTGATCGCGCACCTATCATAAACATCTGACGCGAAACCGTATATCTTTCAACATGCCGCCAGTTAAAGTGCCTAACTATAGTAAGTGGAACAAACCGCCGACCGCAATATATGAAGATAACTATGGCTACGGCATTAACTTCTATCAACCGATGATAGATTATATTAGCAATAAAGAGCAGGGTGTTGCAACCAAACCTCCCCACCTACCGTGGAACAACGAACGAGGATTGGACCAGTATAGACACGATACACCGATAAAAGCTTATTCTAAAGAAGACGTGTCGAGGTATTCCCATGAAATTTCAGAACAAGCTAAGCGAGACTTAAATACTTTTAATATTTCAAAACGATCTCCTTTCTCCGTGATCCAAACTGCAGCTGCAGCAAATGTTACAAAACACGTTGGAGCAGAAAGTTTTACTACTAAGACAAAGAAGAAGAAAGTAGAAAAGTTTAAAGTGGAAAGACAAAAGAAGAGGATGGATGAAATTGAAAAAGAATTAGAGTTATACGAAAAGGAAGTAAATGTTGGTGCTGAATTACGGGGAAAAGCTAAAATGTATAGAGGTAAATCTGCAAAAGCGATAGCTCAAACTCTATTGGGAGAAAGTAGGAAGAATGTTGCTGAAGATAGATTGAAGATAGAGATTCATGGTAAACGGAGTGCGATTGACAGAAATATATCTAAAATTACGCAAAATGTAATGTCCCAGGCTATGGCAGAGTCTAGGATTTCAAGTGCCGCGGCTAACAGATTGCAAGAAGCTGTTACTCAGTCAGTCAGTAGAACTATACGGGAAACTTCTCCTACTACATGTATTGTAAGAATTCAGAACATAGAAATCCCAACAGCCGATTACTCATATGTCAAACAGCTGAATGAATTAAAAAAAACGATACGACAATTTGATGAACTGAGTACGAGCTTCATTATTGATACAAGGTGCAGTGTTTGTGTTTTTTTAAGACAATTTAAGTTAAAATTCGTAATTTCACAATCGTTTTATAATACTATATTTATATTGTTAACAGCAAGCAGACCAGCATTGAAATCGATCAGTTGAACGCCCGTGTGGTTGAAGCTGAGACCAAACTGAAGTCCGAGGTCACTCGCATCAAGAAGAAGCTCCAGATTCAAATCACCGAGCTCGAACTATCTCTCGATGTTGCCAACAAAACTAACATTGACCTTCAGAAGACCATTAAGAAGCAATCTCTGCAGGTAATTTGAATTTAATCATTACAATTTAGGCAAAAAAAATATAGAAATTAGGTATACAAATTTCTAATTAGACTAGTTCTTTTTAAAGAAATATCTATTAGAATAGATTTTTATTTTTGTTACGCAATTAAATCAGTTGTATTGGGGTGGTTTAAGGTTTAAATTATTTAAATCTAAAGATAGTATAATTTTTCATTTCTAAGTTTTAATTATAGTTAATCAAAACTTAGAAATGAAAAATTTAGTTTATTACTTATTATTTGTTACATAAGATTGAAAGCATGAGTAGAATCCAAAAATGGTGATCACCATCTCATTGCAAATGTGAACAATTAATATGATCAATTATAGCATTATACTAATTAAGTATAATTTTGTCTCAATGAAATTAAAACAATTAATTTAAATGTCATACGTAATATGTATTTAATATACTGTATAGCTCACCGAGATTCAGACTCACTACGACGAAGTCCAGAGGCAGCTCCAGGTTACCCTCGACCAGTACGGTGTAGCCCAGCGCAGGATACAGTCTCTCACCGGCGAGGTTGAAGAGATTCGTGGCAATTACGAGCAGGTTGGTATAATTATAAGTAGTTAATATATACATGAATTATAGGTTGTAGATGTCAATCTGAATATTCAACTGATTGTGTCATGGAATTCAAATTGAGATACTATGTCAATATAATATCAACTAATAATATAATTTTGAAAGTAACTCTGTTTGTCTGTCACGTTTTCACGGCTGATGCTTTGATTACTGAGGAAGGACATAGGCTACTTTCTATCGCGATAAGAAATACACACGCGGGCAGAGTCACGGACAAAATCCAGTTATCCATGATTGTAAAATTTAAGTTGCAAAGTTTTGCACTGATTAAGCTCAAATTTCAAAATTTCAAATTTTGATGTGATATAAAACCCGCTTTATAGAAGATTTTAAGTAATTTTTTACATTTCTTTCTTCTCATCACTTATAGATACAATGCTATTCCAAAGTGTCACAGCGAAATTTGTCAGGGTAAAGCTAACGAATAAAGCATAAAAAAGGAACATTTATAAAACTTCATTTGTTAATAATAATTTGTTGACTACCGATATGTAATAGAGTGCTTCGGTTATTAATGCTGAAACCAATAATTCTCAGGCCCTTCGCGCTAAGCGCACCATTGAGCAATCGTACGAGGAGGCAACAACACGCATCAATGAGCTGACCGTCATCAACGTCAATCTATCTAGCAACAAGGCTAAGATTGAGCAGGAGCTCGCTGCCGTCGCCGCTGACTACGATGAAATTACCAAGGAGCTGCGCATTGCTGACGAGAGATACCAGCGTGTCCAGGTAATAATTAAGTTCTTAGTTAGGTATGCATTAAAAAATATTATATACGGAAATTGTAAAACTTATAAAATAAATTAAAGGATTGTAGATATATGATTGGTTATGTCAGCTGTAAAATTATGATGTCAAATTTATAGTAGAGTAGACCCAAAGGTAAAAATTACAATGATCGGGGAATATGAAAAGAAGATACGACTGAAAAAAAATGCCTTCAACGTCGATTTTATTAGCAAACTTAATTTTGTAGAAACTAAATTATAAAAAACCTGAACTGTTTCAGACTGAGCTCAAACACACCGTCGAGCACTTGCATGAGGAACAGGAGAGGATCGTCAAGATTGAAGCCGTCAAGAAGTCTCTCGAGATCGAAGTTAAGGTATGTATCATTTAACTTTTTCAATCTTCACGACACTGATTCTGATTGATCATAAAATTTTATAGTACGAGCAATAGATATTTCCTACTTAAAAAAAAATATTCAAAGATAAATAAAACGCAATCTAAGATCTGAAAATATTTTGCCATACAGAACATCTCTGTCCGCCTCGAAGAGGTTGAGGCCAACGCTATTGTCGGTGGCAAGCGCATCATCAGCAAGTTGGAAGCCCGCATTAAGGATATGGAGCTGGAAACAGACGAGGAGAGAAGGAGGCACGCTGAAACCATTAAGATTCTGCGCAAGAAGGAGCGTCAGCTCAAGGAAGTCATGATCCAATGTGAGGAAGACCAGAAGAACATCATCCTCCTTCAGGACTCCCTTGAGAAGTGCACCCAGAAGGTCAACGTTTACAAGAGGCAACTTCAGGAACAGGTAAGTTAATACTATAATTTTCATTTCAGTTTACCTATCATCATTAATAGCTTTTAATAGTCCACTGGCTGATCATGGTCCTCTCCTTACAAAGGAGGTTTTGGCTTACCACACCACGCTGGCCACAAACAAACAAACAAACCTTATACCCACTCGGGGTATAAGGTTTGTTTGTTTAAATTCTCCTTCTCTTGGCAGTGTTGTTGCCAGTTTATATAATCAATATGACAATACCACGTGTTCCAATGCTTTTCTTGTTTTGTTTACAGGAGGGAGTTTCCCAGCAGAGCGTGACACGGGTACGACGATTCCAGCGTGAATTGGAGGCCGCAGAAGACCGTGCTGACTGCGCTGAAAGCAACCTGTCACTCATCCGCGCCAAGCACCGCACCTTCGTCACCACCTCCACCGTGCCCGGCTCTCAGGTGTACCTAGTACAGGAGTCTCGTGCCCTCAGCACGGAGCGCATCTGAGCGCCTTACTCCTCGCCCTAACACACCAGCATTTCTCTCCATCTGATAATATCGGGGCGCAATTCCGGTCGGGTATAATCCTAGTCGTTCATTAAGTGATTTATTAAGCAATAGACGGTGTTAGTTTGTATGACGTGTTCTTGTATAAACTAGCGTCGTCTGTGATGCTGGCGACTCGCTCGTTCGGGACGGGCGCTCGGCGTGGCGGTTCGCCCTAACGTTGCCGTGTCTCCGCATTACTCAGGCCAAACGCCGACCGCTCATCCCAACGGACGTTTCTAAATGTAACGCTAATTCAACCAAATAAAGGAACCAAAAAAATTCAAGCTTTTTTTTTCAATATTTTTCTATTATAAGGACACCGGCGCTATACAACACAATCTCGTTATGTACCGTAATCTAGGTGCAGTAGTTTAAAGTGAAAGAATTATTTTATATTACTATTTATTAATGGTGCAATGTGAATTGTACGTTTGTAACTGTAACTTTTAATATTTAAAAATAAATGCTATTTATGTTAAAGAAACAAAAAAAAGCAATAAAACTTCAAAAGTAACTTGTTTTTTATTTTCACAAAATTCTCATGTCCAGAAAATTCACATATACCCTGTATGAAAACAGTGCAACTGTTACTAATGTCGATTTTAACACGTGGCAAGTCTAGCAAAGTAGTGAGGCTGCGGTGATCCCCTTTTATCGAATACCTGGTTATATTTGTTTATGACTAGACGTTAGTGATTCTATGTGTTAACGGATCAATAATAGGAATTGTTACCACCCCATTTTATCCCTTGCAGGGAATTTGGCAAAATTTCACAAAGTAGCAGTATGAAGTAGCAGGCACTGCTATGTTAATTAAAAGCCAATTTGAACACAATTAAACTACTACTGTTTTTTATTGTGTTCATATTGGTTTTTAATTAAATTCGGTAAGAATCACATTCTACATGTGAACAAGACATTGTTCTGGGCATCAACGAGTAGAAGTTATCAATGTAGAAAGTTGATATCTTCGTATTTACGTTTCCTCTCATTGGAAAGTGGTCTTTAATTACTGGATAAGGCAAGTCAACTTAAGGGAATTCTTTATTGAATGAATATTGAGTTCATACGTATTTGGTTGTGGAAATATTCTCTGTAGAGATGACTGTTAATTATTCATTCACTACCTATGTATTATAAATCAAAGAGACAGTTTCTTTATGTAAGTATGCGTTCTTTATATCATACTAGCAACTCGCTCCGGCTTCGCACCGGTTCCATACGAAAAATATAATATAGCCTATTTTACTGTGAGAAGATGTGCTGTTTAATTTTTACTGACGTCTTCAGCAAATATTATTCTATTTTAACCAATATACTCAAGAATTTAACAAATTATATATTATTATGAAAACCTTCCACAAGAGCCACTTTACCTATTTATTTATTGGTAAAATCTGCATAAAAATCTGACGCAGTAGCTTTTGAGTTTATCACGAACAGACAGACAGACGGTCTGTCTGTTCGCGGCGGTGGACTTCGTTTTATAATTATAATTCATTTATGGTTTGACTTTGTTTATAATATGTAGTAATATTCTCGTATTAGTATTACATATGGCGAAAACTTGTGTTCCTATACCGGTTTAAATGAAAATAACTTTTAAACTGTAGTAGTCTGAAATAATTAACGACACGGATAGAGTAATGGTTAGAGCAGTCGCCATGCCACTTCCTTCCATGTTGGTGTCTTGTGGGTTCGAACCCCAAATGGGACAACGCTTTGTGTAATCCAAAACTATTTGATATGAGCCTGGGTGTTTTATTTTGTCCGTTTGACATTTGTTTATAAAGTCCCTAATGCTCTTAGTAGAAAGTAATCTTAAAAATAACACTCGTAGCATGATTATAGCTAGGAGACTCATACTAATAATTAAGTTTAATATGCAAACGAATATAAGCAATTCAATAACTTTTATATTAAAAAAAAAAAAAGTTATTAAACCACATTACCTATATGCACGAGCATGGGCTTATAAAAAAGTTCGATAATAAGTCTCGCTAACAAAAAAGTATGTCACTCAGAGTCGGTCAGTTCGCTGTATGTATGTATGTATGTATTCTGTACGTGCGTATAGGCCGGCAAGCACACTTTCACACAATAGTTGGCCACAGGTGCGCGCATTCGAAACAGGGAGAAGGATAACCGAACGAAGGAGACTAGATCCCAAAACACAAGGAATCCTAGTGTGGGGTCTAGGGCCTCTATATATGTATATTTTCTTTCTTATAAGACAATAAAGATTATTATTAATATAACGAGGCATTAAAATATACAACAATTGTAGAAAATAAAAATATACAGACATGAAAAATAATTATATAAAAATATTGTGTTTTATCATTAGTTACTAGCTGACCCGGCAAACTTCCTACCGCCATATTTACATATCTGTCTCAGCTTCCCACAGGCAGCATACAGTCGCGGTCAAAAAAGACCTTTCCGTTTATCTTTTCATTTTTTTTGTACATAAACCTTCTCCTAACAATAAGGAAAACATAAAAAAAAACTGGTGTGGCCTATCGGAAGTTATGCGCGTACATACATTTCGGCAATGCATTTTCATATATATAGACTAGTTGTTGCCCGCGGCTCCGGCCGCGTATATGTCGGTTATCGCGGCAAATAGTAGCCTATGTGTTGTTCTGATGTATAAGCTATATTACTGTAAAGTTTCATCCAAATCCGTTCAGTAGTTTTTGCGTGAAAGAGTAACAAACATCCATCCAAACATCTATCCATCCTTACAAACTTTCGCATTTATAATATTAGTAGGAAGTAGGATTTTGTGGTTTATGTCGTAAATATTGGTAAATGGCCGGCAACACACTTGTGACGACTGTGGTGTTGCAGGTGTCCATGGGCGGCGGTAATCGCTTACCATCAGGTGATACGTCTGCTCGTTTGCCCTCTAATCAATAAAAAAAACTTGGCCCGTCTAATTGCACTTACACATAAAGAACTTTTAGTTTTGTCTTAGCGAGAGTTCCGTTCGAATTTTATATGTAGACTAGCTTGCGTCCCGCGGTGTTGCCCTATTCTTTTATGGTTGTACCTTTACAACCGCGATTAACAAAGCGAGGACTACCTTTTTTTAGACAAAGTTAGTCTAAAAAAGGTAGTCCTTATTACATCAGTTATCTGCCAGTGAAAGTCCTATCAAAATTGGTCCAGCCAATTCCAGAGATTAGCCGGTACAAACAGACAAACAGACAGACAAAATTAAAAAAGAATGTTATTTTGGTATATGTACCATGAAAACATACATTTGCATCTAGTATAGCGGCCAAATGCGAGTCGGACTCGCACATGAAGGGTTCCGTAGAAGCAAGTAACATAATAACAGTTCTTGTAGTTCGTTGTAACTTTGATCGATAAATTGCGGTTTACGATTTATGACGTATTAAAAGAAAACTACTTGCTAGATCTTGTTCAAACCAATTATCGCTGGAATTTTGCATGGTAATGCACATCACATATTTTTTTTTGTTTTATCATTATCTTGTTTTAGAAGTTACAGAATTCATCTACTTACCAAGTTTCAACAGTATAAAATCTTTTTATTTAAAAATTATCATATTTCCAACTCCTCCTGTTTTTTCTTCTGATTAATTTCGTTGCGGGTTCCAAGACAGTTTTTTTTTCCTGGGACTTCCCGAGTGTCATTACTCGGTGTGTTCGTGGGTCACTGCTGTTGATCCTGGTGTACAGGAGTTACAGTGGTGGGCGAGTGGGCGGGATTAGTCCCATTAAAAAAAGTATAAGTTCTCATAAGTTTCGGAAAAAACCCTATTTTAGGGTGAATAGAGTTCAGATGTTGTACATATTGATCTACTTCTTGTTTATTTCCTTTAATAATGCTGAATATGTCATCCACGTAACGCTTCCACAGCTTAACGGTATTCGGGCCGAGACTTAGAGCCTTCTCTTCAAAATGTTCCATCCAGATGTTGGCAAGTACTGGGGCTACAGGACTTCCCATTGCGACACCATCTATCTGGAGGTAATGTTGACCTTGAAAAAGGAAATAGTTGCCATCTAAACAGTGTTCTAGTAGATCCATGTAGTTGAACGGTAGCTCGTTGTCTCTCAACAGGTCTTTCACGACGGATAAGCACTCTTTTATCGGAACGTTGGTGAAAAGCGACTTCACGTCAAAGCTCACCATGACACAATCCGGTTCCAACGTGAGATCTTTTATAATTTGTATGAAGTCTTAAAAATATCGAGAAATTGCGGGTAGACGAACAAACTTCTCCTTCTACTTCACGCATAAAACGACGGAGGGCGTGCGCCGCGAACCCAGTCAGCCTGTGACCACGGCCAGTGCAACCTGGTCGAAACGTCAGGCAAATCAGAGGTATGTGATACCTTTTTAAATAAGTGATCGCGTTAATTCCCGTAAAAATATTTATTTGTTAATATCATGGAACGCGAAAGTTTAAAAGTTAGTATGATTGTTTATTGGAATAACTACCAAATTCATAGTTGCAGTTCAGTTATTCATGATTCCTTGTTTTATGGGAACTGCGTATTCGGTCACATAAATATATCACTTAAAATATCATTATGTTGTCACAAAAAAATCTTTTATAGTCGTAATAAAGGTGAATCAAGGGTACATGTTACAGCTTTAATTGGCTGTATTGATTAACTAGCAAATCTGTTTTAATTAGGATTTTAGAAACCATTTAATTTTCTAAAATTAAAGTTTGTAATTGTTTTAAACTTCTGGAATTCTTTTGCTTTTATAGTTGACAATTGTTATTTATTGAGATTTCTTTAGGTATGAATTTTCGTTTCACTGTAGTTGAATACCCAGTGTACGTAGATTATATTTAGTAGTTCTTAAGTTATTGTAAATGACATTGAAGCCTTTTCAGTTGGAGCGTCTAGTGTAATAAAAGAACACAACATGCTTTATCGAGGTAGTTCTACAATTAGCCACTAGATGGCACTAAATGTGTTATCTGTCTCTACCACGAAATTACAATAGATAGTATGTATTTCCTTTTTAGTACATAGTACAATAGAGTGTTCAATCAATCTATCATTTATTTGCGGTAATAAAGGTATGCTGATTTTAAAGATACACTATTTCCTACGACATTACGCGGTGTGCAAATATTGTAAAAACAGAAATGTCATAAGTCTAATTATTCAAACTCTTTAAATAATCAAAATATGTTAATTAATATATAAAAAATAAATAATGTCAATACAAATCAATGTTTATATGAACTGCAAGAGAAAAGAAAGAAAAAGGGTTTTAGATAGTACAAATATAGGTAGATAAAAATTATCAAAGAAAATTAAAATTACACAAACTAGATTCAAATTATACGGTAAGATTAGAGCAAATATTGTACAGCAAATATTTACAATATTTGTTACATTTGTTATGTAGTCGATAAAAAAATAATCAACAGAGTAATAACAGTTGTCTATTAGGTATTGGAATAGTTTATTTTTGAAAACATTTATATTGCTACACTATTATTGAGCTTAAACTATTATCTACTAAACTTTCGTCATTATACAAGATAGTGCAGTTATCGGCAAATAAATACCACACGATGCTACGTATGGATTTTAATTTAAAGAGCAAACTTAATAGGAATCTATTCTGTGATGTGACTGCTCACTGCGCAAAAGAATAGGTAAAAGGTAAAATATCTACTTTTTTATACATTTTTCCTGCGTTAGGAATATACATCCTGCGTGACGGTGAAAGAACACCCAGACTAAGATCAACAATTTGTGGCTCTCACAAAGTGTTGTCCCATGTGGGATCTGAATCCACAACACTTGGCGCCGTAGAAATCGGCATGGCGTCCGCTTAAACCACTAGGCTAACAGTGCAGTCATTTGCGGGCAACAATTGTCACTATTGTAAAGTGACTAATTTCAAGAATGAGAATTGTTAATATGTAGTAGTTATTCAAATTCGAAAGCAATTCGAAATAATAAATTAAATATTAAGATTCAAGTAAAATTATGTACTTTTTAGTACACTATAATATTTTATCAGGATTTGAAAATCATTGTCTGTTTGTCCTGACGTTTCAATTTAAACTTTTCAATTTCTTTAGAATATGATGTAAACCAGTCATCTTGTGAAAAATAAAATTTCATCCATGCCTTTAGTAGTAATCCCTCGGTTGAGTTCTCTTAGATTGCAAAAAAACCTGCATATTATATAACTCGACCTTTGTTTGTAAAACTATTACGTAATGGTTATGAACTTAGAAATAGTTGAACTTAAGAATCAAGTTGACTGTGACTAAAGCTTTAAATCATTAATCAGTATCAACCACCGTATAAACTAAGTCAATAGTAAAAACTAGGTTAATAACAGTCCACTGATGGACATACGCCTCACCTTAGAAAAGAGATATTGGCTATATACACCATGCTGATTATAGAAAATACTTAATAACAGCTCGGAGTTTGGAAGTTGGGGTGTAAACCCCCGTACCTCAGAGAGCACGTAAAGCTGTCGGTCCCGCGCATGATCTCTCCCCGATCGCGTCGTTTAGCCGTCCCATCGGATTATGAGAGAGAGGGACAGACAGTGCACCTGTGTTTGCGCACACACTTAGACTAGATAGGAGAACATCACACCACGCTGATTAGACGGGTTGGAATCGAGTTTGTTTTAAGGATTCCGTTCTTTTGTACAGTGATGTTGCCCTGCGTAGTTTCTCATCTCTTACGACAACCATGGGGTGAATAGGGATGATGATACTTAATTTTCTTAACACACACGGACAAAAGATGAAAGTTTTCAATAAAAAAATACCCCAGAAAGAACACGACTTGAGTTGTAACAACTGTTATTTGACATTCGACACCCTAAAGACATACCACCGGTAATCTAAAATTTCACCCTATTTTTATAATCAGCCCCCTAGCCAAGTTGCTTTTTCAAGCCAAGTGTCTTTCTTTCTACAATCCGTAAAGCCTAAATTCTCGCGTGTCATTGGCTAATCTTAGACAAAGTATTAGGCAATGACACACGAGAATTTAGGTGTTAACGTTTGAAGAAAGAAAAACGGTGGCAAGGGCGGCTGATATAGAACAATTAAGAATACAGCAAAATATTTTATGGAAATATCTTGATAGGAGAATCTAGTACTTTCGTTCATCGAATCAAATACTACTTACATCCCATGCAGCCCATACTTCCTGTATTGTAGTTCAATAGTATGAATGGTTATACATGTTATTGAGATGTGTGATTGGTTTTTAAATTAATTTGAGATAGTTCCTCTCTAACTATATCCAAGGTGTAAGGAATTATGCGAACTTAATGTGAAGATGAAAGTCAGCGGTCACGTAAAACACTATTTGAATATCTTAAGCTCCATTGGTGTAAAAACTAAGTTTATAATAAAATATTATTGTAAACGATTTACTTAACAATGCTGAAAGTAACGAGATTCATTATATTCCATTACTATTTTCCCATTCACGTTCCGTGCACGTCCCGCGAGATCTAAAATGGTCTGTCCGGAAACGAGAAGCCAGACACCGCCCGCCCAGTCGTCGGCCGCCCGCCCAACTGCGCGCGCGCATGCACATTTCCCAGACAGGTTAGTCATATTGCATTTTTAACTTAAAATACATTTATTTGTGCCATATCTGATGTTTACACATATCTTATAACAAGATTACTCGTATATGTTTTATTGAGTCGTATTTACGGTAGTTTATGGTTTAAAGTGCGCTGGACGGTTCTGAATGTGTAATTGACCAAAACGGCATTTTGTAGGCATTGCAACACTTTTTAGATAAACATACGTCGCACTAAAATAACTTGACGTTATTTTAGCTGATAAACTGTGCAGGGTTGCTTGATAAAAGTGCCACGTGGTGACTGTACTATGATACTTGGACGAATTTGTGGCTATTGTGATAACGCGCTACTAACTTTTACATTTCCCTGTTAAGCAACACAGAAAATTATTTTTTTTGTGTTTAAGTTATATATTTGTAGTTCTTCAGTGTCTTTTAATCCAAATGTATTACTAGCTTTATTAGTTTTCCATGATGTTCTTTTATGTGACATATTTTTGATTCGAAAGGCAAGATCTTATGACAATACATGCAGTGTGATATACATTTAAGTTTCATAACTTAATACTCATAGTTATGCAGAATAAATCAATATCAAAATCGAATAAAAACAGCAATATATTTAAACAGTTTTGGGTTCATATAGTACAAACATATGAGTTCAAAGTCCTCACATTTTTATAAAGAAGTGTTTAAAAGCTGCACATATTAAAACATAATTTCAATATCGATTCTTCATTTGCATTTATCGGTGCTATTTACTTTTATTTATCACTATTGTTTCTAAATTAATGACTAGTTTTTGCACGCGGCTCCGCCCTCGTGTTTGTAGCTTATCGGAGCAAAGAGTAGTCTATGTCCTTCTTCAAGAATCAAAGTATCTCCATGATAAATTTCACTGAAATCGGTGTAGTAGTTTTGCCGTGAAGCAGGACAAATAGAAAGACAGACAGAGTTACTTTCCCATTTATAATATAAGTATGGATTTCTGTATCACGATAACGGCTAATGCCACTACTAAATATTAGTTTCCTCGTTTAATAACAGTTTTAGTTTAGAAAGTTAATTATTTCAGGCGTTGTAAATAAAATACAGATATATAATTTTATATGTATATTTGATGACTGAAGTTATCATAGACTAGTTGTTGTCCGCAGCTCCGCCCGCGTATATGCCGGTTATCGCGGCAAATAGAAGCCTATGTATTATTCTATTAAGTTATATGATGTATAAGCTATATTACTGTAAAGTTTCATCCAAATTCGTTTAGTAGTTTTTGCGTGAAAGAGTAACATACATCCATCCATCTATCCATACTTACAAACCTGCGCGTTTAAAATATTAGTATAGAATAATTCAATATTAGATGCGTCCACAGTATCACCCGTTTTATTTGAATCGAAATTAATTTTTCTAAAATAAAATTTGCCAAAGTTACTCCTCATAACATCAGCTAACTGCTAGTAAAGGTCCCGTCATAGTCTGTTTAGCAATTTCAGGGATTAGCCAGAACAAACAGACAGACAAAAGTGTTAAAAATTATTTTTAATAAAGATAGCCGTTAGTTTGAAAAATGTTTTTGTGTACTTCCATATTCCCTTTATATTTCTCCACAATAAACTTAATGGGTCAGTAAGTGAGGCACTATTTTTGTGTAGACTAATATTTAGCTTCCTTTGTCATTTACGTCTGGTCAAGGTATACTTAACTACTTACTGCAATAGTAACTGTGTTTTTTAATCTATCTATACAAATAAATAAAATTGGAGTGTCTGTTTGTGATATTAAAATAACCGCTTTTTAATAAATGCATATGTATGTATACACGATACATGTACTAAAAAAACAATTTTTTTTCAATTCTTGTCTGTTTGTTCCGGGTAATCTCTGGTACGGCTGGAGCGGTTTTGACGGGACTTTGAGCTGATGATCTAAGGAGTAACTTAAGCTAGTTTTGTAGACTAGCTTTGTCTCTTGGGTTCAGCTAGTTATAAATAAAATTATATTTCCGACATCTAACACACAACGCCATCCAGTCCCAATCTAAGCAGAGCTTGTGTTATGGGCACTAGACACTAGCTAATATTAATACATATATACTTTTTTTTGTAAATATATACATATTATACTCGTATATCGTGTTTTCTATAACACCGAAACTCCGAAACAAATATTTGCAGATCATACAAATATTTGGTCCGACCCGGAAATCGAACCCGACACCCTAAAGAACAGCACTGCGCCACCGAGGCAATTCAATTAAATCGTTAAATAAGAGGAATGGTCACTGATCAATTCCTCATTAGAAATGATTTGCATCTCTGATCTCATTAACGTATTTTTTCATTCCTCGGTTACATTGCTTGTATAACAAATTTCATGGCTTTAAACCACTAAGTAGTGTATAATTTATATGAAAAATATTAATTTTGAGACATTAGATGTACCTTAGTTTCAACTTTAAAGTAATTTGTTAAAATCTGAAACGCAAACATACTCGTATAACTTAGAAATAATATTTGATGTTTAATGTTTTTTTGCAAAGTCTGTTTTATAAACTAACTTTGAGGAGTTCATGTCCTAGACACATTGTAGAAAGAACTGAGTGCATTTCATGAATGAAAGTTGTTACTAACATTATTATTTACATATTTGCTTAATTTACCTTGAGTTACAAAAACTAGACATGCAATACATTATGTATTCTTTTTATTTGTACATTATTACAAAACCTGTAACTAACTTCACCAATTAGATGTTGGTTATGTTATCGTTACAATTTTCTGCCAGTTGTATATATATATGCAACTTCGCAACCTGAACATTACGTTTCAAAATTTGATTACAATAAAATTATATTTGTGTTAAATCTCTTTATAGTGGGGTTGTTTATTTGGTTCCTCTTTCTTTGCACTGCACAATATTCTTTCAATAATCATCAATAGTTTATAATGGACCACTGCAAGACATATGCCTTTCCTTAAATATCTTACCTAAAATTAAGTACCGTGGGAGAGTCACGCTTAGGCATGAATGGGCCGGCTCGACCGGAGTAATATCACGGCGCACGGCCTAACAGAAAACCGGTGTGAATTAGCGCTTGCGCTGTATTTCACTGAGTGAGGGAGGATACCGGACGCCCGTATTTTTTGTAAGCAAAACCCAGCAACACTTTTAGTTTGATCCGGGAATCGAACCCGATACTTCTTGATTACTAGTCGCATACGCTAACGCTAGACCAACGAGGCAGTCAGTATTATACACAGTACTTTATATGTACATCTTTTGACAAAAATAAAATAAGCATACCCAAAATCGTTATTTCTCGGTTCTATGTTTATAATTAAATAGATTTTCCTGTATTTGTAGTTAGGAAAACTACTTTTACACATATGTAAATATATTTCTTTCATTCATTCTTTTATTTGTATAAAACTAGGTATAGTGGACTCAGGTATGTTGGACTTCAATTGGTTCAAGTATCCTTAAATACCTTTGACAGACTCTTGGCAGTTTAAATTCATGTTTGCCAAGAGTAAAAATTTCCATTCTATAGTTTTAAACCACAAAAATAATTTAATACCGTTATATATGCTTTACGAAAGTTAAGTTCAAATGCGTCTCAAAATAGCATCGATCGGACTTTCTTGTTTATAAATAATACACATATGTCTTTGTCAATCTTTACTACTCAACGGTGCTAGCATGTTGGGGTCGGCTTTCAGCCTATATCCCTGGGTGCCTGCTATTTATTTGTGAAATCAAATTATAACCAGCTCTTCGAAAACATATAACAAAAATAAAACCGACTTCAAGGTTCGACTCGTTTTCTCTTGGATGCCATTATCAGATCTTAGTGTCCTTATCCCATGATAAGGACACTAAGATCTGTGTGGTACCATTACCACCGTTGGGATATCTCCTTTCCATTAAAAAAAGAACCATCAAAATCGGTTCATAAACGACGAAGTTATCCGCGAACACACATGATATATATATATATATATATATACGACCGAATTGAGAACCTTCTCTTTTTTTTGAAGTCGGTTAAAAACAACATCTACTTAAAAATTATATTAAATAATACTTCTACAATTCACGGATAGACGCTTATATGAATTGTTTAAAATACAAATGGTTAGTACAAACTGTTCAATTGCCTGTTCCATGATATGTATAACGAAGCTAGAAGAGTCATGATGAAAACAAAACAAAACTGTGAAAACAATGTATTAGCGCACTTACATTAGCATAAATATATTTAATCAGAAGCCACAATGAATAATGAATTTTGAAAAGCAGCAAGTTCTTTAACTTGCTGCTTTTTCACGACCGGGCCGGCTCGACCGGGGCGGTACTCCCCTTGCACAGAAAATCAACGTAAAATGACAGCGTTCATGCTGTCGTGTTTCGTTGGTGAGTGCGAGACCGGAGGCCCAATGATGCAGAAGCATCACTAGCCCGCCATAGTGTGGGTCACCATACATACCATTGGTGCATTGTTAGCATTCGCAGTATGGTGACCACCACTCTTGGATTCTGCTTATGCTTTCCATCAGGCAGAGTAGAGTAATTTTGGCAGGGCAAAACATAAAAAAAAAAAAAAAGACGCAGCGGGTTCGATATAGTTCTGGTCTCTGATGTTAACTGACCCCAAGCTTCTTATGTAGTTAAAATCATGAAAAATTGCTGCGCTGCTCGTTTGTCTGCAGGTTTTTAAAATCTTTACTGTAAAAAATCACTTGATAATAATGTAAAATAAATGAAAACTAATCTGCATAGTGCCAGTATTGCAGAGCCTGTATCGATCTCACTAAAGCTCCTATGGCCATGATGAAGACGATTTTGAACGGAGTAAAGTAATGCTATTTCATTTTACAAGATGTTCAAAACAATGTTATTGAATAACATAATGATCCACCTCCTGTTCCCCTACTAAAGCAAAGATTATATTTACTGACTAGCCACGCCCTGCGGTACTATCCACAGGTTTTGTTGCATTTGCATCGGATACTGTTTACTAATTAATTGGTCTTAATACTCGTTACCTCCCAAATTACCTCTTATGTCATCGGCTATCTGCCAGTGAAAGTCCCATCCAAATAGGTCCAGTCGTTTCAGAGATTAGCCGGAACAAACAGACTGATATTTTTTTTTTTAAATAAACGGATTTTGATGTATGTTCCGTATTTGCTTGCATACGCATTTAGTGAAAAGCTGTTAATTTAAAATTACAAACTAACATTTCAATTATATTTATCTTTATAGTATCATATAATTGATCTTATAGTTGTCCTTGGGTGTGTAAAGTCCGCTTAATGAACCGAGTATAATCCCTCTAACGAGATTGACGACGGTTTTTATAATTATATTTAAAGAAATCACATTCTTACTACTCGTAAGTTCATTTTCGCGGTAAAAGCTGGCACATGCAAAAGAAATCATGATCTATAAGATACTTCCCGCTGACCTAAATTGTAATCGGAAATCTCTGTTTACATACAGCTACTGTTGATATTCTGAGCCGCTTGTTAATTCGCGTTAATTTCCCTGATTTTATTGTGCGACACTTGCACAAATAAGTGTCTAGTTACCGTGAGAATTCTTTAAAATGTGGTTATTTGATACCAGGAATTTATTTTATACTTATTTTATTACTTTTGTATGATAATATCGCTGATCTTAATTGCGTCTTGGTTTCGAAGCCTAAGTGAAGAGCTAAAGGAAACAAATGTAAACAAAACAATAAGGAATAATTGTACTCCATGCTTTTTCTTAATTTTTTGCTATCTTTGCCGTTTTTTAGAATCGCTGGGCTACCTAATTACTTGACAATTTAGTCACCAATAATGATTAATGTTAAATTAAATTATCAATATTATTAAGTAACAATAATTGAAAATATAATAACAAATTACAGGTGTTTGTTAAAGCCTCCTGAAAAGAAATGTTTCGTTTTTCGGATTTGTTATAAAAGTACTGTTTAATGTTATGTATAAAAACACTAACAAAAAATATTTACAACTTGTGTTTTTTTTCGTAGCTATAAACCATAGGTACTAGCTGAACCCCGCAGTATTAGCCGCGGTACGTTAATAACCACGGGCAATGCCGCACGGCGAAGCTAGTCTAAAAAAAGTAGTAACTTATTCCTTATATCTGCCTATCAGTGAAAGCCCCATGACAATCGGTCCATCCGTTCCAGAGATTAGCCGGAATAAACAGACAGACAGACAAAAATTGTGATAAAAAATTTTGGTAAATGTACCGTGTTTGTATGTATAGATTTGTATAGATGATTTTTTCCTCTCTATCAGATGTTTCAACTTTACTTGAACCGCAACACATTCTGTTGCACATACCTAATTATAAAAATATTGTGTTTCTGACCGTTAATTTGTCTGTGAAGTTATAAGCCAAATGTGCGTAAAATTTCTGCAAGTGCGTAGCAGTATTCAAAGGCAGTAGCTAATAGCAATCATAAACAAAAGTGTAGCCTAATTAATTGCCTAACACCGTCAGTTTTAAGGTTAAAACAACTATGCCTTTCACTACTTCCTTTGTAAACATGCTGAACATTGAACATGCTCTGAATATTAGCTTCAAAGTAGGCCAAGTTCACATTGGATAGCGTAACAATTATTTTAATTAAAATGTGAATTTACGCCTAAACAGACGTTCAACATTAATAATTGTCACATTCTATCTAATCTAAATAACTAATAATTTAAATTAAATATTGGTATATCATTATTTTACAGTTTGTAAGTTCGAGGAAGCTTTCTTTTTGTGTTATTTCTTAATATCGATATTAATGATTATCTATTCACAATACGATGTCATTTAAATGATCAAAACATATTGTCAAAATTGTGATCATTGATAGTATCTATGGTTTTATGTGGATAGTCTTATTCGGCTCCTAGGGAATGCCTATTGAGAGAGATTAACATAGATTTATAGAGAAAAGATAAATAATAATTGGATAAATAACATATTTGAAATGTAAGAATCTGTACTCTTTTGAGTTGTATAAATTGTTCGGTGGCGCAGTGGTAGCGTACGCGACTGCTGTTCTTGAGGTCTCGGGTTCGATTCCCGGGTCGGAACAAATGTTTGTATGATCTGCAAATATTTGTTTCGGAGTTTGGGTGTTTTCTATGTATAATATGTATGTATTTACAAAAAAAAAAGTATATAAGTATTTTATTTTATTTATTTAAATCAGGTTAAAAATGTTATAGGCTTCCGTACACGACTAGTGGCTGATTGATTTCTATCAATAACCTGATTGATAGAAATCAATCAGCCACGAGGGGGGCCAACAAGGAGTCTTCAAATGAATCTGAAGAATTAATAAATAGATTAAGTATGGATATAAAGTTTCGAGTACAGCCCTCAATTTTTACCGAACGACGAAGTCAAAAGTCAGCTTATAGTTTTGCCAGTCTATTTATGATTATATGTTCCATGTAGCACCTAAACGACTGAACCGTTTTTAAATTTTATCTAATGTATTTACGTAGTCGAGTTTGAAACATTTTCTTGAAATATTTACGTTAATTACCGTATGTGTTTATTTACAGTGTGTAATACTGTCATCTATTTGAATTCATATAAAACTTACAACTTTAATGCAACATAACAAAATCCACAGATAATAGTCAACAATATGAGGTGACTGAAACTTTTAATTTGAATATTTGAAACTGTAGTATATTGAAATAGCTTTTCTCTCTATCTTTTCATCACACATAATGTTCAGCTATGATATAATAGCTGAACATTATAATGTTTTCTCCATTAAAAACTGAAAAGGATTCCCCGAGTTCTTTTAAAACTATTTGTTCGTTGGTAATAGTAGAAGTAGTTTTTATGAAATTACACAGTCGACCGGCAAATAGGCTTCAGCTTCGATATTATGTTTCATAGATCTACTTTAAATAAACTAAAGAGGACAAACTGATGCATATTCAATCAATACCTGCTAAAGGTAAAACAAAGCTAGGGGTAAACAGAATAATTAATTTTAAACAAAATGCAATATTAATTTTTTACGTATAAAGTCACGAGAACACGTGCTGTAAATAGACGGAAGATAGTAAGGAATCTATTCCGATAAATACGTTTAATTACAATTACGTATTCTCAAAATTACCTAATACTGGTAAACTAGGATCCCATTGACCTAGAACTCTTAATGAAATTTATCTTTGCCAAGTTTAGGCCACTTAGTCACAAATATTTATCGTAGGAGAGCCACGCTTCGGCATGAATGGGCGGGCTCGACCGGAGTGATACCACGGCCTCACATAAAACCGGTGTGAAATAGCGCCTGCGATGTGTTTCAATGAGTGAGTAAGGATACCGGAGGCCCATACCTCAACCCCTCCCCGCATCCCTTTCCCCATCCCGCAAAGGTCGGCAACGCACTTGTGCCGCCTCTGGTGTTGCGCCTCGGGTGGCGGTAATCGCTTGCCGTCGGGTGATACGTCTGCTGGTTTGAAAAACTATTCCTAAGAGACAGAATAATATTTAGCTATTTACGTAGTAATAGTCCATGTTTATATAATGTAAAAAATACTAACTTTATTATAAGAAGAATATAATTTATTGCACTAAATACCTTGGGCTAGAGGCTTTTCTGGTAAGTAAACTACTACTACTAAGGAAATAAGAATAGGCTTATTTCCTTAATAGATAAAAATTTAATTAACTAAAAGTAAAACAAAAGATTATGTTAATATAAAATAGTTACCTATTACTATGTTACAAAGTTATATAATTGAAATAACAATATCAGCGGTGATAGTTAAGTGGTTTGATCCGCGGCGGCTCAAGTTCGTTCCCCGTCTCGCACCACTGACGTTTGGACGTTCAATTGGTTACATTCCATTAAAGGAACTATTATCATTCAGTGGTAAACGTAAATATCGAAATTAGAACTTGATAATTCTGAATACATAATCAAAATTCTGATATTAAATATTCTGAATAGACTATTAACAGGCCGGGATCCCCGAAACCAATTTTACAAATTATTATCATCGAGCTAATTTTTCGTGACTAACTTTATTTTGAAGAAACTCCCCCATTTTCTTATTACAAAAAAATCTTGATTGTGGTAGATAACAGGGGCAGCAGGGACCGAAAAGTTTTGAGCGTAGGACCGGGATAACGTACCACGCAATTTGCAGAACAATGTAGCTGTTAGATTATAGACATTTTAACGAAGCAACTGTTAAAAAATCCGATAGTATAACTTTTGATGACCTCGTTATCGATACAAATTTATTTGGACAAATGTTTTTTTCAATAGCTAATGTTAAGCTAAGTGAATATTTATACAATTTAACAGTCACAATGCTTAAGTTTTTTTTGTACCCCTGTTAGCTTCCACAATTGAATTTTTTTGTAAGGTCAAATTCAATCAAAATGAATCCACTCACGAAAAATTAGCTCAATAGTCATAACTTGTGAAATGGGTTCCGGGGATCCCGGACTATTACTTATTAAATTATGCATTATGCCACACACTGGTTAAGACGTTAAAAGAATTCAGAAGAGGTTTCTCTGGCACTTAATATTTTCTGTGGGTTTGCGTAGAACTATAAGGTCATACAAATCTAGATTCACTCACTTTAAAATGAATTTACTAGAGCAACGAAGAAATGTAATTGACTTCCTTTTCGTGTTTAAGTTGGTAAGATCTCAAATAAACTGTCCTTAATTATTGGAAGAAATAAAATTGCATGCCTCTGCAAGATATCCTGATGATGATATAACGCCCTTGCATCCGCCACTTTGCAGGACTGTCCTAGGAACACATTCCATTATTCCACGACTGTGTAAATTGATTAATGGCTGCAGTAATTTTGGTTGATATTCATTCTGACTCGTTTAGCAGTTTCCGAAAAATTGTATATAGTTATAATTTTTAAGTGGGATTGTTCGTTTTTTGTTTTTTTAATTCTGAAATAACAAAATTGTTATAGTTGCAATAAAAAAAACATTTAATTCTATTTTAAATTTAAATAAGATAAAGATGCATGTGGTGCTTATCTGTTAGTGATTGTTACACTAGACTAAGATATCTTTTAAACTGTATTTTCATACATACTCAGTGTAAACAATTGTTGGTGGGCCAATGAAGAAAATAATAGTTAAATGCAAAAACAAAAATATAATTATTATTATAATATTTCAAAACGCACATTTAAAGAAATATCAAATTACATTCACCGCTATCTCGAAAACAACTGCACATATTTTGATACAATTCACGGCTGCGTACATATTCCGTGTAAATCTTAAAATAGCCCCCTCGGAACAATCAGGAGAGCAGAGGGCGTCCCCAGCGGAATAGAGACAAACTGGTATATATAAAAATAATTTGTCAGGATATCCCTACACATCGAAATGCTGCATAGTTATTTTTGAACGGCGTGAGACGAGTATGGCGGCAATATTATAAATATGCACAGACTCAATGCAACATGAAAATAATATGTAGTAGAGAATCGTGTACAGAAAGGAAGTAGGGACTAGTTTAAAAATAACGTAAACTATATAAATGTCAACGAGCTTTCGTACATCAAAAATAATTGTTTTAATAATAAAAGCAATGGTCAGAGAGACCTCCTCTTCTGTGAGAGAGACTCATATACGGGAAGAGTGATATTATCAGGGAGCACGATAGTGCCCCTGCCAAGTCTTTCAACATACTTATCTTGAAATGAAATCAGTTATTCTGCAATTAGGTAATAAGTACACTTTTGCAAATTAAAACTTTTTGAAGCAGGTTAGTTCGCCCTTTCCTTACTGAATCCTGAGAAGAAAGGACGTAACAAACTCAAGAATCATCGTCTCTTTTAAACTCCAGACAATCCTCTCAAAATTCAAAAGACATACTATAACTTGTATTTGTGATTCGAGTCAAAACTGTTATAAAATAGCTGACCCGACGAACTTTGTTCCGGATTTTTTTTTTCAAATCTTTTTTCCCGTTAATCTTTGATTTTCTTCTATACAAACGTTTTCCTAATAGAAATAAATATTATACAATTTGGTGCAGGCGATCGGCAGTTATGCGCATACATACATTTTGGCGATTCATTTTGATAACATATGTATTTAGATATATTAGATTGGTGAAAATTGGAATTAAAAAAATGTTAACAGCTATAAAATTAAAAATTAATCTGTTTCAAATGATAAACAACAACAACATTGAAATCAGTTCATTCATTTTATTCTTTCCAATTCTCCCTCCTTTGCCATTACATTCCGCTGCTGGACATACGCCTCTCCAAAGGCATATGATAGAACCCGGTCTGTTAACCAGCTTTGGTCAATCGGTCGTCCCCACTGCTCCTTCACGACAACCCGCGATCCCATACTGCGCAACAGACAGTCTTCAAGCTGCAAGAGCTGGGGTTGGAAGCTCTCCCTCATCCGCCATACTCACCAGACCTTGCACCTACCGACTATTACTTTTTCCAAAATTTAGACAACTTTTTAGTGGGTAAAAAAATCAATTCCCGAGAATCAGTACAAAATACCTTTGAAGAGTTTTTTATTTTTTTTTTTATTTTTTTTTATGTTTGGCCCTGCCATAATGACTCTACTCTGCCTGATGGAAAGCATAAGCAGAATCCAAGAGTGATGGTCACCATACTGCGAACGCAGACAATGCAACAATGCAGCATGGTGTCCCACACCATGGCGGGCTAGTGATGCTTTCGCATCATTGGGCCTCCGGTCTCGCACTCACCAACGAAACACGACAGCATGATCGCTGTCATTTTACGTTGATTTTCTGTGCGAGGGTAGTACCGCCCCGGTCGAGCCGGCCCGTTCGTGCTGAAATCAGCGTGGCTCTACTACCTTGAAAATATTGCCTCCCGTCCAGCTGATTTTTACAACAAGGGCATCAATAAACTGCAAAGATGCGTCGATTGCATGGGTGATTACTTCGAATAACAGAAATAAAAAAGTTTGAAAAAATAAGTACTTTCACTTATTGCATACAAAACGGCAATTTCATAGGTAAAGACCTATTATATTAGGCTATTAACTAATTTGCTAGTAACGTAATACCAAGAGGTAAAGTCACAAATCATATTATATTTCTTACTGTAATACATCTGCCGACGCATTGTCCTATTGCCGCAAGTACTTTTTTGGCAAAATTGCAAATTTCATAACAATAGAAAAATATGTAAACACAAATTCATTACAAAATTATTTATTAAGGATGGCAATCGAAGCCACGACCTCTAGCTTGGCAGTCAGGATCACTAACCGCTAGAATAAAAAGCCCGACCAGTCTGTAAAAAGATTCATTACGTACAAGTATTATTAATAATGCTATTTGAAGGAAAATGTTACTAGCATTATTTGTACCTATACAACGATAGATATGTCCGTTGATCATTTGTTCCAAATGTTTTTCTCAGAAAATACGCTCGTAACGTTGAAAGATTAAACTAATTATGGGTTTCCTGTAATCATCGCATGCATATAGGGCACTTGGGTAGTAGGTTCGCCGTCTTAAAACAAATTGTTTACAATCTGCCTTAAGAGAGATATTTTTGTTTAACATCCCAAAAGTTGTGTCTTACAGAAATAAAACTCACACGATCAGCTGACCGTGGTGTGAGTCATAGGGTACTTAGACTGGAAAAATAATAATATTTAGATACCGGAACAACTAAAATTGTCCGAACTTGTTTTCAGTTTATGAGTCACGACGTAGTTTTAGTAATGGTGTTCCTAACTTCTGTACTTAACACAATCACTTTTACCAAATAAACGCTTACGAAGAAGCGCTACGGACAAATAAAATTGAGATAAATATGCCGTGTATGACCGTGGGAGAGCCACAATACAGCATGCATGGGCCGGCTCGATAGAAGTGATATTACGGCCTCACAAAAAACCAGTGACCAGCGTGAAACAGCGCGTGCGCTGTGTTTCACCAAATGAGTGAGGATACCGCAACCCCATCTCCCTACACATCTCCAAAAGGCCGGCAATGCACTTATGACGCCTCTGGTGTTCATGGGCGGCGGTAATCGCTTACCATCAGGTAATGCGTCGGCTCGCTTGCCCCCTATTCAATAATATTGTCTTCATATCTCAAAAAATGCCGTAGTTTTCCAGATTTCGTTATTAGGTAATCTAGCTTTATACTAGCAGTTAGTATAGCTTTGGACTTACATACACACTTGTATAACTTATAACCTAAAATAAGTTTAATTAGGACTTTGTTACTAGTCATCTCGAAGTCGCATTAAAGTAAATAGATATTTAGATATTTTAATATTACCTATAGACTTAAAGATGAATGAAATCTTGGCACCACAAAGAAGAAACATCCGTCCAACAACATACTGTTTGTTATTATAATCAAAAGAAACACGGACGCAGCTGTGCTCAGTTACTAAAAATTATAGTAGGTATATCGTCTAATATTAATAATGTCTGTTTTCTATGTATAATATGTATGTATGTATTGACAAAAAATATGTATATATGTATTTATATCGGTTTTCTAGTACCCATAACACAAGCTCTGATTAGCTAGGGTCTAGGATGGCGTTGTGTGTTAGATGTCCGAGTTGTCCGACATATTTATTTATTTTTGTTTATCGTTGCTAAGGGAGTTGTTTTTCCTGAGAGCTCGGTGTTACTTGGGCCGAGCAGGTTCATTTCACGCGAGCATGACTCTCTTAACTATACTAGCTCCTTTGCAAGAATCTGTTGTTTTGCAAGGGTATACGCTGCTCTATATGCACTTAAGTATATATGAGTGTAAGAATGAAAATTCGATATTCCAATAGCAAAGCACAACATTTTCAGAACTAGAGTAAATATAGTAAGCAAAGTCTTCACTTGTCGTCACTCTCACGAATGACTGGCCGCTGTTTCATCAGCAAATCATTACTCATAAATACTCAGTTTTTCACACTACAGACTGGAGACGAAAATAAACAAATGCATTAATTTAGTATACGAAGCGGTATAATATTAAGTAATATTGTAAAGTTTAACACAGCAGAGTGGTGCAATTACATATTGTACTTTATTGTAAATTTTCAATTAGCCTATAGCAGGCTTAAACATTAATTTTTTGAATTTTTAATATCTATTACAATTTTTTTCTGCTACTGAGTAGTAGCCTGCCAAATACCTACCATGAGGTATAAGAAACCTACTTCACACTACCGAATTCGAGTGATCAAAAAATTTGGCGATAAAAACAGTTGTGTTGCATTTGCATTGTGAATAAACAATCATTTCTAAGTAGAAATCGTGTAATATTATTTCGTTATCTTCAACATGGTCAAGTCATTGGTATCAAAATATTGGTATTGGTTGGGACCACCACTCTTGGATTCTGCTCATACTTTTCATTAGCAGCTTTTACCCTAAAACAATTAAATAATGACGTCATAAGTGATATAGATTATACAGAAATCTACCGTTATTACCAGAGAGGAGCTGACGTGACTTAACAATCACATTAAAAATGGTTTTCCAACACTAATGGTTACTTTTAAAGAAGTGAGCGTGTAATTCCTGCTGTTGGGTTGTTCTTACAAGAAATTCATAATAGTTAGTATATAGTTATTTTTGCTAAAATCTTCCAGTACACATCGATACGATAATAACTGTTCATAAAATGTGTAGAACGGTATTCTGATTCCTGTAGACCTTGGATGCAAGTCGTAAATCTGGCAAAAATCCATTATAAATCACGGTGCAAATTTTAATGATCAGTCTATTTTGTACCAGCACGATTCACATCGTTGTATGCAGCGTACCTAGCAAGTTATAACTGAGGTATTTTTGAAGCATTTACACAGACCTAAGTAGGATAACTTCATAGATTAATTTATTTTAATAGGTAGTATAAGAATACATTATCTTTAATCTTACAGAAATATTTTTACAGCTGAGGATCAAGAAGTATCGGGTTCGATTCCCGGGTCGCGTCCTTATGTGAGGTTTTTCTTACAAAAATCTTAATAACAACCCTGAATATGCAGAGTATCGTTCGTATCGTTCGTATCGTACCTCGAAGAGTACGTTATGCTGTAGGTCCCGGTTGTCATGTAGACCTATAGTAATTATTATTGGGAAGTCAGCCCAGCCAGTATTGCCCTCAAACATACTGACAACTAGTTTCATCTTTAAACTCTATTCGCCTCAGGATGTCCGATGCCAGTCGCTCAGTGGAAAACTGATGTTCAGGTAAAACCGGTTGAACTAGCAGCCAACCTGAAATAATCTCGGAAACAATAAAGGCTAGACAGATGAGAAGGATGACAGAAACATTCTTCCAGAATCTTAAGATTTCAGTCAGATTATTTAGATTCTGTAAAAAGACAAATAAATGTAATGTAACTGCAAAAGTACATAAACATTTTATATTTTACACAGTTTAAATTTCTCATTGTTATATCTGTTACCACAGAATTGTTTAATTGTGTTTCGATTTAAATTGTATTTCATTTCGGGAATATGTAGCACTATTACTTAAACATACCACAGATGTATCTATAGTCAAGATAAACTAAAGTAAATATAATTGTTCAACCTTTTTTGTTTCTAATCACAACGCTACAAACAAGTTTCAATGTTTTGCAATAAGCGTATTGCGAATACTATCTCTTTGAATTATCAACTTTTATAAGTTACGGTCGAATTTTACCAATTTAACCACCATTAGAAAACGTTAAGTTTCTTCTATGCAACGCGGTCACGCCGCATGCAGACTGGATCACAGGCAGATACACTCTGTATGTTTTTGTTTTGTCTGAATCAGTTCGTTTTCATAACAATAGTGCTTTTGTATACAATATCGCACAGACCCAGAGCTACAATATTATACATGTTACATTATGTATGTTACATTAACTCACATAAAAACAGGATGTTTTCATATTATATGTGTCAGAAATCACATATTGTAGAACAATGTGCGGCGTCATCCTTATCTATAACAATATTATAAAGAGGTATGGGAGGGTAATCTTCGGATGTACTGATCCGATCCTGAAAATTCTTTCACTAACAGAAAGCGACACTATTCAGTCACACAGGCTGTATTTTATTATAATAGAACAAACAAAATCAGTTAGAAATAATAGTACATAATATTTGTAAATAAAGTCGAAGGAAATCGGATAGTACATACATAATAATAAGAAGTAACCCATTTCTAGACAAACTTCTTTGGAACTTCGAAAAAATAGAATGACTTTCTATATATAGTTTTAGTACCCTTTGACCTGTAGGTATACTACATAAATCGACCAAATCTAGATCTAGGTATGCATTAAAACACTTCCATGACAATGCTTTTAAGTCAAAAAACAAATGATATCAACATTTTTCAATGACCTTATTAATCAAACCGATTGCGAGAACTAGATGCTTTTAAGTAGTGTTTATTAAATTGGATTTGTATTACTGTTGCAGAATAGGGTTGTTATATACGCGTGTATGCTTAGTAAAGTTTGCAAGTTGTTATAATATCACTTAACATACATATGAATCAAGTGGGGCGATTGTGGCTTTTTAAAATCAATCAGTAATATTGTCTGTAAATTAATTTGTCACATAAAGATATCACTTAATCAATCTCATCTGTACTTAAAAGTATTTTGCAGAAGTTATTCATCCTAGATAATGAAAATATAAAAATGAAAGCTAAAACGCTGACATATATCTCAAGTTTATTTTGACAGCCACCGTCGATTCTTTCACTATGTACTACGCACAAAAAAGTGATAAATTAAGTCCAACAATAATAGATATCCGTGTTAGCATAGTTAAAGGTCATATTTAAAAAAATGGTGCATCCCAAATTCAAGGAGACCCAAATCTGATATCCCACATTAATGGTATAACACCTTCAGGAAAACATCAGAGCGGCTGGCTTGGCTTCCCGTAGGTGATCGTCAACACCTATGCGTTGGCGATCACCTACGGGAAGCCAATCCGACCTCATTTCACCCGAGGCAATAACCGGCTCGAACTCAACTGTTTGACACTTCTACTCAGAGTAGGCCATTTATTTTCGTAATGTACTTTCGACAGAAATAAATCTAACAGTTCCTATACTGATTGTTTAGTGCGAGTGCCCGTTTGGTGTTTTGTAACAGACATTGCTTGTGTGGGTGTTGTATACCTACATACCTACCTCGTGTCGGTTTGATTTAGTGTCCATATGCCTGAAACTTGGTTCTTAAACGGTTGCAATTTGCAATTAGAACATACCTTTAGTGTTTTTTTTTAAACAACAAAAGTTATTTTTGTTATACCGATCTTGGTTTTTGCAATAGAAATAAGTCAAGTGCACAATATGTATTTCTTTCCTTCTATTTCAATAAATTGAATAAAGCTGCAATCAAAAAGTGTTACCCATATAAAACCCCTTAGTCTTCGTTTCTTTTCAGTTAATTTTTACAATAAGTAGATTTTAAGACATTGAAATTGAATAAAACAATATTATATATTTCGAGAAAGATTGAGATTTCGTATCAACTTAACGTTTTGACTTCACAAGCAAAATTATTGACCACTGACCAATAAAATCCAGTCTAGACTCTAAGGCAATGAATGACCTATTAAATAATTTTGTAGAAAAAAAAACCTAATATGGCATATAAACTTGCTTCGATTCCCTTTTAATCAGGGGACCTTTAGTAGTAGTTAGTACATTCAAAACCGCATGTCTGATAAATGCTCTAGTAATCGTACTACAATCATGTTGGACAAGTTCACAACAAGTTTTTCATGTATATTGTATCAGTTGAAATTGACGGCGATACTGGATAGAACCGTCTTCAAGTTTTTTAAACGTACGTACGTTTTATATTTAAAGATGTTCTCTAAGCGAAATCATATCTTGAGAGTCAGTAAAAAAAGCTATGAAACTTTCCTGCAATATTTTCTATTTATATTAGAATAGTGACAACATTGTTAATATCGTTAATATTATACAGACAATACTAGTTCTAGAGCAGTTCAGATCTCTCTTTAGAAGACCAGTATGTTGTAAATAGTTATATCTACGTACGTCGACACAGACATTGAATTACACTCCTTATTTTGAATAAATAGATGGGTGACCGGTAACGCTAATACTGCGTCGCATCCTTTCATGTAAATCTTATTAACATCGCTAACCGCAACTTGAGACATTAATAAATATCGGAGAGACATTAATATAATCACTTAGGACATTAATCTCAGTCAGTCCCTGAATATTTAGTATTTACTGCGCTAATTTGTGACCTATGAAGAGATGTCTGCAGAAAGGACAGTTATATTATGACCACAGACAATGCAATCTAGTGTCAACGTCAGGAAATTGAAACTATGTAATTCTTGTATTTGCGAATTTGTGTAATCTTCAAAGACTGTTTTTTTTAACAACTGTCCAATATTTGACTCGAATCCACAACACTTGACTAAGTACTAAGCGGCGTGGTGACCGCTTAAAGCACGAGGCCAAACAATAGTCACAATGCTTTACTTCCTTTAATTTTAGAGAGAGAAAAGTATAAAATAATAGTCACAGTAGAAACCTCTTAAAATCAAATACGCCTAAATAATGTCGAAACATCAAAACGCTATGTGCGTCTTAGAATGACGTCAAACATCAAATCGTGGCGTCACGTTTGACTATTGTCAAATTGTTCACTTTTGATGTTCATTTGAACATTATAAAGTAAAACAAAGCATGTAATTGGAAACACTGACCACTGTTTGCTATGTTTTACGATGTTACATTTCCTGATTCAGTCGATTCAGTTTATAATAAACATTGGAATCTACCCAATTGAGGCTCGGGATGCTATGTGTGCTTAATTATTTTCTTATGATTTATTAAAAAACCTACTTTCCCTACCGACAGTATAAATAAAGCCTGATCTATAATCATAAAGTCTAGGAGAAGAATCAAGTAGAATATGTATTTTATGACACAATTTAAAATAAAATGTATGCTTATCTGCCATAGGTAAATTAAAGATTCCTACTAATCTATATATATATAAAAATTAATCGCCGAAATGTATGTACGCGCATAACTTCCAATCGACTGCACCAAATTAAATAATCCCTGTTTTATGTGTTCGTTCTTGTTAGGAAAAGGTTTGTGTAGAAGAAAAATTAAAAGATAACGGGTAAAGTCTTTTTTTTGTCTGTGACGGAAAGCTAAGACAGATATGTAAATATGGTGGTACGAGGTTCATCGAGTCAGCTCGTATCATTAGGTATGAATTACTAAAACTGTCAGTCTTTCTCAAATTCAAGTGAGATGAAACAGAAACTAGATATACTCTCTCAAATGTAATATTTAAATCGGCTCATGAATGACAGACTTTGAGGTAATAAGCACACATTCTCCTGAACACTGTTAAATATATAAAAAGATCACCATAGTCCTGCTGCTTACAAAATAAATGTGCATAAAAGCTCCACTTTCTTCAAGATAAATAAATTCTGAGTATACTATTTACTACTAGAACTCCGTTGATATATGGCTTGTCGTTCAAAATCCGGTGTGTGCTAAAATGGGACATTAATTTATTGAGCCACTTACTTGTCTACTGAATACTATACGACACGGGAAAGCAATGTGTTTAATTAAGCTTACAATAAAACCTCTTCTTAATTATAACCATAAACGTCAAGGTACTGTATAAAACACTTTTCATATCTCAACGGTAGTGATGTGCATACTTAGAGACTCTGGGACGTATTCCTAATTCCCTGCAAAGCGCCGTATTATAACCTAATAGCACGTGTAATTACCATACTGTCAACGAGATCTTTACTTGTATTGTACTGTGTGTATGAATGTTTTTATCAATATTTTTTATCAATATCAGTCCTTAGAAAGGAGATTATATAGTATCAATTTTTCCTTCCTGACAGTGTTGTTGTCCTGCATAGTTGGCTCTTAAGATACCTATGGGATTAATAGGAATAGGGGTGGTAGCACTCCGTGTACTTCAAACGTCGCCACACGTACGACGTATGTATATCTAGCTGTCTGTCTATCTATCTATACTAATATTATAAACCCGAAAGTTTGTAAGTATGGATAAATGGATGTTTGTTACTCATTCACGCAAAAACTACTTAACGGATTTGGATGACACTTAACACATAGGCTACTACGATAACCGACATATACGCGGGCGGAGCCGCGGGCAATAACTACATTTATAAACGCATATTTATCTATACTTCAGGTTTAACGTCCTAAGTCTCTAACGACAATGACGCGTGGATATCAAATTTTATTTTACACATGAACGAACAAATTGCAAAAATAATTCCTATACACGTTTTAGCTCGTACAAATAAATTAGCTTGGACAATCGCCATCGTCTTTAAAATACGTAAAGACTTTACTTCCGCGTGTTTTTTTATCGATGTATGTGTTTTTGCCTTCCTCTTTTAATAAATGAATTGGTTAGCGAAAATTCGTAAGAAACTCTCTGAAAATTACGTTATGTGTATGCCAGTTTGATGTCAAGTAGTCTAATTACCTTGACCGTGGGAATGTATGGTACATATATACCAGATAAACCGCAGTGCTATAACGATCTCACAAAACCGGTGTTGTGTGAAACCGGAGTCAGTCAGAATCAATCTTCATCCTAATTCTTCGAGTTAACTGTCATATTAAAAAAGTACATCAAGTTGGTGTGAGGATAAGACAACCCTGTTAGGACACTTGGCTAGTCTACGAATAATGACGCTTTCCCGTAAGCCTGCGTAATATCAATCACAAATACAGACTTTTATGTTGACACATGACATGTTGCATTTGTGCCAATGTTTGTATTAACTTATCAAAGAAAAGCATACCTAATTACTTCTACTGGAAATTCGATTTTAAATTTGCCATATATTAGATAAATATTGTCTTTTTTTATCTGGGACCTCAATTTATGGGTTTAAGTTTTAAATTACCTCGGGAAATTGTTTTATGTACAATATCTTTATATGATTGTGGCCACGAATAATATTTTTATCTAGTTGTATAGAGCCCCAGCAGTTAGAAAATAGACTAGTTAAAGAAATATTGCACTATCTATTTCGAAAATCATTACTCATTCCAAGATATTTTTATAACAACACCCATAACTATGGCATTGTCTCAGCATTTGGAGCCAAAATTTACGTCTAATGTTTAATTTGTTTTGTCACAACAATGATTCACAATTAAGTAATGATAATGATATTACCTCACAGATTCACGAGAATCGAAGATTACTTAAGTGCGGATAAAATGCGGAGTAATTTATTATACTCCAAATAAATATTCTTCACAATTTTTGTGTGAAAATATAATAATAATAATAAACTTTATTCAAAAACAGTAAGATTGTAGCATAAGAATTTAAAACATTGTCAATTTTACATTCATTTGCACATGGATACAAACTTGTGGGTGAAGTTCTGTCACCCTTGGTAGGTTAGGCAGTAACCTGCAGTAAGGGATAACAGTACCTTTCCCTCTGAGGAGCAATGAGTTGGGTTGCTAGTTATATTATTTAGTAATGTTTAAATAGCAATTTAGCGTATGTGTGTGTGTATGTGTATGTGTGTGTGTGTGTGTGTGTGTGTGTTTCAGTGTGCTTGGCTGTGTGTGTGAGTGCGTCGGTGTGAGTGTGTATGTTTGTACGTATATATGTGTGTGTGTTTAAGTAATTTGATTAAACAAATGTGTTGTTATGTATTATGGCAAAAAAAAAACAGTTTCATCATACGTTTTAGTTTGAAAATACGATCGTACCATCTTTTTGCATGCAAACTGCGAGGTACCATATATTGGGCATATTGAGTTAATTTTGTTATAGATATAGGGCCCCAGAAAGTAAAAAAATCGTTTGATAAAGGAAGTTCGGGGTTTCGGAATCACGCAGATTTTGTCCTTTCGACGTTTTGTATAAATATAAAAATGTTCAGTTGGCACAGTGTTTTGTATTATTATTTGCCAGGGAATAATAATTTACCATACACAACTTTTTGATTAAAATAACATTGATATTTAGTTTAATCAAAATTTTAGAAAATTTACGACATTTGTATTGTATGAGAGTGATATCAGGTCAGTGACATCAGTGAATCAATCTTTCGGGAGTAGTGTTTATTTGAATGAGAAACAGTCTGCCTAATATATTGTTTCTGTTCTGCTGACAATGTACTGACAAAATTGCATGATAAATAAATATTTTCGGACATCTAACACACAAAGCCATCTAGTCCCAAGCTTAGCAGAGCTTGTGTTATGGCTACTAGACAACTGATACAAATACACATATACTTTTTTTTTGTAAATACATACATATTATACATAGAAAACATGATGATCGGCGAGGGATAAGATGTGTACATAACAAAACTAACAAAAATTTCAATAAATATTAATCTCGTAAATTTGAAGCACAATTTAATTGATTTAAAATAACGTATTTTACGTTTACCAATAAAACCCATTTTTACATTTGGGAAATGTCACTCAAATGCATTTTCCAAATTATAGAAATCTTGTGAATAGAAATATATGGTATTGTATGCCAGGGACCTAGGGGCAGTAGCAGATCCGTACTACGAATCGCCATCACACAAATGTACATTTAAATTACGCAATGAAAATCAAATTATATTAACATTGCGGTCAGCCTATGAAGGAGACATTAAAATACTTTGTAATAAATACACCACGACTGTTCTAATAAGAATAAAGAGGTTGGGTAATTAGGAATATGTTTGTGTTGCCATAAACGAGCTAAGCTTTGACAATGGTAATACGTTTCGCATGCTACTGAGACGGTAATTACGTAATAATTTAGTTCAGGAGTGAAGATGGGTGTTATTTGCGTCGCAGAAACTTATGGCGGTATCTTGTCTAGTGAGCTACTGCTAAGCCCTCAATGGCCTCGGTCGACTTGTCACGAAATTCCAGCGAATTAAGATCCAGTATTCACTACTCTACTTGTATACAGCGACATTACGTAATCAATTTTACATGTTAATAACCTATTGTAAGAAATCCTATTCCTATAAATTTGTTAACAGTCTTTGCATTTTTGTCGAAAAGATAATTTCGAAGATAGAAGGAAAATATAAAGTGACACCCAGACAAAAAGTGGGATTTATGGAATAACTTTTTAACCCACTCTAGCACTGTCTCGCGGGTTGACATTTGATTTTTTTTACCTAAGTTAAATAGGTTAACTAATAAATTCTGAGACAGCTAGTATTTTTATCGTTTTCGTAGTAATGAGATATTTAAAATTAAACAATACTAAGTCAATTCATAATTATGTTTGAGAGTTACCGCAATCGCGTTATGTATTAAGTACCTAGATACCTTGCCGTAGCTTTAGGCTGCTATGAGTCAGCTTGTGACCACGGCAAATGCAACCTGTTCGAAACGTGTAATACTTCACAGGTTACTTTGAGTCCTTTGAACATTATTATTATATAATATTGTAAATAGCGATAGTGTAAAGGTTACTAAAATTGATAACTGATTAGATAATGTGAATATGACACTATAAAACGAAGCAAAATTCTTTAACACAACGAACTCAAATAACATTCAACTTAAAAATCCAACTGCCACCACCAAAAGGCATATTCACAGTTATTATCACCAGTAAAAACAAGTGAAATCGCCGCATCTGCCAGTGCGATTTACATCTCGGAACAGACAGGCATAATTAAGAAACTTACGCAAATAAATTCCAACTCTATATAAATAGGCATGGAGTTCTAATTTCTAAATAGATAAATGAACTAGGATCTTGACCATCCATCTTTTGTTCATTGACTCAATCGATTTAGAGCAGTCCGGAAACTAAAATGTTTCTATTTTAGAACTAAAAAGAAACTTTTATTTTCATACGTAGTTCGGTATGGAGTGACTTTGTTTCAATATGTTGAGGATTTCAATGCACTTCTATTGATTTTAAGATGTTTCGTTTCTGTGTTGTGTTGATTAAAATAGGGTGTTACGTAATGGCTTATTTATATTGTACTAAGTGGTTTTGAGTTTATCTGAGTATCTTGTTGTCGGCTTATTAATATTATCATTGATTGTTGGCATATCGTTAGCTGCACTGCGCTTTTCTTACAACAATATATGTAACGTACACATATTTTTGTGTGTGGGGGGACACTTACGATTCATTAATGAAAAGCTTATCTAGTATTTTTTAAATCTAACTGAAACCATTGAATTTATAAACACAACTGTCATTTAACAGAACACAGCTGATAATCGGTAAAATTAGGACAGTATTGTACATATTTATACTCAAAAACATTTTATAGACCGTCTGTCTTCCAGGTAAGATACTATTACCGAAAAGGTTGGTGGTGATTCATGGTGTTATATTTGTGTTTTGATAGGTAAATAGTTACCAACATGACTCTCCACTTATTATTAATTCAGTTTATAAGCAAATGTCTTGACTCTTTAAACAGATGCTGTACCCTCCAACAAACGCCTTTACTGTTGCTTACACAAGGGATAGAGTTATCCAGTTACGAATTATATAGCCTTATTTAAACCCACAATGAGTCCTAATCTGGAACAATAAGAAAATTATAGATATGGTATAATAAGCTATTGTAAAAATATACGAAATCCAAGTCGACGCTACTATTAAACCTTCATAGATTTATAAACTCCAAGATTTAGCGCAACTAGGTTTCTTTTCACATACAATTTAGTTAGTGAATATGGCTCAACTTATACGAGTAGTCAGTCTCCACTGAGTCGTACAAATATAAAGCAGGGAACTTTTCACGTGCTTTGGCATCGTAAGATGACTACAAAACTACTAAGCTCTATAATAGCATAAAGTTACTATGGAGTTTTAAAGACTGCACGAACACAACACGTTTTATTAAGAAAAACTGTTATTACACTATGCAAACTGTTTTAGAGTTTACGAACGTAAATTGGCAAGTAATTACAGTTTAAATAACATTCCCTCTATCATGTTTTATAATAATCGTAAAATTCGGCATAAGGGTGTAATAAGAATTCTCCATGTAAGTGTTCCGTTCCACAGTACCGTTACCTTGAAGCTTAACCAAATTGCAACGCTAAAATGTCTGAAAGCATATTAGTTGATAATATCGAATACACCTTAATGTAGTTAAACAAATTCCCAGTAACAGACGTTTATAGTTTTTTTGTGAGTGAATTCAAAGTGAAAGAACCTTTTTTCCATTTTATTTGTAACACGATGCACTTGGTGACAATATTTTAATCTTTTTTCTCTCTCATATTGCCGTTTCTCCCATTCACGGATTGTATCCAGAATATATATTATTTTTAAATACTTTAAAAGTACATTTTTAACGATACTGTTTCTAGATTTAGGTAGGTAAATGATAGATAGAAATGGATAGTATCATCCTGTATCTGAGCTTCTTTACTTTTATATATAGTACTAGCAACCCACCCCAGCTTTGCACGGGTTCATTACGTAAAATATAGCAGATAGGTATAGCATTATGCTACTCTGAGAAGACATGTGCGGTTTAACTTTTTCCGAGGTGTTCAACAAATTTCATATAACTTTAGTCAATTTACTCAGAAATTTAACAAATTATATACGAGAACCTTCCTCAGTAATCACTATATCTATTAGTAAAAATCGCATATAAATTGGTAACGTAGCTTTTGATTTTATCGAAACAGACAGACAGGCGGGGGACTTTGTTTTATAATTTGTAATGATAATAAGAGCTGAAATCCGGGAGCACATAATACACGACATGTAGTATTTATTTAAATTTAGTCTTTTTCTGTATGTCATGATTTTTACATGACTATATTTTCATGCAAGTTAATGTCGCGCTTATGTAGATATGCTTATGAATGAACTGTGTATACCTATTTAATTGTGTGTATTTATTATTGTATATATAGGTAGACTTTTTGTATAATACAGACTCTACATAGTTTAGGATTAGAAAGCCGTGTGTTAAATATTTAGTGATTTAAAAAATTAATTTAAAAATTTGATTAGCCTAGTCCGAGGTGGTTTCATTAAGTTTCACTGAAATAAGCCCTCAACAAACTACGTGAGGAGGACTTACGAAATTGTTTTAAAATATTGAGTACATATTACATATTGACAACCAGGCTTAATCTAGCTGGCACTATTTTCTATCAAGAAGTATAAATAACATTGCAACGGAACTCAAACCCCTGCTACTTTCGTAGTAGCCGCAATACAACGGCGCTTTTTGTAGTCAACTCATTGTAATTCTTATTAAGTATAGTAAGTTAGTAGTAAGTTTATGCATTTCTACTTTCTTTTATTCAAAATTACCAATATTCTTGTTTCAGAATTCGAAGGACATTTGGAATCGATCTCCTCAACTAATGGAAGATAGCTGATGTGTGGCCACTATGTCTTTTAGGAACTATGTAAGTATTGTTTTACAATTAAGCAAATGTTTACGCTACTCGTATATTAAATCGGCTAATTGCCGCCAGCTACATCTACATACATATATGGTTAGACACAACAAAAAAAAACACACATTTCAGTACGATCTTTTCTGACTTAACTGCCTCGTTGGCACCCGCGACTCCTGAATCCAAACGTTTGTATAATCTGAAAATATTTGTTTCGAAGTTTAGGTATTTTCCATGTAGAATGGCAAGAGAGCAGTGCTCACCTGCCGCACTGTTTAGTTTGATCAACGTAAAAGTACCTAAGCCCCACGACTTCCGTCCTTTCACACCACCAATGTGGATTATGGTTTTATTAGATAACATCAACAGACGTAATTAAGACATAATGCGTTGTGCGAATATATATATATTCTTACGGTCATTTTGTCTAATGGTATATTTATAATACTTATTAGAGCTCTATAACCAGAAGCATCTCTAGGCTGTGAAGCGAAATGAAAAATCATTACTCCGGCTCCCTTTAGCAAGAGTAACACCCTTTGGTGAGCGCGCAGATTCATTAAAACTGCCGCGGCAAGCGCCCCTGACACTGCTGCACCCGTGTGCACGGGCCCCGTAGTCTAGCATACAAATTTTGTTGTTGTAAACGTGTGAGCCGTCCAAGGGAATAAATTACGCAGTACAAGAGTACTGCAATGAGATAGAAAACTCGAAATGAACCTGGGGTAATTTAAAATAAGAATATTATAATGTATAGGTACATGCTCATCTGACTAAGGTGATATCACGGAGCAAATACAAAGAGGAGATGGCATAAGCGCATCACCCCTGTGATAAATACCGCCCCCGACGTCATCGCAGTTGACGCAACTTGCAAATTATACTATTAACGTCAATGTTCTAGAACTGCATCGAAAAATCGTAATACTTGAATGTTCTCGGTACAATCAAGTAAAAAGATGAAGTGTTGTGTTTATCTTGTACAAATAACTCAGATAGACGTTCTGGTACCATGAGTGGCATCATATTTCTTTTATAAGTAATTTTATAGCTAATTTTTTAAAAAGTTCTAGAAAAATCTCTTAGTGTTTTATTGAAATGTTATTATATTTAGTCGCCACTAGATGGCAAAACTTTGTGTTACTGGAAATAAAAATACAATGGTACGTTGACCTGAATATTAATAAAACATACCACTAAGAAGATACGGAAATGAGTTCTACATTCTTACCTAATGAATTTTTATACATCATGGTATTTTTTTGTATTTTTCTTAATTATATTGTGAACAGACTGACATCTATCGACATCTATTCTAAAATAAAAAGACAGGGTCGTATTTAGAATCCAAATATTTTATCAAGTTACGACTATATTAATCTTGCATTGAAAGTTGTTACTTCAAATATTGAAAAAAAAGAAATTGTTCGTAGGCTGATGATTTGACGGGTTTTTTTTTAAATTCATTAAAATAATACAATGTACCAGTATACAGGTAATTTTCTAAATTTTCATCTAATGATAGTATTGAAGAGCAATGGATCAAAAAAATAATAGGCAAAACTGGACTCCTACAAAATAATATTTGTTCTTCCCGTTGTGATTCGAAACGATAGTGATTCATTTCAAGGAAAAATCATAAAAAAAACTAAAAAGTAACTTATTATCTAAACCCAAATTAGGCAAGATTAAAAGTGATTAGATGTGGATATTAGAGACAACATTGGTATGACCATTCAATTCAGATTTAGATTAGTTGATTTTCTAAGATTGGCGTTATTTAAGCATTCCAATTCCGAAGTGAAATCTAAAATATAAAATTCTCGTGTCACAGTTTTCGTTGCCATACTCCTCCGAAACGGCTTGACCGATTCTCATGAAACTTTGTGAGCATATTGAGTAGGTCTGAGAATCGGCCAACATCTATTTTTCATCCCCCTAAATGGTAAGAGTCACCCATCCTTAAAATTTTTTATGGCAAAACGACGTTTGCCGGGGCAGCTAGTAAAATATAAATTTATTTATTTTTTAAATAAAATGATTTGCACTACATATTTTAATTTTTGTTTTACATAATCCACGTGTAAACCAAACATATTGAACAATATTTTATTTAGGGTTATTTATTACAAAAAAAAGTTCACTTTTGCAAAATTATTTACGTTATTAATGATGTTTTTTGTTCAAGATGCTTATAAAATTGACCTTGAAAAAACTACTCCTTGAAATTCTGAGTACGTCCACACTAGTGTCAGCTAGCTAAACTACATAGCAATATACTCGTACAACGATGCAAGTAGTTTTGCTATTGTCTGGTAGATGGAAAAGTGTAAACTAACACCCCCTCACCCCCGCAAATTGTCACGCATTGCTTCATACAAAAATCTCATTAGGGCATCTCCTCTTTGTATTTGCTCCGTGGGTGATATAATTGGCCGAAACCACCTTTAATGAAAATACCATAGTAAAGCGGTCGACTATTTAAGGCAGTTCATGAATGAAAACAGTTTAATTGTTTTTTACAAAACAAGGAAACCATGAATTAATATTGGAAATCACTTGTAATGTTTTAGTTTTATTTAAATGCGATATAATTTCAACTCTGTACACATATTATTAGTAATCTGACATGCAAACAGTTGCAGCTATATTCCTATAGCCGGAGTTGTCTTTAAAAAAATAAAAATAAGGAAAAGTTGAATGCAAGCGCTCCTCATACACACGTCTTTCTTCATATATTTATTAAATGCGACTATTTTTGTTGTTGAACATAATTATATTCGCATATGAAGGAACTGAGTGATTGATACGAATAATGTAATATTTAATAATTGCGGTAGCAGTTTACTCTATACTGACATATTTTTATTACAGTATGAATCACCATCATACGGTCGGAATCGAGAAAGAACAACATCAAGCACTTCCACGGAACGGCCGACAACAGTCACTGCAAAGTACATCAACAATACACCGTCCTATAAATCATCGAGCATTCCCATCCTTTGTCCTGAACGCACAAGTAAAGAAGATACGCCTATCTCCACAATCGCTAATCGCTATGCTAATATCAATTATAATAAAACAGAGAAGCCAGTCGCATCAAAATATGAATCATATGGTACAGGTAAAAATGAAAAAACAACATCTAAATATGAGAAAAAGGACTATTCAAAACTTAATCTTCCCTCAATCAATACTACCAATAAAAATAGAGACGTCAGCCCTGCACCAGTATCGAAATACAGTGCAAACCGACCCTCCCGGCATTTGAGCCCCGAAAGAAGAGCTACGAAAAGTTATAAAGATAAAAGTCGAGATCCCAGTCCAGGGGACCGCGATAAAGACATTCCAAGTAAGACTGACAAGTCTACAGGCTACAGTAGTCTGTCGAGTTACAAGTTATATCCTCGAACTTCAAACTATACACGACCCACGTCGAGGACAGAAGCGAAACCGGATATAGCCATAAATAGCTACCCCAGACCTTCATCTAGAACTGAACCAAAATCTGAAATAAATATAAATAGTTACTTGAGACCGTCATCTAGGTCAGATAACAAATCTGAAATTACAGTTAATAACTATACAAGACCTTCATCTAGAACAGAAACAAAACCCGATTTATCTCTTAATAACTATTCAAGACCTTCATCAAGAACAGAAACAAAACCCGATTTATCTCTTAATAGCTATTCAAGACCTTCATCAAGAACTGAAGTAAAACCAGAAATAACCGTGAATAGATACGCAATAGCTAATAGATTGCCGTCAAATTATTTAAGAAGCCCACCTACTGTAAAAAGAACTTCAGTGTCTCCAGTGAACCATACCGAAACAGTTAAAATTGAAGCTGAGAAATGCATTTCAAGTCCAGTTATTGTAGAGGAACCAAAAACACCAGAAGCAGAATCTAATGAAATAAGTAAAAATATCCTCTCAACTGATATGCATACAGAAGAACTAGATGATGATAATGAGACAGAAACAGTTACTATAGTGACTCGCCACACTTCGCCAACTCCTCCTGGTTCTTCTGCTTATGTAAGAAGCAGGAGAGCAGATATGGCCAAAACTGTAGAAAAAACTATGACAAGGGCCAAAAAAAGACCTTTGATGATGGACAAAGAAATCCAATCAGACAGGTTAGATGACTCTACGCGAACAAGTCGTTTTGGTAGTACTGCGCGAACTAGTGTGACAAATTGGTCATATTATTCGCCAAGTAATAGTAATTACACCGGTTATGCCGGTAGATATTCAACACAGTATTCTAATTTAAGGGAAAGTCCGGGAAATAGCACTAATCTAAGTCACTCTGAAAAATCTGTTCGCAGTCATAGTTCTGAGCCAGAAAGAAAAGAAAACTCTTTTCATTCTAATTCCGTATCTGAACCTAGTAAAAAAGAACTTATCAATTGTAGTTCATCCAATAGCCTTACAGGTCTTAATAAAGATACAGTATCTGTCTACGCAACTGAACAAAATAGAGGTGATGACACGTCAGAAATAATAATTAATGTAAATTTAAAATTAAAACGTGCAAAAAGTCCCGTGGCGTCTGAATTAGTATCCCCAGAAATTACAATAACAAATAGTCAATTACCACCACAGGCACCTAAAACAGAAGCCACTACTAAAACGAAAAAAGTTAAAGCAAAAAAAACAAGCAGCGATTCCTCCTCAGACTCAGGATCTAAAAAGAAAATTATTAAAAAACGAACGAAATCTGTTAGTTCTACAGAGTCAGATCAAAAAAGCGAGTCATGTGAAAATGTATCTGTAATAAAAAGTATACCTAAGACTGCATCTGGTAATGATTTACAAAATGGACAATCAAAATTAAAACATTCCAAATCACGAGATAGTAACAGTCCAGATTCCAGTTTAACTTTATCGACGCAGTCTTCAGTCAGCGAAGATGAAAGTCTTTCAAAGTCCAAAACTAATGAGGTTTCTAGAACGTCTGCTGATGAGTTATCTATACCTACAGATCGTTCAGTAAAACAATCATCCCCGGCCAGAAACGAAAATGGAACTGAAGAAGCTAAATCTTTTCTAATAAGAGCACTAGCACCAGTTACAAATTTATTTAAGAGACATCAAGAAAGTAGCGATAACAGTCGTTGGTTGGAGACTTCTACTTCAGAGTCTACCGGGAAAGATGTATCTAACCTTACAACAGAGAGTTCAGAGAGATCCAAGGGTAAAATTGATACCACTAATATTATAGCTTCAAATGATGACAGTCTTGTTCAACTTAAAGCAATCAGACCTATAGAACTCGGAGATAATTGGCGGTTAGACTCAGACTCTGAAAAGAAAAGCTTACAAAAAAGTGAGAGCCTTAACTCTCCATCCGAAAAGAATATTCCAAGAAAAATTAGACACGTTGAATCAGGAGAGAAGGCGTGGTGGATGGAATCAAATAGTAATAACAGTGGAAATAAACAAAAAAGTGAATCTATATATACGAATACCTCAGAAAAAACAGATTCTAATAAAATAATGAAAAAATGCAAGTTTGCTGATGAAGATAAACCATGGTGGTTAGATAGTTGCGCTAATATACCGGAAGGCATAGAAAGACTTAGTCCTCCCAGAAAATCATCCAGTGACAGTGATAAAAGTGAAAAATTTAACTTTTATAAAGTACGCCACACAGAGTCAGGAGATCAAAAGGATTGGTGGCTTACTAGCAATGAAAACTCAACAAATAGTCACAAACTAGAACAAAATCATAGTCAAGGTATAAGTAAATCTGATTCAGAACGTAATTTTCCCTTGAGAAGAATTCGACACGTTGAATCTGGGGAGAGACCCTGGTGGTTGTCAAGTAGCAAGAACATTCCAGAAGGGATTGAAAAGTTACCAACTCCTCCACCTCAAGAAGAAAGTGACTCTTCAGATTCTGAAGTGCAGGTATATGTTCCACCATCACACATTCCACCATTTCCCTTACATCTTCCTGACGATGAACCTTTAGGCGCTAGAAGAAGTCCTGAAGGTCTAGAAACTCCAAGAGAAGCCGAAGACTACAGAGGCCGTGCTTCACCCTATGAAAACAATCGTCAATTCAGACGGACGATTAATAGTTATCAGAAAGGGATGAATAAATATATTTCTCGATACACCGATATTGATGATATTCTCGGTACATCTGGACAGATATATAGCCCGTTTATGGATTCAATATTAGCTAGGAGAACCGGTCAAATGCCATTCGACGATGATGAATGTGAAGAGATAGATCCGACACAAGTAAGAATACACGACAGCACTGCTCAGCGACCTGTTATTAAGAAGATTCGTTCCAGGTGAGTTTTTAAATCAGGCTATTTCTGTAGCGGATTGTAATATAAAATTATATTGTCCGTACCACTTAAAATTGTAGTAGTACTTCTAACTTAAAAATGTCAAGCAGTAGTTAAGTTAAATCTTCCCTATAAATTAGTATACAAAAACAATAATTGGGCACGACAACAAACATTCGATAGTGAGTGCATACTTCGGCGGAGCTCATAAAGAGAATTATTAGTTTAATTTGCCAGTTCTCTATATTTCATCTACTGTTAAAATGATATGTCGTATGTGTGGTATACAGTGAGAGGTGTCATCAAACAATACAGTGGAATTTTGCCATAAACATTAGATATGTTTCCGATTACTTTTCTTAAACTTCTGTTACTCAAAATGAATGATTGTAGAAGTTACAGGAAACATACGATTTATGATAATTTTTCATTCATCATGAATTTCTTTCATTTAGAAATTTTGAAGTTGTCTCCAGCGTATTTATTTATCTCAGTCTATAAATATATGCAGGATAGGTAAGTAGTAGTTAGTGTACATATTCTCTAATTAAAGTTGATATTCAATAGAAATTAGGCGCGTAAGGGTTTAAATTATCAAAATTCTTGTTTTTTTGTTTAAAACAGATTTACTGTTTACAAAATTACATATCCGTTTTATGATACCGTTTATCATAAGTATAATGTGTACAAAGGAAACATAGTTAGAAGTAGTTGAATTTATTAAGTATGTTTTTTATTATTTTCAGAAGCGACCTCGTTGAGTACCGAGACGAAGATCAAGTAAGTTGTTTAAATATAACTTTATTATAGTAATGGTGTTCAACTTTACGACTATACAACCAATTTCAATAGCAAATACAACCAATAACCTAGGTTTATTAGAAACAAATTTTCAAACAGTTAAATTATATATGATAGGAGATAAATCATGCTTAAAAATGATAAAAAAATTAAAAAAAATACACTATAAAAGACGTGACTAATAAAGTTACAGTGAATACTTACTTACAGTCTTTTAAATGATTTGTAGAATATTGTCTTCTATGGTTTAGGAAAGTAAGCTCTATCGCTCATACAGACCGATGAAATGAAACTGATACAGTGAACCAAATTCTGAAAGTCAATTAAATAAATGCCGTTAAATTCAAACATCATAGAGCTGTGCTGTATTAAAAAATTATGCAGAAATGGATAACAGATCCACGAAACGGATCTCAAGGTTTTTTCTTAGTCACTGCCTATGGGCGCAACCTTAACACGGCAGTCGAAATTCAAATCTCAAAAATATTACATGTTAAAACTTGTGATTGGATTTTTTATAATTATTTTAGCACATATATAACCAACAACAGGGGTTTGGTTTCTTTATTAATATGTTCTAATAGTGTTTTTAAATTCGTATTCGTATCTCGTATCGTAAATCGTATCGTTCGTAATGGTAATTACTTATTAAGTGGCGGTTAAATAAGCTGCACCACTGGCGGCTTATTAAATAGACAAAAGATCTGCTCTAAATCCACAAGTTCAGCTCTTTTCGCCCTCAAATATCCGCGGATATGGATGCGGATATAGATATCTGGTACATCACTAGTGAATTCTTGAATTTCGATAAATTCTATGTCTAGACGTTGAACTCGGCCATAATATGTGGGTTCAGTATTTGTTCGTAGCCATTGTTCTGATGTTAATGGTCTCTTCATTTATCTAATGGGTCCGTAACGGGATCTACGATATATATATCTAATGTTCAAAGGTTGAAAGGTTCTAGGCACATGGAAATAGCCGTTTTCTTGCATCTGTTGAGGGTTTTATTGACAGGCATTGTAATGCTGTGAATTGTAAATTAGATGTTACTATTTCGTTAAATGGCACCACGTGAAGATGTTCATCGTAAGTCGTTAGATGTGCATCGATTAAGAGACCGATGTAATTTTCATTTCTTCAAATCATGTATGTTACTCAATAAACTGGTATTGCAGTGAGGTAACTAGAAATTTCAATTAGCATTGTATTAATATTCAGAGGCCTAACTAAATAGGTAATTTAATATAAGGAGATCATTTTGGAAAGGTTTTATTTTATTTACAGAAAACTAATTTAGTTAAATTAAACTGAATCAACTATTATATTATAAAAGCGATTTATTTAATGCACAATTTAGGTACAGATATAAGAATCATCTGTCAGATATGCTATCTGGAACTTATTTGTAACCGGAGAAATAGGGCCTAAAAGTTTTAAACAAATAAATGTTATAGAAAGTTTAGATCGAAATTGAAACTGAAAACATATGCATACAGAAAAACCAGAAAAACACAATTTATTAATAATGACGCATATTGATAATAATAAATTACAAGTAAAAAATTATAATAAAAAAACCCGACAGCGTCAATATCTGCCATCTTTCAAGAACTGAAAAGATAGAAAGAACTGAAAAGAGTTTTTGTTTTTTTGGTGTAGCCAGTGTCACTCTCATGACTAAGACGAATCCAAACCACTCACAAAAAAACCGTTTAGCCTCTAGGGCGGACTCAAAAAAGCACAACCCTCTTTCTTTCGCAGTCGGTTAAAAATTACTATGACATAAAAAATACAAATATTTGTGCGCTCGCTACGCTCCCGTTTCAAATATTTGGTGAAGGGATAAAGGAATTATAAAACAAATATTTATGTACATAATATAAAAATATTGTTCTAGTCCTATATATTTTCTGCTCTACCTTCACAACTTTTGTATGTCACAACACTATCAACACTAATAATAAACGCTTTATTGTGCACCAGATTATTTATAAAAAACTAAAACCCAACTACGACAAAAAACAACGTTGAAAAAGCATGAAACTAGTTTCAAAAGCCGTAGTAGTCACGCGATGTTAAAGTGTTGTCCTCTAGCCGACATAATCGGGTAAAAAAGTAACTTAAAGCTAAGAGGTGCAATTGATAGCGTTATCGTTCGAAGGCAATCTCTTACAGGCAACCAATTACTACTAAAAATGTGTTGCAGCGTCGCGTCAGCCGTACCGTGAGTGTGATCAAGTAAGCTGCAACCTCGCTCGCATTAAGTTATAGTGTTTAACTGACTTTTACATTATTACTTATAATATTTATTTTGGTTTTATGTTATTATATACATTGTTAATCATTAAGATATGTTTATATTATTTTTTAATCATGACTTTTAACATTAAATATTGCAATGTCTTAAGATAATTAATTTGCAATAAATATTTTACTTATTAAGACTTCGATTTACAAACTTATACAAATACACAAATATGCTAGATTTTATCATTTTAGATAACAAAATCGTACAGATAAGGAATAATTTAGCACGTGCTAAACGTATCGGCTCCGTTTGTATTTTCGATAGTTTAATCAGACTGTGAATCAGTATGGACAGGTATGACAGTGCGCACACTATACTGATGGAGTATTGGGATTATCGGCTGACAAATAAATCAAAACTCAACTCGATCAAACTATCGGCCGACTAAAAAGTTTGTGGTCTGCGGGGCTCTACGTGGCTTTAGTCCTTTTCGTATCGCACGGTACGTTTAAACATTAACTTATGACCCACAACAGATACTGCCTTGTGTATTTTAGTTTAGATAGAGTAAACATAAACCAAATTTTAAAGTTATATCAAAATTAGTCCAGCCGATTTTAAAAAACAATAGCCGTATTATGACATATATTTGATTAAACATTTTATTAAATTAGATGATTAACAAAAGTCATGTGGTGTCGCGGGACACCAGATATAAACGAAGTTCCTTCCCAAGTAATCTCTCCGAATTTCATTACTATCCTAACTACGGTACGAGGGCTAATAGCTGGGCCGAGTTAGAATAGTAACCCACAACCTCTCCCTGGTATAAAGACTACGGGGTTTGTGTGTAACTTGGCACTACACGCTATGTTACACGATATTTGTAGTGACTAGCGACAGCTTACATAAATAGCGGACGTATATATACACAACATAATAATACATGCAACTTACAGATGCCGGCTAGGGTATATAAAGGGCGCTATACATTTTTTTTAATCTTACGCTTTTTAATGGTACCCCTGCGCAACGTCCCATAAGGAACTTCATCCCAAAACCTAGTGCTCATAACACGCAAACAATATTAAACTAAAATAAAAGTGACAACCCTAAGCGCCAACGCAAGAGTAGGTTAGTAACCCGCTGGACGGCCTTAGATAAACTACTGTTCTTAGTATACTGTGGTATTGACATCTCTAACTGAGTCAAAAATACATGACACGACGTCGAACGGTAACTTATGTTAATAGTAATTCTTTGTCTAAGTGTTAATACCTCAATTTTAAGATGACTAAGTCAGTCCGTCAGTTAAAAATATAATATAGCCAACATTACTTTAGCTAAAATACAGAATTTCAACATCTAATAAAGAATAAAACAATTAGCACATTTATAAAAACGTATTAATACATACTAATCCAAAAAATCCCACAGTATTTTGCGAAACGACACTGCCAGATGAAGATGGTACTGGAAATTGTAGCTATAATATAAAAAACCTGTAGGAAACCTAGTTTTTCCTCTTCTAAAAAAATAATAATCTTTTGTCTACAGTTAGATGTATAAAAATACGATTACGAAGGTCACCCCTATTTTAAATTAATTTGAACAAATATTTACCTAGGCTATTAAATTAAATTGCTGCTGGCTAAACATCAGCTGTCTTTACAAAAACTTGTCTGTGTCGATAAAAAAGTAGAGCCGTGCAAGTTCATTAAAATAGACCGGCTGTTGGAAACGGAATTGCTTGGAAGTTCGTACTAGACTTAACTGACTTTAAAATTGACTGACTTTTAAAGAACCTATGCCTACATAATATTTTACAAATATAAAAAGTGTCAGCTATTATAACGAATAAAAAGTTAATTTATAAAATAAGTTATCCCCCTTAATATAATAGAAATTATATAAAATTAGGTAAGGAAGAAGTTCTAAAAATAAAAAAGTACATTGACAAAATAATAGCAATTCCAAATATTTTTACGAGTTCGGGAAGTGAAAAAAACAGTTGGACACTCATGCGCAGCTAAGGCTTCGGCGCTGAGCGGGAGCAGTGAACTGAAGAGTGCACTGTATCCTTGAGTCGTATGGGAGCTCGGCGTAAGAAAGAGACGGCGATTGTGTACGCGTTGCTAACATTTTACAACGATGACGTCAACTACAAAGAGTAGTAGGTAGAGGGTTCATCAAAGTACGAAAATGAAGTTTATTTATTAGAGGCAAGGAAGTAATATTTTCTAAATTTTAAATACGAGAAGATGAAAGACTTTTGAAAAAGGAATAATGATCTTACATTTATGCTTTATCCTGAAGCGTACAATGCTAGACTAAGCTAATGCTGCTTTCATAATTTTATTTTTGTATAAATTTTCTTTATCCACAACTCATAACGGGCTTTTTAATTTTCTTAATTTGAATAAAAATACAGTCACAAAGTTTAGCTTTTTAATTTTATACATTACTTGTTAATGATTTTATAATTACAATAACATAAAAAATATAAAAATGTTTTCAAAAATACACTATCTATCTATTAATTTTAACCTTGATAAAGTATAAGTCTGACTTACAATTTAGTACAATTATATAAATTACAAAAAAATAGATTAATTTAAAATAATGAATGGAAATAAAACATATAATTTATGAATACGAAATTTAAGAAAAACCAGCCCTGCCTACTAAGAGAATGACTGTTCTTTGCAGGGTCATTGTTAGTCTATGCAAAGGCTCCGTCATTCACATTTCGTCTCTTTCTTCCTACCGGACGAAGTGATACAATGTTCTTTCGATACAACCTTACTCCACACAGTAGGTGCCCCAACACAAACACCACAACCACGGAACCGACCACCTTTATTTGGATTCTTAACACAGCCGTGAAAATTATACCTGAGGCAAGTTGTCTTGCAAGCTCTTCATTCTTTAGTTATACGTATGCCTTCGTGCAGACATCAAGTAGTGTGTTTTACGTGCTAAAAGTTGGATAAAAATAATGCAGTGTTCAATGTGGTATAAAAACTGTTCATTTTAATAAAGGTACGGATAGTGATTAGAGCAGATCGTTTTATCTCTAAACTTTACGAAATTTCTTTTCGGAGCCGGTTGTTCGGACTTTTTTTACTTTTTGACGCGAGCTTTCTTACTGTACATCGAGGTAAAATTAGTCTTTAAGTACTATTTAATATTGTCCTATAACTTTAATAATATTAGCTACAATAATTTGTTGATATAATAGGCGCACTATTACTCTTCAAAATATAATCGTATAAAAATACTAATTACAATATAAAAAAAACAACACATAAACACTAATCCATCAATAATGTAATATTACCGATGAAATATATAAAAACAAAGAAATGAGTTCTAAAAATAATGGTTCACTTAAACCATTATTTTTAAGAATTTCAAAATATTAGGTATCAACTTCTTTGACATTTAGAACTTGTACATACCAATGAAATCCTTCATAAAATTTAAATAAAATTATTTAAAAATATAACGTTAAAAGAAGCAATGTTATATGTCATTGATCTACCCATATAGGTGCTGGTCAAGAGCCTTTTTAATTGTAGTCATGTACGGATATATATTGGGATGCAAAACCTCCAGGTCATTGAATACAAAACGTTGCACCACCTATTCGGCTTCGTTTTATCAGGCCTAAGACTAAGAAAAAGCCTTAGGATTAAAATTTCAATGAAGATTATATAGCAGTTACCAAACAAATATACAGCTCTAGTGTAATGGTTAGAAGTAGAGCCGTAGACTTCAGATCAGAGCTCAAGGGTTCGAAATCCACCCAGACCCAGCTGTTACCGTTAAGAATACTAGTAATGTGTAAAGTATTACTTGTTAGATACCATCAGAAACTGGAACTAACTTTTGGGGCTTAACTTGCCGGCAGTCTCAATGCAGTTAGATCCTTCAATAAATATTGTCCAAATCAAAAAAGATAAAATTCTAAGTAACTGACTAAATGAAAGTTTACTGATGGATTTATAATTTGGTTCTTCATATTTATATCATACGGTTTAGATATGTTTAGCGTACAAGTTTAAGCCTTGGACATTATGAAATAAAACCCGTTTTTTCAAATGTTCCTGCTTAAATATAGATTTATGTGAACTAGACTAGACTAAGAGGAAGTATTTAGATTGGGAATCTCTAGAAACATAGATAATCTTCATTAAAGAAAACAGAAGACTTTCTTTTGTTATCAACATAGCACCTACTCCTTTTGAAAGTTCGGCAGTGTTGTATCTCCTGAGTTATTACACGATCGTTAGAAACCTCTAACAAGTTTGTTATCCAAACGATACACTAGCATCTTAATAGGCCACCATAGTGTGGATCACCATGTTGCACTGTTGCATTGTCTGCATTAGCAAAGAGTATTGTGACTACCGCTCATTGATTCTGCTTATGCTTACCATCAGGCTGAATAGAGTCGCTTTGTCAGGTTCGTACATAAATAATAATAATTTGGTAAAAGGATTCCATCGAGACCATAATCGAACTTAACGTATTTGCCAATGGTGTCAATTTGTTCTACGCTCACACCAAAGAACTCTTTCTTATAAGAGTAAGTCGACATTGATTACGAAATGCAACCTTCAACTGGAACCATTAGTCTAGTTTTATCAATTTAATTTTATGCTTAGAAAGAAAACATTCGGAATTTACATAAGTGAATAATTTTGTTGTTTATAAAGTGGTGTTTAGACTACTTAAGAGTAATAACAAAATTGCGGCTAAATAACAAGCACAGTAGCTCCACATTTAATTACTTTTTACTCTAGTAGTGTAGTAGTGTTACGCCTGCGGCTGCGCATAAGTGAACCTCAATTGATGTATGTTTATGTGTTCCACTTTTTTAACAAACCTGCAAATACTCTTAACCCGTAGCAAATGGTATGTATTTTTTTAAACTATATCTCTTTTTTTATTAATTTAAATTTTATTTTGTCAGTTATGTACGAATGATTGGATTTTAATAATATAGAAAAACTTTTGCCCAAATTATGGACTCAAACAATATGAAAAAACAACAAATTTAATTTTGTGTAAGGCGTATTTTTTTAATTAATATTATGAAATTTTAATAAAAAGCTGTAATAATTTTAATATCCTTGACCTATAGATATATATACATATAAATACAATTGGAGTGTCTGCTTTTTAATAAATGCATATGTATATACATACATATGCATGTACCGTGTATATACATGGTATATGTACCAAAATAACATTTTTGGCTGTCGGTCTGTCCGTCTGTTCCGGGTAATCTCTGGAACGGCTGAACCGATTTTGACAGGACTTTCACTGATAAGTATCTGATGATGTAAGAAGTCTACTTTTTTAGGCTAGCTTTGCCCTGCGGCGTTACCCGTGGTACGACAATAACCGCGGGTAATACCGCGGGGTTAAGCTAGTCTTATATAAAAATCAATTATTGTGCGTTTGCCTGGCTAAAACTCGGAAACGGCTGGGCCGATTTAGCTGATTTTGATTTTGAAATGTTTGTCGTAGTCCAGTGAAGGTTTAAACAGGGAAATTTGAAAATAATTTGAAAATCTAAACTTCACGTTCACGAAGTAACGGGCACAGCTAGTATATTAATAAAGCTTAGACATAAAACTTGATTCCAAAGAGCTAATTTTTAAAATGAATCCTTACAACGTGAAAATAAATGTTTAGACACCTTAAATTTTATTGTAATTTATAGAACTTTGATTTAATCAATCTCGGTATATCATAAATTTAAAATAAATCAACCCGTTGTATCAAGAGATTGATACAACGGGGTGATTATCTAGAGTGTGGCAAATAAATAGACGACCACATACACTCGAAAAACATAATTCTTCTTGTAATACAGTCGGCTAAAAACTTTTCTTAAACGTAACCGGTAGCACCGGTAGCAATGACAATTAAATAGAAATTCAGCTATTTATTCAATCTTTATTGATTTGCGTCGATGCATATTATTTCATAGAGTTATTAATAGTATTGCACCGTTAAATTTGATAGTAAGTGTAACTGTTGGAAATTTTTATAGCACTAATATTTTTGTTCGAAACCAACTTTCGCTCGTGGCTCCGCCCGCGTGTATGTCAAGTATAGCGACAAAGAATAGCCTATGTCCTTCAGGTCAGTTTCATTCAAATCGGTGGAACAGTTCAGTCGTGAAAGCTAATAGGCAGAAAGACAGACAAAGCTACTTTCGAATATAAATATTAGTATGGGTAACTATTCAAAATATAGTTGGAAACGTTATATAGAAAGTCATAATAATGACCATCGCAATGTTATTAGTGTTTTATTATAAAACAAAGAGGTTATGGTATATGTCTGTTTGGCCGACAGCATTCCATCCTAGTTAACAATAGTTGGTATTCGTGACGTATCTTTTAATAGCGATAGATTGTTAAACAAATCGCGATTATTTGTTAAAATTCACATAATTATTTTCAGTTTATTAGTTGTCTTACAAATTGCGTTGTGCACTATCCCGGTCCTACGCTCAAAAGTTTTATTTCTCTGCTAGCCCTGTTAGCTTCCACAATCGAGGTTAGGTAAAAGGTGAGCTCCTCATTAGAATGAAGCCACTCACGAAAAATTTGCTTGATAGTAATAACTTGTAAAATTTGTTCTGGGGATCCCCTACTATAAGATTCAAATTGAACGTGGAAATTGTTAGTTTACTTTCTTTTAAAGATTTAGTAAACACAAAGGTTAATTAAACGTTGATATTGCAGAGCCACACTAAGATACGTAACCCTAACAAAAATAATAACTTGAAAAATCTTACACACAGTCGTATGTAAGTTCTAAATTAAAGGAGATTGGTTCTACACAAGCTCCTTAGCCAAGTTCACATTCTAGAAACGTAAAAGTCATTAGAAAACTAATAAATGTGTGGGAATGACGTCATCTCAACACCAAGTTACGTGGTTAAAATAAACGTTCCAACCAATTAGGTATACAAGAGAATAAAGACATTAGCGATTGCAACAGCAAATTCGACGCATTCATGCATTTTGGCTAAGGGGGCTGTACTATGATAACGCGCCACCCTATCGGATTATGAGAGTGAGGGAACAGAGAGTGCACCTGTGTTTGCGCATACATGTGCACTATAATACCTCTGGTGTAGTTGTCTGGTTTTCTTCGAGGCTGGTCCGAAATCGCCTAGAAATACAATTACCAGTGCTGTGTGTGAATAGAAACTTTACCGTATCGTAAAAAGATCAGTAACCACTAGACTGCATGAATGATGCATTGGTTAAAACGATCATATCTCTGCTACTACTCTGAGTCATAGTGCTGTCGGTCCGAACCCTACAAAATGTGAAACTACAAATTTTAGTTGTAGAGTCTGAGTGTTTTTATATATTCCACGCAACAGTACTGAATATATTTTCATTTTTTTCAATAAATAAAGCCATTCAATATACTACACAGGAACTTGAAAAATGAATAATATTATTCTTATTCAAACGCGGTGACGTTTTTGTCACATTTATATCGTTTAATGTCAAACTTGTTATGTTTTATGCAGAATTGCTGACAGTAATTGTCTTTATCGATCCGTTAATGAACCAGCATACACGTTCAATGACATGCGGTAGCGTTTTAAATAGGTTTTACAGAATACAGTGACGACCAAGGTAACTTAACGTACTTACATCATTTCTAAAAGAATTATTCTTTATTCTACCTATAAAAATTGCGTACAACACACATGAACTTTATGTGGTAATTTTTTTGTATTAAGGATATTTATTACAAAAGGAATGGTAAAAAAAAATATTTCACTTAATAATTCTATTGATTTACCTGCCTGACATTAGTTATGAAGGGTATCTAGAGTAGAATACTCATTTCTTTCAATATTTTGTTGAGATTCTCTCATAACAAAAATACAACTGGAATAACTGTGCGAGAGTCAAGTATCGGCGCAAATGCGTTCAACAGAGTAAACCAGAAAACTGACTATTCTTTAGTGGGTGGGGTGGGGATTGAGTGAGATTACTGTATACTTATATAGCTAGTCTAAAAAAGGTAGCCTAAGTTATTCCTTATATCATCAGCTCCCTATCAATGAAAGTCCCGTCAAAATCAGTCCAGTCGTTCTAGAGGTTAGCCGGAACAAACAGAAAGACAGACAGACCGATAGATAGACAAAAATCGTAAAAAATGATATTTTGGTAAATGTATCGTGTATACATACATACGCATTTAGTAAAAAGCAGTTTTTTTTATATTACAAACAGACACTTCAATTTTATTTATTTGTGGGATGTAAGATAAGATATGTAAATAAATAGTCCGATTATTTTCGTCAGTATTTTCAGTCTTCGATTTAGCAATTTAATTTGTAATAATTTGAATCTATATGAATCTAATTATAACATACCAGGAAATAAGTTACAAAATCACTTGAAATACTTAATATCTACTGATCAAAGCCAGAAGCAATTTTATTAAAAACTCTAACAAAAACTACCGTAGAGAATTGAACGCCTTCTCAATTAGCTTAGCTTAATGTACAAATTCCTTATACCGTCGTGTAAAAACATAAAGCAGTCAAGAAAAACATTTGAGAAACGTCACAACATTTTAAGAATCACCGGCCAAAGTACGACAGTTTTTAACCTTAACCCTTCCTTTTTCATAGAACATTTCCTAAATTACCCTCGTTCAAACAGACAAAGGTAGTAGAGCCATGCTGATTCCGGCACGAACGGGCCGGCTCGACCGAGGCGGTATCGCATAGAAAATCAACGTAAAATGACAGCATTAGTGCTGTCGTGTTCTTTGGTGATTTCGAGACCGGAGGTCCGAAGATGCAGAAGCCTCACTGAGCAGCCATGGTATGAGTCGCCATGCTGCATTGTTACATTGTCTGTATTCACAATGGGTATGGTGACCACCACTCTTGGATTCTGCTTATGCTTTCCATTACGCAGACATTATATAAAAATAAGAGTATGAAAACGGTGAGATAATGTGAACATAAGTTGCAGCTACAATTGTGATTTTATGGGTAACGGACCGGTATGTCAACCAAAATATTTTTACGGTACCAGTAATTTATTTGCCATTACGTTCCGAGATAATTTAAACATTGATACCGTTCTACAATGACACCGAATATTAATTTTGTTATAAACGTCACCCGATCCACAATGCCAATGTAATAATGGATATAGTCTATGAGAAAATCAGATAAGAAAGCCTCACGGCCGTTATTTCCTAATCACCTAATTACAATTTATATATATGCAAAAAATTTAAAACTATAATGGAACTAACACAAAGTGTAAAGACAGTAATGTATAAATTAAGTTGTTTATATGTTATTACTTATTGTACAAGATAATGCAATGTTGAGTCCGGTTACGTTTTCTGATTTATTTCAAGAAAACTTTTTCTATTCTGTATATTATATTGCACAAATGGTGTGGTGCTGCCCTGAGTGTCATGGGTTAAAACTCCTAATGGAATAACACTATATGTGATCCACAAATATGGTTAAAAGTATGGATATTTCGTGTGTCCGATTCACGTATATTTGTGAAGTCCTAGTGTGGACTAATCTATCAAAAGACAAAATTTTTATTTAGACTATCTACTACTAGTATCCACGGACAGTGGTTACTTCTAGTGTTGTATCAAATTCCGAACATCCAATAGTAATCTGTTTATCACGATTACTCATTCTTCCTAGTCATATGATAGCACGATCCCACGATAGTCTAGAGCTCCTTAGGTTTCACTTTGATTCACAAACTATATTCAATAAAACATGTGCAGGTACCATAAATTCCTATAACTATTCCATAACAAACCTTATCTTTGGACATGGTAAATTTAGTTTTTTAAGACATCCGGCCCTCGATAACACCTTTATGGTTTCACACCTTTAAACAAAGGATAAAGGAATATTTTGAAAAGAAATATTGAGCATTTCGTTCAGCAAGTGTTTGATGATTATAAAAGTAAATGTTTAAGAATAACATTCTTCTTCATCTCTCTCTCTCTCTCTTTTTCTTAGAAAACGTGAAAGGTCAGTTATTTGAAAAAGTTTTATACACTAGCATCATCACCGGACTTCACACGGGTGCAAAATAATGATAAGCAACCCCATCACTTGAATATTTAATTAATACTTTATATGATCGTATTCTTAGTGAACTAAAATATATCTAGAAAACTTCTGGTAATTATCTCGTGGGTTGCTGGCTTTTGTTTTTAAGTAGTAGACAGTAGTTATTAGTTGAAACCTTATAATTCCAGAAATTCATTTTAAACTTAAATAGCAAACAGTCATAGGTTCAAAGAGATGTAAACATCGAAAATGCAAACAAATGATGCGATCCTTTGTGTCATTTACTAGGTTTTAGCCACTTACTTAATGTTGTACGATACGTCTTTTGACCTAGAGCTATGAAAATTAGAAAGCAAGGCCTCACTGCGGGGAAAAGATAAAAAATATTAATTTACAATAGCAGCTACAATAGCATTGCCCACAATATGAAGACATTTTTATAGACTTCGAAATCTAGGTACAACTAACATCAAGTTGTATGACGTCTGATTATGTACACTGACATCATTTTGGAAAGTTATTTTGGATTGAAAATAAATACTGAAGCTAAAACTGTAATTTTTCTTTTTTTGTCAGTGTGTATTTTTACCTCGCAGAACGCTGAATTTTAATAAAGAATTTGAGTTTATGGGCACTAGTATATTCATCAACAACCCATAATGCCCCTCTGCTGGGATCGGGTCTCTTCTCAGGAGAGGAGATTACATCAATTAATTGTAAACCATTTAATGATATTTACAGAATCTTTGGATCCTTGTTTTGCACCGGTTACTACGATTATTTTTGAGTTTGTTAAGGTTCAATAGCAACGCTCGTAAATCTTAGACATGCGAATTTGTCAAAGTTCTTGTATCCATCAGTAGGTCACTCAGCAAACATCCGACTTTGCAACTATATACAATATAAGAACGTATCTTTTCAGGCTTTCAAAATAATGATTAAATAATAATGATTTTACAAGTTCTTCGCATATGTTTCTGTCTGTTGTCAGCAAAAGCTGAACAGATATACTGATTTAACCGCTGTACACTGTACTCTAGTACACTGTCCTGAGGTTTTCTATTTTAAACTCTTTTGATTAGTGTTGGTTGACCGGCAACTTCTATGGCACAAATATTTTATATATTGATTAACAAATAGTAAGACTCAGTAGAAACACAACTTAAAAGCATTCGTATTCGCGTCCACCCGGAAACATTTAATTACCCATTTTAGTGTGTTCGGTTGCAAGAAAAGTAAATTTATTTTTTAACAAATGAAAACTGACTGGACCAGGCCGAAACCGGTCAGGTTTTGCGACCAGCGGTCGCTAGAAACGATGTTCTGTAGAAACGAAGCGCTGCCTTAAAAGTAAATGCCTTAAATTCGTTCGATGAATTATTGTCCGAACTGTACGAGTTTGTGGAAGAATTTAAAGAGGATATTCATCTTGTTTGTATGACCGAAGTCGCGATGCTGGCAACAGGAATGAAATTAGAATATATTTGGATATTCCAAGTAAGCTTCGTGTAGTTATCAATATTTCGCGAAGAAAAGAAAATAATTAAACTGGTTAATAATAGACTATTTTAAATCAAAATATTGAGTTGACTTCACATGAGGTGAAATCAAAAGGAAAGGTTATAACTTTGACAGTCTATGTATGTATGTTCCATCATTGAGCCTAAACTACTGAACCGATTGTAATAAACGATGTGTCAATAGATTGTAATAATGCCCCCGGGTGATATAGACTATATAAAATCATGCAGTTCCTTTCCGACAAGTTAATACTTTGCATACGTCCTCTCTTTCGACTAAGATTCTTGCCATTTAATATAAATTGTTTCAAAATTATTAAATACTGCATAATTCAAAACTATAAAATAAAATAATTTTGACAGCACCAGTGAACAACACCTGGTAAAGTTTATGTGACTGTATATATAGAGTTCTTTATAATTTTTTTTTGAAGCTAAATCCAAAAAAAAAGAAACGAAAATTGTTAGGAACTTACTCTTAATATTAGGAATATACTCTTAAAACATAAAAGATTCGTGATAGAGTTAGAGACAAAGCATTATTTCAAAGAATTATCTTGAACTGATCTTATTTTCAACATAATTTATAAGATGTAAATGGTTGTCAGTTGTTATAATTTTATGCATTAAAACCTCATTTTCTAATTATTTAGTAACCTATGAGTGACATAACAAATATCGAATTCGCATTGGCTTAGAATTCTGGTCAATGACGCCATAATAAAAATATATATTTATTTTATGACTAAATCGCTACCGTACATGGAGATGTGTGAAAGGTATTTACATAGGTCAAAATATATAACAGATTTATTATAAAATGGTATAAATTTAACATAAATATAAAAATAAATGTGGAAACTAAATAGTTTAAAATTTTGTATGCATACAGTTCCAAAGTTACAATTTTTATTGGACTAAAAGAAAATGCATCTTGCCTTTTCGAATCTCGAATATAGGGTCCAAAAACTACTAAATATTTTTCATCCGAATAATGCGATCAAAGCATTCATTGACGAGTACTTACGTCATTAAATAGTTGCAGTTTCAGGGGCGAGTCCCTAAAAAACGCGCGAAAAAGCACTTACAGTTTTAAAAATATTAAAGACCTCATTTGACTAAAAACACATAAAATATATGTTGCTTAATAAACCAGTCTATAAATTCTATTCAAGAAAACAATCCTGAATATTCCACAGTGAGCTAAATCGAGTTTTTCTATTTTAACTCTCTCTGGGATTTCGTTGCTTTATTTGAAAATATTTATAAATCGCGAGAAAATTAATAAAAAATATTCCACATTTTTTTTAATTCTCATCAAAACGCCGAAATTTAATATTAAACATCACTTATTTTTTGGCTTAAACATTACACATCTTTTGATACTGTTTAGTAGATAGAAATTGTCAGCGACCACATGACAGTTGGTGGTCTGCGCTGAGCTTCATCGTTTTACCATATTATTATGTGTAAGGGACAAGCTAATGTTACGAATGTCGGCGGTTACTACGGCTTATTTGCATTCTTCGAACAAATATATTTAGATTCAGATGAACTATTTATCTGAGTTTTATAATGTATTTCTACCATTGAAAAAGGTTATCAGATCCTTTTCAGAAATAACTGAAGCTATTATTAAAAAATTAACATGCAAGAAAAATAAACTTAATTAAATTTCGTATTTTAAAAAGATCTACTAAAGATGTAAATATATATATGACAAAACAGATTATTATTATATTGATCTATGACTTTATAGTCTACACAAGAGACGATTTTATATGAATTTAAAATAATTTTATGATACAAGACACTTTGATCCAGAATAAATTGCTGTTTATTATAATCTGTAAGTACCCTTTTTCAAATAAACTATTCATTATTTATATATTTTATATTTCGCACAGTATAATGACTTGATTATATCTTAGGTTTCTCCGTAAAACTAAGAGCTAACATAGTACCTACCCAAAGAGCTTGCACCATACCCTTTCTCGCCTAAGAGTCAGTACACTGGCCCATTAGCTTCACGATGCACAGGAGAGTGCCAAATACATTGCTCGTCTTTTTTAAATTCATAAACATCTTACAAAAACGAAGCATAGATGAATATCTAGTTTAGAGGAAAAACCTAACAAGATTGAATTTATTTTTTAATTTTACGTGTGTTTTGTCATTCATCTCCAAACAGATCGCAATCACTTTAGGTTACGCTTAACGATTATAAGTTGTAATTTTATTATTAGAAATATTGATAACGGTATTGTTCAACTTTGAATACGATCACAGCACAAAAGTAGTAAGAATAGAAAATAAATATACACACACGTAGGTACATCACTATTTTTACATACTACACAAACAATTTACTTAGCAATTAAAATATGACACGAGTTTCCTTGTGAATTAACAAAAGATTAGAAAGGCTTACAAGTGTTTTCACTTGGCCGCGAACAAACTACAAAGGACTAAAGATCCAACAAACGTTTCTTCTCTTTTTGAAATTTAAATTACGTTCGATAAGCCGTGACGTGAGTTTATTAGTTTTAAATTAAGGCCAGTAATTAATAGTAGGCTTAACGGTCGCTATCAAAAAAGTCGGGCATCCCAAAATGTGTAACTAACATGGAACGATTCAAGTGAAACTGGAAATACCTAGCATTTTAGTGGAAATGATGCTATGTTGTGGCTTATTTAATTTAACGTTTAACTCTTGCCTAAGGTCAGGAGGCTTGCGATAAAAGACATTTAGAAAGTAGTCTCTCGATTATATTATCGCGTCACAGAGGGTTTATTTATATAAAAGATTGGAAAGCTCTGGTAATTTTATCGTTAACTGCTCGTTAGAATTTAACAAAATAAATAATGTAACAATAATAAAGCCATGGAATTTCGGAAAAGTGATAGCACAAATTGAATAACGTAAATATTTTTAATGGGTTTCAGTTAGACCTTATTCATCTGAATAAAGCTTAAGGCTAGTTTTTAGGATTTAGCCTCTTACTGGATCGCAAAGCTCTGCTCTAGTTTCTCTAGATCACAAAAATCGTAACGTCTTTAGAGACTATTTCATCTCATAATTTCAACATATTTTTGCTACCTGCTACTTACCTAAACAACTTTTATTATTTGTGAGGCAAAAGTCTTATCTTCGCTTTACTATAATCTTCACTTGCGTGATTGATTTTTATTATTCGCATTTACAATAATAATTCAAGTCTAAACAGATGGGATTATTCAATAACAAAACAATCTAGAGTTAGAGACAGAAACGTTTTTGTTTCTTTTCATTCCGAGTCTGTCATTTTACTACTTATAATATAATAGACTTTAGATGTGATCGGTCAAGACGGTAAGGCGTTGACCTCGCGCGACTAAAGACTTAAATTTATACCGATTCCTGATACGATGCGAGTGTAATCGAATGAATACAGGTCTTCACTTTTTTGTAACATTGAGAATCCTATAAAGCAGTAGGTTGCTTTTTTGTTGCAGATACGGCCACAAACCAACTTGTTCTTTTTTAAATTTCTTACGGCTATCAGCAATACGTGTTAGGTATTGTAGTTGTTTATACTCATACCTCTTTCTTTCGATATAGTTTGTCTAAATGAACCTGCTGTCAACTTGTTAGCTGTAAAGTTATCAATATCTTTATCGGAGTATTTAATGTATTGTATGTTTTTTTTCTATATCTATTCTGAGTGTTAAGTCTTTTGAATAGTTTTGTAGTATTGATATAGTTCGATGTTTAAATATGGATGTTTTTAAAAAAAGCTTACTTCTATGGTTATGCAAAAGGTTCATATTTGAATAATAAAAGAGTTTTTTGTGGAATTTTTGTAACAACGAAGTTGCACTACAACAGCTGAATATTATTACTTTGGCAAATGGTATAATAATTCCGTTCTTATTTCCATCTTGTCACCTTTTCGTTCGGTATTTTTGTTGTTAATATGTTATTTACAACTCTTTTGTTCAATGTTTATATCTATAAAACACTGAATAGATTTATTCAGAATAGAAATTTCCATATGTTAAATTACATTCTATTATTTATTCTAAAATTAACTTCTAAATCTATAAAGGACTTGAATAAAGTGTCGGACTTTATCCTAAAGCAACCACAAGTAGACAGATATAATAGCCAGAGCTAACAGACAGCCGGTAATACCTCTCGTTTTATATTGGGTACATAGGATCTTAAATCCTATCACTTATTCACCGATCATCAAACTTGTTCAAAAGAGTCAATTTTTTTTTATTTAATGTAATGAATATAAGTGTTTCAAGTAGTGCAAAATACTTTCTCTAATCACTTATAAAGTTTCAAACGAAATGAAGCAGATTTATTGGTGCTTTTAAATGTATCGGGCATCGTAAATCTACCGAAAAATTTGTATGCAAAAGCTGTAAGTGAAAAGAGATAAAGACCATAAATATGCGGTGCTAAGGAAGATTACTGTCATTAAGAAACTTATATTATAAAGGTATATTTTATAAGTGGAACGGAAAAAAATGTTTTTAATTTTTCATTTTTATTTGCAAAGGTATTTTTTGTGAATCTTGTCTATTTTAAAGAAATCTGTTACAGCTATTATTATATATATAACAAAAGTGACAAGCAAGTGAACCCGTTGAAAGTCTGTCATATTATTACACGGTATTCAAAGTCTGTCATATTATTACAGGGTATTTAAAAGTCCATAGGTTTGGAAAGCCACTGATATAAATATTAATCATCAGAATCTAAATATTCAACCTTCATTGACGTCATCACATCAACAGCCTTAAAGAGTCCACTGTTTAATATAGGTCTCCTTCGAAAGAAAGTTTGGCTAAACCACACTGGTCAGACGGGCTGGTATAGGGTTTCTTTCAACTGGGAGGGGTCCGGATGTGTTAATAACAGCAGTTCCCGGACCCCTCCCGTCTCAGGCGCAGAGTGGCACACCGTGTGGTTTTAGTCGGTTCGATTCCGACACACCGCCCCGCCGCAAACCCCGGCGGGGTGACGGCCCGAGGGGGTTTCCAAACGTTAAAAAAAAAAAAGGGTTTCTTTCAAGTTTTATTTCTCTTTCCAATGATATTATTCTGTGTACTTTGTTCCTTTAGTCGATTTCCAGAATACCCATGAGATGAAAATGTGGTGGTGACATTTCGTATTTCATGAACCGACTTCAAGAAAAGAGGAGGTTTCTCAATTCGACCATATATATATTTTTTTATGTGTGTTCGCGGATAACTTCGGCGTTTATGAACCGATTTTGATGATTCTTTTTTTTAATGGAAAGGAGATAGCCCAACGATAGAACCATGATAAGGACATCAATATCTGATGATGGCATCTAAGAGAAATCGAGTCTTGTACTTGTTTTTATCCATCACCATAAGGATACTACATATTTGATATGATTTTTTACATTCACTATAGTTATTTTTACACTAAAAAAAGGGGTGAAATTTTAGTGACATTAGAACCATTATAGCTGTATAAACTTTAATAATTGCTGTAAAAGACCAATATAAATATTTTTTTAAACGACATGAAAATATTTTTGGAACCAATATTCATTATGCAATTCTATCACCGCAAACCCCATCGGGCCGTCACCCCGCCGGGGTTTGCGGCGGGGCGGTGTGTCGGAATCGAGCCGACTAAAACCACACGGTGTGCCACTCTGCGCCTGAGACGGATTGCTGTATCCCTATGATTTCCCTTCTGTATAAATACACTTGTAAAACACTTTGCTTTAATTAAGTAAAGTTTTTTTAGTTGTAAGTTTAGTTAGCAACCAATGACAATAATAATGGTATGATAACGTGACGTTATGAATGAAATTTTTAAGTCAAGTAAAAGTAGTGCCATTTTTTTCCGCGACATTCAAAGCATTTTTCCCGGTCAATTTACAGCAATTAAACTACAGATAGCCCGTGTGATTTCATTTGTGGGTCACCGTAGCTGCACTGATGTTTTCTTAGAACTCCTGAACACAATTACTTCTAATAAGACCTTGATCGCAACTTGAATAAGCGAATAAAAAGTTTATGGTGGTCAGTAGTACAAGAAATTTCACTAGTTTGTAGCCAATCCTGTTAGGAAAATTAAAAAGGTGAACAATTCGAGTCTTACTATTTCATCAGCTGTTATATTTTGAACTTTCGAATTTTAGATATATCGTGATAGTCTAATATCGATCACGTTTATTTCTATTTCATGATAGAGGACCATGAAACAAGTACAATTTTGTCATAAAATACTACGCGTTAAATAAATATCATCTTTGAATTTGATTTGATTTCCCGCGTGAAATATAAATAAATACTTATCTAAACTAATATCATAAAGAGGAATGATTTGATTTTAGTTTGTATGTTTGTAACGATTTAACTCGAAAAATACTTGACCGATTTAAAAAATATTTCACCTTTAGAAAGTACATTATTCCCGAGTAACATAGGCTATATTACATTTGCGAAAAAGTTAGGGGTCCATATGAAAACATCGATAAGGTAGCCGAATGTGTAAAAAATATCCAAAAAAATCCAGATATCGCGTGCGCTGCGGAAAGTATTGACAATCGAGCAAAATAATGTACCTAATAGAGGACATCAACATCCACAAAATAAACCCGCGTTACTACTCGTATATGTCTATCTATTACAGGTATGTCACAATAACTACTTTTTCAAGTTAAAATTTGTGAGAGTGACGTTTAAATTTTTGGTGAAATACCTGTCTACCGGGCGAAGCCTAGGCCGGCTGCTAGTCATAGAATAAAATTATTAAAGAGAGAATAGGACCTTTTATTGCAATATTCTAATACTTAACAGAAATTACTATCATATGGGTAGAAATATCCAAGAACCCTGTTATTATTAGTTGGTTAAGTTTATTATCAGCCGACTTCAATCAAATAAATTAATTTATTAATATTACCCGCCTCTATGGAGACAATAATAAAATAACATTAATAAATGACTTTATATTTAAAGTCGATTGGCTCAAATACCTTCAAGGCATAATTGCCGTGTTCAGGTCATTTATTAAAATCATCATTATCAACTTTTAATAGTTCATAGCTAGACATAGTTTAATTCCTCTCTAAGGAGGTTTTGGCCTACTACGGCACAGTAGGAATATTTATATAGAAAATCTTAAAACAACGCATCAGATAGGTTGTTTTAATATTCTTCTTTTTCTTCGATTCTTCATTTACCAGTGCTATTCTCCTGAGTAATTTGTTGCTTTTTAACTCGTCACAACGTGGCGTGTACTGCTATATCAAGATAGATACAATAAAATTAGATCTCTGATTGGGTATATTATGAGAAACTAAAGTGCGTTGGTCGTAAAGTGCAAATATTATTATTTGCTTACCTAACAACATTACGTAAATAGTTGTAAGTGTTACCGCTATGATGTCATTTTAGGATTTATCTCTGAACAGTATTAGTTTATACTGTGTATTTAATTGAACATTGTTAATATATCCGTGTTATTTATGTACAAAATACTCGACCTTTTTGAAACATAATGCTGCTATATTATCTATCATATCTATAGGTTTTTGGTGAACTGAGTTGAGTTTACTTAAAATAATTAATAAATTTAATACTATTTAAAAGCCTATTCCGTAGAATTTACCGTACCGTACCTATTCTTAAATGCCAGTCTAGTTTAGAGAATGTAGTAACACACATATAAATACCACCTACTATTTGCTTTTATTGCCATTTGCTGCCAAAGTACAAAAAAATGAAAAGGAGGCCGGTAACAAGAGCTAAAAATCTTCGAACATTACTTTCATTATTCGACAGTACAAACAGCACCCTTAAACAATTATTTACACAGTCAGTCAGTGTGTGAGTGGTTTTCAAAATCTCGTCATAAATTGTTTACCGATAAGATAACTATTTATTATATACGTTTACGTATATTTATGAATATATGTAACGATGCATATCTTTATGTCCAATGACACAAATACATCTTTCTGACTAAATTTAATTACGTAATGCGATATGCATTCAAACAAATACGTTCAAATCCATTGTTATTGATATTACAAGACCATCTGTCCATTGAATGCCTTGGTGGTGTGTGGAAGCTTATGTGACTACTGTGCTTAAAGTCTCGGGATCGATTCCCGGGTCGGAATAAATGTTTGTATGATCTGCAAATATTTGTTTCGAAGTATGGGTATTTTATGTAGTATGTATCTTATGTATGTATTTTATATCAGTTGTCTAGTAACCATAATATAAGTTAGCTCCTTAATTTGAGACTAGATGGCGTTGTCTGTTAGATGCCCAAAATAGATATTTATTTGTCTAAAGGTTGCAAGTACCAATCACAAAACTCAATATTACTGCCTCTTAGACCTACTACAGTAATACTTTAAATAATACCGAATCGAAACCAATAGTTTCATATTCTAAGTTAGTGGTGTAATAAAATGAAGAATATTATGTCTTTTGAAACACATTTCTGAGAATGAACACACAATTCGACTTAACAAGCCTTCTACAAATTTGAACATCGTAATATAATGATCGCTATGACTCCCAATGGAACGGCCACGCATACAAACAAAAACGTCGGACAAAATGAACACAAACTATTGTGCTCTCACTCTTCAACGATACCGGAGAATAAGACAAAAACTGACATGGATTCCTATGCATAAATAGGCAACGTGGGAAAATACTACTCGAGGTCATGTAGATGCTATCTGTGTTCGAACCAGAATTCACCGACAGACAGGAATACAGGTTTCTGTGGCAAAACGATAATAATTAAAAAAAAAACAGTCAGCAAAATAGGTTGATTGGTATGTTTGATTAATAGAAAAAGATGTTTACAAGATGATAAAAAAATATAATTTTGAAATCCTTATTATTTACGTCTAGTTAGAGCTTAAAAAGAATAATGTTAAACCCGTACTATTAAACCTGTTATGTGTTGTATTACAACAAGCCTGTTTCTTAAGCTACTACAAAAATAAATAAAGGACTTGGAAAAACTCGTCATAAACGAGAAGGTTAAGTCGTCAAAAAAAGTAGGTAGTATATTCAGCTGAATGCATTTTCTGTCGTACAAAAATATAATACAATTGTTTTTCTAGAAACATCTTTGCAAGCCACAGACCATTTAATTTTACTCATATATGTCTAACTAGATTTAGAATAACTCTTAGACCCGCAAACTCCCGTAATAATAACGTATTGTTTTATTGCCTAATAGCAGACAACATACGTACAATTGATCCTATTATGATAAGTACAATGACACACTGCGCACAGAGTTGCACATAGTAACAGTCCTGGCTAACTGGACTGTGACAGTATCATTAGTGCGATTAACTCAAATTGTATACTTCAGCAAACATATTATTGTAGATTTCTGTACAAAATTACCTGTCATTGAAACAAGTGCATAACAACAAAATAAAATGTTTGACTGAAGCTAAAGTCCTCAAAGAAGGGGAATAAACTTAAGCTATTATTACTTATTGGACTTTAATGCAAATGTCATCAATTACCCTTGACTGACATTGTCTCTCTTATGTTTAACGTATGAAAAGATCAACTTTATTCAGAGTTTAGGAGACATATACTTCGAAATATAAAAGTAACTTCGAAATATAATAGAAGAAAATGCAATTCTCTTTTTTATGAATGTTTCTGCTAACCTCTCTAGCAGAACTTCAAGGTTTGGGTTATATGTGAGTTTACGATTTATAGGTGACAGATATTTCCCATTTACACCTATAACTCAAGAGCCAAAACTATTTTCGGTTCTTTAAGTCTCTGCCTAAAATCAGGATGGAGTTTGGGCTCAAGTAATATTGTTGAATTCTCGCTTATAATTAGTCAAATCGTGTGTTATCATAATAGCCTTTAATAATCCACTGCTGGATAAAATTCTCTCCTTCGAAAGTAGATTATGGTCAGACTGGAGGATATTGGGTTTATTTAAAGTTTTTCTTCTACATGCGTCGTTGTTTATGATGGTATATGGCGTAGTTTGCTCCTCTAGTCGCCTCTTACGACACCCATGGCATGAACAGGGATGGTTATACGCTGTATTCTTAATCAGTCATCACACGGATTTAATATATTCATTAAAGCGTGTCGTTTTCCATCAATGTCATTATTTAGTGTGCCGAGCCCTTTCATTCATCTTCCTAACCTTTATTATTACCAAGATTAATCGGAATCGGCTGCTAGTTCCACCGGTTTTACCTGAATATCAGTTTTTCCACGGAGCGACTGACATCGGACCTGCGCAACCCTCGTGGTTAACTGAATTCGAAGATTGAACTAGTTGTCAGTATATTTGAAAGCACTGACTTTCCAATAACGATTGTCGGTCATCGGTGTTCATGATAACCGGGACCGACGCGGCGACGGCTTAACGTGCTTTCCGAGGCACGTGTGTGCCATGCCCTTGTCCTTTATAAATAAAATCAATCTTGCATGTTACACTCATTGTTTTATGACGGATTTTCTGTCACTGTCATAACAATTAAAACAGTTAACGATGCCAGTCTCGATGAAGATATGTCCTTGTCTTAATTATTGTTGCTTCCGACATGACTGCTAATGATATTTATTAAGACAACTTGAAGGTTTCAGTATTTACTAAACCAGAAATTGATTCAGTACGTTGTAGCTAAGGAGTAGTTTGTCCTAAGCATCTTATGTAACAATTGAAGCCACAACAGTATTACTAAGGTCTGTTGGTTCTACGTAACATTTATTTTCTTCTCCCATTGATAAAAACTTCACGAACTTCGTCTTTCATAGTTTTTAGGGTTCCGTAGCTAAAGGGTGAAACGGGACCCGGTGTCCGTCTGTCTGTCCGTACATCCGTCTGTATCTCATGAACCGTGATAGTTGGACAATTGAAATTTTCAGATATGATGTATTTCTGTTGCCGCTATAACAACAAAAATACAACAAAATTAATACTAGAGAGATTACCTATACAAAAAACGTGATTTTTAGCTCGTTTTTGCTTGATATTGATAATGGCAACAGGTAGACGCTTGAAATGTATAGATAACCCCCCCTTGATACCCGTTGAACCCTTCCTGCGCGAGTACGAGTCGCACTTGGCTGATTTAATTTTATGTTTGTTTTGACTCTTCATATTGAGAACTTTAAACCAAGCCACTTCAAGAATAATGTGTAAGAAGGTTGCGAGTCGAAAGTAGGTACCTGATAACTTTTAAAGAATATGAATTGAGTAGTTGGATTTTATTATTAGAAACTGATTGTGACCTAACCCTTTAACAACATAGATTCATTTTTATCTATTTTGGTTAGAAACGACTTTTTATTTTTCTGGTCATAAATATGTGGGCTTAATTTTATTTTTAACACACTGTTAAGTAGATCAGACCATAACCAAATTATTGTACCATAAATGATTTGTACTTTTATGCAGAACATATTAAATAATCGCTACATGAAAAATAACTCTAAAGCCTTGCAATAAAGAAACAATTCATCAAGAAGTATTTAGTCTACTATGATTGTTACATGTCCCATGGATCCTTATTTTTATGCTAGTATGTTAGTAAATTTTGGACTTTGTTGTTAACTTGCAAAGGTAGATAATAAGTTCTCAGTGCAACTCTTCTAATAGTCTATACATTTTTTCGAACAAGGGACGAGGCAGTCATGGGAAGTGACCACGGTAATTACTCGCCAAGATACAGTAGAATGTGCATTAACAAGAGAATCCGTTATTTGTGAATATTATACAACGTATTATTATAACAGATTATGTGGAAAGATTTTTGTTGAAATATTGGAAAGTTATTGGAAAGTGCTCCAAATTTCAATATTATAGAAATATCAGAAAACAGTGAAGGAAATGATTGTTATTATAAAATTGGTTTTATATCTAAAAGCAATCTAAAAATCATTGATCGAAGAGAAAGGACATTGATGTAATACAACGAGGATTACATTAGAATGGAATGGAAACGAATGGGATCGGAATTTCAAATTTATTGCTAAAGAGTCACAAATTTCTAAGACAATAAATAGTTTTATGTAATATCTGTACAACTTTTAATAAAACTCGTAACCACATTGACGAATATGAATTAATTTTTCGTCTTTTTGAATGGGGACATAGAAATATTATTTTTTATGTGGAAAACAGACAGGGTAAAGGAGCAGACGTATCGCCTGATGGTAAGCGATAGCCACCGCCCATGAACACCCTCAACACCTGAGGCGTCACAAGTGCGTTGCTCGTCTTTGGAGGATGTGGAAAGGGATGTAGGGACGGGTTGGGGTATGGCTTCCTGTATCCTTACTCACTCGGTAAAACACAGCTCAAGCGCTATTTCACACTGGTTTTCTGTGAGGCCGTGGTATCACTTCCGTCGAGCCGGCCCATTCATGCCGAAGCGTGGTCTCTCACGGATAAAAAAATCTGCGGTAAGTTTTAACCAAATTCAAGAGATTGGTTTTCAAACATTTTTAAAAACTTATATTAAGAGTTATAAAAAAACCACGACAGATGAAATTATCAAATAAATAACCTTTTATATTAAATGATTAAAAATTCATTCAATAAGTAATACGGAGATACGAAAATTCTTTCTTCTTCTATAGAATTGGGTCATGAAACCACTATAATAAATCAAGTTGTCCGTCAAATTTGCGCCACATTCAGTAATTGGGTTTAGTAACAGCTACTAATAGCATAACTAGCTACATTGCATCATATGTACGCTAATAAAATTATACACATATACAACAACCGTGACGATCAAGAATTTCAGTTGCCTTCAGATTACAATCATTAACGATTGAGTGATTTTTTGCAAAATATATATTCGAATAAGTAGGTGATTGTAAAATTGTTTCGCGATGTTCATCATAGCATATAAGGGCATCGGTTTCATTAAATCTCCGGTATGTTTCAATTGAGGATAGTAATTCCTATACTCTCTAGATGCCCCCGAGTCCACTATGTTCACTATGTTGTATTTATCAAAGTAATTATATAATCATTACATCGAAATGTTTTTTGAAATACTATACATTCGACTACAGATAGGCCTTGACCATAGTGCAGTATTTTTTTATTTATTTTTTTATGTTTGGCCCTGCCAAAATGACTATACTCTGCCTGATAGAAAGCATAAGCAGAATCCAAGAGTGGTGGTCACAATACTACGAATGCAGACAATGCAACAATGCAGCATGGTGACCCACGCCATGGCGGGCTAGTGATGCTTCTGCATCTGCATCATTAATAGTGTGAGGTGTATAAGTATAATAATATAACAAATTATTTACAAAATAATATATTAAACTGATGTTTCAAGTAATGAATGTTTGAGATACCCTTGTTAGAAGAAGAACTTAAGTGATAAAGTCAGTTTTGCAATAAAATAATGGTCATTAATTCTTCGAATTTCGGAAATACCTTTTTTAATGAAACAAATGTACGACTAGCGGGTTTAGGTTTATTAAGCTTAATCAAACTGGATCATAGATAGCACTGTTTCTGCTAGAGAGTCTGATGCAGACAAAAAACGATTTAGTCGTAAATATCTGACAGTTCCAAAGCATTTCGAGAGCACGTCACAAACACATCGTTGATGTTACGCCCTCCTTAATCCTACTCCCTGATTGACCAAAACTAAATGTTGGACTTCATTGGCAGGTCACCTGTAGTAAACTAACAGACTTAACAATGTCATACACATGTCATTTAACCTCGACATACATCATTACCAACTCTACATAACAAGAACATGAGTGATCGGAAACGAAAAACACAATTCGAAGCTTATTATAAAACGGTACTCTATCCGCTGATCAACAGAATGTTGTCTGCTAACAGTCATTATCGATACATACACCGAACATACGAAATACCGTTAAACATTCGACGCCTCCTAGGGCAATGTCGTTTGTCGCCAATCTATTATACACTAGTAGAATTTTGATTAGCCTATTAATTCATGGTTATTTTGTACCGATTAGAACTGTTTTTTTCCTATGGTTAATTTTTATGAAAACCATTAAAAATACTAATGATTTATTTACTCGTATAAGAAAGAAAATGTGAACGTGACAGTAATTTGAGTAGAGTCAATATATTTATAGTTTTAAGTTTCCAGAGGATAGAACTACTGCACTGACGTATAAATATGAATACTACATATGAATTTCATTGTTGACCAAATGTTGGTGAAAGACAAACCTACTGATAGATTCTATGTAGTTAGAGAACTCATTGTTTATCTTTTGTTAGTGTTGGACTTGAAAACACAGAATTACTAGCAACATTCCATAGCACGAATTTATAATCGAGACCGGATATATTAGACAGTGGATATACCACTAGATGAAAAAACTATAACCAGAGGAACAGGATTACTTTACTTTCATAATTTAATCAACAGAAATAGACAATTTCCGTGATTACACATTCCATTACAAAAGAAATAATAAACATCAAAATAAAATTCAGTCAAGACCAAACGGCCTACGCACAAAAAGAGAAAAACTGCGCATAAAAAAAACAAAACGAATTTCATAACGGTCCGCAAAAAAGCCATACTTCTGACATCAAGTAGATAGATTTCTCACTTTTACTAAATAAACATTTGTGAACATGGTAATTATTATAAAGATTGAGTCATGAATTAGATTAGTAGGGTGTTGTGAATTTTGACGGACAATCTTCTAAATACTATTGTATAACAATCTCCTAGGCGTCAATCATCAGCTATGTATTTAAGGTATTTAAAGTACATTACACCAATGTTCTGAAACCTGTAACGTTCGTTTTAATAGTTTGCTCCGTATTTGTTATCTATACAAATAAATAAAATTGAAGTGTCTGTTTGTAATATTAAAATAACAGCTTTTTAATCAGTACATATGTATGTATACATGATACATATACCAAAAATGTAGTTAAAAAATTTTTGTCTGTCTGTCTGTCTGTTTGTTCCGGGTAATCTCTGGAACGGCTGGACGGATTTTGACGGGACTTTCACTGGCAGATAGATGATGATCCGAGGAGTAACTTAGACTACTTTTTTTTAGACTAGCTTTGTTCTACGGCGTTACTCGCGGTACAACAATAACCGCGGGTAACACCGCGGGGTTCAGCTATTTGTTACATATAACTCGTTTAAGCGATAAGAATTTCGACTTATATTTCTAAGAGTAACACCTGGTTGTATTTGAAAACACTAAAAACAAGTTTTGTTAGAGTTTTTACTTAGATCAACATTTAATTTTACTCCGCAAAATATTCCTACCTCGGTTAATTCCGCTCTGTCGCATTACTCAAAAAGCTGTAAAAGAACTTCACGTTGATGAACCATTGTTTCTGGGCTCCCATGATCAGTTGTTCCAAGATAAACCGGTTGGGTTCTTAACAAATTCTACGAAATGAAGAATGAAGAAAACCCAGAGGTCGCGTTATGCATGTCGTCCAACGGGACTTATCTTAGGAAATAAATAAATAGACCGGAGAAGTTTTAAGTGGTATGACCTGCCACAATACGAACTTTATAGTAGAACCAAACGTAATTTTAAGTTTTACACCCACATTACATAAATAATCTAATTGTAATCTATAGTCGATAAAATGTGAATATGCATCTGCTTACCCCTTTGAGGGTCATAAGCGTGACTATATGTAAGTACTAGCAGACCCACAACACAACACAACCTCGTTTGCATCTTCTAATGCCCGCAGCGTGATAATTTTCCCCCGTTTTTGTAACATTCTTATTTGATGCTCCACTCCTATTGGTCTAAGCGTGATGATATGTAGCCTATAGCCTTCCTCGATAAATGCACTATCCAACACTGAAAGAAGTTTTCAAATCGGACCAGCGGTTCCTGAGATTATCGAGTTCTAACAAACAAACAAGCAAACTCTTCAGCTTTATGTATTAGTATAGATTTAAATGTTTATGTAGCACTTATACGTCACACGTTGTAGTAGAAACATATTTAAGCGTGAATTTATAAGTTCGTTTACTTACGTTCAAATAATACCTATATATGGCTAACTCAAATCATTTTTTATATGCAATGGTCACGGATAAAATAATCACGAACAAAAATAGGATCACAAATACGATATTGTTTTTAAACCGAAGCCAATTGTTTTTGTGTTTTTTTTTCTCAGTTGTCCTTGAGAACAGAAAAAGAAACAAAAACGGCATATTAGCTTGTATTAGCTAGGTGTTTCAGATTTTATTTGATAGTCTAATTCTATATTATGAATGCTGTCCACGTAGAACAGAGGGAGGCACGCTATACTGATATAAAAATCCACGCTATCTCCAATGGTACTAAAGGTAACTAAATTTTTCTTCATTATTAATATACTAGTTGAATCCCGCGGTATTACCCGCGGTTATGGTAAAACAGTGGGTAACGCCGCGGGACAAAGCTTGTCTAAAAAAATAAGCCTAAGTTACTCCTTAGAACATCAGCCAGTGAAAATCCCGTCACCCAAACAAGCCAAAAAAACGTGTGCACAAAGCTGTAGAATTAATTACTACGTTGACTTTTCATGGTCAAAAGTGAATGGCAATAAAAGAAGACTTTAAAACGATCCAAAAACAGCCATTTAATCTACAGTATCTAGAATCGATGCTTAAAGCATGAATGCATATTGACCTACAACCTTTGTTGGATAATTTCTAAAGTATAAGTGAAAAGATCGTAGCGAATTCTTAGTCATATTTTTTTTATTTTATTAATCAGTAGGAAAATATCTATAATAAAAAATCCAAAAGTGTCAATGGGGTTACATATGTCGTAGAACAGATAACCGCTGGAATAAGCGTGTTCTGGGGTAACAAAGCTGACCATCATCAGCCCCTTGTAATTTACTGCTTCCAAGGAACACCACAAACACGGTCTGTTGCTTTTGCATCCATTCGCTGCTAGCCTAATTACGCAAGGACTGAGGATGATGATAAAATAAGACACAACGATATAATTTTCTAGAGTAGTTGCGAGTTGTGTCCCACCAGAAAACCATGAAACATGGGTAGATTTCTAACAACTTTTTACATAACAAGTCATCCTACCGAAACTCAAAGTCCATCTAAAATCAATACTCATCTCATTTTCAACTGGAATAGTTTGTTTTTGTAACATTTAGTATTTGTTTCGCATACTTTAGTGGAATGTAACCATAGCATAACAAATCATGAAACAGAGTGTAAAAAAGCGTTAATCTTTATTCGATGCCCGTGACGACCACGTCTACACTCAAGTCACGCTTGAGCTTATCGTTTGTACCACACCCCGCGGCGCAGTCACGGCCAATCTCGTTAGTGTGCCCCAGCGCACGTGGCGATGACGTTAACGGAATCCTTTGTTATGTTAACTTGCACCGTGAGATACGTTTTATGTATTACCATTTTTATACCACCACTGCCAGCACTTTTACAAACTGCAATATGTTTCTTCGATATTGATAGTGAGGAAAAATTCAGGCGCAACAACAAAGAATTATTTGTGTGTTTTTTTCTTGTTTTATTTTAGCAAACAGTATAAGTTGACTTTTTTTGTCTAGACTTTTGTAGCGGGTGACAAAATATATTCATCCACTGTTTCTTGGAATCGTTGGATTTGTACTAAGGAGTGATGGGACTGTATAATGTATTACCGCATTATTAAATTATTGCACGCTATTGGAACACATCACACACTATATCAACCGCCTTTAGTAGTCCAATGCTGGACATAGATCTCTCCTCGAAAGGCGGTTATGACCCATTTTATTAGGGTTGGCATAACGTTTGTATCAAGATTTCTTTCTCTTTGCAGTGCTGTTATCCCTAAATACTCTTATGCCCAGATTTTTCTATTAAAAAAAAAACAAAAACGAAAAATTCAGGTACCTTATTACAAAAGTATACGACCTCTTAATCAGATCATGCTTCATTAAGTAATCAACTTAGCCCCTGCTCCTAATACATCTAATTATTTAAAGAAAATCAACAAATATCTGCCAATATCAGAAACAATTCTATTAGGCAATGACCGCGCAATAATATGGCATCACGATTTCTCAACTGTCTTATTTATACATTGTACAAACTTATTAAAACATCGTAAGTAATGCGTCACTTTACCTCAGTATAAGTAATACTTTATAATATAGACATTTTTTTTAAAAGCGTAAATTAAATAATTAATAATTAACGTAATCAACTTATTATATATTTTTAAACACGAGTATTGTGTTAACGATGTGCAACCATTTTGTGACTAATGCAAAATTACAAAAAATGTATATCAAATGAGTCGCGTTGTAATACTGAGTTCGATGCGCTTGCGCAGTCGTGATTACTACAGACTCTATGTTTGAAACCTTAGGGAAAGCTTTAAACTTAAATTTAAAAGAGCCGTAAAATGGACTTAGTTAAATAGCAAAGAAACACATTGGTCAATTTCCACAAAGGAGGCTTCTAACCTAATCTAATGTTTTTCTTTGTACTCACAAAAGTGTGAAAAATAAAAACTGTTTCGAGAATCAGATACATAATAATTATACGAGTGTCACTCACACATTCGTTGATATATCTCATAAACAACTTGAAATTGTAGGTAACTAACATTTGCATCTACATATGTATATGTACATGTGTAAATTGTATACCGATAAAGAATTAAATGCTTACGTGAATAATTAGGAACTTCAACTAAAGGTGTTATAAATATGAAGAAGGATAACTTTAACACCGAGATTTAGGACTTATAGGCGATATATCGAAACAACAAAGCGATATATCGAAAAGCATTAACCAATAACTTATTTGCGTATAAACAAGTAAAACTGAAGTACTCCAATTATGAAGAGATAATATTTATACAAATAAATAAAATTGGAGTATCTGTTTGTAATATTAAAATAACCGCTTTTTACTAAATGTTTAGGTATGTTTACTGTTTACACGGTACATATACCAAAATATCATTTTTTACAATATTTGTATGTCCGTTTTTTCTGGAACGTCTGAACCGCTTTTGACGGGACTTTCACTGGCAGTTAGCTAATGGTATAAGGAGTAATTTAGGCTACTTTTTAGACTAGCCTTGCCCTGCGGCGTTACCCGTGGTTGTAGATGTACCGTGTGGTTCAGCTAGTGTTTTAAAAAATACTTTAAAATCTATTTTTAACCGACTTCAAAAAAAGGAGGACGTTTCTCAATTCGACCGTATATGTGTATTTTTTTTATGTGTGTTCGCGGATAACTTCGTCGTTTATGAACCGATTTTGATGATTATTTTTTTAATGGAAAGGAGATATCCCAACGGTGGTACTATGTTAAGGACATTAATATCTGATGATGGCATCCAAGAGAAATCGAGTCGAACCTTGAAGTCGGTTTTATTTTTGTTTAAAATTGTACTTGTACAGATTAAGTTTGTACAACATTTGACACCATCATCCAACATTCCTAACCAAACACGAATAGGCGACAGAGTAAAGTATTTCAAGAGGTGGACATGTGTGAGACAGCTTGAAGCAGCTGCTTGAAGACAGGTCATCACCTGCCTTTAAGCGTCATTGTCAGGAGTTAATTATAATATTATCTTCTCAACACTGTTGCCAACGAGGTTATACATACATAATTATGTACATATATGCACTCACAGCTTATTTTTTATTGTATTTGTATACTAGCTGCGCTCGGCGGTATACCCGCGCTTGTTGTTGTACCTGTTCAACAACAACTGCGCGTAATACCGCGGCGCGAAGCTAGTCTATACAAATAAATAAAATTGGAGTGTCTGTTTGTAATATTAAAATAACCGCTTTTTACTTAATGCATATGTATGTATACACGATACATATACCAAAAATGAAGTTAATTTTTTTTGTCTGTCTGTCTGTCTGTCGGTCTGTCTGTCTGTCTGTCTGTCTGTCTGTCTGTCTGTCTGTTTGTTCCGGGTAATCTCTGGAACGGCTGGACGGATTTTGACAGGACTTTCACTGGCAGGTAGCTGATGATCCGGGGTGTAACTTAGGCTACTTTTTTAGACTAACTTTGTCCCGCGGCGTTACTCGCGGTACAACATTAACCGCGGGTAACACCGCGGGATTCAGCTAGTCTAATATAAAATTAGCTTAAGTTACTCCTCATATTTATTTATCTGTATAAAGACTGCCACATCATACATATTAAACTTACAACTAATTAGACTAAAACAAAAAACTAAATTACCTGTGGGATTAAAATCGGTCCAATCGTTCCAGAAATTAGCTCAAAGAAACAGACAGGTAAAAGTTTAACAAACACTTTACATTTATTTATTTATATAGACGCTGTGTGTAATTAAATTACTTTCGGGTTTTTACGGGAAAAGCCCCAATAATCGAAAAGGCGGTTTAATGCTTTCCGAAAATTATAAACTCAAACTAGGAGAGTTTTCATACCGATTTATTTATGTTTGAAGAAGGATCTTAACATTGAGTTTTATGCAGGAACAAGACATCTATACCATTAAGTAAAATTGGAGTGTGTGTTTGTAATATTAAAATAACCGCTTTTTACTAAATGCATATGTACACAGTACAAAACAAAATATATTATACAATTTTTATCTGTCTGCCTGTCCGTCTGTCTATCTATTCCGGATAATCTCTGGAATTGCTGAACCTATTTTGACGGGGCTTTCACTGGCACATAGCTGATGATATAAAGAGTAACTTACTACTTTTAAACCAGCGGCGTTACCCGCGCTTGTTGTTGGACCGCGGGTAACTCTGTGGGGCTCGGCAAGTATTCTATACATATAACGCACACATACACAAATAACTAGATGCACACGAATGTGAAAGGCAAATATTTTCAAATAGAGAATATGTTAAAAATCAGACAACATAAATGTGTTTATTATTTTTTGCATAGATGAAGTAATTTCTCGTAACACGTCAGTGCGAATAACGACATTACTGATGTAACCTATGCATCACGGCCCAAAATAGTGTATGACGTGATGTCCGGAAGTAGTTGTTGGTAGGAAAGTCGTGTATCATTCTCGTCACGATCATTGCTTGATGCCATTTGAGGGTTAGAAAGTTATATCGTAGTTGCGGAGGTAATACCTATCAATTTTGGAACCTAGTGTTTGGACCATCATTATACAGGAACTTAGTGAGAATACATATCTAAAGATTTAGTGAAGCTCTAACTATAGTTGGTATATTATATAGTTGAACTGAAATATAAGGATACTAGTTTTTGCTTACGGGTCCGCCTGCATGTAATCGGTTGACTTCACGGATAGCGTACTAGTATAAGCGGTCGCAACACCGTTCTCGAATGCGTTGAGTGTTGTAGACTCATCCCAAACGGGACCACAATTAGTGTGATCAACAAATTGTTGTTCTCAGTCTGGGTGTTAATGTACAAAAATGGTCGAATTGAGAAACTCTTTGTTTAACATTCTGATTTTACGACAGGGTAACACAAAAAGCTTTAAACTAAGATAACTATAGATATATATAAAATTACCCGCCCTTAGTGATTACCTTATTCATCAAGACAGACTCTAAAATACTGGGGCTAAATACTTGTAAATTTGCACAAATTGTAAGCACCCATTAAGATAGGACTCTTGGTAATTTCACTTCCAAGAATCGTTGAGGTAGATTTTCTTCGTTTTTAAAAACACGAAGTAAGAAAACACGCATTCGAAACCATAGGCAATAGTTACTTTTATTATATTTATTACAGGCTTTACTATATTTATAGTCCGAACGATGTTGGAATATTTAAAAGGCACAAGAAGCAGTGCATTTCAAAAATTCTTTAGATTAAATGTTGAAGCGCCAGATGTATTCTTTACAAACCAGTTATTTGTCAATGCGAGCTATTAAAAAAGTGATTCCGTGGAGGGAAAAGCGTGTATTAGCCTTAATTACATACGACTATGTATAATCCTGTAATCAGGTTAGTTCGTAATTAGTGTTGGCTGGTCGAGATTTAAGAGGGTTACAAACTATAAGCTTTAACTTTAACATTGTTAAAAATCAAGGTTGGTTATTATGGTTCAATAATTCTGTAAAATAATATCACAGTAATATTAAGGCGAATGTATTTAATTTGCAGGCTTGCATAGCGTATGGAAATCCTCTTGGGCCGTCATCTCATATAGGTTACTTTTGATCTCCAAGATATTAGGTGTTTCTCTTTGCCTGGTGCAACCAATTTTTATTTAAATCCTCAATAGTTTAATAAATCACCTTGAATGAAATTGATATATGTTTCTGAGTGTCATTTAGAACCTCATAAAGGACATATGGAGTACGCCATTGAAGTATCAGTATGGACAATTTCCTATCCGAGACTCTCGATCTTCTTTTTCTCGATTATGGTCACCCTATTGGTTTTTCTTACCATTCTTGGGTGGCGCTGGTCATTTTCTATCAGTGAACCTATCTACTCGTTTGACCCTATATCGTGACAAAGTGCTTGAGCTCAGAGAAGGGCTTAGTCAGCCAGGTGGCCAATCTTTAAAGTCAAGACATCAATGAAAATCGTTTTGCAATGTTTACATTTCACACTTCACACAATTTTGTACCAATTGGATTTGATTACCCAAAAATATTTTTTGACACTGTGACGTGTTAACCGATTAGTTAGAAAGACATGCTGTCATGGTAATATTATACCGTGATGCTGTCATTCTGTATATATTATGGCTTTAACTTATTCACGTGATGCCACTCAAGTATTCCGGCTGCATGATAGTTTGTCGCGCAATTCTCACCTACCCGCCAACTTAAATTCTCACGGGACCTGTGTTGTGGGAATCATTTCTAGCAAATTAGTTGGCAAGCAACACCTATGTGTCAAAACCCTACATAGATTAAAAGAAGTAGAAGATTGGATGTAGAATGTTTTGTTCTTTCCTGTCGTGCCTAGGGTGCGTATCGAGCGAACAAGACGAGCAAAAACATTTTAGCAGTAAGTTGTACTTCTAACCATCTAAATAAGGCAAAGGTTTATAATTAAACTGCTATTTATAAATTTAGTTTAATGACTGGATTTAAAATGTAAACAATAGTGGTCGGGCCCTAATCAATAAAAATTGTATTTCATAGGTGCATATCTATACGTAGAAATCAAGTATTCTTGTAGTTTTGTTATCAGTTTAATACTGATAATATGAAATGCTGGTACTTTGTATGAGTATTTTCATTGTATCATCTAGAAGTGGAGACAATGCTGCAAAAGTAATCGCTGGGAGAGGGAATGCTGGGACAATTTGCATATATTTATCGTACATATTCGTATGAATTACTAGCTGACCTGACAGACTTCGTCCAATTGACTTTATCAACCGACGTTTTAATTTATTCAATTCAAAGAAAATAAAAAAGTTGTTTTACTATTCTACTACTTCGCTATTTTTAGATTTTTTTTTCCAAAAAATTCTTCCTTGTGTCTTAACGCAAATATTAAAAAAAGACATTTGGTCGAGTGGCTCTCGAGTTTTGCGCTTAGCAATACATTGGCGATTCATTTTTATTTATATACATTAAATAATGGCCTTTACCAGAGCTTGATAAAACAAAAGAAATTATTATTGCTTTGTTTAGTTATTTCTATTGCCCTCTAATTAATTAATAATAGAACAATACCCTTTAGTAAAGTGATTCTTATGTGGGACCACGTCGTTTTGAATATTCCCAAATAAGATGCTTAGAGATCATAGAGTAGTTTGGCTATTATTAAACAACAGATGAACAATAATGGCTTCGTAAGATATAAATTTCCATCAGATATTTCTATTTACACAACAGACTATGTAATTATTTAATGGATGAAACTTTTCAATCCTTACGACTATTATAAATTCGAAAGTAACCCTGTCGATCTGTTTCTTACGCTTTTACGGCTGAACCGCTGCACAGATTTCAACTAAATTTAACATAGAGATACTTTGATTTTTGAAGAAGGATATTTGTCTTGTTTTCTAGAAATTAGTAAGTGCACTTTTTGTTTGCCTGCATCCTTCATTATTTTTCCATCCGGTTTTGTGTTTTTCTTCCGTATCGGCGCAACCATGTTTTTAGTTGGGCTTGAGGTAAGGGCAGTAGTAGTTTCGGTCCATAAATTGTCATTTTTGATCTCCTTTTGGCTATTTCTTCTACAGCGTCGTTTCCCATTGAATTACTATGCCCTTTTATTCATTGCAGGGTATTTTTTTCGTTCTTGCAATGGACTGGAGATTGTCAAACCATCGGACCCGCCTCTTCTAGCTGTAAAGTCCGACGTGTAAAAATATTTAAGATTTCCTTACAAAATAAATATCGATGAGGGCAAAGGTCATCTTGTTGTTTTTCTGGGCTTGAAGCACGAATGCACTGATAGAGACAATTTTAATGTTTGAGTGTCTCACATCTCTGGCTGCAACTGCTTGTGCTGCTTTGATTATGCCAACAAATTCTACTTGGAAGACTGTGTTTAGCTTGTTTAGTGTAGTAGATTTCTTGATATTTAAGTCATTTGAGAAGACGCCAGCTCCGGTACGGTTGGAGCCGTCTGTGTATATCCTAACTTCGCTGATGCCAGAGCTATCTTTTGTTTCTGCGATTAGTTGGATATAATAACGAAGAAGGACATTTACTTCTCTTTTCGTGATAACTGACTTCAACGCGCCGCGGGCATAACTCAGTATAATATTAAAATTATAACACTTTTCATTCCTTGTTAGATTCATTTTTGTATTAGTACAAGACACTCGACGAAGTTCCCCAAAAGGAACGTGAAAGAATTTAATGAAACGGGCTAGACTTATGTTGAATAACAGTTGAGAAAATATCTGTTTTCAATATAGACGTATGAAATAGACGAACACAATATGGCACAGGCTTACGATAGATATGTCTATTTATTAGGCATCATGAATTGTGCAATATCTAAGGCTAAAGTCACAGTCAAATGAATATGCGATTCAAAAGCTATATATCTATCTACATCTTTGATTTTTGTAAATTATATTAAAATTAATTTATCAACCATTAGTAACGTAGTTAGTAAATTACATAAACTACAAGTGTACAACAAATTCCCTTCTAGTTATTCCTATATTTATTTGTAATACATTATATACATCCTTACCTCTTTTCTATTAAAAAAAAAATTAAACTTCAGAATGAGGCAGTCCGACTTGCTTAAAACTCAGCCCTTAATGTGTCGACATACTAATAAATTTGTACACACTGATCTAAAGTACACATCGGGCGTCATTGAACATTGGAACTAACCTAAAGATATTGATTATAGTTTTATATTATTATCGTAAACACTATGCTCAATCCTTTGTAAATATTGACTATGACACAACATAACGACAATAAAATGCAAAATACATGGTGTGAGATGATTTTAACTACTAAGTTTAGGTATACCACCAATTTGCCATTTCTGGTATTTACAATCATTTACTATGTTGGGTTAGTTGAAAATCTATTGTATATTAGTAAAACTACTTTAAATAAAAATTATCAAAATTTGTAGAAAATAGATGGTTAGCACGCTGATTAAGAACATACTTCTAAATTTATTAAAATAATTAAAACATAGGCGCTTCGCGTTTTGATAGCATCATTTGTCTTTTTTGTGGTTGAGGGTTATTTAAACTGTGGTGTTAAAATAACTACATTCACAGTAGAAAAGTCACGCTGATTTCAGCACGAATGAGCCAGCTCATAACCGGGACGGTACAACCCTCACACAATAGACCAATCTGAAATGACAGCATTAGTGCTGTCGTGTTTCGTTGGTGAGTGTGAGACTGGAGTCAAGTATTCTTTGCATGAAACGAAACTAAAACAATCTCTTAATCACCAAACAGTTAAAAACTTTTATATGTTATGTTTTTATATTTAACATCACGCTGCTCCTGTAACTATATATCTATATAACTGTCATAGAATAGTCCATTCTAAATAATTTTGCGTATTGCTCAACATTACCTACATTTGCCCACGCGCAGGTTACGCAACGTTCGAAATTAGAATAGAATACCGCCTAATGACGAGACTGTCAAAATAATGCGATCTGTCAAATATATTCGGATGATACTATAGCTGTTATTAATAATTTATTGAATGTTAGGTAATCAAACCTATATTTAACTTCACGCTATTCAATATCTGTACTAATGTTATAAAGCTGAAGAGTTTGTTTTTTTGAACCACTGGTCCGAACTGAAAAATTATTTTAGTGTTGGATAGTACATTTATCGAGAAAGGCTATAGGATATATATCATCACGCTAAGATCAATAGGAGCGGAGCACCAATGTAGAATGTTACGAATACGGGGAAAAATTATCACGCTACGGGCAATAGGAGACGCAAATGAGTTTGCGTGGGTCAGCTAGTATTATATATAAGGGATTAAAATCTATTTTTCAACCACCGGTTTGTCAAGCCTTCTACACCACTCAAACTTTGACCAGAAAGGAATATCCCGCCCGCTGATGTAGGTACAATACAATACTATACAGAAGAATAAAAGTTAAACAAAAAGATAAGAAAACTATAGGTTACTTCCTTGCATTCAATTAAAACAATTATTCAAATTTTAAGTCTTTCGAGTCAGTTTGTCTAGAAAAGACATGATAATTTTAGTAATCTAATCTGAAATGAATTATTACATTCGAAATGCGTAGTTTCTTATCTTTGAAAAGGATTTGATGACGTCCGTAATTCCAATCAAAAGTGAGCATCTATAAGGACCAATCTAATCTTAAGATATGCGATTTAAAAAAATGCTTACTCTGTTTCCCACGTATAACAATGTGAAATTGGCCTTGATATAAAACCTGCAATATTATTATAAGAAATTCCCTCAACCCGCCTATTGATTGAAGCGCAATCGTGACCAGGTTGCCACGTTCCTATGACGGACTATTTTCTATCATAGGGTGACCAGAAACCATAATTTTAACGTTCTATTCGCAATAGTTCAAAATATAAACTTAAAAAGTTTTATCACCGCCGGTTGCAATACTGGCCGAAAGTTTGTTTTCTTTTACTTTACGTCATTATTGTCACAGTACTGGGTAAAGCTTCTTTTCACTTGTAAGATTCTCCACATTTTATTTTAATAATAAATTCACAATTAAAAGTTGACAATCAGTACTACTGACCTGAAAATACAAGGTTGTTTTATAATCACAAATAACCTTATATTGTTCTGAATTTTAACAAACCACTACGCTTGCAATATACATATTAACATCATATAGTTCGAAGGCTAAATTTCTTAATTGGTCTCGAAATTTCAAAGGAAAAAGTTCTTAAGCCACATTCAAAGTAACTGAATAGTACAACAATTTTCATTCAACGGTTGATGCTACTTAGGACTTTTTATATTTTTATCGCATATTAGCAAATGTTGAAACAAATTCCCGATTATCTGGCCTCGATACACACAATAAATGGTGACCCTCACCACGACTTTAGTCACCGTCGGGTCACAGAGCATCACGACGGACCGGCCACTGGACACGCTCTTGGAGCAAACATTATAATTGTTATTATGCCTTTTGCTATTCCACTTCATGTATAATAAAAGAGAAAGGACACGATTTGAACCTTGGCGCTGTATGTCCATTTTTATAAACTACAAATGTTGAGATTTTATATTATACTAACTGAACCCCGCGGTTTTACCCGAGGTTATTGTTGTACCGCGAGTAACGCCGCGGGACAAAGTTAGTCTAAAAGAAGCCTAGCCTAAGTTACTCCCTGGATCATCAGCTACCTGCCAATGAAAGTCCCATCAAAATCATCCAGCCTTCTTTCTGTTTGTTCCGGGTTTACCCGGAAAGATTACAGTTTTTTTTTGGCATATGTACCGTGTATACATACATATTCATTTAGTAAAAAGCGGTTATTTTAATATTACAAACAGACACTCCAATTTTATTTATTTGTATAGATTTAAAGCGGCAAAACTACAAAATGTTAATGACTATGAGCGGTGAGGCCTAGTGCAATTACAAATTCTAGGTGTCCTGATCATAAACAAAGACACTCGATGACTATGAGTTTTTTGTAGCAATATTGTTAGAACAAGCTTTCTTTAAATTTGATCTCAGTATCACGTCTAATAGTTTGGTAAACCCGCAAAGGGTAAGTAAGCCTAATTGACCTTGTTCACACGACTAGCATAAAAAAATTATTGACTCTTTTGAGATTCATAACCCTTATTAGTTTGTTTCTTTAAATGAAAAGTAACAGATGAAACAAAGCAATTAATCTTATTATGGAACGTTTCTCTAAGAATCGGTTCTGTAAATAAATATATATTTTATTTTTTTTACTTGAGCCCCAATCGAGGCGCGATGAATCGTAGAAACAGAGCGAGCAGCGCGTGCGCAGGTTTACGATACTAAATTGAATAAGGCCACCGCATTAAGGACAGTAGATAAGTGTGATAGTAATACTAAATTTTTAATAAGAATTCGAATACATTAGTGTAGGATTTACTGCTCAAACTAAAATGATTTGACTCTTCTTGTTCCAAAAATCTTTGGACTATCATCTCATAGATTATTCTTATCCAATATACAGATAGGCTGGCAACATAACTGAATCCTAAATCGAGATGTATATTACAACTAGCCGACCCACGCAACCTCGTTTGCGTCTCCTATTGCCCGTAGCGTGATAATTTTACCCCGTTTTTGTAATATTCTTCATCGTTGCTCCGCTCCTGTAGGCCTTAGCGAGATGACATATAGCCCATAGCCTTTCTCGATAAATGGGCTATCTAACACTGAAAGAATTTTTCAAATCAGACCAGTAGTTCCTGAGATTATCGTGTTCAAACAAACAAACAAACTCTTCAGCTTTATATATTAGTATAGATAAAGTAGCAAACAATTATTTGACTGCAACAACGTTGATATCTCGTCTAATGTGACCGTTGATGATTTCAAAGAAAGTTGAATAATTAAAACCAGTTTTACTTTTCAAAAACGTAAACATATTTAATTATATTTTATCAGGAATACTTAATAATACCCATCGTTAGAGGTCAATATCAAGTTAAAACTAGTGGCTCGTCATCAACCATCTAGTTTTGTCACAATACGTCGTAGATCTAATAGAGAAGCCGTAGAATTTGCCGGATTAAACCTAACTTCGGCTTAAAATAATTGATTAGGTTGTCGACGAGAAACCTTTTTGATGTAATGAAAAAAAACAAAGTTATTCGAACAGTTCATTCTGAAAAAACTTTACTGTATTTCTGGCAACTGGTTATTGATACTCACCGCTGAGCCAGAAGCTGTATATTTGATTCCCGTCCATGACAAAGCCTTGTGTGAGGATTGTGACCACTTGTATTGTATCAGGGTGTAATAAATATATAATATACTAGCTGAGTCCCGCGGTTATTGTTGTACCTTTAAAACCGCGGGAAACACCGCCGGGCAAAGCTTGTCTAAAAATAAGTAGCCTAAGTTACTCCAAATATAAACAAAAAAATTGGTATCTGTACCGTGTATACATAGTATACATACATATGCATTTAGTAAAAGACGGCTATTTTACAAAAAATAAAAAAATTTACAAAAAATAAATATTACAAACAGACCCTCCAATTTTATTTATTTGTATAGTGTATAGAGATATACATTTATGTATTTCGAAACATGTAAGTTTTATTAGATGCTTGGTCACCATAACATAGGCTTTACCTAGTTTGAGATCAAATGACCGTGTGTGTCAAGTTATCATTACATTGAAAAAAAAAAGAAAAATTAACAATGAGTTTGACATAAACTCGAGCGCATACATATATAAAAGTTCGCAATCAAAAAAATATTATCATAATTAAATCTGATGGGTAGCATAAATGAAAGTGAAATAGGAAATGCTATTTTTATTAATATTCTCATAGATGCATTAAGTGCTTTGTAATCTGAACACATCATTATCTATTACGATACTGAGTGCTGATATAATTAACTAATAGCCAAACAATAAACGTTAGGAAACTATCGGGCAAAGCATTAGAGCTGTGACGTAACATTTGGCGGTCATGGAGATACCTTACAAAAACAAACGCTTATTACAATCAATTAACTAATAAAAATGGCATTTTTTGGTTAGTATCTATATATGGGCACTCGAAACAAAATAAAAACAACTTATTTACAGATAGTTATTGAATTAGATTTAAAGCATATTCATTTTGTTTTATTGCCATCAGTGAAGGATGTTGGATGGTTTTTGTTTTTAAACATTTTAAAAAATCTGTCGAATTGAGACAGTTACGATTACGATCACGATAAATTGCAATGAATTATGAAAACTGAATTTCATATTTTTTATTCTTAATAGTTTTCTTCTTGCCAGCATCATCATATGTTTTTAAAAGAACAAAACCTAATAAAAAAGTTATAAAATTCCAAAAAAAAAACAGAATTAAAACCACCTACTTGTCTGAAGTTGCGGGGTAGATAACATCGTGTTTGTATGAATCATGGTTTAAAGTTAAATTACCTACCTAAACTACATTGCAAGTGCTTTTCACGCCTTAAGATAAACTTAAGTAACAGTTTTACCCTAAATATTAAAATAGTTATTCAAAAATAATTAACATACAAGGTCTTGGTCTTAGGTCTTTCCTGGAGATAAGCCTTGTATATGAGGCCAACGATCGCAGATACAGTACTGTACTTGTTCTATTATACGTTTTACACAAATTGATACCAATACAATTCACATCAACATTGATTCCATCACACATTATCTTTCTACACAACAATCCATTCACCGTTAGTTGTTTTCGCTAATTGTATGTGCATTGTCTGCGGAAGTATAACATAATACTATGTAGGTACAGTACATAGCTAATACATTTATTTAGATAATAATAATAAATCGCTTTGTTGTACACCTGTTAACTAAGTATATAACTTAATGCTAGGTTAGTACAATCGCTCAAGGCAATATCTTCCAGGCAACCATACTTCCTAGTCCTAATATCACACTTCCCACTAATATTATTAAGGTGAAACTAGTTTTTTTATTACGCTTTCACGCGTAAACTACTTCACCGATCGTTATGAAACTTTGTACATATATTCTTGGGGATATTAGAAGTAACAAAGGATACTTTTTATTAAAATCGAAGTATATATATTATTAATTCCAAAGGGAGTTATCTTTGTAATTAATAATGTCTATATGTTACGCTTTCATGGCTAAACCACTGAATCGGTTTGGACGAAATTCGGCATAGAGTAAGGTTTGGCCTTGGAGAATGACTTAGGCTACTCTTTACCGCGTAACCGACATACACAGGGGCGAAGCCGCTAGCAAATGCTTGTATTATAAATTCGGAAGTTTGTGAGGATGGATGTTTGGATGTTTAATACACTTTACAATAACATACCTCATACAGCAGAATAACACATAGGCTACTGTTTACCGCAAGAACTGACATATACACGGGCGGAGCCGTGGGTAAAAGCTGGTTTCTAATAGATTAGACTGTGAAAGGCCAAATACCATACCCAGGTTTACCAGAATGACTGACTTTAAACGTACTTTGTATGTTGGTTTGTATGTGCTTTAAAATTGAAATAGTTCTACACCAAATGAGTTAAATGTTGACTCGATACACCTTCCTGAAAACCAATTCCAAGACGAGTTATCACGTTAATTTTATTCATCATTTCATATGTGTCAGAGTACAACTAGTACTATATACTTACATATTAATTACTTGTATAAAATAGTATACTACTAATTGTTAAATTTACCATAAGATGATTTAAATAATTTTATCAAGCCAGTACCAAAGCTGTCTATCCGTATTACACTTCTTTGTATTACCATACTTATACTAAACGTGATCACAGTCCGTGTAAAGATCCACTTGGTCGAGTAGTCATGTATTTCAAAGGTATGTAATGTCCTTTTTAAAATCAAACATTACTTACATGCCTGACAGCGTGTCATGATAGACCAGTTGACTAAGATAAAGACCATCACTGCTAAGCTACAAGTTTGATTCCTATACAGAACAATTAATTGTATGATGAGCACAAAAAAAATATTTGCGTCTGGGTCCAATGTTTTTAATTTAGAATTTAAAAAATATACATATGTATGTTTATCAGCAATTTGGTTTCCATAGCACAAGCTCTGTCTAGCTATGAAACAGACCGTCGTTGTGTGAAGTTAATCTATACTAATATTATAAAGCTGAAGAGGTTGTTTGTTTCAACGCGCTAATCTCAGGAACCGCTGGTCCAGTTTGAAGAATTCTTTCAGTGTTGGATAGTACATTTATCGAGGAAGGTTATAGGCCCAGATATCTTCATTCTAAGACCAATAGGAGCGAAGTACCAATAGAGATGTTTCAAAAACGGGGGAAATTATAACGCTAAGGGCAATAGGAGACGCAAACGAGGTTGCGTAGTTCAAATATGTTATATATAAATATGTATAGTAAATTAAACATGTTGACAATGAACGATTGAATGATCAAAAATGAATTAAAACCGTAACCTCACTAACCATACAAAATTAATAATCGTAAACGTCTTGCACGCTTATCGTTCGAGCGATCAGCCGTGGACGTGAATTCTCCAACGCGAACATGACAGACTTCAGTCCGCGCGCGAACGCGATTACGCACGCTGGCTGGAAAACATATAAAACCTCTGCGGAAATATTTAAATAACACCGGCTCCGAATAAGTAACTTCGTGTTAAGAATTTAAAAAAAAATCTAACAGGTTTTAGAATAAAATGTGATAAACTGTGATTTAAGTTAGTGTAAAAATGATTGAATTATTAAAAGTGAACGACAACAGAGTAAACGGAACAATGAGAGATATCGGATCCGACTCATTTGTGTGCAGAGTTCAATACCTGGACGATTTGGATCCTTTTATGGAATACAACGTCCGGGAACCTCCGCGTCCACTTTACCACACATTCAACACGACGATACCGCTGTCGTACCAAATTGCTGCTGTACACCGTTTACTGCAAGCTCCACATCGGGTAAGTCACTATAATACAACACGATTTGTTATTGACACTTAAGGCTATCAAATTTTTATTGCAGTTTTCGACCTTCTTCGTTAATTAAAAATAAAGAAATAATCGACAATTAATTTTGCAGTAGAACCATACACGCACACATAACTAAATATTGACTATAAAATCAGTCATTGATAATGAAGCGTTGGCTATCAAGAAATGTCTGATGGTAAACACTGCATGGTCGTAACGATGTATTAGCTCTAACTCAGATAACATTTAATATTTGTATAATATTTAGTAAAACAATGATATAATTTTACTCCTCACTTTTTAACCGACTTCAAAAAAAAGAGGAGTTTTCTCAATTCGACCGTATATCTAATTTTTTTATGTGTGTCCGCGGTTAACTTCTTCGTTTATGAAACCGAAAACCGATGATTCTTCTTTTATTGGAAAGGAGATATCCCAACGGTGGTACCATGATAAGGAAACTAGGATCTGATGAAGGCGTCCTAGAGAAATCGAGCCGAACCTTGAAGTCGGTTTTTATTTTTGTTAAAAATTTTAATTATAATTAACATGACCAAGTATAAATCAAAAATAGCATGCAATTAATTAATCCTTACCACTATCTATAGCATACTAACCACTACATAGAATGCAATCGTTATTCGATATTCAAATATTTTGGCAAAAAATAGAGTCTATACTTCTTCTTGTTCTCACGAAAGTAAACCACAAAAAATTATAGAATTGGAGCCGTCTGGTAAAAGCATCCACTGGTTCACCCTACAATATATCAAGTTTAAACAGCACTACCATATTAGTTACCTGCATGCGTATATATGTGTAAATTTAGGTTTTCATTTAGTAGGCATTCTCCTGGTCATCTCTAAATTCTGTTATTATAAGAGATCAAGGGCTCAAAAACACAAAAGAATGTTTTAATCCTAAATATGTGATAATGTCTGCATATAATGACATATAGTAAAGTCCCGCAAATATAGTTCTGTAAGCTTTCTACCTGTATCAAAAATAAAAAAATCAAATCCCCCCGAGAGCTTCGGAGGTCACTACTCTCAAATAAAATACCAAAGGGTATCACCATTGCTTGCTACCTTGATGGTACAAGAGAATAGTACAAATCGACATTACAAAAGAAGGCAGAAACCCTCTAATATTAGTACAAAGTATAAATGTAATGCAGCTGTAAAACCCATTACTAATAGGCTTACTCATCGTTGGTATTTGGCTAAAATTACTTGTTCTAAATTCTCCGGCCACCTAGTTCAGGTGTACTATTCAAAGATAGGAATAATATCAATTCTATACTGTCTTAAATAACACGATTAAATGTAAACTTCTTAATGCATGCACTAGTAAGTAGGTACTTATTTCTTTAATTTGTACCGTGCACTACGTTTTTTTTCTACAAACTAGTTCTTGTTTAGTTCGAGTTTAAAGAAGTACATTATTACTTGAACATATTATTTGTTCTATGAAACTAGCAGTGTATTTCTATCTCTTTACTTTCATCATTATCAACTCATTGCAGTTCACCGCTAGACACTGCGTGACACAGCTAACAAATGTTAAAATAATGTTTAAATCACGAGCATTAATAGGATTTTGACAACGTGAGTAAACCTTCACGATTATTGTATAAGCGCACATGTGAACACTGTACAAAAACCCCAGACACGTTTAGAGCCTACACGTGATCGTGTTTCAACTCGTATTATTAAAACGCGTACTCTCTGAACATAGCCTTATCCATACTGTGAACTTGACACCTTTCATACAATATATATTGTTCCACCGTTTCGGTCACAAGTTTTTGCTAAATTTAATATTTTAGATTACAAGTTCTATCACTAATCAAGGATGTCCCTTGACTGTATTTAATACTTGCACATATGCGTCAAATTGATTCAAAGTTATAGAGATTAATCTATAGAATAGTATGACGTCATTAACTAGAAAAGGAAACATTATGTAGGCGAGAGGTTTTGGGCAAGATCCTGGCTAGAATTCAATCACGGCTGTTTTTACCAATCTCAGGATGTCGGAATTGTTACAAGATAATCCTAGAATCCCGGGGAAATGCCGGGAAGAGAAAACAGTTTATTGTTCTAGAAGGTGTTTCACGTATTTAAAAAATATAGTATGACAGTTAAAAGCAGACCTCACCCGATCAAAGTTAAAATAATCAACAAACATTTATTAGCTGTTTAAACCATGGCATAATTAGGATTTGCTTCAAAGCAATTCTGCCAACAATTTCAAAATGAGCTAGCTAAATCCCATGAAACCGGAATTAATTCAATTTTATTCAGACATTTTCGCAACTAATTCTCTATTGGTATTAGTGTTCACATTTAATTAATTCTACGTAATCGTAAACAAATATACATGCAACGGATGACAAATCAAAAGCAGATACACCACATTACACAAATGCAGATAAATAGATAATAATGCTATTATTTTGGCATATTTAATAAAATGCTACTCTTTCCCTATAGATCCCAAAGTTGTTATGATAACCTACAATCCTGTTTAAGAACTGGGCTAAAAAAATGGACCAACTTAAAGAAAACTGATGAGTTTATTTAGTTTATTATATTTTCTACATGTTGAGTTTTCTGTTGCGTATTGAACCTAAACTCTCGTAAAAAGTGTAAATGACTCGTCTGCTGTTTGCAGACGAGTCATTCTTTTGACTTCACCTGAACGGATCTATAATTAAACAGATACGTGTGAATAATTAGTGAATTATGCATAAATTAGTTAGTTTCCACCTATCACAGCAATGGAGAAGAACAATTATTTATTCTGGAGTTAGACAATATTGTCACAACTAATGGCAAAAGTTTTTAATTTTACTTGGGAAATTTATTATATATGTTGTATTAATAATTATATATGCAGTGTTTTGTCTTGCGTTCTGGAGATTTTCAAACTATTGGAATAACACAAGAAGCAATGAATTTCAAATATCAATATCAAGTGTGTTTTTTTTGTGCAAGAGTAAAAATTTGTAATTAATTTGCAGTGCAGACAAGTAAATTAACTGTTATTAGCCAAATAGATTGTGACTATCGGTAACCATTCAAGACTCGTACTTGTATTTGACCGGTTTAATTTAGGGTTTACCGGTGATCCAAGTTCACTCAGAAGTAATTGCTGTTTTACTGAGTTTTTACTTTAGGTTTAGGAACTTATAGGAGTCAGTGAAATATATTATTATTTGAAAATAAAATATTTTACATTAAAGAGTAAGATTTTCCTTAGTGTAAGTTTGCATGATAATGTACATATATTTTTTTTAGATTTATCTTTTTCTTATTTTAGGAGTTACGGGGAGGCGGACATACATTTTACTACTTTGAAAGTGTTTCTCACGCAAACTATTTAAAACAGTTTAAAAAAATGGGAATGACGGAAAAAAGTTTCGGAAAAAAGTGGCTGTGACATATGGACAGACAGACAGACAGACATGACAAATCTGTAAGGGTTCCGTTTTTTGCCATTTGGCTACGGAACTCTAAAAGTAAGTGTTTTGTCATAACAAGAGAAGAAGGTATTCACCAAGTGTATTCATTGACTTGTTTTATTTTTGTTAAAAAAATTGAAGATTGTATTTTAAAACTATTCTTTGTTGAAAAATTTCGTAAAAGTAGCTGAAGAATGGAACTAGACACCACATGCTTTTTGCAAAACTTATTAGTATTACATTGCTATTTAATACTTACTATATCATTTTTCTAACGCACCTTATCTTTTTATAAATCTGAATTTTTATTCGAGGTTTTAGACTTTTTACAACTGTATTCCAAACATCTGTTTAAATAAATTAATCAAAACTTGAAATCACAGATCGTAGAACTGAGCTTGAAATATTGACAGCAAATTGAAATTTCGTTGTTTAGTGTTGTTTTGTTATTGAAACGTGTACATTTAATTACTTTAGTACCAACCTAATTGATATCGGTTAACCTTAGTTATGACAGACTCTAATTTAAAACTTAATATAGTTCAAACTAGATTCGATGGTATCACGTTAAAGCATAATATAAGCATGTGGAAAATTTCAAATTTCTTGACCAAAAAATAGAACATTTAGAGAGACAATTTAGGTTTACTTATATAAATATTAACAGTATTAAGACATTATCGAAGAATGTATTCGTTGTTACGCCTGCCGATGATCATATAATTGCCATATAACGAGACCTTGGATTATGGTTTCTTAGGACAACTCCTATGAAAAAGAAACTTCAGGGCAAAGCTAACATTTGTGCATATTTTTTACTGTAGTCCTACTTATCAGCTTTAATAGAGTCCGTTTAAAAGACTACAGTCGTGAAATGTATGTTAAATTTGATTTTTTAAATGCTTCTTTTATAAGTTTATACAATCGAAGTTTTACTACTAGAACCAGCAGAGTGCAGTTTTAAGTTACTTTTTATATTTGTTTTTTTAAACAAAATCGTGTTTGAGAACATTCTGTACTACTTATAACAATAGCAACAGTTTCTCTGGGTTTCAAGTGTCTAATATTCTGCAAATAGTATATAAGATCCGTATCCGTAAATAGTAGTAGAAATTCGACCCTAGATCGACCTTCACCGTGCTGATAATAAAATTAAACTTATTATATTGTTTAATTTATATAATATTGTTTAATAATTTATTTTTAATATTTATAAGTTTTATTATAAAGTATATATATATATTTTTTTTAATTTAAATATTCTGTCCAGATTTAGACAACCCACTTTTTATATATTTTCTAATTATACTAAATTTATTATAAAACAAGTTTTATTCTATTATCAGCTCGGTGAAGGTCGATCCAGGCTCGGAACTTAGACCATAGGAGCTACAAGTCTCAACCTCAGCATGTAAGAATAGTAAACACTAAAACAAAACGTAAACACACTAGTTTGCTTAACACTTCATGGCTAGTATATTTAAGAAGCGTGAAGAATAAGAGCGAGAGTTACTTTCCCATTTATAATTAAATGTAATTATCACATCTGACATAGGGTCGATGGCCGCCGGTGCGCAGTTGGACCACGGCATGACCTTGAATTAAGATCGTGATGCATAAAGGGAATCTGTTTCACTAAACGAACTGTCTAGTCAAGCAAGAGACAACAGAACATATACATGTGCTTGAAAGTGCTTGAAAAGTAGTAAACCAAAAGTAGGTTTATAAAAAGATGTAAGGTGTAGAGCGGCACAACTGCAATGCATTGCAATTACTTCGTTGAATTGTGTCGGCCACTTAATAAGGAAAACTCGAGCTTTTACTTAAAACAAAGGATATTTAGTCTTGTTGTGTCATACACATTTTTTATACTCAGTATTAAAACCGGAAATTCCTCTATTGAATTAAAACATGTTCGCTCTGGGAATGTCCAAGAAGACAAGAATGGCCACAAATTAAATGTTCTCTCAACATGGATTTTGGAACTTCTTAAAAACATGGCTTTATATGTGTATGTACATATCTCAATATATGATAATACAGACATATTATAAACAAATGCAGCCCAAACATAAAACAAATGATCACACACATTTTGGAATTCCTAATGATCAGATCGTGATTTTAGTCAGACACAGACAGACACACCCAGGACGGGTGTGAATTAAAGCCACGACCTAGGGCTCAGCAGTGAAGAACACTTATCACTAGACTACTGGAAATCAATCCTGATAGTCACCTTTATGTTCTTGTTTGGCAAGAATAGATGGCATAATTACTTTAAATAGTCTCTCAAATCCCCAAATATAAAAAAAAATAGTAAGTAAAGTGGTCAATTTTGTGAATAAAAGCTTCTTTCTACTTTACAAAATAGTGTCAGTCATAGTTTTAGAACAAAAACAAATGTTCCCAACGAGAGATGTGATCAAATTGAGAAGACCTACAGACGGATGGCAGTTTTCCATCGTCGTGCACTATATGGTCTAAGAAAACAATGGTTATACCATGGTGCACTATAGTTCACTGTCAGTTAATTATTTATCAGACAAAGGTAGACCAACTAATGCATCTTCATGTATTAATCCCAAAATAGCAAATGGCTAATGTATTGTAGAAACGTGCTATTTATAACCATATTGTAAATACATTGAAAATAGAAATACCGAATACACACAATAAGCTTTCGACTAGCAAACGTAAAATTGAATGTGGGCGAATATGGCGCATTTTAAGAAAAATAAAATATTTTCGTTTAAAGTTCTGCCAAAGTATTGTCTTTTAGAGAAAGATAAACAAATATAAGTCTTATGTCTATTTTAGATGGGAATAGACAGTTGACTTCTAAAATTGTAGAATGTAGGTCGTGAGAAACTTATTAACTTCAGCGTCCTACAGACATCAAAAAAAAACATTTTCTCTGGCCAACTTGCCTACTATACCTAAAAGGCTATACCAGTAAGAAGGCAATAATAACTTATAATGTCTATTGGGCTCTTCCAGCTGTAAGCAAACTATTAACAGATAGTTTAATCATAGGTACATTGAATATCCTCATTTCTTCTATCTTGGACATTCCACCAGTATTCCTACTACTATTTCTACTACTCTTCAGCAGTTAAAGTAGTAATATTATTGCATTAGCTAATCAGCGGATAACAATACTTCGTCCTTTTCTTTGTAGCTATAACGTGTAATACAAATTAATTTTGTGTACTTCGATTTAAAAGTATTTCTATTATCTGCTATCAGTCGACTGAATAGCAAATAAATATATATTTCACATAACTTCTTTAAAATTTACAATCCAATTCATTCGTATTTAAGCTTCTCTTAAATCGAATCATCCGCTAAATATTAAAGAGGCAACTTCACAACACATTTATGATGTAATCATATATTGAATCCCGACCTTTCCGTTTGGGAGTCATAACTGTGTCATCGTGTTACTACATCTGCCAAAAATAATGTCGAGTGTGTTCCTGGAAGCGATCTTGTTCAACGTGGACAGAATCTCACACAACTGTTTTGGATATAGGTCAAACGATTTGTTAAATGTATTGTCACAAAATTGGTGTATATAGGCTTGCTGAATTGATTACGTCATGAACCCTAATTCTCCTTCACCGACTTTAATTAACACTACTTGTATCGTTACTAGTCAAACGATGACAAATGGCCTCATCTAAAGTTAGTCTCCAAAGCTACCGCTACTTTAAGTGGTCACAAAATCGTGTGAGTGAACCTAAAAGCAACGAAATAACAGTCCAGTTAGTTGTGTACCGGTTTATTGTTTATACAGAGCGAATGTACCATCACCGGATATAATTAATGAATGAGTAACATTGTTAGAAAGACATTACTACTGTAATAGATTGATGGTCTAGCTTCTAAAATATGGTTTGAATTTTTTTTTTTACAACACCAAAAACAAGCACTTTGTGATTTTTTAAATCTGAGGCTACGCGTAAATTACTTAGTGTAATTATGTAATAATTTGGACCGCCTTTAAAAATCACTAGTAAATAAATTTAATAGCATAGCTATATCTCTGATAGATATGATTAGTTTTGGTGGTCAATTTACGCAAAATAGCGATTACAAAGTACTGCACACATTAAAAATGAATCTCACTTGCACACCACTGAATGATGATTTTTTGTTATCATAAATCAATTCAATTTACTCGGAGTTTTCACGATAAACGATTACCGCATTATGCGTCGGCGGCCAGAGTCCAATAGCAGTCATGTAAATTATTATACAACCTTATATACCCCATATAATTACAACTCGGGGATTACTGTCGGCTATTAGAAGATTCCATTAAAGCTTTACACACCAAAAGCCAACTTGTTTCCATCAGAAGCCAGATGGCAGATGGTACTAAATTCAATTTTAGAGTTGTAATTATTGTATTCAAAAGAGAATTTAACTGCTATAAACAATAGTATTCGAGCCTCGCAGATATCGCAGTAATCTCACGTGTACGAGTATTATATGATCAAGTATAGGTAACGGCACATTTTGTGTTGTTTTGTATCCCATGATGCTTCTCCGTTAAAAATGCATATTTCTATTTCATTCTATCTACCCTTTTTCTAAGAAGAGAAATGAATTTATTATATTCCCAACCCCACCAATTGTTTTCTGATTAATTTAGTTGCGGGTTTTATCAAGACAGTTTAATTTTTCCTAGGACTTTCCGAGAGTCATAACTGGATATAGTTGACATAAAGAAGGTTTAGGTATAACATCTGACATCTCACCTACTATCTGACGTCAACTCAATCAACGCGTTAGAAAAATACGGAATCACAGACAGGAAAGTGAGAGGAAGGATATTAAATTTAAAAAAATGTATTTTAAATTAACCCAACAACCTCAAATGACGAGTCACGTTATCTCTCGTAATATGTTTGGAAAGTGACGATCTTTATAATTTGTACAACGATAAAACTTAACATAATGACTAATAGATCCATTATCGTGTCACGTATTACTTTGGTTCTTGTGTTCTTGTAATCGTCATTCAATGTCAGTGAAGCCGTTAAACTTCATTCACGATAGTTTTGCTCTGGCCTCTGCACCAGTTAACAATCTACTAAAAGAGCGTTCTAGTAATATTGGCATATTTACCAATATTGTGTCGTATTTGCAACAATTGATTTAATAAGTGTTAAACTTTAAAAATAAACGTAGTCACAAAATAGGTCAATCATTTCAGCGTATTTAAGTCGGGTTGGATGCGTCTACAAACAATATGACACCATCAATAATTTAGTTATTGATTCTGAAGAACGCGAAGTAGACGTTTTAGATATACCTAAAGATTTTATTCTACAACTACAAAATAAATAAATTTTGAACAAGTATTGAATCCTTGACTGTTTTTGTATATTACCAAATATTACTATTCCTAAATTAGTATCAATTTTTTCTTCTTTGTGCAGTGATGTTTGTTGTCCTACATAATTTGCTTGTTTATTTGGCTCTTAAGACACCCACGGGATGAATAGCGATGGTGACACTGTATTCTTCATTCATCTCCACAGGGAGTACGGACTGTAAACACAGACTACAATGGTAAAGTTACGATAGCAACAAAGTTCTAGATTCAATTTGTCAAACATAACCTTCCGTGTGAGAGCCATGTTTCGGCATGCAGAGTGAGTGACGACACCGGAGGCGTATAGCCCAACCCCTTTCCCCATCCCCAAAAGACCGGCGAAGCACTTGTGGCGCCTCTGGTGTTGCGGGTGTACATGGGCGCCTGTAATCGCTTGCCATCAGGCGATACGTCTGCTCGTTTGCCTCCTATTCCATAAAAAAAGGGAAATTAATAAGTAAACCATACAACCGGACGAAAAAAAGTTAGAACATTCTAACAACAGCACGCAGAAAACGGAACAGTTACAAAAATAAAGACATTATGGTGTAAAAATAACTACTATTAGTATCTTGAAACAGATCTGTTGCTTGTTAATTGTTAACGTAATTTATTACATTTTTAATCAGTGTTGAGATGGTACTATATTCACCTACTGATAGTATTTCCTGCAGGTAGCCTGGCAAAGTGCCAAGTCATGCTATGTTGGTACGCAATGTGTAAGCGCCGAACTTTGAAAACAAGACATAATATCTAAGAACTGACATTTACAAGTCCTATTAGGAGATATGTTGAGAATTTGAAATGTATATTTATAACCAGTACCCAATCATTAATTATTTACGACTGTTAATTTAAGTTTTAACACTTTAAGTTGTTCTAAAAAAGTATTTTACGAGATCCTTAAAGATTTCTAGTATTCACCAGACTCATGGTACCACCTTCATCTACACATATTGATCAATTTAAAATATAGAATCATTTCAAGTCCGTGTGCTGACGGATAAAGAACACCCAGGTTGACCACCCCTATAAGAGTCGTCGTATCGTAAGAGCCTACTAAGGGACAAAATACGCAACTTGAAATAAACCCAGTACCAATCCGCCAAAACCACCTTTCTAAGGAGAGGCCTATGTCCAGCAATTGACTGTTAAAGGCTGTTGATGATTAAGTCTATATCTAAGAAAGTGCTGTTCTTATATGAATCGTGAACCAACAGTGTCAAAGAGATGCAAGTGTACCCCCTCGCATCACAATGCCGGCGCCCATGACCAGACCAGATAAGAGTCAGAGAATAATATTGTAGGGTTATACCTAATCTTCTTATATTTAAAAATCATTTGATGATAGTTTGTCTCGCTAAAACTCGAGAACGGCTGGGCCGATTTACCAGGTTTTGGTTTTGAAATGTTTGTCGTAGTCCAGGGAAGGATTAAACGGAGAAAAATTAAAAATAACTTGAAAAACCAAATGTCACGTGTACGAAGTAGCGGGTACAGTTAGTACGTAATGATTATCAGACATTTATTTTCAAGTTAAGGGTGACGGGTGGATAAAAAAACAACAGAGAATAATAGCAGATTTTTTATCAGATTTTCCTGTGTTCATCGTATTCTTAGATTTATGCTAAAAGAACTTTAATTCTGTTCAAAAAGTACAGCTGTAATAACAAGCTTAGTTTGAAAACTAGATGGCGTTGTGTGTCGGATTGGCGATAATATTTTACATTATTTGAATCGTTATTTATGAATGTGCTTAGTAAAAGAGCAGCATTTTATTGACGGATCTAGAAAATCGTATAAAAGATTTTGATTTAAAAATATCAACGACATCTCGTTGGTCTCGCGGTTGGCTTTTGCGACTGCTGATCGTGAGGTCTCGGGTTCGATTCCCGGGTCGGACCAAAATAATGTTTGTATGATCTACAAATATTTGTTTCGGAGTTTGGGTGTTTTCTTTGTATAATATGTATGTATTTACAAAAAAAAAGTATATATGTATTTGTACCAGTTGTCTAGTACCCATAACTCAAGCTCTGCTTAGCTCGGGACTAGATGGCGTTGTGTGTTAGATATCCGAAAATATTTATTTATTTTGTTTATAATAATGACAACTCATTTGTGACCCATGTATTTCATTGTAATTTACAAACTAAATTAACTTCTTGACGCTACGTTCTAAAAATCTAGGAAGTTAAAATAAATAAATATTTTGGACATCTAATACACAATGCCACGTGTTTTGAACTATCAAAATATTGTTGTTCTGAGTCTGTGTGTTCTTTGCGTCCGTTTCAAAACAAATCTGCCATTGTCCTTTAAGTGAATAATAGCTCCTCTTCCTAAGTTTTTGTGAACTAGTCGTCCGTATATTTTAAGGCACTAACTTCAAAAATAACGATTGCCAAAGATGTTCATGGGGAGCGACAGCTTAACATGCTCTACGAGGCACGGGCGTAAAACACCACCATACCTTCATACTTCAGGCCGTTATTAATATTTTCTTGAAAAACCTAACAAAACTTTTGACCCGACCCGGAAATCGAACCCTCTTGATTGGTAGTCGCATACGTTAACTGCTAGACCAACTAGGCTGCGTTAACAAGACAATGAATAACTTCCGATCCGATGTACCGAATTTAATAATTCTTTATTGTTAGGACAAGGGTTGTGTACAAGAAAAATAAAAGATAACGGGAATGGTATTTTTTTTTAGTCTGCCTCTGTACTCTGCCTGTGGGAAGCTAAGACAGATATGTAAATATGACGGTACGAAGTTAGCCGGGTCAGCTAGTTAATTAATTAAAAATTACAAAGAGCACAAAAAATGCTGACGAATGCCAGATTGACTTAAATGTAAATATGTAATAAAATAAATATCGGTTGATTTTTTTGGAATTAAGATTTGATTAATTGTAACTTTATGATTAAAAGTGTAAAGAACCTGACAATAAATATGCGTATAATGTTAATAAAATTCCTTTTTTTATCTTCCGGCCTCATCATCATCCTTATATAATATCTTTATTTTATGATACCGGGCACCGGCTTCTATTAATAAATAAATAAATAAATATTTTGGACAACTAAGCACACAACGCCATCTAGTCCCAAGATAAGCAGAGCTTGTGTTATGGGGTACTAGACAGCTGATACAAATACATATATACTTTTTTTTTGTAAATACATACATATTATAGATAGAACACACCCAAACTCCGAAACAAATATTTGTAGATCATACAAACATTAATAGGCCTGTGTATGGTATATTAAAGTTTATTGAAAAAGAAAATTTCTCTTTTTCGAAACATACGATTAGTGCGCCATCTGTTAGTCATGTAAGTGACTTTTATGGAACTATAAGTACAATGGTGTCGAAGAACAATTCTAGATGGCTTTGGTGAATGTTTAGATGAAAAAAAGGCTTTCTGTAATAACGTTATAGACAAGTACAATGAATAATGTACAATGAACCAATTTCATTTGTATGAGCAATACTTCCTATTTATAAAAAATAAAAATGCGAAAGGCGCGTTCTTTTGTAACCTGAGCCTTTACATTACACGCATAAGAATAAAATAATGTGGTAAATGTTGACGCATGTCTTCTCATATATCTTCCATAAAATATTATTTTAGGATCTCCTTTCTTGAATAAACTAATAAAATTCACAAAAGAAAAATCTGTAAACTTCTGATTTTCTTACAAACAAATATAAAACATACTTTTATGTATTTAAAACACCCTCTTTGGAAATATGATGGTAACGCTAACCAGCGTAACGAAGATTTTCCTACAACGATAAAATGCTGGTCTTACTTGAAATAAATACAATAAAAAATATTTCGTCGAATAAAATGAGAACTTACTTTTTTAAAGTCGGTTATAATACGCAAGCACAATTTAATGACCTCTGCTTAGCGGTGGTTTGTACGGTTTCCGTTTACTACAAATATTTTTACTTATGCATAAAAAACTAACGACAGTAGTAAACAAGGCCACAAATATTTAAAATATTTTTAAGTGTCAAACCAATATGCAGCGGTAGGGTATGCGACGCAAGGTCGGATCAAATGTTTGTATGACCTGCAAATATTTGTTTCGGAGTTTGGGTGTTTTCTATGTATACCTAAACTGACCATACGTCCCATTTTGAACGGGAATGTCCCTTTTTTCAGTCACCTGTCCCGTTGTCCCCAAACAAAGCGCCGAGACGCAAAATGGTCTCGTTCTCCGAAACCTAAAATTTTAAATCACAGAGTACGTGAGACATCCTCGTAGTTAAATGGTGAAATTAAAAGATAATGTCACTAGTATTGATAAAAAGTCTGAAAAAATAGGGCTACAGGATTTTATAAATGATTTCCGTTCCAGATATTCGCGATAAAACTTCCTGAATATTTTGAACAATAAACTTCCTTTCTTACGAAATGGAGATATTTTATTGGGCAGATTTAAGAAAGGTACTTGCATGGAAAAAGCGCTGGATACAAATAGGATTGAAAAGAGATAGATAAATTTTAATAAAGATACAGATATTATTTTTTTGACGAATTCGGAATTTACATTAATTTCAAACAGCATTACTTCCCAAAAAATAAACGAATGGGTTTCCGCTGAAACTCGTTGGGTGGTAGTATTCAAACACTTTCGCGCCAACAATCTTTAAATTACTAAATTTTGGTATTTTTCAAGTTGATAAAATTAAATAAAATTTAATTACTGTGCAAGTGAAACTGGTTCTTGATTTTTATTTTTCACAACTTGTTTTATTTTTAATAATAATGATTAATATGAATATCTATAATGATAGAGAACACCAATTGTTACCCTGCTAACTGCGGATTAAAAAATAAATTACAAAAGAAACCCAATTCAAGCACTGGGCCAAATCGAAGCGGAATCATACGGGAAGCACCAGCTTTTTAAATAAAAAACCAGCGAGATTTCTGTACAAACCTGTAGATATAATATATGACGTAACTAAAAATTTACACTTTTCGCAATTTTTTCTTTGTCTGTGCTATAAAACGTTGCTTCGTAGCAAGTTTTAAGATTCTGAGTTCACTGGAAGTACCCTGTAGGTTTTGCGAGTGTCGAATATTTGCAGGATATACGGCTGTATTTTTTGATTGCGTTGGCTTAGAAATTTGATTTTTTCACAGCACCCAAGGACAGTAGACATGAGTATTTGATTTACATTTTATTCAGCTGATACCTCCATGCATTCCTGACAAAAGGATTTTGACAGACAGACAGACGGACAACAAAGTGATCCTATAAGGGTTCCGTTTTTTCCTTTTGAGGTACGGACCCTTTAAAACATAAAAATCAGTTCACCCAGTCGAAAATTCTTAGGTAACAAACATGAAAAAATACAGACGAATTGAGAACTTCTTAATTTTTGAAGTCGGTTCATTATGCCCCGTTTTGAATTAAAACATAAATGGTCAGTTTATGTATACCTAATATGTATGTATTTATAAAAAAAGTAATTATGTATTTATATCAGTTGTCTAGTACCCATAATACAAGCTCAGCTTAGTAAGGGACCAGATGGCGTTGGTGTTAAAAAAAAAACCTATTTCTGTCTAGATCCCATACTCAATACTAATATTATAAATTCGAGTATATCTGTCTGTTACGGTTTCACAGCCTAAACCACTGCACCGATTGCAATGAAATTCATCATAAAGATACTTAGATTTTTGAAGAAGGGCAAAGGACACCCTTTACCGCCATAACCGACAACCAGGCGGGCGAAGTCGCGGACAAACACTACTACGAGTATCAAACTATAGTTAATTCTATATAACAAAGTAAAATATTTTCTTTCTCAGCTGGATGACGCCACGCTTCAGGTGTTCAAAGATGGCGACTACGGGCCGTATCTGGACCTGGACTCCACACTCGGTGAGCAAGATGAAGAGCTCGAGGGTCTTCAAGACAGGTAGGTTATCAATATAATACGGTATATATATTAAATTCTGTGCTTAAGCAGCTATTTTTGTTCAGTCGTGTTTTAAAAAGCCAGTGTTTTTCGTACCGTTGACACGATCGTTCTATCTCGTTAAAACTAGAACGATCGTGTCAACGGCACGAAAAACACAGATTTTTCCTTACAAGTTATTTAAGGAATAACACAATTTCATTAATATTTTAAATTTATAAAGTTTTGGATGAACAGTACCGTGTACAGTGTACCGTCTGCTTTTTGCTAAATACATACATATACATTTAGTAAAAAGTAGTTACTTTAATATTACAAACAGACACAAATTTTATTTATTTGTATGTATAGATACAAATGTGGCAAACGTAACAATAAAGGATATTGATTTATGAATGAATATGCGTCGTCCTTATCAAGATTATTGCTTTGTTCCGGTACTTGCAGTCCCCTTCTGTTCCCCAGCTATGATTAAAGTCACCTACTGCAGCATCCACTGCGATAAAATACATGTATGTGATTCTTTGAACAGATTTTTTATCTACTAGTACGTACTCATCAGATGTAACGGGGGTCATAATTATAATATGAGCAAGTAATTTTTTATTACATTATATTTTCATGTAACGGAATAATTATGAAATTATTAAAATTATCCAAAAAAAAATGGAAAAATCGTAGTGATAGTCGTCTAAATGACTCAATGTCTACAGAGAATTCTTACATGTTTGGACTTGTTAAAGCAGTTACCGTTACAACTTATTTCTTTCGAACAGGAGCAAAAAGGCATTATGAAAACATGCATATTTTAGAGCGCTCGATTTAAAAAGCTCCTAAAGATGATCCAAAATCACGTCACGGTAAAGGTATGCATTTATAATATGAATCGCAGTATACATACTTATTATTTAAAAGGTAAATACGATATTTGAATAAACGTTAATAACTTTGCAATTACGAAATATAATCTTGTATAACCTGGATGAGATTAAGAAGCGTCAACCAAAAAGAATTTTAATTTTAAAGCGTTTTTGAGCCTATCTTTCATTTGATTACTGTAACAAGATATCTCCTCAGTGTTGAAGCAAAGCAATGGATAGACAGCAGCCAATTTAACGCATACCTGCATTTAATTTTCGAACCGTTGCAGTGTTAGGACATCGTGGAGCTTATATTAGCAGTCAGGAATGCGATCTTTTGCGACGACTAATGAATGACTAACAAATTTGTAATAATAAACAATTGGAAAGAAATTTAGCAAAGCGGTGGCTTGAGATATCGTGGCGCATATAATTATTATAGTTTTTATCATAACTTGTCATAATGATATTAAACTTTATGTACTTTAATATCCTAAAATGTTAATTTAAGTTATGCAAATACATATTTAAGCTTTTTTCCGTGGCTACGTGTGACCTCGTGTACGTCTTGCTCTCAAGAATCAAGTGTCTCCATGCTAAATTTTATTGAAATTAGAGCAGCAGTTTAGCCGTGAAAACATTACAGACGGACAGGTAGACAGCGTTACTTGCAAATTTATAAAACTGTAGTATGGATAACTTTTAAGCTGTATTTAGGTGTTAGGTGTCCGAAATATTTATTTATTTATTTATTTATTTAAATATAAAATAGAACATAGATACGTTCTAAGGTATTCTCCTACTGCTCAAAGTCTCGAGTAAGCTCTCGAGACTTCATAATCAACATATATCTTGAAACATAGTCATAGAACTCCTTTACAAACTTTAATCGATTTGATTACAATTAACTAGTTTTCGTTCCAAAATAGTTCAATCCATAAAAATATCAAACGGGAGCAAAAAGGGCTAACAGAGAGCAAAGCACAGTAGAAGTATATTATTTCTGTTTCTACGAATGTGGAAGATTCCTACTTTAAAAAAAATATTGTTTTTAACTTTTCATATTTGAGAACAAGCCTTTCCTGCGTACGTGATCAATAAAGGCTTAGTGTATCCTAAAAAATAGGTGAAAATTATAGAAAAGGCGCAACAAAACGTTGTTTTAACACACATATTACCAAACAAACGTGTAAATTGAAATCAGTTATCTATTACCTAGTCGATATTGAACTTTTCTTCATACATTTCATACGTTTGTATTCTGTTCTTTCCAGCACTCCCTGGGCTTTAATTAAAGTTGTTACTTCAGTCATGTATGAGTTAAGAACTTTAATTTGGAAATTGTTTTTTAACAGTTGCTTAAATTGGAAATCCTGGCCCGCCACTTGTTATAACTAAATGTCGTATAACTTTTCCATGAAAGTAATTGACTTCCAAAGGTTTTAAGCATCTTATTTACAATTAAATACTCAGCGTGGTTGAAGGTAGTATAGTGAAGGTAGTATATATGAGTAGGCATAGGTAATAGTACAAGATCCCGCTGCTAGATTCAGCAGGTAGGTATCTGTTTATTTTTTATGAAATAAATTTTAAATGAAAGTTGAAGTATTCGATAGATTAGCGATAGGTTGTCTATAAAAATTAGCCGCAATTATCTTTAATTATTTTTGGAAAATCAATTTGGTGGCATAAATTGCAACTATATGTTTTTTAATCAATTTTACGTCCATTTAAAGAAAATGATGTGCCTCTATTTTGACTTCGTTTTGGCTCCCGCTTTGCCGAGGACGGAGGTGGACTTATCATGTTTCCGGCATCTCCAGTTTTTATTCTGATTGATTTCGTTGCGGGTTCCAAGACAGTTTAATTTTTCCTGTTGATCCTGGTGTACAGGAGTTGCAGTGGTGTGCGTGTGGGCGGGATTAGTCCTATTACCATACTTTGATTCTAATACAACACTGATTCCGTTTCCAAGAAAGGGGTTCAAATCCTAGAGATGCAATAATGCAAATGCGAAAAGTTCTTGATTTCTTCGGTCACATCGCCAGGAAAGAGAACGACCTCGAGCCACTCATGGATACCGGTAAAGTTATCTCCAACAGACCAAGAGGACGTGGTTCAATTAGGTGGACTGATCAGATCCGAACAGCCTTGGATGCCAATCTACACGTTACTCTTCGTTCAGCCAAGGAGAGGAACAAGTGGCGAGCAACTGCCCGGTAGAAAATCATACCACACCTAAGGAATCACGACCCTCAGTAATGAGGATAACGATGCGAGAGGTAACCGCCAAGGAGAGATAACCGTTTTTAATGTTATTTATCATAGTTATATCTACGAAATAGCAAAAAAATACAGATTCATTTATACTAGACCACACCTCAATTCAAAATGAAATTCTTACTCTGTACTGCAATATATTTCATTCTAAAAGCAAGGTCATATTTAGGTCATTTTTAGGCATTGGTTTCCAACGACAAATATCCAAATCTGAAGAAATGTGTTGAACAGCTGCGTTCGTGTTTAGGCTCAACATATTTATGTGAAGCAGCATTTTCCTACTTAAAACAAACAAAAAGTAAATATCAATCTACAATCTAAAAGTAAACGCTTGACAGACGCACATACATTGGATTCTTTGAGTTTGGCGATTTCCACCTTCAAACCTGAGTTTGAAAATCTAACACAAGATATGCAAAGGCAATGCTCACACTAATATAAAAGTAGTTACTAAGAAAACATTTCAGTTTTATGTTAATTTTTTTAGTAAAATATTATTTTTTATTAAAAACATCGTTATATTCTGTATTGCAGGGTACTTTACAAACAAACAATTTATGGATAACACAAAGTGTTATCCCATATAGGGCTTAAAACCCATAATACTAAGTGCATCAGAAAGCGGCGCTGTGCGACCGTTTAAAACACTACGCAATCTGTACAGTCGAATTGTATGGATTGTACTATGAAATATGTTATTGCGTGTGAAATTTCAAAAAGTGTCATTGGTGGATCGCACAAGTTTTCATCATTATATAGTAGATCTTAGGTCTAATCAAGTTGGCCCCCTACCCTAGAGTCTACAAACTAATGAACGCGCAAAATACATTATACAAAACGTTCGGTGTTTTTTCCCAGTCCTTCAACAACTGTATATTATATTTAAATTTCCCAGCGTCTGTAATTATTGCATCTAGCATATTTTGTAAAAAATAATATCAAATTGCAAGCTACTTCAACGTTCTTTTCAACGTAAAGAGAGCTTTTAATAACTGTAAGCCACTTAGCGTTCATTAAGTTTTTCTTTAAACGTCTCGTTTTTATCACTAAAATGTTTAGATTGCTGTTCAAGTCAATACCAATTAGCTAAATATCGTTTGCTTTGCCGCCCACTCCACACAAACAAGGTATAATTATTCGGACTGTTTCATAGAACATCTTGAGTCGTGTCTGGTAGGTAATATTGAAAATAAAATGGCTCTAGTCAACGTTCGTCTATGAGTGCTTTAAGAAACTAATATTTTGTCTGCTTCATTTTATTGTTGTTCAAAATGAAGTATATATAAATGAAAATCATATATTATTACTCGGAATTTTATTTCCAATATTTCAGTTATTAAAAGATTATATTTTACGTCGCAATATTAAAATATCCATCCTAACCTACTGTTCCAACCGTGTGGTGACGGATTGAGAATGTGGAATGTCAAACCAGGGGTTTGACATTCCACATTCTCAATCGGATAGGGATCCGAATTCATCCCATGGGTATCGTCAGGCCAAAAAGCAGGTATACTTAAAACGAACGCTCTACCAACCCTTCTAGTCAGTGTGGTATAGTAAGGCCAATCCTCATTTGAGAGAGGCCTACACGCAAAGAGATCTAATAATAGTTGTTGATGATGATGATTAAATGTACTATATGGCTACTGCTATAAAAAGATACAACGCATACATATAAGAAGTTTTTAAACGGTTGTATAATGCAAGTAAAATAATAAGACATTGACACCCAACTCCAACTGTGAATTATCTGATCATCATGTACTGTGGAAGTCCAGTCTTTAGTGCAATGAGCGTAATAAAATGTTAAATAGCTTGCAAATGACATCTGCAGTTACTATAATTATAATAATTAAAATAATAATATTGATAATTAATTAGACATCTAACACAAAACGCAATCTACATAGACAACACTCAAACTCCGAAAATATATTATATTTGAAAGTCATACAAACATTTTAGACTGAGATCCAAGTTAGTCCAGAATTACGTCATTTTAGGACAGATGAAATTTTTAGGGTCGGTTGTCTAACATGTTATACTCAAAAAGGAATGGATACTTACTAAGCAGAAAGTGGGGCCGTTTTACAGTTAGCAGGTATCAAAGGTGGAAAAAAAACACGCTAAATTACGTCACTTTAGGCAGCCTGAATTTTATATAATACATTTTAAATATTCAAACGCCCCTCAGACTATTTGACTGTTTGGAAAATATTTTAAAATATTATTTATTATTTTAATATTATTCATGATATTATATAAAATTCAGGCTTCCTAAAATGACGTAAATTAGCATAGTTTTTTGCCACCTTTAAATCCTGCTAATTTTAAAACGGCCGACTTTCAACTTAATGAGTATTCATTCCTTTCTGATTTTATGATACTATCCCAAAATGACGTAAGTCTGGGCTGACTGGGATCTTGGACTATTTTGGTAAATATTAATATTGACAAATTCGTTCTGGAGCTTCATTATTGTGATTTATTTGTGGCTACGCTGCACTGAGGGTCCTCTGACTAAATAAAAAGAATGTTAGAGTCTAAATGTCACATTTAGGCTACAAACGCACAGGCCGGCGGCTTCTAGCGAGTCACCTAGCTAGTCGCGCAGTGCGGCCGGTCGCGAACGTTTTAGAACGTTCGTTTTACTAAGTTGTTAGCTAGGTGACTCGCTAGGCTCTAGGCGCTAAGCAAGCCGCCTGCCTGTTCGTTTGTAGCCTTACAGAGTGAATCATTTTTGTTCTACTTCTGTTTGAAAAACAGTATAGTACTCTTTTTACAGTAGATTAAATTGGCAACCCCAGGCGTATGCCTTTTTTTACTTCATTTTTCTCCCGATTTGCTAAAGAGACAAGTGGAAGTTACATTTCCATCTCCACCAGTTTTCTTCTGATTAATTTACTGGCGGATTCCAAAACAGTTTTTTTCCGGGACTTCTCGAGCGCGCATCTTGGGTCACTGCTACAGGAGCTCCAATAGAAAGGCGTGAGAGCGGGATTAGTGTCAATAACTATACATTAACACCACTAAGCGATTTTCAAGATACTTTTTTCCTGACATTCCAATCTGTAGGACAAATTGGCGCTTGCGGGTGATCCAGACCGTTATTAGTTTAAAGAAAGAGCGGACTCAAAGCACGGCAAGGTTTTAGGTGATCCAACTGCACGAAAAAAAACATTCGATATAGATACAGCCCCTGATGTGACAAACAAGTACAAAGCTATTCTAAAGGTAAACAGTCACGACTCTACGTACCTACTCTTTAGTCTTATATCTTTAAACTAGCAGTTCTTGTATATATACGTATAATCTGAATCTCGGAAACGGTCAAATGATTTAATGAAAATTAGGCACGGGATTTCGCGGGCGATAAATCGATCTACCGATTTATTCTTAGAAAATTAAAAATATGAGCAAAGCTTATCTTAGCAATCTAGATACTATCATTTCATCAGTGGTATAGGTACTTAACTAGTGAAGGCCCTTTAATTGAGCAAAAATCAACTTTAGACTATTTAAGACACTAAAATAAATAATCTTCATTAATAGCCAGGACCGGAACCGTCCTGATTGGGCATGTTTGATAGGTCGTCGCACTATTTTTCATGGGATTATAAATAGAACGGCACCGACTTCGACACATGTAGATTTATTTAGGTTACCGTTACTCGTAACTGGGGAAACCTAAATTCGCGGTTTTCAAACATCCAGGAATGTAGTTTTTCAATCAATGTTGTTCTGTGAACTTTAATTCAAATGTCGGACTTCCGATCGAAACAAACACCCATTGTTGAAAATTTTCTGACGTTATTGACATGTCTATTTATATTTTCAATGGTTCCAATCAAGCTACCAATTTCACGTTAAATTGAAACATAAAAATAATTAAAGAATATTTTCTATTGACTATCAGTAATCAAAACCCACACGACTTTTGGTATACAATTGAGCAAATTATCGAATAAATACATCGTTATGGCTAACAAAGGTATTAAAGCCTGTCTGGCTTCAGCTGAAAATAAATTATAGTACTGATATGGTTTCTACAAAGTTAAATAAAATTCTGCAAAGTCTCAAAGAAAAAGCTTTCATTACTTTTAGATTGTTCCCTATAAAGTTCATTAATATTAATAAAAATCCGTACCTAACCATTTAACATCCCCAAGTAACCACAATGCCTGGGAAAATCTTAACTTTTTTCAGTTACGCCTCATTATCTTTCAAAATATAAAATAATATTTAAAACTAAACTGAATAATGAATACCTATATTTAAAATGTTATAATAACGTCATGTGCTTGATTCCAATAATTCAATATTTTAATACAATTGAACCCCAGTAATGCCGTCCCAATAGAAAGTAGAGTTGTGACGAGCAAGCGAAACTGCATGTGTTTTGTTCAATTAAAGTTTTTTCATCCATTTCAATCGTGATGAAGTCGAATGTTAACAATAACCAAGTCTTCGTTGAAACAATGAACTTACACTGCGAAAACTTTATACACAGGCTGAGGTAATATTAGCTAACACAGTATTTATGTTCTTTTTTATCTGCTTCAAGTGATTTATAATAACGATTTTTTATAAAAATGCTCTTAACTTCTAATGGTGATTGAATAGTGATGGGTGAACTTTGATTTGTCATTTCTATAAGCTTTTGAAAAAAAAACATGCAATAATACTACTATTATTGCAACTACTCCATTCATTTCTATTTACTATTAACACTGTATTTACGATTTAAGTCCCTTAAGCGTCAATCCATCTCCTGAATGAGCAAAATAAATTAAACAATAAGCCGACTTAAGTACAAATTCATATTGCAAGATATTACATACACAAACTAGGCATAAGATAAACTTGCATTTACATAAATAGTTTTAAGTATTTTTTATTCAAAATTTCCATTATACGAGTAAAATGTAAAATTGCAATAATTGAATGACAATGGTCCTGTCGTTCACACTATGAAAATCATTTCAACATTTTTTAGTAAACCAAAACCTCAAAATTATAACTTAACTGACACGTCACTTATCCTGAAAAATTATAGAAAGACCGGATCACAGAAATCATATTGTCACTTGTAAATAAAATTCACAAGTTCACGAGTCCATGTGTTTGAATCGTTTTATCAATCGCGTGATAGCTCCGGCCTCAGTCCGCGGTGGACATCCACGGGAATCGCTCGTCCCCGGGAGCTCTGAACGGTCAGACAGAATTTCCAGATAAAAATTGAACAGATATTTTTTTGATAAAACATTATAAAACCAATTTTATTTTCAATTTGCTTTTTAAACAATAGTTGCAATATGAAGTTTATAAAATAAGATCAAAATTTAGTTTTCGAGACCAAACATTCGAATTAAAATAAACATATTTTAAAACTTATGTAAATTATGGAGTCGTATAATATTAAAACATAAAAAGTATAGCGGCCTGTAGATGAATTGTGGAAGCAAAATGGGAGAAGACATGCGAAACTTCACACGATCTAACTCAGTCGAGGGAAATGCACCAGGTGCACAAGCCGTGGTGGTCAGGAAATCTAGACAAATATCACTAGACTCAGGCATAGCTGAGGAAGAAGGTGCTGTGAAGGTGAATTACAATCTGGAACTCTACTATGATATGTCTGACGAGGAAGATGAAGAGGATCCTGAAGTAACGAATTTGATAAATCAGTCGGATAACATGTAAGACTTTTCTCTTAAATTCATTTTAATGCTTGTGACAGTTGTAGTGTAACTGGCGCTGACATTTTATTTAGATACATTTAAACAAAAGATATTAATCAAATTGACTACCTCGGTGGCGCAGTGGTAGCGTATGCGACTGCTGGACCTCAGATCTCCTGTACGATTCCAAGTCGAATCAAATACGTGTTAGTGTAAAAATTGAATTTTTGGTTTAGGAATATGCATATTTGCATAGAAAACACACAAACTCCTAAACAAACTGCTTTTGATAAATATGCGTACGTATTTATCAAAAACACTACCTATGTTAGTAATTCCAATGGTCAATCTAGGTATAAAGTACAAGTTCAACTTAGTTTAAAGTAAGCATTGTGTTTCAGATGTCTGAGATATTTATTATTTACATAATAATAATATGCCTTTTTATTTCCATGTCTTAATTTAATGGAAATAAATAATATGTATAAAAAACTATGTTTAGCAAGTAGATATTTCTAATCTATGTATATGTCATGGCTCCATTTGCGTATAGGCCTTCTCCAGTATTATTTACATATCAATATAAAATACACTGAATAACAGATCACGAATTATTTGACATCCTACGTTAAAATGTTTTGAGAACAAGTTTTTAATGAGATGAAAAGGGTCAGTTTTCCTCAATAAGCTTACCAATTAGTCTCACATTTAGGCTACCCTCAAATAAACATTGTCCCACGTAATACCATCAACTTTCATAGACTGTACAGAGCGAAGGGGTTGACTTCGAAATTAAGTGAATCATATTACAATTTATAAAAATTATAATAGAACATAGTATTTAAGTAAAACTTGAGACTAAAATATCTTTGAATGCTGAAATAAAAGACTCTTGAAATAACATAGTGATATCAACACACACCATATTTTAAAAAAAGTTTCATTTGTTCAAGAGTTCATAGAAATATTTATAACCATGTTTTAAGGCGTATCTAAGGGCTGTCACGCTTTAAATATTTTATGTTAAATGCTTTCTAAGTCAACTGGTTCGGCTTACGAGTAGCTTCGTTCATTCTATGTATTATATATATGTATTTACAAAACAAAAAGTATATGTGTATTTGTTATCTAGTAGTTTAGTTGCCTAGTACTCATAACACAAGCTCTACTTAGCTTGGAACTATATGGCGTTGTGTTTTAGATGTCCGAAATATTATTATTTTTATTTATTTTTATAAGTAAATATAGTTAAGAAAACTAAAATCACGCTTACATAAGTCGGTTACAAACATACAGGTGAAGCTAATAAAAGCATGTTAAAAAGCGGCCAAGTGCGAGTCGGACTCGCACATGAAGGGTTCCACAGCAGCAAGTAACATAATATAAAGTTCTTGTAGTTCGTTGTAACTTTGATCGGTGTTTTAATAAAAGTGTATTTTTTGTATAACAGCGTAAATATACCTGGTGAAACTGTAATCTTAAATTTACCAATTACTAAATAATTTTAAAATAAATCGAAGATTGGCAGCCCTACGGAATAGTGAGAGCGTTTAAAAACAGGACTTAAACATAAATAAAAGAACTAGAAAAGTTTATTTGGAGAGTATCGAACACAGTTATTTTTTCATATCGAAATCCTTCAAACAATTTTATTGTAATATTTTTCACAATAAACTGTTTCATAAAAGTAAAATATCCTACATTCTTAGAATAGTAACTCACGATAAAGGGATTAAAAGATTTCAGTATAAAAGATTTTCTGATATATTTTTCTGAATACTTAAATAGCTAAGTAGAAGCGCATACTTGTAGCAAGCAGATATATATATATAGACATATCTATATCTTTATATAAATAATTCTTCTGTGAGTGTGTATGTCACTGAACTACTCTCAAACAACTGGACCGATTTTGATGAAATTTTTTGTGTGTGTTCCAGGGGATCTGGGAATGGTTTAGATTCACAATTTTGTCCGCTGGACAATGTTTTTTCATTAATTTTTAATTTATTAGTATGGCAAAACGACGTTTGCCGGGACAGCTAGTTTATATATAAGTTTATAGATATTGCACTTGAGTACTCGATTATATCACTAGGTTTGACTTAAATTTAGTTTTATTTGTTTTCGGTTAGTTAAATTCAACTGCCTCGATGGCGCAGTGATGTCGTATGCGACTGATGTGCCTGAGATCTCCGGTTTGATTCCAGTTCGAATCAAATATACATATATTACTATGATGATTGAAATTTTTGTTTCGGAGTTTGGGTGTTTTCTATTTACATTATGAAAATATTTACAAAAAAAATTAAGTAATTTTATTATTCAATCTGGCCTTAAAAGTACAAGCTCTCTACCAAATATGTTACTTTAAGGGCCGGTTTTTCAATCGTCAGATAAACAGTCAAATAACTAACACGTGAGTAAATATATCTGCCTGTTTAACAAGCGAATAAACTTTTTGTGTTTTTCAATCGCGTTTAAACAGACGAATAGTTACTCGATGGTCTTTCATAGCTATGTTCACTGCAAGCATGTGCAAGCGAGATGCAGCTATGCAGTTAGTAATACGTAAGATAGGGATGACAAACTATTGGCCATCATTCAAAGCATTCATTATTTTCTAGTAAGTATAGTAAAATTGAAATTATGACAAATCGATGCTTGTACATAAAAGATAATGAAAATAAAACAAATGAAGGGATCTTATCTTTGTTATGTGTTTGTGCGCGCTAATCTCGGTAGTGGCTTAACATTTATAAATTTATGTATTACTAGTTGAACTCCGCGATGTTACCCGCGGTTACTGTTGTACCGCGAGTAACGCCGCGGGACAGAATTAGTCTAAAAAAAGTATCCCTCCCTGGATCATCAGCTACCTTCCAGTGAAAGTCCCGTCAAAATCGGCCCAGCCGTTCCAGAGACTACCCGGAACAAACAGACAAACAGACAAAAAAAAATTTTACTACATTTTTGGTATATGTAAGTGTATTCATACATATGCATTTAGTAAAAAGTTTATACGTCAAAAAGCGGTTATTTTAATATGACAAACAGACACTCCAATTATATTTATTTGTATGGATATAAAGTTGATGCGCTTTTTATATAGGTGGACTTGATGCCCAGAACATTTTCTACCAGTCAACCTTAAGGTAGTGTAAATTTTTTATAAGGTAGATGCATATAGGTTAAACAATCTACTGCATACAAAAACTTATAAACACATATATATATAGAAATACACATTTATATATTTTATATACACTTACGTTACTTACTTACGTATGGCCTTAACCTCTCCTGAGAGGCGACCCGAGCCCAGCATTGGGACGTTATGGGTTGTTGATGATATACACTTACACACAAATTCTTCATTAAATAGGTACACTATGACAACTAGAATTTAATACGTACTATTGGTTATATAATTCTGCCATTTTGCCATCTTTTTAAACGTAAAACGGTTTGCAGACTTCTTGACTTGAGTGGGATCGCATTCCAGAATGTACTATTCTGGAATGCAATCCCTTCGTGGACAAAGAACGAAGAGTTTACGAAATTAGAGTTAGGGATATGTGAGAGGCAGACTACTTTCAGTAACTTCCAGCCTTAAAGTTGAAAATAACATAGCACCGTTGCTTAAAGTTCGTTAACGTTTATGAATAAGGCTGTTGATGCTCTCCATACCATCATTTTAGGAAGATATTTTAAGTCTTCAGAAACCTTATTTACTTGGTAAAATATAATTAAAGAATTACTTAATATCAGTTTTATATTATTATCACTGATTGAGTCAGCCCTTAGCCTGCCGAATAGTGACTCCTCGACGCAGAAAAGATGTAAGTGTTTCGTGTTAGATCTTTTTTACAATCCCTAACTCCCTTGTAATATTGGCAACAACTTTGCTTTGACCAAGAGAAATAAACGTTTATACGTCATTCCCATACTTTATCCCACACATAAATATTTACTTATTTGTTACTTTTGTATTATCTTTTACGTTTGTAGATTATGAACCTGGCTAGGGAGGCAAGTTTTCAAAAGCAATGTTATTTTGGTTCTAAAGGCTTCGGGCTCGAATAGGTACAATTTATATTTAACCTTAAATAGGTACTAAGGTTATTAGTCTTTCTCTATAAATAATTTAATTACATTTTCTGCTAAATCGAATTTGGAATGTGTTGAAATTTCGCAGTATCAGAATAATAGCTGTTGTATATAAGTGCCTCACTATTAATGGTAACAACCTACAACGTCCACTTCAAGGGACTTTACTATTAGCGTCTCAGAAATATATATTTTCTAGACTAAAATATATGTTACTAAGACGCTAATAGATTCGAGACTTAATCCGAAAAGATGCGGCCGCTATCATCGTAGATTAATTTACGCAATATTAAAGGTTAAAATCATTGATTAAATTTATGTTTTCAGCCGCAAAAATGCGTTGGTGCTTCGAACGCAGCTTTCTGTTCGAGTTCATGCAATCATTGGTAAGTTTTTTTAAATTATTACTACAAATGTATTAAGCTTACTCTTAGCTTATCTTGCTTGCCATATTTCTGTGTAAATATATGTTACGGTGCATAATATTCTAACATCGAAGTGATTTCAAATCAAAGAAATAAGGAAATTGTTTACTTCAATAGATGTGTTTAAAGAACTTTATTTTTCCCAAAAGAAATTAACAATAAATTTCATTTTATGAGAACACTAGCTGAATCACAAAGCAAAAGACAGAGAGACAAAGTTAGCCAGTTACTCCTTAGATCATAAGCTATCTACCAGTACAAGTCCCGTCAAAATCGGTCAAGTCGTTCCAGAGATTACCCTGAACAAGCAGACAGACATTTGACTCTTATTTTAACCCCTTTAGGAACAGAATTCCCATAAACGCTGATATATGTATTCATCTATTTGTAATCAAAAACATAAAGACGAAAGTTTCAGGCTGCTAAATAAAAAATGACGGTCTTCTAAACTAACCTTTATACGAAATGTCAACGCCTATTTCACCCCTTAGGGGTTCAATCTTCAGAAACGCTCAAATAGGTACATATTAATTTTTAATCAGTAGCCCAAAAGTAAAGTTTCGTATTTCTAACTTAAACCTTCCAAACTATCTTTCTACACCTATTTCACCCCCTTAGGGGTAGAATATGCAGAAACGCTTAAATAGGTATCTGGTCATTTTTAATCAGTGCCCAAATATTTTTTTTTATGTTTCTCACTTAAAAATTGACGGACTTCCTTACAAACATTCAACCCCTATTTTACTTCTTTAGGGGTAGAATACACAGAAACGCTTAAATAGGTATCTATTATTTCTTAATCAGTAGCCCAAAAGTAAAGTTTCAGGTGTTTAACTTAAAAAATGACGAACTTTCATGCAAACTTTCAATTCCTATTTCACCCCTTAGAGGTAGAAATTCCGAAATTCCTTCCTTAGTGGGTGTCTACTCAATAAAACGACCAAATTTCATAGCCCTAGCTTTACATCACACTCATCTTTCTTTATTTTGATACTTATACCGGTCTCTAATGGTGAATTTGTGTACTAATTTGACTTTACGCTTATTTTTGTCTGCATAGATCGATGACAACCATGAGACTTTTATCAACATTTTTTGGTGTGTTTAAGAACTGATTTTTGATAATTTTAACTTAAATTTTATAAAGTGACAATTTATGACTCTCTTAAATTTGACAAAATTAATATATGTAGATCGTTATATTAACCGATGACGCTGTGTATTCCTTTTTGTTCAAGTTGCTTTGACTTATTTTTAATGAGGGTAGGTACATAGAATTTTTATGTATTGGAGATTTCTTTTCACTATACTTCTTGCTTTTAGTCTTGTCTAAATGTAGGTACAAATAGTTCACTTCGGATTTATCGTCCTATAAACACGGTAAATATTCACCAAAGAAAGTAGCACTCGTAATTGTATCTGAGTTGTGTAATTTCGAGTTTTTCAAAATTGTTTGTAACAATATAGCACTGAATTCATTGTCTTTTGTTTATCACTTGATATTAAATCACTTCTATCACTCTTTGTAACTTAAATCAAATTTATTTTTAGTGTTAAATTGCGGAGCTGATGTTTATCGAAGCACAGTGGTGCTTAGATATTAACGGCTTTTTCTCCTTCGGTCAGTAATTAAAACTGGATCTACTTGATTGAAATGTGCATACGCTGCACGCCTATTTTTAACCGACTTCAAAATAGGAGGAGGTTCTTATTTCGACAGTATTTCTTTTCATGTTTGTTACCTCAGAACTTTCGACTCGTTAAACCTTAATAATATCTCTTTACTTTAATTATTTGAAACCCATTTAAATTTGATCAAGTTCTTGAAGCTGTTTTATTTCTTAAAATTTTTGTTTATTAATTTTCAGAACGGCTCTTGCACTCACAAGGCCGTGAACTTCGCAGAGCTCTCTTCACACTCAAGCAAATCTTACAATCTGACAAGGATTTGGTTCATGAGTTTGTCGCAAACAAAGGTCTCGACTGCCTCATGCAGGTCGGCAATATGGCTGATCACAACTATCTTGACTACATCCTTAGAGCTCTTGGACAGGTAAGCTAAACTTCAATTTTTTTTAGTTAAATTTCATTATACATACAGTGTGTATAGTTAGTGTAGATACTCATTACAAGTATCTGTACTTTTAAATAATAGTTATCTACTTAATCAGTTATTTTTCAAATGCCTCGCAAAAGGTTAGCAGTCAGCTTTTTGTACTCTCTCTTACGTATTATATATTACGCGCAGCAAAATATTTCAAGCATGTTATTGGTTATCTTTTTTCACAAACATGATAATAGTAATGCTAATATAGGTAATGCGTATAAATTCTATGTAAAATTTAATAAGTACCTAATCTTTTAGAAAATATTTATGCGAATTATTCAACCAATCAAACGATTCGAAAATGTCGAACCCTTCTCAATCACGTCGAATATGTTACAATAGTAATATCCTATGTTTTCTTATTTATGGTATCTTACCTTACTTGTAATTTAGATTAAATACGTTTTTTATTAGGTATAGGCATACCTTAAACTGTTGGGGATTTCATAAACCCCGGCGGAATGTCATTCCTTGTTAAAAAAATATTAAGATGAAATTTTAGAGTTATATGAGTTCAATAATTTTTGTGAGTGAACAGAAGAATAATAAGACAATTCAAGTATAAACATTTGATTTTCAGATTCTTCTTTACGTAGATGGGATGCATGGTGTCATGGGCCACCAACGATGCGTCCAGTGGCTGTACTCACTCATCGCTAGCAAGTTCCGGCATGTTGTCAAAACTGCTCTTAAACTGTTACTAGTCTTCGTAGAATACACAGAAAAAAACTGCCTCCTTCTCATAGATGCCATTATTGCCATCGATAACTCTAATAACCGACAGCCATGGCACAACATCATGAAGATTCTTCAAGATTTCGATGCTTCTGATACTGAACTTCTTATATATGCGACCACGCTTATAAATAGATGTTTAAACAATGTTCCCGATAGAGATACTTATTACGACCAAGTCGATGCATTGCAGGATCAAGGCATTGACGAAATTATTCAGTTGTACATGTCCAAACAGGGCACAGATTTGGATCTCCTCAGGCAATTACAGATTTTTGAAGCTGTACTCCTGTACGAAGATGGTGATGAGACAGGGACAGCCCTAAAGTGAGTTAACTAGCTTTAATTTGTAAAATATATTAGAATGAAGTACGAAACTTTTAATTTAATTTACGAACTTTTTTCAGACAACTGGATGATTCCGTAATCAATACAATACGACGTAGAAGCATTAATGTAAATATTTCAGACAGAAGGAAGTCTAAAAAGCAACAGACCAAAGAAAAAGGTAACATAACTATTAACAAGTAGTATATGTGTTTGATGTTTTGATGTGCTTTAAACGTTTCATATAATTTTGCATGGTATGGCCATTCATACCTTTTATTTTTCCTAACGTTTGAAAGCTATAAAGCTGCAATGAATTTGTGAAGTGTCCCTTAATAATATTCTACAATGTAATATTGATGGAAAGTAACTACACATAAAGAATCTTTCTAACTTAGTAACAGTACCAAATGATGAAAAACCTTAATATATCGTTGTAAAACTTAATATAAGCGATTAAAGTCATAACGTAACCTCTTAATTTAAATACTAATGTAGGACTTGCCTCTGATTCTCCTTACAATCGGATTTCTTATGTTCTTTCTTAAAATATCAGAAAATTTAACGTCAATAATAATTTACGTGATTAATAACATGTCTTTATCGTGTGCTGTTTCTTACTAACACAGCAAAACCAGTCATCATTCATTCAGATTCCGAAATTAAAGTAACGAATAATCACCATACTACTACCAATCACCGTACTCCATTTATACCATCTATAACTGATAACAAAGAGAATAAGGAACTAACCACAGCTTTAAAAAGAAGAAGAGACAGATTTGCGAGACAGGCTCACCACATTATTCAACAGCAGGAGATGTTAAATAATTCCAATGACATATACAATGGACTCTTTGGGAACACGCATGGTACCTACCCAAGCACCAATGGCAATTTCACAGGAACCAATGGAAGTTTTACAGGGAGTAACGAGAGCTTTATTACGAGCAATGGAAGCTTTACAGGAAGCACTGTAAATTATACTGGAACAAATGGAAGTTTCACAAGTAGTCATCGAAATTATTCTACTCCCAATGAAAGTTTCTCTAGTACCAACAGCACATTTATGAGTGCAAACGATAGCTTTTCTAGTTTAACTACTAATTTCAAATCTATGAACGGAAGTTTTTCTAACAATATGGGAAATTTCACCAATGGCAACCATACTAATGGCACATATATGAACAACAAAAGTTACTCTAGTATCAATGGTAATGTTAACGGCATAAGCCATTGCAATGGAACCAACGGCTACAAGGATGAAGAAGATATTCATATTACCAGGACAACCAAGAATTTTAATTTAGGAGACATTTTAAAGAATGGTTTGTGCTTTAAACTAACATACTAATTTTTAGTTCACCTGCTTTTATGCTTATGTATCGCTTAATGTTTCTAAGCTTCATTTCATTTTTCTATCATATCAGATACTGTATTAGTGTTATAATATTCTGCAGGCAACCAAAGATATACGTCAGGTCTAAAGCAAAGGATTCAGAACGGAACCTTAGGGCACAGCGTGAATGCTGCAGACACAATAACTGTCATGCGGCAAAAACAACTGGATGGCACACCCGAAGTGAAAGACGACAGGGGCATTCTGTTAAATAGAGAGCACAGCATCAAAGATCTGGCACAAAGGCTTACCAGCCCAGTGAGTCCCACCACTGAAGATAAGCCCTTAAGAGTTTCTGATATGGCAGGAATTGTGTCAAAGGCTAAAGAAGAATTAGCTAAATCCCAGTCAAAAGGTATTTTTCTAATACTGTATATAATCAAAGTAGGGATATCCAGACATTCAATTACAAAAAAGCTTATACGAGTATTTCACTTAGGATAACTAAACAATTATATAAATAGTTATCAATTAAATATCTTATTATATTTGCAATTTACAGAAATCATAAAGAGCCCAACTGTAGAGAAGTCGCCCAAAATCCACGAAATAAAGGTTTCAGAAAATGACTTGCATTGGGAAGAGCTCAGGAAAGGTTGTCTCCATAGAGAGTTTCACTTATGTGATTTGGACTTTTCCGATCTTCGGGACGATTCTGACGATGAAATGTCATCGCCGGCAGTTAATGCCGCCAGTGGTCCACCGCCTCCTCCTCCTACAATGTTTCCTCCTATAGGCATACCTCCACCCCTCCCTGGCTGTATCCCACCATTACCTAAAAATAACGTTCCTTTTCCACCAAAATCCTTATATTCTGAACTATCAAATGATTCTGACAGTTCAACTATAAAGAAAAATAAAAAAACAGTAAAGTTATTCTGGAGAGAAATTCAAGAGAACCCTACACCTGTGGCTATACGTTCAAAAGTTGGAGGTTTCATATGGGATGATTTACCCAATGTAACTGTTGATACAAAGATGTTAGAGCATTTGTTTGAATCCAGAACTAACGATTTAATTATTAAGGTTAGTAATTTTAAAGCTTTTCTTTCACTCTATTTAGCTTTTACACCCATCTCTTCAATAAATATATAGGTGTGTATGTATAGTGTATTTGACAATAGCTTTATTGTTAAACCGAGAATTCAAGCATCCAAGCGAGAATATCTTTAAAATGTTCATACTGAAAAGTTTTTGATTAGCAGCTATGTATAATTTCTCTTTTTTTAAATATTACTTCAGTTTAGTCATTTATTTAATAAAATATTTACTAACTAGGTTTTAATTTTTCTTTTTCATGCGTCTTCGAATGTGCGTTACGTCGAATATGCAGGAAGTAAGTATATTTTAAAATACTGAACTTTACATTTACAAATAGTAATATTACAGAGAGCTAACGTTACCCTTAAGTACAAATCATTTAATGCACTATTTCAATTTACAGAAACTAATGGAACCAAAGAGGAATCTCATATTAGATGCCAAAAGATCCAATGCTATCAATATTGCCATGAAGAAATTACCGACACCGCAAACCATTAAGGCAGCTATTATGAAGATGGATGCCACCGTCATTGGAAGGGAGGGTATTGAAAAATTATTGACGATGTTGCCAACAGAAGAGGAAAAAATTAAAATACAGGAGGCACAGGTATTTTCTATAATATCAGATACGTTTTACGCAATAAACCTGTTATTAAATTAGTTACAGGTTCTTATTGTAATTTAATAACTTAATACAGCGTTGTTGTTTTAAAAATGGCCATCCACAACCAGCAGTAGGACATTATGGGTTATTGATTGATTGACATACTTACCTACCTATTTCATATGGTTACCTAAAATTGTTAAATATAAAAAAAATATATTAATTTCAGTACGCCAATCCTGATCTACCTTTGGGTAGTGCTGAACAGTTCCTACTTACCTTGGCTTCTATCAACGAACTCTCATCTCGACTAAAACTTTGGGTGTTCAAATTGGATTTTGACAATTTAGAGGTAAGATCCCCAAAACGTAAATAATTTTATAGTACAACAGAACTGTCTGACACGGATTTTTGTATATAATTGCAGAAAGAAATCGCTGAACCCCTGATGGACCTAAAACAAGGGATAGAATTGTTGAAGGTAAACAGGACATTCAAAGTAATCCTCTCGACTTTGAGGACTGTGGGAAATTATCTGAACGGTAACTACGCAAAAGGTTTCCGTTTGGAATACCTATCAAAGGTCGTCGAAGTTAAGGACACAGTGCACAAACACCCCTTATTATATCATATTTGCGAAATGATTATCGAAAAATTCCCGGACAGCTCCGACTTTTTCAGTGAAGTAAGTGTTTTATTATTTTTAACAATATCCATATTTTAACACTAATATTGTAGCTACTCTTCCACCTTTATTTATTAAGGAAATAATAAAACTATAAATTGTTAGGTCGGTCCCGTGATCCGGGCGGCAAAAGTTGACTTCGACATCTTATCAGCCAATCTTCAGAAAGTTGAATATGATTGCAAGGCGTCCTGGGATCATATGAAACGCGTCGCCAAACATGACAGCTCGCAAATTTTCAAGACGAAGATCAATGAATTCCTAACAGACGCAGCAGAAAGGATAATACTACTATCAGTTATTAAAAAGAGGGTGATGAACAGGTAATACCACACATATGAACTTATGTTATGTTATAAACATTTGTCTTCTTCGATTGTCAAATAATTTTGTATTTTTGTAGTAAAAAAATGAAATACCTGGTTTCTAACCAGATTTATACTGTATTGAATATGTATATTTATGTGCTATAATTTGTATCATGACGCATGCGAAAGTTTACTGTTCATTGCGAGCTATGCTATTGCTGTGCAAAAAAAGAATTTATTTGTTATGTTGAACAAATAAGATTTTATTTGTTACAGATTCAACAAATTTCTCCTGTACTTGGGAGTCCCAAACTGCGAAGTTTCCAAGACGAAACCAGCGGAATTTTTAAAGGTAATTGCTGAGTTTTCATTGGAGTACAGAACGACAAGGGAAAGAGTTTTACAACAGTTGGAAAAGAAAGCGAATCACCGGGAGAGGAACAAGACTAGAGGAAAAATGATTATAGATGTAAGTTAATTAATACCATACTCGTAAATCTATCGTTAAAATGTGTGGAAAACATTTACTAATGGAAGCTAACATTATAGGTGGGTAACTATTCATCGAAAAACGGTGATCATACTGCCGATAGTGCTCTGAAGGAACTTTTGAAGACTGATCCCGATACGGACAGCCTTACCGATGGTAGAAGGAAAAGCCAACCAAATACCAGAAAAATTCTAGTCAAGTAAGTATCTACCTAAAATAGATAACGTTAATCTGATCAAACACGATGGAAAATAAATCAGTCAGTTTTTAATTTCATTTGTCTATATTACAATCAAAAATGTATATCAGATTGACTACTCAGAATTTTAACTTGGAAAAATAGTTCCTTAGGTTACACAAAAGATAATCTCAGTATCATTCAAGAAAATCGAAAAAATCCATGAATACAACAGCCTTATTTCTATTTCTAGTGGAGAATTATCAGCTGATGATGAAATATTAGAAACCTTGGTGAGATCAGCTACATCCAAACGGAAGCCGATGGTGCGTGAACGCAGGAGGAACAGGATCTCCGACAGGAAGAACTGTAAGCACTGTTTGTTCAAATATTTTCAAAATAAGATTTAACGACCCAACAAAGCGAAATTGAAAAATGTTTAATTATTACAAAATTTAAAATTATTCAAAATGAAGAGATTAACGTGTATGTAAATATGTAACAAAAACAACATTGAGTTCTGCTAAAATATCCCAATCTTTTGTCCTAATCAAATTGGAACCTTCTTTAAGTAGCTTTCAATAAAACATTTTATGGATGTAGCTTAATTTTAACAGCTGTGTAGAAATGCTATTAAAAATTGATCTCGTGCGATTGTACAATAGCTGTGCGATTATTCCTTCATAACAAATTAAAGAAATTTTACAGGTTTAAATTAAGTGAATGGTTTACATATTTCAATGTGTGTGGCGCCCACGTACTAGAAGATGCAGGGTGGGTAGGCTCTCTACAAGCTCGCGGTATCTGAACCAATGGATGCGAGCAGCTCAGGACCGGTTGTGGTAGAAAGCCTTGAAGGAGCCCTATTAGTCCAAGATCCCAGTCAGCCCAGACTTACGTCATTTAGGAAAGATGAAGTCAGCCCAGACTTACGTCATTTTAGGAAAGATGATTTTTTTAGGGTCGGTAGTCTAACATTTACTCATATGGGACACATGTCTAGCAGTGGAAGTCTTTCGGCTGGGATGATGATAATAACACGTTCACATTTTTATTGCTTGTATTACGCTTGTACGATATAAATAATATTTTAGAAATAAATCTTTCTTCGTAATAAACACGAAGTATTTTATTATTACGAAGTATTAAAAACAAGTAACGAGTATCTTGCGGCTAGTGCAAAACGCTATTGCGAAATTGACTCCCAAAGTTTTGTTTGTATATTGTCAAATTTCTTTACAGTGAACAGAACTTTAGACGGAAACCAGTCGTGACCCGAGGACTCTGAGTCATCGAGGTATGTTGTCTCTGTTGGAGATCCTTCGCTTTATTAATGTGCAGCGTGAGAAACAAATAAAATCGAATTTTACAAGTTCAATTTAGTAATAGTGAATAAGTTATAACCATTTTGACAGATAATCTAGAAAGGGTTGTATTTATATTAGTTTGAAATAACTTAAACATCCATACTTCTTGTCAGCTGATGCAGGAGCTGACTGCCTCGTTGGTCTTGCGGTTGGCGTATGCGACTGCTGATCGTGAGGTCTCGGGTTCGATTCCCGGGTCGGACCAAATGTTTGTATGATCTACAAATATTTGTTTCGGAGTTTGGGCCTTTTCTATGTATAATATGTATGTATTTACAAAAAAAAAGAAGTACATATGTATTTGTATCAGTTGTCTAGTACCCATAACACAAGCTCTGCTTAGCTTGGGACTAGATGGTGTTGTGTGATAGATGTCCGAAATATTTATTATTATTATAAATAACGTTTCTATTGCGATGCGTTTTGCGCAGTTGTTATTACCAGGTATCCTATGCTACATTTAATAACTCCAAGATTTTGTGTACAAAGTTTCATGACGATCGGTTAAGTAGTTTTCAGTGAAAGCATAACAAACAAACTAAAGTTCACATTTATAGTTATAGATTAGGATGTTTGTTTGTATAAGATTTAAGGATCAGTTTTAAAAGTTCCTAATAAAGTTTTAGATAATTATCTGCCATCTAACACTATTTAACCGTTAAAAAATCCTGTTAAAAAGTTTGTCTTAAAGAGATAGCCCTGTGAGCAATAAGACCGCCTATTATAATACCTACTGTTGATTTTCATATACTCGTATGTGTCTGTACAAAATTTATACTGTAGTAGTATAAATATATATAGTATAAATATGCAATGAAGCTGTTTAAATAAATAAACATACGTATATCAGACCCCATAACGTCTCGTCTCGTCGACATCTGTACTTATATATATACAAATAAATAAATTGGAGTGTCTGTTTGTAATATTAAAATAACCGCTTTTTACTAAATGCATATGTATGTATACGCGGTACATTTACGAAAAATGTAGTTAAAAAAAATATTGTCTGTCTGTCTGTCTGTCTGTCTGTCTGTCTGTTTGTTCCGGGTAATCTCTGGAACGGCTGGACGGATTTTGACGGGACTTTGACTGGCAGGTAGCTGATGATCCGGGGAGTGACTTAGGCTACTTTTTTTAGACTAACTTTGTCGCGCGGCGTTACTCGCGGTACAACAATGACCGCAGGTAACACCGCGGGGTTCAGCTAGTTTTACATATAATTTAACATTAGTCTATCAATAGCTTCATCTGCAAGTAGTGAAATTGATCATACGAGAATTTAATTTAAAGTAAGATTTTAGATAGAAGATATATGTTACTATTAGGATTTTCAATGCAGATTCCGTATTTATCTTATACTTCCAAACATGTAATTGAAGTTAAGGTTTTTTGTTTCAGCGCACTGGAATATCGTCGATTTTGAAACTGCTACTTGAAAAAGGACTCGTTAAATTTCAAATGATTTTAGAATCTCACTCATTACTTATTCTTAGTATTAGCTGTAGTACCGCCAACTTATTATCCGTGAATCAATTTCACACTTAATACCTCCACATGTTGAGTCTTAATTATATTTCAAACTTGCATATCATATACCTAACTAGTTTTGTCGTGTTTAAATTATAATTGTAGAGCTCAGTGTGTATTAGACATAGATACTAAATAAACTTCATAAATAGTTTGTGAGGTAAATTTGGTGATTTTTCTTTTATTCTAGCAATAAATTAAAGTATCATCGCGTTTTCTATTCTAAAATTCAGTTAAAATAAACCAAAAAATGAATAAAGTGTATAAAATTTTAGGTTTATAAAATTTTTCATTTCTAAATATTGTAATTTTTCAATTTCGAACGAATGCTTGGAAATGTTTTTTCTACGTGAAAAGTAGAAAAAACAGCATTTCTATTCTTGCATTTTTCGCTACGCTATGTTTTGGTCTAAGGACCAATCACATAAATAAATTAAAAAAATATTCCTGAAGTAGGCAAATTGTAGTTACGTAGCTCGTGTTATCGTTGTAACAACTATTATAAAAGAATTGGATGATCTCTCTTCTTATATGTGCAATTTTAAATTTATCAAATATCTGAAAAAATGCAAATGTATCTCAATTAGTTTGCAAATATTTTAGTTTAAGATTTTTTAAGATCAAGTTGTGCACTCCGAACTTTTAGTACAGGTTTCTTAATTTTTTAAAATCATGGCTTGAAAGTACAAGAGAAAACTAACGAGACTATGATAATTGGAAACTAATTCATAACCTAATTTATAATTAATTATTTGATACAATTTGTGAACAGTTTATTATTCGGTAAATTTCGGTGTGTATGCACTTTCTTTTTCGAAAACGACTGCTGTATATCCCAATCTTTTAAGTGTATTTATGTAAATAATTCATGTAAATAGATTTTACTTTAAAGTATCTTTTGTGGTTTTGTTTTTTCAACAGTCTTATTCTATTGTGTAGTGTCAGTGTTTAGTGTTATATGGTAATACTGTTTAACTTCGATTCTCGCTTTATTCGTCTAATATACATATATAATGTTTATCAAACACATTTTCTGAATATTTGTAGTGTTATTAAATGTAATTTCTATATTGTAACCGTTAAAATATTAAAAGATTTCTCATCAATTGTCGTTACATCATAATAAAGTATTCAAACTTTTCTTGGACTTTTATTTGAAAGCATCTAATAGCAAATCCATGAAAACAAATATATGAGTTAAAAAACGAATGAAGTATAAAAAATATCAAACTCACACAGGGCCATCTAACTCCAAACTAGGCAGTACCTGTAGGTACTATAGCTGATGCACTGCTTATAAAAATACGTATTTCTAAATACATCATCATCTTCCTACCCTTTTCCCAAATTTGTTTAGGGTTGGTGCAATAATTTTTCCTCCTCTATTCTTCTCTATCACTCGTTAATTTACTGCTTACTCCCTTTCTGGCCATATCCTCTTTTGTGCAGTCCATCCATATTTTTTTGGTCGTCCTCTACTCTTATATCCATCAATTTCCATACTTAACACTTTTTTAACTACATTTTGCTCATCTCTACGCATCACATGTCCAAACCAGGCTACCCTGCAGCTTCTCAACTTTTCATTCACTGGTGCTACTTTACCTAATGTATTCATTCTTCACCTTATCCATTTTAGTCACAACACACATGTTTCACAACATTCCCATTTCAGCTACATGCAGGCGTCTCTCATTCGTTTTCTTTATTGGCCAAATTAGGTATATAAATACATACGAGTATATTTTATAAATAAATTATAACCAGATACTGAAGAAATCATCGTAATACTCACACAATTACTTTTTCTGACTGTTAATTGAACCTATGACTCTGGCAAGTCTTAGTCGAAAGCAGTAACCGCTAGACGGACAGGTCAGTGACAACCATTTGATAAAATAAAAACAAAATTATTGAACATATTTAAGTTATTGAATTAATTTATTGCTTACACCATATGTAATTATTTTAATAAATATTACAACTCTTTAAATAATTAAATATAAAAAGACACTGTAATCTGTAATTCACCTAAAATTATAAATGTTACTTCTGAAAGGAGAACACTGGTGTTGGTGTCACAGCTAACACAGTCACTGATTATATCTTTAAGTCTATAAAATAAAAGAAAATATTATTTTTAATTAGTATACTGCATCATATTGCTCTCTTTACGTAACTTTATCGTACGTTGATTCGTCAAAGTCACAGAGTTATATGAATACTCACGTTAGCTAATTGTTTGTGTAGCCACAGTAGACATGAATGAAAGTTACCTTTTAGCAATAACCCAGTTACCTGAAATCAACAACGGGCAGTGCCACGGGCAGAGACCAACATCTACAGCTTAGTATTCAATGTTTAACATCCACAAGCGGGACAACGCGTTAAAATATCTTTGCTGCCACATGACAGCGTGGAGGTGAAACACACCACATGAACATCGGAGGTGAAACATCGATAGTAAACTCTTCATTGTTAAAATTCCACGAACGAAAAACAATTCTCGTGCGTCACTTTGTCTAAGATTAGCCAATGACACAAGAGAAATTAGGCGTTGTCGATTGCAGAAAGAAGAACGCTTACAACTTGGTTAGGGAGGCAGGCAGGGTACAGCAAGGGTAATGCGTTAAAATAACTAAGTAATGAAAATTATTTATGTAAGTATTTATCTCTAAACAGGTAGGATATGCTGCCAAATGATAGCATATGAACATACCACAAGTCACACAACGCTGTATGACACGCTATAAGACTCATACATCTATAGTGAGGGAAACGAAGTTTGTTTGAATTGAACTATATATTATCGCTATCACACTCTCTTGAGAAGTACCGATATTTTGGAGTTTACTCCATAAGCAAAGATGTTCATTGTAGCCAGCAGTATGAAAATTTCACGAAAAGTTAACGTTAGCTAACAGTAAGACATTAAGTTGCTCTGTGCACTTTTTGTAGTAGTCACCGAAAAGGAGTATTTTTTTAATTTATATAATATCGAAAATATGTAAATCGCAATTAAAACAGTGGAATCTACTGAAATTAAATTTATAAATACAGATAATAAAGGCATATTTACTGTTGTTTGACAAAAACTTATGGTTATCGTGAACATAAGAAGAAAGCCTAGCTTTCTGCAATAATATTGATGGATCAATAATAACATCAAATCACAAATAATAATACTAACAGACCAGACCTCCACAGATTGTTTATAAAACTAAAACAAAATTTGAAGGCCAATTTGCTTTATGACAAATACAGAAGGTTATGTCTGTAACATACAACATTCACCACTAAAAAACTCAATAATTTAAAAAAATGAAAAAAATTCATGTATAAAGAAATGTACAAATTCTAAGACTGTATAAAATATTGTCATTATTTCTATTATATTTCTGTAACTGATTTATAAACTGTGTGGAAGGGTGCATAAACATATAAATCTAAACAGTTGAAAAAGGAAAAAAAAAAGACTCTTTCATCCACATACTTTCATTTATGGTATAAGATATACCTATTATCCAATTACAAGTTGCCCGAGTGTGACTGAATATATTAAAAGTAATCGCCAAAATGTATGTACGCGCTTAACTTCCGATCGGCACAATAAATAATATTATTTTTATATGTTCGTTATTATTAGGACAGCTAGTTAAATATTAGTTATAGATATGGAAAAACATGCTTTTTACTTTAAGTATATTTAGAACGTAAGCCTGAAATAATACCGTTAAGGTTCGGTTAAGCGAGACATTCGTGAAAGTGCTCTGTTGAGTAAAAAAAAAGTTAAATGAGCAGATTAAATGTATTATGCACTACTATCACTGGAGTATTCTGCAATGCTTACGTAAAATTTCTAAACACTTACTTTAATTAATTATATTTAATATTTCATACTTTAATAACTTGTTTGTTTTGTTTTTTAAGTAAACTTTCTTTTAATAAAAAGTTTATACTCAACATAATGGATGAGAAACAATCTTATATCTGTTCTTGGTCCGTTATGGAGTAACGAGCTGACCTGATTTTAAGTGAGTACCGACATGAGTACCTACTATCCCTTCCCATCCCTCCCAAAACATATCATTATTATTGAAAATATTACTTTTTTATTTTGCTTATTTAATAATTAATAGAATGAACATTCTTTTGACATAACAATACTGTAGTTGTTTGGTAGAAGTGAGTCAATCGCTACATGATTAATAATTAATAGATCTAAGTTTTATTTTAAACTAGCTAAACCCCGCGGTGTTACCCGCGGTTAATGTTGTACCGCGAGTAACGCCGCGGGACAAAGTTAGTCTAAAAAAAGTAGCCTAAGTTACTCCCCGGATCATCAGCTACCTGCCAGTGAAAGTCCCGTCAAAATCCGTCCAGCCGTTCCAGAGATTACCCGGAACAAACAGACAGACAGACAGACAAAAAAATTTTAACTACATTTTTGGTATATGTATCGTGTATACACACATATGCATTAAGTAAAAAGCTGTTATTTTAATATTATAAACAGACACTCCAATTTTATTTATTTGTATAGATGTATAGACTAGCTGAACCCCGCGGTATTACCCGCGCTTATTGTCGTACCGCGAGTAACGCCGCGGGACAAAGTTAGTCTAAAAAAAGTAGCCTAAGTTACTCCCTGGATCATCAGCTACCTGCCAGTGAAAGTCCCGTCAAAATCCGTCCGGCCGTTACAGTGATTACCCGGAACAAACAGACAGACAAATAGACAGACAGACAGACAGACAGACAGACAAAATTTTTTTTAGCTACATTTTTGGTATATGTATCGTGTATACATACATATGCATTGATTAAAAAGCTGTTATGCTAATATTATAAACAGACACTCCAATTTTATTTATTTGTATAGATGAAAGAACTGGTTACTGTATGAAGCAGAATGCTTACTGTAACCAAGAAAGAACTGAAAAAACAAAGAACTGGTTACAGTAAGCAGAATGCTTACTGTAACCAGTTCTTTCTTTTCTTCTTTCTTCGCTCTTTTCTTTGTTTCAAACAAAATGAGCTCCTCAACTGGAATCAGCGAGATTAAGAAAGAAAGAAAAGTCTTTCTTTATTTATTTTTTTCGACATTGGGTGTAACTTATAAAGGGGGAGAAAATTTAATGATTCACAAATTATTTTACTTGCGTATTAAAAAAATTAATGAAGCAAATCACTTTGACAATGCGACACAAATGAATAAAATTGGGGTACCTAGTAGTAATTATAAAGTAACACTTAAGATATATGCATATACAGTACTTAAAGTTTCTTTGTCTGTCTATTCTGACTAGTGTCTAGAATGGCTGGACCTACTTCGACGGGACTTTTGCCATTTATTTAGGATAAACTAGCTGACCCGCCGAACTTCGCACCGCCATTTTTTTTCTTGGATATTATGTAAATTTCCGAAGTACTTGTTTTAGTATTTATGCCCTCTTCAGCTTCACACAGGGATAGAGTACAGCCGCAGATGAAAATATTACACTTCCAGTTTTCTATGCAAACCTAGAGTAGAGCAACTATTTTTATTTAAGAACAAAATTTACACTAATCAAATGGTGAACAGTATCCTATTCAAAAGCAACAAAACCCGCTGTAAATGCCGCGGAACGCAGCTCATTTTTTAATATAAATAACGGAAAACTTAGGTGGTACTAGTACATAGCGTATTTATAGACACGCACACATATAACCGCACATTTATAATCATTATGTGTTCAATTCTAAATATTACAATTGTTACAAAACTTCACATTCTTAAAATAATCTCAGATAGTATAAATGTGTAATACACTCGCTTAAAATGTTGTTAACTTGAATTAATTAATCACTCAGTTAAATTTAGATTTTGTGGATCCACTCCACACACACACACACACATAAGATTTTTAGATTATTTTATTGTTTTGATTGTTTTACTATAAATAAGAAATCAATAAGGTATTCGAAATAGCAAGATATGACATCTATTTATTCATCATCATTATTTTATAAAAATTTCTACAGATTTGTCTGAATCGTCAAATACCGTATTTTTAAAACACTACTGTCGTCACAATAGTTGTAACTCAAATGTCAATAACAACGGTTTTATTTACAAATAATTTAATTTTTAGAAAGTGTGAAGCAAACCTCTCTTTTTCGAACTTTGATGTCGGTTGATGTGATGTGAAAATTTATAAATTTTGGCATCATTTCTAAAGGGAATCTTTCCTTTATTAGATATTTCATTGCCAGGTTAGTTGCGCTTTAGGTAGATAATTTAGTCGGTTCGATTTCGATATAAGACGTCATGGTGAAACAGCGATGTCATTGCTTCTAAGCGATTATATTTAATTTTTTTAATAGTAAGTTATCAGTAGACAGACAGGGACTAAGCTGAACCCATTTTTTTTACTTTTTTATTCCCAGTAAATAATGGCCCAAATAAATGCGTCAAAAAAACTGCATATTAACTGCCTCTGTGGCCCAGTTGTAAGGTATGCAGTTGCCGTGCTTGACCGGGATCTCTCCCGAGTAATCCCGAGTTCGATTCTCGGGTCGGATAAAATTTTTGTATGATATGTAAATATTTGTGGTGGAGTTTGGGGTTTCCTATGTATAATATATAAAAATAAAAATATATTTTAAATATATTATTAATTACGCGAGATTTTGAGGCTTGATTTTCACTACATTTGTATAATACATTTAATAATATTTTATAAATGCAGGTATGTTAATAACTTAAATACAACTTTAGAAGAAAAAATAAGGTTGCGCAGCTTTGACGTGAGCTGCAGATAGCAAAGCTCTGAACTTAGTACGCTGCGTAGCGATTTTATAAATATTCTATAATTGTTAATCAATTTTAATCGTATTATCGCTTACTGATGCATCTATACATTTCATTATATTCTATTAAATCGATCGTGTATCAATATATTAAAGAAATAATAAAATTCACATCGACTACTCATTTTGCGAACAACTATTTTAAAAATACGCTTGGTTCGATTAATGTTATGCGATTCGTTCGATTACTATTTCATATATTATATTATTTATTTCTGTGATGAAATTAAAGCACGAACACGTACTTATTATTCCCTCATCTTGTGCACCACAACGGTTAAGAATATCTTATATGATAATTAAATTACATGAAACACACGCACACATAAGCTACTGCAGGACATCGCTGCGCAGTAACAAATTCATTATGAAAGAAAATGTTTAATTTGCTAAGATCTGCAAACTTTATAGAATACTAACACTTTTACAAATCAGATCCAGAAGATAAAACCTTTCCGCTATCTTATGTACACTCGGACAGCCTTAAGAGTAGAGGGGCAGGCTCGGCGGGGCGGGGGCAGGCAGTACCGCGATAGACTCCATCTTGAATGCGCGTGCGCCGAAGTGCGATTTATTAATGTTGTGATCATTTCCATGTTTTATCCAGGTTAGTTTCACACTCTTTACTTGTATCTTGTTAACATATGTAATGTTTTGTAGTTTTTCCTTTATCTTTAGGTATTCTTCTCACATTATGATACGAGTTAAACCGGTTGAGTAATAAACCACTTTTACGGCTCGACCGAGTTAGACAACTACTGGGTTTTAAGTTCGCTATATTTACTTACGAACATTATAAAACCTATTTCTTAATCTGGTACCGTTTTGATGCGAAAATTGTATTTAGAGACTACTATCAAGACCTTTAGTATCTTTGCGTGCGAAAGTGAGACGATGCGTGGGGGTGACGACATATTCGTATTATTTATTATCAAAATGAAAACAGGTGTGCACTGGTATTAATTGGAAGGAAAGTTTATGTTGTAACTTTAGAATAACGGTACATCTCGTATAAAAAAAAAACACAAACCAAATTAAATAAAGTTTATTTCATTGCAGTCTTTAGACATGTATAGATCCGCAATAATATAATCGAGAAAGAAGCTTACACTAGGTTAAGGTCTAAATCTCGACACGTGAGTCATTAGTTAAAAGTTTCACCGGATTTAGTTGAGCTATTTCGGTGTGATTAAGTAACAAACCTTTAAGCACGCTTTCTGTTTCAACTAGTACATACGTTTTATTGTTTAAAAGCAATCTTGATATCTTCTGAAATGCATATCGGGGACAAGAAACAATGTGAATGAATTCTGTAATACAGAAACTGTAACCTACTTTTAACTTACAACTTATAGTATAATCTGCGTAACTATGATTTGTATGGACATCTCGAAAAGGCAGAGTGTTCAATAATTTATTGTAGTAGGTGCTTAGTAAAAGAGCAACAACCAGCTGTTATTGAGTCAGTCATTAATAGAAAAAAGGTTTCAAAACATGTTTCAGGATTAAAACAAGAAGTTTTTAAATGTCAAAACATGTGAACAATCGGGAAAAAAATAATTAAACCATTGTGTTATGAAGTATTTGACGTCCTAGAATATAATTTTATTTTATTTTGAAACTTATTGCACATGTTGTACAAACGCGAACTTAATGGTGTTGTAGAAATATGATGCGGTAGGTGCAAAGACAAAATAATGAATTCGATAAAGTTCATAATTTATTATGTAAATAAGAGACGTAAATACAAATGGTAGAAAGGATGATGAATATTAGTTTTTGTTGTATAGCGGGACTTTTTTGCGATAAAACTATTTATAAGGACACCGCGATTACGCACTCTCGGAAATTAAGCACGCCTCACGCAATAATTAGAACTGTAATCTCATTGTACCAATCCTAATCCCAAAACCTAATTATTGCTGTTATCGTCATATACACATTAATGTGATTATGACGCTCATGTAGATAATTTATTGTACCATGTTTCCTTTCCACGTATTATATTATATAATTGATCGATGCTGTCAATGTCATATTTCACAGAACTAACAAGTCTAAATTATAAAAATTTACCCCTACTCAAGCACTTACTCGAGTGATCATACGCCAAAAATGCCTTACATCATTTTGGAAAAGAACTGACACTCTTACATTGCTAGACCGATATTAATCAAAGCCACTGCAAGGAAGCTGGCTTTCAATTGAAAAAAAACCGCAACGAAATCAGTCTATCTGTTTGAGAGCTATGATGCCACAGTCAGCCACACACACACACAGACAGACATCAGCGTCAAACTCATAACACCCCTCTTTTTGTGTAGGGATTTAGTTAAAATAAGTTCACACATCTCACTAACGGTCGTATACTATATTAGATCTTGATATTAGACAGAGTCTGTAATATGATAACTAGAAGATAAATAAACTTATCATTTTTCTGGCACTAGCAGGAACACTTTGATAAGCGGTCATTAGAAAATGGGATATGATATAAAACCATACAGTGTCAGCCTCTTCATGTGCCCTGGTGTATAAACAGTAGGTTAAATAGACAACTAATTGTCGTTGCAACTAGACTCAGATCTGGACACATTCCATGCAATAAATTTAATTATATGATGAAGAAAACCGCTTCGCCTGATTGTGAGGAATGTGGAGTTGTGGAAGACTTACACCAATTATTAATGAAGTGTGTCAGATATGAGTCTAGTAGAAATAGTTTAGTGTCCGACTTGAATTTGAACGAAGCCGACGCAGGAGTGTTTCACAAAATTCTACCGGGACCAAATAGCGATCAGGCGCCAGCTCTGTTCAAATTCATGTCGATTGTTGTTAGACTATAAGTATGTAGTAATTTGTTTAGGATACGATGAAATTGGCATAAGCTGTGCGTAAACGTTCCAAAAAATAATAAAATAAAAAAACTATATACATTTTTTTGGGTTCTCATAATCCTTTTTTACCGCGACTGCGAAAGAATTAGGATTATGTTTTTGAGCGTATATGTATGTATATTTCTTTGGCACGCCCTAAAGCCTAAATGGCTTGTAGTATTCTACCTGAGTGGTGTCAATAAATGCGTCTTAGTCGTGAAACTCACACTGGGTACATCAAAATTAAAAAAAGAAACAAATTGAAACCAATATTAAAAAAACTGAATTTAATAAAGATGGCAGATTGACGCAGTCGTTTTTGTTTTGTAAATAATTGTTACGTGTTATGTCAGTGAATAAGCACAATACGGAAACCAAAACGTAGCTGAACATAGGATAGATCGTTGCATGTAATATTTGTGTAACTTTGCAAATATCGAAAAAAGTTAAGAATTTTATAACACCAACTTACGAAGTGATTTTAATGACTGGCCTGTAAGTTTGTTGGTCTAGTGCTAAGTGACCCCGACTGCTAAGCCAGAGGTCCTGGGTTCGACTTACATCGAGGACAAATATTTCGTGACGAGCAAAATCGTTTGTTCTGAGTATTGTTAACATTTATCTGTAGAATGTACGCAATGAAGCGCTCATAGCCCTGTTGCACCCGGTGATTAGAAACAATTACCGAGGGTTAGCAACGACGGCGCGGCGCGGTCTGTACTCGGATGGGTTACCGCTGGTGGTATATTACTATGAGCGTCTCCGTGATTCGGTCGCGTTAAGCAGTCGGTCCCGGTTGTTATCATAGCACAACAGTTGTGAAGCATAGTTGGAGTCCTTTAGAACGGCACGATTACATAGCCACAACGTTGTCTTGAGAGTCCCAAACCCGCGCATTGCCAGCGAGACCTATGGCCTTAATATTCTCCTGAGAGGTCACCCGATCCCAGCAGTGGGAGGTCGTGGGTGTTGATGATTGATGATGATGTACGCAGTTAAAAATATATAAGTATGTTTATTACCAGTCTTTTTACCATAGTACCTACAGTCTCTGCTTGGTTAGCGATTAGATTGCCTCGTGTGAGATTACTCAACGGAGATATCAAGAATTCGTAATCGCAAGAGTTTGTGGTTATATCAAATAATCAATCAAAAGGTAATTGGTGTAAGCATTGAATCTATTGTTAGACAATAGACAAGGCCTAACGAATATTGAACAATGAGATAAACAATTGTTTCATCTTTAAATTTTAAGAGCAAACAGTCGAGCTAGCAGAACGCATCTTATATTAGTGACTGTAACTCGCATTATGCTATACTATATACTAAAATAAACTCAGCTTAAAACCTAAAAGTCACGCTTACTAAATTAGGTTACCAACAAATAACCATTCCGGTGAAGCTAATAAAAGCAGTCAATAACCCTTTCTAACCGGTGGTTATTGTGAAAATAAGTGACAAATCTAGTTCTAATATTAATATAATCGTGATCATAGTGATATAATCAGGTAAGACATAAACATATTAACTCAAGTCATAGGATATATAAAAGTTGATAAAATTTCGCTTAAGTGTTGCCCTTATGAACAACAGAAATCCGTAATCAGATTATTTCAACTTTTGTTACGTTACAATTAGGACTAATATAGTAGTAGTTCGAGTGCGAAACAGAGTATATTTTCACAATTATTTTAGCCTGCAATGCAACGTTTTGACAGGAGCATAAGGCCTTTTTATCTATGTGACATTACAATACGTCATCGTTCAATATGTTTCAAAAAGTATTTATAAGTCCACTATTGAACTTAGGCCTCTGCGTAGGCTTTGTTTATTATACCACACTGGCCAATTCATCAACTTTTTCTTCTCTTAATAGTGATATTGTCTTGCGTTGTTCCCTAAAGTTAAACACGGGATTAATAAAAAAAAGTGACATCCCGTGTTCTGAAATCGTCACCACACGGGTGGCTCAATACACGCACCAAATAAAATAATGTACTTGCTTAGGAGCAGAGAGTCTGTGACTCTTTGCTTAAAATAAGGCACAGTTATACTTTTAAAATGTAGTTGTCATTGCCATTTAGATTGTAGGTAATCTTTATTATTTCAAATGGATCAGATTGTATTAGTGATTGGATATTACGATACCACTACTGAAGTTTTCGACGGCCGTTCTCCTTGAAGTAATATAATTAAGGCGACTGTCGATTATATGGGTATTGCGTAAGGGCTTGCGATAGCTGGTTATTATCAATTGTAACTTTCTAATAAGAACATTAGCCATACTATGCTGTTTCGCATTTAGCTTAAACACGAAAAAAAAATAAGGTGAAATGCTGTGTATGAAACATCTATGTTCTCTAACGTTCTAGGTAACTTTACGATTATTATTTTTACTGACCTGCGACGCTCGTCCGTGCTGCCTTAGGTAATTTCTTTGAGTCTTCTTAGGCAAAGAAACTTCCAACTTCGTCTTTGTCAAGGCTAGTGTCAATATGTATGTGTAATATTTGTTAAACAATGTGCATTGTAAAAACAATCAAAGTAATTTTTCAGTCAAATTTCAGTAAGCTTCAGCCATAATGCACTCTTTCACAAATTCCATGAACAATATTTTTTGTAGCTCATTCGTTATTTGTAAAGCATTAGGTTTCTTTTTTAGTTACTTCCGTTATTAATTAATGTTTCCTTGAATTTATAAATATTTTTAATATAATGTTAAAAAAGAAAACATACATTAAAAAAATGAAACAACCTAACGTGTAACTAATTAAAATTTACGAAGTTTGTTATAATATTAAATCAAATGATAATATAACATGGTCATAATCCAAAATATAATTAAAAACTTAGCAGTCGTCAAAAAGATAATCGCTGCACTAACACTATTGCGACCACCTACCATTTGCTTAATTAGATTTTCTAGGCCTTTAATTTTTTACGTGTACATCATCCAAGCGAGGTTTTGGCGGCTCTCCGCAATGTATCGGGTTCGAAGTGACTACAACCTCACGGATTGCCACTCTGCACCTGAAAAAGAAGGGATCCGGGGACAACCATTATGGAGACCTCTGGGCTCTTAGCACTTGATATAACAACGCGGGCACCACCCTCTTATAAAATCACTGATTTAGGTGACACGCGGTCACGTCGGCACACCTGGACGACGTATCCTCCTGGTTATCCTCTGTAGTATAAGTAAGTACAACCTCACCGTATTTCCACTCCACGACGACGACGTAAAAACAAAATAATCGCTACCCTCAACAATATCAAAAAACGCAATAAAACTGAGTGATCCTTGACAATGAATGAAGGTAAACACAAAGGTGTAACAGTTCACAGGCGGTATGAATGGTGACGTCTCTCGTCGTAGCGCACATCCGGTACTACAGTCTAGACGTGTGGTACAATTGACAAAAGATAGCGCGCGATAATTCCTGTTGTTAGTGGCCCTGACTATCAAGCCAGAGATCGGTTGGTGTCCATCCAGGCAATGCGTGATGAGAAGGGTCAATTGTTTAGTGTTTGGCCTTAATTAACCTGTACGTATCAGAAAATTAGACGTATGTTTATCAGTAGTCTAGTTACCATAATACAAGTCGGCCTAATTGGGAACGTCTGCTGTGTTTGAAAGGTGTGAAATGTTCAATAATTTATGCATAGATTTTAACGTGATTTAACTTTATATTAAACAAGCTTTTGCACGTGGCATCGCTCACGTAAACTTTCATCCCATGACTTACCCTCTTAGGGGTAGTTTCTTAGTACTCACTTACATTATTTAAAAAACCTACATGCAAAATTTTAGGATTCTAGGTCTAGCTGTTTGGGCTGTGCGTTGATATCTGGGTGTGTAAGTCACCTTTCCTTTATATATATAGATTACTTTGGGATACGTTTCTTTTGTAAATTAATATTTAAAAACATCATGGACGAGAACTAATTGTAGGCTGCACATTCGAAAGTTTACGATAAAATGTACTGCAAAACAACTACAACTCCCTGGTATTATTCCATTCCTTCCCAAAAATATACAATTAAACAGTTCGACAAGTGTGGTTTATATTTGTAGCATTATTTACTAGTGCACTAATAATTGTTATTCATTAGAGCTGTTATTGCTACACCGAAGCACACTAATCTTTCTAACCAGGATTATGTGTTTGTTTTTAAGTATTGGTTACAGAACTAAAGCATAGAATTGTTTTTTTTTTAAAAAGATATTTTCTTACTGTGACCATCTCTTATGCCATCCACCACGCCCTAGGCCACGCATATGCGGTGGAGAGCTGAACAAGTGGGTCGTCAGCACCGGACGTTATAGTTTCCTTAACTTTCATTAAACGACTAAACCGTAGAAGAAAATCATCAACATTTCCGTTTTTAAACTGTTTGTCTATGAGTTCTGAATTGCATAAAAATAACCATTGTAATAACTTAATCTTTAATGACAACGTTTATGCTAGTTAGAGTTTTCATCTCGTGTTTTTTTTCTCACATTTTATACACTCCACACTAAATTATACGTCCTCAATACCTAATACTGAATGATAGTATCACAAAAAATAACACAATAATTATTTTTGTATGTAAGCATGCGTAACATCGCAAGAAAGTAATAATTCAACTTTAAGTCAGAAAAATTAACATAATATAACAATAAATATAAACGCTCTCTAAAAATAACAAGTATTCAGCTAAATTAAAAAAATGATTATATTTTCAGAAATAAAGAACGAAATTGAATGTACGAGCAATATTTTCTTTTACAAAGTGGTGCTAATTTAAAAAAAAGTTTTTTTTTGCTTTAATAAGAGAAGGACAAATCTAAAGAAGTAATATTATTAAAAAAACCCGACTGTGTCAAAATCTGTCATCTTTATGGAATTCAGTTTTTTTTAATAAAACATTTACGTTAAATAAAGTGCGACTCAAATAAGAATAGGAACGTCAATGACCTCTATCTGTCAAACGTCCCTTGAAAAATACGGTGGCTGCAACGAAACCTTCTTCTTCTTCTTATCCTTCTTTGATGAAATGGCAACCAGCCGGATCTCTCGGATCAGCTATTTCTGCCAATGTCAAGTGTTTATAGTCTTCAAATTATAAGTCTTCAAGTCATTAAGTCTTCGTCGTGATGAAATTAATGGTATAAAATATAAAAAAATGTGGATGAGATGAAATGGGGACCGTCTTCCGAAAAAACAAAAAACGATCTCCCCAACGAAACCTTATTTACCTATCAATAATGTTTTGACATTGGAAATGTGTTTTGCACCTGCACCGAGCTGATAATAGAATAAAACTTATTTCATAATTAAAGATTATTTTCTTACGTCCTATATTATTTTATGGTAAATTTTGTATATTAGAAAATATATTAAAAATGGGTTGTCTAAAAAAATCCTGGACAGAATATTTTATTTATTTTTTGTTTACAATAAAACTTATAAATATTAATAATAAATTATTAAACTTATCTTAATAGAGGCCTAAACGCACACATAAAGGGCGTTTTATTAACTTGCTCGCGTGATATTACTACTATAATTGAAAGATACAAAAGCTGGGATAAGCTTGTGTCATATTGTGTCGTGTCCAGAAACCTATGTGCTTCCGATTCGACACGACACAATATTATAAACTTGGTTAAATAATGACTGCATCGATGGCCTTGCAGTTGCAACGATTGCCTTACGTTCAAATAATGTTCATGCGATTCACGAAATGCTGGCTTGAATGTGTCTTTGTATTTTTTTTATGATGAGATATTTTTGTGACGCAAGATATTCACTTATACATTACCTTTGAAAAATGTTGAAAATTCTTAGTAGAAAAAAATTTGAACTTACATTTTGCTTGATCATTGGTATAACCAACAAATAGGCGATAATGGGAAATCGTTTTCTATTAATAAAATATGCACAATGAAAGTCACTAATCTATTATATATATAAATCTCGTATCCTATTGTTGCTTATAATAAACGCCGAAATTATCCAGAGTTTTCAAGTTTTTTTAAAGTGTGTATTGCTGGCGCGTCTAAGAAAGGATAATTAACATCACGGTTAGACTAGACTAGACAAAGACTTGTTTATTATGAGACACCTTAATAAGACTGATCACAGTACTATGTGCAAATGTATAATATAACAACATGGCTGACTAGCCATCGACCATAGAACCATAGACTAAGCAGAGAGACTTGTAGATCTCCTTTACAATGACAAAAATAGAAACATTAGTTACCTTATTATTTATACAATACAACTGAATTACTGAATTAGAACTGATGAAAAACTGAATTATAAAGTAATGACTTACACAAAGCATAATGGCTAAGTAATATTGTTATACGTGTATATTAGTTACATTTTATTCCCTCAGGTGTCACGTCATTTTGACATAAGCATAGCTTGAGTGTCACGTGGTTTGTGGGATAATTCCATTATTATTATTAATAATTCCCGACTCCCGGCCATTGACCGGCCAGTGGCTGGCCGGTGACACAATAGACCATGTTTTAATACGGCCAATGAAAGGCCGTGGACACCTTAGGGGCTATAGTATATTATCTATAGTAATATAGCTGAAGAGTTTGTTTGTTTGAACACGCTAATCTCAGAAACCGCTGGTCCGATTTGAAAAATTCTTTCAGTGTTGGATAATACATTTATCGAGGAAGGCTATAGGCTATATTTCATCTAGCTAAAACTAATAGGAGCGGAGCACCAAGCAAAAATGTTTCAAAAACGGGGAAAAATTATATATATATAAGTTATTTGATAACAGTCACTTTAGAATTGTTATAAATTGTATTTATACATACAGTTTTTTGGGAGGCTTAACAATCCTGCCACTTCTAGTTTTGTAATATGGTGTGTTTCCTCTGACAATGCTGTTATACTGCTGTATTGGATCTATCTAAAAGAATTTATGCATCGAATGTGTGTAGCGGAATCCATTGCGAACATTTATCGATCAAATTGGTGATGTTCTGAAAAACAGTAATGTGAAAAGTACTAGGAACCGATGAGCATGCATGCAGCGATTGATGAATGTGGATGAAGCAAAAGAGGTGTGAGGACCGTAGTAAATGGGACTCAGTAATCTCTGCCTACCCCTCTGGGAAATAGACGTGACTCTATGTATGTACGTTATTCATTTAATGTATTCTTTACAAAAAAAAACATTCAAGTGTTAATTGCTGACTTCAATTGGCTGCAATAATTCAGGAAAAGTTATAATTTAATATGATACATTATCATTATAAAAAACGTAAGAGTTAAAACTTAGAAAATACTCGTTTAGATAATTCAACTTGTGATTTAACCTCGATTATGCTACTCAGTACTTTTCCTGTGATTACTCGATGTTTCGACTGCTTGGGCCCCAGCAACAGGTTAAATGATTCATTTATTGTCTGTCTTTAAATAACTGAAGAAATTATCCTATAAATTAAAAAAAAAAAATGTCTTTAAATCTATTTTTAATAAAAATAACACTAATATAACACAAGTGGAGAAATTAATAAACATCCACATTTTCAAAAACACATTGATATACACTCCGCCTATTCTCAAAGTGGTAGAGGAGAAAAGGGAGATATTTATCCATCTATAATTTTAGTTCTGATTACCTAACAGATTGCAATTCTGTTGCTATCAACTGCACTGTCTACATACATCACCTGACTGGTCAAGTTGGCTAGAATGCCTCAAGGATTATGGGAGTACAGACCTTCACCTTCAATAAAATAATAAGCAGAAATAGAAGGTAGTTTTTACATTCCGCATAAAATTCGCAATAAGGAGGCCAAAAGCATTACGATCAGTGTCGAACTCATGTTATTATTCGAACTACAGAACAGTATTCTCTGTTCTGTGTGATTCGAACTGTGTAACTTAGACGCGTACAGAATAAAACACTGCTCTTCAAAAGGTCATTAACCTGTCACCATAAAGTTATCCGTTACCTATTGGTGCTTCACTTTTAACTCCTGTTATTTATTTTACTGACTGTTAGGATGTACATTGTATTAGGTTCGAATGGTTATCGAAGTTAGAACAGAAGTATTTTTCTTTTTCTAAGAGGATGAAAAAAAACAATTTTAATTAGAACTGGCATAAAATTCTACTAATTCAATTGATAAATAATGTTTTTTTTAATAATGACAAACTACACTGGTTCATAAAAATTCAAGACCTTTTATAACATATTATGCAAATGCGGCCCTTGAATGCAGATTTCTTTATCAAAGTCGAATTTCGAAGAAGAATTTTTTGATGCATAAAATAAAATAAATGTCCTTTCATCAAGGCTAATTCGTATCCGCAATAGTAAATCCTTTTTTCGTAATTGTAATAAACAGGTTAAGTTCAAGTGCTAAACAGGACATTACCGGCTCTAGTAACTCATGAAAGACCACAGATGATTTACCAGTGACTTTTTAAGCGGAATGGTATGGTAATGGTACGTAACGTGTGTCTATAAAGTTCTCCCACGCATTATAAAAAACGCAATTGAAGTGCTTTTTTTTCTCCACAGTTATTATAATAAAAATAAGTACAAAAACATGAAGTTGCAATAGTTGAAAAACCATTATCTGTTATTTCAAATAACTCGTATTGATATGAATATGAGTTTTAATCAATTTGTTTCTTTTTGATACAAATTTGACGGTAGGTGGTTAGTTAGGATGTGTCTAACTAACCGCCTACCGTCAAATTTGACAGATATGCTGTTACCGAAAACTACTTGATTTAGGAAACCACGAAGCTGCAAGCAAACGCTGGTTATACTACAAGTTCCTATATCACTAGGTTTGAAAACCGGCTAGATATTAAGCAATCGACGCAAAAGTAGGTCTGTGACTGTAGTTAAGTCGTTGATACATGCCAACCAGGACGTGATTACAATTAGTGATAGCTTCTTAAAATTAGTCCACACATACTTTTACAACTATCACCGACAATTTATGACAGAACTTGCGTTATTGGCATCCATGATGCAAGTGTCTGCACAATAACTTACATCACAACTTCGACGATAACACACTCCACAAAACACTCGAATTTTCCTCTCTCGAAACTCTCGAGATTATTGTGATGAATGTAACACGAAAGTATGTCAACTATAGAACTAATTGTGATCATTTAACATATCGCGTTTTATTCAGCTCATTTAATTTTGTTAGATGACTGTAATATAAATTTACTGTTTATGTTCTCAGAAAATTTTATGATCTCCAATTTATTATCACGCAATTTACATTTTTATACCACTTGTACGTATAAGTGGAAACTAATTTGGATTAAATAATACATATAAAAGTAGGCTGCTATAAAACTATGTTAGCAAGCATAACTCGCACACACACGAACACTTAGAAATCTTTGCTAAAATTTTATTAACATAATCCTAACGATTTTAAATTTCATGACCTTCAATGATTTAATACCTGCCCCCCTAGACAACTTGACAATCTACAAATGTAAGTGTAATAGAAAACTAACAAATGCATAGAAATTACGTCATTTCAACGCTAAGTCACGTGGTCAACACAAAATATTAGCCGACAATACAATAGAATAGAGGCTTTAGCGATTGTGGACAAGAACCGACGCGAAATACTTGCATCTTGGCTAAGGGTAGCCCCCTTAGGCATTAATTTCCGTACATATATCTATACTAATATTATAAATTCGAAAGTAACTCTGTCTGTCACGCTTACACGGCTAAACCACTGCTTCGATTTCAATGAAATTAGGCATGGAGGTACTTAGATTCTTACAAAAGGACATAGGCTACTTTCTATCACGATAACCAACATACACGTGAGCAGAGCCGCGGACAAAAACTAGTTAAAATATTTGACACTGCAAGTAGCATATTTACATACTAATTGAGAGTATGCAGTCAGTCAAAATTACCTATCTAATATTAAAATCAAACTTAGCAGATCCTGTATTATAGTTACCAGCCTGCTGATAAAGATCCTTTTATATTTCGTAATACAAACGTATTATATATAAATAACATCCATGTAAAAATGATCGTGAATCCCTATCTAAAGACTATTTTTCGTATCTCTTGAACAGCAGCTGTCCCAGTGCATTCAACCACCGAGTCCAACTAAGCGCCTAACCACCGTTACCCGCAGATCCCAATTGGTAAACAATTGATACCGGATTCCTCAGCTGAATAATCTCGACATCAAATGTTCTCGCTCAATTACACTTTACGGTACCAGCGCTGTTGATACATGTACGTTCTGCGCGCGATTTTATAAGTGTTCAGCGCACGCTTGATTTCTCTAATAACCTAAACGCTTACAAACACATTAGGAAGGGCTTCTATTCCTTTCAAACAGAGGGCCTAGTGTGAGTTTTTTCACGATAGCTAGATCTTCACTAATTACAAAACGCTAGGCCCTCACTTGACATACGTTAATATAATGACCAATATTAAAATGTGTAACGAAATGAATTGGGTATGAAATTAACTCAGCCACTAAGCAGGACACAATCATATTCAGCAATAGGCAAACATCAGAATCTAGGTGCTTCCACAATCGGTCGGCTCCTGTATCGTGCAGTAGAAATAGAGTAGTACTAACGTATAAAAAATTGAATAATAGAGCTGTTAACTATTGTTCAGTTTGATCTTCAAATATTACAATGGTATTACAAATAAGCGTCACTCAACATACCTAATGAAAGAGCTTTAGTCGGTTTTTATATTTGATAAATTGTCTAAAAAGGAATCCTAGGTAGATCGATTTATCACTACCGAAATTTCCTGCATACTAAACTGCATGAAAATAGTTGCAACCGTTTCCGAGATTCAAATTATAATATCCACATATATGTATTTCAGTAGGTATGAATAGATAAAATAAAAAAAATTAAAAAATGGACACCTAACATGCAACGCCATCTAGTCCCAGAGTGCAACTAAGCAGAGCCTGTGTTATGGGTACTAGACAACTGATACAAATACATTTATACTTTTTTTGTAAATACATACATACATTATACATAGAAAACTCTGAAACAAATATTTGTAGATCATATAAACATTTGGTCCGACCAGGGAATCGAACCCAATACCTCATGATTAGCAGTCGCACACGCCAACTGCGAGACCAACGAGGCAATCAAATGCATTAAAATTGATGATACTATTTTAACGGTTATATAAATTATATCATTATACATTGTAGTGACTTAGTAAAGTACGATTTGTTATTCTGATACTAATATGGCACTAATCCCACCCACACGCCCACCACTGTAACTCCTGTACACCAGGATCAACAGCAGTGACCCACGAACACACCGAGTTATGACACTCGGGAAGTCCCAGGAAAAAAATTAACCGTCTTGGAACCCGCAACGAAATTAAAATGTCTAATACTAATATGTCACAAGTACTACGTACAATGTGTTACTATGTTCTAGTGAGTCACGGTGACTAGCTACTAAAGACATGAACGCGCACGGCTGCCCCCAACAATTTATTGATGTAATGTTCTTGCACTGTGATGACATTATGGATAATAAAACAATATTTATCTTCAATAACATTGCACGGTTAAGCAAAGCTATGCGTTTGCTACTGTCTTCATTGATACAGTCGTATCATTAGAAATTGTTTTGGACATATATGTATTTATTTTTATACATTTTTTTTATTTTACAATAACTTCTGATGACGATAGATATCTTAAAATCTGTACTTTTACTACATTTTAGACATTGCTAATGCCATCTATGGATTAGTAAACATATTGTATGGTGTAAAGTTACTACGGGAAATGGTAAAATTTATTTCCCTCGCACAGAAGATCAACCTAAAATGACAGTATTGGTGCTGTCGTATTTCTTTGGTGAGAATGGAGGCCCTATGATGCAGAATCATCACTAGACCGCCATGATGAGAGTCACCATGCTAAATTGGTGCATTGCCTGCATTCGCAATGAATATGGGGACCACTTCTCTTGGATTCTGCTTATACTTTCCATAAGACAGACTAGGGCCACTTAGGCAGGCCCATACATAAAAATATTGCGGTTACTAAAAGAGCGAGTGTAACTACAGTTTTCTCTCATTCAATTGGAAAGCTTATTGTATATACGTACAATGGAAAATGCATTAAAATGATTACGATTCAATGTTATCTGTTTTTTGTCCACTTTCAACTGGAGTGTGGCAGTTGTTGTATTGTGTCAATTGTATAATGTCTGTCTAGTTAAGAATGCCTTAAGCCAAACATTCATTAGAACGATTACGATATTTATTTTATTTTTTTAGGACATAAATATTGTATCTTGTGAATCGTAACACGATACGAATTTGGCTACTGTGATATATAATTATCTATACTTCAACGAAATTAGCGAACCATATTTGTGCCGTGTAGTGACATATATCTCTGTTCTGCGTAAAGGCCTATGTCCAGTAAGGGTCTATTAAAAGCTGTTAATAAATTATGAATAATGACATCGTCCGTAAAATATCGTAAAGCAGTGGATTTAGAAGGTCTAATAAGTCATTTACAAGAGTTTCTGCATCACAATGTTTTATAGCATATATCGTCTTGAGGAGCGATACTGGTTTAGTATTGTGTGGACTGATTTCTAATGCGTGGACGACGTAAAAAAAATATACTGCATATTTTAAAATTAAAAATAAAACTATTCGGGCCAAAACCTCCTTTGTAACGTCAAAATCTATCAATCAACCCGTTACTTTTTTATTTATTAATATTAACTCAGCCTCTGGCTAGACACTACGTGTGTAAATCTTCTATCGAATAAACTGGTTTTGTTTAAATTATCAGCACTGTGTTGGAATTTGTAACTAGTTTAACAACAACTGACGCAACTACCCAGTGTAGGGACCTGAGAGAAAGGTGCTGTAATAGAATTAGGACAATCATGGATTTTGATACATATGAATGATAAAATGTATAGTCGGCAATGCATTGCGTATTAGTTACTGAAGCCAATAGCCGTCAACAAGCTAAACATAGCAATGGACAATAGCGATGCGATGTGGTACAAATGGAACGTCAGTAAATGTATTGGCACTTATAAAATATGATGATTGTGCAATTTCTATTAATAGTATATTAGCAATTCTGTTCTATTATTAATCTAATAAGAGATTAATGGCTACGGTTTGACCATTCTGCCGTTGGTATAGAAAAAATATCTTTATAATATTTAACTCATAATAATAAAATATATAATTGGTCGTCGTCCTAAAAGTTTTTTTTTATGACAAAAGATTGCCAATCAATTTCAATTTAGCACACATCTGTCCCTCTCTTTTTAATTGAATTTAAAAAACGTATATTCAAAAGAAACTTAAAGCTTTTATTTGCTGAGATGCAAGACATATTAAAAACATCTAATTGACATTTGTTACTAAAATAAATATATAATTTATAAATATTTTCCTTTTAGTTATATAGTACTTCAAGCGTTGTATTGTTGACATTGTATTTATTCTGACATTCTAGTTTCCCCACCTTTGAAGTAACTTCTGTCTATTTCGAGTAGGTAAATAGCCTCATTTCAGAGCTTTCTAAAGAAGCATATACCAGTTATTGAGTAATAAGTACAAATTTATTCTTATTACGTGTTACATTCGGATTTGATTTATTATATTTCTATTAATTAATATGTTTTATGAAGAACAAATATTCAAGAATGTACTGTGTAAGTGATACTGCCACGTAAAACTTTAGATCGAAAGCTGGTGTGCTCATTTGTTTCTTGTTTGTATTTCAATTCATAAAAAAATGATTTAGGTAATCAAGGTAAATTGATTGATGGAATTCAATTTCAGATTTTATTTGTCTCAGAAATAGGTATTATTTATATCAATCAAGTTTATACATAAATAAACTACGAGATAGAAAATGATTATTTCTTCATAAAAAACATAGTAGATGAAAATTGAAATGCAATAATGAAATATAGGATATAGCACATATTATGAGTACGAATAATACATTAAGCACATTCCAAAAATGTTACCATTTTTCACAAGAAAGAAATTAGAATGTTTAAGTGCTAAAGTAGAATACATTTTCTATTCATTTTTAACCGACTTCAAAAAAGAAGGAGGTTTCTCAATTCGACCGTAAATATTTTTTTTTTCATGTTTGTTCGCGTATAACTTCGTCGTTTATGAACCGAATTTGATGATTATTTTTTGATGGAAAGGAGATATCCCAACGGTGGTACCATGATAAGGACACTAAGATCTGACGATGGCATCCAAGAGAAATCGAGTCAAACCTTGTCGGTTTTATTTTTGTTAAAATTTTATGAATACTGAAATTGAAAAATATTATTAACATGTATATAAAATATATACAAGTATTAACCGACTAACTAAAACGTTTTGTTAAAGGATGACAGACTACGAGCGCATCAAACAGACGTGCCTAGAGAAGGGGGAACTTTGGGAAGACCCCGATTTCCCCGCTAACCAGTCTTCTGTCTTCTACTATCAAACACCATCATTCGTTTTCGGCTGGAAGAGATCTAAGGTAATTATTATTTTCCTTCATTACTGTTAAAAAGGAAATAGACAGAGTAGCCATATAACACATCTTACCAAAACTAAAACGCAAGGAACAGTTAAGCAATTTAGTAATCAGCCACTTAACTAAACTTTCTATCTAATCTTAACTTAATCACAGAATTAATAAAGAAAACTAAAACAAAATGTTAAAAAAAATGACAATCAATGCCTCTAAATTGCAGGTTCTAAATTGTAGGCTCTAATTTGAAAGTTTCTTGAAAGGGTCATACATTTTTACTGAGATGTAGAGCTTGTGAAGTTAGGGTAGAATTAGAGCATGTAGATTCAGATGCTTGACTACATGAGATTTGATATCTTTTTCACAGGGTCAGCCATATGCATGTTGTATGTTGGTCAGCAATACCAATAAGTTGTACTTTAACATAGCTAAATGCGGTGTAATGAGCTACAGCCGGGCTAGGGCTCCACTGCACTACCCGTATGAAATGGATGGTGCGTTGTTGCCGTCCTTAACCAGTATACGGGATTTGGGAGTTGAAATGGTACCCGAGTTGACGTTTCGTAGTCATATAGTTACTATATGCAGTAAATCATTTAGAAATTTAGGATTCATTTTGCGAAATTGCAAAGATTTTAATAACATGTCTATGGTAAAGATTTTGTATAATGCTCTCGTTCGTAGTCACCTAGAAGCGACATCAATAATTTGGAATCCCCAAGAGGCTAAATATAGCCTTATGGTAGAAAAAATTCAAAATAAATTCACTCGATTCCTTTATTACAAATATTATAGGGTGTATCCGCTATACCCACTTATGTACCCCAGCTTATTCGTACTTGGTATGGTCGGGTATGTACGCCTGAGCGTACGGCGCGATGTGGCGCTGGTGACTTACGTGTGGCGCGTGCTGCGCGGTTGGCTACACCAGCCCGATATATTAGCGCGCTTGAGGCTATGCGCTCCTGACGGCTACGTGGGTGCGCGCAGGCAGCCCCCTACGCTCAGCGTTCCCGTGGCTCGAACAAATTTGGTTCAGTATGCCCCTATATCACGCGCCATAAAGCTTATAAATGAAATTTCAAAACATGTGGATATTTATAGCTGTAACTTGCCGAGCTTCAAAGAAGTTGCCCAAAGGTATATTACGGGAAATGATACTTTATTATAAAATAATTGTAACTACTTTTTCCTTACAGTGTCGTATTGGGATAACAATTCTGTAAAGATACTGTAAATGTTTTTCAATTAAATAAATAAATAAATGTTTTGGCGCATTTAACATGAAAAGGTTTTTGGGGGCATTGTGTATTTTGAATATCTATATATATATGTAAAAATGAATCGCCGAAAAGTATGTACGCGCATAACTTCTGATCGGCTACACCAAATTAAATAAATAATTTTTTATGTGTTCGTTATTGCTAGGACAAGGGATGTACAAAAAATCTAAAAATAACGGGAAAAATCAATTTAAAATTCAACGGGAAGCTGAGATAGATATATAAATATGACGGTACGAATTTCGTCGGGTTAGCTAGTTTAATATATATTCATGGAAACCTTGTTAGACGTCAAATGATTACCATTATCAACACTTCTTATCTACATACATTTAATATACCTTTTTCATTACCTAGCTACTTAATTTGAAATGTAAATTTAAAATAGCATAGCTACCTTTACATTATGCACATGCATACAAGGTGAAATTCCTCTACATTGAAATCCGTGCGGTGACTGATTAAGAAAGCTGAGTATCACCACCCCTTCTCATCCCGTGGCTATCATAAGAGAAGTCTGAGTAAAATAAGCAAGGCAACACCAATGTAAAGAGAAAGGAAATATTAAACAAATCAGTAAACGTGGGAGAGCCACGCTTGGACATGAATGGGCTGGCTCGACCCGAGTGATACCACGGCCTCACAGAAGACCGGTGTGAATTAGCGCTTGCGCTGTGTTTCTCCGAGTGAGACAGGATACCGGAGGCCCATACCCTTAACCCATTCCCCATCTCCCTCCCCATCCCCCACCCCCACTACCCCGATCTCCCAAAGGCCGGCCACGCACTTGTGACACCTCTGGAGTTGCCGGTGTCCATAGGCGTCGGCAATCGCTTACCACTAGGTGATACGTCTGCTCGTTTGCCCCATATTGCATAAAAAGAAATAAGCCAAAATCTCCTTTCTTAAGAGAGTCCTATACTCTGCAGTGGGTCACTATTTATTTATTTAGGGATCTAACGAGGTATACCAATATTAAAAGAAAACAAAAGTACATTATATATATATGATAATTAAATAAGCTGTTGATGTTCTCAGTTATGTGCTATCATTTCTAAACATAGAACTTTGAATTCGTCATTTTAAGTTCTTTGCTTTTTTACAATTTCCATTTGCACGTATAATTTAGCTTTTAATCCACAACACGTGTGCGTCCTACATATAAGCTGCTAAGCGCAGCAAATGAAATATTCGTGTTTTGCATTATATAGTAGTTTCGTACTTAAAGTAGGTCTGTGACTAAAGTACACAGGTTGAAAAAGGGTGTGGACAAATTTTTACAGTTGCTTTAGGTATAGACTCTATAAAATGGAGCCATAAAGAAGGTAGATTTGTAATTATTAATACCTATACATGTGAGTAAGATCGAACGGAATAACAAATCAACCTATCGCTGTCTACTACTAAACGACAAGGAGCGCTAACTATCCCGGTCTTGAGAACTGAAAAAAAACTATGAGCAATCACTAAGTACTATTATGATAATGAAATATTCGGATTCCTACCCAAACGTAAGTCAGCCAAACTATTAAACATTACTATATAAATTGACACCAAACTAATAAACCTATTTAGAAACATACTGTGTACTCGGCATTTGAATCAAAAAACATACATAAAAAATAAATACTACAAAGTTTATACAAATAAAACCAATCCACATGTATTATATTATAGCTAGTAAACCTTTTGCTACTGGCGTGATGTGATGATAACCAGAGGCTGTTTTGGCACTTAGCGGATTCGTACTTTAAATTTTCAAGTTTTAAGGCTTTAAATAGTGTAAACGTCAATAGATAGATTTAAAACGTGTTAATAAAAAGACGAATAAATGAGACCTATTTGTGAATATTTTTATTTCAATAATTAAACCCATGTACGGTGGAACATGTCATACAAAAAACATGAAAAAGGTGCCTTTTAGTTTTTTTACGTAATTAACACTTTATGAAATGATTATACTTTCAATAACGAACTGCGAATAGGTGCTGACGAAACTACATTAACGTAATGACACTAATGTGACCTACCGCCCCGGGCACATGCTTCGTTGGCCCCTAGGGTACATGGAAGTGAAGCTAAATAATATCTAATTATACCCAACTAGAGGTTGTAAGTAGTATAATCGACTTGACAGACGGTGTAGAAGTGTAAGCGGTCACCATGCCGCTTTCCACTGCGTTGAGTGTCTAGGGTTCGATCCCTAAACTCAACAACACTAGTTAAACAAAAATTGTTATTCTAATTCTGGGTATTCTTTATACCCGTTTGATTAATGTATTTTAAGTCCCACACAGATTATATTCCTAGTGCAGAAGCAGTCTGCTTACAAAGAAAAGGGAAATCTGTTGTACTGTTTTAAGAAGTTATAACTCCATCTTTATATACACTGACGTTTACTGTCAGGTGAAAGTGTTCACGCGCACAAGGTCTGGCGTTGTAGGTTTGTATCAAGAATTTATTTACGTATCGTATTATTGGCTCGGGGAGGTAATGAGAGAAATGTTCAAGAAAGCTATTTAACTATTTAAAAGTGATATTAAATAAATATAAATATTTCGGACACCTAACACACAACGTCATCTAGTCCCAAACTAAGCAGAGCTTGTATTATGGGTACTAGACAACTGATATAAATACTTATATACTTTTTTTTATGTAAATACAAAAAAAGTATAAAAGTATAACCTTTATATTAGTAGTAAATATCCAGGTACATATTCCTTATAAGTATAAAGGTAAGATCCGTAAGGTATAAAGAAAATTTCTAAAAGAAATATGGCAACCTGCTACGACCCTGCTATATTATGCCATGTTACTAAGTAAGAAAATAGCAAGCCCAAGAATTGGAGAGTCGCCCATGGCGAGTCGCGCTCAGTTTGCTTACTTTGTGTTGTGACTAATCAGTAATTATGATTAAGAAATCTTCGGTGCAAACAGTATGGTTGGCTGCATGGTTAATGATGTTTGAACTCACCGTCTTCATGCTTCGAAGGGCAGGTGAAAAGCCACCAGAACCTTGTGTACCATTACAAATTTCATCATAGAAAATGTATATAAATATCTAGCTAACCCAAAGCAACTTCGACTGCATCTCTTTTTAATCATTCTCGGTTTCTATTGGTCTAAGCGCGATATTAAATATCCTACCTTAGGAAAGCTAGCAGCCAGCTAAAACACACACATTTAAAAAAACGTGACAATCGATTGTTTTCATCGTGACTAACAACTATATAAAATTACACAAGAATTATTTATATAGATTAAGGTTCCAGTTCTATTAAATAATAATAATAAATATTTCGGACATTAGTTCCTTATATAGTTTCAAATATTTTTATATCTAGCACATAAAGGTTGCTGATACGTATATGTTTATCTATCATATCATATACATTCTATGCACGACATGTGAAACCATAACCTGTAGTTATTTTTTAAATAAGCTCAGAACAGTCTATCCGGGACTTTATCAACGAGTGATAACTGGCTCTAAAAAGTGTGACTATAAAGTATTAAATATAATACTTACCAGCAATTTTTTGTTTGTTATGGTCTGTCAATAAGTAATACTCTTATTTACTTAAGAACGATTTTGTGTTATTTAAAAGTTAAAGTAAAATGTAACAGCAGGTAACATATTTGTATAGAACTTGTCGAGTTTATTTATAGTGTAGTTATGTTTGCCATATTACAGTTTCAATGAAGTCTAAGTAAATAGAAGTAATTGCATCCGCAGTAAAGCAGTTGTATCATAGTTTATTATGGATATTTGAACTAAAAACTACCCGCAAATTTGCACTAATTCTATTGAGTCATTATTTAACAGTTTGAACCACGAAACACAATCAAACGACAAAACTCATTTGTATCTGCATTCTTATCTATTACAAAAATAATTGAAAAAGCCTTTTTATTTCCTGTAAACTTACAATGTTGCACATATTATTGTTGGTTTTATTCAATGTTATTGAATACGTATTTTTGTTTGTATAATGTATGTAATTATATGTTATAAATATGTGTCAGTAGGTATTTTAACGATTTATTTATCAAACTTTAGTTCTCACTTAAGCAACACTAATATCCGACTATGTATTAACATAAATACGAAAGCTTGTCAGGATGTGTACGAGTGTGTGTGTTCGTTACTCTTTTACGTAAAAGTACTGAACGGATTTGAATGAAACTTTACAGTAATATAGCTTATATTTCAGAATAACACATAGGCTACTATTTGCCGCGATAACCGACATACACGCAGGCGGAGCCGGGGACAACAACTAGTGTTAACTAAAAAAGGAAAAAACTATAACATAAAAAAATCTTAGCTATTAAAGACATTTGTGTATTTCGGGTAATGACCTACTAGATTCTGACCCGAGCGACGGGGGAGCTCTATAAAAAGTGAAGTGACCATCAACAGCGGAGTCAGTGCACTGTCACTGCCATCACCGGAATACACTCGCAAGAAAAACGTGAGTCCGATATCTCACAATAGTATTTATCCTAATCAATTTTGTTTCTCTCAACAAATAAAATCATTTACGATAAAATTTAAACAGCAATTTGAACACGTAACAATTTCTTCTTGTCATCATTAGTTTAAAAATCCATCCTAAGTTTCATAGGCTCTGAAAATTTAAATTACTTACTTATTAAAATATTTAAACTAAAAAAATACAAACATTGACAATAATTTTAACTAATGTAGGTAGGTACAGATTTGGCTACAACTTTGTTATCAGAATTCGATACAAAAAACTACATCAGGAGACAACACACCTTTGCGATTAGTCTTGAAAAGCGTTTTTACGCGACATTTGTAACCGCGACTGATCAGCTGTCGCAAAGCCACCAAATTGGTTGAAGCAGACGCGTAAAAAAAAAACAAAAAAAGACACCGTCGAGCATGACACAGTAGGTAAATTACAACCTACACTAAACTAAAAAGTAATCCTTAACTTAACCTTTTCATTTCATTTCAGTTAATTTCTGATTATTTTTATTTCTATTGTTTATGAGTTACAAATCTAAGACTAAAATACTGTTGACATAATACAGTGCACAAATTAAAACTTTTTCGAAAGTTCTGGACCGTTACCGATATAACATATAAAATCAAATAAGTATTACCTACACTCCGGTACGCAGAACTGCGCGATGATCTCTTTGATTTAGACGGATTTATTATCGGCTAGTTGTAGATGTACGGAGTACATGAACGAAACGGATTATGTATCAGTTTTTTTTGTTTTGGTCATTATTATAATATTACAGAAATGTTTTATCAGATAAATTTTCTATAAATCTGTAATTTTTTTTCAAAACACCATTATATTCTTGATTGTATCTATTAATATTCTTGATTCTGATATAGGCATATTTTTTTAATAGGCGTAGATAGGGGTGGGGTTTTGGCGTACTTAGCTTCTCGAAATCCTCCGAAATGTTTCTACACTATTGATATTTAAACACCTCTCATTTTTGGAACGAAGTTCCTGAAGACGTTTCGGAGAGGTACCCTAGCCGGCAAAAAACGTCCGTAACGTTAAATAAAAAAAGCTTTAGATTTTAAAAAAATCGCGCTATATTTATACCCTACTCGGCAAGGCATGCCGGCTTTCGGCATCTGTAAGTTGCATATATTATAATATTTTTTTTCATAATAATATTAGGTACGGGTAAAGGGACACACTCATTTTATTATCTTGTAACCCTTCCCGAAACTAAAACCTGGCTACGCCCGTGCTTTTTGTGTTTGTTAATCGTCAATTCAGCTACACACGAACAATAAAAGATTCATATTCGTTGATTACTAATAAAAACAACCATTTTTATTTTCCCAAATAAACAAAGGTTAGTTAGTTGCAAGGTAAAAGATAAGCCCGTTTCACAGTCCTTCATATAAAACAAATATAAACAAACAAATGAAAATTATTTTATTTCAGTTCCTAATAGTAATTAAAACACAAATGTTTTTGCTTGACGGACTTCCTTTTAGACTTTATCTATGTACAAAAATTGTACAATTTTATGACTTAAGTTCTCTGCAATAATGTAATCCTACATCGCACTATGAAAGTCTGGCTTAGTATTTTTAAAAAACTTTCCAATATCCAGCATTGGGTTATGGACGACCACGATATATAGCAGTACTATCTATTGTTGTTGTAAATTTCAAGGTAGTAGAGCCACGCTGATTTCAGCACGAACGGGCCGGCTCGACCGCGGTACGCGGTACCCCGGGCGGTACTACCCTCGCACAGAAAATCAACGTAAAATGACAACGATCATGCTGTCGTGTTTCGTTGGTTAGTGCGAGACCGGAGGCCCAATGATGCAGAAGCATCACTAGCCCGCCATGGTGTGCGTCACCATGCTGCATTGTTGCATTGTCTGCATTCGCAGTATGGTGACCACCACCCTTGGATTCTGCTTATGCTTTTCATTGGCAGAGTGGAGTCATTTTGGCAGGGCCAAACATAAAAAAAAAGAAAAAGTACGCTGATTACAGTGCGAAAAGGCTGGTTCGACCGGGGCGGGTACTACCCTCGCTCAGATAACCAACCTAACATGACAGATTTTGTGCTGTCGTGTTTCGTTGGTGAGTGCAAGGCCGGAGTCCCAATGATGCAGAAGCATCTTATTAGACCGACATAGTGCCCCTATGTGAATCACCATGCTGCATTGTGTCATTGTCTGCATTCGCAATGAGTATGGTAACCACTATTCTTGAATTCCGCTCATGCTTTTCATCAGGCATAGTACAGTCCCTTTGGCAGGCCTATTTAAATTAAAAAAAATGAACACCCACCCTAGTCAATAACCTATGACCCTATATCGCGGTATTAAAACTCTCACGTTTATTAGCACATATATACTTAAAAGCCAATATCCATATTTAAATTAATATTAACATAGCTTTCCAGACAAACTTGAGTATTATGCAACCCAGTAAGATATTAATTTACAGCCACCCTTTGGCCTTGCGATTTCGCTTAGGTATAATGTGCGAGAACAACTTAATATTTTACAAGGTCGAATCAATCAACGATTGTCAGACATTGACCGTTCTCCGAGTAAAGTTTATTTTTTTCCTCCGATATTAGGAAACTGTTCCTGCTATATTAAGTGATACTTGATTACCTTTTAAAAGCGTCGGTTATAACATACAACATCACAGGACCGCTGATCGTTTTAATTTCTTTCACCATAACGGGTTTTAATGGTTCGTAGTCTACTGCCGTATATTGACTAAGTGGACAATAGTAAATTATCATCAAATCAATCGAAAAAGTGGCGTGTGGGTGTAACGTAGGTACTACTAATATTATAAATGCGAAAGTTTGTAAGGATGGATGGATGTTTGGATGGATGTTTGTTACTCTTTCAAGCAAAAACTACTGAACGGATTTGGATGAAACTTTACAGTAATATAGCTTATACATCAGAATAACACATAGGCTACTATTTGCCGCGATAACCGACATATACGCGGGCGGAGCTGCGGGCATCAACTAGTACTATTATAAAAAGAAAAAAAATATGAAAACTAGAAAACAAATTGTTTTTCTGCTTGCGAGTGTGGTGCTGTTTTTTATTATATATAAAAGAGTCTGCCAATGTGACTCTACTCTGCCTAATGGAGAGCATGTGCAGAATCCAAGAATAGTGGTCACCATAATCATGTCGAATGCAGACAATACAACAATGCAGTATGTGTGGGTCGTCCAGATGGCGGACTATTGAGAAGCTTCTGCAGCACTGGGCCTTCGGCTTCGCACTCACAAATGAATCGCGACGGCACGAAATCTATCATTTCAAGATGTCTTCTGTAAGAAAATAGTAGACCGGGAACCGCGGAACAAATTTTACAAGTTAATACTATCAAGCTAATTTTTCGTGAGTGGCTTCATTTTGATGAGGGGCCCACCTTCCATCTTACAAACATTTTCGCTTGTGGTAGCTAACAGGGGGAGCAGGTATAAAAAACTTTACAGCGTAGGGCCGGGATAACGTACCACGCAATTTGTAGGACAATGTGGCTGTTAAATTATATAAATTTTAACTAACATTATTTTATTACATAATGGAAACAAATATTTTTTCTACAAAATGTACCTATGATTTAATCCTTGCAACACATATCGATAAAGAGGTCATCAAAATTTATCTAACTAGCTGATTTTAAACAGTTGCTTAGTTAATATTTATATAATTTAATACACACATTGTCCAGTGCTCTAAAGTTTTTTTTCCCTGCTAGCCCTGTTAGCTACCACAGTCGAATTTTGCTTAAGGTGAAATATGCTGCCCCTCATCAAATTGAAGCCACTCAAGAAAAATTTGCTTGATAGTAGCTAATAACTTGTCATCATCATCATGAAATGATGACGATGATGAATGATGAATACTGCAATAGCTTTAGAAAATATACCAATGAAAAGCATGTACGTGCCTAAAAAAATTGAGGGTCTCCTACGATTTTCTTGGGATCCCATCATCAGATCCTGATATGGTGGCAATGAGACCACATAAGGAGAAACCCTTTCGAATACAAAAATATTTTTCAAAATCGGCCCTCAATTGACGGAGTAATCAGTGTACATACATTTTAAAAAAACCGATCACATTGAAAACCTACTCCTTTTGGAAGTCGGTTAAAAACAGCATATGTCAACAATCCTCTGTCAACAGCTTGCAAATCTTCTATATACTAATCAACAACAACAGTTGAGTAACAGTCGTTACTCTTACTCAAGTAATAACTGTTAAAGTAAAAAGACCTGTTGATTTCAATGAATTGCTTAAAATATAAAGTACCTTAATCTCAGTATGTAATGAAAGTAACATATAACCATAATTACCAACATGTTATGCAAAAAACTGCGGGTCAAGGCCTTAATCAGCAACCATCAAATAATCAGAAATAAAAAAAAAAAAAAACAATAAATAACTGAATCTACGAAATATGTATATTCTATACTTTTATTTTGTAGTTATTTACTCTGTCTGTGTGTTCTTTGAAATAGCATATATCGGTTAGTAAAAAAAGAAGAAAACATTTGGATATTGGTATTTTTAGAATTTAAAATCTCAATAACTAAAAAAATTACAAAAAAAACACTTCCGTCCGGCTGATACTGAATTCTCACAAGCAACGGATGCGGACACGGATCCTCGGATATGGATCTTTTTTCCCCTCGGATATCCGCGGCTAAAGTATAAGTCGTATACTTTAAAAAATTCTCACAAATGAAGTAACATTTTTACTAATAAAATTAACGCGATCACTTATTAAAAGGTATTACATACCTCTGATTTGCCTGACGTTTCGACCAGGTTGCACCGGCCGTGGTCACAGGCTGACTGTGACCACTTATTAAGAGGTATGTAATACCTTTTAATTCAACTTTAGATTCCAAAAGAGGTTCGCGAAAAAGAACCTTTTTCGCGAACCTCTGGAGTGTAAACAAAATAAATCTTTTCAAACTCATATATGTATAATACGTTTATAAGTATATCATCCTCCTATTTCTTATAACGATTTCTTGTTCAAGGCTGTATAATCCGTCTGGATCGTACGTTCTATTTAAAGATCTTTAAATTGACTCAAAAATCTCTATAATTTCGTAATCCAAAAACCAGTCGTTATAAAATCCTCAAATACGTTGCTTGCGGTACTTATTATATTTGTGTGTATAACATAAATAATTATCATGTTTATATTTAAAAAGTGATATTCTTACGCAAATGCCAATGCAAAAGTAAGAGGTAAATTAATACTGTAGGCGGCGATGACCTTGCCTTACTCCTACATCAGCTCATCGAGACAGTTCATTCATACGAACTATTGTAATTATGAAATTAACACCATACACGTAGACAGGTGATGTCAACTTTCCAGTTTACGAAGATTTATGCAGTTATCAATAAGACATAATTTATTTATATTACGGCACACAGGCCGATGGATCGAAGAGAAGCAGCCATAGCATCTTTTTCCGAAACATTATAGTCTGTCATTTTATTCGGGGAATACATATTTTTGATTTCCATACAAAACCTGCCTGTCACTACGAACTCACACATAATAGTAAAACAAAACATTCAGAGTTTCACGCACACATAAATAGGTACATTGTGTCATAACAGTTTTCATGGGTAATGCACAGGCCCATTTGGGCTTATACTTTCACAGAGGGGCAGGATGTTCTATGACTTCCAAGCCAAATCGTACTCGTACATATTATGTAATTCGAACAAATAAATGAAAATTATTATTACTATCACGTGGTGTTGTATGATAACATTTTCATTCATTTTAATTTAGGCACCCGTTTCTTCAGAGTTACTACACTGTTCCTCTCTCAAAACTCTAGATGCTCTGTAGACACTAAGGAATTCTAAAGCATAACTTTTCTTGGAATGCCATTATTTTACAAACAATGTACATAAAAAAAACTAAACGACCACAATAAAATTTACGCAATGTAAATTAAAATGCCAAACAGTATTAAACTAGCTCTTGCCTGCGTCTTCATTCGCGTTAATTTCGCCTTATTTTTTTTTCATGGGTCAAAGTAGCTATGTGCTAATCCGCTGATCCAGCCTGTAATCTATTTCTAAGTTAAGAACAATCATAAAACCCAATTGAAAATAACATAAAAAGTAAAACAAGAAAGTGAAAACGAGTTCGTTTGGTAGTTGAATACGATAATGTTTTGTGTTTTTTTTTCATTGCGGATGGTATGCGTAGGTACCACCAATTCTTGATACAGCCCACACTGACCTGTCACGCAACTTTATTACAATATTCATAGTCGACATTCGTATTGTATTCGCATAGTTTTTCAAAGCCAGTTCAATTATTATTAGCTTAACAGCAATTTTAATCATTTGGTGTCGGTTAAAAGCCTAATACCTTATAATAATATTTATGTAATATTATATTTAATTATTATATAATACTAGCTGTCCCGGCAAACGTCGTTTTGCCATAACTACTAATAAATTAAAAATTAATTAAAAAAACATTGTCCAGCGGACAAAATTGTGAATCTAAACCATTCCCAGATCCCCTTGAACACACACAAAAAAATTCATCAAAATCGGTCCAGTCGTTTGAGAGTAGTTCAGTGACATACACACTCACAGAAGAATTATATATATAAAGATTTATTTATTTTTTAAATTAGTTGTCATAGATTAATGTTCAGAGTCTAGATACCTATTGCTATCTAATGCAGCGAAAGCTGTTTCCCATCCAACTTCACACACAATCACCTACTTAGGAACAATAACTGCGAGAAGTAATACACTGATCTATTATTATTGGCAAAGACCACACAATCATTTAGAGTCAATCTCAGTCAATATCAATTAATAGATAGAGATACGACATACATAGACCAGATACGACAATATGACATGGTCTTTATAAATAACACGCTGTACGCTGTCACGTTTCGCTTGGCACGCACGCACATTGTTGCTGCAAGAAGTAGGAAAAAACAAAACACTCTTAATAACAGTCGGTAATATGGAGGTATCGCGGTGCTGCATGCCCGTGCCTTAGAAAACACGTTACGCAATCGGTCTCGGTTGTCATGGACGGCCATGAGCGCCGCCAGGATCATATTCAGGGGGTGCATCTATATTCTACGATAACATAGTTATAAATACATAAACATAGTTCATATTAGGTCTTTAGCAATAAAATTGTTGCCTTTATATTATGAACTAACTGTGCCAGGGGCGTAGAAGTGCACCCCCTTGCAGCTCCATCCTGGCGCCCATGTCTATGACAATCGTAATTGGAAAATCAATGCCCTCAAATACCTGACAACTAGTTTGATGGAGATCGTTTTTTGTTTTTTCGAAAGACAGTCCCCATTTATGTCATCCAGGTTTTTATATTTTTTATCATTCATTTCATCACGACGAAGACTTGGAGACTCGAAGGCTTAAGATTTAAAGACTTTAAAAACTTGACATGAGCAGGTATAGCTCATCTGCTTATATGGCTGAAATAGGAAGAACTAGTTTAACCTTCGAATTCAGTTCGCTCTCAGGCTTACGGAGGCTTACGGAGGTTCGATGCCAATCGCTCAGTGTAAAAACTGATATTCTGGTCAAACCGGTTGAACTAATAGCCGACTCACAATTAATCTTAGGAACAGTAAAGGCTAAGAAGATGATTTAAGCTATTAGAAAAGGTATCGGATCAGCTAGTAATTTATAAAAATTATTTGAAGTGTAAACAAAGATAATAATATAAAATAGTCTTAAAAAGATTTGCAGATGATAGTTAAATTGTTTTAGCACATTATTCAATCATAATAACATGTTCTATAATAGTCAATAACACAAACCAAATATAAATCTTTTGCGGAAACCATTTAGGTATTGTTGTAAACCCACAGACGATCCATAAATGTCGATAAAATCATTTGCATAGACGAACAACTTTTTTGGTATAGAATTTTGTCAAGTTTGTCTTAGTTAACTATATTGCACTAACAAGACTTAAAAAGTGTGACCGGAGTAACTTCTCTAGACTATAACTGGTGTAACAAATGACTTGAATTAACTCCTTTTATTAACTACTATCAATTCTTCTAAATATTTTAAGAATTCTTCTTAGGGTAACCCATTACTTTTAAGATATGATAAAGTTATAAATAAAGCCATAATACGATCTTTAACTTGTTTATTAAGATAACAAATAAAAGAACTACGATTTAAAATGGAAACTAGTAAAGAAAAAACAATTCGAATTATAGAAAAAACATTCACAAAGATAAGCTTAAACACGTAACTTATGTATACAACAGAGGTACGTGAGCGTTGATAATTGCCAATATTAGCAAGTAGTCAGCGCCAAGTCAGACAACAGCCGGACATTCTATTGCCTTGATACAAAAACTTTGTATTAAATAAATAGTGAGTGATAATGGATAACGTAAATATTTTAAGGTTATATCACTTTCATTCAATATCTTCTACTTTTGTTTGGAATCTCATAAAAATACAGCATTGATTGGATTGCAGGGGATAAATATTTGGTTCTTCATAATTTGTAGATTAAAGCGCGGTTTGTGCTTAATACGTATCTAAACATGTTTTATCATAGTGTTAATCCCTGTATAATACTACAGCTACTGTAACATCTGTACTGCTGGAACAACGGCATTCTCTAACTTACGATCAGACCTATGACACTTGGGAAGTCTCAAAAAAAATAATCTGTCTTGAAACTCTAAAAGAACTCAATCGGAAGAAAATTGGAGATGGAAATATTACTAAACAGTTTAACTTAAAAAATTAGACAATGCGTACATTTCATAAAAAGACTGTGTCGTTTATGCCTAAGAATAATTACATTTAACTCGAGGATAAACAATATATCTCAAGAATAACACTTACTTGCGAAAACTATTATCACTTAATAAACGTTCAATAGTTGATTGCTCGTGCCACTTATACTAGTGACCTCTATCTCAAGCCTTTCTGTGACATAATTTTCCTGAAGAGGGCACTTAACACAAGTTTCTACACAACAGACAGTAATTTTAACTTAATTAAAGTAAACGAACTTTCTTTTGTCTACAGGAAATATATCAAAATCCATCTTTCATACTCGACAGAAATGAAGTCTTCGACGTTATACCTGGGAAGTTGGGTAAGGATATGCAATTACTTTTTATTTTATTTTTAACCTTTTGTTTATTAATATGCATTCGTTGTAAAAATTACTTAATAGCAACTGTCTTTATTTTTTGACAACTTATGCATATGTGTTCCCATTAGTTTATACATGTATTTCTATACTAAAATAAACCAAGTGACAAGAATATAACGGAATATTATGTATGTTTCTATAACATTCATTTTTTGCATTTAATTGTTCTGTGTTAAACGGCTTTAACGAAGCCAATTATGTAAAGCGTCACTTATTGGCGTGAAAGCTTGCGGTTAGTTTATGCAAAACTGTCTCAAGCGAAAGATATATTACACGCATTGCGTGCTTGCGTAAATACCAAAGGACGAAGTAATTGTGTAATTGTTTTAAAGAAACCCTGGCGAATTCTACTATTACATTTATTTTAGTACAATGACATCTGTCAGTAACTGCTGTAACTCCGATTTGGTGTAGAAAGTTAAAAATAGAGCCTTGTTTTCCAGTCTACTGGAGTATTTAAGCATTCTTAAATAATTATAGTCATGCTTCTTGTAAATCAGGTCAATGTTTATCTTATATATTCAAACCAACTCTTGAAGAACGATAGTTATGGATACGATAAGAAGCCAAAATTGTGTAACTTAGGTACCAATACTTGGTAGTATAGTGGTCAATATGTTCGCCTGTCACACGGAAGACCGCGATTCGATTCTCCGCCGGGGAGGCAATATATATTTTTAATTTATGATGGTATAAAACTTAACAGGCATGATAATATTTTTTTAGGCTGTGACTAGAAGAACAATTAACTATTTTTATTACCAATGTTAACAGGCAATACAGTGTTGTTATGAGTAATTAATTATATAGTCTTAAACGAGAATTTTCTATGTAAATTACTGTAGACCACCTTTAAAAATTTAACGTTTCCACATAAAAAAGTAGCGAGTATTGTTTTAAAAACCTCGAAAAACATTCTTAGCTTCAAATTCAAGATTTTCATTAACCAACGGCAACGCACTTATAACGCCTCTGGCGGCGATAATCGCTTACCATCTGACGATCCGTTTGCTCGTTTGCCCACTATTTCATAAAAAAACAGGAAAAGGTTTATTCAAGAGATGTAAGTAGAATAATGCCAAAACAATAGTTATTGAAACGATAGCTAACCTTTTATTATTATCAAAGGTACCAATCCTCGATAGTATAGTGGTTACTTAAGTGGTTAGTATGCTTGCCTGTCACGCGGGAGATCGGAGTTCGATTCCCCGCCGAGGAGTAAATTTTAAATCTAATATTTTATAGTTTTAGAAGCGATGGAAGTATCTTTGTAGCACTTCTATGAAGGGGCAAAGTACTAATCACGAGCGGACCTAGGCAAAACCAGTAACTATTATAAACAAGCTCAGTAGTTCTAACACAATTTATAATTGGGTGTGTTCTATCGTTCTATCTATAATATGTATGTATTTACAAAAAAAAAGTATATATGTATTTGTGTCAGTTGTCTAGTATCCCATAACACAAGCTCTGCTTATCTTGGGACTAGATGGCGTTGTGTGTTTAGATGTCCGAAATATTTATTATTTATTATTATTTATTAATTTGTGTAGTTACAGAAGGTTAAATTGCCAAAGTTTCTTTATCAATTAAATAATATTTTCTTACTAGTATTTAAATAATATATGTAGGTATAATATAAATACGTAGTAATAAAAAATAGGTTATTCTTGAAGGTCGAATAAGCCCTACCTCTGGCGGCCGACATTGGAACTTGTTACATGCTTCATAACAACATTAGTGCAAACCTTTAGGTATTGATGGCACCGCTGCTTTATACATTATAAATAATTATTATCTAAAGAAAGGAGTAAGTAAACAAAAATATTAAAAATAATAAAATATAAACATAGTTTAAGAACTGCAAATGTCAATGTTGCTTATTAATAATAAAATAGTTAAAGAGATGGTTGTGGTTTCAGCGTTTCTGTGACGAGAGGGAAGGGCTGATTGAAAACCTTAATTCTAACCTCGGTAGTACAGTGGTCAGTACACCCCGAATATGCGCGTGTGTACTATCGCGATGGGAGACCAGGGTTCAAATCCCTGCCGAGGACGTTTTATTTTTAAAGCTTCGTTCGTTCGTTTAAATAAAACATTGAAGCATTATATTCATTTGATTAGAATTTCGACATTTAAGGTGACAATGCATACTTTGCACTTTTATTTCACACTTTAAAATAAAACATTACGAAAATTGGGATTTCAAACAAAACTAATAACGCTACTGTTGATGACTTGTGTGGTTTTCTTAATAGAATGACTTTTTTCAAAGTATTGTATTAGGTTTCAGAAATAGAGCGTAGTGTAGGACACTACGCTCTATTTCTGAAACCTAATACAATACTTTGAAAAAGTCAAAAGTAAAAAAAAAAAAGTTTAAAAAAAGTATCTCATAGACCACGCTAATCTCCTAAGGTTAACGTGGTTCTAGAAAGTAGAGAAAAGAAAAGATTAAACTTCAAGTAATGGTATTACATCTACAAATTATAAATGCACTATAAATTACGACAAATTAATGCCGAGTCTAATGTGACCGAGACCGCTTTGAAACTTATATTTATATACTTTGTCAAAAAACGAACATCTTAAGGAGTGCCTATGGCACTCCTTAAGATGTTCGTTTTCGTTCGTCACTTTCTTTGAAGAAAAAACAAAACATAAATTGAAAGAAAGTTGTTGGTGAACTATGAGCCATGAGTCATTTGTGAGATCATTTTAAATGTCAAAATAATATTTGAAATGTAGAATTAACATTTATTTCACATTTATTGTAAAGATATGTCTATACGTATTATGCTATTTATGCATTTTATATGGTTTGTTTTGAGCAAAACATTACTACACTATTTTCAATTCTACTAACTTTTACCACAATCTTGTATTGTAAATAGAGGTACATTTACAATACAAGATTGTGGTAAAAGTTAGTTAGGATGCCCCTATCTCCTGATACAGGTTTCAGGCTGTTGTACCTCCATAATTATCTTAAATTAATAATGTATTAGTGTTACTTAAATATAACTATATTTTGTATTTATAAATAAGATAATGTTTGATTATTTGTGACACACGTTGTGATATGTTAGATTTATTAAGAATCGTTAGTAATTCGATATTATTAATTCTAAATTTCGATTTGGCTATGTGATCTTAGTGAAATGTATATACCTCCTTGGAATATGATCTATGAATAAGATATTTAACTGAAAATGTTTAAGAAATATATGTTATATAGAAACTGAAGGGTGTGTTTCATTAAACAAAAATTTAATATTGCTACTATTATTTAAAAAATCACAGGACAAAATATTGTAAATCAAAATAAAGTGAACGAGTCCTAAAATTTAACACAGGTTTATGGACTGAGAAAAAATAGAACTGGCTAAGTTAAGAAGGACTGATAAAATAACTGCGTTTCTTTTATTTGATTACAAACAGGTGGCACAGATATATTTGCCATCTTATTGGTATAAATAAAATATCCACCTAGCCTTACCTGTGTCGCGTTGATGTGAGTGTTTGTTGCAGGCGACAAATGGATGGTGTCGTGTCTCGGTGTACTTTACCTCACCAAGGGTCTGTTCTACCGAGTGGTGCCAGCTGACCAGAGGGTTGATGAAGCTTATGCTGGTGTTTTCAGGTATGTGCACTTCACTACACGTTGTTGTGTTGTGTAATTTATCCAAAAGCAACAAGCTCGAAACGAATCGAGTGAGTCTTACAATAGTCGCATATGTCATAGCACAAATTAAATAGCGCGAGATTTTCCCACTTCTTGTCACATGCTTCCGTCTAATTTTCTCGAAATAACTCCATCATTTTGCAAAAGAGAAAGGGTAGCAAGAGGAGATAAAAGCGAGAACGAGGAATAATGAAACAACAATGACCTACATAATTAAGGATTCATTCATTGCCATTATCTTCTTACTCAGAACGTGAATATAAGACCTTTTTTCTTTTTTTTCTGCATATTCTCCTTGAACTCTTCAAACTTCTTTCAGATGTAAAATGCAAATGCTAAGATGCACAACTACATTCACTAGTTTTTTATTTAAGAGTGCTAAAATCTTAGCGTTGGGTTAGAAACATTTTAGACCATACAGTTCAATTACTTAAAAAACAATACTGTGAGGTATTGTTTTTTACTTGAGAAAAAAATTACTAAAATGATAAATGTATGAAATAACTCTGGACGGTAATGACTTGGTTTGAGCGAATCCAGCTATACAACAGATTACCAAACAATTTAATTTAAAAGAGAATTACATAGTCATATCAAGAGTAAATGAAGAAATATAGTAATACGATTTAGATGAAAAATTACGTTAAAATACTTTGCAACTATACTCCTACACTACACTCGAATTAAGTCCTCTCTCTGTATTAACATCTCATTGTAGAAGTATTTTATTAAAAGGTAGACGGCATAAAAACACCACTATTCGAAAAGAAGAATGCGTAATATAGTATTATCATACTATTGCTGAATGGCAGTATCACTACCGATTACTAAATATAAAAACCTTTTCATTTCAGGTTCCGCCTATGGTGGTGTGGTCAATGGCTCGAGGTACTGGTCGACGATCGGCTGCCCACCGTCAACGGAAAGCTGGCTTTTCTACAGAGTAACAATACGGAGCAAATGTGGCCGGCGTTACTAGAAAAAGCATATGCCAAGTGAGTACAAAACGTCAATACATTTTTGATGCAACAATGCGTGTTTGAAGACAGGAATGCGATGTCTAACAAAGTATCTATCTTCTATTCATCTTTTCGGTTATGTCCGGTTTTGTTTAGTCTATCTAGGTTTGGATTTTTGATTATCCGTACGGGTGCAGTGCAAAACCCTATGATAGAAATCGATTTAGGTCTGATTTTTGCCATAACCATACATGTAATTAATTAAAAATCAAACTTAAAAATCTTTATTTTTAACTATGTGTACCTAAGTGTACAAGTGATCTCGTAGGTAATATAGCTTGTCTCAAGTTAAAAGACTTTCCAGGCAATTTAAGTTTTTAATGTAATTTATTCATGATTATACCTTACCTTTATCAGGCGGCAAGTTTACCTAAAACCATTTTAATATAGGTACGTAACATAAGGCTAGCTATATAATTACTAGATTTAGATAAATATGGGAAAAAAAAAATACAGTACAATGCGATATGATTATAATAATTTAATAATCGGCCTTCTGATCCATAACTAGGCATACTGGTAACAAACATACTTGTATATTTCTAGGTAAGTACCTACATACGCCCAGACATGGAACAAATGATCGCGCTTATAACACAACTATATTTTGTGCTGGGTGGGAACCAAGACCTCAGTAGTTAGTTAGTTAGTAGTTCTTCTTTTGATGAGATGGCAACCAGCCGGATTAGCTATTTCTGCCAATGTCAAGTATTTAAAGTCTTCTAATCATCTTCATTAAAAATGTGGAAGAGATGAAAAACGATTTCCTAGTTTGTAGTTACTACAAGGTCTTGTTAAGAATGTCCAACTGTCACCCCCGAATACCAGACACTACAATTTGTCATGATCAATTTATAATTCTGCTCTGTTCTGTACCTAAGTCCGAGCAGTGGACTGCAATGGGCTGATAATGATGAATTTATTATTATATAAATGTATGCCAAATCTATTTTTAGGGAAAGATATTTAGGTACATTACAATACTTTAGTACGAAGTTGTTAAACATAATGCCATTATTTCAGACTCCACGGATCATACGAAGCTTTAAAATATGGCAGTCTGCTTGATGGGCTAGCGGATCTCACAGGAGGGATAACAGAGTCCATACAGATGACCGACTTGAGTGATGGCGAGGCCTTAAGGAACCTGTTAAAGTACACTAGTCTCGTCACTGCACATCATGTCGCCTCAGTAAGTTATTGTTGGTAAAGCTGACTACTACCCATCTTAATGTCTATCAGCCGTTTTCAAGAAACTACCACCAGTTTTAACTAGAGATAAGTTACTGAAAACGACCTTATCTACCTAATCTAAACTATCCAATAACTTTAAACAAGCAATTCTTGAATATATTGTTACGATTAAAACTAGTTTTTAGATAAAACGCGTTTTTCCTAGTTAGAATTCGTTTTTAATGTATGCCTTTGTTAATGCTAGAATTAACTAATGCTCTATTGGATTACTTATATAACTTAATTTATAAAAAAATATGAAAGTTCTAGGTGAGGTAAAAAAAATGACTATTCAGGTATACATTTTTTGTTATGATATTTATCGATAAACAAAAAATAAATCTAAACTGGTCACTTGTGCTGCCACCTAGTAATCTCTACTAAAACAAGTACTGTCTAGAGTTACTCCGTACTTGTTACATAAACTTACAGATTACTATGCTATACAAAATTTTCGTTCACGAAATAAATAAATAAATATTTCGGACATCTACCACACAACGCCATCCAGTCCCAAGCTAAGCAGAGCTTGTGTTATGGGTACTAGACAACTGATATAAATATATATATATACTTTTTTTTGTAAATACAGACATATCTTATAAATAAAATCAATTGCTGTTCGTTTGTCCACTACAACTCGAGAACGGCTGTGGCGATTTAGCTGATTTTAGTTTTGAAATGTTTGTCGTAGTTCAGGGACGGTTTAAACAGTGTAAAAATTAAAAAAACTTGAAAATCGAATGTCAAGGATACGAAGTAGCGGGCACAGTTAGTTATACATTAAAAACGTCCAAACTCCGAAAAAACAAATATTTGCAGATCATACAAACATTTGATCCGATCCGGGATTCAAAGCCGAGACCTCAAGCGCAGCATTCGCATACGCTAACATTGTGACAGCGAGGCAGTCAATCTCACGTTACAGACGCTTTTTGCCGCACCGCTAGGGTAGCACACCGCGTCTCATAAGGAACTTCGTCAAAAATTAATTTAATTTTAAAAATAGTCATGTTAGTTTTGCTAGGTATAGGCAAGCCATCAAAGATGAGTACATTATTAATACAATATAAAAAAAAGTTTGATCTGGTTATGGGCTTCTACACATAGCTGCGATGCGATACAGCGTGAAGTTCTTGCGATCCGTTGCGAATTCACAGTTATGTGTGGGAGCCCTATTAGATGGGTATAAGTCGATCTTCACCGGCTCTTGTACTATAAAGAGAAAGTGTTAGTAATAATCTAGATATCTTTTTTTTGTTTTACGTTTTTGTTACTGGGTTTCCTGGGCTGTCGAAAGAACTAAGTATCTGAGTTTAGAGAAGATAATATAGAAACACATAATATATTTAGAAGCATAAAGCATACGACTAATAAATCTGTTTACTCAATTAACAGAAACAGTTTAAGTTAACAACAAAATGAGATACAATTTTTTTTAACTTACTCATAAGTAACCCATTATGTTATTAATGTTATTTTTTAATAAGATACCCATGAACTTTGCTTTAGACCCTTGAAGATAAAATACCGGAACTTCAAACCGAAATGAACTACGTCATCATGAATGTAGAACAAGTGGAAAGTACAAAAGGTCCTACGCACGTAGTGCGCTTGCGCCGACCGCTTGGTATTGGAGAAGTTCCTGTACCCTACATCGTTTTGAACCCAGAGTCGTAAGTTAATTTTTATAGCATTATTATAGTATTTTAAATCACTTTGAAAACACGATTAATTTATTAACTCAGTCTTCACGTCGGCCAGTTTTAATTCCATAAAACTCGAGAATATCTTTTCAAAAGCTTGAAATAGTGATTTGGCGCTGCTTGGAAAATAAGCATATCCTTCTTGACGGTTGTAGTAATATTATTGGTACCCATGATTATAGAGCTTATACTATCAAGTAGGTAAATTAATAATTGGTATAGGTGAACGCTATCAACCCTTATTACTGCATTCACCATACATGTATTAATAAAGGGTGTCTTCATATATGATTTTTATTCATGCATTTTGAAATGTATCGTTGTAAAATACGCAATAAAGTAATTTATTTTTTACAGTTGGCATTCAATTCCCCAAAAGGAGAAAGATCGCTTTGTATCCACATCAAAAGGAACCTGGATGTTATTCTCTGACTTCCAAAGAGCTTTCTGTCGCGTCGAAGTAGTACATCTTGACTTGGAGACTTGCTGGGCTGAACCGTTCTTAGCTGACAAACTCAAATGGCAAATGAAAATGCATCAAGCTGGGTGGAAGAGAGGAGTTTCGGCAGGCGGATGTCGAAATTACGTCCGTAAGTACTTCTAATGATAATTTATTATTATTACTATGGACAACCCGCCGTAAAATTAGCGCTCCTGATGGATTGCAGGTTTTTCAAAATTTAGGTCCTTTATTACGACATTTGTGAGATCGAGAAAGAATAGCAGTCGGAATTAAATTTTGAATGTTTTTTTATTACGAGAATCGATCTTAAGAATCCAATTTCGATCTATCGGTTAAATAATTCAATCTTTTTAAAAGCCAAACGTCAATAAGTATTTTATAAGACCTTTTTTTTAATTTATTTATTTATTTTATTTATTTATTTATTTATTTATTTATTTATTATACTTAATTACCTACACACAATATTTTTTTCTGCAATGTGTGCATGCTTCATTGTGTTAAAGACGATAAGCCTGAGCTTCTCGTCTAAAACGATCTATTGCGAGAATCACATAGATATAAATAAATATACATTATATCATTCTTTCCAGATTTCTTCCACACAAATCCTCAAATACAAATAGTTTTAACAGAACCAGATACAGTAATTATATCATTGAACCAGCATTGCATAATGGAACCTAAGGTTATCGGATTCAGTATCTATAAGATCCCCTCACCTTTTACTGAAACTGCTAAAGCCCTGTTCTTCAGAAAAGTCAAGAGCACCATAAATTCTCAGTACACAAATAGTCGACAAGTTACACATAGGTATGTTAAATTGTTTACAATAAAATAATGCAGAATGCGAAGATTTTTCAATCGTCTAACTTTTCCAGCTGACGTCTTATGATGTACCTCATGTTGTTTTTATAACCCTCCGCAGCCAAGAATATTTTCCTGAACCCAGGAACATATGTTATTAAAAACTAAAACCTTAATTCATTCTCTGTTTACTAACTACTACTACTACTACTAGCTATAAGAAGCTTGTTTATGCGAATGGCTTTAATAATATTATCTGCCAATTGCGAATAAGTATATTTACATTAGCATATCTATACAAAAAGAAGTGTAGCATATGTCTTACATTTTGAATTTTCAGATCTCCTCTAGAAGCCAGTGCATATATCATAATGCCCACAACGTTTGAACCTCGAGACGAAGCCAACTTCACCCTTAGAATATATTCAAGTAAACCTATCAAAATGAAGATTTTGGATAATCCTCCTAAGATGACAAAGACAGCTTTAGTAAAAGCACCTCCAGTTGTGGAAGTGAATAGTTTCGCGCAATATGAAGCTGTATTTTTGCAATTAGCGGATGAACATAAAACGATAGATCCTTTCGAATTACAAGAGTTATTAGATGCCTGTCTTCCAAATGATTACATCAAGAGTTGTGCATCGATAGACACCTGTCGACAGATCGTTTTATCCTTGGATGTATCCTTTTTTTAAATATCTATAATTGTTACGAAAGCAAGTGTTTATGCATAACATACCTACATTATTTTACACGATTACAACCCAGCCTACAAAGATTAAAATAATTTTATTTAAGGATTACATAGTTTGGTCCGAATTTGAGCGCGAATGACAGCCGAGGATTCACATATCAAGACCTCTAACATCATCATTAACCAGTTCTCAAAAATAAACGTTGTAATAATTAAAATTGTAACACTTTGTGACGTAATATTCAAAAATTAAAAAAAAAAATTAAGAGGCGTGCTATGCCCAATGATGCTGAAGCATCGCTGTAGGCCGCCATAGTGTGGGTCATCATGCTGCATAGACTCATCGTCTGCATTTGCAAGAAGTATGGTGACCACACACTTAAATTCTGCCCATGCGTTACATCGGGCAGAGTAGAGTCACTATAGCAGGCCTAAATGTTTTTTTTAGTTTATTTAAGACTACACAAATTTTATGTAATGGGATAAAAACGAAACTCAGGCAAGACTAAAGAGGCAACGGGCAGCCCTTAAACGTCTATATTTGGCCCCTCAATGGACTTTAACACAATGGTGGAAGCGCAAAGCAATAGAAAGTTACAAAAATATTCAAATTGTTAAAATTTGATACTGTATATGATTCACAGATTAAAAATACATAATTTATACATTTTCCTTAGCATAAACCTCAGAAGAAAGGCACGGGTCGCATTTCACTTTCAGATTTTAAGGACCTCATGTGCAGCTTGAAGCATTGGCAGCTGGTCTTTAGAACCCACGCTAGAGAGAAGATGGGTGTTCTTAGAGCTGAAAGGTTTCGAGACGCACTTCGAGACGTCGGGTTTATCGTGCCCGAGAAAGTAATGAACCTCCTCGTCCTCAGGTATATGAGGAAGGACGGCATGCTGAGGTTCGGGGACTTCGTTTCGGCTGTGATGCATTTACACCGTGCATTTGGTAAGTCCAGAGTATTTACAGCTCCGTCCACTAGGACAACCAAAAATCCCCTGAGAAATTCATTAAGATATTTGACCAAATTAATCCCCTAGAGTATTGTTTGTTTTTTTACGTTTTGATTCCCTAGTAGAGATTTTTTGTATACACAACGTCCACTAGGATCCCCTGTATTCTTTTATATACTTAAACAATATGAAGGAATATAAAAAGTGTTTAGTATCAACTCGTACCTAAGTATCTTTTATTTTTGTCTGCCTCATTGGTCTAGACTGCCTTATTGGTCTAGCGACTCTAGCGGTTGACGTGTGCGACTGCTGTTAATGAGGTCTCAGGTTCGATTACCGGGTCGAACCAAATGTTTGTATGATCTATAAAAATTTGTTTCGGAGTTTGGGTGTTTTCCATGTATATGTACTGTAATATGTATGTATTTGCAAAAAAAAGTATATATGCATTTATATCAATTGTCTAGTACCAATAACGCTCTGCTTAGCTTGGGGCTAGATGGCGTTGTGTGTTAGAAGTCCCACATATTTATTTATTGTTTAAACGACTCCCGCATTAGGAATATACATCCTGTGTTGCGGGGGACTTTACAAACATACATGAAACAAAAACAAAATATACCCAGGCTTAGAACAACAATTTGTGGATCACACGAAGTATTGTTCTATGTAGGATTTGAACCCGCAACACTTGGCTCAGTAGGAAGCGGCGTGGGGACCACTTAAACCACTAGACCAACCAACAAAATGGAAGTGACTGCACGCCAACTCCAACTTTCTTAGTCTTAACTCTTTTTATATTCTCTGCCTCTCTCATTTCCCTTAATTTCACATCACCAACATCTTTTTTTCTTACAGAAATTTTCCAGAAAGGCAATAGTCTTCGAACGGAGGGTGTTCAAATGAATTTAACCGAGGTAAGACCAAATCTTGAAATAGAACACGTAATTATAAATGAGCTCTTTAAAAACCACAATAGGAGTGATCAAAATGTGATTAGCAAATCTTTAGATGGAAGTACAAGTGGGCATAAAGAGTTTTTTTTAATATCTCGAGATTTCGGTATACTCAAAATCTTCATAGATTTTCCGAATATTGGTAGGAAGTTCCTAAGAAATGAAGTAAAAATAGTAAAATCAATAGAAGTGCCCGTAATAATATTAGGTACAGTTATTTTAAACTGTATTATTACGAGTCTAAGCAAGTCAGTAATTAGTATATATTTTTGTATGAGGAACGCGAAGTATAAAATACACGCACGCGCAAACACATAAACACAAACACACACACACACACACACACGCACACACATACATACGCATGCATGATGCATGCTTTGCTTCAATAGTTTATCAAGTATAGATATAACTTTGTGTTTTCTTTTGCTGTTTATTGTTTTGCCTATAATACCATGTACTCAAACTGATATAACGCTATTGTCACTATAATAATGGGGAAGATACTAACACCTGCAACACAGTATTTACTAGCGCAGGTGTTAGGGAATCCCACCATGTATTGAATGTACTTATATCAATAAAGAATATTATTATATTATTATTATAAAAAATATAATATGTATAAGGAAGCTGCTGCTGGTACTAAGTATTTAGTAAAATATGTACATACTTTATCTCTAATCTTCTAATTATTGTTTACAGTGGCTGAAGAACGTTTTCATGTGCTAACCGCCAAGTATACAAGACGTTTATAGTGATCGTTAGATGTTTTGGACATTATGCATAATACCTAACTAGCTATCCAGACGAATAAAAGCGAGGGTTAAAGTGAGGATAGATGTTTTCCCATGTAGTTATATACCAAGAGTATTTGTGTATAAAAAAAAAATCTTAGTAATAGACACAAAAAACAACTATAAGGTAAATAAAAAAATAACTGAATTTTATATACCGAACTGTAAGATTGTTTTAAGTTTTTGTTTCTAACGAAGTGTAAACCAAATTTTGATTGTTTTTATCGACAATACCTGGTTCGAATAAATTCATGCAGATTCTAAGTTCAGATTGGGTCCAGATTGGAACCACGAATTGATAACAGTTTACTGTAGAATATTGTACTAAGCATATTTGTTACTTTTACAGCTAATAAATATTACAATCCTTATTTAATGCATTCCCTGATTGCAAGATTGGCAATATTGTTAAAGCATCTACAAGTTACAATCATAAATAGTCATAATAATACTGAATAATAACGCGTTTTATAAATACTCGATGCATTTAACTGATAATGTTAAGGTAAAGTTAAGGTTAATTTGTATAAAAATAATTGTGAGAGTGCATGTTCGGATCTGACGGTGGACGTACATCAATGGGTGAAGCGTCCTAAACCACAACCGGTTTTATTAGTTGGGAAGTGTCGTAACTAGCGTGTTTCGCGCCCGATGCAAGTGATGGGTGACCGCTTTGGTAGGTGGCACGATACCATGACCGTCTCCGTGATTCGGAGGTCAGGTTAAGCAGTTATTACAGGATAACAGTCGTGAAGCTTAGTTGGAGGTCTTTGGGCGGCTTAAAAACATCGAACGGCAAGATTACGTAGCCACAAACGTTGTCTTGCTAATCCTCTCCTGAGAGGAGACCCCAGCCCAAGAATGGGACATTATGGGTTGGTTATGATATCTGTTCTAGGTTATTTCCGCGCACTCCAGTGCTAAGTACTGGTGTCAGCTCTCTTTTATACAAATACTCAAAAATACACATACATACATACATTTAAAAAGATATATATTTTTGTTTTTCATGTTCAAAAAAAAAAGAAACTTTGATTCTCAACTCTTTGTATTGTAACGTCAAACGCATCGTAACTTCTGTACAATTCGTGAACATAAAATATAAATAGGCCAAAAACAGCCCAAGTAGGTTTTAAAACATCATTATAAAGTTATTTGTCTAAATATGACGTCACTTCATGGCCTTAGGGAAAGGCGCTACATAATGTGCTTATACTCTTAACTTATATGACGATCTCGCTTGACTCAAAATATTACTAATTATATGATATTATTACGTTGTAAATAATAGAATTGTAAATCCACCGAGTCGGTACATTAGTTTATTGTAATTGACGGAATTTGAATGTCGAGAATCACATTGTTGGTTTTGTAATAAGTGATACACTTATATAACTTGTTTCTCGAATAAAAAAATTGTTTTGATAAATGATGTTTGTTTTTTTTTTCTTAGCGTTTGATTCCATCACACTTTTTCCAGGTTCATGATATTCAATTCAGACATTTTGTGAAAATAGTTACAAATATCATTTTAAATCACATTATACATGACTGGAAAAAGTGTAAGCCTAATGTGTATTAAATACTTAACTACCAGATTAAATGCTGTATCATCGACACTATATACTACTTCTTTACTAAGGCAATTCTTTAAGTTGTGCCTAGAGTTAGGTGAGTCCTAGCATGACACATTGTAACTGACATATAAAGCAAAACCTGAGCTTGCTAAATGTCATTATATAGATCCACAAGCTATTTCCCAGAGGGGTAGACAGAGACAATTGATCTTCACTTACTTAATTTATTCCTGACACACTTCTTTTGTTTGTCCACTCTGTGCTCACTGAAATGTTTGTTACCTACTTAATGGTCAAGAAACTATATATTCAATTTATTTCAGCATTCCTTACCGAAGAAATATCAAATATTGAATCATATTATAATATTGCATAATACTTATTATGTAAACTTAAATATTGTCAAAACCTAATCATTAATTAATATTTCTTCAATCTTCATTATATAATATACATGTTTAATAATTTATTGATTTTATGCCAATAACAGTTAAAATATGTCAACTTGACAGTGTAAACTACTGATAATAATGTATTTTAGCATAAAATACAGATATTAAATATTTTTTAATCATATAATACATTTATACAAAATTAGTGAAAAGTCAACTATTTACATACAACCTTGGTTTTGCAGAATATTTTATGAATAATATCGTTTTAAATGAAAGAAATTGATCAGCACAAAAGTCTAAAAATAGTATTAATACAATTCAATTAAGTAACGAATCTACATATTACCAATTATGATGAAATAATATGATATTTATGATTACCTAGTGTCTACTTAAACATATTAGAAGGCAAGCAATACTGTCCCTAACTTTTCATACCTAAATAATAAACAGGTACATGGGTACCGCTAGATGAAAGTGCACCCCTTTGTGTCGCTGGCTTCCATGATAAGGTAAATAAATAATTTTCACTCTACTTATTTCTGCTCCTGTCCTTTGTCACTTGAGTCTGTGGCAGCCCTATGTAGTTCATATAACTGAATCAATTGATCTTCCGTCATATGATCCAATAGTTTGGGGTCTAAATAACTACCTACTTCCTTCTTTCTCGCCTGCTGTAATGGTTTCATTTGCTTTGCTAATGTTATTGCATAGTCCTGAAATAAAAATATAAAGATAATTTAGCACTAGTTAGGATGTGGGCGTAATGATGTAAGGATGTAATGGAGTAGGTTACAGGGACATAACTCACTCTAGTTATTATTTAGATTAAACATGAGACATATGGAATAACTTTCACATGATCAATCAATGTAATTCTTATTTCAGATTAATTTGCTCATAAAGATTTTAGTGCAGGTTAATTATTTTATATAGGACTAGCTTTTGCACGCGGCTTTGCTCACGCAGACTTTCATCATCTGATTTACACCCTTAGGGGTGGAATTTCCAAAATTCCTTCTTAGTGCTCACTTACGTTATATAAAGAACCTACATGCAAAATTTCAGGATTCTAGGTTCAGCGGTTTGGGCTGTGCGTTGATCTCTGGGTATGTCAGTCAGTCACCTTCCTCTTTTCTATATATAGATTAGAATTATAGGATTATCATCATCATCATCATCATCATCATCATCATCATCATCAGCCTATCGCAGTCCACTGCTGGACATAGGCCTCTCCAATTGCGCCCCACTTGGTTCGATCCTCGGCTTCTATAGGATTATATAGGATTTATATTATAGGATCAGATAGCTGTGATTGAGATGTGGGATTAATTTTTATATATTAATTTCGGCTAAACAAGCTTCATAAGAAATTGAGTCACTTTTAAACTATAAATGTCTATCTTATATTAAAGTCACGTCTTGAGTTAAAATCAACATAACTTACAGTCCATTCGTTGAGAAATATTTTGGCCTCGTCAGGATTGCACTTTTTATGTCGTTTGAATTCATCTCTAGCGTAATTGTCCCCCATAATGCGAAGTTCCGGCGGCAGAGCTCTGTGCATCCGGAATATTAGTTTATACAAGCGACGAACACGCAATACGTGTTCCGGTCCTGACATTCTGTAATAAAAAAATTTAAAGATTTAATTTTTATAAAAACATCACAAATCTCAAGTATAGTTTACACGTTCCTCCAAATACAAAATTATTATACATTTTGGTTACTATCTGAATATGAACGGTATTTCATAAATAATTCATACTTAAATCTATTTTTTATGATCTTACTTAGCTTAAATTATCACGTTATAGAATTTTAACTTAATTTCAAAACCACCTTACATCATACGATGTTTTCATTCAAAAATTTAAAATCGCTTGCACAATCACAATAGTACCTGTGACAATTGACAGCACATGACATGACAGTGACAAATAGGGATGTGGCCCAAAGACGTACTAAGGTACTAAGTTGGAACCAAAATATTTATCAGAAATTAAAATACTTAAATAGTTTCATAACTAATAAAAATGAAAATATTGACTTTTTCATGTACGCATTCTGAAATATCTATGAATTAGTGTCTACTTATAGCGTTTCCGTTTTATAAAAAGGTAACGAGCTGATACCTATTGTTTTACTCTAAAAATTTTGCTATCACGGGACACATAGCAGAGTTAAAACTTAAAAGTTGAAAATTACATAAAAAAATATCGTGGTGATAGTTTTTTATGACAGCGGGAAAATGAGCACACCTGATGAATAGCACCTGCTGTAGCACCTTACATGTACCTACACCAACATCAACCACAAGCGCTTTGCCAGCCTAGTAATATTATATACTAGTTGTTGCCTGCGGCTCCACCCGCGCATATGTCGGTTATCGCGGCAAATATTAGCCTTTGTGTGTGTTGTAACTCTTTCCCGCAAAAACTACTGAACGGATTTGGATGTAATAAGTAAGTGTAGGACAAATTTTATATTTATATTTATTGTAGTAATTAATATAACACGTGTAAAAGTATGCATATCGACAAAACAAACATCCTACCTGACTACATCACTAATCGAGTAACGTTGAAAATTGATAAAACCCGATAATACCAAATTGAGCTTTATGTAAATGGGATAAGGAAGTATTAAGCATAAATCTCTAGTCGCTTAATTAGTTAAATAAAATTTTAAGATTTTATTGATAAAATATTTAAAATGTTAACTAACTACGGTAAATAACTGCTCCTTTATTAATGTTTTTCTTTCCGCTATCATTTTTACACTGTAAAACAGAGCATTGTGGCGTAAAAAAGAACCTTTAATGGACGACCTATTCGAACCAGCGTTGTAATACGACTATGATGCAAAATATCTACAACTCATAAAGGTATGCGTAGCAATGCTAGTCATTTCTACTTATAGCTTTCTGTTCTGTGGGTTTGCGGACTCGAACCGACTAAATCCACACGGTGTGCCACTCTGCACCTGAGATGGGAGGGATCCGTGAACTGCTGTTATTAACACATCTGGACCCTTCTCAGCGCCTGCCCGCACTGAAGTGGGCACCGTCTGCTGGTAGACACTCTAATTAGGCGACGTACGGCACACGCGAAACGTTACCCCCTCGCGGGTGGCCATTAAAGCCACGAAAGGGAAAACCGGTCCCGACCATCCGCGGCCAAACTCAGGGCGGCATGAGGCACTGAAAGGCGCGCCTCCGGTTAGCGGTTAGCGTAGAGCATACATGTATATGGAGGGAGCGCTGAACGAGAGTAAGCGTGATCGGAGTAGAGGGAGAAAAAAAATCCATTTAGATTCATTAAAACAATATACACTCATTCATCTCATACATGTACCTACTATTTATTACGCAAATATACAGAAACCTATATATAAATACATATATCTTCTATAGAAATAAATAAAATTGGAGTCTGTTTGTAATATTAAAATGCTTTTTAATAACTGCATATGTATTGTACCTACACGGTACATGTGCCAAAAAATTTTTTTTTACAAATATTGCATGTCTGTTTCTTCCGGGTACTCACTCACTTTGCTTTTTTAGCTAGTTCAAAATAAAGCCGTAAGTAGAAATTACATATATTCACTATGACAAATATTAGACAAATAGTAATCCTTCACCAGCTTTTTAAATACAGTCAAGGTTTTTTCTAGTCGGATTGTATTTGGCAAGTTGTTCCAAGGTCTTACTGCTTACACAGTAAAAGATTTGTCTGTAAATCTTGTGGAATATGGAGTCACTCAAGTTTGTTCAGTTGGTCTTCGGCGAGACCCAGATAGCTTATATCGCCATAGTCAAGAATGGGAAGCAAAAGCGATTGTGCAGGCGCAACTTTAATATCCGTTGGTAGAAAGTTCGGTAGGATTCACAGATTTCCCGCTGCTGCAAATAATTTGCGACTAACTTCCGCAATCTGAGAGCTTCATGATAAGTACTTATTGAAATAGATCCCCAAGTTTTTTACTTTTCCACTATACAGAATAATTGAACCGCTGCCACAGACAACTGCTAAGTACTGAAAATTTACTCTACAGTAATAAATAATAAAAATATTTCGGATATCTAACACACCACGCCATCTAGTCCCAAGCTAAGCAAAAAGTAGCCTAGAACTAGAACACTTAGCCCATAGACCTACTCTAGTTGCAAATTCGCATTAAATCTTGATTAATGACGTCTAATGTTTGCTTTAAATTGTCTGGGGCAGCTTCTAAGTAAATTTGGAGATCATCTGCTTATAGATGGTAGGAAGAAAGTAATTGATTTCTGATTAAGTTAATAAAAACTACAAAACGTAACCGGGATAGCGCGCCGCCCTGAGGTACACCTCGAAGAGGAGTAAACATTTTCAATACAAGCATACTGCTATAGCTACGAAACCAGTCTATTCAGCTTTCTGTCATCCATCCTCGACCTAACGTCACCCGTAATATGGACTAAAGCTATGGTTATGCTATGGCCAGGACGGAAACTCGACTGGAAAGGATAAAGGAAACAGCTTCTTGAGATAAATGAGCTCAACTGTATATGTGGATAAGACGCTCGAGGACTTTAAAGAAACAAGGAAGGATCTTCCTTTCTTCCTAATAATATACTGCAAAGGCTTGGAAGTATATAAATAAATAAATAAATATTTCGGACGTCTAAACACACAACGCCATCTAGTCCCAAGATAAGCAGAGCTTGTGTTATGGGGTACTAGACAACTGATACAAATACATATATACTTTTTTTTTGTAAATACATACATATTATAGATAGAACACACCCAAACTCCGAAACAAATATTTGTAGATCATACAAACATTTGGTCCGACCCGGGAATCGAACCAGAGACCTCATGATCAGCAGTCGCTCACGCCAACCGCGAGACCAACGCATATAAAGAAAGTATGCCGATAACTTTCCGAACTAAGTGCAGAACTAGCATTCTCGAATTATGGATGAAATGTGCAAATTGTATTGTCTATACTAGCTGCAACGGCAAACCTCGTTTTGCCATAAAAAAATTTAAGAATGGGTGACCCTTACCCTTTAGGGGGATGAAAAATAGATGTTGTTCGATTCTCAGACCTACTCAATATGCTCACAAAGTTTCATGAGAATCGGTCAAGCCGTTTCGGAGGAGTTTGGCAACTAAAACTGTGACACGAGGATTTTATATATTAGATATTCGCTATCGGAGCACTTTATCTAGATATTTTATATCCGGAATGTTAAGAGGTCTTCAAAAGATCAAAAGGAGTAGCGTATATCAAATTGTTTATTTATGTTTAAATTGTTGTATTGTACACTTCTAAAGAAGGACCAGTCAGTCAGTTTTAGATAACGTAATCAGCATAAAGTCGAGCCTAATAATGCCCCCAATATATGATTTATAAACATAGGTTTGACGGGCTAGTAAAAATAAAATTTCGTATTGATACCTAAATAATTTATTCTCAACATTGACACTAAAGTTCAACAATCTTGTAGCACAGTAGTATGAAAGTACATTGCCTAATCTGTACAACATTTAAAAAACAGAGTTAATGCCACGGCACTACTCTTAGAACATTAAAAACCACTATTTCGACAATCGAAATCTTTCGAAAGAATACAAAGTACAAATATTTACAAGACGACAATTTGGGATGTGACTATCGCCAGATGATGCTGCTCGGACGATGAGATTGTACTCACTACTTCTCTAAGTTTAGCATTAATTAGATATATGGAAAAGATTATATAAGAACTATCAGATCCCACGTCTGAGTGGCTCCATCTAGCACCTAAAGGCGATGTTTCTTTCCAGTTTTTATAACATGAAGTTCGTGTTGGATGACGTAAGAATTTGGTAATAAAACTTATACATTATGTACATTTAGAATTAAGTATGATAACACAACACTTGAAAAACAACAGATATCCGAAGATACAACTCCAGAAATAATTATTTGTATATTCTTTGTTGCAACCCGCAATGTATATCAGAACACTTTCAGTTCTAAAAACTTTATTACCATAATATGTGGTAATTTCATTTAAGGCTTGGCTATTGTCTGATAAATATAAGAAAAATATAAGCGATATGGAGTCTCTATAAAACTATATTAAAAACAACACTAAAATTGTATTTGTAAGTTGATAATAACTAAACTGTGATAAACAATCTTAAGACGCTAGTACATTCTAAGAACATTGTTAAGGGCGGTCGCCCACAGCGACTATTTGCAGTGCTGCTGTCGCTAATAACGCGCTGTAGTCGTAGCGTCGTAGGGTGGCGTTTGCAGCGCGAGTGAATCGTGGTTGTGTGGGCGAGGGCACACAGCTAGCGACTGCAGCGCGACTGTATTGATGTGAACGCGCGTCAGCCACGCTGCTGCAGCGCTGCAGAAAGTCGCCGTGGACGAGCGCCCTAAGCCATTCGAAATGTCATACCAACACTGATGTAAAACTACATTTCTAAACACGATACTATGTTAAAATAAAATGTTACTTCATTATGTCGCCTGTTTCTTTTGTTCAAATGCTGATTCATAATTCATATACATGTGTAGAGGTTAGGACTTATTTAAGACTTTAATCTACTTTCTACTCGGAAACTCTGTAATTTCAGCGAGTTTAAGATAGAATAAGTACATCTTGTTATTATTTGAATAGATACAATTGATTTAGTACAATTTGTCAAAAAAACTATTATAATTAGTTATGACGCATAACCATAACGCATTAAGATAATTAGTCATACAATATATTTTAAATTCAATTTGGTTATACTTTAAATTTGTAGCTATTGGTCACACCGTAATTTTTTTTTTAATTTGTCACCGTCGAACAATTATATTTGGTCACAAAGCACACAGATAATAAATTCACAACAACTTCACTCTACCTAATTGGTCTACCTTTTTAATCTTTTGTGTTGTGCGATAAGAAAACTATATCTTTAGAAGTGTCATTTAAAGTAAGTTTGAAAGATTAATAAAAAGATGTTTTAATGACGAAATCACTGTATTGGCTAGGCAAAAAAAAAACGACTGCTAAAAATGAAATAAAGTAATAAGTTTCTTTTAAATACAATTTTAGACTAGAGTAGGAATGTTATTGGGTTAAGACTCAGATCAAATAAAAAAAAGGTAGATAGCGTAGTTCCAAGTAAACACACGCGATAACGCAATAAGTATGTTATAAACTACACTACTTTTCGCCAGTATATTACAAGTATCGACAACTTATACTATACGATATAATACTTTTCAGGATTTATAAACGTGTCTATTAATAAGGCTGAAGATTTAATGTTTTGTAACGAATAATTTAATGTTTCTTTCTTCTTTTGTTTTGCTACATAGCGTAATTTCTAGCCAATTATTGTATATTCGTGACAAATAGCTACAAAAATAAAGAGAAATTTAATAGAACTAAATATGTAAGATTCAATAAAACAACACCTTTATTATGACCAAACAAAAATGTTTTTGGTGTCTAAATCGTCAGTAACAGTATTTTCTTAGCACGTAGAAGCGCCTTAAAGAAAAATTAAATAACTACGGATTGCTTTAAAAATACACGAAGTGCTTCATGTTGTCGTTCGCGGAAACACTCAAATAATATCGAAAGGCAAAATGTTTTAATGTCCTATATTTTTTCTTGGATGAACGGATGGGCGAGACAGTGGTTGACCGAGGCACGCTTGGCTGGGTCGAGCATGAGCATTCGTTCCAAAAGGTCCTTTAGTTGCGTCATCTTCTTCGCCTCGGGAGCTAATAATCTGTGATGTGGTGGTGCCAGTTCGGTTTGTAAATCTCGACTTGGTTTTATACTTGACATTATTACTATTTTTTCCTGAAAATATAATTAAGATATGTAAAGATTTTGAACAAACTAACATGAAAACACAAATTGACTATTTAATAATAATTTCAATTATAAATTGTTAGGTAATGAGGTTTTACTTCAAATATCAGTTTATTCCCAGTAGCCAGTTACATATGAAAGTTTTCCAACCAGCTCCATGTACATAATTTTATACTACTTTACAGCTGACATAACTGTATTTTTTTCTTAAATACAACCATCTTAGATGGCATAGATATCAAAAATAAACTTTAATTTAAAATGAAGTCGGTGCGTTTGCATTGGATTTGAGTTAACTGTGGTACTGCATAGCAAATAGGATACATATTTTTACATTGTTACTCAATGGGAGGTGAAAGTATTTGAAGTGTATGATAAGTCCACATGGTTACTGGTGCTTGCAAAATAATATTTAATCAATGTCAGCCTAAAACAAGTATAACCTTACATAAAGCAAATGAGTCAAAATCGTATTTTTAAAGTTACATCAGATTGGGAATTTGCTTCATGGTACTGCTGGGAATGTCTAACTATTAGTTCTATGTATGGACCAAATGGGTTACAAAAGTTACATGTGGAACTGGTTACACAGAACTACTAAGAATACTCGTACACCCGAATGACTAGTAATAGGTTCTTAAAGACAACAGCCAAATTTACAGTTGTCATCATTAACAGCCTTTTATATTCCAATGCTGGACATAGGCTTCTAGTTAGACAGGTTTTGGCCTATTATACCACATTGTCCAGACGGGTTGGTGCTGGCTTTGTGCCAAGTTATCTTTCATTTGTCTTACGTAGTTGACTCGCTTACTTGGTTCTTACCACACCTACGGATGAATAAGTGCTGTGGGACTCCGCATTCCCAATGCGTCGTCACACGAACGTAGTCATTTAGATCATATTGTCTAATAATTTTAATACGAAAATAATATGTATACTAACCCTCTCAGTTATCCTATCCAACTCATGATACAAAAAGTTGCAATTCGCATCAAAATGTTGCTCTTTGAAGAAACCTTTTTTTATGATCTTATTGGGAAGCTTTCCTTTTAAATCCATAAAATATTTTAGCATTTCATTGTTAGATTTGCCACTGAACATAATTTTGCCTGTAGACAGTTCATAAATAGTGCACGCTGTCGACCACATATCTATACCAAAGTCATACGGTAATCCAAGAATGATCTCAGGAGAGCGGTAGAACCGTGAAACTAAATAAGGAGTGATTTCGTTATCTGACACATGCCCCGCAGCACCAAAGTCACACAGTTTGAGCAATAATTTGGTTTCATTGACGAGAATATTGTCGGGTTTTATATCTGAAAAGAAGATTTGTATTATTTCATGAAAGTGAATACTTCCAGATTTATTTGAATAGAGATAAGCTTGAGTTTAACGAAGACTACTAAATATTTTGGACATAACTATTTTTTAAGCAATTATTACATATAAGGCATAGTCTATGCCTTATTTAACTGACTATATGACACAATGAATGCGACAAAATAAACAATAATTGCTATTCCGCATTGATATTATATTCTCTTCATTCCTTCTTTGTATAGGCAGAGAGATATTGAAAAATATCTATACAATTGGAGTGTCTGTTTGTAATATTAAAATAACCGCTTTTTACTTAATGCATATGTATGTATACACGATACATATACCAAAAATGTAGTTAAAAAAATTTTTGTCTGTCTGTCTGTCTGTCTGTCTGTTTGTTCCGGGTAATCTCTGGAACGGCTGGACGGATTTTGACGGGACTTTCACTGGCAGGTAGCTGATGATCCGGGGAGTAACTTAGGCTACTTTATTTAGACTAACTTTGTCCCGCGGCGTTACTCGCGGTACAACAATAACCGCGGGTAACACCGCGGGGTTCAGCTAGTCCTTAATATATTTGTTCTGCAGTGAGGACTCGGCCCAGCATACGCTGGCGATCTGCCCCGCTTGGGCGTCGCAGCGCCGGGCCCTCACTGCAGTCATCGGAGGGGATCTGTCGCTACCGGCCGTCATTCGCCCCATGGCCGGTAGCGACAGCAGTTTTACCGCGGTCGCAACCTTCTGTGAAGATGTAATCTCGCAGAAGGAGGCGGCGGAGAAGGCCCGGGAGGATGATATCCACTCGGACCCGATCCGCCGCCGGCGAACCGGGCGGCGGAGGCGCGCCTATCAGCGCCTCATGCCGCCCTGAGTGTGGCCGCGGATGGTCGGGATGGGTTTTCCCTTCCATCCGCTCTAGTGGTCACCCGCGAGGGGGCGACGTTACGCGTGTGCCGTACGTCGCCTATTTAGAGAGTTCATCAGCAGACGGTGCCCGCTTCAGTGCGGGCAGGCGTTGGGAGGGGTCCGGATGTGTTAATAACAGCAGTTCCCGGATCCCTCCCGTCTCAGGCGCAGAGTGGCACACCGTGTGGTTTTAGTCGGTTCGATTCCGACACACCGCCCCGCCGCAAACCCCGGCGGGGTGACGGCCCGAGGGGGTTTCCACACGTTAAAAAAAAAAAAAAAAAAAAAAAAAAAAGTCCTTAATATATTATTGACAGTATGGTGAGTTCTTGAAATTAAACTGTTATTTAATTTCTTTATTTTAATAATCTTTACAGTGGGAGAGCCTCGGTTCGGCATAAATGGGCCGGCTTGACCGGAGTGATACCATGGCCTCGCAGAAAACCGGTGTGAAATAGTGCCTGCGCTGTGTTTCACCGAGTGAGTGAGGCTACCGGAGGCCCATGTCTTAACTCCTCCCTGCTGTTCTACTGTTTCCAAGTTTCAAATTTATAAAAAAGAGAGATTATACAAATGCTGTTCTTTTTAAAAATTAGCAAGACTTTATAGGGTACTGTACTGTAACCATCCTATGTGATTGAATATTTTGAATTTTTTTTATCTGATATACTGTTTCGACTTTTAAAAAGAGCATCGAATTTGACGTGTCATTGCACTGGAATGCACTGCATCACACTTTTGATACTGAAGAACAGAAGGTTTATTCTGTAACAATTGATAGAAACTAACCTGCATGTAAAATACCAGTCTTTTTCAACAATTTGAGCGCCAACAACATCTGTTGTGTATAACTTCTGACAGCCTTAATATGTATGCCACTGTTTTTGCCATACTTCTTTAGTACTTCTCGTAAGTTCATGGAAAGAGGTTCTAGTACCATACACAAATGTCTCTTGTGGAAGAAATGACGGAATAAGCGGAGACAATGGAACTTGTCTTCGGGATCCGCGTCGTTTAGACGCTTGAGGACTTCTAATTCGCGAAGACCTGTTTTATGCCTGCAAAAAAAATACCGGGGTTAAATATTGACACATTTACAAGTTCATTGCTCCTCTGGGTTAATACCCCAAAAGTTCTTTAACAAAAAAGGTAGAGTGGAAGCTATTTGAAGAAAAACTACATATATCATTCATCTTCAAAAGACCAGATGGTGTTGTAATGTGTTGATGTGGGGGTCAGTTCATAAACTAATCACTTTTTAAAATTGTCAGTAGCATTAATTTATATTTGATCATATATGTAATGTACTCCACAATAAAGACATACCAATATAAATCTTTATATATATATAATTCTTCTGTGAGTGTGTATGTCACTGAACTACTCTCAAACGACTGGACCGATTTTGATGAAATTTTTTGTGTGTGTTCAAGGGGATCTGGGAATGGTTTAGATTCACAATTTTGTCCGCTGGACAATGTTTTTTTAATTAATTTTTAATTTATTAGTAGTTATGGCAAAACGACGTTTGCCGGGACAGCTAGTAGACATATAAAAGATTATTCGAAAATTAAAAATTAATCCAGGGATTTGTTTTGTGTAGTTATGCATGTTATGTTATCTTAAAGTAGTTATGCATTTAGGTTTTATATGATGTTCATTGTTCAAATGTTTTATAAAGTCAACTGCTGTTTAATTAAATTATTCCCTAGGTAATTTACTCAGTAAAGTACCCGTAACGTGTACTTTCTATAGCATAGAATAAAAACTTATCTTGAAATGGTATAGTTGACACGTCATGTAATCAAGTCTTAGATCTGACCACGATATACAACGTTCAATAATCGGTTCAGAGTTATGTAATAAGATAGACTTACATGATTTCGTTATTCCTAATTATCTTGACGGCAACTTCAGTATTTCCACGGGCTTGGTCTCGAGCGCGAACTACGTTGGAGAACACACCTTGTCCGGTGTATCCATACACAGAATATCTGTTATCCAGAATCTCGCTTATACGCACTCTGTGGAATAATTACGTTATTATTTTATTACAAAAATATGATGACTATAATAATAATCAATTGCAAAAAGGGGAACATTCAAGCAACTATGGATTTATTATTGCCACAAAGTTCTATGTGTCATTAAAAAATACTCTAATATAATGGCATTATTGATTATATTTAGAAAACCTAAATATAAATTTCACAGCTCTGCGCATTAATGAGAAATTATTTGTAAAATTTCGAGATTTTCAAGTTATATTATCGACTAGCTAAGTCCCGCGGTATGAACCGCGGGACTTAGCTAGCCGATTGCGTCACTTACTGACGTAAGTGGTCTCTTAAAATGGTTGTTATGTGCAAAAATATTTATTTATTTATTTATAACATTAATACACTGTGTGGAAGCAGATATCGCAGGTAATACTTACCGATAATATCCTTCAGCATCGTCCCAGTTGTCAGTCAAAGAAGGATTTTCCATAGCAGTCTTACTTTTGGGCTTGCCGGCTATTGGTGTCTGCTTAAAATTGAAATTACAAGAAGTTGAAAATATAAATAGTTGTTAAATAGTTCAGACACAAACATTTTTACGACCAGATTACCATGGAATTAACGTTTACTGTATACTTGACGGAACATAACAAAAAGTAAATTGGAACAAGGAAAACGGATAATTTTAGAGAACATCCACAAGACATTCGTTTGTATAAATTAGAATGAGACACCTCAATCGACACTTAGTGCTCACACAATACACTATCAAACTCACATCTATACTAAAGTTGTCCTGATCAGCAAACATATCCCATTCTCCGCTTTTGACGGACTTCTCCAGTTTTAGATCACTTTGCGATTCATTTTCGATGTTCTGTATTAATCCTGACACATTGGCATCAGACGTGGTATCTGCTGACTTCTCTTTAAGTTTGGTGTCAGAAATCACGTTTCTGACATCCTTCTTATCCTCTCGAGAGCTGACCTGGCTTTCTAACATGGCTATTGGGTCGGGCGTTTGCGGTGATGGCGCAGCGTTTTGTTGCGCCTGCTCATTTTCACGTTTGTCACTACCGAGTCTCTGTGGAAAAATATATATAATTACTTAACATAAATGAGTCAAAATATTAGCAATAAATTGAACCAGAATACCATGGAAATTCTTCAAGAACGCCTATATAATATAAGAAAATATAATTGGTTTCACATAAAATAAAATAATAATACATGCAAAGAGTAAATTATTTTAAAAATGAAGGCTCTGTCTAACCCAAAGGCGTGAATTTATGTACGTTAAGCATGATTACCTATCGTTATACAGGCACTTATCCTTCAAAAGAAGCTTTCTATTAGAAGTTCATATTTTCAGCTATACAAACATCCCTACCAATTTACTACCATTAGAAATCAAAACTTTCCTTTAGTGTAATAACTAGCTGTGGCCGCTACTTCATATATGTATACTTCAAGTTTTTTTTTTTCACCGTTTAAACCTTCCCTGGACTATGACAAACAATTCAAAATCAGCTAAATCGGCCCAGACGTTCTCGAGTTTTAGCAAGACAAGCGAACAGCAATTGATTTTTATATAAGAAGATATTCTTGAATAACTAGTGATAGTTAAACTATGTTAAGTAATTTGATGTTTCATTGACGCAGTAAAACATTAAATGTAATAAGTAATCGAAAGAACGATAAATGAAAATTTCGTTTGGTAAATGAACGCCATGGACGACGGCAAACTTTTACCGACCAAATTGGTTTTGATCTACAGAAGGGCCGTTTAAAAATCACCAAGAATGCAAGCAGCTATTGATAAAAGTAGACGAAGCAAAAGATCCATAGGAGTCTGGAGATCAATTGTATCTGCTTTCGTCTCTAGGAAATAGGTATGACGTTACGTATATATCACGACTAGCCGACCCACGCAACCTCGTTTGCGCCTTATATTGCCCGTAGCGTGAAAATTTCCCCCGTTTTTCAAACATTCTTCATTGTTGCTCAGCTCCTATTAGTAGTAGCGTGATGATATATACCCTATAGCCTTCCTCGATAAATGGACTATCCAACACCGAAAGAATTTTTCAAATCGGACCAGCAGTTCCTGAGATTAGCGTGTTCAAACAAACAAACTCTTCAGCTTTATATATTAGTATAGATTAATTCAGGAACATCTAACTGTAACCATCAATGAAATTCATGAAAATGTTTAGTGATAAGCTGGAAAAATCCAACTTTATTCACTAATGTGATCGGTAGGGCTACACGGAGTAGAAGATTCCGTATTTATTTATTTATTTATATCAACTGCTCGCTACACTCACAGTTACCCAACACGTGTAGCGAGCCATTATAACATTGGTGTTACAAATATAGTAATTAACTAGCTGAACCCCGCGGTGTTACCCACGGCTATTGTTGTACCGCGAGTAACGCCGCGGGACAAAGTTAGTCTAAAAAAATCTCCACCGGTGGCGATAATTGGAAAAAGTTACAAGTATCCCTACTAATAGAAGTATTTCAATAAGGATATAAGGAGCATGGCATATTTTCACTTCTGTGCACCCACGTACACGTGCTAACTAATATTCCAATACTTACTTTCATAAGCTGTTCTCTCTGTTTGCGTCTCCTTTCGATAATTTGTTCCTCTGTTTCCTCGTCATCGTCAGTGTTGATGGATATGTTGAGTTCCTCTTCACTCGAACTTGGTACTATCTGTGCTATTTCATTTATTGACCCCTAAAATATAAAACAAAATATCTAAGTTCATTTGGTTCAATCTTCTTTGTCATTTTATATCATTATTCGAGATGATTGATTGTATGTTAGAAGTTTGTACTACTGTGTTATAGAGAAGTGTATTTTAAAGTCTAGGTATAAACGATACTCAACACACATTTAATAATTCTGAATGGGAGTCACACCAACCATGTATGCCTCAGTAGTAATATCACTTATCATGAGTTGAAATAATAAATGAATAGACGGAATATAAAGATAAAAAAGCCCGCGGTGTGTTCTAAAAACTATACTACCTTACGCCGTGACCAGTGGTCTGCCCTGGAATTTCTCTCCCTTGATCGGTCTCTGAAACGTTCTCGAGACCTTCTGTCACGGTCGGACAATCTCCGATCAAACGCTGCTGATCGTTCCCGAGACCGCCGATAAGTCCTATCTCTGTCTCTTCGCCGCAATTCTGAAGACCGACGGCTACGATCACGATCTCTATCCCTCTCTCTGTCACGTTCGCGCTCTCTGTCACGCTCGCGTTCTCTCTCCCGTTCTCTTTCCTTCTCCCTCTCGCGCTCCCGTTCTCGTCTCTTTTCTCGTTCCCGTTCCTCCAGCTTTCTACGTTCCCTTTCTTTTTTGTCTCTCTCCTCTAATCTTCTCTCCATTTCTTTCCTACTTTCTCTATTTATTATCTGTCTTAAGTCTTCTTCGTGTTTCTTTGATTTATGTTTTTCTCTCTCAGATGAACGATCTTTACTTGATTTAAGCTTACTCCTACTGTCATGATCCTTATCTCTTCTAGATTTTTTTGAAATTGGTGACCTGGTATCATCGTTTAAGCATATAATGTCACCTGATTTACTACCTTTGGGATGAGCGCTATCATCATCACTTTTTTCTGAATAATAAGCAACAAGACGTGCTTGAAGTAACTCTTTCTGTTTCATTAGGTCCTCGAGGTTCAAATCGTCTTCTATTAGGTTCAGTTCAGGGCTCGCGCAGTCTTCTTGGTAATTTTCACTATCAGAGTTTGAAGAAATAATCTCTAAAGCGTCTTCTTTGTCAACTTTTCTGGCATGGTTATTTTTGCTATGGGATTTGCTTGATGCATCACCATTTTTAGGTTTATTTTTTTCTGGCGTGAACCGTTTTGTCTGTTTAATGCTTTTACTTTTCTTTATCAATTCTTCCACGTCCGAAAGAGAAGTCTCACTCTCTATTTTGGGACTTTTTGGTTTTTCTTTCTTTGATTTCTTTTTCTTTTTATATCCCTTTTCATTGTTATCCTCAGAGCGTTTACGTTTCTTTTGCTTCTTACTTTTCTTCTTCTTTTTGCTTTCGTCGTCAACTTCTTCGCCGTTAGTAGACTTTTCTTTATCAACAACACTGTAAACAAAACAAATCTACATATACTTACTGAATTGCTTTTCCTCGCATGTTTTCCGACGCCCTTTCCCTTCACTATATTATGAACAATTCTGTAATTTAGACGGTATGATCAGTGATAGGGAAATTGGAGAAAAATATACGATGGGTGGCAATGCAATACGGGTTAACGAGGACTTGCTGTTAATTAATTTAGGAAATATATTCTTGAACCTCCAATTTCCTCACTATTAAGTCACAATTTCAAATAACACTACTTATTTAAGAGTAAAGAAACCTGAATTGCATGTCACCAGCATTCAAACTATACAGATTACATACAAACCTTGGTTTTAATTCAAAAGAATTTATTACATTAATAGTGATGTCTATAGAGAAATGAGAACGATTCATATTTGCAGTGTGTAATTTTATTGAATATTAATCATGTTTGAAAATAATTTATTAAGTTATTTTTAAGCTTATCCATTACAATTCCATTTTTTTATGATTTGACACTTTGGAGTACAACCAAGAAGGTTGACAATAAAAGATGTCAAGATACATGAAAATAGACGAAAATAATATAGGCATAGACGACGGAAGAATACGACAAATAGGCTAGCTAGATCAACACTTATCTACCTTTTTTACGAAAATTATGCAAACGGAGGAGTATGAAAGGAGATGGCCAATTTCCTAAGGCATTCTGCCTAGCATATAAAATTCATGTATATTAACGAATTTCGTTTTGTTTTGAACTTAACTTTAAAACTAACTGTAAAAGTTACACAGATTAGTAATTTCAGATTTCTTAGAAATTAACAAAAACATGTCTTGGTCACGAACCTCCCGGACCTACAAGTAGCTTATTGTAGTCTTCAAAAACAGTTTAATAATAAGTAAAACGATAAAATAAAAGTAATCAATGAACTCAAAACGTATTTTTTAATATAGAACTTGGTATACAACGTTTGTAGTAAGCGCCGGAAAGTTGATGATATTTCACTGACACCGCTTGTCACCAGTTAAATAAAAATAAGAATTACTTCTACAAATCATTTTCTGCGCTGTTTTGGTAATCCAAAATAACATTTTTTTATGGAAAGGCATGTCTAACGAAGACACAATATGTTTTTTTAACCGTCCCGTTGCTATACCGCAATTAATACACTTCATTGTAAACAGTTCACAATGTCCAAAACGTAAGCACATACAGGTTCGTATTGATAAGCACTAGATAATGGTTGGGCAACGGAATCAGTCTGTTTAGAATAGCAGTCGATATGGAGAAAAGATTATCGCACAGTTTACAAACAAGAAAAAACGCGATGACTTCAAAATCTCAAACGAAAAATCCTGTGATTATCGTTGCACCTATTATGTCGTTTCGTTTTATAAACAAGAAAAAAAGTTTTGTAAAAATAAGTATTTCGTAGTATTCACTCGAATGAAATATTTAATCATAATATGAAATATTTGTCCTATGTCCAACAGTGGACTGCGATAGGCTGATGATGATGAAATATTTAGTCATATTTTGTTGATTACTCAGTCAACAAAATATAAATATTATTATGATTACGATAAGAAATAATGATTTATCAGTCAGGATAATTTTTAATATTACTCTCATGGATTATTACTATTTTAGCTTCACAGCTAACAGGGAAAGTAACGTTTATCCAAAATGGCACGATACGCCAGAAACGAAAAACAACTATTTAAGTTTAAAATACTTTTTCAAAATTTGTACGAAAATGTAAATACTTTTGTAATTTTTACGTCTATTTTTATTCATTTATAATTAGGCGTACATTAATGTATATGTCACTGAGTAACTAGGCTGAAACTGGCCATGTCATTTAGCACAGTTAAATAGTATATTTTATACTAGCTGAACCCCGCGGTGCTACCCGCGGTTATTGTTGTACCGCGATTAACGCCGCGGGGCAAAGTTAGTCTAAAAAGTAGCCTAAGTTACTCCCTGGATCATCAGCTACCTGCTAGTGAAAGTCCCGTCAAAATCGGTCCCTTCGTTTCAGAGATTATCCGGAACAAAGAGACAGACAGACAAAAAAAAAACTACATTTTTGGTATATGTACCGTGTGTACATACACATGCATTTAGTAAAAAGCGGTTATATTCATATTAAAAACAGACACCCAATTTTATTTATTTGTATAGATGTATAGACTACCTGAGCTGGGAAGTTTTGAACCGCCTTATTTATTTTTATTTGGTAGAAATTTTAAAAGTTTCTAAAAAGCTTGTTTTAATAACTATGCTGGGTAGCACGCTTCACACAAGTAGTGTATAGCTACGGACAAAAAAATACTTTTTCCGGTATCTTTTAATTTTTCTTGTACACAATCTTTGTCCTAACAATAATGAACACATACAGAATAATTATTTAATTTGGTGCAGCCGATCGGAAGTTATGCGCGTACATACATTTTGGCGATTCATTTTCATATTTATAGATATAGAAGATTAAGATCACTTACTCTTTTCCCATCTTTACTGCACTACTCGAAGTTAGTACGTTTGAAGACCTGTAAAGACATAACACAACTATTTAGCAATTGTGGGTACTGCAAATGTAGTTACAGTGTAATGGAGTGAGCTCAAAATCACTCTCCTGCTCATAATAACCTCTTTGTGTTGTCTACATAATAATATGTAGAATATTCTATTATGATATCACGAATCAATATGGATTTGATCAACATAGTACATAAGTATATAAAAACTATAAAGCACATATGCAAATACTAAAAGCAGAGTACGCCTTGAAGACACAGGCGAAGAAATAGAGATATATAGAGGAGTCAGACAGGGTGACCCATTGTCACCAAAACTATTTATTACAGTTGTAGAGGGTATAACCCAGAGACTTAACTAATTGGTCAAAGACCGGTATAATGATAAACAACTTTCGTTTAAGCTATTTAAGATTTGCAGGCAAAACTGCACTATTTGCTGAAACAGCTTCAGAAATTAAGTTAATGTTACAAACGCTGAATGATAAAACGATAATGATAAAGCGTAAAGTACAGACAGTAAAATAAAGACAACTTATGAGAAATAGCAAAATAATATCAATCGGAGTAACAGGAAAAAGTATAGAATATGTAGAAAGCTATATTTACCTGTGAAAACAGATATTATTTAACAAAAATAGTAACGAACAAGAAGTAGATAGAAGAATCAGCATAGCATTGAAAAAATACTGGTCGCAAAAAGAAATTAGGTATAGCTTGAAACTCAAAAGTCTCCAAGTCAAGTCCCACATATGGCCATATGGCTACCAGACCGGAACATTCACAAAGAAATAAATGAATAAAATAAATTCTTGTCAATATGCAATGGAATGGAGTATATTAAAGCTGCGAAAAAGTCAAAAAATAAGAAATATAGATATAAGAAAGAAAAAGAACTAATGGACGCTCTAAACTAAAACATGCATTAAAAATGAAATGGAGATAGGCAGGACACTTAACCAGATACATTGACAATAGATGAACGATTAAAACAATAAAATAGAGAGGCCCCAAAGGGAAGAGAAAGGTAGGCCGACTTAAAAAGAGATGAGAAGACGAGACTAAAGAAATAGCAGTAAAAAAGTGGCAGCACCATATATTATATACACACCTCAACAAAGTCTAGTTAAAAATCTTTTTAGTTTCCATAAAAAGTGTATATACTAAATGAAAACCCTCTAATTCCATTTTCAAAATTTAAAAATATAAAAGAATAACAATGCTAAATAATAAAATTGTTGGTAATTCATTACGAAAAGAAAAATTAAAATTGTTTTTATGCTATATTTTATTAATTGATTATATTGTCTTTTTTTTTAATTGAACTTGCTGTGCTAGCTTCAAAAGTCATGTCACGAGCCGTGGGCATGTTAGAAAATGGGTGCTATTCAACACCTCGTTGTTAAGACCTTACATACCAGCCAAAACGTGATATCAACATTGTGGTCACGTTATCGTAAGTAAGTTAGTGCTGGTAAGCGATCAAACCGTGTTAAGGAGGTTGCATGAAGTCAACCTTCATGGTCGAAGACCGATACGTGCTCCAGCTCTGCGACGTCGCAATCGCGGTCGGCGGCTTTCGTGGGCTCGGGAGCGTTTGTCTTGGAGTGAACAACAATGGTCATCGGTGCTGTTCACTGATGAGTCCCAGTTTGGATTTCATCCGGATTCAAGAAGAACTCGTGTTTGGAGAACTCCAGGCAGAGTTAGCCGTCTGCGGCACTCGTATTCGGTTCACTCCTACCGAGGCGGGACGATCAAGGTGTGGGCAGAAATTCGTCTTCGTGGGCGAACCCGGCTCGTTTGGATTCAAGGCAGCATGACTGCACGAAAATATCTCGTAGAGCCTGTGATTATCCCATAAAGCATCCAAATGGGCCTGGAGTTTCTAATCATGCACGATAATGTTCCTCCTAATACGGCGCGACTGGTATTGACAGCTCTTCAAGATCATAACATTCAAGTTTTGGATTAGCCTGTCGGTTGCCATGCCTGGGACATGTTACAACGAAAAGCATTGAGAGATTTTCCGCCAAATTTGACGACGGAACAAGAACTATACAGAAACTTGCAAAGAACTTGAGACCTCATACCACAGCAAGACATTGACAATTTAATTTTAAGTATGAACAATCTATGTCGATGTATAATTAATGACTGACTATTAATAATTAGATTTTATTACATTTTTAATTATTTTATTAATATTAATAATGTTACAAAAATTCTATGACATTTGTTTTCGTACCAATTTTCTACAACAATTAAAAACGTTTACTTCTTAATTGAAAACAAAAGAATCACAAATTAATATAAGCTACTTTTCTTCCATTTACTATCTATGAAAAATTCTTCTTAGATTTTTAGATATTTGATGAAATATAAAATATCCCTAGACTTTGTTGAGGTGTGTATATAGCAGATCTTTATAGTATAGATAAAAATACACCAACCAGTAGAAATTACTAGTAGGACTAAGAGTAATTGCTAAAATGTTCATTTCACTTAAAACTACATTTAGTTTTACTGATGGGGATAGCTAAGTGTACTGGCGATTTAGTTTTTTACATTTTGGACATCTTACACATAACGCCATCTAGTCCCAAACTAAGCAAAGCTTGTACTATGGGTACTAGACAACTGATATACACATAAATATTATTTTTTTTTAAAACATACATTAAAACCAATATTTTATTGAAATAATATTACATTTTTCTTATTGGTCCGCTTAGTTTGGGACTAAATGGAGCTGTAAGGCAGATGTCTGAGATTCTTTTTAAACTTTTGCGACTATACACATTACTTGACTGTACATCGGGACTTAATCGTGATAATGAATGATTTACTGAATAGCAAAACAAAGTCAGTTTGAGTTTTAAGGACTGCATAGCAACATAGCAAAAATACATCAAAGACATTGGAATACTAAATCCCAAACTATAATAGGTAACCATGGAAAACTATCATGCAATCAGTTCAGATGTAAATCTATATATAAAAATGAATCCCTATTTGCCTTGGTCACGACATCACGTGTGAACGGCTGAACCGATTTTGTTGTTGGATAGCCCATTTAGCGAGGAAGGTTTTAGGCTACGTAACATCACTCTACGACCAATAGGAGCCGGATATCGACCAAAAATGTTAGGTTGGAAATGGGAAAAAAATATTTCTTATGGAGAGACGCAAACGGAGTTGAGCGGGTCAGCTAGCATACAAAATAATACAAATACCTATACCAAAATAAAATAAATAAAGTAAAGGTGACTAACCAAGGTTACTAACAATTTAAATGCGAGGATGTAATGATGGACTCCCTCAATACCAGTTAGTACTAACTAGTATTGAGGGAGTAGGTACATCATTACATCTTAAGTATTGAAATTGTTTCTACAAAACATTCAAAGAATATCTATTTCTTAAAATATTCATATTCAAAACAGGTATCATTCCAGAACATTCATACCATCACATCACATCAACAGCCTTTAACAGTCCACTATTGGACATACTGGCCAGACAGTCTCATATAGCGTATATTCCTACATAGTTTGCTCCCTTAATTGACTATAACAGCACCCCTAATCTCTCACAGACCATTGGGAGTCAAATTTAATTATCATGCACAAGAAAGGACCCACAGAATTTACAACAAAAGGCTTATAAGTCTCATGCCAAAAGCCTATTAAATATACACAAAACTAATTCCAATAAGAATCACAAGTATTTTAGAGGAAAAACAATCAATAGGACAGGTTTGGTTTAGAAAAAACAGTACAACAGATCCCATGCATAGCATCATTGATTCATCATTCAGAGACGCTAACAGGACTTATAGGTTAGTGGAAAACATGACACGAAATCCCCAACAAGATTGAAATACCATTTGCCGGTTGTTTTTAATCACCTGTCTCCAGTTTTAACTAGAGAGGGATCATTGAAAATGGTGACAGTGAAAGTCCCATCAAAATCGGTCCAGCCTTTCCAGAGATTACCCAGTACAAACAGACAGAGAAAACAAAATGTTAACTACATTTTTGTATATGTACCATGTGTATTTATACATCTGCATTTAGTAAAAAGCGGTTGTTTTAATAAAACAAACAAACACTCCAATTTGATTTATTTGTATAGATGTCTAGATATAAACCTAATACCTAGCAGGGGGACACTAGGTTGACCACGAAGGAAAAGGATAGATGACATCGTGGCCTGGACCACTGGGGTGCCAACTAAAAGAGGCTGCTTATGATCACGAGGGATCTGCTGACCTCAAAACTTCATTTTAGGGAAAGCACCCCATGATGATGATGATGATGATAGATATAGATCTCCCACAATATAAGTGTACAATATTTATCTGTTACTTGTTTTTATCCAGTGTCCTGCACACCACAAAACTGACCATGAATCAATTGTAGTTGTGAACAGTTTAGAATACAGAGTGGGACCACCCCTAATCAACCCGTGTCTATTCTAAGAGACGAATCAGGAAGCAAACTACTTAGGACGACAGCACAGCAAAAAATACAAACCTTATCCCAATGTATTAAGTATTATTGTGTTAAAAGAATCAAGGATTGAAGTAAAATAATACCTAACTATATTCTATTTATTACTGTCATGCATGGCAGTGAAATGTGGGGTTATTGTGTACTAACTCGGTTGGATTATAAAGTAGTATTATCAATATAACAATTATTTCTAAAGTATATTGACATTGAACATGTGAGTATTGAAACTTATAGATTGTAAAAAATGTATGAACCACTAACTATGTCAAACTAACTGAAAATATACATGCAACTTTAACTGAATAACAACTGGTATTTTCCTAAAGAACATTCATGTCTTAGTTTAATTTTGATGCATCCTTATTCATCAAAATTATATATATAATATATAATTATATACTCTTTAGGTTACGTGTTTTATTTCAAATACCCTGAGTTTGACTAAAACATTTTACCTTACTTTAGGGGCAGCACCTGAAGAAAATAATGTAGGATTGTATATAAAACCGAACACAATCCGAAACTGCGGTCAATGATTAAATAACAAAAGGTATTTCTAATATTATGTAGTTATAGTTCACTTAATTTATAACTTTATCACAATTTTTAAGCATTTCAAAAAATAATAAACGTGACATTACTTTTCGACAACCACCATAAACTTTCAAGAGCGTTGTTTCTGTTTCGCTTTCGTTTTTACTAATTTCCGAACATATTAGCACAGGAGTAAAAAGCTATACCAAAATTCTTTCTTGTTTATGGTTTATTGGGCTTACCAGAACGACGGTCGACGACAAAGAAATAACAAACAACGCCTAAATGTCTGTTAATACGTGTAGAAACTAAAATTTTACGGCTATCTAAAGAAAATTGTAAAACATGGAACTAAATGAATCCAAGTCTGGTGGAATAAAGATTTTAGTTTTAAAAAATAGGCTAACTTCTCTTACTTGTTTGGAACTAAATTACGCTGTCAGAGGAATAATTAAAAAAAAAACCCATACACAGCTTTACTTACTTTCATAGGGATTTCGTAGAAAATAAAAAAACAATTACAAATTTGTTGTTCTATTAATAAACTTTATGGCAAATTAATAGAACAACAAATTTGTAATTGTTTTTTCAAAACACGAAATTTAATAATCATTGAGAACGTACAAGTTGAATAATGTATGGGGGCTTTATGCACTAAAGGCAAATCCATAGACTAAAACTGATTAAGACTTTTTCTCATGCCTATGCCTTCAATCAACAAGTTTTTGCACAACCCTACACTAAATCAATACCAATCTGTATTGATTTATGAAAATTAAGCCAGTAACAAGTAGAAGCAAATAAAAGTACGCATCTGGTTCTCTTGTTGCATTAGTGCATGAGATTTCTCTTAGTACGGACCTCATTGCCTCAGTCAGTTAATAAGTGGGATTTCCAGAGAGTGAGTTCCAGGAGCAGTGCATCTTTTTCGAGTAAGTAAAAAAATAATTTTGCCAAAAATCATAGATATACTTTGTTAACTTTAACTTAATACCGATATAGTACTTCGTTACAAGTTCTGCGTCTGATTACAGAAATGATAAGAAATAAACCGGTGTCGGTTAACACAGTTTCTCACGATGACGAAACGGGAGAAACGATCACGTACACTATTAACGAGGAAACGGGAGAACCGCTAGTGGAGGACACTTCACCGTCCATTAACTTTGCCATTAGGCAGGTGTCGAAGCCTCCTGAAGAGAAGTACATGAATTTTCCGCGCGGTTATATTTCGAAGACAAAGAAGTTTCAGTCTTTGAAGGCGAACATAATTGCTGGTTCGAATCAAGTAAGCCACCGCATGCTACTCATTCCAACTTTGATGATCTTTCCGAGCTTGTTCTGTGTGGTTCTGATGGTGCTGGAGGTTTTCCTTCATGTTCGCTGCCATAAGAAAAACAAGCTGCTGAAGGAACCCAATCTCTACTACCGGAGCCCATTCCATGTTGTTACCAGCACTTTCTGTGGGGTATGCCGTGACTGCAACACTGCTTCTAGGATTGGACAGCTGCAAGATCAACGTCGCAACCGCTATGACTACTTCAGGGGCATAGCCATTTAATTCTATTAACATTCAACAATTATACATTCAATTATATCTAGGTGTTGGTCATATTTAATATATCAATATGACTTGTGTCTATTCTACTTAATCATAATCTAGTAATACTATTGGAAATGTATTTATTTTTGACTTTTTGACTACTTTTGATCTGGGGAACTTTCTACTACTTTACTGATTCTATCTCATTTCTCACTATATAGAATAGCATACTATACTTCTAAGGGATGGTATTATCATACAAATCAAGTATGCAGTGAATTTAATGTGTTCTCTACATTAAACATGTTATGATAGGTATATTTGGTTAGTTTTGTTTTTTATTATTTTTATTGAATATTAGTTTTATGATTTGTGCAGATTAAAACCTATTAGGGTGAAAAACAGCAAGATTATTCTCATATGATATCAGGCAACACTTTTATACTGGCGGAACGCTCAAAATTACAGGCAGGGTACCTACTAGGATAAATAAGAATAAAATATCTTGTTGGATATTCCTATAAAGAGTGAATATTCGATGGAATGTAAAAAAATCGTAAATTGAACAACTTGAAATTGACTTATTCAATTATGTTGGCATTTATATTGCTTGGCATTAATTCCCTATAAATAGTTTCATGAGGCCTTTAAGACGCTCGCCAACGGCGACTTTTTGCAGCGAGGCTGTCGCGCGTTCGCATTAATACTCAAATCGCAAGTTGTGTGCCCTCGCCCACATAATGCTGCATTGCTGCAAAAAGTCACCGTGGGCGAGCGCCCTTAGTTTTGAAATATGATGTAAACGGAGAGACTGATTGGCCAAACATGACAATTGAGCCAAAGAAAATGTAGTTACCGAACTGTGGCTTGCAGGTAAATTGCTTTAGAATTCAAAGTCAAAAACATCTTATTGTGAACAGTAAACTTGAAGGATTTATGGGCTGCAGCGCTTTGTTTAAACCTGGGTGATTTGGCGCGACTTGAGGGTGGCCTAACTCATGTAGCGGACCATGCCGAAGGCCTGATTATGTTTGATATATAGACATTATATACTGGTATGAGAATTAAGGTCCACAATTATTGTGGAGCAGACTAGACAGCAGATTAAATTTTCTTCCTGCAATGTTTGAAAGATATATGGTTATTGAGATGCTGGCATGCGGAAATGAAAATTGTAATTTGTAAATAATTAGTATTCTAGAATGTTTCACATAGTGGACAAAAGACTTTCTCGAGTAGACTTAGAATTCAGCTGGGGGCCACGGTTTCTTAAGATTGAAAGATATGCATTTAATAAGGTATTACCCACTTCATAAAGGAATCCAATTTTTGTCTACAAATTTTTAGGTTTTCTTGTGTCTAAGGTGATGGTATTATTCGTATGATAACGCATGTAAATTATGATACTCATTCAATTATATCGTAATAAATATCATGATAAAAATAAATGTAGTTTTTTTATTTACTGTAGAGACTGAACCGGTTCTGTAATCATTGACAAAATGGTGGTAATGTAGTCTTAGTAGTCACTTTTATAGATTACTAGCTGTGCCCGCTACTTGGTACACATGACATTTGGATTTTCAAGTAATTTTTTTTTTTCACCGTTTCAACATTCCCTGGACTACGAGAAAAGGCCCAGCCGTTTTCAACTTTTATCGAGATAAACGAACAGCAATTAATCTATACTTATAAAATAAGTCCAGACTGACTGATTCATCATCGCCGAGCGTAAACTATGGTAGTAAGGGCTATGAAATTTTGTGAGTAGGATCGTTTCATTGAGTAGATACCCACCAAGAGAGGAATTTTGGAATTTCTATCCCTAAGGGGGTGAAATAGGGGTTGAAAGTATGTATGGAAGTTCGTCATTTTTTAAGTTAGAAATATGAAACTAATCGTTTCTGGATATTCTACCCCTAAGGGTGATATAGGGGTTGACATTTCGCATATAGGTTAGTCTGGAAGTTCGTCATTTTTGAAGTTCGAAACACGACACTTTGTTTTTCGGCTTCTGATTAAAAATGAGCAGATTTCTGTCTGTAGAGTAGTATTTCTGGATATTCTACCCCTAAGGGATAAAATAGGGTTTGAAAGTTTGTATGGAAGTTCGTGAGTTAGAAACATGAAACTTTATTCATGTGCTGCTGATTAAAAAAGAGTAAAGACGTATTTAAGCGTGTCTGGATATTCTACCACTAAAGGGGTGAAATAGGGGTTGGAAGTTTGTATGGAATTCCGTTATTTTTTAAATTAGTACCATGAAACTTTAATTTTGGGCTCCTGATAAAAAGTGACTAGATATCTATTTAAGCGTTTTTGCATAATCTACCCCTAACTAAGGGGTTGACATTTTCTCATGGAAGTCCGTCATTTTATAAGTTAATAACATGAAACTTCATTTTTGGGCTACTTATTGAAAATGAGTGTATATACCTATAAAAGGATTTCTGGATTCTCTACCCCCAAGAGGGTGAAATAGGGGTTGAAAGTTTGTACGGAAGTTATTTTTAAGTTGAAAACATGAATTTTTTTGGGCTACTGATTAAAAAAACTGGTCAAGTGCGAGTCAAACTCGCGCATCGAGGATGCCGTAAAAACCTGTAGGTGTATTATATGATGTTACTAAAAATTTATGCTTATAGCAATTTTTCCTTTGTCTGTGCTATAAGACGTTGCTTTATGCTATCAAATTTCAAGATTCTGAGTTCACGGAAGTACCCTGTAGATTTTGAATCCTGAAGCTTGATTGCTGAAATGTGCAGCATAAACGGCTGTATCTTTTAATTGCCTTGGTTTGTTTTTTCACAGCTCCAAGGAACGGTAGACTTGAGTATTTAATATAAATTTCTGCTTGACATCTCCACGCGTTCCTAAAAAAAAGGATCGTAACTGACAGACTATAAAGGTTCCGTTTTTTTCCTTTTGAGGTACGGAATTCTAAAAATGAATAGATGCGTATGTTTACTGGACCCGGTCTAAGTACACGGTGCCGTTCTCAAAGTTGTACAAAAATATGTGTACCTCGGGCAGACTGCAGTTAGGTAGAAACAAGTTTGAGCATGAGGTGAACAGGAGAATTCAGTCAGGTTGTCAACGTTTGGAAAATTTCGTCGGGTCTTTTTATCGTCGATTCCACAGTGCCGAAACATGGAAACTTACGACACGACTGTTTCACAAGTTCAAAGTCGTTCAGCGTAGGTACTATAGAGAGGGCTATGATCGACATTCCTTTAAGGTCCGTCCGGACGGACGGATCGCACGCATCAGGAATGAGGTGATCCAGCAGAGAACCAAGGTCATCGATATAGTCCACAGGATAAGCAAGCTGAAGTGGCAGTGGGCTGGCCATATCAGACGCAGAAGTAATAACCGTTGGGATAAACGAGTTTTTGAGTGAAGACAGCGACTCGGCAAACGTAGTGTAGGACGTCCACAGGTCAGGTGAAATAATGATCTGCCCAAGACAGCTGGCAGTAGCTGGATGCGAGAAGCCGAGGATCGAACAAGTGGCGTGCAATTGGAGATGCCTATTTCCAGCAGTGGGCTGCAATAAGCTGATGATGATGAGATACGTATTTAAGCTTTTCTGGACATTCTACCCCTGAGGGGGTGAAATACTTGTTGAAAGATTGCATGGAAGTCCGTAATTTTTCAAGTTAGAAACTTGAAACAATATCTTTGGGCTACTAATTAAAAACGAGTAGATACGTATTTAAGCGCTTCTGAATATTTTACCCCTAAGGGGAAAAATAGGCATTGACATTTCATATATAGGTTAGATTGGAAGTATGTCATTTTTTAATTTAGCAGCCTACAAACTTTCGTCTTTATGTTTCTGATTACAAATAGATGAATAACATTTATGGGAATTCTGTTCCTAAAGGGGTTAAAATATGGGTCGAATGTTGGTTAGAAAGTTCTTTTAAAAAAGCTATTGATCAAAAATAAATAAATAAAATAAAATACGTTCAATAACATGAATAAATTATTCATATGTACTTACTTTTACACAGTTTTATTGAAATACATATAATCAACTGCCACACGAGCCGCGGGCAGCAGCTAGTTTTTATATAAAAAGTTATTAAATTTCTAAATGCTACATATTAAAGACAAATTTTACACAGACGCCTAACTACCTCTGGCTTACCACTAACTGACTCCTGAGATGCCCTTGGACGCACTGAGCGGAGCGGGTAGGGGCGCGGCAACGCTGGTGGTCGCCGGAGATCGCAAGGCTGCGACAAGTCTGCGTGACCGCGCGACGTCAGTTGTCCAGGCTCCGCAGGAGGCGTCGCAGCCCCGGAGATGCGGCAGTCCGAGGGGCGGAGTTGCTGGTGGAATACAGGGAGTCCAAAAGGACCCTTCAGGCAGCGATAAAGCGGGCCAAGAGTGAGGCCCGCCGGGACTTGCTGGAGACCCTGGAAAGTGACCCTTGGGTTTGCCCTTACCGCATGGTTAGGGGCAAGATGCGCCCATGGGCTCCACCACTGACCAGGTGTCTTCAGCCAGAGCTGCTTGAGAGGGTCGTTGCCTCCTTGTTTCCATCGCGAGTGGTGGAGCATACTCCACCACAGATGGCTCCGCCTACGACGCCTGAGGTGCCTAACGTGGATATTGACGACGTGCCTGAGGTCACTTGGGTAGAACTAGCGCTGGCGGTGCAACGGCTCAAAGCCAAGAACACAGCCCCAGGACCCGATGGCATTCCAGGCCGAGCGTGGGTCCTGGCTCTAAATGGAGGCGCCGGCTCTCGAGCCCCGACTGAGAGGGTTTTTCACCGCATGCCTCGAGCAGGGCCGGTTTCCGAAATTGTGGAAGACGGGGAAACTGGTTCTGATCCGAAAGGCCGCCCTCACCACCCGCCTACCGGCCTATAGTGTTGCTTGATGAGATAGGCAAGCTCTTTGAAAGAGTGATTGCGTGGCGCCTCGTCAAGCATCTCCAGAGTAGGGCCGGATCTGGCGGATAACCAGTATGGTTTCCGTCAGGGGCGCTCCACCGTGGATGCGATCATGCGCGTGAAGGCTCTGGCGGAGGAAGCAGTTTCTCGGGGCGAATTGGTACTGGCGGTTTCCTTGGACATCGCCAATGCGTTCAACACTTTGCCCTAGAGTTGCATCAGGGAGGCGCTAGTGTATCACCGAGTGCCTCCCTACCTCCGCCGCATAGTCGGGGCATATCTGTCGGAGAGAGCCGTCATCTACCCAAGTAGGACCGGTCTCGGTAGACGTGAAATGTCGTGCGGTGTCCCGCAGGGGTCGGTCTTAGGGCCGCTCCTGTGGAACATTGGCTACAATTGGGTGCTTCGCGGTGCACTCTTAGATGGGGGTCGCCGTCACATGTTATGCGGATGACACGCTTGTGACGGCGTGTGGCAGGACGCACCGTGAGGCAACCCTGAGGGCCACGGCCGGGGTTGCCCAAGTCGCCGAGAGAATCCGGCGGCTGGGTCTCGAGGTGGCTCTGCACAAATCCGAGGCTCTGTTCTTTCACGGGCCTCGGAGCAAGCCACCTGATCGACTCAGCCTCATAGTAGGAGGCACTCGCATCGGCATCGAGCCCTCTATGAGGTACTTGGGGCTCGTACTCGATGGCCGGTGGGCCTTCGGATACCACTTCCGAAGTCTGGTCCCTAAGCTGGTTGGTGCAGCACGTGCATTGGCACGGTTGCTGCCAAACATGAGGGGGCCCGATAACTCCTGCAGGAGACTCTACGCGGGGGTTGTGCGGTCCATGGCCCTTTATGGGTCCCCAGTATGGGCGGAGATCCTTTACCAGTGGCGCAAGGAGGCGCAGGAGTTGGGTAAGAGTCCTGAGACTCGAGAAATCGATGATCAGAAAGCCCAACTCCGCCAGGTCCTCGTGGAGGAATGGAAGAAACGCCTTGGGCAACCGAGCGCTGGGCACGCCGTTATTGCGGCGGTAAGACCCGTTATGGAGGATTGGCTCGAGAGGCGTCATGGGACCCTCTCATACCGGCTGACGCAGGTGATCTCTGGAAAAGGATGTTTCGGAGATCACCTGTGTCTGATCTGCAAGGAGCCAACGCCTGAGTGCCACCACTGTGATGGCCAGACTATGGACACGGCGCTCCACACGCTGGCAGAGTGTCCGGCGTGGGGGGAGCCGAGGCGTGATCTCGTGGCGGCCATCGAGGTGGAGTTTCTCTCGCTCGGTAACATGATTGCGGCCATGTTGCGGAGCGAGAGCGCTTGGAACTCCGCTGTTTCTTTCTGCGAGCAAGTTATGCTGGCAAAGGAGACGGCGGAGCGGGACCGGGAGAGGTTTAGAACTCTTCCGGCCCGCCAGGCCTGGGAACGGGCCAGGTATCGCAGGCGACTCAGGCGCCGGAGATCGCAGAACGATCTCCGTCCTCCATAAGCGCAGGCCTGGGGGTGACAGATGAAGCCATCTGTCACCCTAGCAGAAGCAGGCGGCGCGGACGCTGCAGAGCGTGTGCGAGAGTAACGGGAACATTGGGGTTCCCACACAGGAGGGGACCACCTATAAACCGTAGGTGCCCGGTACGTCGGGGTTCCAGGGTTTTCCTTTCTAGGGTGTACCTGGTTCCCCGGCATATAGTATCCGAGACGGCGTGCGGTTTTAGTCGGTTCGAGTCCGACATGCCACCAGAAGGTGGCATCCGAGGGGATTTCCGCACGAAAAAAAAATAAAAAAAGGGGCGCGGCAACGCAAGTAAACCTGTTTTCGAAACCAGCGAGCCAGTAATTTTGTAGAATACCTAAATAAAGATTTTATTTAGTTATTATTTTACATATGTATATGCAGGGCTTTTTTAGTCACTTCTTCTTTGGGGGAACGCTAATCTAGTTTTCAAAAGTTTCTATAATTACCAGAATTGTAAAGCAACCCCGTTTTCGATAAAAACATGAACTTACATTTTCTTAAGAAACAATATAAAAAATGTAACTTTCGTTGTCAATAAACTTTGTCTAAATAATCGCGAAAATCTGAATAATGTTTCAAAAGTTTCATTATTCATCGTGTTTCACAGGTGAATGCGAAACCGGAGGGCGGAGGCCCAATGATGTAGAAGCATCTCAATAGGCCGCCAAACTGTGCGTTACCATGCTCCATTGTTCTTGCAATGAGTATCGTTACAACTCTTGGATTCTGCTCATGATTTCCATTAGGCAGAATAGAGTAACTTTGCTATCGTCTGAATAGCAATGTAGGTATGTTGCCACGGGCGAACATGTCATTGCGTGCGTTAGAAGATCACACGTGGATCGTTTCGGCCTAACGCCATGTTGCCGATCATTTAGCAACGAGTGATCTTCCAGGTAGTGGACCAATTGCTAGTTGATGATCCATTCAAGCACTTTGCAGAGAAAAGAAGTGATGACTAGACGTCGCTAGTTGGCCGGATCTGAATGGTCGCCTTTTTAGGTGATGGTTTGAATGTTCGCCTCTCTTCAGGCCTCTGGAACAATACTCTGGAACTGGTTAGGGACGGACAGGGACTTCTTTGTAGGGAATATAATATTTAATACCGACAGACATGTCACCACCTATGGCGGACGCACTCCACCCCTGTCCTCATAGCAGCTCGGAAACCACGGGATGGGTGCAATGTAATCGCACCTTCCATCCCAGTCAAGGAGTGAAATAATCGCCTTTTTGCTACTACATGTCGTGGTAAGAAGAACCATCCATTAACACTCCACGGGCAATAGGAGACGCAAACGAGGTTGCGTGGGTCGGCTTGTGTAAATATAAAATACTATGAGAAATAAATATAATAAAAGTTATATAAATAAATATATAATTATACATTAATCTATACTAATATATAAAGCTGAAGAGTTTGCTTGTTTGTTTGAACGCTCTAATCTCAGGAAATACTGGTCCGATTTGAAAAATTCTTTCGAGAGAAAAAATTGAAGATTTGGCACACGGCAATTTATGAAGAGCCAGTTTATTTTAGGGTTTTTAGTGTTTTTTGGCAGGGAGTTTTCGTTGGAAGTTTTTTGGAAGTCGTTTTTTTTATATAATTGAGATAGCGCTTTTATGACGAAGTTGTAAGTGTCAGCTAGCTTCTTATATTTTTTTCTTACATTTTGAGTTGCAGACTGTGGTATTGCACACGTACAATAGCTTGCAAATTTTGCAATAGTCATTTTTCATCAGACTCATGTTCTCTTTGCCTTGAATCATAAAATAAGCTCGCGTTTTTCATTCTTCAAATATAGAGTACCACTATATTGACTATATTGTTCCAGTATACTTAATATAATGTTATGTGCTGAAAGAGATGAATGTGAGTTAGCTATTGTTTCGTTTCTGTTGAAAGTTATAGAATATAATCACACTCACAGAGCCTGATTTATATATGTAATGCGGTGACATTCTATTAATTACCTACTCTTAAATAATAGTTCAGACTTTATCTAAATCAGTATTAATAAAAAAAGATGATTTAAACTCAATTTAAAAAAAAAACAACTCTATACCGAGGTACACCATTATATAGGGCCTTAAATTCTTCTACATGCATATTTTCAGTTCTCATCTAAGCGAATAATGTATTCTTTTGAGAAATAAACGTTCTTAAACCGTATATTTGCGTAAAAATGGTTAGTGACAAGTGGTTAGTGACCCCGACTGTAAAACCAAAGGTCGCGGGTTCGTCTCCCACCCCGTCTGGGTGGTCTGGGCTTTTTATCTATACAAATAAATAAATTGGAGTGTCTGTTTGTAATATTAAAATAACCGCTCTTTACTAAATTCATATGAATGTAGGTATACACGGTACATACACCAAAATAATATATTTTACAATTTTTGTCTGTCTATCTGTCGGTCTGTAGGCTACTTTTTTAGATGTGTGATGATATTTATATTCCATTCAAAACATAAATGTAAAATGAGAGCCAAGTTCAATATTATGAATTAAGTACTAGCTGAACCACGTAGTGTTACCCGCGGCTATTGTCGTACTATCATGGGTGATGCCACGGGACAAAGTTAGTCTAAAAAAAGGAGCCTAAGTTACTCCTTAGATCATCAGCTATCTGCCAGTAGAAGTCGCGGCAAGGTCCGGTCCAGCCGTTCCAGAGATTCATCATCATCAGCCTATCGCAGTCCACTGCTACTGCTGCTTTTCCAATTGCACGCCACTTGATTCGATCCTCGGCTTATCGCATCCAGCTCTTGCCAGTCGTCTTGCGCAGATCATCACTTCACCTGGCCTGTGGACCAGAGATGACCCGGAACAAACAGACAGACAGACCGACAGACAGACAAAAACTGAAAAAAAAAATTTCGTACATGTACTGTTTATAAATACATATGCATTTATTAAAAAGCGGCTATTTTAATATTAGAAACAGTCACTCCAATTTTATTGATTTGTATAGATATGCCTTGATTGTTCACTTCAACGAAAAAAAAGGTGAGATCTAAGTGGGTACAAGTTCAAAGGTCAGTCCTGAAATTTATTTATAACTAGCCGAACCCTGCGATTTTACCCGCAGTTATTGTCGAACTGCGGGGCGAAGCTAGTCTAAAAAAATAGCCTCGGTTACTCCTTATATCATATCATCAGCTATCTACCAGTGAAAGTTCCAAAATCGGTCCAGCCGTTCCAGAGATTACCCGGAACAAACACATAGACAGACAAAAAATAAATAAAATTGCTTTTTTGGTGTAAGGTTTTAGGTGTATTTTCTTACACATTTATAATATACTAGCTGTTGCCCGCGGCTTTGCTCGCGTGGAAGTTGATCATATGCATTTAATTAAAACTGTGTAAGAGAATGTATCAGTAATTTATTCATGTTTTAAACGTATTTATTTATTTATTTTTGATCATTATCCCATTTAAAAGAACTTTCATACAAACATTCGATCCATATTTCAACCCCTTTAGGAGCAGAATTCGCATAAATACTGATATAAGTATTCATCTATTTGTAATCAGAAACATGAAAACGAAAGTATTTAGGCTGCTAAATTAAAAAAAAAATGAAGGATTTCCAAACTAACCAATACATGAAATGCCAATGACTATTTCTCCCCTTAGGGGTAGAATATCCAAAAACGCTTAAATATGCATATTCTCGTTTTTAATTAGTAACCCAAAAATAAAATTTTATGTTTCTAACTCAAAAAATGACAGACTTCCATGCAATCTTACAACCCCTATTTCACCCCAGAAACCTTTAACAGGTATCTACTCATTTTTAATCAGTAGCCCAAAAATATAGTTTAATGTTTCTAACTTAAAAAATGATGAGCTTCCATACTAACTTTTAATCCCTATTTCACCCTCTTAAGGGTAGAATAACCAAAAACGCTTAAATAGGTCTCTACACTTTTTTAATCAGTAGCATATAAATAAAGTTTTATGTTTTAAACTTCAAAAATGACGGAATTCCAGACTAACCTATGCACGTATTGTCAACCCCTATTTCACCCCTTAGGGATAGAATATTCAGACACGCTGAAATACGTATTTACTCATTTTCAATCAGCAACCCAAAAGTAAAGTTTCATGTTTCTAAGTTAAATATGACGGATTTTCATAAAAAAAATTAACCCCTATTTCACCCTCTTATTGGTAAAATATGCAGAAACGCTAAATAGATATCTAGTTACTTTTAATCAGTAGCCCAAAATTAAATTTTCATGGTACTAATTTAAAAATACATACTATTATATCGCCCATTATAACCATAGTATTAATATTTCAGTTCGAATTGTACAAATTAAGTTCATTTATATTGCACATGTTACTAAGCGGAGCCACTAATTTCTCAAAATACAGGAAATCCTAGTTTGAGGATTAGGGGTCTGATTTTATTGTCTGCCATACTAACTAATATACTTTGATAATGTAATTTGAGTAGCTGTGCAAACCCCTTTTGTATGGTTAAGTTTATGCAATAAAAAAAAATTAAATTATATAAATTAATTTAAAAATAACGGACTTCCAAACCCCTATTTCACCCCTTTAGGGGTAGAATATTCAGAAACGCTTAAATTCGTCTTTACTCCTTTTTAATCAGTAGTATGTGAATAAAGTTTCATGTTTTTAACTTAAAAATGACAAAATTCCATACAAACTTTCAACCCCTATTTCACCCCTTAGGGGTAGAATATTCATAAACGCTTAAATAGGTATCTACTCATTTTTAATCAGTAGCCCAAGCACAAAGTTTAATGCTTCTTACTTAAAATATGCCGAACTTCCATACAAACTTTCAACCCCTATTTCACCCCCTTAGGGGTAGAATACCAAGAAACGCTTAAATACGTATTAACTCATTTTTAGTCCTTACCACATGAATAAAGTAACATGTTTCTAACTTAAAAAATTACGAACTTCCATACAAACTTCCAACCCCTATTTCACCCCCTTAAGGGTAGAATATCAAGAAACGCTTAAATTCGTCTTTACTCCTTTTTAATCAGTAGTATGTGAATAAAGTTTCATGTTTTTAACTTAAAAATGACAAAATTCCATACAAACTTTCAACCCCTATTTCACCCCTTAGGGGTTGAATATTCAAAAACGCTGAAATACGTGTTTACTCATTTTTAATCAGCAGCCCAAAAGTAAAGTTTCAGGTTTCTAACTTAAAAAATGACGGACTTCCATACAAACTTTCAACCCCTATTTCACCCCCTTAGGGGTAGAATATTCAGAAACGCTGAAATACGTGTTTATTCATTTTTAATCAGCAGCCCAAAAGTAAAGTTTCAGGTTTCTAACTTAAAGAATGACGAACTTCCATACAAACTTTCAACCCCTATTTCACCCCCTTAGGGGAAGAAATTCCAAAATTCCTTTCTTAGTGGGTGTCTACTCAATAAAACGATCCTACTCACCAAATTTCATAGCCCTAACTATCATAGTTTACGCTCGGCGATGATGAATCAGTCAGTCAGTCAGTCAGTCAGTCAGTCAGGACTTACTATTTTATAAGTATAGACTAAACGACCCACGCAACCTCGTTTGCGTCTCCTATTGCCCGTAGCGTGATAATTTTCCTCCGTTTTTGTAACATTCTTCATTGTTGCTCCGCTCGTGTAGGTCTTAGCGTGATGATATATAGCCTACGGCCTTCCTGGATAAATGGGCCATCTAACACTGAAAGAATTTATCAAATCGGACCAGTCGTTCCTGAGATTAGAGCGTTCAAACAAACAACTCTTCAGCTTTATATATTAGTATAGATAATGTTGTTAATTTGAAATTAGAAACAGATACTTCAATTTTATTCATTTACATAAATTTTTAATTACAAAGTTAAAATCGAAGTATCAAAAGCAATCCTTTAAACTTATATATTCAAAAGTACCATGAGATTAAATCACGCCGCTGCATCCAGAACTTTCTACCTATAAATGTTCTGTTAATCAATAACTTGCTAATAGCTGTAAGTCTAGGCATCCTGCACGGTTACCGGACATGCGTAATACGCGTTTAACATCCACTCCGTAAACAAACCTTGACGCATGCCCAATGATATATATCTAGGGATGACAGGATACCTAGGAAAATCAATAAATGCTTATCTATTTTTATCTCTTGTGTACAAAGGTGTAGTTTTTGTATCAGAACCATTGAATATAAAAACAATTTAACTTCCACCACAATTACAGCGTTCGTTTGTTTTTAACCGACCTCCAAAACGAGGAGGCTCTCAACTTAATTGGTACTTTTTTTTTATGTATGTACACTGGTTACTCCGTCAATTGTGGACCGATTTAAAAAAATATTTTTGTATTCGAAAGGGTATGCTCCCCATGTGGTCCCATTGCTACTATATCAGGATCTGATGATGGAATCCTAAGGAAATCAAAGGAAACCCTCAAATTTGTTAAGCACATACTATGTTTTTCATATATTTTCTATAGCTATTACAGTATTCACATTTGTTAGTCATCAGTCCATGATGATAAGCTGATCATGGAAGATTACAACTGGTTACACATGACATTTAAAGATTTATCTTCAAACTCCTAACCGAGGAGTTTGAAGATAAATATTTAAATGTCATGTGTATGTATGATACCTTTAGTCGTATTCTTTCAAGTTATTAAGGTGAAATGATGCTGGAAGGTACAACTCCTCAACAACTTACAGGAGTTGGAGGATAATTCTGTCAATTTCATACGTATCTATAAATCTATAGTTGTATAGTTTCAAGTTATTCAGGTAAGCTGACGATAGAAGGTAAAACTCAATATATGATTTTTTCTTTATTGTGAGGGATATCAACCTCGCAGCTTTTCCCCGTCCATAATAACGACAGAACCTTGTCGTTATAAGTATTTCATACTACCGTTTTTTATGTAAATTTCTTACCGGGTAGATTCCTATTTTAGATAGCTACTTTAATTATTTTATCCACAGTATCTTTTTATTAACTCTTATATGTTTCTTGCTTCTAATTATCTACTCATTTTTAATACCTACTACAGTTATTTTTTCTGACTTGTAATTTTTTGTTTCCTATTTTAATTAATGTGTATTTTTAACTGACTTCAAAAAAAGGAGGAGGTTTCTCAATTCGACCGTATCTTAATATATATAAATCTCGTGTCACAATGTTTGTCCTCAATGGACTCATAAACCACTTAACCGATTATAATAAAATTCGCACACCATGTGCAGTTCGATCCAACTTGAGAGATAGAATAGTTTAAATCTCAAATTATAGTCGCAATTTTAATAATATCCACGCGAGCAAAGCCGCGGGCAACAGCTAGTATATATATACTTTTTTTTTAATGTGTGTTCGCGAATAACGTTTATGAACCGATTATGATGATTATTATTTTGATGGAAAGGAGATGTCCCAACGGTGGTACCATGTTGGGGACATTAATATCTGATGATAGCATCCAAGAGAAATCGAGTCGAACCTTGAAGTCGATTTTATTTTTGTTAAAATTGTACTTGTTTATTTAACTTTTTAGCTTAATTGTTTCATTCTTTTCTAATATTACGGTTATTTTATTTTTTTGACTTACAATGTTTGATTTCTATTTTAATAGACATATGCTTAAATTAATTTGATAATAGTTTTATGATTATTATAATTATTATATTGTCGTTTCCTAATCTGTGAGATGATGATAGTCTATATGTATATGTGATATTCGTGTCTGAGTGTGTCTTCTATTTTAACATTAATTATATTTATCTTGTCAACTATATATTTAGATATACTCAAATATATATAATTATTGCAATTTCTGTCGTGAATTCTTTGTTAGGCTGTTCCTTTTAGTTGTGTGTACGTGTCCAGTGTTCAATCAATCAATCAATCAATCTTTATTTGTTATGTGCATGCTTTGATATTTCCATATATATTCACTATATAATTCTAATCTCGCCAGATAGTCCCATTTTTTGGACGGGGCGGGGCGGGGCCCGCCACCGTAACTGCACTTGGGTTCCGTTGTTGTTCAGAACCTCCTGCTATGTCCGTATCCCAGACACAGGGAGCACTGCACTAAGGGAGATTAATCTGCAACCCTAATCGGTTGCAGATCGACATGCAGCCTCCCTAAGTCTAGGTCGCGAGACCAAACTGCCGGGGAGACCCTGAGCACCCGTGTCGCGTGTGAGGATTCCTTGCTGTCCTTATATACAGTACCGTCAGCCTGCCTTGGTCTGGTGTTAGGTCCCGGAATATTTCCCGGTTCCTACACCTCACTGCTTTTATCAGGTCCTCGTGCGTCTGATTCTTTAGGACGCTGTACAGTACTAACAAGGAATCCTAATTTTCTATTTCCTCCACCACAAGATCTTTTCCTTTCTCTGTCAATATTTTTTGAGCCTTTTTTCTGTCTTCTTCTGTTTTATATCCCATAATCACTTTTCTGTCCTTGGCTTTTCTTATTTTTTCCTCCTTCACCCAGCCCTCGTCTTCGTCCGCAACCTTTCTTATTCCCTCGATTACCTGCTCCCTCGTGTCCATTTCGTCTCTAGACGTAATGACCACCGAGTGTTGTCGTCCGCCCCGGATGTTGGGTTTCAGAGCGGCCCGTCATTCCCCCGCATAGGTCGTTATTGGTGTTTCCTTCACAGCCTCGCCGATATGCGTCTTTGTCTCAATGACTATGTCTCAGGCGACAGTCCCAACCAGGTCTTCGAGTTGGGACTGCGCACGCACTACGATTCCCTAGTCGCCTTGTCGATATCGACCTGGGTTTCCTCGATTTTCACGTAGATCTTTTCCATGGCATCGGAGCCCCGGTCATCGTTACTTTTGTCAAGGTTTTATCTCCGTCTTCAATTTGAAAAAGGCCTCGTTGATCCATATGAAAACCGAGTCTTCCATCTTCCTCAGTTTCGCCAGCAGTTTTCCCTCTTGTGCCGAAGATGCGGCCTACTGTGGCTGCATTCTCCTGTGCGGGAGTCACATCTGGAACCTCCGTAGCCTCAGTACTCTGCACCATGTTCGATTTTTTTCCTTTCTCCTTAAATGTTTTCTCTAGGGCTCCGACTTTGTCTTCAATCTCCCTCTTTATAGCCCTCTTGATGTTTCTTGAGACATTGAGCTGCTCTCTAATAATATCACAGTTTCGAGCGAAAATGCTACTATGAGTACGTTCCTGTAAAGGAATCGGTGACCAACGCCTTTTGGTCGATTGCTCCCTAGGCCTCTGTGGGTTGTACGCTGTTTTGATGGTGTTTCCACGGAGCTCCAATTCGTCCGTGCTACGCCCGACCAGCCTCGTCGCAACAGAGGATGTCACAGGCCTCTTAACGGGGGTTCTGATGCCGAACATGTTGGGGGTGTGCGTTCTGTGAGTTTAACAACTATGAATATGAGTTTGTAAAGTTATTATGTCGTGTGTGTACGGGGAAAATTGTCTGTGTTTATAGTATGTATCCAACCCTGTATAGGGGGGTGAATGTCAATGTGAAATGTGTGTCTGACCCTGTATAGGGGGGTGAGTGTCAAGTGTAGTGTATATGGCTAAGGTCAATAAATATTTGTAGAACGCAGTTCTACTTGTACAATATTAAGTTTGCTCTATATGGAGCCATTTAATTTGTTTGGTGAGGTGTATATAGCCTCTGTCAGTTAATTAAAATTTTTAAGAAACTTTTTGTAACTTTTTTGTTGAGACCACAGGGCCCTTCTTGGGCTCTTATTTGTACAATAAAATTTATTCAAATCTTTCTATATACGAGTTAGACAAATTTAAGTTGAGAAGAGTATTATCTTATCGTACATGGTTGCAAAGCTTATCATACAATGATACAGAAAATCTATTTACTCCGTTAAAATAATAATACACAAGTCGTCCAATAACCTAAAATAGAAATTTCACACTCATGCTCTCTCTCTCTGGATCCTCTTTCATAAATCCAACAGATGAAAGTGAGGTTAACACTATTATTTCTAACTTAAAACGAGACTCTGCCCCTGGGTGGGACAGAATTACAAATCATGTTATTAGACTGTGTCAGAGTTCACTTGTGATCCCTATCACTCATTTTTGTAACTTAAGCTAACATCAGGAAAAGTGCCATCTCTAATGAAAATAGTTAACTTATATCTGATTCATAAAGCAGGAAATGCCGCTGTAGTATCCAACTATGGAACTATTTCTCTTCTGCCAGCGGAGTTGAAAAATCTTTAAAAACTAATGAATAAGAGACTGTTAAGCTACTTATAGAAACAAAACCTTCTTTCAGCAAACCAGTATGGGTTTCGAAGTGACAGGTCCACGGAAAATGCTGTCACCAATCTAATTGACTTTGTAACTGTAAAATTAGATGACGGAGAAAAGTGTGGGGGCGTCTTCCTTGACCTAGCCAGAGCTCTTGACACTGTTTAGAGGCCTATCCTCATAAAGTAAACTTGAGTGCATTGGTATTAGAGGCATTGCATTGGAATGGTTCAGCTCTTATCTCGCGAAACGAAAACAAATATGCATTGATGGATTCGAGAGTTCTCTCATGTTGGTTTTGGAGAGTAGTTGCTCGCTTCCGCTAAAAAACTCTTAAATCTTTGCCTATGCAGATGATACCGTGATCATCTTTCACGGCAAGTCCTGGGAGAATATATTTAATGCAGCGGAATCTGGTATGAAGAAAGTGGCTGTCTGACTACAGCATAATTAGCTCAGTCTGAATGTGGACAAAACAAAAACGATTAACTAAAGTCTATCTGGGAGAACATCAGCCCATGGCACAGACTTATACTACATACTTGCGATTACGCCAAAGAAAATACTTGCGATTGCACAGGAGTCGACAATGTCAACAGCATTAAATACCTTGGCATTTACATTACATTGATCAATAAGAACGCTGAGCACACAAGTCAGGAAACCTATATACATCTTTAGCCGACTGCGGCTTATATCAGATCTTGCAACAATTTAATTGATCTACCAGGCATTATGCCAGTCAATCTTGAGTTACTGCATCGTGTCACGGGGAGCTGCATGTAAAACCCATATCATCTTCGTCGAGCGTACTCAAAGACTAATTCTTAAAGAGATGATTAAGAAAAAAATTCGCTATCCCACAGATCAGCTATACCAAGATGCAAAAGTACCTACTTACAGTACGCAAATTGTACATTTCGGCAGCTGTTCTCAGGCGCCACAAAACAGCACTTTCCGCTGTACTTATAAACGATCGATCACAGAGAAAATGCAAATGGCAAAAGCAAATCTGTAAACTGCGGTTTGGCAACAAAGCCTTCGCTTTTATGGGCCCTCACCTATATTCAAAACATAACAAGTACTTACTTGAATATTGTTCGAACGACTAGATATGTACTGAAAAAAATAGTTACAAACCTACTGAAAGATTTGGACTATTCTCAAACTGAACAATTTTTAGCTGTTTCCTGAACAAATCAACACATACACACACACACACACACACACACACAAACACACACACCATAAAAAAAGACATCAGTAGGAAGCACGCACAAACACTCTCAACTATAATATATGCACTCAAACATTCAGACTAACATTGTTTGTGATGAAAGAGTCTGGACTTCACAATACAGGGGATTCCAGTGTGGGGTTCCAGTACTTGTTATATTAAGACTATGTAAAACTTTTTAAACACAATAAACTATTTTTATTATGTTTTCAAACTCATACAATACGCACATACATAGACATTCATACACAAACATACTCACACACACACAAAACTACTAGAGACTACTATATCTCTATTCAACGCTATGTATATCGAAGTAAGATTCATTGTTCTGTGCTTCAAGAAATCAACGAGAACATTCGCGATGTTTAGCTGTGTGAAGTCGTGTTCTGGAATTATCTTTCTCTGAAATCAACTATTTAAGATAGAAATTAGTCTAATTCAAATTCATTTGACCTAAATTAACAGCAATAAAAAAAAAAAAGGCCAAGTGCGAGTCGGACTCGCACACCGAGGATTCCGTACAAAACTAAAGGTAATTAAAAATTATGTTTCTCTTAATTTTTCTTGTATCTGTACTATAAGACCAAGGTTGCTTAGTACAAGATTCTGAGTTCACGGGAAGTGCCCTGTAGGTGTAAGTAACAACAGCTCAACAATCGCGACCAGTTGTTATTGACAAACGATGTCGAGATCACCAATCTTTCGGAGGCGTGCGCAGAGAATCCTATCCAACCAACCCTACAGATAGCTGTGAAGTTAGGAGTGCAGATGGAAGAGCGAGATATTCTCAGAGCCGAACGAGTAGGTCCGAGCCGCTTAGTCTCGATCAATTCCGCGGGTCCCGAACCCCGACCCCGTCCACGACTCGTTTTGCGGCTAGCGCGACGAGAAATACGTGACAGATTGACCTAGGTAGGACTGGTCCCCCGCGCCTATTTTATGTAAACGGGTGCTTTACAAAGTTGAATTGCGAGTTGTTTCGTAGGGTGCGAGACATCTGCCTACATAACGGATGGAAATTTGTTTGGTGTAGAAAGATGTACGTATCCTGGCAGGCAACAAAGAGGGAGACAAAGCTGTCAGCATACATTATGAGGCGGACATTGTGCGTGTCTTTGGCAGCAGCGCAAAATAATTGTTTATCCGTTATAATATTATTGTTATACTTATGTTGTCATATTAAACCTATGCATTTTTTAAACCCGTATTTCATGAATTTTTTTGTATGTTTCTATATTGTACCACTTTTGTGTTCGTGCTATGTATCGGCCTAATTTTGTGTGCCTATTTTGTTCAGGCTCTTGTTTGTTTTATAAGTGTGTTTTACTGTTTTAACATTGCGGATACCGCGACAGGCAGTTATGTGTTATAGCTATGCAGTATCACAAACTTGTCATTGCACTCACGGTTCAAATACATACTATAGATATTTTGTGTGTGTTACTAATGTTATCGATATGTCAGAGATTGTTTTTGATATATATGACGTTTCATAAAAAAAATCTGTTGGGTCTCTTTAATGCGGGATCTCTAGGGACACGAACGAACCATGATGACTTCGTGGCCATGGTGGAGGGAGACAGTTTCGATATTTTAGCAATTAATTATTGGTTGCGTCAAGGAGAAGAGGGGCATGCGCCGAAGGATCCCAGTTATCGTCTGCGTCATGTGCCGCGACTGGCGAATGTGCGCTCCGGCCGGGGTGGGGGTGTTGGGTCTATGTTAGACGCGGACTCAATGTGAGCACGGTAACAATAGCTGTCGATCTCAGGTTCGAATCTATAAAGCAAATGTGGATCGCAACCACTCTTAACGGTAAACATTGGCACTGCGTACAGGCCCCCGGTGGCTCTAGATCTTAGCCTCTTCCTTGATGCTCTCACTGACACCTTAACATCGCTTGGAGACACTCGGTTGCCTCAGCTTATCCCAGATTGTTACAGTACCGACGCGACGCACTTTACAGAATCAAGTGACTCTCTGATTGCCTTAGTTTGTACTAATCTAAGCGCTAAAAATGTTACGGTTGAACCGTGTGGAGGTCTAGCAGACACTCGGTGGTTTTATATAAATTTTGTATACGACGAGAAAAAGTTCAACCATACTTAGCAAGGTACAGACCCTTCAAACATATTGATCCTGTTGAATTGGGGGGAAGTTTGATAAACGTTGACTGGAGCTACATTCCGTCACTTGGTTCTCAACCCGAATAAAACAAAATATATAATGTTCGGCACGAAAATTTGTCTAAACTCAATTCCCAGTTTAAATGTAACTTCTATGAGGCAGTCAATTAAGAGAGTGAATGTGGCTCGAAATTTTGGCCTGCTAATTAGTGCTAATCAACTTAATTTAAGGTTCGAAAAACACGTTGCATAATTGGTGTGGAACTGTTTTTATATGTTGCGCATTTTGTATAAGATACGACCGTTTCTGGCTGAGAGATTGTGGACGCGGCTGGTAGAGTCCTATCTACTACTACTACTGTGTACAGACCGCGGCTCCTAGCCCGCACGGATCGGTTAATCTAAAGGGTCCAAAATGCTTGCACTCGGTTTTGCTTTAGGATACCATCTAGAACACATGCTACACCATTCCTAAATGACAACTTTGTTCTAAAAATGTATTCCAGGCTTAAGGTTCACTTGGCATCACTTATGTTTAGCATTGTTATATACCGCGAACCATGTTACCTGTATCGTAAATTGGAATGGGTGTCAAATAGACGTGATTGTGCTGCAAGACACTGCTCTCTATTTTGCCTCACAAAACAGCCGCTTTTCAAAATAGTTTTCCGCTATGCAGCTTCAAAGATCTGGAACAATTTACCGCCGCCTTTAAGATCTTTAAAAACAATGAGCACATTTAAGAACAGATTGCGGCAATATTTAATAGATGCACAGTGCGGAGACTGGATATGGTCAACGTTAAAGCTGGAAACAAACTATCGGACGCAGCTGACGGAGGCGACTGATAACCGTGAGTTTTATGTGTGCACAGTCTTTCGGACGTTCCTTGCGGACGCGTTCCCATTGCGGACGCGTTCCTAATTTTAGGAGTGATATTGAAAAAAATTGCTGAAAAATTTTTAAATGACTATTGCTTTCCGAAGCTTATTTGCAACCGGTGAAACAAGGCTTAGATCTCCTTGAAGTTAAGATTAGATAATAGCTAGTGGCTTCATCAAGTAAGGAGTACAGATGTTCCTGCTTAAGTGGTGTCGGCGCATGGCAACAGCCAGCCATTCACTGGAGGGAAGGCGTGAGGTGCGGGGAGCACGGGTCGCCGGCGCGCGCGCCTCTTTCCTGCAACTACTCGGCCCTCGGACGCGCTACGCTGCGGGCACTTCTTTATGTATTACGTGTCGACAAATATATATATATTTAAATACAGTCCATTCTCTCATTTATACACCGCAAAGGCCTAATCAGTGATCCGGTTCGAAGGACCAGAAGTGCCCGCAGCGTAGCGCGCCCGAGGGCCGAGTAGTTGAAGGAAGGAGGCGCGCGCGACGGCGAGCTGTGCTCCCCGCACCTCACGCCTTCCCTCCAGTGAATGGCTGGCTGTTGCCATGCGCCGACAAGTGGAATACGATAAATAAAAGACGATTACCTAGAAAATACAGATTATTTTTAATCATGTATACATCTAAGCTGGGATATAATATTAATACAAATCACACAGGCAATTCAGTAATGACACAGTTTAGTAAATCTTGAAAGAAAGATATTATAGCCGATAAAACATTTAAACGACGAACCATAGCAGCAACTGTGAATCACGTACTACAAGGTACGTAAGATTCTATAAACATAATATGAAAACATATTTTGGTATTTCAGAAAACCTTTGAACACAAATGCATTGTATACTGGTACAATAATAACACTTTAATGCTTCTCCAATTATTGATTTCTCTAACTGAATTCGTTTTCTATTAGGTCCAGAGATTTTTTTGCGTTGATCTTAGTAAATAAATAAACAAAAAATATTTGTGTAGTTCGGTTGCTACAAATTTTGTTTAGTTTTAAGACTAAATACATAAAAAATATATACGAGCTTGGCCCACATCTGTAGTCTTCTGGTGCCTTATATGCTAATCATTACCCAATCATGTTACGAGGACGTATTACGTTCCTGTTGCTGATCTTCGTGGAATCGGGAGTTTTTACGTAGTTTTCCACTAGTTAAACTGATATACTTTTCTTAAACCAGTCTCATGGCACCTCTATCTTGTAGAGTAACAGTAACCAATACATAGTTTAATGCCTATTATCTTATGGCCACGTCTGTGCCTTTAAATAATAACCAAAGGTATTTCGAATTAAATAACAAATTTGAAGGGTAACAAACCCAATGGGAACATCAACTCGTGTACTAACAGCTATCGACACCTGATTACATGATGAATTATAATTAATAATAGACTTACTGACGAAACATTTAAACTACGCTACGAGTAAATTGTCCTTTAGTGATTCATTTGTTGACTATTGAGTACGAACAACACCGATTAAATATTAAATTGAATGAATAGAGCTGATTTCCTAAGAAAATAAACTTCACTAAAATCACAGGAAATTTGTCGCTTAATTTATACAGAACTTGTATTGCTGTAAGATAAACATAAATATACAATGATAAATACATCGTAGCCGTTGTGTATAATTTATTATTAAAACAAGTTAAGACAACGTCAAAATGTACGAGCAATATTTGTTACGCCTATTTTAAAATCCTACGCGCGACGAAAATATTGATTCCTTTCTTAATGGTTTGTTTATAAATAAAAATTTACAGCTAATTGTATACAGAAATAACAAAGTTTCGACAACTAGATAAATTTTTAAAACTTAATATAAATAGATACAAAGGAAGGACAACGCCAGAAAGTTAACGCATATTCCGTATGCATAAATATGATAAGAGTCTGTCTTATTACTGTGCGATACATACAAAAGGAATCATAAAGGTCATGGGTAAAGAAAATATTGTAACCAGAAATAGCAATCGTGAGTATATGAATATTTAAGCTAAGTGAAACACTACTTTCGTGTCAATAGAGTACTTTGCTCAATATTACAAAGTCTCCAACAGGTTTTGAGACATCGACAGTTTTTAAGATGGTGCAGTTACAATATTTTCTACATAGCCAATAATTTTCGATGGAAATTTCCTTTTGTTCATTCATTCATTAGAATCGGACATAGAGTTACATTAATTCTAGGTGTATTGACACATAAATGAGTTCATAACTAGTGATGCACCGTTCATACGACAAGAACATATAAGACCTACAGTAATCGTTAATCGTCGGTTCAAATGATCGATATTTTTTATGTAATTTTTCAAGTTCATTAACAAGTATATTAGAAGGTGGAGATTATTATATTAATTGTATTTTTTCTGTAAATATGTTAAGACAATATTTAGTGTAATTGGAATAAAAGTTAACTACCTGAGGGGTTCCGTATATATATATATATATATACCAATCAAACATTCTGTAAAAAACCTTGCACCGATGATTTTTATGGAACATAGCTTTACCAAAGGATGTCATAAACAATCATTCTATTATCAATTCCCATAGTAATGTTTAAGTCGTCTAAGACTACGTCATGATAAATCAGCTGAGGCACAAAGTTGTTGAATACGGAACCCTATTTATTGAAGGTTAGCAAATAGACATAAACGTTAGATATATATTCATATACTTTATTGATTATTCATGTAACAGTGCTTTAAACAACAACATGTGTGATAGGCCGAGGCCGCGCATGCAATGTCAAGATTCTTTTACCTTTAGCTATTGGTATTGTATTCTAACATATATTATTTTATAATGATTACATATTCTATTGATAAAATGTTAAGGAATACAACGAGAGAACATTAATTATGTAGAATATATTAAAATACAATACCATCCACAAAATGCTCCAAATAATTACCAAATTGAGTACAGTCCTTTAATTGATAGCCTTGAGATGCATCTCCAGATAAAACTGTACCTAAATTCATAATTATTCGACGATTCGTATGTCACAATCATGTATATACTATTAAAGATAAGCACACCCTGAATATATACTCCTGCAAGACCAAGGCCAGAGAAATTCGAAATAACCTCTAGTATTTGATTACCATTGGCTACGGGCGGACCATCCGCTGGTACATTCGATTATATTTCCTCTAACTTATTCCATACCAGGCCTTTTGATTGGCAATCCTGAACTAAGTAGTATTTAACAAAAAAAATTAGAGCCTATGTATTTGATTGGTATGGTGCAAAGCCTAGGAGGATATATTCTACGAGTGTGATGCACGTGGGTAGTTAAACTTTTAACCAAATTACGACCCGAATTTAAATTTGGTAGGGACCTGCGCCGGCACAGTGAACATGTATCCTGAAAAATAAAAAAAAACCGTGAAATTATTAGGATCACAATAAATTGCGTTTTGCTCAAAGGCAGTATAATAATGTAATGAAACATTTGTGTGCTACTTACCGCCACTTTGTTCGATGCGCTTGCTGTCTTGCTGCGCTTTACGTTGGTCGGCAAGCACTAACACTGCGTTCAGCTGCTTTTGTTGCTGCTCAGTCAACGTGCTCATCAGCGCGTGGTACAGCGCCGGCTCAGAGGTAGAGACAGCTGTATGTGTAACAAATTACTTTACATTTCTATTCTAATATTGAAAAGAGGTTAAAGTTTGTAACTTTGTATAGCTGTAGGGTGTAATTTTCGGTAGTACTTATCCGATCTTGAAAATTCTTTGACTAACAGAAAACGACACTAATCAGATGTAACATAGGCCATAATAAAATAATAGCAATTACTAACAAAATAACCGGTCGATTTTCTTCGACGTCATTTAACCTCGAAGAAAAGCGAGCGGTTAAAGCCCAACGAAGTGGGCACGGGTAGCCGACTCGTACACAATAATGTAAAAAACAAATCTATCACAAATAGTTTCAACATATAAAACAATTTATCTGTTAAAACCTAGACCAGGCGAGGCCCAACAGTGTGATGTTGCAGATCTATAAGAAGAAAGCTTCTTTCAATCACGTCGATTTTCCCACTAAAGAGACACGGTCGTCATGTCCTTTCAACATAAAGCTAGCCTCAGTTATGCCTGATACTATATTATACTATGGTATAGCCTGGTCTGAGATCAGACCAGACGAGATCTATTGAAAGGGCATGACCCCCGTATCTCCTCGGGGTATTATCGCATGATGCATTGCCTTCACATCTTCATTTCTTATGGACATTATTTATGTGTCTCAAAAAGGAATGACAGAAACAACAGTTTTAAATGTAAAAATAACTAAGCAATGATATGCCACGAATTTCGGCCCAATCCCAAATAAGAATTACGACACGACAATACTGTTTTCGCCGTAAATTTGATATTTAATATTATTTCCTAAACTTTTTCACGCTTAAACGTTACAGTTACAATTAAGTGTGTTGTCAGACGACCATTGCAAGTATTTTAATGATACAGGCTTAAATCTGACATCCGTGAAATGTACTCATGTAGTACCTCAGAAGACGCAACCTCGTTTGCGTCTTCTGCTGCCCGCAGCGTGATAATTTTCCCCATCCCCATGTATTATCTGTATCTACATCAGCTAAAGATGTAGATACAGATAATACAGTTTAAAACATATTTAGAAAGAATGGCTAAATATAGAAATAATTCCATTGATAAAAATAGTTCTCTTGGTTACCTTGCAGAGTGCTCTTGAATTTAATATATTCGTCAATAGGGCAATCCTTCTCGTCAATAGGTGTTGTGTAGCATTCGATCGCAGTATCTTCTGGTTCATAGTCATCTTCGTCCTGCCGTCAATTACATATGGTTAGCCAAGTATCCTATTATTGGAGTTAAAAATTTTCTATCTTTTTATATATATATATATGTTATATTTTACTTTATACTTGACTAATTTAAGATAGGGTTAATTAGATGCCTGTGCTAGTATAAAGTGTGTGAAAGACACCGACGCCTTTCTCCAATAACTAAAATCATCTAATTTTAGACCATTTACAAAAATGATATAGTACTTTGTTTATGAAAATTAAATGAGAGATGATATGGTGTGAACTTAAATAAGACGATTATAAAAAAGGTGTATAGTATAAAACTGTATGCGTGTTGTTTTGTGGTTGTGTTAGTTTGAATGTGTTGTAAAAATGACTCTGACAGCTTTAGGTTACTTTCGTGAACAAATTTTCTGGCTCTTCATATGTTTCTTAAGGTATCTAGATATCAGATTCTTACATTCCAGTGTTGTTAACGGGTTGCATATTTTTATTAAGTTTGTTATAAAGACGACCACTAAGACTCTAGTAGTGTCTACCTGCTAAGGTCGTCCGTTTACGCCGTTTATTCGTCGATAATTGAGAATTAAAACCCATTGAAGAATGTTTGCGGAGAGCTATGTGCAGCACACATAGCTCTCTCACAGTCAATACAGAAAACTCTTTGTACAAATTCAAGGTTGGGTATCTGTAAGGCCTTTTAAGCACTACCTTCAGGACTGCTCTCTGTGCTCTCTCCAAACGCAGCAGTAAGGTCTTGAATGTTACGCCCCACACAAATATACAATAGGTTATCAAAGACTGAACCAAAGCTAAGTAGGTAGTTCTGAGCAGTGCAGTATCGGCCACCCTTTATAATTTTTTTCATGGAAAATTTAACTTGCGGATACGAGAAACCAGCGCTTCAATGTGATCGTGCCAACTTAGCGTACGATCAATTTCAACGCCCAAATATCTGATACAAAATGATACCTGAATGGAAGGACAATTGCAAGTAGCTTGAGTGAAACGAGCACAGGTATGAGCTTTGTTATTATCTATATTTGGTTCCGTTGTGTTGTTTGCTGCAAAAGTGATGTAATGCGTTTTAGCAACATTAAGCGTAAGCACGCGAGATCCCAGCCATTCCAACACTATTTGTTGAGTCTTTTCTGCAGAGCGAAATGCAGAATCTCAAGTGTCACCGTTTACAGTAAGAGCAGTGTCGCCAGCATACATTAGTATTTTGCAGTTGTGTATCGACAGCTGGCAAAGTCGATTTACATATATGTGGAAGAGAGTAGAATCAGAGGTATGTAATACCTTTTAATAAGTGATCGCGTTAATTCCCGTAAAACTAATTGTTAATACAAGCGAGTAGAACCCAGTACGCTTCCCTATCTTATTTTGAAGTACGTACCAAAGACGTGAGTTATCTGTGAAGTAGTACTTATCAAAGACGAGACTTGTTGATCTCCTAGTTGTTCGCAATAGCACGTGATCCACACAACTATCCTTACGTGTGAAAAACGTGTGAGCTAGAAGTAGGCCGTGAAAAGCAGTCATTGTTAAATAATCGTCCTTTTTTGTATCAGTGCTGCAGGGCATAATATTTATGTTGATGTCACCAACAACAGCTGTATTTAATTATGATAAAGAAGTCAAGACGTCGTTTAAAGAATTTATGAATACTTCGAGATGCCTATACAAAGGTGACTGATAAAGAGCTACAATAGCAGTATCTGAGCCTATTTTTAGAGCTAAACAAGAAAGAACCACTAAGTCGCAGACAATGTCTATAGAGGACAGGAAAACGTCTAGGCTATTAATATTATGGTTAATGCTTCTTATGTTTACGTGTAATAACTTAAGTGATTGTTTCGATTCATGTAAATATTGTAAATACTGATTCGATGGACAAACCAAAGATTTGAAAGTTCCAAAAAAAATTCCAAAGAAACACTTAGGGACTCCACAGAATCCACATACTTAGAAAAGCTATCCACTTCGCAAAATTAAGAAAAACTGTGTGCCATCGTGCTCGAAGTTCCCCAATCACAAATGCAAACCAGGCTCCATAGTTTATTTTATATTTAAAAATGTAATCATATGTTACTGTGTTTAAACAGCTCAATGTTTCCAATGATACAGTAAATGATTTCTTTGTTGAACTATAATATGAAAAGCTTGTATCACCTTTAGTAAGTGACTTTCTTGGAGACGTCTTGCTCATGTAAGCATTGCGTTTGTGTATATTTATTAAAGAATTACGAGTAGGTGTCAGAATTTGTTGTGTATAGTAGATAAAAGAGGCCTTTTTATAGAAAAAACATGATATTTTACAAAACAAGTAAGATAATTATAACTTATAATTATAACAGTTAATAACCAAAACTAACTTTTTTTTAATCTAGATATGATGATGATGATGTATATTTATATAATTTAACAGCCACATTGTCCTACAAATTGCGTGGTACGTTATCCCTGTCTTACGCTCTAATGTTTTTTGTCCCTGCTAGCTCTGTTAGCTACCACAACCGAAAAATTTTAGTGAGCCCAACATAAAACTGAAACCACTCACAAAAAGTTAGCTTGATAGTAATAACTTGTAAAATTTGTTCCGGGGATCCCAGACTATAAAAGATAAAGACCTACAACCAACCAAGCTTGCCAACTTGAAATGAAAAGTAGCCACAACAATGGCTGATTCGCTGGTTCCCACTAATTCAGATTACGTTAGTGGTCAAGATAATGTCAGGACAAGGGCTGTGAAGAAATCAACCAATGATACATCGAAATTATCCAAGATCAGAAGACATGGGGAGACCATGGTAAAGTTCGAGTCAGGCAAACTATAGAATTTCTATAAGTGTGATCAATCTCTCATAGTGGTGTCAGCATTTCATTGGCGGCATCTAAGCAATTTACACAATACCAGTAGTATTCTCAAACCCTAGCGTTCAATCAGGTATTCCTTGAAGATAATACAAGCAGACGTGTCAAACGCGAACTCACTACAATAATATTATACTTAATTACGATTTGTAGCATTCGACAACCTAGGTCTAGTTTGTGGAGCTGAGACGTGCACACGAGCGGTAGGATGCGCTATGGAATTATGCTTGGTACTTCCTTCAGGGATGAAGTCGTTCTTTATCAGATGACCTTTATGATGGCACTATTTAAATATAATTATTACTGGCCAAAGGATAGAGAAAGATAGATGGCAAGTTGCACTCAATTAATTGGACTGATAATCTGGGAGGCGGAAGACCGCGTTCTATGACTGTGTGTAGAGGGTGTCCAGCACTGCTAAAGACTAATTCAATAATAGATTTTTACCACCACCCTTTTTTCAAAGTAGGTACTTTCTACGAAAGTACTAACATTTGACCACTTAACTTTTTTTTTATCTCGCCCTGTTACCCAGTCACCCACATGCAATTAGTCAACACTTCATTGTTAACTAAAATAGTATAGATCAGCTGAGCACACTAACCAGTAGTATAATATGTTGTTAGTATAGGTTAGTTCAATTTATTTTCATTACAAAAGCCAAAGCTAATTAAATGCTCGTCGAAAATTTTCCCACGTATTTGAAATATTGTTCATTGGTGCTCCGCTCCTATTGGCCTTAGCGTGATGATACATAGCCTTCCTCGATAAATGGGCATCTATCTAACACTGAATTTTTTTTTCAAGTCGGACCAACGGTTAACGCCTTCAAACAAACAAACTCTTCAGCTTTATATATTAGTATAGATAATAAATGTTACTTAATTTACAAGTACCTCCACCACCCTCACTTTATATTACATATTTTCTAAAATAATATAATATGTGGTATCGTGATTAAGTATTCCTCCTGAAAGTATCATCTTGTCATACAAATATAAGCAAAGCATACTAACAAGTTGACTCACATCGTCACTCTCATCATAGTCTTCAATCTTAGCAGTCATAGTGACGCCTTGTTGCGCGCTATTTTTAACTGCCATTCGCGCTAAATTTTCGAGATACTCATTGTCTATTTCTTCTAGGTCATCTTCGTCACTTGATAATACCTCTGAAAATATTACATAATGGTCAAGTGACTATGTTGATAATAAATGCAAGTAGTCAAAGAAAGTGTATATTCATTTATCAAAATTCTTGAATTTAGGGAAAGATGTTATCCTAATTCTTAAATACATTTAATTTTACAAACAAGAGACTGCCATTATCATTGTTTTTAGGGACCAAAAATTTAAAAGTGTAAAAGTGATACCTTCATCTTCCTCTTCCACATCTTCTTCAGAAGAAGTATCCTCATCAGCCTCGGCACGTAGCTCGTAAGCGCGTTTTAACCCTTCGAATAGTACTAGGCAGGATGGTAATATCTTTGGCAGGATTTCCTCAAGGTTTGGCCTCTGAGGTCCCATTTCAAGAAGCCTGCATATGCCCAGAACGCATAATTTCCTGTCATGCAGACTGTAAAAAAAAATATTTGCAAGTGAAGCAATGTTATATCAACAACTAGTAGAACTGAAAAGCTTTTATGGAAATACTTAGGTATATGGGGAATGAGAACAGACATAAAAAAAGGTGGCTTTACTGCAATTCCAGCTTATCTGAATCAAATCATACCAAATCAAGCTTTATTATAATTTTGAATTAAATATTTTAAAAACTCAAGGTTTAAAGGAAAATTCTTTCAATAATCTGCTTTTGGATCGACTAATTATAAATATTTACCCCATAAAGCAGTCTGCATCATGGATCCATTGCTTGATGAAGTGTTGAGTAATGGATGCATTTGGAACAGATTCCTGCAGTTTGTCTAAGATGGAGAACAATAGGTGTGGATTACTATATACCACCGCTATTAGAACCTAAAACAACCAAGAAACGCTTTGTAGTTTGGCACCTAAACATCACAGGGAACTTGATGGTAAAAGATTGAAGGCAGTTTAGGTCACTAGAAGAAATTAATGTTGACTATTTTAATCATAGCTGTCAACATCACGTCAAAACGAAGAAACAAATTTATAACCTTTTCATCAACAGTCTTTTATATGAGTAGTCCACTGCTGAAAATAGGTCTCTCCTTAGATAAGTTTTTGAGTAACATGCTTGTCAGACAGGTCGATTCAAATTTTTCTTCTCTTTACAGTGTACTGTATAGTTTGCTTCTTTAATGGATTCTTATAACAATCATAAGATGAATAGGCGTAGTGACACTCTATATTGCTAATCCATCTATAACCTATACCTAATAAAATTATTACTGTTATTTAAAAAGACGCCACACAAGTTATCAAAATGAAAAGCTACCTGTAACAACATGGTTCTCAGTTCCGAAGTTTTCACTTTCCTAGTGAGCCTGTTCAGCACCAGCTCCACAAATGATGGCAGGCAGTTATCAATTTTGCCAGAGCACTGGAGAACCATTACTTCCAGTAGTTTAGCAGCATAAATCTCCGATTCATCTTCGATTTCTGAAGTCAGGACCTGTCGATAAAAATTAAGAATATTAGTAAAGCTTCACGGAAAAATCATGAATAAAATTATTGGATAATGAATACTAGTTACTAGTTTTTGGGTGCAATGTATGGCAATTCTGCAGCTCATTCTAGTTACAATTATATATTAAAAGACGAGAGTTCAATTCGCAATCAAAATATGGCATTATGAGTACATTATTATTAATGGGAATTGACTAGTTTAATACTAAGGACATCTGCGTCACGCAACAGCATTACATATAATCAAAAGCATTTGGACGACACAAAGTTTACCACCGCTAGTGAAAACGAGATTAAGTAACGTAAAGACTAATCGCGCTACCACAATGTACATCCGATTTTCTACTCGGATAAAAATTGTGTTGATTGGTTTAAAAAAATATTGTATATTTATTTAACAAAATGTTATAGACTATTTGCTCCCTGTGTCCAATTTTTTTTAAGCTTTCCTTTTGTTTTGGTTTAGAACGCAAGCACGAGAATAGGTCAATCACACAGCAGAACTTTTAAATTAATGCTTTACTTAAAAATTCGGTAAGTTCGATTTACATAATATAGTATTTTAGCAAATGTTTCGCAAGCTTTTTATTACGCAATTAGCTATTTACAAATGCAGTAATCACAATCTCTAATGGTTGTTTATGACAAGACATAAAATAGAATATGTATTTATTTAAACTTTATGCACAAATGTACAAAGGCGGACTCAATGCCGTAGACATTTTCTAACAGTCGGGTGATGCAGAGCCAACAACAAGAATATGTCATTGCTCATAAATTTTACAGACACTGTCTAAAAACTACTTTTTCGTAGAGAAAGCTTTTAATGGCATTATTTTGAACTTTTTTTTTTCACAGGGGTGGGTAATGAAACTGATAACTATATTTTTATATTAGTCTCCTCAAAAACGGTCACCTGATCCCACATTTTGTAATTTCAATGCTGATTCAATGATATGTGTGTATGTACTTATATATTTACATATTATGTATAAATTACAGGCAGACGCGGAGCAACTAAATCATCACACCAATATTTGTATTGGGTGAAAATCGAACCCACAACTTCAAATTTAACAATCAAGCAAGACTAAGCATTAACCCAATGAGCTACAAGCTGCTTAGCGACCATTGCAGTTATATATTGTGATCTGTGTATGTTAATTAACTTTTGTAGGTATGCTTCACAAAAAGAACTCTTATCCTGTTATTTATTTGAATTAAATATGCATGTATTCCGAACAAATTTAGAATCGTCTAAATCAGTACACATGGTATAAGCAATCGCTTTAGCATAGTATTATGATAATATTTGCAGTGAAGTACCAAATCAAAATGTAATCGTCATAGAAGTTTCCACAAAATACATTGTTTTGACTTTTAATAAGGAGAACTTGATTCAAATTTTATATAAATATATACTAGTTGTTGCCCGCGGCTCCACCCGCGTGTATGTCGGTTATCGCGGCAAATAGTAGCCTGTGTTATTCTGATGTATAAGCTATATTACTGAAAAGTTCCATCCAATTCCGTTCAGTAGTTTTTGCGTGAAAGAGTAACAAACATCCATCCATCCATCCATACTTACAAACTTTCGCATTTATAATATTAGTAGGGTTTATAAGACCTTCAGCTATGTACGAAACTACAAGTAAAAAAAAGTATTGTTATAACAATAAATCAATATGCAAAGTTACTACATTTTCAGAATACAACATTTTGGTACTTTTACTATATAACTTATGTGGGTTTAGATACTTACAGTTTTGGCCATGTTGAAGATTGCGAGTATATGATTTTCGTTTGATAGAAATGCGTTTGTATCAACCGTAATGTAATTGTGCAATACGGGCATCATATCAGTGAAATAATCAAAGCCTTCCTTCTCGAACACCTGGTAGAGGAGTTCTAGAACCTTCCACATATCTTCTGAGATTTTTTTGTCTGTCAGGTTGCAGAGTAAGGTCATTGCTTCTTCATAATATTCTGAATAGAAAAATAACATTTTTATACACTGAAATTAGATATCTTTTTTATAATGATGTGTTTAAATGTTCGTGACAAAATTAGAAAATGTCGATTCAAATGTGTATCAGGGATAACTGGCTTAAATTTGAAATTTTGATGTAGAATGGAACACAGTTCACATAAAATGTAAACTGTAAAATCATGTTTGATGCATTCAAAACTCTATGTTGAATGAATAAATAAATGTATTGATACTGTCAGACATATTAACATATGATTATGCTGTTAGTATCATTATTAAAAATTGTGTCGTCGATTAATGTAATGTCTGTCACAGTCAGTCATATTCAGTTTTAATATGTAAATAATATACGTTCAAAAGTAAAATTCAGGCTAAATATGTAGTATATTCTTACCAATGATATTATGATGCAGTATATGCCCAACCACACGTAAGATAGTTTTTTCAAGTTGCGCCATAATTTCAGGGTTGTCTTCCATCACAGTCAAAACTGTCTCCATAGTATTCAGCAAGCCCATAGCCGTGATTGCCTTCTCGTCAGTGCCAGAGTCAGTTTCAATCACTTTGCTAAATGTGGTTGCCAAATGGTCGGTAATCTCAAATGCCATCGGCATCAACTGCTCTGTATATAAAGGTACAATCTTTTGCAAAACATTTGCAATATTATCATTTTCAGTTTCACGAATAATTTTCAGTAGCTCTGTTGTCACTGCAGTCACTTGAGGCTCTAAGTATTTGTGTGTTTTCTCTTGCGATGCCAGGAGCATCTGAATGGCAATTGCAGCCTCCACTTTAACGGGTAACTCGGTATCGGTAAGGAGCGCTGTGACCGTTAAACGAACAGCTTCGACAAGGAGCTGTTCACTCTTAAACCTCACTGTAGCGAAGCAATGGAGTACCCAGCAGGCTCTTGCTCTCATGTAGCCTAGGGGGCTATGGAACTCAGGGAAAACATATTGACTCAGTAAGGAGTCGATCTCGTCTTTGTAGAATTTCTTCTTGATAAGAATGTCATTTAGCGTACCGACTAAGTGTAGGGCGCCGTCACGCTGCCTAGGACCGTATTCTCCATTCTGACTTGTCAACACTTGCATACAAAAATTCATTGTTCGTGCTAACATGTCCTTGCGCTTCTTGCAACAATTAATAAGCAAGGTTTGCGCTGCACTGACAGGCGATATGAAGTCTTCAAATATATCTAAAAATATATTTACAGAATTAGAGTTAAATACAATCTATTTCAACTTATTTTATAACTACAAGGGTAATGACAACTTACCGAATTTAATTCTAATATATTCGTGAGGGTCACTTGCCCAAAGTTCTTCATCTGCTTCGGAATACGACATAAGCGGGAAGAGTACATCCTGGATGATGGCCAGCATGTGAGGCTTTAGCAACTTCCAGGAATGTCCATGGGACACGCTGAAAATTTCTTGCGATTACTATCTAAAGTTTTAAGATGTTTTTAAGTTTTTAAAAAGGAACAGCTTCTATGTAACACATACTTTTTTTAAATGTATTACCAATGTTTCTGTAACTTTTGGATGGGTATTGGAAATTCTTTACTATTTAAAAGGCAATGCTCTTAAGGCGGTTAAATTGACACCAATTTTCTCTTGATAATGCAGAAAAATTAAAAAGTTGATAATTTTTCCCATTTTACAAGCTAACCTGCCATATTAATAACTTTCATCTCTTCATTACTTACCATTGGTCAATGTAGCTAAGACTCTGTTGGAGTACCCTTGGTGAGATATAGACCTTATTCCGGTACTGATCTAATATCCTTAGTAGAACTTCCAAGATACCACCGGTGAAAGTTGTGAGATACCATTCAGCGAAAGGTACGTATTCCTCACGGGCATTTATTGGGCTGCCATATCTAACAAAAACAAACATAAAAAAACTGTAAAACAGACTAATTACATCTTATTTATAAGTTCTTGTCAACTCAATTCGTAGTAATTATTATTTTAGCCAAAAACTAATGTTGTAAATAAGTAACCTTTCAAATAATCTATAGAGAGTATGCACAGCCCATTTCTTGCACTTCCACCAAGGCAGTTCCATCCTCTCATCTTCATCAACTTGTAGGGTTGTTTCTGGCACGGGCTGCTCCATCACTAATCGTAGAACTTCCATCCACTTTGTGAAGATTTCCTTAGTAATCAACTCCATGGGCAGTATATACTGAAATACATGTGCATTATGAGCCACTGTTTGAATTTACAGTTACTTTGTTTGAAATTAAAACAATATTAATATATTACCTTTATTAGAGCATAGAAACATTTGAGAACTTGCTTTTGTATTAGAACAGATTCCACTGATGGGTCAGCTTGGAGGTTCACAATTAAATTGTACATCATCGGCAGCAACAGGTTCATTGCTTCTAATAGTGGCATCCTCTTCTCAGCAATATGGTACTCGTAATTTTTTATCAATTGGTACAGACATAATAGTGCTCCCATCCAGCTGTTTGGATCAGGATTTTGTAGGTATATGTGAATTTTGTCAACAATTTGTGTCCAGCGTGTAGGAAAATCATGTTTTATCATGTTTTTGAGACAAAGGCAAAGCTGTATTCTTATAAGGTCTGGTGCTTGTACTATAGCATCTATAATGATATCTCTGATCATTGCACGATCCTGGTCGTGAATAGTGTAGGGGTTTGGCACTTCTCTTTCTGGTTTGCCCACCCATCCTGAGGCAACAAGATTCTTGAGGTAAACTGCACCAGCTTGTCTTACTGGAATAGGTACATCATTTTGCATAACCACTTGTAAAAGGGTTGGTGCGAATCCTATGATTTGTTGAATCTGTAAAGAATAAAATTTAACTTAGTAACACATTATGTCACTCTAGAATTACACTGAGGAACATTCATTTTGTAGCAAGTAGATTGAAATCAATTCTTAATAAGCCTAGTGTGCCGAACACTAGAAAAATATAAGATTTGTCAAATTGACTCTAGTTTCTGAGATAAACACTATCTTTAAAAGGGATACAAAATCGAAATAAATATATCTTTTCAATCAATTCATTAAAAAAAATACAAAACAGTTTCTGTTGGCTTTTCTGTTATGTATTTGGTCCGGGCAATGTCTTACTATGGATAAGCAGTAGCCTGCCATCATGTGTCCCCAAGACATACTGTTTGTGTCTATAAGCGAGTATTTATAGAAACCATTAAGAAAATTAATGCCGCAGATTTTTTTGTTGTTCTGCAGTGTTATTAGCGGATAAGTTTTTTTTTAATACAGACCCTTTATGTAGTTTAGTCAATGTTTATGTACTGAAATCGTAAAATAACTTAGTTATTATATTCATTTGTCTTTACTTAGTTTAATCCTTTATAATCTCTGTATTTACGATAATAGCGTAAATCTAGAAACAGGTAACAAATGTTTTAATTCTATGTAATTACTACACATTAAAAAACATCTTTAAATTATGTTTTTGTTACGTGCGGCTTAATTTATTCTGACCTCTTCTACAAATATCGTTATATTTTAGCCAATATACTCAAAAATTGAATAAATTGCATACGTAAACCTTCCTTAAGAATCACTCTTTCTATTGGTAAAAACGCATGAAAATTCGTGCAGTAGCTTTTGAGTTTATCGCGAACAGACAGACAGACGCGGCGGAGGACTTAGTTTTATAATATGTAGTGATGAGAAAAAATAGTTAACTGTTACGAAAATTTATACGTTTTGTGAAATGCAGATGAAATTGCGAAGGTCAGCTTAGTTACATATTATAATATAAAATAACTATAGCTATTGATGCTGATGTTGTATGTTCTTATTAAAACTACCAAAAATTCTAAATGAAAAAAATTATAACGAGAATTAAAATATTAACTTGATTTATATATTGCAATAATCTTGCACATTTAATTTTAAAAACACTTGCCTACGCGGGATCAGGGTTAATAATAAACCCTGTCGCCATTTCATTATCAGGATATCAGGGGTAATAATGAATGCTGTCATTTCATTATATTGAAATGCAGTAATTACTAAAGCATGAAATGCACGTTTATTTAACAGTTGCTGTATTTATCCATACGTGTCTATAAACAATGGAAACTTTGTTTGCCCATAGACAGTTGAGGTGTACCTACTATGGAAAATTATTTTTGCCCATTGCTCACCCGGGTAAATAGAACATGTGATGTTATTTTTTGCCGTTCAACACTTAATTTAATTTATGCAAACTTAAATGTGTAGTAGTAATAGAGATGATCTATGAAAATAAATAAAATTGAAGTGTCTGTTTGTAATTTAAAATTAACTGGTTTATGATGAAAAGATGAACTTTTTTTTATTTATTTTGTCTGTCTGTCTGACTTGCTTAGTTTTCATATACGCATTATTATTATTAAGTACCTACTAACATAGTCATGGAAGAGCCTTATGTTCGATGGCTAGTTTCTACTAGCAAGCTAAATTTTCGGAAGAATTAAATATGAACTTACAGAGCCAGGTCAAACTTAAGGCTTTAATATATTGTCCTAAGTTTTGAGAAGAAATGATATTTGAGTTGTTATAAAATATTTCATGATGATATAAATAAATATCAGAATTTCAATGGTCACATTGAACTTGGCACCCGTTTTGATCTCACTACTTTTGCTGTTGAAGTGAATAACCAACACATATATATATATAACATAATATTGAACTTGGCTCTCATTTCACATTTATATATTTTTTAATGGGATATCATTACGTTTTGTACAGACAATCATTAGTCGGTACTTATCTAAATAAATAAAAAAAATTAGAGTGTCTGTTTGTAATATTAAAATAACCGGTTTTTACTAAATGCATATGCATGTATACACGGTATATATACCAAAAATGTAGTTAAAAAAAATTTTTGACTGTGTCTGTTGGGTCCCGGTAATCTATGGAACGGCTGGACCGATTTTGACGGGACTCTCACTGGCAGGTATTAACTTAGGCTACTTTTTTAGACTAAATTGTCCCGCGGCATTACTCGCAGTACAGTAATAACCGCGGATAATACTGCGGGGTTCAGCTAGTAAAGAATAATAATACAAATTCACTGCATGAGAAAAAAAAATATAACACTTAAATGACTGCGATACAGAAAATAGGAACTCACGTTATTAATACAAAATAAAAATCACAATCTATTTCAAAAATATAGTGAGGGTCCATTAAAAAACATACATGCATTGCCAACATTAATTGTAGAACCATGCCACCAGTAAACACAAAGATTTAGTGAAACTAGAAGCGACAGATTGGTTTGCAAAAAAAACTTATCAGTGTCACATATTCTGGTACTTTAAAAGTTGTGATGTAAAAATTGGTTAGTTACTTGAATCATTTTAAAATTGTAAAAAATATTAGTTTCTCGCAAGCCTTAATATATGAGCCAAATTTAGTTTTTAAATCATGAGGGTGTCAAAAGTAGCTCTAAATGGTTCGTGTACATATTACACACGGTGCTACCCGCCAGTTCTGTTAGCTTGAAAGCTTGGACTTGGCTTGACACACTACCGCGTGTCTAAATGACCGGTTTCAAGAACACGCCGTCGAATAAACTAACCGACAATCAATCTATATTCGATGCTATGCATATCGATATGAGGTTCAATTGTTCTGTGCTTCAAGAAACCAGCGAGAATTTTCACTATTTCTAGTCGTGTCTTTTTCTTTCTGAGTAACATTATGAAGCCTAAAAAGGTATCAAGACAAGTGAGTCACATATACTTCAGACCATAGCTTAGTATGTGGTAAAAGAACATACATATAAATAAACAAACATAATTGTAATCAATAGGCAATTACCTATTTGTAATTATTTTTTTAATTTATATTGGTCGTAAATGCCTTTCCAGATTCTTTGAATTGAGCTGACTTTTTATTATTGTTTGCACAAATATAAATTTATCTAAGAAGATGTGATACACAGAGTATTATTAATATACGCAATAGATAAATATGATGTTTAAACTTGGTCTTCATTTCGAAAAATAATTATTTACAATGAAGTAATTCTGTTATCCATAATATAAAAAAAAAAAAAAAGAATATTTTATTTTATTTTAATTCTGTTATCCGAGTTGTTATAATTTTGGGTACCTTCATAATTCGTTTAGGAAAGTACTTGACTGTTAATTGTTTTTTTAATACAGTTGTTCAAAAAGTGGCGTATTGAAGGGACGTATATAGCGTTCGGCATGTGGACTATTACATACTCGAGCTTTTTCTTTACCTTTTCCGAACTGTCAAAATAATCTATACAAATAAATAAAATTGGATGTATGTATACACGGTACATATTCCAAAAATTTGGTTAAAAATTCTTTTGTCTGTCTGTCTGTTTGTTTCGGGTAATCTCTGGAACGGCTGGACGGATTTTGACGGGACTTTCACTGGCAGGTAGCTGAAGATCCGGGGAGTAACTTAGGCTACTTTTTTTAGACTAACTTTGCCGCGCGGGTAACACCGCGGGGTTCAGCTAGTGTCTACTAAAAAGAAAAAAACCAACCACAAAGTTAAAAATCATAGAAGTTGTTATGATTCATGCAAATATTTCTAAACAGAAGCTACTAATTTGTTACAATATCACATTTAATGATTTGATTCAATCAGTTAGGTTAGGTTTCATTTCATCTCATTAAATTTCATTTCATATCAATAAAAAATTCTACTGAAGACTTGGCTGTATGGGGATGGTTTTCTTAGCCTACCCATCACCAATGGGTGAAGAAAACAAAAAAGAAACTCTGCTTACATTCTTTCAAGGCTGGCGCCATTATCCAAAAATTTTCTTTGCGAGTTTGGTTGTTTGATGCACAAAATCAGTAAATTCGATGATATTATATTTGAAATAACACCACCGGAACTCGGTATAATTGCACAAAATGCTTCGGAGAACATTTTACCGGAAAAGTCAAAAAGTCGCTATATATCTAATTGCTTCATTTTTTCGGAACTGTATTAAAAATAGTTGTTCAGTACACGTGCGGAACCGTCATTGTAACTTGTTCCAACTGTCAACCCTCACCTTCGGCTGTGCCTCATCTCGGGTAGATATTTGTCGGAACTCTTTGCAATGACAGGCTTTCCGCACTCTAATGAAATATACTATTACACGTTTCTGCATTTCAATACTTTTTTAAAATACTTTCTATGCTTTCGTATATGCATGTGATCAACATATGGACTTTTGGGTGTACCACCAGAATAAAATACTTCCCGTGGTCCACCCAGGTGGACTATGAAACCATGGGTAATGCATGATAACAAAGTAGATGCACATGCAGTTTTAATCACAAGTCAGAAAATCAATTAAACACTATAATCATGCAACGAGATAAGGAGGTCATATTAAAGCACAAAGTACTCCTCTACAAACATAACTGTAAATCAATGTTTTAATGATACATAAATATACTTGTTATCAATTTACAAAGCACATAAAAATTTATAGTTTGCTGTGTTAAATAATTTAATTTTTTGTACATACATTACTATCAGAATTATTTACTATGAAGGCAAAGAAGGACTAACATATAATTATAACATACACTACACATATGTTTAGTGTAGCTACAGTAAATAGAAATATATATATTGAAGCTTAGGGCTCATAAAGCTCGTCATATAAAACATGAAGGATAAATTATCATGCACATGTCAAGTTAAAATAGCCTGAACATAAAACAGTGTCAAGTAGGAAAAAACAGATTCTGAACTGGTGCGTAGCACTGCCCCCCTAGCCAAGTTGCAAGCGTTCTTCATTCTGCATTCTTGTCCTTATAATTTTATTGTATTTAATAATACTTTGTCTAAGATATGCCAATGACACACAAAAATTTAGGAGTTAGCAATTGCAGAAAGAACAACCCTTGCAACTTGGCTATGGGGGCTGATTTTGAGAGAACTAGGGTGTCTACATTCAGAAGCTTGGCTCTACATGAGATCTGATATCATTTTCAGTAATTTTGGCAACATATTACATGAAAATGTTTTTGGTGGGATTAAAATATTTATATGAATATATCTTGAAAATTTACATATTAAAATTATTACTAATCTATTCAGGTAGCTCTTGCACTGTAATATACAAAAGCACTTTTGCCAGACAAGACTGGACAATAGTTTATTTTTAATCTCTAGAACAATAAGGTAGTGTTACTGTTTATAAGCTGATAGGTAAGTAAGGTGGGTGCTGAGGTAGTACTAGTAGGTCTGACACATCAAAAGCACCTAAACAGATGGATTGACGATTAATTCATTTTCAGTTTGACAGATAGCTCGATTCAGTTTTCAATATTTTGAATGTAGTCAGTTAGGGAATATAAGTACAATAAATGGCACAATACATATTTGCACAACTCGCAGAAATCATTACATTTTATCATGAATGTTATTGTTTGTGTATTTGTGAATATTTGGTTTGAAAAAAAACCTGTAAATAGTAAAGTTGCCCACGGCACCGCCCGCGTAATGGTCGGTTATCGCGGCAAATAGTAGCCTATGTGTTATTCTGATGCATAAGCTATATTACTGTAAGGTTTCATCCAAATCTGTTCAGTAGTTTTTGAGTGAAAGAGTAACAAACATTTTGCGATTATAATATTAGTACAGATTGCAGTTCTGTTTTGTATTGTTCTAAAACAACAGACCAACAAGCGCCAGTAATCAAGATTTTATTTCAAAAAATTGTTTCTGGTGCACTGTTTACCAGCACACTTATTAATTGGCAGATATTCCCATTACGTGCAAAAATTATCAGATTTTTAATTGATTTTTCTATTTATAGCAACTCATAAACAGTTTATCATGAATCGAACCAATGTGGTTAAAACCTACGTACAAAATTTTCGCATGCGCTCTCAGCTATCTTCTTCGATGATAGAGATAGACTTATACGGGCAAATAGTGTGTAACGCCACCAAATAAAAATCAATATGAAGACTTTGAGAGCTAAAACATGGTGCTGGATCTCATACCAGCGCGGCATGCAATTATCCGCCAAAATTCAGAAGTCATGCACAAACAATAAAACGTACGAATTACCTATAGTCATGCAATTTGGTAGCATTATAAAATTCCCGAGCATGTGGTAGATGAACAGAAATAAAAACTCACTTCTGAGAGCTGTTCTTCAGCTTGCAGTCTCTGATTTGGATCGATGGTTCCACGCAAAATTTCAGTCAGCTTTCTAGTATCCATTTTTAGGTATTTAACATTAAATTAAAATATAAATATTTCTTCAGCGAGAGCACAAGCTGCCGCCGGGCGTGGAAGTATAATAAAAGATAGATTGTCTATGGTCGATGTGTCACGTGATATAATGGAGAACCCATTCACGAAGCAACAAGTTGAAAATACCGCAACTGATTTTTAATATTGTTTAATATAATAATTATATTACAATAAGTGAGGACAAAAAAAAATTAACTTCAACCCAAATCAATTAATTCACTACCTACACAAAGACAACAAGCTATTCTTCATCCGCTTTGTAGAATTTTACGAAGAATAATCTATTTCAGTTCATAATCTGTATAATTTATGTTATTACTCATGTTTTTATCAAATTTTCTTAGTTTACTAAGAAATATAATGAAGAATTATATCTAATAAAATGAAGAATTATATTTGTACCAAAATACACACGCACTTGCCGAGATTTATTTACCTACTACTGTACCTGCTTGGTTTCTTTTAACTTTGAACATAGCATTATTTACAGTAAGGAAATCTTTGTTCTGAAGTAGTGTTAAATACTATCACTTTTTTTTCTAAAAAGTTTCAAAATGTACGTCACCTAATATTTTTTTTACAAAAGCACAATTTAGATCTTTGATTTTCTTTTTCTAAAACGACACGACGAGTGAACTCTTCCATGATGTAAATACTTAGTAAGTACAAAATATGAATACATGTAGAAAGTTTTCATTCTTGTTTAATTAAAGTTTTAATAGAAATTTAAAAACGACTAATAAAATTAACTTTCAACTCGGCTAGACTCTCTGGCACTGCATAGAGATGTAGCTTCGCTGTGCATCTTCTAGCTCATTTACTATGGGGAGTGCTCCGAGGGATTGTTTGGAATGATCCTTGCCACCTCTTTCCACCATCGTCCTACGCGACAAAAGTTTTTCCCCCATCATCTAGATGGTTGGCACTCCATAACTGTGCACTATTCTAGAAACTTTCTGCCTCGCACAATAAAACTGTGGAATGAACTGTCGCCGGCGGTATTCCCGGATTAATACGATTCCTTCAAGAAAAGAGCGTATTCCTTCTTAAAAGGCCGGCAACGCATCTATGAGGCCTCTGGTGTAACGGGTGTCCATGGGCATGGGCGGCGTTAATCGCACGCTTATCATCAGGCAATGCGTCTGCTCGTTTCCAAATATTTAATAAAAAAAAAATAACGTTGACCGTCCAAGTGTGGCTACTTCAATAGTGTGTTAAAATTAGCGTAATAATTAACACAGTATTTATCACGATGATCATTATTGACGTTTCCCGGTAATGTGGCCCGAGCATTAGAGAGGGTGGACGGATGGGTACACACAGTATTAGTACAAAGATTCTCACGTGAAGGGTGAGAACCCTTATAAAAACTGGATAGGCCGCTAGGCCCGCTAGTATAATGACAAAACTCGTTTAAATTTCCATTCCATGGCACGGAATATTTTTTTGTCGTATTTCTCCATCTGGCAAGATTGGCTTTTCTAGATTTTTGGCAGGCTGGGCTCTAGCAGTTTTGCCAGAAGATTACTTTTGTAACCTTGGAGGTGATTTTTCAACTCTGTTAGTAACTTTTAGGTTACGCTAATTAAAATCTTACTTTAGGTGACTTTTCGACATTTGTAGAATTAACTCAATTTCTTACATTTATGTGCATAAATATATTTTTTACCTATCTCAGAATTTTCGACTGGGCGAACTGATTTGGATGATTATTTTTCATTTGAAAGCTGATGCTTCCTGTGTGATCCGGATCCCATTTCAAATTTTTGCAGTCCTTGAAGTCGGTTTTTATTCGTAAAAAAATTTTTTGGTCAAAATTTTTTATTTCTGAATTAAAATGTAGCACTTAATCGATTCAGAGAATTGAAATTTCACGCTAGAACATCAAAATTCGGTTTTTTCAGTAGATAAAATATGGAAGGTTTTTTTTAAATAATTCAGGTAACTTCTGACAAGACCCGGCTGGCAGCACTGGGCTCTCTAGAAGTAGTTAGATAAGATGGCAAATAAAGTGAAGTTATTAAAAATGAAGACTTGGCTTAAAGGTCTTGTTACCAGGCCATAAAATTACAAAAAAAAATAAAAAAATATGTAGTTATCTGTGGGCTGGGTGTCTATGTCTCTATGAGTCTATGTATTCCTACCTCTATGGTCTATGTGGTCTACTTTATTATTTCAAAAAGTCAATTGAAGTCACATCATTCGCAGAAATTTTAGTGAACGGAATAGAAATCACAGAACACATTTACGATAGAAATACATTAAAACATAAGAGTGCAGGATGCCGTAATTTTTTTTGTAGTTTACTATTCTACAACCAACTGACCATATGGCGTAAATTACAGATTCATAGGAAAACTTATTTGTTTCCCTGTTTGTGATCTAAAAAATAAACTCACAAAATACAAGTGATGGTATTAATTATAAGAATATAATAAATATGAGATATAATAAACAAGAATTAGTTGCGTTAGCATCTCAAACTGCACAGAACTTCGATCGCGAAGGTGTTCTTGTACTTAAAGAAAGACAGGATGGGTTCTTTAGGAGATCAGAAGGTAGGTTTTTAGATGTTTTGGTGACAATCATCTCGTTTAACATTATATTTGAATATTTATTGTTTATTGACGTAAACATCATTGTAGTTATATTAATTTTGCAATAAAAACTCTTAAAATTATATGTGAATCCTTAATAGACTGTTGAGATATATTCACAGATCCAGTTGTGATCTTCAATAGATGTTTATTCAATTTTTATGTCTTTAGCATGCAGTAAATTTACTGTATTCTAAAGAAATAAAATTGAATAAAGAATGTCCTTTGTTTAGTAATTTCTAAGACAAATAAGGTTGATAGTTGTTCAAGTAATAAAATAATCAGAAATCCTCTACTTATAACATCTTGACTTAAAAAAATCGTATTAAAATTACTGCTGGTATGAATTGAATAGGCTTATTATGATCTTTATCACAATGAGGATAGACACTGGTCTATTCTAGATTTGATAAAAGGTTAAATTGTTCTTAGTCTTATAAGAACTTAGAAATTCTATAACTTGCTTATCTGTATGCTTTTATTACTAGTTAAAAATAGTAATATTTCAGACATCTGACACAAAACACCATCTAGTCCCAAACTAAGCAGAGCTTGTACTACTATACTAGACAACTGATGTAAACAGCAACAATAGTAATTTATGCAACTGTTGTGTAATAAGGGGTATTAAAACACAAATGTGGGTTAATCACATGAGGCAAAACCAAGTGTTATAATAGTATCACATGTCATGAGTGTTTTAATATCCACCCATGATATGAATCCTGTATAAAAAGTTCAGAACCCATATGGTGATGTAGTGTTGTAAGAACTCTATATGTAAATTCATGGATAGTTTAATGGCTGAACATCTAATATAATATATATAGGTATATTATTAGACAATATATATAAACTCTTGTATTACTCATTTTTGTAATACTAATATCGATCAAAAATGGTAGGATACAACGTGAATTAGAAAAACAGTTCTGTTTTTAATATGTCACTGTGGTAGTGAACTGAAAGGCGAGTGAGAAGATGTGTTCTTTTTTAAAAAAAGAGTTGCATCATGAAATTTAGTACAACACTAGCTGAGCCCCGCGGTGTTACCCGCGGTTATTGTTGTACTGCGAGTATCGCCGCGGGACAAAGTTAGTCTAAAAAAAGTAGCCTAAGTTACTCCCCGGATCATCAGCTACCTGCCAGTGAAAGTCCCGTCAAAATCCGTCCAGCCGTTCCAGAGATTACCCGGAACAAACAGACAGACAGACAATAAATTTTTTAACTATATTTTTGGTATATGTATCGTGCATACATACATATGCATTAAGTAAAAAGCGGTTATTTTAATATTACAAACAGACACTCCAATTTTATTTATTTGTATAGATTATAACACTCGTTGGGATGATATTATGGTTACTGACAGGATGTTTTAATGTTGGTAATAAGCTATCTGTTTCAAACATATATTATGTTCAAGTTGTGATGGATTAAGATTTGTAGTGTCACCATCCCTATTCATCCTGTAGGTGTCTTAAGAGATGATTGAGGGAGCAAACTATGTAGGAAACACCAAATAGTAGAAAAGTTTGAAACAAACCCTGTACTAATCTGTCTGGCCTTCATGGTATTCCAGACCAAAACATCTTTGTTAAGAAGATGCCTATGTGCAGCAGTGTGCAGTTCACACCCAAATTCTGTGAGGGGAAGAGTAAAAGAGACATTGTGTCATCATTGTTAGGGATGTGCATGCTAGTTGTGATATGACCATAGCTCATTGCTGTAAGAGCATCTACAATGATGTTATTATAGACATACTTCTTGAATATTGGTTCAAATCACATTGGCATCTAAACAAAGTTAGAGGAGAGTGGGGCCTAGAGTATAATAATAATTATTTTTACGGGAATTAATGTGATCACTTATTTAAAGGTATTCATCATTCATCTGGGACCCATATCTCAAAAAAGACATTTTGTTGCTGGAGGCAGTGCAGAGAAGGGCAACTAAGATGGTTCACACGATTCGTAATAGCACCTACGAGCAACGGCTAAAATATCTAGGGTTAACCACACTGGAAGAACGCCGACAGAGAGGCAGTCTCATTGAAACTTATAAAATACTCAAAGAGCACTATGACGTACCCAGCTTACTGGATATCTACATCTTGGACGATAACATGCACTTGCGAGGGCATCCCCTGAGACTATGGCGAAATTCTTCTAAGAAAAACCCTAAGACGCATTTTCTGCCTAACCGAGTTGTGACAGCCTGGAACAGACTCCCAGAGGACGTGGTTATGGCTCCCTCACTGAACTGCTTCAAGAACAGACTTGACAAACTCGATATCTCCAAGCTATTTCAAACACACGCATCAGCTTTCTAGCTGCTAGTGTGTCATACCAAATAATAATATCTCTCATTTGCCTGAAGTGAGTGGAATGTATTGTACCTCCATCACAAAAGAGAGAAATCTGACATGGCGATATGTGTAGATGGTAGATGTCCTCTTTTGTGATAATGCTGATTCCTCACTTCTGACAAAATTAAGTAACTGATTTCTTGGTCTCCTAAAGTTAAATAAAAGATTTTCATACTTCACATCTGGCTGACCATGAAAATTCTATTGATCTTTTTAACCGACTTCAAAAAAAGGAGGAGGTTTCTCAATTCGACAGTATTTTTTTAATGTATTTTCATGGGTAATTTCGTCGCTTAGGAACTGATTTTGATGATTCTTTTTTTAATGGAAAGGAGATGTCCCAACGGAGGTACCATGAGAAGGACATTAATATCTGATGATGGCATCCAAGAGAAATCGAGTCGAACCTAGAAGTCGGTTTTATTTTTGTTAAAATTGTACTTGCACAAATCATTATTTGTTTGCTGTTTGTTTTACCGGAACATTTCCACACTTAGCGTCTTGATTGGGCCGTTATATCTGAGCTTGTCATCTTTCTACTCCAATCATCCTAGTTCATCCCAGAAGCTCAGTAGCCTTTTCAGGTCACTACATGCTTCTGGGAGTGATGTTGATTGGAGGATGTCTGCCCGTTGATCTGCCACACTTCTACATTCTATGTGAATGTGCTACGGCATTTCTTCTGCCTCCTGCCTCCCCTGCACAGAGGGCTGTCTGTTGCGCCTATAGTGAATAGGTGCTTGTTCAGAGGACAATGCCCTGTCAGGATACCTGTGACCTTCCTCAGATCGTCCATGTTTAGTTTAATCAGGATGCGGGCTTTTTGATGCCACTGGAACTGCACTTTTTATTGGCCTGTATTCATTGTTTTTCCATTCTGTTTTGTGTTTTTCTTCGGTTTTAGCACGCAGCCATGTTTTTAGTTGGGCATGGGGCGAAGGCAGTAGTGGTTCCGGTTAACAAACTGTCGTTTCCGATCCCTTTTTAGCCTATTCATCTGCAACGTAATTACCCATTGAGTTACTGTGCCCTTTTATCCATTGCAGGGTAATTTTGTTTGTGGTGAAGATGTTAGAACTACCGCCAACAACAACTATCTCGCCTTTGCAAGTGCGGTACACCTTTTTAGGGGTATTTAGTGCCCCAGGGCTGTGGTTTTGCGCTGCGACGGTTCGGCTGGGACGGGGAGTTAGGACTTAGGCCGGAATATACGGGACGGTTGAGGAAGGATTAGGTGATAAGGGGGTGGTTTGGAATACGGGATACGGGTAGGTTACACCCGACTGGAGTACCAACCGTGTGAGGTCATGCGTGAGAGCGAATGCGTGGGCAGTTCAATCCGCGTGGTCAGTTCTGGAAGATTCCAGGCACGACTCATGGTGGGCGTTAAAATCTCCCAGAAACACCACATACAACATATTACTTCGAAGGATAGATAGTTGCAACGACATTCGATTCGCCATCACCATAAGTCCTGACGTTTTTATCGTTTTACGACTGTCGTTCACTCAGACGTTTGTATGATCCGATACAATTTTTCCGAACGTTGAGTCTTCTTAAGCACAAAAATGTATGTACGCGCATAACTTTCGATCGACGCTACCAAATTGTAGTTATTGTTGTTGTGATCATTCCTTTTTTTATGTGTTTCTTAATGTCATGACAAAGTTTGTATGGGAGAAAATGAATAGAAAACCGGAAGTGTTATATTTTCTTAGTCCGCTAAGTCTTTTACACTGTGGCGCTGCGGGAAGTTAAGGCGGGCATTTTTTTCGGTAATTAGAAAATATTTACGAAAATAGATATAGCGATACAAAGTTCACCGGGTCGGCTATTATTTTATAAGTCGATCTTATTAGTATCCTATAACATATAGTTGACCTATTTTATCTTACCCTTTCCCCACAGACTGTGTCTGTACTCCATACACAAATAAAAAGCGGCCAAGTGCGAGTCGAACTCGCCCTTGAATTAAAGGTAAATCGCGCTTTACGATTTATGACTTATTAAAAAAAAACTACTTACTAGATCTCGTTTAAACAAATTTTCGGTGGAAGTTTGCATGGTAATGGCCACTTTTATATATTTTTTTTGTTTTATCGCTCTTTTTTTTTTTTTTTTTTTTTTTTTTTTTATATTTGGCCCTCCCAAAATGACTCTACTCTGCCTGATGGAAAGCATAAGCAGAATCCAAGAGTGGTGGTCACCATACTGCGAATGCAGACAATTTAACAATGCAGCATGGTGACCAACACCATGGCGGGCTAGTGATGCTTCTGCATCATTGGGCCTCCGGTCTCGCACTTACCAACGAAACACGACAGCATGATCGCTGTCATTTTACGTTGATTTTCTGTGCGAGGGTAGTACCGCCCCGGTCGAGCCGGCCCGTTCGTGCTGAAATCAGCGTGGCTCTACTACCTAGAGTATTCTTTTAGTTTAGAAGTTACAGGGACACACACACACACACATTTTACTACTTTGGAAGTGTCTCTTGCGCAAACTATTCAGTTTAGAAAAAATGGTATTAGGAACTACGACAGCATTTTTGAAGACCTATCCATAGATAGACCCATACACGTATGGGATTGATGAAAAAGTTTTTGAGTTTCAGTTCTAAGTATGGTTCCAAAATTTTACTGCTTTTTTTTCTATTTTTGTGTGAAAATCTTAATGCGGTTCACAGAATACATCTACTTACCAAGTTTCAACATTTAGTTTAAAAAAAAAGTGGCTGTGACATACGGACGGACAGACAGACAGACATGACGAATCCGTATTTTGGTTTTAATTATTAAATTCGTAATTCCGGTTCCGTATTTTGCCATTTTGCTTTGGAACCCTAAAAACAGAAGGCATTTTGCTGTACAAGTTCTTACATTATTAATGATTATTTCTACACTGCTGTAAAAAAGGTATAGCAAATCATTGTTAACAGTGTGTATTTTGTAACTACCCATTATAAAGTCATCAGTAATAAAATTTGAATAAAACTAATTTGTTTCAGGTTGTTCTGTAAGGTGGTTCAGACTGCGAGGTAACCTTTTATTTTACTTGAAAGGTCCAGAGCCATGGTACGAGCCTATGGGAGTCATAGTACTAGGCCACCATCTGATCAAGGTTCAATCCCAAGATGACAATGGACACTGGCCATTTCAGATTAGTAAGTTTTTTCGTCATCTTATTTCATCAGACTATTCCTCATGGAGGAACGAAGAAAAGTTTTAAATTTATAATAATTTCTAAATTCTATTCTATTCCGCATCTCAATCTCAATGTAAAATAAATAGTTACTACGTAGTATAATTCATGTTTACGCGATGGCGTTGACACATGTCGAACAAATCACCACATGTTAAGGACTAGCCGACCCACGCAACCTCATTTGCGTCTCCTAATGCCCGTAGTGTGATAATCTTCCCCCGTTTTTGTAACATTTTTCACTGTTGCTCAGCTCCTGTAGGTCTTAGCGTGATGATATATAGCCTATAGCCTTCCTCGATAAATGGGCTATCTAACACTGAAATAATTTTTCAAACCGGACCAGCGGTTCCTGAGATTAGCGTGTGTGTGTCAAACGAACAAACAAACAAACTCTTCAGCTTTATATATTGGTATAGATACTGAATACCCAGTTAGGTAACATTTATAGAAAGTTATAGACTTATAGCATTACGAATCGAAGTATTTAAAAGTATTTCATCGATGGATTTTTTTACCAGTCTCTGTGTTTGATTTTCCTAAAAATCATACATCTAACTAACCTACCTAACCTATTGGTCACAGCGTGATGTTGTACAGCGTCAATGAATTTGATTACCATATAAAGGTAAACATTAAATTGGTACACGAAAGTGACAATGGGTTGGTCACATATATCGCAGAACAGACGACCGCTGGTGTAAGCATATTTTAGAATGGAGACCGCGTCTTGGCAAACGTAGCGTGGGACGCCCTCTGGCCAGATGGCGGGACGACTTACGTAAGAGGGCTGGCAGTGACTGAATGCAGAAAGCAACAGACCGGGCTCTGTGGTGTTCCTTGGGGGAGGTCTATGTCCAGCAGTGGACTGCAACGGGCTGATTATGATAAACTTAATAGTGCGCCAAAATTAAAAGATACACAAATGGTGAACCATATTTTCTTAAACTTTTAAACGGGAACATTTCTGTTTTATATATGACTAATATCGTGCCCCGACTTCGCATGGGTTCTTTACGGAAAATATAACCTATGTTATTTTTTCCGACTTCTTCCACAAATATAGTTTTCGTATATAACGAAAACCTTCCTAAAGAATTACTGTATCTATTTGTAAAAACCGTATCAAAATCTGTGCAGCAGCTTTTGAGTTTTATCGCGACCAGACAGACAGACGCGGCGGAGGACTTTGTTTTATAAAATGTAGTGATTCTTTGATTATTGCTCATGCAATAGAAGCTTTCAAAAGGAATATTTTTCTCCCATTATTGCAACAACGTGATGGTAAATAGCCTAGCGGCTACCTCGATAAATGGGTTATGTGACACCGAAATATGTTTTTCCAATCGCATTAGTAGTTCCTAAGATTAATAACGTTTAACTAATATTATAGCATAGAATTAAACTGCATTTATTGAAGTAAGTTCCAGTCAAGCTTGCTGTGATTATATACTTTAGAAGCTTTAATCAAAAAAATAGTGAACTAATGCCACAAGCATGCTCTGCCAATCTGCATAAGATGATTAAATACCTACGAGGTGTAAAGTAAATACAAAAAAAACATAAATAATTGCAGAAGCTAGTTGTAGTTGGTAAAACTGCTAAGTAACTGAAAAGCTGAATATCATTATTTTTCTTAAAACCAGTCTTATTAAAACATATGTTACGTATTTGGTTTTTAAATACGAGTGATCTCATCAAAGACCTTGCCTTAAAATCAATAAATCCATTATTTGTTTTAACAACGTCAGACTAACTAAACGTGTTGGTTGGTAGTTTTATACCACGATATTTATAAAATAGTAAACAACAGTTTTAACACGCAATTGCCTGCATACACACATTCGATTTAAATATTGAGATGTACTGAGTTAAGTTTTTAGACAAAGTTATAGACTACTTCACATTACGCTGCTTTGTATAAAATCAAAAACAGAAAAATAAACTCAAGTGATTTGATTTAATATCGTTTAAGTGCTTGTAATATCTATTATATATAATTCTCGTGTCACGTTGTTGCTCTCGTCACGTTGTTGCTCTCGATGAACTTCGAAACTATGTAACCGATTTTCACGTTTTTTAAATGTCTGTTGTGCTGGCGTGCCTATGATAGCATAGTTAACATCACGCTTAGATATACCAATACGATCCGAGAATGATGGAAAAGGGACAAATACGACGTTGCGTGGGTCAGCAGCTAGTATATAAATTTAATCTCTGTTATGTAAACTATGAGAGGAGCATATTCAGTCGTAGTATATAAGTACGTACTAGATACCATCCGTGTTCGGTTATTTATTTCATTTGTAACTTGTTACAAACAGTATGGGAAAACGGCATTTGCTACAAAATGGCGACGTTCCATGAGTCTGAGAGAACCTTGTGGTTGAAAGCAATAGAACTGGCGCCGTATGACAACATTCAAACACAAGCCAACGCACTGAGGGAAAGACTGACTCAAATCAGGCCCAATATAGACATAACTAATTATAGACTGCAGAAAGGAATTGTAACAGGTATGTTTTGTAACATCAACTGTACTATGAAGTAACTGATGGTATACATATTTATTTACACAATTTCTGTATATACATATATCAGTTATGTATCTTATGCCCAACGGCCACCACTAACACTGCCACCCCTGGTGCACAGTGCCGCCACCACTGGAGGCTGTTAGAAACATAATATATAAAGGCTTATTCCCAATGTCCCAGGTACCACCACCAAAACTCAATTTACAATTGTCTTTCAAAACTATCTTTTAAAATTAGATTGCAACTTTTTGACAATAGACATTTTCAGTTATTATTTTTATTCTAATATCTTTCATACATGTACTATATTAATTATACAAATTACCAGAGTAACCTTCTTAATGACCAAAGTATATTGATAAATTTAAGAAAATATTACAAATAATATTTCGTGCCATTAAGAAGATTCAAAGTTAAGTCAATTTAGCTGCATAATAGCTTTAAATTATTATTTTAAGACATGAACGAAGTGCCATTATGCGAGTTGGCGCTGTCATGCGACAATTTGTTGTGCGACACACATGGTCGACCGCCGTCACCGGTTATAGTAATATATGTCAGATATGACAAAGGGCTATGTGTCAGATATGGCGCTACGGAGATAGTCGAGGTAAGGAATAATGTGTAAATAAAAAAGCATAATTGCTTTTTAAGAAAAAAATAATCATTAATCTAATATATAAAATTCTCGTGTCACAGTTTTCGTTGCCATACTCCTCCGAAACGGCTTGACCGATTCTCATGAAACTTTGTGAGCATATTGAGTAGGTCTGAGAATCGGCCAACATCTATTTTTCATCCCCCTAAATGGTAAGGGTCACCCATCCTTAAAATATTATTATGGCAAAACGACGTTTGCCGGGGCAGCTAGTTATTATGTAAAATTGGATCCTAGAAGCTGAAATAGGCATTTATCTTTAGAAAAAAAATCCAATACCGTAATGTATTTTTACATTCCACAGACTTGCAGCAATCCTTGCTTTTCCAAGACGATTTTGTTTCGCGCTAGTGATGGCTTGACAGGATCTGCGATTGTACGTATAGTTGTGTACGATGTCAAAGAGCGGGTCTCGGAGACTTCAGTACCGATGGGATACACCTCAATGCTGCTTAGTACTATACAGGTTTGTGGTGGCTAGTTAAGGTATTTTTTAACAAACTTAAGATCTGTTACGCAATATTTTAATCACATGAAACGTTTCATAGCTTACAATGGTAGAATAAGTACACCTTTAACAGTTAATTTTATTTGTGAATGAATAAAATTCGTTTGATGTCGTACTGTTCCCGATCGGATTATAATTTGAATGTTGCTTTAGGAAGCCCAACGCCTGCGCGTGGCGATTGTCACACGGGACCAGAAAAATGTGGGATTTGTCACAATCAATGGTTGGAGTTTAGAACCTTCCTACATCGGGACGAGCCCAAGTCATACAAACGATCGTAATAGTATAGATATACCGCAAAAAGTAATGTGCCACCGTCGATCACAGTCTCTACCTCCTAGATTGGGATTAAAACTGAAATTTCCGTCATATGGAAGTCTTTTGAAACAGAATTTCGTCAATAGTCAACAAGTGACGTACCGATTTCATTCTGGATTGGGCGGTGATATTACTGTTCACGAAATCATGGCGGAACCAAAGCTTTGTTTTTTAATGCCAATACAATTGCTGTAAGTATGATTGTGAGAAAATAACTGTAGTTTAAGTGGCGTATGTTTGCCGTTGTACTGATATGTCTTGATATCTTACTAGACATGAAACTACCAGAAAACAATAAATATAAACGTTTTCAAAAAATCAATCAATTATTTGCAGAAACAGAAGTTAATTACAGATCTTATGCTTATTTTAGAGGTACACTATGTCCTACCACATTTTGAGGTGTGCAAATGTTATATGTATATGTGTATTTAGCTAAAACCGTAGTGTGATGTGATTGGCATATTTAAGTATCACATCAACATCTTTCAATAGTTCACTGTTGAATATAACCCCCTCCTTGGAAAAGAACACAGGTTTTGGCCTACTACATCACGTAGGGTTATATTGGGATTATTTCAAGTTTTCTATCTTTTTGCAGTGATATTGTTCCACCTAGTTTTTTCCCTACTCGCCTCTTACGACGTCCATAGTGAATAGGGGTGGTTACACAGTATTCTTAATCTGTCGCATACTGTATTTAAGTATAATGTTTAATAAAATCTTAAAATGTAAACTTTATCCAATGTTATATTTTACTTCCAGAGATATTTATATTCAGAGAGAGAGGGAACTATTAGAGGAGCTGTTATCTGTGGGCGAGATTTGTGGACAGTGGCAGTCTCGACAGTTGGAGTTGGTTAAGATACATGTCATGGTACTAGAACATTATTGCCACTGCCGGCGATCCATGAATAGTTTAGAAAAGCAATTCTATAAAGCCAGTAGTCGGAAAGGTATCATTGTGTTATTTATTTTGGTTTCTAAAATACGAGCTATTTGAAAATTTGTTAAGGGTCTTTCAAGCTGTCTGATAACTAAAACAATTTTATTAAATACTAGTTGACCCGGCGAACTTCGTACCACCATATTTACATATCTGTCTCAGCTTCCCACAGGCAGTGTACAGTCGCGGAAGGAAAAAAAATCTGTTACCATTATCTTTTATTCTTTATGTACACAAATCTTGTCCTAACAAAAACGAATACATAAAAAAAAAATATTTAATTTAGTGCAGCCGATCGGAAGTTATGCGCGTATATACATTTCGGCGATTCATTTTTATATATGTAGATTCTAAAGATGGAAATCACATTAGTAGTCCTAGCGCACTACAGCGTATTGAATGTAATTAGCTGAGGAAGGTACCGTGCAATTAGCTGAGGACCACTATGTAGGTTGCAGAATGCTGATTCTGAGTGCCTCGTTGGTCTTGTGGGTAGCATATACATCCCGGAGTATGGAAGTTGGCCGTGTTTCACGAACGTGGCTCGCAGAGCATGCCGTCGGTCCCAGTAGTCATGAACATCTTGGCTATCACTATTGTAAAGTCAGTGCCCTCAAATATAGCGATAAGTAGTTTAATCTTCGAATTCAGTTCGACCTCAGGGTTTCGGAGGTGGGATACCAGTCGCTCCGTGGAAAAAACTGATATTTAGCTAAAACCGGTTCAACTAGAATCCGACCCCAAATAATATGAGGATTAATTAAACCCTAAAAAAAAAGTATCTAGAAAAATATTCGCCAAAATGCAACACTGCAAGACTGAAAATTCAAACAATAAGCATGGTAAAAATAGCTGGTTAGGATTAATTTTTAGAAGCCAAGCTAAGCTCGGTCATCCAGGTACCAATATTAAAACAGATATTTATGAGAACCCCTAATATTTTTTTTCAGAGGATGCGGCCGTGGAATTTGCTCCAATAAATCTGCACCTGCAACGCATGTGGGTACATAATGACACTTTGAACAAGACTGGCTTCCACGATATAGTGACCGCTGGTGCCTTTGCAGCACACACGCACAAATCTGAGAGAACGGGTGGACTTATCAGGTCAGGCATTCATGTGTATCAGTACAACATATATACAGGGTTACAGGTTAAGTCGACCTATTCCCGTTTTGGGCGTGTAGTTGACATCTTTTCTGACTGATTTCACTCAAAAAACTCTATCCTTAATCTAACTTTTTTTTTAATATTTGAATTTAATTGTTTTTATAAACAATGCCCGAATTTCGGCTGTCAGTTAGATATTTTGTAAAAACAATTAATTTCAAATATCTCAAAAACGGTTAGATTTAGGATAGGGTGTTTTTAATGAAATCTGCCAGTAACGATGTTATCTACCCGCCCTTAATGGGAAAAGGTCGACTTAACCTGTGACCCTGTATACAAACACCTTACATACACATACCCACTTATGTTTTTTTTTGTTATAATCGTTTACCTAGTGCATAAAAACCCAGAATACAACTATGTGCTTAGTTTCGGAGACAGTAGTAGTACCTAAAGCACAATACATTTACTTGTATCTAATAATAAGACACCTTGTAACTGTAAGACTTTGCGCAATAAAGATTTGGAATATTCGTAGAGCAAGACTGTAGAGAGTAGCCATACGCAGGCGTTCCCCTCTGTGAAAGTGTAATTTTTTTTTATGGATTATGCGGGCAAACGAGCAGACGTATCGCCTGATAGTAAGCGATTACCAGAGTCACAAGTACGTTGCCAGCCTTTGGAGGATAGGGAGGAGAGATAGGGTTATGGGCCTCCGGTATCCTCGCTCACTCGGTGAAACACAGCGCAGGCACTATTTCACACCGGTTTGTGGCCGGTGGCCGTGGTATCACTGCGGTCGAGCCGGCCCATTCATGCCGAAGCATGGCTCTCCATGGTAAAATAATATATTAATATATAAATAAGCACAATGGGCGCCTACGCGTTACACTGTTAAGACACAGAATGTATTTATGTGTGTTTGAAATTCTGAATGTTTTGTTTTAATTTTTATGTGTGAGTTAGAAGTGACAGGCGATTTATTTTATTTGTGAGTTTAAAATGTGTATGTGTAAACATTTCCCCCGTAAAACTTTACAGACTGTTTTGTATCGGAAAAGACTTTATGGCTACACGCCTCTGTTCGGTATACCGTGTTGTTCTATGTCATACAGCGTCAAACGACATATTCATAAAATCTTTTATGGGTTTAATTCATATAACGAAACATTTAATTGATTTATATTGTTCAAAGTATATCTATAGCTCTCACCGTAGGTTACAACAGCATATTCTTGAGAGAATATGCTGGTATATTAGTTACTTATACTATACTAGCTGTGCCCGCTACTTTGTACACGTGACATTTGGATTTTCAAGTTATTTTTAATTTTTCACCGTTTAAACCTTCCCTGGACTACGATAAACATTTCAAAAGCAAAATCAGCTAAATCGGCCCAGCCGTTGCCCAAACGAACAGTAATTGATTACTAGTTTTTATGAGTATTCAGCCCGCAAGTATGTGTGTTCATTGTTATGGCTGGAAATAGTAGCCTATGTCGTTTGTCAAGAATCAATATATCTCCATGCCGATTTTCGATTTTCATTGAAATTTGTGCAGCAGTTTCGCAGTGAATAAACGGATAAACAGACAGACAGAATTACTTTTGAATTTATAATATTAGTATGGAAAATGTCGCTGAGAATTTTAATAGATTTAATAAACAACATTTACATCATTATCAGCAGTTCAAATTTTAAACCAGATGTAAGGAAGTCATAAAAACTTAATCTCTATTGTTCGGTTACAGAAATTGCTGACGTCAAAAGATTCAATTATTAGTTTAGAACAATAGAATGTTTAAGTATCGACCTTAACGTTGGCGACATTATAAGTATTGCGATACATTTATTCGTACTGCTGTGGCGTCATCTTCTTGCGTATTGTTATTTGCCAACTATGTAACTGGTAATAACCATTTTGCTACAAAATGGCGGTTGCAAATTATTCACTGTATCTTTTTTAAGTTATTTCTGTGGCAGTAAACATATTGTCCATATCTCAAACATCTTACAACAAAATTCTGATAAAAATTTTTTATACAGAAATTAGCTGAGCCCGCTAGTTCGTACACGTGAACTCACAAACTTTCGCCTTTATATATTAGTATGATGAGTTCTTAACCGTCGTTTTGGTAGTAGTATTATACAGAACGTATTATATTATCCTTTGCAATCCATACTACCCAATATTATAAAGTCGAAAGTAACTCTGTCTGTGTGTTACGTTTTCACGGCAAAACTACTACTTTGATTTTTGAGGAAGGACATTGATTACTCTTAACTGTGATAACTGACATACGAAGGCAGAGCTTTACGGGTGAACTAAATGAATAATGAAAACTAGTGAAATATATCCTAATCAAGTTGTTTTCTAACTTGTTTGTTGTCTATAACTCGTAATGCTGAGGAACGTGTGTCATGTCCGTCTAACACGAAGGATCCTCCGACCAGGCGAGGTGATCATGCCTGGCGGGCCACTGCCCAACGGTTGATGTTAGGATGTTTGTATATGATAATTGGCGCGTGAACTTCTATTGCACGATGCAAGATTGGTAGTTCAGATGACAGTAGTAATATATAATTGTCTTTCTAAAAGTCGATAATTATTTTATTACAGACTGGTACAACAAGTGAAGGACATAAACAGCACGAAGGCGGAATTAAGTTCTATAACAAATAAGATACAGATTGAATACGATAATGTTGCTGCCGTGAGGCGCTTACGTGATGAAGTGTTGCAGGATATGGAGAAAATTGTCATGTTGCTTCAAGCGAAGCAGTACGCTGAGATTATCAGTGTTGTTGAAGGTACAATAGAAAAGAGATTTTTCAAACCTTATTATATGAAGTTCAAACTAACCTTAAAAAAACCTTTAAAAAATATCATTACCTAAAAGTATAAAAGAGGTATCTTTTGTTTTTTTTTGTCTAGAATTTTGTGTTTTAAGAATAATAATAATAAATAAATAAATAAAATAAATATTTTCGGACATCTAACACACAACGCCATCTAGTCCCAAACTAAGCAGAGCTTGTATTATGGGTACTAGACAACTGATATAAATACTTATATACTTTTTTTTTTGTAAATACATACATATTATATATAGATAACACCCAAACTCCGAAACAAATATTTGCAGATCATACAAACATTTGATCCGACCCGGGAATCGAACCCGAGACCTCAAGAACAGCAGTCGCGTACGCTACCACTGCGCCACCGAGGCAGTCAAAAATAATAAATATGACATCTAAATATACAATACCATTAGTCCCAAGTTAAGCAGAGCTTGTGTTATGGGTACCAGACAACGTTGTGTGTAAGATGTCTGAAATATTTATTTATATTAACAATTATTTTTACGGGAAATTAACGCGATCACTTATTAAAAGGTATTACATACCTCTGATTTGCCTGACGTTTCGACCAGGTTGCACTGGCCGTAGTCACAGTCAGTCTTGTTAATATATCATGGAACGCGAAAGTTTAAAAGTTAATATTTATTTATTCATTTATTTAATCTTCGGAAGTACTGATCCGACCCTGAAAATTCTTTCACTAACAGAAAGTGACACTATTCAAGAGTGACATAGACCATATTTTATATGATTGAACAAACAATTCAGTTAAAAATAAGAGTGTTTGTAAATCAAGTAGAAGCAAAGCGGACGGTTAACGCCCAGGGATGTGGGCACGGGTCGGCTAGTAACAGATAAATTACATCCAGGTGGAATTAATGCTTGTGCTCATCCATCCACTACCTCCGGTGTTAACAGTCAGGTTCACTAACCACTAGACTAACAGGTTTTTGTGTATTCTGAAAAATTGAATTCCTTACAGGTATCAAAAGCAAAGTGAAAAGTATACTCGCACAATTCGAACCCGCAGTCATTGAAGAGTCGTTGTCTTACATCGGATGGCCGAAGAATAATTGTGAAGATCCTGACCAACAGGTATGTTAAGCTAAAGAACGCAGACCTCTAACAATTACGAACGCTTTGTAGTTAGAGGTCCAGCTAGACTTTGTTAGGCGGACGAACAGACTTAGCAGAACAGTAGTGGACTATCCACTGCTGTAGAATCTGGACATAGGCCTCTCCTTAGAAAGGATATTGGGATTAATAATACTCCTTATTCTGGTTCTACCACACGGAAATATTATCAATAGTTAAATTGTAGAAAATCTGCTAAGTTGTAAATTTTTATGACGCCATTTTTTCATTTGTGACGGACGGCGTCGGGAGTTTGTCAAACCATAGAATATCCACAATTCAGTTTCACTGTCGTTTAAGTTAAATGTGTTACTGTATTTAAGTATTCGTATATTACTGAGATAGCCCTTGTCTGTGCTATTATGTTCTCTATTTATTTGGTTTTGTTAAATTACCTGTATCACTTTGAGATAAGCACATCGGTTAATCTAACTCATATGGTTTATGACTGTTAGCTGAAACTGCCTTAACGTTTGTACACGTAATAGTTTATGACTTACTACTATTGCTTATATTATCTAAATATTAATACAGGAAGCAAAAATTTTGTATCCCTTTGTACGATAATTATGATAAGGAAAGGGCATAAATGTGGCACGGTTAAAGTTTATATGGAGGAGAAGTGCAGAAAGCTAATAACATTTTAACGAAAGTAAAACCGACTTCAAGGTTCGATTCGATTTCTCTTGGATGCCATTATCACATCTTAGTGTCCTTATCATGATATCACCGTTGGGATATTTCCTTTCTATTACAAAAAGAATGACCAAAATCGGCTCATAAACCACGAAGTTATCAACTTACTGGCAAGAAATTAGTCGACTTATTGCGGTCACTCCAATATATGGAGCCTATCACTCCCTACAATTGCCAATAATTCATTAGGCAAGGGTAGTTCCCAAAATGTCCGTTTGTTGGACCTCCTATAGGTTTATCGGCTTATCACCGTCCACTGATGAACGAAGTATAGATTCATACTATAGGTACATTACTGATGTTTAATGTAACGATGGTTTAACGTCATAAGCTGATCTTACCTCTGAAGTTAGAACTTCATATTTGAATCCTAAACATTGAAGCTAGGCTTAGTTGAAACCAATTTTTGGCAGGTCTGATATCAGTGCTGTGTTTTCTAAACAGGCTATATCAACACTAATGCGGTTAACGGAGCAGCTAGCTGTATTTGAAACAAATTCCGATTGTGATACTTTTGCCTCTTCAAGTTCAAGTTCCAAGGAAGCGTCCCCGACTGGAGAAACACCGACATTGTCATCAAGTGTTCCTAACATTTCCAACTATCCGGCAAAGAAGCTTCTGGAAACTGAACTCCATTTTCATAACGATTACTTTAAGAATGAGACAGATAATATTGAAAGAGGAGGACTGAACTATTCGTTTCGCTCTGTCAGATTGACGGGACCAAAGTTGGATGGTCACAGTTTATCATTTGATTGTACAAAGAGACACGGAAGCTTGAGGCACGATTTCAAAAGTTCCGCGTCTTTGGAACAAGTGTCTTACAGATGTTTGGTGGACGGATTAAGGAATGATAAAAGAAAGGTGGGTTCTTATAGCTGTGCGTTTCTCTATTAAAGAATGTCAAAAACATTTACCTTAGATATACTTGTAGAAATTTAAAAACCACTGGGTATAAAAGTACAGAAAAATAGCAAGCAAAATGTACTCTTTTTTTTTACTTAGTTTCTTATTTCTTATCAATAAGGTTTATAATTGTAACTAGCGACCGGTCCCGGCTCCGCAAGGAAATTTTCGGAATTCCCCTTAATAATACTTACTTAATACTCCATTTTATTCCTCATATAAACCATCCCCTTGAATCACTCTATCTTTGAAAGATCTATGCGAACAGTTCGCGGAAGCGGCTTCATTTAATAGTAAAGATTATTATAGTAGCATATATGAGAAATAAAACATTGTTAGTATTAAATATAACCCATTTTGCTAGATAAATTAAGTAACGCTAAAAGAATGTGTTTGGCTGTGCGTTTGTCCTAAACATATTTAAAATGCGAATAGTTACAACAATTAGTAAGTAGTCTAGCTTTACTTATTTTTATATTGTCTTATAATAATAAGTTAATTATTGTAATTAGGAAGCATGAGTTATAGTATTAACTATTGCTATCGCACCGAGTCCAGGTGAGACCAAATACTTACGATTTCAATAATTATGCCTTTATATAAAATAAGCTGTGCGTCTCATTTTCATACTAAAGCACATACATATACAACATACATGTGTGAAAAATAAGAAAGTGCAAAAAATATCATTTGGATCATTTAAAAGAGCAAGCAATGATATTTAAAACTAAGCAGGTATAAACTACACGGCGACAGATATGATTACTTTGTATATTGTTGTAACTGTTCTGCGAAAGTTCTTAGCGCTGTGTGATATACATTTTGTGCTAACAAGAACATTAATTGTTTTCATTGTTTATTTCTGTATATACGTAATTACTCAAAAATAAATTCGAAAAGTTTGTACATGATAGTAAGAAATCATCATTCCAATTGCTGGCTATATTAATGAACAAGAAAACAGCTGTAAGCGTGTGCGTGTAATACATTTGACTACAGGACAGATTTTTATGTTGTTACGACTTTCTTTTGAAAGTTTTAATAACATAAAAATCGGTCCTGTTAAATTATAGAAGCTTTTGCTTTTATCATTTAAAAATGGCTATTGGAAAAAACACATCGGTTTTTATTTTTAAAATAAGGACTATTGAAGAAATGATTTCTATTTTTATAAGAAAATGTAATCTAAGCTACGTTGCGAATTTTCGGCTTACCTTAATTTACTTTGCGCAAAAGCAACATCTTAACCAGGTTATATATCTTAACCTTATCAGGTTTATCCGAGGTGCGATTATTGCTAGTTGAAAACTTTACCTAAATTTGATTTTAACATTCCCATAAACGCTTGTGACTATTATTTAATCTAGTTTTACTTTAATATAGTCTTTTTGATATTGACGACTCGTTGTATATAATAAAGTCATTAAATTATGTAGTACAAACTAGAGACAGGGTATTATCGCACAGTCGCACGTCTTATAGCTTTGTTTTTCACCTGATTACGGCGAAGCCGAACGGGGGTAATATACGGGTAGGTAATCGGCCGTATATATACGTATATGTGTATCTTCCAACCTAATGCCTTAGCTACTGAACTAAAATAAATGAAGAGTTTCATGCGGCGTTAGGATTGGCCCGCACTAAACTCTTTATCGACCACAGCCAATCACCAATCACCAGTCAGTTGATGTCAAATAAACTCACTCTAGTTAATAGACTGCCTAACTTAGATCTATTTGTGATTACAGAAATGTCAACACTTAGTACATATTAGTCTCCTCATTTGTTGTAGACATTAGAAACAAGACGGGAATCTACGACGCTGCCTAATGTAGGACAAGTCGACAAGGCAACACGGGAAAACAGCTTGACCTTCCTAAAGAGCATCGGAACTGCAGTCGAAGACTCCCTTACAGCTCTTGTGGAGGAATTAAACAAGCTGACGGAAAAGAAAGGTACTTCTTCTTGCTATCTACTCATAGACAGAAAATGTGAAACAAGCTGAAACTACTCTCAAGGTGTGATTTCTAGGACATTTAATGGGAAATGAACGTGTTTTATGGTACATAATTTCTTTTTGAATAATGATAACATCTATACTCTATGCAAATAAATAAAATTGGAGTGTCAGTTTGTAATATTAAAATATCCCCTACATATTATAACTTATGTAGAGAAAAGGGTTTATATGGAACTAAAAATTAACGCTACTGCATATATTTAGTAGTAATGTAAGATGAATACGTGATAAATGTTTTAACGTTTTGGAACCAATAAAAACCTTGTAATCTAGAAATGGCTTTTAATTTTAATCAATTAGTATTATATATGTTTTTATTTCTAGAATCGACAGAAGAAGACTTAGAGACTTTAAAGGTTTTGATGGACGGCGTAAGGTCCACCACAGAAGATACAGCTAAATGGATGCGAGTGTCACATGCGGCCTTACGATTACGCTGCGAATCACCACACTGGGCACGTGAGCATAGCGCCTTACAGACCAGAAGAGATACTTGCTTTTCACAGGCGGTAAGTTCAAAACCACATTGTCCACACCTATTAAAAGCCCACAGGTGGTTTGGCCTATTATATCACACTAGCTAGACGAGTATGTACAGACTTTGTGTCAAGTTTTCCTTGCTGCTTTGCCATGCTGTGGTCCTGCGTCGTTAATCCCTTAATACACGACCTTCAGGGGATGAATAGAGGTGCTTACACTTCGTAGTCTTTATTCGTTAGCACTCGGATACAAACTACAACAAAATATTGCTTGTGCTGCTATATTTTTATTAAAAACCTAACTGAGCCTCGCGGTAACAACAACCGCGAGTAATTCCGTGGAGCAAAGCTAGTCTAAATAGGTAGCCAAAGTTACTACTTTTATCATCAGCTATCTACCAAAGAAAGTCCCGTCAAATTCGGTCCAGCTGTTCCAGAGATTAGCCGTAACAAACAGACAGACAAAAATTCTAAAAAAATATATTTTGGTACATGTACGGTGTATACAAACATATGTATTTAGTAAAAAGCGTTTTAATACTACAAATAGACACTCCAATTTTATTTATTTGTAGTTTCTATTGATAAGATGGACTAGTATAAATATTAATTTCACTTTTTTAAATAACCTTCATTCTGTATCTTCAGAAGCTGCACAATCTTAGCATCATCATTATAATAATTATGATGGTTGTCACACGATAACTTTCCTTATGTTATTTACAGAATATTCCTTTTCTCTTGATTTGAATAAATCCGATAATATTGTCGCCATAAGATTCCCTTGTTGATCTAAAATAACTGCTATGTGTAGAATCTGCTGAATAAAACACTAAATCTCAGTGTAATTTATACACACCGTAATAGCTTAGTCCCTTTCGTTTCTACACATGAAAACTTTGCAATTTCAACAAAAAAGCTTATTACCATGTCATTAGTGTTGACATGGTAATAAGCTTTTTTGTTGAAATTGCAAAGTTTTCGGTAGATTTCTGGATCTGGAGTGGAGTGTGTGTGTGAGTGTGGAGTGGAGTGGAGTGGAATCTGATTTATTAACACAACTTCCATTTTAATTAGAAAAATGTAATTTGTTTATTCAATAACACTGATTGGTGTATTAAAACACGTTTCTTTTTAAGTGCTTTTAATTCGTTATTATTGTAGAAAATCAATTTAAAATTACGCGGCATTTCTTTAATGTTTTTCTTTCATTTTAGTTACAAAATATTGGTAAATATTATATTTGCATTTTCCCTATTGCTTAATTCCATAGAGGCTTTTTTTTAACGTATACTACTGTTTCAGTTGACGACAGCCACTTCCGGTCTCCTCTGCTGGCTATGTTCTATCCCGGGCGATACTATAGTCAAACTGCTCAGTTCGGGTCTCGGTCCGCTCTGTGCATTTGAAGGGTTACTCAGTTTGTATTCCACGGAGAAAGCTATGTGGGGTGACATGGTAGTAGCAGTGGAAGATCTTCAGACTGTTGTGTTTACCTTAACTAAGGTTGGCCATAGGTAAGAATTTATTTTGTGGACATCAGTTAAAAGCTTTAGAGAATGAAGTGCATAGAGGTACACGAGTGATCTAAGACGATCGACCGTGCCTTGAGATATCTATTGTATTATATAATTCTCGTGTCACGTTGTTGCTCACGAACTCCGAAATTAGCTAACCGATTTTCACGTTTTTTTGTTAATTATGTGTTTTGCTGGTGTGAGCTTAAGATAGGATAGTTACAATCACCCATAGAGCAATAGGGGCCGAGAATAAATAAAATAGACGCAGACGAAATTGCACGAGTCAGCTAGTAATAATAAATAATGTCTTAAGGAGGTAGGGAAACGAGTAACTGACTACGGCCAACCATGAACTCCTGCTGTTCATTAATCACAAATCTGTTGTCGCACCTTGAATGCTGCCTAGTATTAGATGGAGAAGTTTTTGGGTTCCTGTAACTTCAATCACTCGGTGGAAAACAGCGACAGAACTGCTTAACATGGTTTTCCTTTTTTATTTATTATTTAGGAGGCATACGAGCAGACGTATCGCCTGATGGTAAGTGATTACCGCTGCCCATGGACACCCGCAACTCTAGAGGCGTCACAAGTGCGTTGTTGGCCTTTTAAGAAAAAGTACGATCTTTTCTTGAAGATTTGAAGGTCGTATTGTGATGGTTTTACTATGGAACTAGCCTCTTAACCAAGATGCAAAGCTTTTTTTGCGTCGATTCTCCGTGTACAACTGCCCACGCCTCTATTCTGTTTTATAAATGGTACATATTTACTTTTGAACACGGGTCTTAGCGTTGAGGTAACGTCACGTCACATCATCATGGTGCATTCTGCATTCGCAATGAGTAGGGTGACTACCACTTTTGGATTCTGCTTATGCTTTCCATGAGGCAGAGTAGAGTCACTTTGGAAACCCTATATAACAAAAAACTTGGCTGGGTTGCCCAATAAAGTATTATCTAACTCGTAACACGAGTTAGATTTTATTTTATTGATTTTTTTTACGTCACAGAATTACTAAAAATAACATGAGAAGAAGGTTTTCCAATTTGAATATCCGACGTCACTGCAACCAACTGACTTGTTTTAACGTTATGCTACGTTAAGTCTTTCAAATGTTGAAACTTTTCAGCAATTCTTCAGTGCCTCAAGTAACGGGAACGAGAGGAGCTCTGACTGTTCACATACCTATATCTGATTCTTTGTACACGAAGTTTACGTCTAAAGAAGTGAGTGATTAACGTTATTTTAATAGTTTAAGTATTTATCATATGTTTTGCTCGAGTTTCCATGCAGTGTGTTGGTTATCACGGTAAAAAGTAGTTTGTATCCTTTCTATAGAATAAAGGAAGCTTAATGCCAAGTTTCATTAAAACAGTCCAGCGGTTAACGGTAAAGCGTAACAAACAGTTTCCTTCCTCATTAATCTAAGTAACTTTTCCAAAGATTAAACTTTACATACAAACACTGGTCAGAGAATAGAAAGTTTTTAAGTTGAATTTTGAAATTTATTTAGTAAAATCTTTTCCTTGCGAAAATAGTCCCGAACGATAGTCTAAAGATACATTTGTCAAATTAGCTATAGGTAGCGGCACGTAACTCTAGCGGTGACAGTTGTTGCGCAGAAGTAAAAAAACAGGTATCTTGGGGGAGCAAGAGGGACGAGGGGCGGGCGTGCGTAGCACCGATTGGCTCTCCAGTCGCATTCCGTTCGCTGCACCAATACGACGCCCCGCGTGCTTCCAGTGTACAGTCGCGTTCTGAATTATATTCTTATCGCTGTTAATTTATTTTTTTGTTTTTTGTTAAGTTATTGCTTTCTTGATTCGGTAAAGGACCGGCGGTCTTTTTAGAGTATATTTTCTTAGAATAGTATAATGTATACATAAGAGGAGACACGAGTAGGCATTTTAACTTGCTTGAGTACCTAAATATGAGAACGTGATTCTTACAAGCGCAATATCTGGGAAATAGTGGGTCTTAGAGAAAATATCATAAAGACCACTTTTATAGAGAATTTTAAGATCTACAACTTTGCTTTGAGGTATTTTTTCGATAAAACTTACCGTTTTCGAGAAAAATCAAAAAAACCTAAAATTTTGACCTTGGGTCCCGAATAAGTCCCTTAGCGCACATGGGACTGATTGGGACTTTTGACACTTTATTCCTTGTGGTAAACCTAAGGTCTCTACGAAGATTTGGCTCTGTCGGAATTTTCTGTATTTCAATTGTCTAAATTGACCGGACTAATTTGCGTGCGCGACAGTACCCATGCGCAGCTATCGCCTGAACGTTCCGCTCGGCGCTAGACTTACGTGCCACTACCTATACTTGTTATCATCTGTCCAAACGATAACTTTGTATGAAATATGTACTAATACAAACTTGTTTATTTCATTGTTTATTTGATTAAAATTTGTAATAGAAATTTAAAACTGTAATAATTATATTTTCAGAAATGTTTTTCAAAATTCGTTTTAATGATGGAGACATCGGTATTTAATTACGACACAAGTCGTCTACCCTATTCTTTTTTATCCAAAAAGGAATTGGCGTAGTGCTTGAGGTTTCAGATTCAATTCAGGGTCGTACCAAATGTTATCTGATAGATATCGGACCAATATGATCTGCAAACATTTTTTTCGGAGTTTGAGTGTGTTCTACGTATGATTTGTATGTAATTACATAAAGAAACGATGTCTATATGTATTTATATCAGTTGTCTAGTACCCATAGTACAAACTTAGATTAATTTGGGACTAGATGTCGTTGCGTGTGAGACGTCTGAAAATATTTTTTTATTCCTTGTTCCAGCACCTCTCATTCACAATAACAGCTGTGTTCTTCAATATCGGCATTAATGAGAAGGCCACGTTAGCCGAAGCTTTGGGCGAAACTACGCCTCAGTATCATTCCAATAGCGATAATTTGGACAGACTGAACAAATACTACCATAAGTATAGCAAGATATTCCCCACTGATCATATGGCAGCAAGTAGAGGTAGGACGCCTCGTTTATCTAGTATAGTCCATTCGCTTAGATACGGTCACTTTGATCGCGACGCCATCACACGTTGCGGCAAGCCGCCACAACATCAAAGGGCCCGCCTGCGACGGATACTTGAGACGCCTATTAAAATACGGGCCTAAGTGTATATATATTCAAGAATTGCTCGTTTAAAGGTTTTAGATAGATTAGATATACTGTAAAAAACACGCTTACAAAAGTCGGTTACTAACAAACTTACAGGTGAAGCTAGTAAAAGCGTGTTATAATAGAATCTGAAGATGCCGCATTGTCTTATTATTAGTAAGATAAAAGTAGTTTTAAAGCTATTTGTCGAATCTTAATCTGTACGTGTCTGATACGTTTCACATCAGTTAGTCTTTATTAAAGACTAGCTGACCTGTGCCCACTTCGTTAGGCGGTAAACATTTTTTTCGCCGACTTACTTTGCGAATCCGGCTACCACGACAAAGTCTTTCAACTTTTCTAGTTATTATATAGCCCATCTCACTCAAAAATAACGTAGCCTTCTATTGGTAAATAAAATTTCAAAATCGGTTCAGTACATCCAGAGATTACACCCTACAACGTCACAAACTGACAAACTATAAAACTTTACCTCTTTATATAATAGTATAGATATAGATGAAATTGATGAAATAATAATGTAAAAGTGAAAATAAACATAAACAGGTATAGTAATTCTTCTTGTTAAATTTACTTTTACAGAAAATTATTAACAAAGATTTAAATAATCAAAGAATATTATTCTTTAAAATATTTATAAGCATTTAACGAGAAGTGTTCAATTCCAGCTTCGTCCAGAACGAAACCCCTTGAAGAAGTTATGGAAAACTTGAGAATTTCAGTTCATAAGAAGGTTCCTAAAAATGTTGAAGTGTTACATCTCGCGTCGCTGGCTACCAGACTCATGAATGGTGAGTAATAAACATAATTTTCATGATACAATTATTGTGTATTTATTTAAAACTTCATGGATTATAAAAATAGCTAAGGATTGCATAGGCATAATTGAAGTTTTGGTGGGATGAAAACTTGGGCTTGCCAACCAAGGGTTGAGTCAATATGCATCTTGGATCTTTAACAGCATGATAGAGATATAGTAGACACGTTAAAGATACGATAAAGATATTTATCATCCGTTTTATCCCAACGATGATTGCTTGACAGTTAGTAGGGTTTACCGGTAATATGTTTGTCGGTTACCCATTTCGGTGTTCGCCATTCAGCATTGTATAAATCCGAGATCTTTGTTTAATTTTTTTGATAGAACCTTAACTTATGGGTATATCTGCTACTTATCAGCATGTAAATGATACACGCACTGAAAGCGTTTAGGTCATAAGATAGATGAATATTGAAAACAAAAGAGGATATGAAATACCATCTTTTGACCGAAAAGCCAATGACTCGAAAACACAGCTCGTTGCCTCGGGGCTAAAAAATAGTATAACTTTATAATTTTTTATGTAATGATCTCAAAAATATGCTCTCATCATAAGTAAAGAGGAATTCCAGTGTTTATCAGGAGATCATAAAGTCTGTAAGGATGGATACCATTAAATCGAGACTGAGAGTATTGAACCCTTTGAATAATCTACCAAAGCAAGCACTGCAATCTTCCAACGTCCATCATGCTTTCTTTAATATCACCAATTACTTTAAGGAGAGCGATGAATAAGCTGTGACGGGGTCTAAAGTCAGATTGTAGGATATTTAATGAATTGCATCGACTGTTTGTGTGCACAAGCCTCAAGTGAAGAAGAAAGATTGGTGAAAAGTGATCAGGAAGAAAAGAGTTAGATGTTTTAAGAGAAGCAAAAATGTTTGCATTATACCAAAGAGGGGAAGATCTCAGAATCATGAGAAAAGTTAAGCGATTGCTGATTTAAGGCTATTGTCATCACACACCACATAATTGGAATCAATGGACAGGATAATATTTTAAAAGTTTTACATTACACCAAAGAAAATTTTCGGAATTCTATAGTTGCCCTTGTACAAACAAATTTAACATTTATTTGCTATTACATTACATGATATTTATTTCTTATACGGACTGTTGTAAAGATGTAGTCGGTACGGTAGCATCAAAACTAAAAAATATTATAAAAACATGATAACTGATGATATATTTGTTTTTAAATAATTTACTTTTATGCGGTTTAAATATTACAAATTTAATTTATTTGACTATAACAACTCAAATTAATCAAACTGTGTAATGTCAAGGCAAAGTACTATATTGTAAACAAATAAAAAAATGTTTCCAGGTGTAAGATTCACGTCCTGCAAAAGCGCCAAAGACCGAACAGGAATGTCTGTCACGTTGGAACAGTGTTCAATTCTCGCTTCTGAATACCATTTAGCAGAACATGAGATGAAGAAAGCTTTAAGCATTATGAGGAGGTAAGTTATACTCCGTTCATCAAATGGGTGTCGTAACTCTGCTCCCCTAAGGCTGGTCACAACAACCGGCCCCGTGATGCCAGCATCCAACATATGTACATAATATAGATATGTATATAATATACCTACTCAGGAAGTACCAACGAGCCCAACCTACTGACCCGCCTGTAGTTGCAGGCGGCGCGGTCTACGACTTGAACAGGCCGTTGACCTGGAAAAGTTACCTCGACACCCTAGCTGGGGTCTACGAGAAGAATCAATTGACATAATTTAGATAACATATAGTAGCACATGCCCTTCCTCAGGAATTATAGAATTTTCATTGAAAATTTTATCTAAATCGGTGCAGCGATTTAGCCGTGAAAACTTAACAGACGGACAGATAGAGTTATTTCCGAATTTATAACATTAGTGTGGATATCATCCAGGCATAGAATAATTGATTGTAATTATCATACAATTGACCTGGATTTGCAGTCAGGGTTGTTACTCATTAGATCAACAAGCCTCTCATAAAAATTACAATAATAAATGCAACAGCAATTAACAACAGTTTTTATCCGACTAAAGCCAAAAAAAAAGCGTAATAGATTTGGCAGTCTTTGTATGTATGTGCCACCGTAACGCCTAAACTACTTAACCGATTTTAATTAACGGTAGAGATGTCAATAGATTCGTCGTCAAAAAATAATCCATGCTAGATCGACTTATTGGCTCCGAAACCCCCTGCATACTAAATTTCATGATAATCGTTGGAGTCGTTTCCGAGATTCATATTACATATATATTACACGTTTAAAGTATTTAAAAGTAGATAAGATTTTATCAAAAGACTTGCATAGTTTGGGTTATAGTTTTTGAAACTTTTTCCTGTTAAATTGCTTACAGCGAGGGATGTCGCCGCGAGAATACACTCAAGAACATAGGAATAAGAAAGTATGCATTCACCAAGAAGCAAGTAATGGCATTACCACCAGATTACAGACCTCCACCAGGCACATACGGCTCTACACAAACATAAGACCAGTAATCGTATGGTAAAAAAAAGTCTAATGTTTTTTTAATCTATAATTGCCTTATACGAAAAATATCTTCAATGTATATGAATTATTACGGAAATCAATTATATTACCTACCACTATTCTCAACCAGTGCAGTACTTTTATCATAGCTATGTACTATATGTAATGATTTCTTGATGAGTACGCTTATAATTATTTCCCACCCCTGTTACACAGATGTTAATGTTTAAAAGCATTATTCAAAACCTTATTTTTTTTTTTAAATATCATTTGTTGAACACATTTCATGTGGCATTTGTTGATTATTGATTATAGTAACTTGTGCACTAATGAAATTATGTTTATTCTATTATTATTTTTTTACTTTTTAATCACATTATACAACGCGTATACAATAAATGCTCAACATGTGTACTTAAACCAGATATACCAATTTACATACGTATAACCATTCCTCTAGTCACTGCTTCGCTCGTCAAGAGGCGTAGCGTGATGTAATAACATAGACTTTTCTATATCTAGTAAAATTAATATTCAAAGTCCGGTGGTTCGCGAGAAAATACTAGATTTACACAGAAAAACAGTCAGTTAAAACTGATTTTTATTAAATAAATGTAGATTATGTACTTCGTTTTCGTAACCTGTGTATTCTATGATAAAATATACTAACCATAAACATTATAAATACATAGAGAACACATTGCCATATTTAAACGATTCCTACTTAAAATAACTATTATTTTTTATGTACTTGTGAAATTATTGTAGTAGTGCTAATATAACCCTTCACATGATAAACGAATGGTATTAAAATATATATATTTACAAGAAACAATTTACACCAAATTCTGCCAATGTAGATGCCAATGACTTAATTAAATTAAGAGTACTATTTTTCTTAACATCACTACTTCACACTACAAAATTATCTATTAAATTGTTTGTTTTAGTAAGGGAATCCTTTTCCTTTATTTAAGTATCCATCACAGAACTATAAAGTTTCTTACTAGCATAATATAAAATAAGTATAAAATAAAAATGAAGGTTACACCATTATTTTGGTATCAGCATCTATTGGCTGTACTATATATACTTCGCGAAATAATGCACCAATAAAGTCTGTTGAATGTATAAAGATAGGTGTAAAATCGCGATCATATATTAGACTAGACTTGTCAGGATAAATTAATGTTTCTATTCATATTTAAATATCTATCAAAAATATTTTCTCATAGCTGATTGGAAAGAGACAACGTTATAAAGCCAATAATTTACCCAATTGTGTTCAAGCAAATACGTTACTATAGATATTATACAAGGCATAACACAGTGATACAAACATTTGTGAATATTTTCAACACAAGTCATGTGAGACAGACGACGTTTAATCTCGCCTAATATTTTCATTTGGCTTAAAAAGAAACCGAATAGGTATTTACGAAGTACATCGTTTAATTCTGGGTCTGAATTAATCAGATCTTGTGCCTGTTTCTATAACAGGGAAAAAATATCAGATTTAAGTATTTAGTAAAATACAGTCTAACAACTTTTGTCTGCGGCTTAATTGGAGCAATTGCTATAAATCAACAATTTCAGCTGACACTGTCCGCAATTTCAGATGTCTGAAATATAAAGAAAAAGAAAGAGTTAAAATTAAATTATAAGAGAATCAGAACCAAGAACAAAACACCTGCAAGTAATGTAATTGTTTTCATTTTTAGTTATCGTGTCGCTATAATTAGATGGTTAATAAGTTAGTTACCTTACTTCTGTGTTTATTGCCTTGTATACTTTTCGTTGTCTCTCCAATCAGTAATAGTAAAACCTAGGTATGAATGTAGCATGTATTTCAACTCTGTGCCTAAATTCGGTACTATTCAATAACCTAATCCCAAAATCCTGTAAAACAATTCGCAATCTAAATGTCATTACTCATTGCCATAACCTCAATTTCTGAATATCGATTCAACCGTCATGGTAAACCATATTTGTTTCGGGAAATGGGATTATTTTGAATAGTAGCCATATAATAACGTGACCAGTATTCAACACCAATAATATCTTCCAATAAAATAGTGCCAAAATAATAATAGTTGACACAACGATTTAATTATAATCACGAATAAATAACCTTAGACAAACGAATTTTTACTGAATAAAAAAATTTATTAAACAGTACTGTAATGTACTTAGAATCTTATGTTATACTTTAAATAAAAACAATACTATAATTGGTCTGATATTTTGATAAGAAAATATCGTTTACGAGAGAACTTTTTAGGCATTACTTTTAAATCATTTACCTCAGATCAAATAAATAAAGTAGATAACGCACGGCCTTTTTTTTCGTCAGTATCGTTCAAGTTGTCGATACTTGTATGATACTGACGAAAAGCGGAACGAGAACATGGTCGTTCGTTATCTACCTTTTTTTTATTTCATCTCAGTCATTTACAAAAAATTACTGAATCCGTTAGACAGTTAACCTTATTTAGAGGATTTTTTTTCGTTATTAACTTATAATAACACAGTGGCGATGATTCAAGGGTATTTAATTCAGTGCTTTAAGTAAAGATTACGAAAATATCTCGTATTTTTCGTATTTCAAAGAAGCTTTCAAAGGGTTTAATATACAAAGATAAGTTTAATTTTCAAGTTACAGTTCAGAAATATTGTTTTATTTTTAAGTTCAGGGTATTTAACTAACAAAAAGCTTATTAATAAAAAATAATTGGCGATCTTTTAAAATGTACCACTTTAACACCCTTATTGAATTTAATTAAGTTATTGTAAACTAGAAGAAAAGTAGGTTATAATCGGGCCAATACGAACGTGCGAACTGAGTCTTAAATCATTTTAATCAGACCTCTCGCTCACACTTATAGGTATATCGGAACTGTCGCTCGCACTCCTAGTGTTGTGTGTAACAATAAAAAGGGATTTGTTGATAGGTCAACAGATATGGTAATGAGGGATAGGTTAAGGAAATAATGAAAAATATTGTTTAGCATGATTTTTTTATATATGCTTGTAAAAGATACAATATATGAAATGTTATAAAACATATTAATACATGTTTTATGTATTTATTTCTTATTGTTATTTATTTCCTAGCTTTTGCACGCGGCTTCGCTCACGCAGACTTTCGTCCCTTATTTTACCCCCTTCGGGGTGTGATTTCCAAAATTACTTTCTTAGTGCTCACTTATGTGATATAAAGAACCTACATGCCAAATCTCAGGTTTGTAGACTCAGCGGTTTGGGCTGTGCGTTGATATCTGGGTATGTCAGTCAGTCACCTCCCTCTTTTATGCATAGATTATTATTTAGATTTATTATTTACATATTTATTTATTTAATTTATAATAAAAAAAACGAATAAACGAAAAATTAATATTTAAACTAAAAATATTTTAATAAATCGAGTGAAAGTTCTTCTTAACGAATGAATGCACAGAGTATAACATAATTTTAACAAACACTGTTTACTATTAATTTATGTACATTAGTCATCTACGACCGCGTCGTCCTAGCTACTTGCGTCCGAGCGTCATCCCTTCATCGATAACGATTGGCGCGGCTTGTCACATTCCTATGAAGTAACTCTGTTCGCACGTTTGTAACGTCCCGACTAAAGTCAAGAGTATGATCCTTAGAGGCAGCTGTCTGATATTTTATTGGGTACATATTGGATCTGGTTTGTATTTTTAAGAAGAAAATATATTCATTTAACCGTTTCTTTTTCGATTAATATAAAACGTAAAGTAATTTAAGGTGATAATATATTACAATGAATCATTAAGTTACAGCCTTAAACCACAGTTTTAGTTTCTGTTTTTAATTTTACATCTCGTTCGTAACACTCCGTTATCCTCATTCTAGTATTAGAAGTTAAATTAGTGACGCGGCATAATTTCTTTGGAATATACCCATATATAAATTCATTAATAGTGCATTTTTGTAGAAAATTTATTGTGTCAAAGTGGTACAAAATTATGGCACATCAACATCAACACATCTAATAACTGTGTATTTGAGGAATAAGCATTCTGATGAATAAAAGGGACTTTATTTTAAACACTCTTAAAACCCCAGAATAACACAAAATAATGATCGCCGTGGTCGCTTGTTAAATCACTTATATCTATCATCCAGGTATTGTTCACACTGTGGCTCAAACTTATCTGAACTGTGGTCCGCGAGACGCCTTTTTATATAACACACAGTTATTACCAGCCCATTCTGGAAAGTTCAACGGCCTCTAAAATGACCGTTTCGGAGTAAACACTGTTGACTGTAAACAAGTCAATTGCGCGACATTCAATCTATATTCTCGTAAGCTTCATTGTTCTGTGCCGCTATGTATTATTATTAGAACCCATCTAGAACTTTCACGGCCAAACCCAATGTCGAGTACCTTCTGGAATATTCTTTGCAAAAATATCTGGGCTCCGTTGAGACTGGCTGCTCTTGGTAGAGATGATTAAGACAACGGTTGTTAGAGTTCTTAGAAATATTCTTGTATATCTTTACCATTATACAATTTTAATTGAATGCGTCTAATAATGATTAGAGAACCTCAATTTTACTATGGTAATTCATAATAATCAGTAATTAATAACACACCCTCATAATAAAATATTTATTTCTCTTTTTAATTGACTATAACTTCGGCACAAAATGATATTTTAAAACGGTTTGAAGATAAAACTATAAACCTATAATACTTCCAATTTCAAAAGATATGATATGGATTAAATCTGAATGGGTACTTTTACTTAATATAGGTACATATTGATACATATTGAAATCAATGATCGGTCCGTGCCTCGTCTAACTCATAATACAACGAACTTTTCAAATATAAATATTTGTTGCCTGTACGATACAGTTATATAATTTTTTTTTTATTTGTAACACGGGCATTTTTAATTCTTTGTGAAAATAAAAAATAATAATAAGCAGTATAGAGATGCCAAATGCATTCATATTTCAAAATAAAAAAGTTCAATAATAGTTCTGTAATAGCACGACGCATAAGAAGTAGACACGTTTAAATTAAGAACGTTTGAAGGTAGAATTCTAATCGTTTAGATCTTAAAGGTCATAGTCAACTGGCTAATAAAATGTACATAAGATGTTGTATGTAACACCGATACCCCTGCACAGTTGGCGTTTACACTGCCTTTATATATTATCATAAAACTTATTAGTTACCTTGATGGTACTTCGTATATCTTGTAGTATGTGTTAGTGGAGATATAATATATTTACCTATATATAGATTTGTAAGATAAGTACGCTAGTTGTAGAGAGTATAAATAAATGTGTATATGTAAACTTTGTTTTGTCACTGGAAGTAAAGCTTCTATTCATTATTAAATAAAACGCGTTTTGGTGTTCTCAAATAGGTTAGAGATAACAAATATTACTCTTTATCAGTTTATGCTAATTTGATTTGTAATATTTACACGATGTCGTAGGTATTGTTTTTTAAAGTCAGTCATATTTACGTGATTGTTCGAAGTACTAAATCTGTTTTTAGTCATTCGTTTCAGTGACAAAGCAATCAGCCCTAGCCCAAACTTATTTAATAAAAAACCTTTTAATCACATACAGAACTTAGATGGACAGGACTTATTGTTCATTATACACATTTCTTTTCTTAGGGTACTATGTTCTTAAAATAAAAGTTATATTTCATATTTAACGCATTTTCTGTATCGGTCGCTTAGTGTGTTTTTTCACTGTTTCTCTAATTGTAATAACTGTTGAGATGTATGGAACATGCTTATTAATTTTTTTACACATTCTGCTTGATTGGGCACGCCTCAATGACAACCTAAGAACAGATACGTAGAAGGTTAAGTCTCGTAATAAAATCAGATTACAGTCAACGTCACCTGTTTTTAACTTACTTAAAAAAAGGAGGAGGTTCTCAATTCGACTGTTTTTTAGGGTTCCATAGCCGAATGGCAAAAAACGGAACCCTTATAGATTCGTCATGTCTGTCTGTCCCTCCGTATGTCACAGCCAGTTTTTTCCGAAACTCTAAGGACTATAAGGTTGAAACTTGGTAAGTAGATGTATTCTGTGAACCGCAATAGGATTTTCACACAAAAATAGAAAAAAAAAACAATAAATTTTTGAAATTGAATTGAATTGAAACCCTAATTTTTTTTTTTATCAAACCCATACGTATGGGGTTATCTATGGATTGGTCTTTAAAATTATATTGAAGTTTCTAAAACAATTTTTTTCTAAACTAGTTTGCGAGAGAGACACTTCCAAAGTGGTAAAACGTGTCCCCCCCCCTTGTAACTTCTAAAACGCAGAAATACACTATTATTAAAACACCGATCGAAGTTACAACGAACTACAAGTACTTTTATATTATGTTACTTGCTGATATGGGACACTTCATGGTCGAGTCCGACTCGCACTTGGCCGCTTTTTTATGTTTGTTACCTTCGAACTTCCTACTGGGTGAACCGATTTTGATGATTCTTTATTTATTTGAATATATCTTTAATTGCTCCCGTGTGGTTCCTTTTAATTTGGTCCAGCTCTTGAAGTCGGTTTTTTTCTCGTATTTTTTTTTTCACGTGACTGTACATTACTACGAGTTTATTTTATAAATTTTGTGCTATTGAGAGTAGATAGAATGAGTTTGGAATGTTTTTTTTTATTACGAGTAAACACGAAGGTTGTCAACATGTCACTGTTAAGGCGCGCCTTCACCAAAATTTGACAACACAAAAAAAGGGTTGACAATACAAAAGTTGTCAACTTTCGTTGGAAACTTTTATCACCAACACGTGTTGACAACACAAAATTTGCAAACTTTTGTTCGATACCTACAAAAAAGCGTTTAAAGACATCGATACCTACAAAACTTTTGTAGAAATTAAATCCACCATCTATACAATGTATAAATTAATTGTACAAATAAATAAAATTTTAGGGTTTGTTTGTAATTTCAATTTTTTTTTTTCACGGTTATCACTAAATGTGTATGAAAATATGTACGGTGTTTTTTTTTTACGGTAAGACATATTTAAGCTACTTTTATTTGAGGTAGGAGAAACAACAGAGATCGCAGCTAGTTTTACATAACTGTGATTAATTTCAGTGACTTTGTCTTACATAAAGAATAATGTTGTCAGAGAATAAATAAAAAAGTTTTATGAAAAAGACGAATGTTGATCATATGTTTTAAGTACGTTCCATACTCTTGACGCGTAGAACCGCTATTCATTAAAACTGTGTATCAATCTTTGTATCAAGTACTTTTAATAGACTTAAACTGTAAAGGATAAATATCGATTGTTCTTTTTTTATATAAATAATGACATATTTAGATCATGTTTAGGATGCTAAAGTTATGCTTTTGAGAAATAGGAAAAAAGCCTGGTTTATCTTAAAATGCAACAAATTTATTTGCGTACTTTCTTATCAGTTGGTTATGTGGTTTCTCTGAATAGTGTACCTACGTTTTAATAAATTAGGTAAATTGCCATATACGAGTTTTTTAATATACACTAAGTCATTTTTTTCATAATGGCAATATTTTACTGCACTTTGTAATTGTGATTATTTTAACAACTGTTCTAGATCATATTGTACTTAATTAGTAACTAAAATTTTTTTTTGTTTAAATATTGTTTATAAAATGGATTTTTTAGTGCCATTAATATTTGGTCTTTTTTAAATATGAAAGTACAACTTAATTTAACCGTTTTTTAGACGGTGTGCTGTACATATCTGTGGTTTATTTTAATGTTGACAGCCTCTTGATAATATGTGCTTTACTGAAGGATATGCTAGCTATTATACAAGTCATCTTTGTGTGTGTGTATGGTATTTCAATGTATACATACACACACACACACACACACATATATATAGCCATCAGATTTTTAATATGGATATACATAATTGAGTCTAAGATCGAGATGCCTATGACTCAATCCAACAGCTTTGACAATCTTACGATGACATATATATAACAATAAACATCAAGTATTAGTGAAAGGTCCAGTGGTTGTCAACAATTAAATAATTAAATTTAAGTTACTCTAGTTGGAGGTCTTCCCATTCAATAGCTTTATATTATTTCATTAGGAATAAATTGCTTACAAAGAGTTTGTAATGTTCTGATCACGATGAAGCGCGAGCCTATTGTTGTATATAGAATACAATTCCTTGAAATATAAACTATAGATCTGAACTTTTTTACGTGTTTGTTTTATTTCATTGAAATAGAATAAACACTAGTATAAGGCCCAGTTATACCAGGTCCTGATAAGTTTCAAATAGCTATCTGCCATATAATACCTTTAAACATATAAAAGATGCTGATAAATATATGTATATCTATACAAATAAATAAGCAAGTGTCTGTTTGTAATTTCAAATAAACCGTTTTTAGCCAAGGTTTTTTGCCAAGTATATATAGATCTATACCTACATCAAAAAAGCAATTCATGAAAAAATATCTGTGCATCTGTCTGTACACCTATTTATTAAAACTAATCTCGGGCACGGCCAGACCAATTTTGACGGGACTTTCACTCACACGGGATAAGTCGATATAAGTCTATCAGAGACTTTTTCAGCAAATGGTGGAACCGGCCCTATAAGTACTTTTTTTATTAAAACAATATCTAAGTTGTAAACGCAGGATTCTCGTATACATAAGTCAAGTATAGAGTTCGCACTTCGTCGTGTTACATGAGATCTGTCTGTTTAAAATGGTTCTTTTTCTGGATTAGGCTGTGAATCTGTATGTGAATCAAGTGAATTTTAATAAATTATTATGTTGCTTTCTTGAGTTTTATTATTTTAAGAACTCTTTCAACTGCCATGTGTTAAGGGAAGATAAACTTCATTTGAGGCATAATAATAATATTACGGATATCAGACACAAGACGCCGTCTAGTTCCAGCTGAGCTTGTACCTACTATAGTACAAGTAGTCACTAGTAGTATCTACTAGTATGGGTATAAAACAATTAATATAAATATAAACACACATATAATTTTTTGTTAATATGTACCTACTATACATAGAAAATATCGAAACTCCGAAACAAATATTTGCAGATCATACAAAACATTTTGACCCGGAATTGAACCCGAATTGAAAAAAGAATATAAAAATATTTATGGAAGGTCATAATATAAGTAAACGAAATTGTTTTTCGTGGGGAATGACTCGAAAACTACTAAACAGTGCTATTAACATTGATATACAAAAAACCCAAGATACTCAATCAGCGTCTCAAAGGGTCCGCAAAAGGCACAATTTGGAATTGTGCCTTCGGTTCAAATAGTATTTTCGCGCGACGCCCGTCATGTAGGTACGTATAGTCCGGGATCCCTGGTACAAATTTTACAAGTAATTACTATCGAGCAAATTTTTCGTGAGTGGCTCGGTGACGGGCCCACCTTTCACCTTATAAAAAATGTCTATTGTGGTAGCTGACAGGGGTAGCAGGGACGAAAAACTGTTAAGCGTAGGACCGGGAGAAACGAACCACGCAATTTGTAGGACAATGTGGCTGTTAAATCTATACTTATAAAATAGTAAGTCCTGACTGACTGACTGACTGACTGACTGACTGACTGACTGACTGACTGATTCATCATCGCCGAGCGTAAACTATGATAGTTAGGGCTATGAAATTTGGTGAGTAGGATCCTTTTATTGAGTAGACACGCACTAAGAAAGGAATTTTGGAATTTCTACCCCTAAGGGGGTGAAATAGGGGTTGAAAGTTTGTATGAAAGTCCGTCATTTTTTAAGTTAGAAACCTGAAACTTTACTTTTGGGCTGCTGATTTAAAATGAGTAAACACGTGTTTCAGCGTTTTTGAATATTCTACCCCTAAGGGGTGAAATAGGGGTTGACATTTCGCATTTAGGTTAGTCTGGAAGTCTGTCATTTTTGAAGTTCGAAACATGAAACTTTGTGTTCGGTCTACTGACTAAAAATGAGTTAATACGTATTAAAGCGTTTCTTGATATTCTACCCCTAAGGGGGTGAAATAGGGGTTGAAAGTTTGTATGGAAGTTCGGCATTTTTTAAGTAAGAAGCATGAAACTTTATTTTTGGGCTACTGATTAAAAATGAGTAGATACCTATTTAAGCGTTTATGAATATTCTACCCCTAAGGGGTGAAATAGGGGTTGACATTTCGCATATAGGTTAGTCTGGAAGTCTGTCATTTTTGAAGTTCGAAACATGAAACTTTGTGTTCGGGCTACTGACTAAAAATGAGTTAATACGTATTTAAGCGTTTCTTGATATTCTACCCCTAAGGGGTGAAATAGGGGTTAAAAGTTTATATGTAAGTTCGTCATTTTTTAAGTTAGAAACATGTTACTTCATTCACGTGCTAGGGACTAAAAATCAGTTAATACGTATTTAAGCGTTTCTTGGTATTCTACCCCTAAGGGGGTGAAATAGGGGTTGAAAGTTTGTATGGAAGTTTGTCATTTTTTAAGTAAGAAGCATGAAACTTTATTTTTGGGCTACTGATTAAAAATGAGTAGATACCTATTTAAGCGTTTATGAATATTCTACCCCTAAGGGGTGAAATAGGGGTTGACATTTCGCATATAGGTTAGTCTGGAAGTCTGTCATTTTTGAAGTTCGAAACATGAAACTTTGTGTTCGGGCTACTGACTAAAAATGAGTTAATACGTATTTAAGCGTTTCTTGATATTCTACCCCTAAGGGGTGAAATAGGGGTTAAAAGTTTATATGTAAGTTCGTCATTTTTTAAGTTAGAAACATGTTACTTCATTCACGTGCTAGGGACTAAAAATCAGTTAATACATATTTAAGCGTTTCTTGGTATTCTACCCCTAAGGGGGTGAAATAGGGGTTGAAAGTTTGTATGGAAGTTTGTCATTTTTTAAGTAAGAAGCATGAAACTTTATTTTTGGGCTACTGATTAAAAATGAGTAGATACCTATTTAAGCGTTTATGAATATTCTACCCCTAAGGGGTGAAATAGGGGTTGACATTTCGCATATAGGTTAGTCTGGAAGTCTGTCATTTTTGAAGTTCGAAACAAGAAACTTTGTGTTCGGGCTACTGACTAAAAATGAGTTATTACGTATTTAAGCGTTTCTTGATATTCAACCCCTAAGAGGTGAAATAGGGGTTGACATTTCGTATATAGGTTAGTCTGAAAGTCCGTCATTTTTGAAGTCTGAAACATGAAACTTTATTTATGTGTTACTAATTTAAAAAGAGTAGAGACGTATTTGAGCGTTTCTGAATATTCTACCCCTAAGGGGTGAAATAGGGGTTAAAAGTTTGTATGGAAGTTCGTCATTTTTTAAGTTAGAAACATGTAACTTTATTCATATGCTAAGGACTAAAAATGAGTTAATACGTATTTAAGCGTTTCTTGGTATTCTACCCCTAAGGGGGTGAAATAGGGGTTGAAAGTTTGTATGGAAGTTCGGCATTTTTTAAATAAGAAGCATGAAACTTTATTTTTGGGCTACTGATTAAAAATGAGTAGATACCTATTTAAGCGTTTATGAAAATTCTACCCCTAAGGGGTGAAATAGGGGTTGACATTTCGCATATAGGTTAGTCTGGAAGTCTGTCATTTTTGAAGTTCGAAACATGAAACTTTGTGTTCGGGCTACTGACTAAAAATGAGTTAATACGTATTTAAGCGTTTCTTGATATTCTACCCCTAAGGGGTGAAATAGGGGTTAAAAGTTTATATGTAAGTTCGTCATTTTTTAAGTTAGAAACATGTTACTTCATTCACGTGCTAGGGACTAAAAATCAGTTAATACGTATTTAAGCGTTTCTTGGTATTCTACCCCTAAGGGGGTGAAATAGGGGTTGAAAGTTTGTATGGAAGTTTGTCATTTTTTAAGTAAGAAGCATGAAACTTTATTTTTGGGCTACTGATTAAAAATGAGTAGATACATATTTAAGCGTTTATGAATATTCTACCCCTAAGGGGTGAAATAGGGGTTAAAAGTTTATATGGAAGTTCGCCATTTTTTAAGTTAGAAACATGTTACTTCATTCACGTGCTAGGGACTAAAAATCAGTTAATACGTATTTAAGCGTTTCTTGGTATTCTACCCCTAAGGGGTGAAATAGGGGTTGAAAGTTTGTATGGAAGTTTGTCATTTTTTAAGTAAGAAGCATGAAACTTTATTTTTGGGCTACTGATTAAAAATGAGTAGATACATATTTAAGCGTTTATGAATATTCTACCCCTAAGGGGTGAAATAGGGGTTGACATTTCGCATTTAGGTTAGTCTGGAAGTCTGTCATTTTTGAAGTTCGAAACATGAAACTTTGTGTTCGGGCTACTGACTAAAAATGAGTTATTACGTATTTAAGCGTTTCTTGATATTCAACCCCTAAGGGGTGAAATAGGGGTTAAAAGTTTGTATGGAAGTTCGCCATTTTTTAAGTTAGAAACATGTTGCTTTATTCACGTGCTAAGAACTAAAAATGAGTTAATACGTATTTAAGCGTTTCTTGGTATTCTACCCCTAAGGGGGTGAAATAGGGGTTGAAAGTTTGTATGGAAGTTTGTCATTTTTTAAGTAAGAAGCATGAAACTTTATTTTTGGGCTTCTGTTTAAAAATGAGTAGATACCTATTTAAGCGTTTATGATTATTCTACCCCTAATGGGTGAAATAGGGGTTGACATTTCGCATATAGGTTAGTCTGGAAGTCTGTCATTTTTGAAGTTCGAAACATGAAACTTTGTGTTTGGGCTACTGATTAAAAATGAGTAGATACGTATTTAAGCGTTTCTAGATATTCTACCCCTAAGGGATGAAATAGGGGTTGAAAGTTTTTATGGAATTTTGTCATTTTTTAAGTTAAAAACATGAAACTTTATTTATGTACTACTGACTAAAAAAGAGTAAAGACGTATTTAAGCGTTTTTGAATATTCTACCCCTAAAGGGGTGAACTAGGGGTTGAAAGTTTGTATGGAAGTCCGTTATTTTTTAAATTAATACCATGAAAATTTAATTTTGGGCTACTGATTAAAAGTAACTAGATATCTATTTAGCGTTTCTGCATATTTTACCAATAAGAGGGTAAAATAGGGGTTAAATTTTTTATGAAAATCCGTCATATTGAACTTAGAAACCTGAAACTTTACTTTTGGGTTGCTGATTGAAAATGAGTAAATACGTATTTCAGCGTGTCTGAATATTCTATCCCTAAGGGGCGAAATAGGGGTTGACATTTCGTGCATAGGTTAGTCTGGAATTCCGTCATTTTTTAAGTTTGAAACATAAAACTTTATTTATATGCTACTGATTAAAAAAGTGTAGAGACGTATTTAAGCGTTTTTGGTTATTCTACCCTTAAGGGGGTGAAATAGGGATTGAAAGTTTGTATGGAAGTTCATCATTTTTTAAGTTAGAAACATTTAACTATATTTTTGGGCTACTGATTAAAAATGAGTAGATACCTGTTAAAGGTTTCTGGATATTCTACCCTTAAGGGGTGAAATAGGGGTTGCAAGATTGCATGGAAGTCTGTCATTTTTTGAGTTAGAAACATAAAATATTATTTTTGGGTTACTAATTAAAAACGAGAATATGCATATTTAAGCGTTTCTGCATATTCTACCCCTAAGGGGAGAAATAGTCATTGGCATTTCATGTATTGGTTAGTTTGGAAATCCGTCATTTTTTTAAATTTAGCAGCCTAACAACTTTCGTTTTCATGTTTCTGATTACAAATAGATGAATACTTATATCAGTATTTATGCGAATTCTGCTCCTAAAGGGGTTGAAATATGGGTCGAATGCTTGTATGAAAGTTCTTTTAAATGGAATAATGATCAAAAATAAATAAATAAATACGTTTAAAACATGAATAAATTACTGATACATTCTTTTACACAGTTTTAATTAAATGCATATGATCAACTTCCACGCGAGCAAAGCCGCGGGCAACAGCTAGTTATTTATATAATAACCAACACTACAGGACCGCCGCAAGCGGGCGTGCAAAGCGTGCACGGCGTGCGGGCGCCACGTCCAGGGAGGTGGCAAATCGAGTGATTCATCACGTAATTCAAGTCACTGTCATAATACCTACCCCACCTTAAGTATAAGAAGTATCATCGCATACATAAAAATGGGACCGAGTGGTGCCTCATCTATTGGCATCAGTTAAGAATAAACTAAGATGCGCCCATCCCCACTTGCTGGCGCACTAAGCATTTCTATGAACAGCAAGACGGTCGAAGTGCGAGAAATCGCCTCTTCTCGAAGTTTAATGATGACACATTAAATTATATTGTTAATTGTTATTGAGGCCTACGTTCAGCGGTGGACTTCTTACGGCTGATATGATATGTTACCTTTAGTCGTATTCTTTCAAGTTATTTAGATAAGCTGATGAAGGAAGGTACAACTCCTCAACGGTTAGGAGTTGGATGATAATTCTTTCAATTTCATACGTATCTATAGACCTTTAGTTGTATACTGTCAAGTTTTTGAGGTGTATTCGAAAGGGTATGCTTCCGACGTGGTCCCATTGCTACCAAATCAGGATCTGATAATGGGATGCCTGGGAAATGGAGGGAATCCCGCATTTTCCTAGGCACATACTATAAATTATATGAAATAGTTCACCTATGTGTGCTAGGTACTAGCTAGGTAGGTTTGAAGTCAGCGCCAAGCCAAAATGTAATAGGAGATACGCGACCCAATTCGCCGGCGGCGAATTTGGACCTTACACTACGGCGTCAAAAATCAAAATGCCTGGAGATTTTTTTAAATATAGAAAACAGAAAAGTATTTGTGTTCTTTAATTAAATTAAAGATGTTACATATGCCATTCAGTAGGTACCACCAATGACACAATGTACCACTGACGAATATATTGTGTCATTGGTAGGTACGAATAAATAGACATGAGTATTTGACGTTCGCCAATGCTATACCGTAGTTCGGTCAAATGATTGTTTAAAAAAAAACCGACTTCAAAAACTAAAAAGTATAAAATCTATAGTAATATATAAAGCTGAAGAGTTTGTTTGTTTGTTTGAACGCGCTAATCCGTAAGTCCGTTTGAAAAATTCTTTTAGTATTAGATAGCACATTTATCGAGGAAGGCTATAGACTATATATTACCACGCTAAGACCAATAGGAGCGGAGCATCAATGGAAAAAGTTTCAAAAATGGGGGAAAATTGTTACGCTACGGGCAATACGTCATGCAGAAGAGGTTGCGTGGGTCAGCTAGTTTAGTATATTTCGAGACGACCGTCAACGACGTCAGTCCGCGCGTGTTTTCCTGCTTTTGTTGTCTTGTTCTACGTGAAGAGCACCTATCCCGCTCAAGGTCATGCGCGGCGACCTACCTACTAGTACATTTTGGCTTGGCACCGACTTCAAACCTATGAATAGGTAGCACATACAACTAATAGTGTTTCATCAATATTAAAGGTTTGCATATAAGGTGTATTTGATTAAATCTTTATTAAGTTATTTTACACTTGTTAGTTTTGAAGTCGGTTTTTTTAAACGAAGTTTTTTTGGCTATTTAGTCGTTCTGGGCAGGGAGTATTCTGTTGATGTTTTCTAATCGTAAACGTTTTTAAATCTGTTTCATAGCTTCGCATTACTTTGCATTACGTTATTAGATCGGTATCTTATGTTTCATCTATCCTCTAACCTTACCTGTCAGATCTCATAAACAACTTGAAAGAATACAACTAAGGCTCTATTCGTGTATTTGGTACAACTATAGATCTATATATACGTATGAAATTGAAAGAATTATTCTCCAACTCCTAACTGCTGAGGAATTGTACCTTCCATCATCAGTTCACCTAAATAACTTAAAAGAATACTAGTAACGGTAACATACATGCACATAACATTTATAGATTTATCTTCCAACTCCTAACTGTTAAGGAGTTGTATCTTCTATCATCAGCTCATCGTCATGAAATTATGACAATAACAGGTGTAAATAGTGCAATAGCTTTAGAAAATATATAAAAACATAGTAATATGTGCCTAACAAATTGCATGGTTACCTTCGATTTCCTTGGGATCCCATCACCAGATCCTGATATAGTGGCAATGGGACCACATGGGGAGCATGCCCTTTCGAATACAAAAATAATTTTAAAATAAGTCTACAATTGACGGAGTAATCAGTCCACATGCATAACAAAAAAAATAATACCAATAAAATTGAGAACATCCTCCTTTTGGAAGTCGATTAAAAATGTAGATTGCAGCACTACCAAAAAGGACGGCATATAGTGCATAGTGCATAATTTTTTAAAGTAAAATTTAAACATAGATAACAAAGACTTATGATTGACAATACCTCAGATTATTATCTGAGGACAACACCGGCATCTATTATAATTGTGAATTGGTTGGATGGATGTGTTAATAAGCGAAAAAAGAAATATTTTACCTTAAAATGCACTTATTTTCTATTATAAATAAGTTCTTTTTGTAATGTTTTATGTTTAAGCACTACTTATAATCTAAGTAATAGTCTTATGACTATTACTTAGATGTATAAATCAATTTCGTTATGATTTACAAATTTGCGCGTTTAATTAAAATAATTCGTGCTAATGGTGGCATTATTAACTCCTTCCTTACAAAGTGGAGAACGGATACTTTGAAGGTATGTATGTAAGAATTCGATTCGGCAAACGTAGTGTAGGACGTCCACAGGCCAGGTGGAGTGATGATTTGCGCAAGACGGCTGGCAGGAGCTGGATGCGAGAAGCCGAGGATCGAACTAATTGGAGAGGCCCATGTCCAGCAGTGGACTGCGATAGGCTGATGATGATGATGATGATGATGATGTAAGAATTCTCGATCTATTTGGATTGGACTGATTTTGACGGGACTTTCGCTGGCAGATAACTGATGATATCCTATTGTCCTTTCTCGCGGTTGTTGTTTTACCTTTATAGCAACAACCGCGGGGCTCAGCTAATTTTATATAAATTATGTAAATTTATTTTTATCAGGAAGGCGTACACGTGGGCACCGACAGTTGGGGTAACAAGTACTATGAGAATTATTACTACATGATTGGTCGCAGCCGATGGGTGGCATACAATCCTCGGTTTAAATTCGAGTTCGATGCTTCTCAGGTTTGCTGATTTATTTGTATATTGTAATGAAAGATAAACATATAGGGTTGATAGGGCAAGCAACGACGGCGCGGTCAGTACCTGGATGTGTGACCGCTAGTGGCATGATACCATGAGCATCTTCGTGACTCGGAGGTCACATTAAGCAGTCGATCACGGTTGTTATTATGGGATAATAACAACAAAAGTCGTGAAGCTTAGTTGTAGGCCTTCGGTCGGCTTAAAGGCATCCAACGGCAAGATAACGTAGCCACAACGTTATCTTGCCCGTCCCCAACCCGCACTGGGTCAGCGTGGAGGCTGGCATTAGCCCTCTGTTGAGAGGAGACCCGAGCCCGGCTGTGGAAGGTTATGGGTTGTTGATGTCGATGAATGAAAGATATACCCATACCAAAGTCTACTTTTCATACCAAAGTTTGTCTTAACGTTCAACCTCGCAATTGTAACACCTGGTTTCAAAAAAGGGATGAACATCTTATCCTACTTCCTACTAATATTATAAATGCGAAAGTTTGTAAGGATGGATGGATGTTTGGATGGATGTTTGTTACTCTTTCACACAAAAACTACTGAACGGATTTGGATGAAACTTTACAGTAATATAGCTTATACATCAGAATAACACATAGGCTACTATTTGCCGCGATAACCGACATATACGCGGGCGGAGCCGCGAGCAACAACTAGTCACTTATAAAAGTGGTAACCACACAACACAGATTGACTATCTTCTTATTAGGAGAGATAAGTTGACCTGTGTAAAAGTTGCAAGGTGGTGCCAGGCAAGTCAGTAGTAGCGCAACATAGACTACTAATGGAAGTTACGGTAAAAGTTGTAGATAAAGGTAGTGTGAACCGGCCCCCTCCCCGAATCAAGTGGCGAATGTTAGAAAACGAACAGCATGCTATTTTATTCAGGGAAAAAGTAGTAGATAGAATGATAGAAATGGGTAGAATGCAGAATAAAACTGAATGAATGTTGGAGCAAAATTGCAAACGTATAAGAAAGTCAGCGAAAGAAGTGTTTGGAGAAACGTAAGGGAAGGGTGTGATTGATAGAGACACGTGGTGGAGGAATAAAGAAATACAAAAAGATTTGATAGTAAAGAAGAACACTTTAAATATTATATGTATGTATAATTTAAATCTTGGCAAAATGAAAATGAAGGTGAAAGAATGAAAGAACTTAAAAAAAAAGAATATAACGAGTGTAAAAAGAAGGTAAAGAAAGCGGTGATAATGGCCAGAGCTGAAGCTCAAACGAAACTGCACAAACATCTGCAAGATCCTAGATGGAAAAATATCTCTTCCGCATTGCCAAAAAGTAGGGGCGATGGATCTGAAGCATATAAGATGCATAAAGGATGAAAAAGGGAGTGTTAGTAAAAGATGAGGGTATAAGGTTCAGATAGAAGACTTACTTTGAAAAGCTGATGAATGAAGAAAATTTATGGAGTGGAATGTTGAATGAGGTGCATGTGAATACGAGATTAGCAAATATGATTAGTATAGACGTAAAAACTTGAGAAAAGTAGTATTTCTGGATGAAAAAATGACAAAAAATTTTTTTCTTGAACGTGAACGTTAAAATATTTTTTTCTTGTTTGTAAAGTTATACACTTGTCATAATGTTTGTGTTTAAAAGCCTTTTTTTACATTAAGTCTATTGACGTTTTAATTTTGTAATAAAGCTCTACTAACTGTCTAAGGTTAATCCTGAATGGCACGGATGGCTGCACTACAAAACAGACCGACTGCCTTGTGAGGATCCTGCAATGGTCACCATAAATACTTGTGCCTGGACACAGGCATGGCTTCAGCCGCATCAGGAGAATTGCACGGGAACTGATCATTCTTACTACCCCTATTCCACAGTTAAAGAACGTATCCAGACCTGGGACGGTAACGCTCGAATATTTTTAAACATGCACCAGATTTCATCAACCTCATCATTAAGTTAAGAGTTACGATTTTGTAGATGCAGCTTGATCCAGCTCTCCCTATCAAGAGCCGTTTCCTTGTTCACCTTATACGTCTCAACCGCCACTTTTTCCTTAATCTGGTCTATATAACCGGGTCTCAGTCTTCCTCTCTTTCCTTCTATGTTTTCCTTCTATGATATTACTTATTAAGTTATCGCGACGTCTGAGGTGGCCTACCATCTTGCTTCTTCTAATTTCTATAGTAGACATCAGCAGCCTTTTCTTTTTCACTCTTCCTAGGACTTCTTCGATGGTATTTTTTTCCGTCCAGCTGATTGCTTCCATTCTTCTCTAGCACCACATTTCAAAGGCTTCCATTCTTTTCTTATCCTCATTAGTTATTGTCCAAGTTTCACAACCGAATGTTTACATTTATGTTAGACTTCAAAAGATATTTTTTGCATAAAACGCTTGTTTAGCCATTGTAATGCGACATTTGATATCAGTAGTATATCTAGAGTCAGATATTATATGGCATCCCAATCCAAATCCCAAGTACTTAAAACTTGTTCCATTGTATTATTAATTTTTATATATTTAATTTACTGATTGGTGTAGTTTTAGATGTTATTAAAATTTTGCTTTTGTTTCATTATATTTTAAGGAACCAGATTTAGGGCACCATATATCTTTGGATCTGTTACCTACTAGAAATAATAGTAATAGACGCTTTCTGGCTTAGGATGCTTTTAAATAATCTTACTTAGGTACTTTTTAGTTTTAAAATACGTCTTTTGGAATAGAACCAAGGTAGTAGAGCCACGCTGATTTCAGCACGAATGGGCCGGCTCGACCGGGGCGGTACTACCCTCGCACAGAAAACCAACGTAAAATGACAGCGATCATGCTGTCGTGTTTCGTTGGTGAGTGCGAGACCGAAGGCCCAATGATGCAGAAGCATCACTAGCCCGCCATGGTGTGGGTCACCATGCTGCATTGATGCATTGTCTGCATTCGCAGTATGGTGACCACCACTCTTGGATTCTGCTTATGCTTTCCATCAGGCAGAGTAGAGTCATTTTGGCAGGGTCAAACATAAAAAAAAAGAACCCTGGGACTATATTAAATTAAAGTTTCCAATATTACTAGCATAATTTAATAAATCATTCCTAAAAAAGTAGCAAAAATATTTATATAGCATAAAGAGGCCTTGTCCACGAAGAAGAGAGTTGTGGTTTTTTTTAAGAGCTAAAATAGTGAAATATATTATTACTATCAAGTATCAACATAATTTATTAATAACAGCTATCGCTAATTTCCTACTTTACTTATACTATGCATTTTCAATATAATATTTAGTATTATTATTCTTTGCTTTCAGGGTGTACTGTTTCCGACCGCATCGCCAAGTGCAAGGAGGCCTAATTTTTTCTTTTAATTTCTTTAGGTAGAAAATTATGTGTAGTTAAATTTTACATTACTTATTCAAAAACGTAATAAAAAAGAACTTGTAGTATATTGCTTTCACTTGAATGAGTATTTTTACAGTCGTTTTAAGCGGTTAAAAAAAGCGGTTACTTTAATATTACAAACAGATACTCAAATTTTATTTATTTGTATAGACAAGTCCTGATTGAGTGACTGACTGATTCATCATTTCCGAGCGTAAACTATGATAGGGCTTATGAAATTTGGTGAGTAGGATCGTTTTATTGAGTAGACACCTACTAAAAATGGGAATTTTGGAATTTCTGCCCCTTAGATGGTGAAATAGGTGTTGAAAGTTTGTATGTAAGCCCGTCATTTTTTAAGTTAGAAACCTGAAACTTTACTTTTGGGCTGCTGATTAAAAATGAGTAAAAACGTATTTCAGCGTTTTTGAATATTCTACCCCTAAGGAGTAAAATAGGGGTTAACATTTCGTAATTCAAAATCATTTATTCAATAATTAAGACACTAAGTGACATTTATGAACGTTAAATTGAAGCTGCAGTTAAAAATCATAGATCGACACAAACAGACGCCACAGCATGTGCTGTATTGTTGAGGTAAATTAGGCGAACACACCAAAATCTACTGCCTGCCTGTGTCGATCCATAACTTCCAGTTCCCAAAATGCGTAGAGCCTCATGAGAAGAATACTGGCAAAGAAATTATCATACATATATAATTTGAAAGCTACATTTAGGGATTTAAAAGTGATTAGCTTTCGCGTGTGTTTGTAGGTTATTGCAGCAAAGAGTAACCTATGTCCTTTCTCAAGAATCATAGTATCTCCATGCCAAATTTGATTGAAATCGATACAGCGGTTTGGCTGTGAAAGCAGGACGGACAGACCAGAGTTACTTTCACATTTAGAATATAAAGTATGGAAAAGTATGGAGAGTTTTTGTCCATAAAGTTTGTAATTCATACTTTAGAATTACAAACTTTATGGACAAAAACTCTCTCTAACTTGACTCTGACTTAGATGACATATTTGACGAAAATCGTATGTCACAAAAATTTCAAAGAAAAGGTTTTTGTAACATTATTTATGATTATCAATTATAATTATTTAGCTACTTCTTAAATTGCATATAACTACATCATGCTTTCCAAGTTTGCTCGTGCTATATATCTAATACGCGCTAACGGTGGTTTAATTGGTTCGGTGATGAAAATATGGAGAACGGAGACGTTGAAGGTACACATTCTTTATACCTTCATTAGTTTATTTCAATATCATAGAATATTCATTTATAAGACGTAGGTAATTATGATGAGGAGGTGCAGACCTCCTTAATAAGCTTGAACATCTGATGGCGCCCGCCCGCTCGATATCAGGATGTCAACCAACCGATTTACATTTGAAAGGAAAGTACATGACCTCCTTCTTAACGAAATGCATTCATAGTGCATAGTACACATTCGCTTTTTTTAATAAAATTATTTATTGGAAAAGAAAATTACTGAAACAAAAGGAGTACGCTTCCTTTTCATCAGGCCAGGACAACACAATATAACTTGAATAGAACCTAGGTGCCTTAAAGATCTTCTAACATTTAAATTTGGACGTGGTGAAGGTTGATCTATGCCCAATGTGTTTGTTGAACATACCTAGTGAATTAAAGTTGTGGTAGGTATTACTAAATGTATTTTATATGACATTTTTTCCTTTAATCAGGCTGGCACACACGTGGGCACCGACAGCTGGGGTAACAAGTACTTTGAGAGTTATTATTACATGATAGGTCGTAGCCGATGGGTGGAATATAATCCTCGGTTTAAATTCGAGTATGATGCTTCTCAGGTTTGTTGATTTACTTACTTTTATTTAGTAGTAGCGTCTGCACGCGGCTTCGCTAACGCAGACTTTCATCCCCTGATTTAGCCCCTTAGGGATGGAATTTCAAAAATACCTTTCTTAGTTTTACTTTAAACGTTTAAATAAGTATTTACTCATTTTAAATCAGCAGCCCAAAAATTAAGTTTCAGGTTACTAAGTTTAAAAAAGACGAACTTCCGTCCTTCCGGGGTAGAAATTCCAAAATTCTTTTCTTAGTGGTGTCTACTCAATAAAACGATCGTACTCACCAAATTTCATAGCCCTAACTATCATGATGGCGATGATGAATCAGTCAGTCACTCAGGACTTGTTATTTTATAATATAATGTTAAATATAGAGAAGAAGATAAATCATAAAAGTACCAGGTATACCATTAAAATGAACTCTAGCAGTTTTACTTATCATGTGGTTATTTTAGTCTACCCACTGTACTATTTTTAAAAGACATTTCCCGCATTGAGATACAACGGAATATATTACTGTATCTCGGGGCATTACAAAGATATATGAAACGGGCACAACGAGCACCCAGACTCAAAACAACAATTCGGGGATCACACAAAGTGCTGTTCCATTTGGGGTATTAACCCACGACAAGTGGCGCAGCAGACAGCGTCACGACGACCGCTTTAATCACTAGGCCAGCTGTGCAGTCGAAACTTTAAATGATATTTAATGTTTATTTGTTCGCTATTGTAAGACGTTATTGTAATGATTGGCTGAAGCTTTTCAAAAGCCGTTTTTATAATAAAGCCTTTATTTATTTTAATAGTAAAACTTTATTATTAAATATAAAACAGATAAATGCACAATGGTACGGTTGGATTCATTACAAAACAGACAACCTGCCATGTGAGGATCCAGCAAAGTGTGCCTTACATTGCTGTCCCTGGACGCAGTCATGGCTTCTGCCACATGAGGAGAATTACACTGGAACCGACCTCGCCTTCTACCCTTATTCTACTGTGCCGGAACGTATCAACACATGGGACGGTAATTTTGCCAAATCTTTACTAGCTTTTTCCCGTGACTCCGCCCGCTTATATGTAGTACATTGAGGTAAATAATTAGTAGTCTATGTGTTATTCTGATGTTGGTATAAGCTTTTTTATTGACAAGTTTCATATAACTCCATAGATGTCCCCCGCAACCTCGTCTGCGTTCCCTATTGCCCGCAGCGTGATAATTTTCTCTCGTTTTTGAAACATTCTTCATTGGTGCTCCGCTCCTATTGGTCTTATGATATATTGCCTATTACCTTCGTTGATAAATGAGATATCTAACACTGAAAGAATTATTCCTGTAGTGTGTTTAAGCAAACAAACTCTTCAGCTTTATATATCAGTATAGATTTAGTAGCTTTTGTGTGACTATTTGTAATTATAGGTAGCAAGTAGTATTACGAGGACTAGCTGCGCCCTGTGGTGTTAGAAGCAGTTATTTTATGTGCCTTTCTCAACCCACGGAAATATTACAGCATTTCGGGATTTAAAGTACTCTATTTACAGATCAATTGATAGATATCGATAGATATATACGTCTACAGATTGAATGCGAAATCGTCTCTCAACGTCAATTCAGTATTCAGATTTCAATTCGGAAAGTCTAATTAACGTGACCTATTTGAAGTCAAAAAGGTTTTCAGAACATTTTTATTTTTTAACATGACAGAGTGGGTTAGATCGGTTCATGAAAATGATTGAAAGGGGAAATTTCTCTATCAGGAATACAATTTGAAGTTATTATAAATTCGTTTCTAAAAAAATATGGGTTAAATAATGGTTCGTTTGGGTGATGTAAAGGGATTGAAATGGATAGAATATACCTACTTATTGGTCACAATTTATTATCATTATACGTGTGCTGTTCATAAAATAGTCACTTAAAAGATAAATAGAGTATAATAAAAAACATTTAAAGCTTTACAAAATAGCAACCTCCAATCCCAATGCACTTTTGCATTCGGGTGAAGCAGCTTTTAAAACATTTAAAAAACGTATTTTGCGGGAAGTCGAAAAATCACCTCCGAAATTATTCGACGGCCTCGTCTGCAGTGCTAAATTTTCGCCCACGAAGTATTTTTTAGCGTGGGAAATTAAAAAAATCGCATGTCACTAAATCTGGGCTGTACGGAGGATGGGGTAACGTTTTTACCCCCGAAGTTGTCAAATAGTCCATAGTTCTAAGCTGTGTGAGCGGGCGCGTATCTGGGCGAAAAAGAATGCAACGGACACCACTCCTTGGGCGCTCGCTATCCAGCTCCCCGAAAGTTTGAGGCAGACAAACTTCGCTATACTATTCGCTAGTAACTGCTTTACGGTCTTTTAGCGGAAATACTGCTACTGGTCCATTGCGTCGAAAAAAAACTGCTATCATTTTTTATTAACGCTCCGAACGCAAACAGCTTTTTTGAGCAAATCGTCCTCTTCAAACACCCATTGTGTGGCTTGCTGCTTCGTAAGAAGATCGTTGCTATATATCCGTGATTCGTCAATTGTAAGAATGTAGGATACGTTTTGCGAAGTTCCTCCTTCGTACTTTTCTAACATAAAGCAAGAATCTACACGACGGTATTTTTGCTCATCTGTGAGAGAATGAGGTATGCATCGCGAAGCAAGTAGGATGGTGGAAACTATCTGTGATCCAACGTTTATTTCAGCCTGTATCTTTCGATGTGTATTATGTCTATTCTCTCGCAATAGTCACTGTATCCTGATGACGTTTTTATGAGTTACTGCAGTTGGTGGTCGGCCGGGTCTGGGATCATTGTTTCAGTTCTCTTGACCACGTTTAAATTCACGAAACCAATAATTAATTGTTGCTAAAGCATAAGCAGCTTGTAAATTTTCTTTCATAAAATTCATAGCACGAAGAGCTGCCCGCGAGACGTCCATTGTTGCAAACAAAAGAATGGCAGCAAATAATCTTTAAACATATTTAAAATAAAAAATATGAAAAAACTGTTTTTAATTTAAACGGTTTTATTGAAAATAATGTACTAAAAGCCAAAAAATAATTCAGCTGGTTCAAGTCATCACCCCTCTCCCTCATCAATCTAAGGCATTAATCAGACAAAAGAATAAAATCGTTGGGAGTAGCGTAAACTGAAACGACTGTATGAAAACACGGGCTCAATGATTTTACTCAATGACTTGTCAGTGCCTTAGATTGCTGATGCGGCGTGCTTCTTGCTTTTTGCTCACAAGGTACATACGCATCGGTACCGATGTTTTCTTCATTAATTGTTGCTGGTTTCGTGTAGTGAGGCTCAAACAATATCCCAAACTCCATAAGGCACATATCTTTGAAATTATAGTCAGGGTATTCAGTTGGTTGCTTTTCATACCGTTCAAATATATTGGCCCAATAACCAGTTACTTGACCCCCGTCTGCAAACTTCAACACTTTATAACGTTGCTTTGATTTGCGAGTATTGAGAAAGACTGTCTTTCGCGATCTGTAGTTCTGATCGTCGGTCTGATTTGATCTGTACGAGGCTTTATGTGATACCAATGTTCATGCCGTTCTGATCTCCGAGACTTTGCTCAGACCCCATCTTCTTTCCACCTCTTATCCACTGCCTGGCTTCATTATTATTCGGAATGACCGGCTGGGGAAGCAGTAGGCCATGAAATGTCGAAATCGTGCCTTTAAAACTTGTAAGAGGGACCGCGTCGTAGTCAATCAGCAACGCTATAAGATTACAAGAAACCGGTGTAACCAGTTGATAAGGAACGCTAAACGCTGCCATATTCTATATAATATTTCCTCTCTTCTCCATATTTATTATGTCCATCAAATCTCAAGTTACTGGTAGTGATGGCATTAGTAGTAAAATGATCACCATATTCCTAGTCTACCTCCTCCCCGCCATCTCCCATATTGTCAACTTCTCCCTTATATCCGGAACATTTCCTTCTCTTTAGCGGAAAGCGTATGTACGCCAATAACCAAAAACTCCTAACTCATCGCTTTCAAATCATTTTTTGACCAATTTCTATTCTTTCTTTCATCTCTAAAGTACTATAAGCCTGCGTCCACAAGCAGTTTTCCCACTACATAATTTTTTTGACTGCCATCTTGGATTTTAATATTTTTCATAGTGATACCCATATAGTTATATAACTATATGGGTATCACGGTTGTGATAAAATGTGTAAACCACCATTTTTAGCGTCGTCCATCTTAGATTTTGTTCTTTTTTTCATAATGAACTGTGTTTTACTAGTCAATCCCTTTCATTTGATACACATATTGAGGTCTTTTTAACAAAATTTGTAAACCGCCATTTTGTAGCGGCGGCCATCTTGGATTTATAATGAAACAGTATTTATATAATTGTATTGTCACCATAACTAAAAACATGTAACAATAAAACCAACTTTAAGGTTCGACTCGATTGCTCTTGGATACCATCATCAGATCTTAGTGTCCTTCTCATGGTACCACCGTTGAGATAACTCCTTTCCATTAAAAAAAGAATCATCAAAATCGGTTCATAAACGACGAAGTTATCCGCGAACACATGAATTGAGAACCTTTTTCTTTTTTGAAGTCAGTTGAATATAATTTAATTTATTAATATTTTTTTTTCAATGTTAATCTCTTTATTACATTTATACACATATCAAGTACATGTTTAAATACATAAACAATTATATATACTTCTTTAAAAATATAAAAAAAATGTTAGACACCGACTTCGGGTACAGGGACCAAGAAGCCGGTGATTAGGGCTCCAAGAACAGGAACCCCCTCTCTATAAGTGTCGTGTCTAGGGAGGACCGCCTTCTGCATCTGCATGAGACCCTTGATCCAACCGTCCAACGTGAGTCTCTTAAGGTGTTGGTTGAGGCTCTCAATCCTTGAACGGATACGACTATCGGAACAATGATCACCGAATCTACATTCTCCCAGTGCCAGGCCCAGCGCTCTGCGTTGCTAATGGCGTTTGGCCTTGGTGCCTTGGTAGGTCGTCAAGCGTCAAGCATGATCTTGGGCTCGCGGGGAATGTCAGCAAATGGCTCATTGTCTGTGGAGAAACACCACAGTCGCACTTATATGCGCTAGGGTCAAAAAGTCCCAACCTTATCAGATTGTTCTTGGATCTTCCACCCTGGGTACGCAGCCTATTGAGTGCTTTTCAGGATGGCCAGAGAAACTTATCTCCTAGAGGTAGTTTTTCTGCCAAGAGGACGAAAGTTGAGAGAGGAAACCTTTCATGGCATATCTTGTCTTGTTATAATATGACATTGTAAATTCAATATCTTTTTTTATTTTCAGGGTGCACTGTTACCGATCGCATCGCGAAATGCAATGAGTCGTAGATACATATTTGTATTCCTTTAGGTACAAAATTGTAAGCATTATACTTCTAGTTATTACTATTTCGTAAAAATATAAAAAAAATGGAACTTGTATTTCATTTGTTTTATTTGACCATGCGCTTACTTTTGAATCTTACAGTTTTTATGATATACTAGCTGAACCCCGCGGTGTTACCCGCGGTAATTGTTATACCGCGAGTAACGCCGCGGGACAAAGTTAGTCTAAAAAAAAGTAGCCTAAGTTACTCCCTGGATCATCAGTTACCTGCCAGCGAAAGTTCCGTCAAAATCCGTCTAGCCGTTCCAGAGCAAACAGACTAAAGACAAACAGAAAAATTTTAACTACATTTTTGATGTATGTATCGTGTATACATACATATGAATTGATTAAAAAGCTGTTATTTTAATATTACAAACAGACACTCCAATTTTATTTATTTGTATAGATTAATTTCTCTCGCTGAGTGGCGTAGCAGTGTAACGACGTGTTGCTAATCAATTTCAAGTGTTTAAATTAACCGTTAAGTGAATTGCAATCTAAAAACAAGAGTAATAAATGCCAAAAATCATTCCCTATTCTATTTGTGATTCATTACGACGTTAGGAACAGAAAAAGTAAAAGATAACGGGAACAAAAAAATTTTTTGCCCGAGCCTGTGCACTGCCTGTGGGAAACTGAGCCAGATACGTAATTATGGCGGTACGAAGTTCGCCGCGTCGCGTTATATATATTTTACTCCGATTAAACACCTGAACAGCGAAAATATCTAAATTATGGTTAAGAACGATTCAAACGGAACATGAACAAGGCAGTAAAAGCGTGATAATTAAATAAATCAAAAGAGTACCTAAAATTACTGACCCTAAACTCAAAAAAAAAAATAGCGGCCAAGTTCGAGTCGGACTCGTCTATGTAGGGTTCCGTAACATCAATAAGTAGCGTAATATAAGTTTTTATTTATTTTTACATTTCTGTTGATTGAACGAAAGGTAGATTGTGTGGCGACTTCCACATACAGCGCAGCAAGAAAAACATATGACAGCGCCATCTACCGCAGATACACTGAACTACGGAGTAACATACAATACGAAGAAATTACCAATCCTGCATCGCGCAATAGAAGTTCTCGCGCCGATTAACATATATACAACATCCCAACATCAACCGTTGGGCAGTGGCCCGCCAGGCATGATCACCTCGCCTGGTCGGAGGATCCTCCCTTTGTGTTGGAGGGACAGTGACACCCGTTCCCCCACAGTGGTGACCCCGACGTGATTTCGAAGGAGCAGATTCAGCAGCAGCATTACCACGCCAACAACATGTTCACTCCCACAGCAAGTCTTAGCCAGCCAGCAACATCGGCCTCAACAGGTTTACCCTCACGGCCTCATCCCGCCAGGCATGATCACCTCGCCTGGTCGGAGGATCCTCCCTTTGTGTTGGTGGGACACAGGTACCTTTCCCCACAACAGTGGTGACCCCGACGTGATTGGAAGCAGCCTTCGATGGAGCAGATTCAGCAGCAGTATTACCACGCCACCATCATGTTCACTCCCACAGCAAGTCTTAGCCAGCCAGCAACCTCGGCCTCAACAGGGATTCACCATACGCAGGAAGCGACCGCTCCAGCCTGGTTACCCCTACGGCCTCATCAGCGTCTAGGCACAGCACACTGCAGCTACGGTTCTTGTAAGCAGAGCATTTCTCTCCCGTCTATGCAGCAGCCAGCCACTACGCAGCAACCGCCCCGACTCACTGGGGACCTCACCGCAGCACCGCGCACCGCACGCCATCCCGACTCACTGGGATCAGCGGACTTCAGTCCCGACTCACTGGGACTAGCGGCATTCAGTTCCGACTCACTGGAACTTGCGGCACTCAGTTCCGACTCACTGGAACTACTCACTCCTGGCACTGGCAAGCTCCGCAACAGAGCACAGACAGCTGACTCATCATATATCGACCTTCGGTCTTGGAGGGGAGTGATGTGGCGACTTCCACATACAGCGCAGCAAGAAAAACATATGACAGCGCCATCTACCGCAGATACACTGAACTACGGAGTAACATACAATACGAAGAAATTACCAATCCTGCATCGCGCAATAGAAGTTCTCGCGCCGATTAACATATATACAACATCCCAACATTAACCGTTGGGCAGTGGCCCGCCAGGCATGATCACCTCGCCTGGTCGGAGGATCCTCCCTTTGTGTTGGTGGGACATGACACACCTGTTCCCCCACAGATTGCTGTTTACGATTTATGACGTATTAAAAAAAACTACTTACTAGATCTCGTTTAAACCAATTTTCGGTGGAAGTTTGCACGGTAATGTAAATCATAATATATTGTTTTAGTTTTATCATTTTTTTAAATTAGAAGTTACTGGGGGGGGGACACAAATTTTACCACTTTGGAAGTGTCTTTCGCGCAAACTATTCAGTTTAGAAAAAAAATATATTAGAAACCTTATATAATTTTTAAGACCTATCATAGATACTCCGTAAACAGGAATGATGAAAAAATAATTGAGTTTCAGTTCTAAGTATGGGAAAACCTCAAAAACTATCGTTGTTTTTTCTATTATTATGTGAAAATCTTAATGCGGTTTACAAAATATACATCTACTTAGCAAGTTTCAACATTATAGTTGTTATAGTTTCGGACAAAAGTGGCTGTGACGTACGGACGGACAGACAGACATACATGACGAATCCATAAGGGTTTGGTTTTTTGGCTACAGAACTCTAAAATCTACGATCACCAGATATCAATCTATACGATAGCATATCTCCTACTTCAGATGGCGCCGTTACCGTTTCTTACCAATCTCTCTTACATGAGCTAGAATGTGTGGTGTAAGGACTTTGCAATCCTTTGGATGTCATAGTGATTACAGAAAAATGGATATAATCCAGCGATGCAGCCAAGAGAATACAAATGTCTGGCTTTGAATATTACTACAATCACCGATGCAATATATGAGGTGGAGGACTCTCAAAATTTATCCGAAAATACTTAAGTCATTGCCTTATCGAAGAAAAATGATTGAAAGACGATCACTTCTTCTGGGCCCACCTTAAAAACTAGGTATTCATTAGATATAGGAGGTGACATACAGTGATCCAGTATCAGTGATTTTTTCGTGATGCTTATATCCACTAATTGCAGCAAAGAAAAAGAGGAATCATCTTTGGCGATTTTAATTTTAACATACTCAATCCAGATAATCTGACTACCAGCACAAACAACAAAATGACTCCTGCAAGGAAATGACAACAAAATACTAAGAAACATTGATCAACATTTTTGCAGCCGCGAAACTTCTACAACTAAAACAATAACTGACCAGATATCCTCAAACCTAAAAGAAAATAAGTTTAACCTAGCTTTTATTCAAACACCAATGTCAGAACCCAAGCATATCTACTTAGATATCAAAAGAACACCTCAACAAAAGACAAAGAAGATAACCTATGAATGTATCGATAATTCTTGTATAAAAGCATGTCAGAAAAAAAAGATACTTCGAGAAACTCTGACTATCAAAGTTTTGAAGATAAAATAAAAAGAAATATCGATAAAAGCAAACAAAGAAAAACTAAAATACTAAACCCACCTAGACAATAATTAATAAATAAAAAGATAATATCTGAAATTCATAACCGAAATGTTCTATGTCTTTGTGCTAAACAAGCTAAAACCATGCAAAGATTTAAAAGTCATTGAAAAACTGTTATAAACACGATTACAATAGTTCAAATACGCTCACTGGCACGAAACATGTTACATAAAGGTACACTTGAACCATGTATTGCTGCCGACATCTACGGACGCATCTGTCTACGTGTAGAAGAGGCATACGGATCATGCATATTACATAGTATTAGCACTTATCCTCTTTAAATTTTAAAATTTATTTGCCAGTTTCGTATACAAACGTTAGTTAATCAATTTACATAAATGTTAATTATGCGTTCAAATGTATTTTGCAAAAGTGTTACCAATCCGCTCCGCTAGGGGTATGTGTTCTGTGAGTGTGACACATCTCTGCAAATTTGTATCTTCTTTAAAATGTGTTCTCATATAAGTGAATCTGTATTTTTTTTATGAGAATAAAATTTATTAAACCCTATACTAAAGCTTGATGACTGTCTGTTGCGCAGTATGGGGTCGCGCGTTGTCGCTTGTGCGCTGCAAGAGCTGGGGTTGGAAGCTCTCCCTCATCCGCCATACTCACCAGACCTTGCACCTACCGACTATTACTTTTTCCAAAATTTAGAGAACTTTTTAGTGGGTAAAAAAATCAACTCCCGAAAGGCAGTACAAAATGCCTTTGAAGAGTTTGTTGCCTCCCGTCCAGCTGATTTTTACAAGAAGGGCATCAATAAACTGCCAATGCGTTGGCAAAGATGCGTCGATTGCATGGGTGATTACTTCGAATAACAGAAATGAAAAAAATTAAAAAAATAAGTACTTTTACTTATTGCATACAAAATGGCAATTTCATAGGTAAAGACTATTATTTGCAGATCATACAAACGTTTGGCCCGACCCGGGAATTGAACCCGAGACCTCAAGCACAGCAGTCGCATACGCTACGTATATACTACCACTGTGCTACCGATGCAGTATTATATCTATACATATAAGTATATGGTATTTCTAGGGTATTAAAAAAAATTGCCTTGTAAAAAGTTCCTTGCAAAGCGCACAGTAGTCGTGTGTCAAATATCAAAGTGAGGTAAAGGTAAAAGGTGGAAAGGTTCGCCAAACAGAAAACTGTGGCCAGTATCAGTGTAAACAATTTCTTGAATCACGACCAACAATATAAACGATAAACAATGTAAAGTGAAGCGACGTCTTTAACTACTAAAAGTAGAAAGAAAATATAATATTCTGGATTTATATTCATTCCTTCCTTGCCTCTTCTGTCAAAATTTGTGTGATTTGAGGATTTTCTCTTGGCTGAACATATTCAGATGCCTCTCGTATAATGAGGAAAGAGGCTCGTTTGATTTAAAAAAAAAGTACATTTGCAGCTTCCAAACCCATCATCGTTCTGACTCTTGGCAATTTTTAAGTTTTCAATCTTTAAAACTTGGTTTCGGGTCCACTCTTACAAGTTTCACACATATTCTCTTCTTCCCGAATTACTCATTCCTTGAATTTCACTTTGCATTGTTGGTTTGCTGTAGTAAAATCCACGTATTATATTCCCTAGGAATTGCAGTTTACGTTTTATTATATATACCTAAGTTTAGTCTACTGCCGTCCACTGTCGAATGAAGGCCCCCCCAAAGAACGCCGATCATTCCTATCTTAGCCAGTCCGTATCCATCCGCTGCCAGCCACTTCTTCAAGTCGTTGGTCCGTTATGCCGCAAGGCGTCCTACAATTCGTTTACCTAATCACCGTTTGCAATCTAACACTTGCGGGCTCTGGTGACCACCAGTCCGCCTGGAAACATGACCTGTACACTTCCATTTCAGCGTGTTGATTCCCCTTACGATATCAGTTGCTCCAGTATTCTGTGGAATTTATCATACGACGAGCGAAATATCCAGCATCACACGCTCGCTAAGCGAATTTAAATTTGTGGAGTGTCCACGTCTCGGATCCGTATGTCATTAGAGGCAAGACGCATTGGTTAAAGCCTTGGCTTTCAGTGATTGCAGGATCGACGACTCGAAGAAATGGCGAAGCTTCCCATTTATATATATACCACCAATAAACTCTTTCCTTTTCCACTCTTCTCGTAACAGTCTCATTTGTGATTCTTTAGTCCAGATGACCCTGTAATGCGTATCTTTCGGTACAACCATCTCTCAAAAGCATTCAGTCCTAAATTTCTTTTGGAACTGTATTCAACTTACAAGAACTGGAAACACTCAGCAACAAAATAAGATTATTTTTCCAACGTAAGGTCTTCACTACTATATACACAATTCTTAAAAATATTTTCCTGAAAATATCACTTTCCTGTTCTATTTGCTTTCGAGTAATCATTAGTTGGACTTATCACAGTGCTTAGATATTTGTATTTTAGTACCAGATCGGCTGTTTGACTTCCCAGAACAAGCTTCACATTGTTACGACATTCCTTTGATATGAGCATAAACTTGGTTTACAACAACGCGTTCTGAGCATTTTAACCGACTTCAAAAAAGGAGGAGGTTCCTATACTATCTTCATACTTATAAAATAACAAGTCCTGACTGACTGACTGACTGACTGATTCATCATCGCCGAGCGTTAACTATGATAGTTAGGGGTATGAAATTTGGTGAGTAGGATCGTTTTATTGAATAGATACTCACTAAGAAAGGAATTTTGAAATTTCTACCCCTAAGGGAGTGAAATAGGGGTTGAAAGATTATATGAAAGTCCGTCATTTTTTAAGTTAGAAAACTGAAACTTTACTTTTGGGCTGCTGATTAAAAACGAGTAGATACGTGTTTAAGCGTTTCTGGATATTCTACCCCTAAGGGTTGAAATAGGGGTTGAAAATTAGTTTAGACATCCGTCATTTTTAAATTTAGCAGCCTAAGAACTTTCGTCTTTATGTTTCTGATTACAAATAGCTGAAGACTTATATTAGCATTTATGGGAATTCTGTTCCCAAAGGGGTTTAAATTTGAATCGAATGTTTGCATGAAATTTCTTTTAATTGGGCTATTGATCAAAAATAAATACGTTTAAAAACTTGAATAAATTATTCATACATACTTTTACATAGTTTTAATTAAATAGGTACATATAATCAACTTCCACGCGAGAAAAGTTAGTATACAGTATAGTAGGGCAACAGCTAGTATACTATAAGGACTATTACACAAATTCCGCGACTTGGTCTATTTGTGATTTGCTATAACGCGTTGTAGGTACATACATACAAAAGTAAAGTTAATTTAAAATAATAATCTTTATTAACACAGAAAGAAAGCAATTACATTGGCATTTGTCACAATTATTATAATACATACAATATTGACTAGCAGTTTGTTTGTAACATTGTATAGGTTTCAATTTACATACAGATAATTGCTTATTAATTTTGTTTAGGTCTTGACAGGAGGACAAACAAGTGCTCCGAGTCTTCTCCGAGTTTAGATTTATTAATTAACTACATACCTATACATTATTGTACATTTAGTCAACGTTAGACATTTCAGCAATCTGAGAGTTTTATGTTTTTTAGGTAATGTAATGTAAGGTAAGGTAATGTTTCTTATTGGAGATTCTTTCAAGTTTGTTTTAATACAAACAGAGTACAATGTAAAAACATAATAATATAGTAATTACAACAGATATAAAAATGGTAATAGACTCGACTTTATTCTGAAATTCTCATCGTAAAAATAACGGGCCAAAAATAAATTCTATGATAATGTGTGAAGCAGATGTAACAATGAAATAAAATAATATGTATGTAAGATAAATGGGAAAAATGTTGGCGACTTACAGCCGCTGTAGGATCTATGCTGTTACTGAGAATTCCTCAGCAAAATAATAAATAGTCGAGTTCCTCGTAACCTTCTTAACGGACCTAAATATCAACTTATAAATGAATAAGGTATACTAGTAACTATTGAATGAATGTAGGTAATAATTATGTGCTGTATTTTTGAGTATACCTATCGCAAAACTACATAGTATTTATGACATCAACATAGTTTGGTTTCAGTATCGGCGGGAACTGAGAGCAAGGCTCAAGGTTCGGTTTCAATTTTGGCTGAAAAACCAGTTGCGGTCAGACGCTAAATATTATAATAAGCATTTTTGTTAAACCGCTCATTAAAGTTAAGTAACGTGTTTATTTAACATGTTGTTTTGCTTATTTTCTTTTTATTTAAGAGGAATGAATTCATAGTTTTGAAAATTTGAACTACTACGGGCTACTATGGTCTTACTAATATTTATTATTATTTTTAACTCTCACTCACACGCACTCATTTATTCCGCAGCCTGTGACTACAGCCAGTGCAACCTGGTCGAAACGTCAGGCAAATCAAAGGTATGTAATACCTTTGAATAGGTGATCGCGTTAATTTCCGTAATAATAATTATTATGGTCTTGGCATGAAACTAACGTCTCAACGCCACTAATTTTTAACCGACTTCAAAAAAGGAGGAGGTTTCTCAGTTCGACCTTATTTTTTTTTTTTACTTTTTTTTATGTGTGTTCGCGGATGACTTCGTCGTTTATGAACCGATTTTGATGATTCTTTTTTTAATGGAAAGGAGATGTCCCAACGGTGGTAACATGATAAGGACATTAATATCTGATGATGGCATACAAGAGAAATCGAGTCGAACCTTGAAGTCGGTTTTAGTTTTGTTAAAATTGTACTTGCATACCATCAGTTCTTAAAACTTGACAGCATTAAAAAAAAATATCCACCAAACTATGAGCATTAAATTTTTGATTTTTAAATTAATAAATGTGTATTGACATAATCCTTATTTTCTTTATTTTTGAATGTTATGTCTGTCAGTTTAATAAAATTATTACCAATTTTTGCCTTTAAGTAAACGCCGTCTGTCCCACTAGGTTCATTCTGTAGATGGTAAAGGAATTTATAGGACTGAAATACTGGTGTCAACTGCCACTGGGGATGAAAAGTGTCAATTGTTCCATCAAAGGACAACGCAATGGGACTAGTGAGTTATACCCCATTTTTTTAATGCTATTTTAGCGAGATTTAAATTTATGGTAAACAATTTTCTGGTTGTAAGTAATATTGTGTTAGGTACTGCTTTAATAGTTAGGTAGATAAAATTTGTATAAATGTAACTTTAAATACAAATAATGAGTATGAATAACTTAAATTTTTTTTTTCGGGTTTCCAAGGTTATAAATAGTTAGTTACGTACTTAAGTTAGTAGGTACACTTTGCTAACCGCAAAGAAGGACTGCTCTATTTCCACACTGAAGAAAGAAAATCAGCAGTTATGTCATATACGAAGGTATACCTATCAAGCATAAATAGGTAGATACTTACTTTGTCAACATTTTTAATGCAAAAATATGTAGGTATGTACCACGGGCGTAGCTAGGTTTTAATTTCGGGGAAGGTTGGGGGGGGGGGGGGTTGGGCTTTCAACATAGGTAGGTTATAAAAAAACCAGCCAAGTGCGAGTCGGATGTGTGCACTGAGAATTCAGTAGAAAGTTTTAGTGAAGAAGGGACGAACTTAACTTTTCTGTTGGACAACTGTTATCCCCATGCATCGACATAGGTCACGGTAAGTGTACTAACTGCAAATAAGTTTATAATCGCAGTTTTTTTGTGATGCAACTACAAACTTACGGTTTTTGGATTTTTTCCTTTAGTTGTGCTGTATGACATTGCTTAATATCAAATTTTATACCCTATGGATTTTAATTCTGTTGCAAGTGTTAAAATATGGGGCAAAAATGGAGCATAGAAGGCCGCATCTTCTAATCGTGTCGACTGTCGACTTAGATTTTTGTTTTTTAACCGACTTCAAAAAAGGAGGAGGTTATCAATTCGACTGTATTTTTATATGTTTATATATTTATATGATTATTTTTTTATTTGAAAACTGCTTCCCGTGTAGACTCTTTTCAATTTGATCCAGTTCTTGAAGTAGGTTTTTAAAGGTTTTAAAAGGAACCAGAGTATTTGATATTCATTTTAACAACGAAGTTCTATAAGGATCGGTCGTGGTATGGAGTAGGTACGGAACCCTAATATCTAGTTAGACAGGTCAACTTTGAACAAGAGACAAAATCATTGTGTACAAATAAAATATTTGGATTTATCTCACGAGATTGTCGACATGTGGAATGTGGATTCAGCTATCATTGTTCCGATAATCGTTTCTGCTCACGGATTGATAGCCAAGAGCCTCGACCAAGACCTTAAGGGACTCACGTTAGAGGGCTGGATCAAGGGTCTGATGCAGAAAACAGTCCTCCTTGACACGGCACGTATAGTGAGGAGGTTCCTGTCTTTGGAGCCCTAACCACCGGTTTCTTGGTCCCTGCACCTCAAGTCGGTGGTCTACTATTTTTATATTTTAAATGTATTTGTTTTTATATTTATATTTAAAAATGTAATTAATATGTATTTATAATTGTAATAAAGAAAATAATAATACTGTCAATTCCACGGTTTCGGGTTCAATTTTTCCCTAAAATTTTGAGAAATTTAAGTAAACGGTACCTATATAGCTACATTGAATTACGCACTTCTGTCGACCTCATTAAATTCATGTCAGACCTACTTACTTGTTAGGGAGAAATACGCAAACGCATCAAATAATTTTTACGTAGCAACACTTACAAACTTCATGATTTCCCACGTCGCGTCGGGAGGAACTCAATTTTATCTATGACAGCTATAGGTAACCCACTTAGTTCTCAATGCAACAGGTAGAACATTTGAAACAAACTTAACGTAACCATAAACAAATTGAATAGGCTATAATTAAGTTTACATTCACAAATCGTGTAATTGTGTTCCAATAAGCACACGTAGGTTATATGTTGAAGTATTTCATTAATAAAGAGCTAACCGCGAAGTCGGCCCAATTGCATAATGTATAAAGATTTTTTTCAAGTTGAAGGTTTGATTAAATTTTGGTAGTCGGTAAATAATATTCAAATGTTGATTACTATCTTAATATTTTCCACAATTAAGAGTCACGCACTGATTTCAAACATAAAATTAGTGTATTACACTAAAGTAATTAATTTCCACCACCACACGGCGCCCATTGACTCCACAAATATGATAATAATATATATGAATTTAAAAGTTAAATAGTTATAAAATCATCGGCCATAAAACTATTCAAACAATATGATAATTTTATTATTTCAACGTAGCTATAAATTTTTTCGGTACAAATGATGAATAAAAAAATTGCAAGCATTTATTGCGCCGAAACGCTTTAAACGGCAGAAAAAATTGGTAAACAGATTTTTTTAAAAATATTTTTGGTGGGGAGGGGCGTTGCCTTGGGCGGTGACAGACCCACCTTCCTCGGGTGGGGAGTTCGGCCGGAGTCAGTTGCGCATCGGCTGCGGCGGGCGACGCACGCATGTCTCGCGAGTGAGTGCTGCAGTGTTGTGGGGCAGAGGCCCATACATTCGAAAATAGCAAACGAAAAAATTGAACCCCAGATGGGAGTATACGAGGAGCGGGGAACGATGCATTGGGTATGATACACGAAATTTTATTTATTTTTTGTGAGTGCATCATTATTAAAAAAAAAATAGTATATCAGTAATCTTTAGGAGGCACTTTTTAAGTTAAATTTCTAGTTTCCAGTTAGAATGGCTATATTATTGAATAATAGTTTTGTTCCCATTATCGATGTTGAAGACAAGCAATTAATAGAAGTTCAATGGTTAGGTGTAAAAGTCATGAAATTTGTTAAAGTTTTTTTAAAGTAACTTGAACTTATAGATATACTGTAGTGATTTCATAAATAAAGTTAGTAAGTATTATTATATTCTTTAATTAACTTTACTAGACTTTTACCGGCATTTAGAGATACATTTGGCGTGTTTTACAAACTTATAAAGCTGCGTTTGTATTCTTAATAAGTCAATTTTATTATGAACGTTATTCTTAAATAGCTTTTTTATCTTTTTAATTTATAGAAGACGATTTCCATAGACAGTGGTATTAAATTAACTTGTACTGTTTGCTATTAATAGGGCTTATATACCACGGTTACTTATAGAAATATAAGTCTTATTGGCCAAACAATAGTTAACTTTATTCAGCACATTGTGAACTGAATTTACTAATCGTAATGCATTTGAGTAGCTATAAACGAATAGTTATTATATTTTATTATATTTTTGGGATCAATATACTCAAATGTAAAATAGCCTTACAATGAAAGTTTGTCTAACATAGGTATTCTACTGTTTTCAAATAATTGGATTTATAAATATTTTGTCGAATATTTGTCCAATAATAAACAAATGAAATGTTATTCGCTAATAAGCGCATCTATCGAAACCCCTGAATATATTTTGACTTTTAATATGATAATAAAAATTCAAATAACACTTTAATTTGAATTCATGGGGAAAAGGCGACATGTACCTAAAATTAAAAATAGGATAGTTTGAAGAACTTTTTTAAAGGATTTAAGATAACCTATTTTGTTAGTTTTGATTTTCGGTTACATCGTTGGGTATATTTTAACTTTATCACCACCGATTATAATTAATTATATATGCAAATATAAAATCAAGTAAGAGCACTGAGCTGGATTCGAACCCGCGATCTGATTTACCATTAATTCGGTATATTATCGGTAATTTGAACAAATTAAAAACTGAAGTGTTGCGGATGCACTTAAATAATTTGTGACACTGCTAACAGCGATAACATAACAAACAACGTTAATTTTGCCAACTATTATGAATAATTGTTTCCTAGAACTGTGGCCGTATTTCAAGGAATTACTCTTAGCAGTGTCTGCTCTTATTAATAGCAATTTCCACTCTGCCCAATGAAGATTATCTATTAATTACCGTGTGTATGGATATGATAGAAACGTCTACCGTTCACCTTTTCTACGTAAACGATGTTGCGTGGGTCAGCTAGTAGAAAATAAAGATAGACACATAATACACATACATACAACTTTTCCTTACTATGATTTATATATACTATATATATATATGTACTAAATGAACGGAATAATCGCTCTAGGTACCAGGTCTTGAACAGAAAAGTTTAAAAAATCATTATTAACATAAATAAAAATATTGATGACGTTTATTCAGAGTTTTTCGATCCCCGAAAGGAGTTTCGTCTGTTATTGCAATGTACGCTTATTGAGAGTTGTGGGACACTCGAAAGGAGGTCATACAACATTTTAATTTGTAACTTATTTCAATTAATACGAATAGCGATAGAAACTTTCTTCGTCTTTCCATACTTATTATAAAACGCAGTCGCTTCCGCCATCTTGGGTCTTTAAACTATTCAACGAATCTTAATCCACTTTTAACAGTAGGTAGAGGGATTCAAGAGGAAGGTTTGAATGTAGTATGTAAGGTATACATGCATGTTACAGTGAAGAAAAACTGAGATAGTTATGTAAAGATCACAGTACGAAGCCTTCGGCTCCTGCGGAAGGCTTCGCACAGTGATCTTTTAAATAAACTTCTTGGTAAATAAGCAAAAATCTAAAATTTTGGAATTTTTAATGATATTATTAAAGATTAATAAGGTTTAAATTTTATATTCAAAGTTCAGTGTTGTAAATTGATAAATTTAATGTGTTGAATATAGAAATGAAAGGCTTTCTCGCATTACTACTACTTACTTTCATAAGTGGCTCAGTTCATCCAGATTAACCCTTACAACTTCACAAACTTTAACTCTTTATACTAATTAGTAGGGATTACACCCAGACGCAGAACTAATGATCGCTATGTACATATGTCTGTAATATATGCTTAATCTAATACTAACCAGACTAAGAAACCGACCGCCGTCAGTTCTCAACTTCCATTTATGCTCGAGTTTTTGCTCGAGAAGATTAGTTTGCTTCAACGTAAATGTTACGCGAACACTAAAAGTTTAGACACATCTAGAACTATGTTCAAAACACTTGTATGTAACAAACACTCTACAAGACAGGAACAAAGTCTGTTACACTTAGAAATAGACAAATAATACAGAACTACGTGCAAATACCACATATCAATTACGAAAAACCTCAATAGAATTATGAATGAAAATTATTTACTAAAAAGATATGTATTTAACCGTTAAATGTTACCATTATAATTATTTCTGAACCCTTAAGTGTGTGGTATATTTGTAGTTGATAATAACATTACCAGATAATATGGATACCGAGAAATTGTTCACTAATTATCTTTCTATTCTCCGAAATGCTCCGAATAAAAATTATTATTGGGTTCTTTCTCGATATAATAAATATCATGATGGGTAATTATCGCACAACTTTTGCCCAATGCTCGACAAAAGAAATGATTTTAAATACCTATATTTTAAAATATTTTCATGTTACTGTGTAATAAAAGAATCCTAATTTTAACACGTTTTTATTAGCTTTACCTGTGCATTTGTTTGGGACCGACTTTTGTAAGCGTCTTTTTTACTTTTTAAACTATACCTACTTATTTAATTAAACATAAGCTACCTTATTATGGCTACTGAGACTATCGTGGTAGGTATAACACGGTAATTTTAATAGGAATCGTTAATGTTACTTGTTATCCGGTTTAGTTGTGTAAAAATCTTAATTTTTCAAGTGTAAGTCCCATCGTTGGAATTAGAGTTGTGTAAATTGACTTTGTACATTAACTACCGTGAATCGAATTTTAGTCCAATTATTTGCCTTAATTGAAGGCAAGTAAATAGTGCCTAAGAAGTCGTAGAAGGTATTAAAAGAAGTGCCTTTCAAATGCAAGCTACTCTTAAAAATTATACGAAATAATTAGTGTTATTATGTGGTTATTATTTGTTGTACATTTAATAACACTATAGTAAGGTGGCTTTTCTAATTACTGGTATTATAGCTAATCCCTCTACTAACGCTAAATAATTGGTTTATGACACTCTAAAAGATAATGTTGGTAACTAGCTGAACCGCGCGGTGTTACCCGCGGCTATTGTTATACCGCGAGTAACGCCGCGGGACAAAGTTAGTCTAAAAAAAGTAGCCTAAGTTACTTCCTGGTATCATCATGAACCTGCCAGTGAAAGTCCCGTCAAAATCGGTCCAGCCGTTCCAGAGATTACCCGGAACAAACAGACAGACAGACAAAAAAAAATTAACTACATCTTTTGGTATATGTATCGTGTATACATACATATGCATTTAATAAAAAGCGGTTATTTTAATATTACAAATAGACAGTCCAATTTCATTTATTTGTATAGATGTATAGATGTAGTATTCGGATTGACGTACAATATACATTACACTCTTATTGTGTACTGAACCCCGCGGTGTTACCCGCGGTTATTGTTGTACCGCGAGAAACGCCGCGGGGCAAAGTTAGTCTAAAAAAAAGTAGCCTGAGTTACTCCCGGGATCATCAGCTACATGCCAGTGAAAGTCCCGTCAAAATCTTTCCAGCCATCCCAGAGATTACCCGGAGCAAACAGACAGACAGACAGACAGACAGAAAAAAAATTTTAACCACATTTTTGTGTATATGTACCGTGTATACATACATATGCATTAAGTAAAAAGCGGTTATTTTTATATTACAAACAGACCCTCCAATTTTATTTATTTGTATAGATAAAATTTATATTTAATTATATATTTATTTCATAGCCATCCCTTATGCTTAAATTGTGTTTAAAACGGTTGTGATGGTATTAAAAGTGTATAAAAATTATGAAATGAATCGTAAAGTCGATTAAGTTGCAATAAAATGTTACTTTGCACTTTAAGATGTGCTTTAATATTATAATTATGCACATAGTTATTTAATTATTAAGTGCATTATGTGCAGTAATAACTTTATAGATATTTAATAGTTTAGCTGATAAAGCGTATAAAGATATTTGAAGAAATATTTAGTGACTTCAGACGCCTGCTGTGTTGGTAAACGGTGCATTTCATTCAAAAACATTATATATATTTGGTGTGGCTTATAAAATAGTAATTAATTGATGCCTCAGTAGTTAAACTTAATTGAATTATTTATTTATTTGTATTAAATAAACAGAGGCTTATTATCGTTAAAAGCGCAGTAGGTTAAATTAGTTTGTAAGGCTAACGTTGTTGGCTTTGAGAATTTTAGTTGATGTATGTCTTCGGGTTATGAAAGTATTTTCATCTAAACATTGTTTACTACTGTTTGTAAGTTCTTCCATTCCTATCTAGGATAAAATATAGTTGTGTAATGAACTAGACTCTTTAATTACCGAACTTATACTTACACTTAACAATCACACATCAAACAACCTACATCAAAAACCAAATTTGAAAATTTTTGTCTCAAATTTTTTTCGATTAATCTTTGGAACGGTTCCATATATATTTTGACGGGACTTTCATGGGACTTATATGGCAGGTAGTGGATATTATAAGGAGTAGGTAACTTAGGCTTAGACTTAGGCTTAAACAATATCCGATTTAAAAGTAACAAAAAAAGACTGGTAGCTAATATCGCGTTGTCATAAAATGTAAGTTACATAAATCTTATCATAATACTCCTATAATTGTCATAGTCCTGACTAACTTTAATGCGAATCACAAACCTATTTCTTACAAATAAATACTTTAATGCCGCAAAATGAATGTTTATTTAATTACAGCACATAAATATGATAACAATATTATTTTACAAGGTTTATCGATATTTGTTAAACAATTTGTAAATGTGTTTTCATTGAATTAATTTTAATACTAATTTTTTATAGTAAATCATGTGTTTATTTCAACTTTGTTGTGTGTATGTGTTTAGTTCAACTTTCTTGTTCTTTTTTGTAATGGTAGGGCTATTCGTAAAGGCCCGTATTCACTTTGATAAGTGCGAGTGCAGGTGATAAGTGAATGACGGTGTGTAGTGCATGAAATGCGAGTAGTGTCCAATTATTGTGTAGGTGCTCTGTTTAGTGAATTCATTTGTTAGCCGTCAATCATCAAATATGTGTAAGTGAGGGGTAAGGAAGGAAGGTGCGGACCTCGCAAAAAAAATGTAAACGCTTTTAATCAGATTACTACGCAGCTACTAATCACTTGCTACTAATCATTGATCATCTGCACTCGCACTAATCAAAGTGAATACCGGCCTTTACTTAATAGTGACTTGACGGTCTCCCTCACCCGTTTGTCGTGAGTGCTTCCAGTTTTATGGTTGTTCAAATGCACTCTTATTGTCAACAGCCTTTGACAGTCCACTGTTAGACAAAGACCTGTCAGTAAAAAGGAGGCTTTGGCCCATTACATACCATTCTAGCTATGCGGGTTGGTATTGGGTTTGCTTTAAGTAACCGGGCAGCGGAGGCGCGCTCACCAGCGCCTCATGCCGCCCTGAGTGTGGCCGCGGATGGTCGGGACGGGTTTTCCCTTCCATCCGCATTAGTGGCCGCCCGCGAGGAGGCGACGTTACGTGTGTGCCGTACGTCGCCTAAATGGAGAGTTTGAGGAGGAGGGTACTGGCGCCGGCGAGGGCCCGAGAGGGTTTCCACACGTAAAAAAAAAATAAAAAATAAAATGGGTTTGCTTTAAGTATTGACCGTCTGAACCAGCTCGTCAGACAAATCGATATAGGTAGGTATGATTTGATAGGTTTTCTTCTCAGTGTTAGTTTGCTTCCTTAGTCGCTTCTTACGACATCCATGGAATGTATGCTGACACTTTACATTCTTAATCTATCACCGTACGGAAAATGGAACTTTAATAATACACTGGTACTAAACAGAACGGTTCCCGTTTTACATTCGCAAAATAAAAAAAAATATTCCGTAGTTTATTCTGTGTCGTGAATAAATTCAATCTTGCTCGGAGAAAAAATAATATTTTATGTTTTTTAACTGCGTTTGTTATAACATGAAGGACCTTTAATGTTTAATGTATTGTGTTTAAGTTGCCTTCAGTATTTACATCGCCGCTAAGCTACTCTTCTTATTGTTTTAATTGTCTGAAATATTATTTCTAGGACTTCATTATACATTTCCAATGCTACCTCTAAAATAATTTATTTTACGCAATAAGCATTTAAAAACGAAGTAGCATAAAGTATTTTTAACCGACTTAAAAAAGGAGAAAGTTATCAATTCAACAGTTTTTTTTGTTTGTAGCTTTTTACCTTGTAACTTTCAACTGACTGAACCGATTTTGATGATTCTTTTCTTATTTGAAAGCTGGTGCTTCCCGTGTGGTCCCATTTTAATTTGGTCAAGTTTTTGAAGTCGGTTTTTTTGTTAAATTTTGTGATTATAGTAATAATTGAAATGAAAGTTTACGTCTAATAAAAAGAAACAGCCGGCCAAGTGCGAGTTCAACTAGCGCACCGAGGGTTCTATACCACATACCATACATATAGGTAAATTATATGATATAACAAAAAAAAAATGCTTTTCTATAAAACGCTGCTTCGTAACGAATTTCAAGATTCTGAGTTCACGGGAAGTACCCTGTAGGTTTTAATTCCCTTGTGAGTGTCGAAAGTTTGCAGCATAAACGGCTGTATCTTTTGATTGCATTGGGTTAGAAGTTTGATTTTCTCACAGCTTCTAGGGACATTAGACCTAAGTATTTGATATGAATTTCAGTTTTATAACTTTACGCGTTCCTGAGAAAAAGGGTCTTGATAGACAGACAGACGGACAACAAAGACCTATAAGGGTTTCGTTTTTTTCATTTGAGATAAGGAACCCTAAAAACAATGAAATTTGAAGAGTTTTGTTGTATTTGCAATTGTGGAGTAACTTCACACCACACTACTGTTATACAAAGCTCTTTCCTTAGAAAGGAGGAGGTTTTGGGTTTGTTGCAAGTTATACTTCTCTTTACAGTGATCTTCTCCTGCCTAGTTTTTTTTTATGTTTGGCGCCGCCAAAATTACTCTACTCTGCCTGATGGAAAGCATAAACATAATCCAAGAACGTTGGTCACCATACTCACTGCGAATCAACTAAACACGACGGCTGTCATTTTACATTGGTTTTCTGTACGAGGATAGTACCGCCCCGGTGTAGCCGGCCCTTTCATGCTGAAACCAACGTGGCTCTACTTCTTTTTTGCTTCCTCGGTAGCTTCTTACGACACCCATCATCATCAGTCTATTGCAATACACTGCTGGACATAGATCTGTCGCTTTGCACGCCATTCTGATCGATTTTCATCATCTCTACTTTACAGCTTTCAAATTTTCGTTTACTGATCATCATGCTAATCATCTACAACCCATAACGTCCCACTTCTGGGCTCGGGTCTCCTCTCAGGAAAGGGTTAAGGCCATACGTCCCCACGCTGTTCCCACCCATTGCAGGCTGGGGATGGGCAAGACAACATTGAGGCTACGTAATCCTGCCGTTGGATGTTTTTAAGCCGCCCAAAAGCCTACGATAACAATCGGGACCGACTACTTAACGTGATCTCCGAATCATGAAGACGTTCATGGTATGGTGCCACCCTTCCAGGTACTGACCGCGCTGTCATTGCTTACCTTCGATGATTGTTTCTTATCACCGAGTGCAACTGGGCTGTGAGCGAAATTATGGTTTAAAGATAACTAATTTGAAGATAAAAGATTCAAGATAAATTTAATTAAAGTACGTTCAATATTACCCGAAATGCCATAAACACACGAAACATTCAATCTAAAACCGAGGTAGTATTTCAAGAATTATTGTCACCTACTATACCAATATTACAAATAACACAAGTCCGGTTGTTTGAATATCGATACAAGTAGGATGTAAAACGATTACAACCATATTTTTCCTTTTGAACAGGAAAACATTTGTATAACTATAAAATTTTCAGTGTAAACTTAGCTAAATAAGTTGGTAGATATGGTAATTTTTACGTGATAGCTTTACATAATACTTATGTAACGAATATTAGGCATATAAAGGGTTTGTAGAGTGTTAGTATTTCGTAAGTGTATGTTAAAGACACATTGTTGAAATATTCGTAAATTATTTAAGTCTATAAGAAGTTTAAGAAGAACAAGAACACACGCCCTGCCTCCGGCAGGGAGGGTGTCTTGTGTTCATGCAAATACAGGTTATAAAAACGGGCCGGCTCGACCGGGGCGGTATTACCCTCGCATAGAAGATCACCGTAAAATGACAGCGTTTGTGCTGTCGTGTTTCGTGGGTGAGTGCGTAACCGGAGGCCCAATGATGCAGAAGCATCACTAGGCCGCCATGATTTATTTTATTTACCTTGAATTCGGTTTTTGCTTTCCAACAGGCAGAGTAGAGTCATATTGGCAGGGAAATAGTAAGAAAAGCATCATCTTCCTAGCCTTAATTATTCCCAAGATTTGGGATCGGCTACTAGTTCAACCGGTTTTACCTGAATATCAGTATTTTATACGGAGCAACTGGCATCGGACCTCCGCAACCCTGAGGGTGAACTGAATTCGAAGGCTGAACTAGATATATTTTAGGGCAATGACTTTCCAATAACGGACGGACGGCTTAACGTGCTCTCCGAGGCACGGGCGGGAAATACCGCCTAAATCCGCACTCCGGGCTGCTATTAAGAATTTCTTGTAAGAAAAACCCAACAGCAGACCGACCCAGGAATCGAACCCTAGACCCCTTGATCTGCAGTAACGCTAACCACTAGACCAACGAGGCAGTAATAAAAAAAGGCATAATAGAGGAACATATTTTTATTAGATACATATGCCACTAACTCGCATTATCTTAAAAACTTATTCAAAATCTCGTTTTTTAACGTCAAAAATAGTTTTAGTTGTAACATTAAGATAAATAATAACCTTTACTTATTATAAAATGAAGCCGTTTTTAGTTGTAATTTTTTAAAAGTACACAACCTGAGTATAAAGAAAGATTTACATGTCTAATACATACATATTATAGCTATATTATACCCGTGCGAAGTCAGTGCGTGTCGCTAGTAAATAATAAAAATGTAAATACCATTTTTTGTGACTATTTTATACCTGTGCCTAAACTAAAAAAATATTTTTTTATGCTTAGTGGCGATTTACAGTTTTAAAAAAGTAATTAGGTAGATAATAAAAAAAAAAACATTTTTGGAACTGCTGTGAGGCTTTGTGTTATGCCAAAATATCATATTCAGGCTGTCTAAAGAATTTACTCTTTGGCTATATTAACGTACGGTAAGAGAAGTAAGTGAACGTTAAGGAAAACGTTTACCGTCGGCAGAGTCGGTTCTCTCCGACGGATTGTGGACGTTGAATAATGTACTGACACAAACATGTAATTGCAAACAATCTCGTTCATTATTTAAAATGTGTAAATATTTTATTCAAAAAATTACTACCTACTTGTAAATATATTCTTAAACAAAATGTTAAGAAAACTCGGTTGCCGATTGCATTTACCGCTGCATTATTATGTGGCGGCTAAAATATATACTCAATCCCATTTGCTTGTAATAAAATAAATCACATTGTGGCTATTTTCTTATTTTAAGAATAAATTTTTAATCCTAGGTGTGAATGATCTGGCCAACTGTCAGACATATCACATTAAAAATGGTTAAATATTTTATTCGCGTGTAAGATTTCTCTTTGAATGCCCCTGATATGTTTCGGACCAAATATTTTAGTGCTTTGACGAAACTTAATTTGTACTAATTGCAGCTTTTAGGTAATTAAAGTGTTATTAAATAGCTGTTAAAAGCGATTTTTCTCTAATGGTTCATTATAACGAGCTAAACTGAAAATAAAAACTTTTATGGATTAATAAGTACGTTTTAGCATTTTATATTTACTAAATGTTTAGCCTGAAAAAAACTTAAAAAGTAATTGCGCTGCGCTGGCCTGTTTTTAACCGACCTAAAAAGTAGGAGGTTCTATGTTCCAATGTATCTATTGCAAAAAGTTACACATTTTATTTTTTATAAATGACACTATATATTATGTATTGTATTCTCTTGTTTTATTTGTGGTATTGTATAAAAAATATATTTAGAGTTTCCGAATATAAAAAAATACTGCTAGTGTTTAGCGGTTAGGCGTATCTTTAGTTTCGTATAAGGCTTTCTAAAAATCTATTAATTAAAAGCTGTAAAAAGTACACATAAAAATTGTGTTGAATGTTGCCTGTGCCGAACCGAGGATCGCATTCATATTTAGAAAATATAGCTAGTCTTTTTGCTAAATTAACTGTTGGCATAAATTTGTGTTGTACAATAATTATAATCTTACTAGTTTTGTACCGTATAACCGTCCGCGTTAGTACATTATGTGCGGTGTGAAAACGTGTACAAATTTCAAGATAACGTCAAACTTAATAATTTATTTAAGTTTTTGCTCGCGAAATATTTATCTATTTTTAATCGTATTTGCTGTTTCAAGTTTTTGTGCGATCTATAAGATAAGGAAATTAACGTTCACTAAGTTTTTCTACAAGGTAACCTATATGTGTTTATGTACTTATTTAAGCTACTTCAGTGTCGGTATAATGCTGCGATTTGCTAGTGTATAGGTTCGATTGTTGAATTTGAAAGTAAATCAACTTATTTTTGTTTTTTTTTTTATTATTCCAGTCTCATTATGGTCTATTCTCATTAACAGCTTTTCAAAGAGCAATGTTGGACATAGACCTCCTAAGTTTTGTTTTTGGGCTATTACACCACGCTCGTTAGACGGTTTAGTATTACTATATATGAATAAGTATAAGGTGTGTTTCCTTACAGGGTTTACTCTCATTGTGACATCCACTGAATGAATAGTTGTGGTAACACTCTGTTCAATCCGTCATCACACAGACCACACGATGATAACTCTACATTACCTGCTATAGGTATATATACATACATATACATATATATATATATCTAAGCACCCTTTATAATAAGTAAAAATTTAAAAATAATTCACCTATCCACGTTAGGTTATGCTTCCATATGAATATACAGATAAACAAAATTGGAGCGTATATTTTCTGGTAAATTTCTAAGATTGGGTTAGATTTTTATAAACTTTACATCTCTCATGTTCGGTAAGTAGGTTCTTATTACCTCCAAATGTGGCTTGTAGGTGACTAATTAACGCTCTATTGTAATAATGTAGCTAGAAAAGCCCTAAGGTGGTAAGTAATTAAAAAAAAAACACTTCTTTCTTTTTAAAAAAGTTCGCGTACATCTAACCATCATACTGGCAATAGACATTATGCATTCAGCCCAATGACCAAAGAGGTCGCTTTGCTATTCAGCCTTGTCTTCGTGTGAGTATAATAGTCATCAATTTTAAATATCGAACGGCGAAGCTCAAAATCAGTCCTTAAAATTTGAAAATTGTTCTCATTTCACTATAAATTTCAACAAATCAAATGTTTTATTCTTATAATGCCGGTTTTTTTCTACTTACCTCACAATCGAAATGTAAAGCAGAATAGTTAGCTCGGGTGTAAGCACCAATTGCGCCCTCGAACTTTATATATATAAATATGTCAGGCTGCAATTGATGCCTTACAGCCCTTAGCTAATAATCTAATATTATTAAAAAAAAAACTATTTATACCTATAAGAAAAAAAGGTACAAATATTATAAATGTTAAAGTAGCTCTGCCTGTTTGTAAAGCTTTTACATCAAATCGTTAAGTTAGAACTGAAATATTCACAATATCCTGATTAAAATCCTAGACATGATAAATGTCGTCTTTACCATACATTACACATATTATTTAAAATATTTGTACTAGATGGGCATCGAAAGGCTTAGTCAGGCACCCATTCCGTCAATTAGGCATATCTGTCAGTTATATTAACACTAGTTTCTTGGCACGGCTCCGCCCACGTATATTTCGGTTATTGCGGTGAATAATAGCCTATCTGTTATTCTTATGTATAAGCTATAAATACTATAAAGTTTCATGTGAAACCGGTGAGTAATTTTTGCGTGTAAGATAAATGTACATTCTTGAAAACTTTCGCATTTATGATTTTGGTAGGATTATGCTTTCATTATGTAAAGCGTTCGTTTCTTCGTTTGAAAGATCTTAAGTTATCAAATGATAACTGTTTAATGAGGTATGTATACTATCACACTTAACAGTATCAAGAGACTGTTGTTAGGGCTTGGATTATAGCGGCTGTGTAATTGACTGCTTGAATGACGTAGTGGTTAAACGGCTTTCAACTACGCTGTGTATACCAACCAATTTCTAAAGTATATTACGATACTAAGTAAAAAAGTTTTTGAATGCTTCCTTGTTTCATACTTCCACTAGCAATCATTACTTGATAACATATAATACTAGCTAACCCGTACACAAACCTTGTCCTAACAATGACAAACTCATAAAAAAAGATCTATCTAATTTGGTGCAGCCGATCGGAAGTTATGCGCGTACATACATTTCGGTGATTGATTTTTATATATATAGATAGACTGCTTAATCACATGCAATTATACTCAAAGTAACTTTAATACTTCAGTTATAATGAGTCATTGATATACTTAATCGCAAAAGCCTTATCACTTTCGTAATTAAAACTATATGTATGTACTGTATGACACGTGTTACATAAATTACAACTATTACAGAGATACACGTGAAATAATTAAAAACAAATTGTATACATAATTGCAAATAATACGCAATAAAATAACATATCTGTTAGTTGTATTACATAACCCGACATTAAACGACCTAGATCTATTTCAGCGATAAGATAGACCGTGACCCCTGTCTTCTTGAACTCCTGACCCTAACAGATTATTGTCTAGACATGTGCATCGACAATTTAATACTAACATTAAACACTGTAATCTAGTGGTTAGCCGGTTGGACTGCTGTTTGAATTTTCTTACAAGAAATTCTAAATAGCAGGCCGGAGTATGGAATGTGGCGATGTTTTCCGCCCGTGCCTCGTAAAGCATATAAAGCCGTCGGTCCCAGTTGTCATGAACATCTATGGCAATAATTATTGGGCAGTCAGTGCCCTCAAACATACTGGCAACATATTCCAACGGAGGTTGAACTTGATGGAAATAATATAGTTCAACCTTCGAATTGAGTTCTCCGTCAGGGATGCCAATCGATCTGTGTAAAAACTGATATTCAGGTAAAACCGGTTGAACTAGTAGCCGACCCCAAATCTTGGGAATAATAAAGACTAGGAATATGTCGATAAAATATTGAAGTGTTTTTTTGTTGGTAACCGTTTCAATAATATATAAAATGCGGCCAGTTTGAAGTAGATGCGCTCTCGTAGGTATTGTATTTTATTAGCCGTGGTGAGGAATACGGAGTGTCGCCACCACTATTCATTCCATGGATGTACACTACGATGGACACTACGCAGAATACTGCAAAAACAAGGAAAACTTGACACAAATCCGTACGGCCAAAGAGGTATAGCAGGAAAATTCCTCCTTCCTAAAAGCTATGGCCAACAGTGGGCTATTAAATACTAGTGGTGTCCGAGGCGTCATAGAACTTCTAAGAGTTCAATAAGGACTGTTGAAACAATTTAGGATATGAAAATACTTTACCCAAGTAAAGCGGTAGGCAAAAGCTCAGAAAACAAAAATAAGCGTCAGTAGTCAATAATTAAAGGGGATAGAAAAGGATTACTTATCTGTTATATACAAATTATAAACGGTTTCCTTATGGGCTTTTGGGCGAAGGCTTAATTAAAACTTACCAACGTTTGATCAAAAATACAAATAATAAAGATTATTAGTTATTTAAATTGTGCTGTGTTGTATTAGTGGGGATAAGGTTTAAGCCAATATTTTGTGTTGTATACTGATTATAAGTTTGTTTTATTTGAAAAATACATAAATTGTAAGGAGTAAAGTATTTTAACGACAGCGATCTAATAAGAGCACAGAACAAAGCAATTTCTCATTTTCTGCGAATAAGAGGACGATTCGAGCCTGCAAATCTGCAATCATATACACGTTGTAGGCCTTTGAGAAAGTAGTACTGTCTTTTCTTCGAGGTTTGAAGGTCGAAATTTAATAAATTTTTGCATAAAATGTTATCAATTCATACAGCATTCTATAACTTCAATTTGTAAGTTGATAGACTCGCATTGGGCTAGCAGAGTTAAGAATGAAGGTTTTGGATATTATGTGTAGCCTAGTTTGGGAGTAAAACATATAGCCCTATTGACAAAATATTCCAACTATCACGTGTAAAAAATCGACATGCAAAGCAATATATAGATATGTGCAGTCATTAATGACTAATATTGGACGTTAGGCTGCGTCATTCAGTTGATTCCGGTACCCGACACCGATGCGGAATGTCACTTACCCCTTCACAAAGGCTCGGGAACTGAATTGTGGGGAGGTTAGATCCGAAACTAGTCGGTCAAGCCCGAAATCCACTATTGAGTAAAGCCATTTATCCATTATAAGTTTGAATACTCAGTTATTTCCATGAAAATCTGTTCACTAAGTTGCGGTAATAAACTATAAACAAAATTGACTATTTAAACTTATTGCGCTTGCACCACCGCGTAAGGGACATTATAAATTAAAATGATTTTGTAATTGTGCGATAAACTTAACCATTCAAATAACAATTAGTAATGTAGGTATTAAAATAAAAATAGAAGAATAGTATCTTATACAATTAAATAAAAATGCTGTTAATATGATACGTACGCAGACAAAATAATGGCAAAATTATTCTTGGCTGTAACTGTATTTCAGCCAGTGAGCTACAATTGTGGCTACTGTTATTTTAGTTGAAATGATAGTTGTATGTAGATATGTTTTCATTTATTTATCACATTACAATTTATTTTTTTCATAGGGTATCTGATTAAATACAATACAAGAGTCACTGTTGCTTTAATTTCTCCCTGAGGAAACGCGTAAATCAATTTGACTAGTTCATTCTCTGTCGTGAAGAGGGCAAATAATGAACTTGGAGCGTGCGTTGGCCTATAAATGAATAAATAAGAAAACTGTTGATTGTTTTGTTTTAAGATATTTATTTAACGGTATCTTTTAGTTAAAAACCGTGCGTACGGTATAGGATACGGTAATGGATACATTTTACTGATGCATCTGTTACCGTGTCTATGAACGTTTGGCTAACACGTCTATGCATCTGAAAGGCACAGGGTTATTAATTAGTTGCATTCAATTCATAAAGCTTTCTTTCTTCTTCAGAGTTCTATACTTTTAGATATTATACCCAGTACAGTTCTATACTATATCCAGTACCCAGTAATTATAACCCTCAGGCATGAACGTAATATTTGTACAGAATTAACTAACAATAATTCAGTACAATTATACTTATTAATTTATATTATTATATTTATTTATACAACTTTCTTGCTCACCATTAAAGTATGAAACTTTGTAAAGATATACATGGAAACTACATTTGGTATAACAATAGGCGACGTACAACTTATTGTGGCTTATACCGTACAGCATCTTTACTATGAGTTAAGTGCGTCTGCGCTCCAAGATCAAGATTTTCATAAGGACTATTAGAGTGAAAACGCTTGTAATATGTAGTACGAAGGAATTTGTGGATCACGCAAATTGTTGTGCCATGTCGGGTTTGAATTAAACCCACAATACTCGGCGTAGTAGAAATCTAGGCCAATTGTGAAACTTAAATTTTATTTTTTGTGTGGTGTTTGTTTTTCTTTTACCTACCTGTTACTTATTTATTTATCATTTACATGGCATATGCAATTCTCATGGTACATATATGGAAAATTGTGAAAACTAATACTAAGTTCAAAGATCTCGTTACTTATGTAATCGTCATGTATGTATATATAGATGTGTCGACAGATACATTTTAGATTAAAACTGGATTTAAGATTTGTGACGACCGATTTGACCGCTTCATTAACATGTTTAATGTTGATGTTTGTGTGTGGGAATATAGTGGAAACAGAATCTGAGATTAAGAGACTTATTTATCCATTGAGCTTCGAAACTTGAAATAGCTTTTATAGTAGCCCTTACGTTTCTTGCTTTAAAGTAAGAAATAGTGTATAAGTATATACACTACTCACAAAAAATTAAAGGTCACAAAGAAAATTTCTATTGGGACTTGCTAAATTAAAAATATACAGATATATACATACACAAATTACAGATATAGCAAGCATTCTGCATGTTGCTGCTTAATAAATACGATTAATTTAATCGTTATAAAACAGCTGCTACCTTTGTTTTTCATAATGATGGGAATCCATGTTATTGGCATCCAAACTGCGGGCTTACAGGCGTCCATTGCGTGCCATCTTCGTTATTCTGTCTTGGATGCAGTGTGTATTGCAGAATAAGGAATTTTATGCGACTCACCGTTCTATGGAATCTATTTTTTTCTCGCTTAGAATTTACTGGCATCTTTACTCACAGCAATAATGTAAGAACTGCATACAATGAATGACGAAACTATTTCTGACCTTAATTGGGAAATTTATCAACCAGAGGCAATAATATTCTCATATTGATTAAGGCTTTTGATTTGAACAATAAAAATTCATTCGTTAATAGTCCGCTACTGAACATAGGGCTCTCCATAAATAGGAAGATATGGCCTACTATACCGCATTGGCCAGGAGGACTGATATAGGTATTGTTTCAAGTATCCCTATTCATTGCAGTTGTGCTGCGTAATTTCCTCCCACAGCCGCCTCTTACGTACTCACTGTATGAATTGGAGTGGTGACACTGCATATTTTTAATCACCACATGGTTTGAACACAATTTTCAACAAATTTTATCCCAGTACGACCCTTTTATGTTTTTATTAAAAGTAAAATAAGGTTATATCGTAATTTTGTTCCGTGTTTTAAACGTTTACGTCACTGCTCAGAGTTTCATCGTAATCAAACCGGAATACAACTTTTAAATATTCATTTCTTAATCAGATCATCGGAAGTAAAAGTTATTACTAATCCATAGGTGACGAAGCGGTTAGTCTCATGTAAATTAAACCACTATCTGAGTCAGAATCGTTAGATAAAAGATTAATGGCCCTGATGCTTTTAGAGAAAATCTGGAATTAAGTCGACAAACTATATGTGACATATTAAGAAAGTCTCTCCAAATATTAGATAAACATTAACGTATTATCTGTATAACTAATCAGCTATCTTCACAACATCTAGATTAACAATAAATGAATGAATGAATGAAATGAATACTCAATAGAATGAACAATGTTATATCATAATATGTAAGAATCTATACTAATATATAAAGCTGAAAAGTTTGTTTGTTTGTTTGTTTGAACACGCTAATCTCAGGAACCGCTTGTCCGATTTGAAAAATTCTTTCAGTGTTAGAAATTCCATTTATTGAGGAAGGCTATAGGCTATATATCATCACGCTAGGACCAATAGGAGCGGAGCACCAATGAAAAATGTTTTAAAAACGGGGGAATATCACGCTACGGGCAATAGAAGACGCAAACGGGGTTGCGTGGGTCGGCTAGTGTGTTTATACAACCCCAGCTTCCCTTATTTACTGAAATACTTGTATATTTGTAAAATTAATTTATGTAAACTTTTTGTTATAGCAACAAAGTGAGAGATACATCACATCGGCGTACGAGGGCGGCGGCGACTTGTCTCCCGTGGCCCCGGCAACGTCCCCGGGCTCCCCTCGCGATTGCACCTCATGCAGGAAGCGTGAACCACCAGACGAAACGCCCCAAGCACCGCCTGAAGACGCTTGTGCCGGCTGCGGCACCCGTATCACAGACAGATATTACCTTTTAGCACTAGAACGTCGCTGGCACACTCCGTGCCTGAAATGTTGCGAGTGCAAAATGCCACTGGATTCAGAACAGAGGTGTTACGCTAGAGATAGCAACATATTCTGCAAGAACGACTATTTCAGGTAACGTATTTCGTATCCTAAAGTTAAATATAACATACAAATGTTTTTAAATACATACAATCGCTTTTGAAGTAAACACGCACACATCATGATTAAACTCCAAGTAGAACTCCAAGTGGTAGTCCAATAAAAGTCCAAATCTAACGTTACTCGAAGTTATGAAAATATTGATCGTAGTAGTAGTTGATTTATAGGTTTAGATATCCGTCTTTACAGTACTAGCGAAACGTTTAAAATTTATTGCCAATCTGCTGCCAGTTGTAGTATCTATCAATACATATTTAGTCCTGAACGGTCTATATCATACGTTTTTTCCTACTCTCCTTTAAATATTCTATACTTAAAATTGCTAAGAGATTAAACACACACATTAAATTCTTTACTCAACTTTTCCATTTTGACATTGGACAACACAAAGCTGCCCTTCACTTCTTTGACAAAATGTTTCTCCCCAGTTTCCGGTAAATACTATTGCTCTTTGAATGCCTACCTTAACTCTTAGGGGAGAGAGGAGGAACAAGGTTGCAACGTTCTTGCGCCTTTTGAGTTACAGGTGCCTATAGGCTGCGGCAATAAATTATAATCATCAGGTGTTCCGCTTACCCTCAATATCATAAAAAAAATATTATCAAACTATTACCTGATAATGGAGCTAATTCTGGTTCTTCGTAACTAAACTAAAATTTCTCTAAAATCAATATATATTCTCTTATTTTACTGATGTGATTTTCTAAATTATATTTTTGTATGTATTTAGATAACACCTATTTTAGCGCAATTATCTAATTTCAGTAAATCGTTGAAATTTCGAACGGCGTTCGAAAAAATCAAACTTGATTTTTAGTTTAGTGAGTTTTCGAATAATATAATTAGCAACATTTTGTATAAGTTAGGTTCATAAAATATAAGTTCTTTTTTTGATCAAGCCACCAAAATGACTCTACTCTATCTGAAATAATCATATATTATTTATAGATACTAGCAAGTCTAACATTTCGAAGTTTACAACGCGTGTTTTTTTTAAAGATTCACATTTATCTATACTTTGTTCTATATCTAAATCACCGACCAGGTCAGAACTTGATGACATATTTCGAGATGAATAATAGAACTCTCAATCGGATGGTGGTAAATCAATTATGATTTATGACATTTCCTACTGTTATTATACATTTTATCAAAGCAACTTTGCTACAGACCCGGTTAGGAGTAAAATTAATAGCAAACGATTACCTTCATTTAGTGTCATATTTAAAAAAAATACTTTAATTAATTTTAATTTGTAAAGTAAAGCTAAAAAAAAATTTTATCGCCGTAAGGGCTCCCAAACATAACTGCGAATTCACAAAGGTTCGCAAATATCTGCGAGCTCGCACAAATGCGCCGCAAGAACTTTCCGCCTCCGCACGTATTGGACTATTGCAAGGTTATATCTCATTCGAAACCTATGGACACCCGCAACACCAGAGGCTTCACGAGTGCGTTGCCGGCCTTTGGGGATGGGGATAGTGAATGGGTTTATAAACACAAATGCACATTGTGTTTATAAAAAATCCTTTTTCTTCTTTTTTTCTTCTCTTTTACTCAAGTACTAAATGGTCAAATAGCAGTACGTACTGTAAATAAAAATACTTACTGTTTTGTAGAATTCACGAAGTATCATTTCTAAAATTACTAGATTATAAAATACTAATTTTAGCCCGCGGCTTCATTCGCATTTAATGAAAAGTATCTTATATTCCTTTTAATACCTCCAAGAGTATGTCTACAAAGTTTTATGGTGATCGGTTTAGTCGTTTTTGCGTAAAAGCGTAACAAATAAACTTACATTCATATTTATAATAGAGGATAAATGGATTTATAAATTCTATATATCTTTAAACTATAGTTAGGTACATTATGTTTCCATCCCCTTTTTGTGTTAAAAATATCAAGTGCTACAAAAAACCTTATAAATACATATATTTCGAAATATATTCCTGTTATTTTGATGACGTAGCGGTGTCTACAAACTACAAGCTCTAGGCGGATAGTTCAAAAGCAATTCATAAGTCTTTATACCTTTGTCGTTTTCGTTCACACCGTCTTACTTCATTGCGCGCAGAACACAAGTTCCATTTCGTATTTTACAGCGTATTATTGTGTCGAAGAGTTAGTCATTTTCAAAGCTTAATTAAAAACGCAATAGGCTGTGTAGCGTGGGACATAATAATATTTTCAGCGGCTTATGGCTTTAGCCGCTATGATAAATATATATTAAATTTTGTTTATGTGGGATTCTTTAGTTAAATATTTCTATTTAATTATAGAATCTCAGCCATATATTTTGGCATGTAACATAAGATCGTGCTCATGGGCACATTTTAATTTTTCTTGATAGAAATTGAACACTAATCACTAAACCAACAGGTTTGTCACCATCAGCAGCAATACAGCAATAGTGACTTAATTTAGTATTTCTTTGACCGATGTTATCGGCTTTCATTCACATACTTTGGCTTCATGACCTTAAGTTATATATATGTACGTACTCAATAGAATGGGCTGTTTAATCATACTGTCAAAAATGTACCCGTAAGTCCGTGGGAGGAGGACCTGGTGATTTGTAACACAGGCTTTCTGTGCCTACCGCAAACACCAGCTCCTCAGATGTCCAAACTAAACTAGTTTTAAGTATATCATTGTGAGGAGACATAAAGTATTATTATTAACTATAATTTAAGAAAACAAAACCCTTTTAAGACGCATCCCAGCACGACGACTTCAAATACTTAGCAAATCTGGAAAGCTGTCCCTTATTCTTCGTTTCTTTTTAAAGCTTTTTAACAAAGGGCGTTATTACGTAGTTGTATGTTTACATGTGTGAGTTCCGAAAATGATTATAAACGTGGTTAGCCATTGTTAAATTTGACACTGTAAAAACAGCAGAACTATTAATAAAAAGAGATACGGTATAAAAAACAGTTATGTTTATTACAGTGACTTCCGCGTCTGAGTTTTTACGTACTTAAAATATCTTCTACTAATTTTGTGATAACTTTTGTGAAACAGTAACATAAGCTAAATACAATTATGAATCAATTATTCACGTTTCGAGGCTGGGACTATAATAAAGTGGTTTTTCATCATCATTTATAATAACACTGAATGACCCGCGCAACTTCGCCTGTGTATCTTGAAAGGAAAAAAAACCACACATTTTTTTTTGTAAAATTTTTGTAGTGACTTCGGTTCCTCGATAGATAAGCTATCTACAAGTAAAAGTGTTTTTCAGTCCAATCATTAGCGCGCTCATCGAAATCAAAAAACCCAATCTTCAGCTTAATAATGGTTCGGCCTTAAAATTCATAGTTTGCTTCATCTTTACACGAATAGATCTTTCACACATCGAATTCAAAATTTTATGAATTATTATCAACAATCAAATCCTTCTTTAACAAAAAAAATAAATTTGTTCGCAATTTGCGACCTTGTAAGTGAGGAAGATAAGGCCGTGTCAACTTTTTTCGTTTTTCAGTTAGATATATAACCTGACCTCCCAGTACCAGTACCAGTACTATACTTATAGAGTTTTCAAAACCGTAGACTGTTCAACTGTTATTTCTATGATCTTGAACGAAGTTGTTAATAAACCATCCTTTCGAAGTCCATTTAGCACTAAATAGTAAAAGCTCACCTTGAATTAAAAGCCGCATAGTACTATAGATTCGCAAAGCACTAAAATCGCCATTTCTAGAGACCTTTGGAACCATAATAATATAACACACCATTAATTCTTTGGTTTGACTGGTATGCGAAATCATAAATTTAATCGTTACAAATAATTCTTACTAACACGAATAAAAATTTGCCCTCGCACTGTTCTTCGATGATAAATATAAGAATGCCAGTTCTTACTCAGGAATAAACTGTAGTCTTGTAATCTAGTGAATCATAATAATATGTTTTTTACTGTTTGTGTTGCTAGATAACATATTTAAAAAAAAACATTTACTTATGTTTTCATGACAACTCCCGAACTACGAAAATTCCTGTATCGCAGAGGACTTTACAAGCGCCAAACGTACGTGGAATGGACACAAAGTACACAGAGACTTACTCGTAGAACAACAATATGTAGATCGCACAAAGCGTTGTCCGATTTACAACCATGTTAAACCACTATTACATCCATTTTCTCTCCATTTTCTTATTCAAATCCTGAGATACATTCCAAGAAGTATTTTATCGCTATTCTAACCTGTTGTCTCTCAAATGACCAACTAGGCCTATGCCATGCTGGAGGGTGAGGAGGGCTGGAACGCAGTGGTCTCTTTCTGTGAGGCCGATCGGCATCGGGACAGGGCCGATCCCGAGCGTTAGCGACGTCGCCGGTGACATCAGCCGCCGACAGGACCGCAAGCTGCCAGAGAGTGAGGACCTCTGGTAGCTGATTAATTGAAGCGGTCAGCGATAGGGGGGGCATTTATTCGCAAAACTGCGGTCAGGCCGCAATATAAAACAATTGGGTCGACAGGCAAAGGGAAGCCCAGCCTTCCCTCAGGATAGAGTCTCCATAGACGCGGCGTCCTGAGAGGGAGGAACCTGAAATGACATGGTTCGGCTCCTCCTTAGAGCAGGATGCCTGAGACCGGCTGCCGAGGTGGTTTTTAGTGGAATTACCTTATACACGGCCATTCCTGAATGTCCTTACCGAAACACCCGAAACTCCTCAGTCCCCGAGGAACTGGCGATCCGAAGGGATTTTCCATCCCGTCAACAAAGGAAGGGTCTAGGCCAACAAGTTGAAACTATCGGAAGAGAGTGCCTCAAAACTTCAAATCTGTCTCTCTCTTTAGACCTTAACCTGGTAATAGCCATGATGACATAAATAGTATAAATAACGAGTAAGTAATCTGGTTTTATCTAAGTATATCATTCTAAAGTTGAGTTGGCGTACCCAAGCACTATTAATAGAGTAACCTTCTCCCTACCTACCTACCTACCTAGTAACAAAGTTTATCGACTCAATTAAAGTTATCGTTATCAAGTTATTTCGTTTCTTTTCCAAACCAAACAAAAACCTTTGCTATTTTATTAAACTTTGGTCTACTGCAGAAGGATATCAAATTTTTTTAAAGTCTAGATTAAGTTTAGCTTGACATTTACTTTTATTTATAATTAGAATACTTTTATTTTTTGGCTGACTGACTAAATACGAGTATATTAGTCAGTGAAAGCTCTACTGAAGAAGGAGTGGTTTATTTGATAGCTCATTTTGATGTGTAAATTATCACGATTAACGATTCGTTGTTTGAGTATAAACATATAATTATATATGTTCATATTATATAAACATATTATTCTACAGTAAATCAGGGCTTTTTTAGCAATTTGATCGAAACGTCGGGCAACGAAAAAATGTATTGTACCTTGTAGATATTATCGCGATTAAGTCCCGATTTAGAGTCGAATAATATAAGCAGACATATACGTAATATGTATGTATCTATACTAATATATAAAGCTGAAGAGTTTGTTTGTTTGTTTGTTTGAACACGCTAATCTCAGGAACCACTGGTCCGATTTGAAAAATTATTTCAGTGTTAGATAGCCCATTTATCGAGGAAGGCTATAGGCTACATATCATCACGCTAGGACCAAAAGGAGCGGAGCACCAATGAAAAATATTTTGAAAACGGGGGAAAATTATCACACTACGGGCAATAGAAGACGCAAACGAGGTTGCGTGGGTCGGCTAGTTTACTATATAAGTTACTGTGGCTTAAGTCCTGTCTAGTTTAGTATTAAATGGTTGTATTTTAAGCTATCTCAAATGGTTACATTTATAACTGTTTTTTATGTTGTAAAAGTAAATTGTAAATATTTGTATCGATTTACCATCTATTTGCATTTTTATTACAGAAAATTTGTTTTTCATCACGAATAATATCATTTCCTATTGTAATATTAAAGTAATTCGTATTATAAAATGCACCAACCTCTGCAATCCTTTTATAGTTTAATATTACTATAGGGAGTATCATTTTTTGCCATTTCCGAAAACTAATCATAACGTCTAGGTTACCATAATTTTTAGAAAAATATTTCAAATTTTCTCACAAGTTTATTTAGCTCGTTATGAGCCACATGGTAGTCTGACGGGCACGTCATGATATCTGATGTACCTTTGATCAGTGGTTACAACTCACGGGGTCTTATCGCTAGGGAGCACGTACGACGGGTGACGCCGACTGGCTCGGTGGGACGTCTAACGAGGCTGGGTTACACTGGCAGCGGATAGCGGATTGACAGTTTCACTTCAATTTACAGAATGTTTTGGTCCTTTGTGCTTGTCCTACTAATATGTTTTGTTTTGTGATTAAGGTATTTAAGTTATATGTATAAGTTTTCTTTCAATAAATAATTGTTAACAAACTCAAAAATGGATAAATAAGGTTGGATGCTGGCAGCACAGGACTGGTTATTGTCGTGAAACTTGGGGGAAGCCTTTGTGCAGCATTGTACGTATTTATGCTGGGATCCTGATGTTGATGAACTCAAAAACGAATGTCCCTGTAATTAATTATTTTACTTGTATTAAAATAGTACCGATAATATTTTTCAGAAAAACAAGGTCTATAGGTATAATAATCACAGTTCTTAAAATAAATAAAAACATATTTTAAACTAGCTGAGTCCCGATGTTACCCGCAGTTATTGTAGTATCGCGGGAAACACCGCGGGACAAAGGTAGTCTAAAAAAAGTAGCCTTATTTACTCCTTAGATCATTAGCTATCCGCCTGTAAAGGTCCCGTCAAAATCGGTCCAGCCGTTCCAGAGATTACCCGGAACAAACAGACAGACAAAAATTGTAAAAAAAAAAATTTGGTATATGTACCGTGTATACATATATATATGCATTTATTAAAAAGCGGTAGTTTTAATATGACAAACAGACAGTGGCATTTTATTTATTTGTATACCAAGAGCATAGATATGGTTAAAACATGTTAATCGCTAAACCTGTTGCACTTGTACTATACACACTCTATATTAGCTAAGTTTCTTTTTTATATCCCTCATATATTCACTTTTTACTGTCTAAATCGTTGTCGATAATTCATGACGTTGTAACTAGCGGTGACGTCACAAATTACGTCATAAAATGTTAGAATTATAATGATGTCCAGCATTGTAATTGATATTTTATACGTTGACTAGATTATGACATACCTATCATAATAAAGTTATTACGTCTGATTGTTTAAATTAAAATTAAAAAATCCATTACTATTAGTTAAAAAATTAATATTATAGGGATAGGAATATTTTGGGTTTGGTCGTTGTCATTACAAAATGCATCCGTTGCTTTTACTAATGACACCTCGAATGTACATTTTTAAATAGAAATTAGAAAAACGATATTCGATCGGTACTGTTGTCTTTACTTTATGTACTAATATTTCACTCAGATGTTTTTTTTTATATAAATAATAGCTAAAATAATACCTATTTATAATATTTGTGTTCTGAGATTTATATGCAATAAGATCATAGTTAGAAATACAAAAACTCGTTGCAACAAGTGCCCTGCGTACCTTGACAAACATTTATCTGTTCTGAGTGACAAACTGTGTTAAACTCACTCGTTTCTTTTTTTCTATTTCGGGAATCTAAAATACAACGCCATCTAGTCCCAAGGTAAGCACAGCTTGTGATATGGGTACTAGAAAAGTGGTATAAATATATATATATACATTTTTTAAATGCATAAGGAACTTCCTACTACACACAATAAACGCGAAAGTTTGTTAGTATGGATGAATGGATGTTTGTTACTCTTTCACGCAAAAACTGCTGAACGGATTTGGATGAAACTTTACAGAAACACCCATACTCAAAAACAAATATTTACAAAGCATACAGACATTTGATCCGACCCGGGAATCGAACCCGAGACCTCAAACACAGTAATCGCATAACCCCTGCGCTACCGAGGCAGTTAATGTTCGTTCGTAGTCACAATGAATTTCAGTTTCAAATATATGAATTTGCCTAAAATTGGTTACTATTTTGTCGCACAATACGTTAGGCACTTTCTTAATAGATCGGAGTGGATCCAATAATGGATTGCTGAGCCAAATTGAACACGTGTATCTATTACTCTAAAAATGGAATAAATTTTTTACAAAAAATGTAGTACTTCACTTATCTTCTTTTTCTTCCTTCTTCCTAGCCTTTATTATCACCAAGATTTGTGCTCAACTACGGCTACTAGTTCAACCGGTTTTACCTGAATATCAGTTTTTACAAGGAGCGACTGGCATTGGACCTCCGCAACCCTAAGGGTAAACTGAATTCGAAGGTTAAACTAGTTGTCAGTATATTTTTACCGCGGTCGCCACCTTCTGCGAACACGTCATCTCGCAGAAGGAGGCGGCGGAGAAGGCCCGGGAGGACGACCTCCTCTCGGACCCGATCCGCCGCCGGCGAACCGGGCAGTGGAGGCGCGCTCACCAGCGCCTCATGCCGCCCTGAGTGTGGCCGCGGATGGTCGGGACGGGTTTGCCCTTCCATCCGCTATAGTGGCCGCCCGCGAGGAGGCGACGTTACGCGTGTGCCGTACGTCGCCTAAACGGAGAGGTTGAGGAGGAGGGTGCCCGCTTCTGTGCGGGCTGGCGCCGGGAGGGGTCCGGAGGTCGTAATACAGCAGTTCCCGGACCTCTCCCTCTCTCAGGCGCAGAGTGGCACACCGTGTGGTTTTAGTCGGTTCGATTCCGACACACCGCCCCGCCGCCGCAAACCCCGGCGGGGTGACGGCCCGAGGGGGTTTCCACACGTTAAAAAAAAAAAAAAAAAAAAAGTTGTCAGTATATTTGAGGGCACTGACTTCCCAATAACGGTCTATGACAACCAGGACCGACGGCTTAACGTGCTCTCCGAGGCACGGGGGGAAACATCGCCATTTTCCATACTCCAGATTGCTATTAAGATTTTTTTATAAGAAAAACTCAACAGCAGTCCGATCCGGAAATCGAACCCAAGACCTCTTGCTCTGCAGTCGCTTATGCTAACCACTAGACCAACCAGGCTTAACTGCTCTGCTAATGAAATGAAATGATTTATTCTGCAATTGGATTACAAGAACACTTTAGAATGTTAGTGTTTCGCCTTTCCTAACAGCCCTGAGAATAAAGGAAAAAATAAAGTCAGGGAGTATCATCTCTTTTAAAGTAATGACAATCATTATTTTTTTTTATTTTTAGTTGGTTTGTGTGAAAAATGCTTCAGAAGTTTTGCACAAATTGAGCTACACGATGTACCTACAACTCACTTCTAAGGTTGTTTTTTCTGTTTTTCACGTTAGTTTAGTTTGTACCATAAAGAAGCTTGAAACGTTATAGAATAGATAGCAAAATGTTTATTTGAATATATACTATTTCTTCAAAATAGTCATTGAAGATCTCAGGTTACAATCTCTCCGGCCCGTCATATCAAAGTAGTGAGGTGCCAAAAATCGATTAAAAACTTGATGACAGATCCGATTGTGCATCGATATACCGCTTTATCGGTAATATAACCTGACACACGCCTCTCGTCGTTATCGATATGAACTGACAAGTTCGATGATATGTTTTCGTTTTGTCATGACAGTTTTGATTAAGTTAGACGCGGTGACCGAGCGGGTTTAAGCCTCATGTCACCCAAATTCTGGTGTTACTCGATCATCAATGTGTATTCTGTATTCGCGGGTTCACGTATCTTGTTTACACGAGTAATCGATGCTATGTTTTTATTTAATATGTAGGGTAATTTACCTCGAGTGGTATAAAGCAAGTGCCTACAACTAAACTGACAACTTGCATTTTGTTTCGGATGTCACGCACGCACGGGAAAACTAATATTTGGTCAGATTTATATGTGAGAATTGAACATAGCTTGATATGTCACTCATACATTATTATTAGTGTAAGGAGATGCTTATGCGCGATAACTGTTGAAAGCTGTCGAGGGACGGTTACAAAATCATTCAAACTATAACAGCCAAATAACCAAACTCTTTAGCTTTATAATATTTGTGTAGATAAAAAATTATACATATATCTGAACAGTGACCCAAAACCCAAGTAAAACAGCGGGGAATTGCTAGACTATTAAGATAGAAGTGTGTATATGTTACTAGTTTTTGCCTACGGCTCAGCCCACGTTGCCACGTAAAAATAGTCTATTATGTTACAAGCCTTTAAGGTATATCTTCATTGATAAAAGAGTTTTTAAATCGAATTAGTAGCCGTAAAATCGTAACTAACAAACAAATTCACATTCACGTTCATAATAATAATTAGTATGTTTTTTTGGATTATTAGATTTGTGAAGATTAGTAATCAATTAGGTTAGATGGTCATGTGATAAATAATATCACAAGAGAGATATACATAAGTATATTCCCAGCTAATTAAACATTTACCACTACTATTAATGCTTAGATATTATCAAACGCAAATCAGTACCAAACAGGTTTAGTACAAAATATTATTTACATAAATGTAACTAAATTATTTTTTAATAGGCACGGAAGTTAACAAGAATGATAATCGGCTTACAACTGCTTAGCGCATATTGTTTATTATACAGACATTAAACACGAATCGTTATGTGGGCTCAATTCTTTGACTAATTGTATTTGAGTAAAAACAAATTACTCCTTTTAAAATAAGTACTTATCCTTGTTCTCGATTCTGAGTTCTTGTTATTATGAGTTAGCATACGTTAAATAGGGTGTATTACAATGTGGATGATGACGTCATCACCAGCTGATATAGAATTATTCTGGCCATTGTTTTGTTTATTAGTTTGTATTAGTTATTAATCTCTGGATCTACTGAAACGATTTTGAAAATTCTTTTAGCAATAGAAGGCTAAAAGGTGAGTGAAATAGGCCATATAATAACCTTAAAAGTGGAAAAAGTTTTTCGTGGTAGCCAGATTTGAAAAGCAAGTCGGAGATAGAAATGTTTACCGCCCATCGAAGTGGGCACGGGTCAGGTAGTTATTTATATTGTAACACAATACACGTCACATTCTGTCCAAATTACCGTTTTTCCTGCCTTTGTACTGTAAAGTATTTGTCATCACTCTTTTTAGGGTTCCGTAGCCAAATGGCAAAAAAACGAAACCCTTACGGATCCGTCATGTCTGTCAGTCTGTCCGTTCGTCTGTATGTCACAGCTACTTTTTTCGGAAAAAAGAGGATACCAAAATATTATATGAAATATATTAATGTAATATGAAATATAATAATGAAAAATTACTATTACTGCTACTATTCAATAAGTCTAACTTGAAATTGTCAATGGTAGCCTCCACTATTTGTTTCTGCTCATGCTTTCCATCAGGCAGAGTAGAGTGACTTTGGAAGGTTTTAAAAATATATATATAGGTATCAGGTTCTTATAAAACAATTAATAAACAAAAGATAAAAAAAAAACTATTTAAACAGCTTGCATACTAAGAAATAAAAGAAAGAAGAAAGGTTTGAAAATGAATTTTTATTTTTCAAATCTTTATTAAGTTTCACTTTATCTATTGATAGATCATAGGGCAAAAGAGGCAGTCCCATTTGAAATCTCAGTCAGCTACCTCATTCTAGAAGAACAAATACATCAGCCAAACTTGATATACAATAAACATTAGCCGTAAATCGTCAAGTACGTTATGTCTCCTTAAATCAAACAGTGGTCCGTCCCTGACACTTGTTAAATTACTAATAAAAGTCTTCAACGCGACTCAGGCGCATATATTATGGCGGGTTTATGACGCCCGACTCCAGCGGCGCTTTTGATTGGCCATTCGGTGAGTATCGGGTTAAGTCGGCTCAGTTCGGTTTAAATTTTTAACCGATTTCAAAAAAGGAGGAGGTTCACAATTCGACCGTATTTATAATTTTTTTTTGTGAGTTTGTTGTTCTGAAGTTATCCAACTTCGTCGTTTATGAACCGATTTTAATGATTCTTTTTTAATGGAAAAGAGATGTCCTAACAATGGTACCATGATAAAGACACTAAGATCTGATGATGGCATCCAAGAGAAATCGAGTCGAACCTTGAAGTCGGTTTTATTTTTGTTAAAATTTTACTTGTATATCTAAGTGGTTTGCTTGTACTAATTTGTTAAATATTCCGTTTTGTACAAAAGTCTTGCTTACATGCTCGACTCAATAGGTAGCAGTCTTGTTGGGTTTTCAAGATTGGAAGGCGACGTTTTATCTTGTTCCGTCATTCATTAAAAAATATGTTAAAAAAAACTTTGATTACAACATGCCAATATATCCTTAAGTTCTTCATTAAAAAGGTACACTACAACCTACTGCCTTGGCCAAGACCTTTAATACGAATTCATTAACTTTGTAATAACAGAATATTTCTAGCAAGAAGTATAAAAGCTATAAATATTCAGACTTATCCATCGTACCCGCTAGGTAATAATAATTTACCTATATAACACATATTATTACATTCTATAATATTTAAGTCAATGAAATAAATTATTTTTACGAAGAACTGGCTGACCTTGTCCATTCCTTAGCACCCACTCGATAAGTACCGTTAAAAAAACTAGTACAGTTACCGCAAAACTGGATTGCGCTTAACTATTTTTCTAATAAAAAGCGTATTATATTAATTTAATATTGTTTTATGTGTCTGTGGGAATTTTTAATGCTATTGTTATGAGTTATGTAATTACTTATTATGTCCGTTACTTATTACTACTTTTGAGCTATTAATATATAGCTATTAACGAGGTAAAACACAGCGGGCTAGATAGTTAACTGCTGAAATGCGCAAATGTATTTTCCTGATCCTTCCTAAATGTCAAATTATATTTGACACGGAAATGACGGTATCTATTTTACAACATATCTATTGATAAAGTCCGTTTTTTGAATTTCCTCGCGGGTAGTAGTTACTTATTGATGATCGGAATCACAGAACCATCTGCTACTTAAAAGTACTTAGAGTTATATAATAGCTATATTCTATAGGCTAAAAGGACTCAACTTAATGTAATATTATGTAATAATGGAAGAGTACAGAAAACTAAACTCTCGCGAAATAAACGTACTGCTTTCTCAAAGAAAGGATTGCGTTTGCCCCTTTTTTCATAAAGAGTTATCAAAACCCTTTAACTTTACATTAAAATAAGTATATTAGTCTTACTTTACGACCATCTCGGTAGAGGACACCAGAATCATCATCTTCCTAGCCTCAACCGGTTTTACCTGATCCTGACCTCCGTAACCCTAAGGGTGAACTGTATTCGAAGGTTGAACTAGTTGTTAGTATATTTGAGGGCACTGACTTCCTAACAACGATTTTCATAGATGTACATGGCAACTGGGACCGACGGCTGAACGTGCTCTCCGAGGCACGTGCGGGAAACACCGCCATCTTCCATACTCCGGGCTGCTATTAAGAATTTCTTGTAAGAAAAACCCAACAGCAGTCCGACTCGGGAATCGAACCCGAGACCTCTTGCTCTGCAGTCGCTTACGCAAACCACTAGACCAACGAGGCATGCTAGAAGATACCAAAATATTATATGAAATATATTAATGTCTTTATTTAATTATATAAAATCCAATGTAATTAATACATGCCAAAGATCGTTATCATAAATTTGCATATCTCTAGTAGTAATTATTTATTTGATAGCCTTTACTGGGTCAACAGACTATGCAGAGAGTCTCAGAGTAACACGCTTGGAGATTTTTGTATATGTATAAATGTGTGTTATTGTCATGAGGACACATAAGCACACACACTTAGTTACAAAGGCAGATTACACAATATGTATTAGCGACAACAAAATCTAAATCTTCCTCTATCTCAAGAAATGTTCACGACCGCATTGGTTTCTTGGCTAAAGACCCGACGGTTTGCATACGGTATCTCGTTATCTTTAGGATAAATGCATAACTAGGTGTTATTGGCAAAACTCGAGGAGCTCTCACTCACTAAATGAGTTAGACTTTTTAAATAGTTCAGTGTGTTATAGTTATTTATCCTTTTCAGTTAGACGTTAAAACGTCAAATTAAATATTGCAAAGTATTGTTAAAAAAGTAATGAAAGAGCAACTAATTAAAAAAATATTATTCGAATAATTATGATATAAGGCATAAGGGTTAACAAGGGTGTTTTCTTGGAAAACTCAGTTTTCATCGCATATCGATTATATCATTCGATATATCTTCATCGAGAACGTAACAGCTTATAATAATCTTTACCTTTTATGGCTTATAACCGGCTCCCATGGCGTTTTATCACCAAAATCTCGTGTTTATGAAGTTTAGATATATTTTTATGGCTTTTTGGCTAGCCATGGGAAAACGGTGGCTCCATCGAATTAATGTTATGCATTTTCTAAAAACTGGAAATAAAAGTATATTTGTGGACATGCAAGGCATTCTTTTTTTGTTTGTTTTAAAATTTTTAAGGCCGTCATACTGAGAAGCATTTTTTTTTAACAATTATATAGATTTTTTTATAGAGCTATTTGAAACGAAAAAAAATTTTAGCTCCTCGATATATTTTGAATTGAGTGATGTGTTCGTTTTTGTTGGATTGTGTTGGCACGTGCTTTGCTTATTTGAGATATATATTGCACAAAACCAAAATAATATCATAATAATATCATATTTTTTTTAATATAAATAATTTATTTATTTCAATCTTCACTAATTGTGGCTAAAGATAGATAATAGACAGACAGACAGACAAAAATAGTGAAAAATGTTATTTTGGTATATGTATACATACATATTATGCATTTAATATAGTATACATACATATAAGTAGCAGCAACAGGTTATTTTAATATTACAAACAGACACTCCAATTTTCTTTATTTGCATAGATAATACGGTAATAGCAATTACTAAATTATAACAAAGTCGAAAAAAGTTCAGAAAGTAATCAAATTTATTTTTGAACTTGGAAGGAATTGAATTTTCTTTCCTCAATTAGCATCTCTTTTTTTATCATTTAAAAATATATAAAGTTAAAAAAGGTATGTGGTAAACCATTAAAAAATATCATTTAATATCCTTTGATTCGGGTTCCGTATGTAATATGAACGTGTGAACTTCAGGAATCTAACTAAAATAAACCAGACCGGATAACTATTACTACGACAGATAGATTTTACCTCAAATGCGAATGTGAGATAAAAATATATGATGGAGTTAGACCTTCACACATACCTTGAAAGGTCATAGAACTTACCAATTATTGCGATAAGGAAAGATAAAAGAACCGATAAAGCACCTAAATGAAATGTTAATGACAATGTTATCGGGAGCAAACATAAACAATGATCACTACTCCGATGAACAGTACACGATCTCTTAACGTGATTCGGAATTAGCGATGTGACACATCGAGGCCAAACAAATTGATCTATGGAATGGACTTCAATGATTTATTGTTTTTTTTTTCTATTTTTGTGTAAAAATCTTAATGCGATTCACAAAACACATCTACTTACCAAGTTTTAACATTATAGTTCTTACAGTTTCGGAAAAAAGTGGCTGTGACATACGGACGGACAGGCGGACAGACAGACATGACGAATCATAAGGGTTCCATTTTTTACCATTTCACTACGGAACTCCAAAAAGGATAAGTTTTTTTATTGATATGAAAGATATTGGGTGGTTCTAAATGACACTAATACACTAAAATAACACACAAACAAGTGTAATTTAAAAATGCGAATGTATTGTACGTTTGGTACTTCGTCACGCTAAAACGGCAGGACCAATTTGGATATGATTTGATATGGAGGTAGCTGTTACAGTGGATTAATTTAAAGACTACTTTTCATTCCAAAGATGGCCAAGCTATCTGATAAATAGCGGGTAACACCGCGGGGCGCTACTAGTATCTAATAAATTGTGTGTTGTGGTAGTCCATACTGTAAAGGTATATAAAATATTAAACGGTAGAAACTTAATAAGGAAAAACAAGTGAGCACATTTTGTATGTACAGATCATTTTACATACAGATATTTGTAACTTTTTAATGTTTGACTGCGGACCCTATTACATGTACCTATGCCTTTAAGATATTTGATAAAAGCTCTCACAGTATAATAAGCACGACGTAAGATAATGGCTTTCCAGGTATCAATAGCATAAGCGCTCCCTCTGGACTTCTGGAAGTTCGGAAAAAAATAATTATTGTTTGCGTGTTCCGGAGGAGTTTGATTGCGCTAATCCACCGGCCGCGCCGGCGCATTCGCCGTGTCGTCACGCGAGCTTCCGGCGGGAAAATTATTTAAATTTTTTATAATTCATCTCATGAACCCCTTATTGTTGGATTTTAGACTTTATTCCTAAGTGTACAAGGTTGGTTAGTACAAAATTGGGGTGAATAATATTTGACAAGTTTATGAAGATACGGTCTGATAAAGAAGTGATTTTAGACATTCAGGTCCAAGAGTTATGTCTATAAGTAAGTGGTATTTGTGGCATTTGGGGTTATTTACAATGATCATAAGGTATTTGTAACTATTTTAATAAGGTTTTAATAGGAGATCGGATTGTTGAGCGTTGAACTTGTTCGTTATTTACAAAAAATAAATAAAGGTTTTTTATAGAATAATGTTTTATTGTTAACAGCAATCATCAATTTTGTTGCTCTTGGCTTAGCAAATTTCAAATAATATCGCAGTAAATGCTGTTATAAGTTATGGATAAATTGTTGCCTCTTATTTTCCTCTCAAATCATCTCTTCATCTTGGTAAGTTGTTTAAGTTTCGACTCATTTGATTTCTATAAAAAGGCTTTCCGTCTTTGCTTATTCTATAATCCTTTTATAACATAGCTTAGTACCTAATTAAATTCTAAAAACCTTCGTCTGTTCCAAGTCACCGCCTTATCACCAAAAAAAAAACTACCTCAGTAATGATAGAAATACATTTTTGTGCCCTGTGAAGGTAGCCTATAAAAATATTACTCAGATTCTTCAACGTCAGCAAGCTAGATGTTCTTTAGCCACGGGGTATGGCAGGGGAGACTCCAGAGCCGCCGATAGGTTCCTGGAGCTCCTCCCGACTGCCAAGGTAGGCCGCCGCGGGGTTTTTAGGGTAGACCGGTTCTTCGGGTGTACCACACACGCCCTTCGTCTCCCTACGTAGGGTATGGTGCGAAAAGCAATCTCCGCGTAAAGTTAAGTTAAAAAAGAAACAATCAATCTCCTTACGTTATGCATCTTTATGTATTAGATCAACTGCGACTTGTAGGTCTGTGCGGTCTCGATTCTCACACAAGACAAATAAATTGTATGATGTGCATGATTATTGGTTCTGTATCTGGGTGCAATTTATCTATACTAATAAATGAAATTTGAGTGTCTGTTTGTAATATTAAAATAACCGCTTTTTACTAAATGCATATGTAGATATGTATACACGATACATGTACCAACACTAATCTCTGGAACGATGGACGGATTTCGATGGGACTTTCACTGACAGATAACTGATGTAATAAGGCTACTTTTTTAGACTAATTTCGCCCTGCGGAGTTACCTGCGGTTGTTTGTAAAGGTACAACAAAACCAGCGGGTAACACCGCGTGACTCAGCTAGTCCATAATGTGTAGGTATATGTCGTACCGTAGTATTGGAACTATCTATTTGAGTCAGGACCCGACAGCCATGCCTGAGATATGTCAAGGTATTATCATTATGCTTCTATGATGATCATGTGCCAGGTCCTGGCATGTTTCTTGCTTGGAGCAGAAATTTTAATTGCTTTCTACAATCAATTATATACATTTTTTACTTGCACTTCAAATTATTAGTGGTGAGTTAAATTAGTCGAATTGGTCATGTTACTTACTTTTATTACTGTTACAAACTTATAATATATTTCCCTTTAAAAAAAAACGAATAGCGCAGAACGTTCGTCACGGTACGGTAGCGGGATGTGTAATAATTACATTAAAGTTATTTATGCGCTATTGCATTATCGCAGACTATACAAAGATAGAATACTGTCGCAACAACAAACAGACAATCAAGACTATTACACAAATCGACTGCACGTTTGGCCTAGTGGTTAAGCGGTCGCTACGCCTCTTCTTACTGTGCCTAGTGTTGTAGGTTCAAATCCTACATGGGACAACACTTTGTGTGATCCAAAATTTGTTGTTCTGAGTCTGGGTGTTCTTTGCGTCCGTTTAAAGTAAGTTTGTAAAGTTCCACGCGACACAGGTATGTTTATTCCTAATGAGGAAGTTGGCTTTTAAAAAAAATCCGGATCGGTAATGTAAACACACGAATGTCAGTGCCCTGTTTAACACGATAAAAGTAAGGTACATGATATGTCGGTAAGAGTCGGCTTCATTCCATAATAATAATTGAACACTACGTTATCAAAGTTTTCTTCCGGTATACAGCTAACCGGGGTCTTAGGTTAGGTATGACTTTATGACCCGTGATTCTGATGAATGTTTGTAGCTTATACCTGACACATTACTTTCGTTACCATCGTTTATTCTTACAACTTAACCTCTAAATTCGAGTTAGTAGAGCCACGCTGATTTCAGATTTACTAATTACAAATACTATAAACTTTATGTATGTATACCAAAAAGCGGTTACCGAAATGGTGCAAATGGACTTTATCAGTTACGAACTCACTTCTCACTATAGGTTTCCTTCCACACTTTGTAAGATAAAAATGGCACGATAACAAAGTAAGTTATCTGGCCAACACTAAACTTAATCCATTTCTAAATCACAGTATTAAGAATCGCTCCACTGAGTCTATTCACGATCGCTATCGTATGAGAGTAAGGCAGCATTGTGTTTTTGTTCACACCGCCCGCGCCGGTCACCAGTAGGTTAACGTCACATACATGTTAGCGCAGCGATCGTGAGCGACACTTGTAGAATGTAAGGCAGCTGAGTCTTGACTATGAACTATTAATATGGTGTTAAACCAAATCGTACGCATGTATTTAACTATATTACTTAAACAGATTATAGCCTATATAGAGCAGTGAACTATTAATGGCTGTTAATGATGACGATACAGATTGAAGTAGTGTGCAACCGTGGTCTACTTACACCTACTATTCAAGAGTCACATATGCGTCATTACCCTTTGAACTCCTTCAAAAATGGGAATAGCATGTATTTTGGGTTTCGTTAATCTCACTCGGTAAAAAGTAACCCAAAATTACTAATTACCTGTTTTCTTTAAGTTAAAGGCGTCAAGGTATAAGGTATAACCCCGGTCTAGATAACCCGTTCGTCCCAAAGCACGGCCTTTACACAGCTTTGCGTACCGTATGTTTTTTCCAGCATAAAAACAAACAAAGACAGATAGATAGACAACTATTACTAATTAAATAAATATTGTTATCATTAATAATACATCAGTATTATCGGCTGTTTCATTGCTTTTCAGTTAAGCTAGCGCAAATTATACCCTTAGTACTAAAATGTACCTTTTTAAGTTTGACGGCATATATTAAGACAGTATAGATACGATAGATAGATAATTAAGTTTAATTTAGTGCTACATAACAGAATAAAAGTGTAGCTCTCTGTGGAAATCAATCATAATACCGCTTACTCGGCTGAACCACCGTAACGGAGTGTAATATTGCTTTGTTTTCGGCAAGCAATATGTTAAAACAGAGATATGATATTTTAATACATAGCTGTTTCAAAACTTCACAACACGCCGAAGTGCCGGTCAACATGCCTATTGTATTTTGTGAGTGAACACATTGTTTAAAGAGGTTAACTTTTCTTTATGTGGTAATAGGTAGAACATGTATATCCTAAACCTTGTAAAAAGATTACTGGGGTTTCTGCTCGAACTGAAGTCTTTAGTGCTAGTTATGGTTTCAAAGGTTATGTCAGGTTAACAATGTATACATGGCATTACTAGTGTTACAAACGTTTATAAGCACTACCGGCAACCGCACGCCCTTATCTGGGGCGTGTGATGTTATGCCATCGCCCCACGCAACGTCGTTTACGTCTCCTATTGCCCGTAGCGTAAAAAAATTCCACCGGTTTTGTAACATTCTTCATTGGTGCTCCGCTCCTATTGATCTTAGCGTGATGATATATATCCTTCCTCGATAAATGTACTATCCGACACTGAAATAATTTTTCAAATCGGACCAGAGGTTCCTGAGATTAGCGTGTTTAAACAAACTCTTCAGATTTATAATATTAGTATAGATATATCGACCTCTTAGATATCTAATTACAGTTATTCAAGTCTTGGATAAGTGGGGTATTGTATGAATCCAGTGTACTCAAGGAAAAGTAGGTTACGGCAAATAGAATACACTATCTGGTAAAGCGACTGTAAAGTTTTCAATTAACAATAACTCGCACTCGTTGCATACACGTTGATGATCCTGAGCAAAATTATGTCCATCAATATTATTTCCTTTAAAGCAGTGCAGAGGTCGCTTATTTTATGTGACTGGTGCCAGACTGCAATAAAATTCCTCGTGGCCGTGCAATTTGCATAAACGTTTATATCCTATAGGTATGCACTTTAACGCACTAATTTGTAATCCGCTCCTTGAGACAGACTCGAGAGTTATCAAAGAGCTTTTAATGTATTTATAGGAAAATGTTTACATCATCTGTATACCTAATATGCCTATATCTACGTGTATTATTATATACGTAGATAGTTATAAGAAAAATCCATTTAACAAAGACACTCGTCTTCGACAAATGTACAAGATACACTTTTAGATTCAGCACAGAAACAATGTATGATTATTAGTTTGCTAATTTGGTCTTTAAGTACGTACTGGGTTGATGGTTTAATATCGGTTTAGTCTGTTTCGATGCGAACCGTTTGGTGGAAATCATGGTCTAGTATTCTCTAGTAAACTCGCCACGAGTGACGCCGTAAATATAAAGTGTTTTCACGCGCCGCTCAGACGAAGTTATCTACGCGTCCGGGTCACCGGGCCTTCGCACACTTATCTTAGCTTAGGGTGTAACCGCACTGACCTGTTCGAGCTAGCTTTGCTAAACGGAGAATAAGACAAAATTATTGATTGGTTTCATAACGTGTCTAAATCTTCGTTTGATAATAAACCTAGGATTAGTTAATTAAAACGGGATATGTACGAATCTAATTTGAACACTAAAAGTTCTTAAGAAACTTGTATTTAGATAGTTGATCCCTTTAGGAATTCTCTTTCTCAAACACCTTTTTCCAATATTGCGAGTGATAAACTTGACACAATAATTCTAACATCCTAAAAATATAACAGTACATAGTATATTACAAGAACATGCATCTAATATGCACAATATATTTATCATTAAAAAGCATTTTTCCACGTAACCTGTTTATCTATATACTTTACTTGTGATGCGATACTTACCTTCTCGACAAATGTCGTCCATTGTTTTGTATATAAACATGGCAAATACATTACACAACCAGCAGCAATAAATCTTTAAACAAATACAGACAACGATAGATAGGTAAATGATGTACCTTATAGAAAAAAGATACACGCAAGTAACATAATAATGTTAAGTATAAAAACTCCTTAATACTAGATAATATAGAATACTTTGAATTCGGTACTACATCAAAGGATTTGTACTTATCATAAGTTTAAAAGATTCGATAACGGCTATCAGAATATTATAAAACTTACCAAGTTCTTGGGTTGTATGCACGAACTAATCTAAGGTATTATTAGGTCGACTAAAGCGATAAAATATTTCGACTTAACTTATAGTTGTTTTATTTTAAAAGTCAAGATAGATCCATGTAAAGCTTTTACGCTGCATGTCGGTAGAAATTCGGGAGAACTGATAATACCAATATAGATTTCATTCTAAGTCTTATTCGATTTCTGAGTACTAAATTCATATATCCACTTTTCTAAAATCAAGTATTTTTGACTTACGTTCAATACGTGTCAGTTTGAAAGATAAATTCTGTTTGAAACAGACTGTATTAATTTTCGCAACATTTACCTACTGCGTGAAAGATGCCAGATATACAGTCACAGAAACGCACAGAAACGCTTTAGTTCATTTTAGTAATGTTTTCGGTGAAGTTCAAGGAAAGTTTAAAGACCAAAATCAGAAGACTCACTAAATTGAAAGCTTAAAGCCTACTGTTGTCTATTTTTAGCGATATTTGTTTGAAACAATGTTTTCACGTGCTAATTCTTCTACGTGTTTCATATTGTGTAATCACCTTATATTGAAGAGTAAGTATATTATTATAAATTTTATTCCCTTTCAATATTAGCGATCTAGTTTTTCTCTCTGGCCACCTATGCTGTTATTTAACCATTCATAAATGATAATTCCGTACTCTGAATGCTGCGCCCGTAAAAGTATCTTATCGTGGGAGTTCCATCTTAATACCCGTCGTAGAGGCTGCGTCATACATATATTTTGAAAGGGCATAAAAAGGTCGGTTAGGTCAACTTAGTTTTGTTTCACTAATTGTATCTTTAAAATGGGAGTATTACTATGACTATTCTCATAGTATGCTATTGGAAACATGAGGTGCCGTCACAGACGTTGTTTTTATACATTATAATTTGATGTGATAGACTTCTGTGTAGAGTGTGTAAGAGTGATATACACTCTTAGGAGATGGTGAGACGCATTAGTTATGAGATTCACAAGCTTAATATTACTGTAATATTTACTGTGATTAGGCAGCAAAAAAGTGATAATGTTTTATTAAAGCAAGCGTAAATAAGAAATTGAATGGGTTACTAATTTATGAAATTTATAAGATGGTTTATTTAAAAATCTACAAAATCTATAGGACATCTCATATGGTGATTCGCACAGTAATATTCAACGGCAGTGCCAAGTGATGATGATTATATAATTATCGACTCAAATAAATCAGAAGTCTGTCCTCGCCCTTATTTATGGAGCATATTACAGTACCATAATTTATAGATGCCAATATGTTGTTATATTGGTATTAAATTTGTTTGATTGAGTTACTTTGTAGTGGGCTAACTGATAGTGCTCTATTTATATGGAGAACCTATCTGCGTAGTTGAGTGTTCCATTTCCTTCCATTCCATTCCATTAAACTACCTATAGGACTACGCTAATAGTATGTACGTACGTGTTTAAAATTATGTTCTTCTAGTGGGACTGTCTCTGTCTTTAGTAAAAGGGTTTATAGGACAAACTGTAGAGACACAAGTTAGTTTCCGTCCTTTGAATGTCTTAACTCTGGAGTTTGAGGCCTCAAATCTAGAAATGCTTAGCAGTGAGTTCGTGGTAGCCCTTCCGTCCTAAGCATAGCTCATGTTAAACATGATCAGTATTGCTGACTCTTTCTTAAACTCATTTTAAAGCATTCAAACATTTATTGAAGGTGTGCAGTTACCTGGCAAGCAGTTACCGGTGTCATCAAACACTCATATTATTACTGAAGTAACTTATCGTTCTTGCACATAAAGCACATTTATTTTGCTTTTGAAAGTCATTTTGTAGAAACTTATGAATGCTCTTTAATGTCTATTTTGATATTTATAGCATAACACTTTATTGCTACTAATAGATACTCCTTAGGAAGTGAAGTGTTACTACTCCACTTCGAGTACAAGGCAAGTCCATAATGAAAGTCAGAATTTACTACTACCACCTACTAATAATTTACTAATAATAGAATATCATCTGCTCCAAATGTCATTTTTAGTTTTACGCAATGCAATCATAGTTGGTTTTTACTCTAGTTTGATTAAATCAGTATATATAACAATCAATGCCACTTTTCGTTGTAATTTTATAACTCAAGAACGGGCTCACCTATCCAAACCAAATGTTTAGGCTTTGTTCGGACTATTTAGTAGATGGTTTATGTGAAATTTTCTAGCTTTATCCCGCGGCGTTACCCGCAGTGCAACAAAAAACGCGGGTTTAGTTAGTATAATATAAAAGTACTATAAAAATGCAATATAAACACTTATACAGATAATAATAAGAACGTTATATCGTCACTCTGTATTCTCTAGTTACTGCTCCAATGAGGTTAATGTTCTTGCTGTTCGAGTGAGGCTAAATGGATGCACATTGTACTACAGTCCTTAAAATATTCCCTCAGGTGTCACGTCACTTTGACATAAGCATAGCTTGAGTGTCACTAACAATTACATTATTATTATTATTAATGATTCCCGACTCGCGGCCATTGACCGGCCAGTGGCTGGCCGGTGACACAATAGACCATGTTTTAATACGGCCAATGAAAGGCCGTGGACACCTTAGGGGATACAGCTTGATCTATAGACATCTGTCTGTCATAGGACAGTTGTCACTAGTGTCAATTTAAAACATGTAAAAGGTACATTTTAGGTGTGAATTTTATATTTATTGTTTTTGCTTAGTGTTATTGCAATTCATTTGTGATAAAACTGGCACGTAAAGAATGTAAATATAAGTAATATGAAATAAAATTGTAAACATGACGTTACTTCTTTCTTTTTGTAGCTTCTGTTACAGAGGTCAAACTACATTTTAAGGATTGTAAATGAGGCAGAAATGTTGAGTTCGGGATGATTAAGAGACTCATTGCACAGGTTAAATGAATGTTCGTGAAGTATTAATGTTTCTGTTGCGGTGTATGAGGCGCTCATAGCCTAGTTGCACTCGGTGATTAGAAACAATCACCGAGGGTAAGCAACGACACCACGGTCATTACCTGGATGGGTGACCGCTAGTGGCATGTTACCACGATTCGGAGGTCATGTTAAGCAGTCGGACCTGGTTGTTATCATAGGATAACAAATGGGAGTAATCCCGCCCACACGCTTACCACTGTAACTCCTGTACACCAGGATCAACAGCAGTGACCCACGAACACACCGAGTAATGACACTCGGGAGGTCCCAGGAAAAAAATAACTGTCTTGGAACCCGCAACGAAATTAATCAGAAGAAAAAATAGGAGGAGTTGCGATGAGAATGAGAGTGAGTAAATTGAGTAATTTTTAAGGGTTGGTGTAATTGGAACGAAGTTCCTTATCGCGCGTTGTGAAAGGGGGCTAGACGGAGAAAGTTCTCATGAAAAGTTGTAACGAGACACTTTTTGCTATAGTAAGCTATTGTAAGCCGTGTGGCGTGCGCATGTGTCTCTGTCTGTCTCTCTCTCTCTCTTACAGAAAGCAAGCCTGATATTTTAATTTTCATTCCGCATTGAACAGTGTGGTGTCGCGACGATTATTTTTGTTGAGTGTAATAATAAAAAAAAAATGAATCCTGACAGTGTTTCTGCACAAGTTCCGGATATTGCTGATGAAGTATGGTAAGTAGAGATTTTATACAGACAATAATAAATGCTATTTAACCGACTTCAAAAAAAGGAGGAGGTTTCTCAATTCGACCATATATATATATATTTTTTTTTTTACTTTTGTTCGCGGATAACTTCGTCGTTTATGAACCGATTTTGATGATTCTTCTTTTGTTGGAAAGGAGATGTTTCGACGGTGGTACCATGACAAGGAACCTGCGATCTGATGATGGCAGCCCAGGGAAATCGAAGGGAACCCTCATTTTTTTCAGGCACATACTACGTTTTTCGTATATTTTCTGAAAATACTCTTGAATTTGCATCTGGTAGTCATCATTTAATGATGATGAGCTGATGAAGTAAGGTATAACTCCTTAACGGTTAGGAGTTGGAGGATAAATATTTAAATGTCATATGTGTGTATGTTAACTTTAGTCGTATTGTTTCAAGTTATTTAGGTAAGCTGATGATGGAAGGTACAACTCCTCAACGGTTAGGAGTTGGAGAATAATTCTTTTAATTTCATACATATCTATAGATCTTTAGTTGTATACTGTCAAGTTTTTGAGGTGTATTCGAAAGGGTATGCTTCCGAAGTGGTTTGTTTTGCCACCACATCGGGATCTGATGATGGGATGCCTGGGAAATGGAAGGAATCCCACATTTTCTTAGGCACGTACTATAAATTATATGAAATAGTTCAACTTATTGATAACCTACGATTGCTTGCACTAAAAATGGAAAAACTTTTTAGAAGTCGGTTTTTTTTTATAAAAAGTTTTTATGTATTTTTAGCAAGTACACATTATAACCTCTCTTTATTATTGTGCTAACCAAGTCATACGCATTAAAATATCGCCATTATTGTGTGTTTAGCAAGTGTACACGTCATAATTTTAATAAATTCAAAAGCAAGTTATATTTTAATATTACAATATCAGAACGTGTATTTAGCAAGCCGTGCGTGTTCTAACCTATACGCTGTTGTGTTTACTAAGTCGAGAGAGTATATATATATCTAATACATAAAATTCTCGTGTCACAGTTTTCGTTGCCATACTCCTCCGAAACGGCTTGACCGATTTTGATGATTTTTTTTTGTGTTTATCCGGTATCTATGAGAATCGGCCAACATCTATTTTTCATCCCACTTAATGGTAAGGGTGACCCATCCTTAAATTTTTTTTATGGCACAAGGACGTTTGCCGGGGCAGCTAGTATATTTATATATATACACACTCTGTTGTGTTTACAAAGTCCCACGCATCTATGACGTGTATGAAAGAATAGACAGACAGAATACATATATATATACTTCGTTCCATCCGGGTGTCCCTTGACACCTCTCAACTTTTTTAGAAGCTAAATAAGAAGGGAACGCGATTTGATTTAATATAGCCCAAACAGGTCAAAGTAGCACAAACCGAGTCCTTTAAAATGAACAGTAGGTATGGACAATACCTACTAGATTATTCCAATTACATATTGGAATAGTAAATAGATCGATAACTAGTACTTAGGTATTTAACTAACACGAGGGGCAAGCTTTAAAGATAACATTATCGGACAAAGTGCGCAGACTTTGTGTGGCTCACATTACCGATGCGCGTGAGACGGTCCATGAGTTTCGCTCGCTGGAAGAGCTAAATGATATACCTACGCAATAATATACTTAACATTGTCTTAAGAGTGTCGTTGTATTTAATGTACATTATAAGTAGATGTAATATAGATATAAAAGTCCTACTGGGTTATAGGTATATGAAAAACAAGCAGACCCACGCAACCTAGTTTGCGTCTACTATTGCCCGTAGCGTGATAAATTTCCCCGTTTTTGAAACATTTTTCATTGGTGCTCCGCTCCTATTAGTTTTAGCTTGATGATATATAGCCTATAGCCTTCCTCGATAAATGTACTATCCAACACTAAAATAATTATTCAAATCGGACCAGCGGTTCCTGATATTAACGCGTTCAAACAAACAAACAAACTCTTCAGCTTAGTGGCACGGAGATGGCGAAAAAAAAATTTCAGGGTTCTTTCTTTTCCTTGTTTTGATTCACCCCTTTTATTTTTCTTTCTAGTATTTTATGATTATTAAAGTTGACATGTATGTACACATACATTTAAACTTTAAGTTTTCCATAAGTTATTTACCTGTGATATGGGAAAATACAATGTACTGTTATACAATAATGGAATGCTAAGAATTTTAGATAACAACAGAAATTGTCCTGTTCTGTAAATAATTGCGGCTGGTATTTTATTACTTTACACGTTCTCAGTTATTTTTATATTTTGTATAATACTCCAGGAAAGGAAAAAATATTAATTAATAATGAAGTATTCTTTAATTGTATGCATTTAACGTATAATAATTGTCCTAACCCAAGTCTGCATAAACCACACGATATTCACCATTCGTTCATTACATTCTTATCTCTGAAAGTTAGTCAATCTTATTGTACTATTGCATCAAACGTACGTTATAAACCATTTTAAGTGCTCACGTAATCCATTGCACCCACAAGTCAAGCACACCCACTGACACATCCATTCACTGTAGATCCATATACTTATCACCCAAACATCTGAGCGTCGCGTTAGTCACTTCGCGACGATAAACTTTGTACCCGCACCACGTACAACAATGCTGTGTTATCACACGTTTATCTATCACTTATCACCCGCTATTCACATCAAATTGCTCGTTCTTCACTTATGAAATTTGTATACTTGGGTGCTCCATCATTTTATGTGGCGTACCACATCTAGATTACAGTGTGCTGGATCGTTGTTTTTTTTTGTAGTCTCTTTTGGAATGTACGATTGGGAAAAGACAAGTACATGCCGTAACAGTGCATTTATGTTACAGACTTTTATCCTAAATTGTGAGCATATTGTACGTATACGTAAATTGCATGCCATTGCTGGAAGTGGCTCAATATTTTGGATTTAAAAAAAATAGATCGTGTATAGGTACATACAGATTCTAATTTATATCTCTAGCATTGGTGAGCAAAAAGACAGGCTTACTTTTTTGTTTACATCCTTGCTATTTGGCACTATAATAACTGTAACGTATCGATAATCACATCAACAGCCTAACACAGTCCACTGCTGTACATAGGCCTCTTCTTAGAAAGGAGGTTCTGGCCTCCTATCCCACAATGGTCATACGGTTTGTACTTCGTAGTTTTGTTTCTCCCTTATTCGCCTCTTGCGACATCTATGGCATGGATAGGGATGGGGGCACTCCATATTATTCATCCGCCAACAAACGGAGAACGTATCGATTACTGAACAATGTAACTATTTATTTTTCATATCAGGGTATGCACCACTGTCATCTCAAGGTTACGTATAAGCCTGTTTCAGTTCTACGGGTCGTAGCTTAATGTTATTGAGCCCATACGTTTCTCAATTATGGCCAACACATTTTTTAGCAAGCTGCTAGAGTCATAACGTTAGGGCTTTTAGAAAAGCAAACCATCGTATATTAAAAACGTTTTAGGTACTTATATAATATAAATCCTCAGCAGTACGATGTGTAATGCATATTTTATAAAGATAATATTACTTTTATTTATATGCCTCCTGACCTCTATGACATAGAGAAATTTAAAATTATTCTGAAATTGCTGTTACATGTTCGGTCCCGACCGCTGAACGTGAACATGGAAAGTACCAACATATGTGTAGTACTCTTCATTGCTCTGCAGTCTGGTTAAGGTTTTAATAAATTCGAAAATTTTTTTTTTAAGCGTGTTGAAGTTATTAAGTGGCTTTTATTATTCAGGTGCGAAATAGTTATTCATATGAGATTTGTACACACTTCTTAAAAGCGTGATTGAGGTGCTTAAACCTATGTAGATTTGAACAGTCTGAAATATCGGCGTTGATTCTCATCATTGACAACATCGGCTCATTGTAGTCCACTGCTGAACATAACCTTCTCCTATTGCATCGACGTTCACTTAGCTCGCTTAAAAGCATTTTATATAAATAATTGCCTCTAACACATTTTTTTTCTGAGTGAATGCTACAATATTCTAGGACTTCTAAATAGATTGTAGAATACAGCCAGGGGCAACTTGTATGAACTAATTGCATACGTATTTTACGAAACGAATCAAATATGAATCAGAATTTACACTTGCGCGGTATTACGCAGTAAACATGTTAAAAATTATGGTAATTATAACTTTATTTTTATATATATTTAAATAAATATATTTTTAGAATCCAGCACAATTACAATGTGTTGCATGTAATGTATGACCCTAACAATTCTTATTTGACCTACAAAAGAATTATTATGGCAGATGCTTTAAGCGGAAGCATTTTTTTCTCTATTGCCTAGTGACTTACTGTATGAGCTTTGTGGCGAGACCGTTGCATCCCTTATTGTGGTGTTGACAAATGAATGATGACAATTATATTGTGTTGTATTGTGGTTGTGACGACTATATTATGCCGTGGTACGTTGTGACCCTAAACATGTTTTGGTAGTATTATTCACTGTTGCTAATCGTTTCTTATAGGCCTGTATGGGGTCGAATCTGGGTTTGAGGGTGTTGTTTAGTTAATCGTACGTTAAAGTGATAGTGTAATCTTAATTATAAATATAGAGTTGATATTTTTTTGTGATTTTAGTTGATTTTTATGTGCTATTTTAATGTATTGTAAAGAAAATGCTATTAATTTTGTTCTGGAACTATCCGATAGATTTATGTACAGCTAGCTAATAATAATAATAAAACGTACGTACAATATTTGACCATGTTTTTTATTTTTATAAAAAAAATTACATCTGTAATTTTTAAACTTGTAAAATCTTTTTTGAGATAATACATTTTTGGGATAGATACTAATGTCATAGTTTATTGAGATTTTTTCAATCTAACACGTACTTTTCTGCCATCTTATAACGTTATTCCAGAAACCGAGCCGCGTAGGTATTCAAGATTAAAACTTCGATATATGCTCATTAATAACTATCAATTCATTGTATAAATATATTTATCTCCACACAATAAAGAAGCGAAACTAGCAATATAATGCGATTTCGTGCTTCGGCCAACAATAATACCGACTAAACTCAACAATCGAATATTCAGTGTACCGTGTCACATCTCTATTATACACCAGCTTTTGTTTAGCAAAATAAAATGTTGTAATCGTTTCAATGAAGTTGTCATACACTCAGAGTTTTTTTGTAAAGGGTAGACTCTTGACTTCGGTGAACAAATACGAATACTTTATTTTGATTATTTCGAGTGTTCGTAAGTTGTTGGAGAGTATTGTTGTTACTCAAATACTGTTTATGTTTAGATAGCTTAATTTGGTACTGTTTGGGTTTTTAGTGTTTTTACAATAAATTTTAATACTAATATTTTTTTTTGTTTACAGGTAATATTTTTTCCTGGATTGGGTACGTAGCATTAATTAAATATTAGTCTGAGCGACTCTAGATAACGAAGATTTCCAGGTACATGGTTATCAAAGTTATATGTAGTGTCGAGGTAATATTTATGTTTTATTAATAAGTAGATTTATTTTTTTCCTTCAAACAGTATCTAATTAATACTGTTTTTTAAAATAGACAAAGACGTTAATAGTCTTAACTTCAATATATCTACTGAAAATGTATGTCAGTGTTATTATTTCAATTTATTTTCGTCGAAATTAAATTATGTTTATTTTTTAAAAACTAAGACTGGCTTAAAGCCCACATCAAATGTATATTTAACAGCGGTAATTACAATGCAAACTGACTATCCACATCCCCACGTATCGGAGACGAAAAAAAATTATTTATTTCCTATTTCACATGAGAAACCGCGGTGTGCGCACCACGTCGCCGACTCCCGCTGGTTGCCATTGTGCAACCGGGGCTGCGCAACCATTGTCCGGCAACCCCGGTAACTCCGCTCGCCCCGGGGATCGGCCCGGTGTTTATTTGCAAACAAACAGTACATGACGCCCGCTGTGCGCTGCGCCACGATTTGTTACGATTTCTGTAATACGATAGTTGTAAAAGTTAGCCAAAGTTCCGATGTAGGGGTGAATTTTAAATGTAGAATTTTAATTTTCTGTGAGAGGTAAAATGATAAGGATAGGTTAATAAAAATTTTGATTAAAAGATAGTTTTGAAATTGCGCTTTTGTAATTAGTAATAATTGATCCCACTTGTAGACCGCAAGGCTCACTAACAAATAAAACATGTTATTCACTGTAATAAACATATTTAAAAATAGGGCTACGTAATAAAGGTTTCAAAATTCACCCACTATGACCATGTCACCATTTGATTTATTACAGTTTTTTGAGAGTCAAATAAAAAGCTCGATCCATTAGTTAGGTTCTAAAATCGTTATTAGGTAGGTATATATACTTAATGTAATTCCCACGAACTTTTTATCGTGCAATAAAATTGAAACGGTAGGCAACGGACGAACGTATAAAAACTGTTAAGTTTATCTATATATATAGATAAACTTAATAGACATTATAAAATTGAAATGACAAACACGAATCGAACATCGAATTAAATCGATACATACGTTTTAAAGCGATATCTTAGTCGATATTATAAAATTTGTTTTTCGAATGTTGATTGATATTCGAATGTTTTAATGGTTTGAAGAAAGTTTCGTTTTTAGTTTATCTAACAAGTTTGCTACCGATCGTCATTAGTATGTGATTGTAAAATGTGAAATTAAAATATTATATTTTTTTCTGGTTTTACTCCTAATAATAAACATACCTGCACAATTTATTGTTAATGGACATGTGACAAGGATCCATCTAACGCCTTCCTTCTCGTAATAAATGTATCACAAGCTAAAGCAATATTAATGCTCATTTTATGTACCAGTTCATCAAAACTAAACATTTCTATCTATTAATACAAATAGTACTAATTCCTACAGAATGTAATAAAGGTAATGTTTTAAGATAACAAGGCCCGCAGGAATGTATTCATCTTTCATCTTTATTACTTTTAATATTGATACCCAAAGTAAACATATTAAAACTAAGTGTGTTTTATAGTGGTGTTAATTGAATATTCTTTGGGGACAGTCATCAAATGAAATGTTTTCTGTATTAGTTTGTACGAAAAACAGGACTTTTACTAAATTATTTGTGTTCAGTTCAGTCGATTGCTATACTATAGTTTTGGTAACAGCATCTTTGGAAAGTAGAGTAAATTTTCAATGAAAAAATATTTCATTTAAACTTCAAGGAATCCAAGAAATTGCTGTTCTGTGATGAAATTATAGATAGCTCTTTAATGCACTAGAAAATTCCCTAGCTGAAATGCTCTCGATCCTACTAATGCGTAAAAGAGAAACTCGGTAATATGTAAACAAAGTTGATAATATAATTATATCGGAGCGAAATTGAATAAAGTACCTACACAGTGTGTCATTGGAGTCCAATCTCGTCCACATTGCCGTTCTGTTGTTGACTATGATTAACAAGAGTGGCCATGACCCGGAGCTGAACTGTCTGGAAGTAAATTTAATGCCACAACAATAACAAGTTTATTGATGGAATAAGAAATATTTGTAACCGATCAGATTGCGGAAATCTGTGTCTCAGATGAAATTGAACCAGAAAAGGTACCTCTAAGATAGAAATTGTAATTTTTAGAATACTAAAGAGTGACATTTGGTACCAAAGCGGGTTGGCTTTTGGTTTTAAAGAACAGACGTCATCATCTTCATAATCCGAGCGTTAATACCAGTTGCTTCCGATGATGTATACAGGGTGGTTTTGTGGTGTATCTATGATGATGAACAAATTTAATAAGAAACGTACTCGTTTTGTAATATCATAATACACTTTACACAGACACATGCACTTGTTACTTTTTAGATAGTGAATCCTACGCTTTATAATATTCTTGAAGATTTAACCGTGTGAAGAAAACACCTCATTTCTAGTCCAGCAGTGGCATGTACAACTTCTAAATACAAAAAGTAAACAACCGTTATTACCACGCAATTTAAAAAAAATGACCTACAATCAATACAACTTTTGCTTTAAAATCTCATCCATCTACATAATTAATTAGTCAAATCTACTGCAAGGGCCAAGTTAATCGTGTTCTCTAGAGTGCATGGTTTCTAATACCGCCATATTTGGCTCTAATCATGGCGTCTCACACGTTATTTGACATCTGGAGATAAATTTTAGACAAGTGATAGTCGCCGTCTTGAGATTGCTCGAGTTTCTCGATCATAACATGTTATTACACTTTTTTCTGTATGTAAGTACGGATAGATAATAAAAACTGTTATGCAAATGATGTCCTACATATGTTTTTTTGTGTACCACCTTTTACTAGTATTTGTGTGATGATAAGGTGGTGTGGTGGAATTGTGTGATTACGATCATATCTGTGAGGAGTGAGGACTACAGGTTCGGATAAAACTTAATAAGAATAATTGTGATATAGGCTTAAAGCTTTGGTATGGGAAATCAGACTGAAAAATTAATGAGATCGTTACAATAAAACATAGATTATTTTATAAACCTTTAAATATTTTTACTCTTTTTTTATTACCGCAATAAGAATTATTAGTCAGTACCTAAAGTGTATTTATAATACGAAATAGCATCCACGTCTCTCCAATTTAATGGCTCAGAAGCTTGACTACAAATCCGAAACATACAGATGTACATAAAAAGGATTAGTTTGGTCAGTAATGAACGAGGGCTTAGGTTAGAAACAGTAGTTTTTCATAGCTAGTACTACCACTATTTTTATTAGCAAATTATTACCCATATTTCCTGAATATATGTACTATAACCTATTTATTTCCGGTAGATCGTTAGTACCAAGATCTAGTTTCACAGTATTAATCTAAAAAGGGAACCCAGAACAAAAACGACAAAAATTGTACGATTCAATAGTCTATAAAATCGATTTTCCGTATCATTTGCGAATTTATGAGAAATGAAATAAACACGTGCCCGAAACAAAAACGCCATTTGGACTGTACGGAGTATTTTTTCCTCATTACTGACCTATTAGGTAAACTATCCGAGTGTGTAATGGGTGCGGTTAAATGGATGCGGACTGTGAGTTACTTTTTTTGAGCTATTTATAGAGTACTCATGAAGATCCCGAATCTATTTATGGATTTCCATCATTATATAAAAGACGCTCAATTATGAATAACTCAATGATGTACGTCTTAACAGTTATAAAACCGAAGTTTTGATATAAACTTTAATTGTGTCAAATTTACTACTCCTTCGTTTGCATTTTTTTTGTAAAAAGGGGTACAAAGCTTTTGCTTTCTCCATATTTATATTGTGAATTCGAAAGTAAACCTATACCTCTGTCTGTCACGCTTTCACGGTTAAATCGGTACATCGATTTTAATGAAATTTGGCATACCGATACTTTGATTATTGAGGGAAGACATAGGCTACTTTGCTTAGTGAATTAATATATACATAAACAAATCTATGACATTTATTCTCCACATTTATAGTCAATAAGAAAAAAAAATATGAAAAAATTTAATTTGCAAAAGAATATTATTCATACATACAAATTTACTTATATCTTAATATTCATAGAATATATTATTGCGATAGTTAATTTATTATAACACAACGTTATTCTGGTAATCCTTTATCATCAGGTGGAACGAACAACTTTATTAAAAGAGTAATATTACTTAGCTAAACAGGAACCATACATAGACACAGTGATCAAAGTGTTCTAATGAAATGGATTATAATATTATTTAAAATATTCTGTGTTACTATGCTAATTGTAGTTGAAGCGAGGGAACACCTCTGTCGTTTTTGTACATAAATATTATCTAATTACGCTATATCCTAATTGGATTTCCGCTTCGAAACAATTAAATATATGGTAAGTTTAACTTTTAGAAAAAGGTTGTTTCGGGTAATTTTGTCTATGGTTATGATAATTATTTAATCTATCAATTTTTTTGTTCATTCAAAACTTATGGGCAAACAACACTTAACGCGCTATATCCCAGTAATTTACATATTGTATATACACATATAATAATAATAGCTTGCAAGTCAATATGTGGCCGTTTTACTAATACACTACCGTTCAAGGCTTTTGTGAAATTTATGCATGAATCATGATTAAAATATAATGGCAGATTATTCTCTCTCTTCAAATTCTATTTATAACATTTATAAGTAAGACGTTACTTTTAATGTCAAAGTATGTGATAGAGGTCTTCTCTTCTAGATGGTTTCTTAAAAGTATTTCGTATAAAGATTTAATTCTGTCAATATTTAAATAGTACCTTACAATTGCACTAAGATAGAAGGGAAGAAAAATCTATCTATCTAGTTTTATTTGAGTCAAAACTCCTCACAGCACAAAATGTATAAAAAAATGGTTAAAATTTTATGTTACCCATAGAAACTTATTTCCTTTCCACTACTTATATAAAAACTATCCCTGCAAATGTTTAAGCAAAAGATAAGCATCTGGAACGTGGTACGATACCACCTGCTACTTGCTGTACTAAAACTTTGTAGTAATACTGCAAGAGCAGACAATGTGTCTCATAAATGTCATTTGTATGCGGGTCAGTTGCTTGTTCCAAAAGTGTGATCCTCTTTGACCTGTGCGCAGGCCTGCTTGGTGATTTTACATAAATATGTTCTGTGCAGGTACCTCATGTAGATTTTTCTTAAGCTTATTACTTACATATTTTAAAACAATATAAATAGGAGTTTCTTTAGTTGTGGTTAGTTTTTGTAAGAAAAGTAATTGAAAGAAGTTATCGTTAAATTCTCTTGTAATCTTGGTCAGTGAAATATAGTTAAATATGGTGTCAAATCATAGAGAAAGTTATTAGTTTAAATTGAATACAATTGAAAGAAATAAATTCTTTAACTTTATATCAAATGCTTCAACTAAAACAAAATGATGTCTACGTTGGGCTAGCGAGTTGACAATCGCAGTAGATGAATTACACCAGAAAACGCTGCTGCCCATTCTCTGGTCTGCGGCAGCTTCAGGTTTTCTGCCTCATTAGTCGTCTCTTACAACACCCGAAGTGCCATAGGGCTGGTGCTTAACCAATTTAAGATTTAAGGCTAGTTAAGGCTAGCTATAAACTACGAGTAATAAAAACCTTTTTGATTGAAAAGTACCGTAAAACTATGAACAAATTAAGCGTCAAAATTTTGAATTTTAGTATATTTTAAACCAAACTTTGAAGCACGGCTTCTAAAGAAGCTAGGTGATACTATAAAACTTTATGGAGCAAAACAAATCGGTTCGAGCCAGGTAAATATGTGAGCCATCAATTAGATCTAAGTTACACTACGCGTCTAAAATTATGAGTTCAAAAATAAATCTGTCTTCAACTGCCCTTACTATTTCGACTAAAGCTGCAAGTCGTTCCGAGTGTTAACGAAATATAACAAGAGTTTTATTTAGAACTTGGGCTTCAATTTTATTGAAGACATTCTAAGAAAAAAATATGACAATGAGCTTGTATGTAACACCAGAAAAATGAGCTATTTTTCTTCATGTAAAATGTCCTCTTTAATAGTGCCAAAGCTGAACAGAGCTAGAAGTGTATACGGGAAGGACACAGCTGGCTCTTAACGCAATAAGGCACCGTTAAAGCCTTGCTATGAATAGTAATTATTCTCGTAAACTTAATTGATTAAAATATAATGCAGAAATTAACAGGTTCGCTACGCACTAAATAATCATTCCATAACTCTGTCTCGCTAGAGAAGTGTTCGGAAGTAATAGTAGAAGGAATGATTCAATTTCAAGTAAAGCTGATATAAATTTTATTTTAATTATTGTGTATAACCGACTAAAACACTTATAAATTAAAGTAAGCAGTTAACAATTATATATAACTTCAAACGAGAAGTATTCGAGTTCCATGTGTACGCACCCTGTGTCGTTCCGGACGATTGGCAGGCGACACCGCGACGACTCCGGGGCGCGGCATTAATTAACGGCAGCGACATCTAGCGGTGACGCCCTATCAATCTCACTGGGACACTTTTGTCGACCATTTGTCGGTGGTATTTGGGGCGTACTGAAACCGGCATTTATTTGGCATCCTCTCTATTATGGGTTAGAAATCAAGTGAACTGTGCAAGTTTCAATAATAAATCTGTTCACTGTTACCAACTTGTTAAGAATTACCTACTAGTTTATGATTGAAATTTTGACTCGTATAGATTTTCGATTTTTATTTAAATTACTAGCTGTGCCCTTATAGTTAGTTAGTACTTATATAATCAGCTATCTGCTAGTGAAAGTCTCGTCACACACACAGAGAGAGAGAGAGACAACATAATTAAAATTTTGTTTTTAAGCTATTGTATAGCTTTTATCGTTGGCTTTAAAGCCTATGAGCGCGGCGACCGAATCAAGAAATTCCGTAACACAAAAACCTGACACCCAAAGTTCGCACGGATCGCCACGAGCTGCTCCGAACGACGAATCAACGAATCTGTTTGAAGTTCGCACGGATCGAGACGAGCTGCTCCGACCGACGAATCTGTCACAAAACAAAAACGAATCAGTCTGTCTCGCTGTCCGATTCAGACAGATTCTTCAGTTGCTCCGAAAGCCACGCTTGGCGTCCTCTGATGTTTGTTGTGAAGTTTTCGTATCTTTTTTGTTTTGTTTATTTTTTTATAACTTATTTAATTAATACCTTTTACCACAATATCCAGGAAACATTCACAAAAATTCACCACACACTCACCTTCGTCGTCTAAATCAGTCACCTACATCTTCCAGCCAATGACTCATTACTACTAAATGTTAAAAATTGTTGTTCTTATACTACTTGATAAATTCTAACGGTCCGGTAATTCCAAACATACATTTGTTTGTTGTCAGTATGGCACCAATTATATAGATGGCGGTGTACTTTGAATGCGATGGAGCATTTGAAAACTAGTTTAGTATTTTTCATTCAAAATATAACACATACTGCATAAATAAAAAAAAAATTATAATTGCATAAGTTGATAAAAAAAGCTATACAGTAGCTTTACCGCGGCAGTCCCCAAGAGCCACACGTCTTTTTTGAGGTAGATTATGTACCGTATTCCTTTTTTAACCGACTTCAAAAAAAGGAGGAGGTTTCTCAATTCGACCGTAAATTTTTTTTTTATTTTTTTTTTTATGTGTGTTCGGGCATAACTTCGTCGTTTATGAACCGATTTTGATGATTTTTCTTTTGTTGGAAAGGAGATGTCCCGACGGTGGTACCATGATAAGGAAACTAGGATCTGATGATGGCATCCCAGAGAAATCGAGGGGAACCTTCGAAATTTGTAGGGGCGACTAGTGCATTTGTAATTTTTCATATTTTTGAATGAAAAGCTGTTAATTTGAAATTACGAACACACACTGTATTTGTAGTAGAAAGTTTATGTCAATCTATACAAATAAATAAAATTGGAGTGTCTGTTTGTAATATTAAAATAACCGCTTTTTAGTAAATGCATATGTATGTAGACACGATACATATACCAAAACTGTAGTTAAAAAAAATTTTGTCTGTCTGTCTGTCTGTCTGTTTGTTCCGGGTAATCTCTGGAACGGCTGGACGGATTTTGTCGGGACTTTCACTGGCAGGTAGCTGATGACCCGGGGAGTAACTTAGGCTACTTTTTAGAGTAACTTTGTCCCGCGGCGTTACTCGCGGTACAACAATAACCGCGGGTAACACCGCGGGGTTCAGCTAGTATTATATATTTATTGATGAAAAATTATAACTACTGACTTCAACCTACGTGGTTACAAAATTTCTATTCCATCCAAAAGTTGGCTGGTAGAGAATTTCAAGGGCATTAAATGCGCCAATGTACGTAAAACTCTATACACATAAATAAAATTAGAGTGTCTGTTTGTAATATTAAAATATCCGCTTTTTACTAAATGCATTTGTATGCATACATATACTAAAACTAGCTGAACCCCGCGGTATTCATTCGGCGATCATTGCGGTGGTCATTGTCGTACTACGGGTAACGCCGCGGGGCGAAGTTATTCTATAAAAAGGAGCCTACGTTACTACTTATATCATCAGCTATCTACCTAAGAAAGTCCCGTCAAAATCGGTCCAGCCGTTCCAGAGATTAGCCGGAACAAACAGACAGACAGACAAAAGTTTTTAGACCAGCTTCGACCCGTGGTTACCTGTGGTTAATGTTATATCGCGAGTAACACCTTTCAGGTTCAGCTAGTAAAGTAAATAAATAAAACACCTAGTTTATGACAAGTCTTAAGTTCACTTTGAAATCTTCTTTATAGTCTGGTGTAAAATATTTCATACTAGCTGAGCCCCGCGGTGTTACCCGCGTTAATTGTTGTACCGTTGGACAAAATTTGTCTAAAAGAGTAACCTAAGTTACTCATTAGATCATCGGCTATCTGCCAGTGAAAATTTCGTCAAAATCGGTCCAGCCGTTTCAGAGATTTACCCGGAACAAATAGACAGAAGGACAGACAAAAATTTTTTTTAACTACAATTTTGATATATGTATCACATACACATTCATTTAGTAAAAAGCGGTTATTTTAATATTAGAAACTGACACTCCAATTTTATTTCTTTGTATAGATGTATTGTGTTTAAGTTATTTACACTACAAACACTAACTACGTAGGTGAAATTTAAGCTTGGGAGTTTTAATTCATATGGGTATAGCGACTATTATTCTATTAAAATAACCTTCTAATGTAATTTTCTGTCATTTCTCGCTAAACGCTTTTAAATGGGTTAAATGTTTCTTGTAACACGTGTCTGTTACGTAACGGCATGGCAAGTAGAGTAGACACTTACGATAGTACATGCAACAGTGTATTACATGCAACGCTATCATCACATGTCATGTACATTACCTAAAAATGCAAGCAATTTATATCATTCGGTGACATTTTGTGGTATTTAATAAACTGGCAGATGTTTAGTACTTGATAAATTTGTCTTGAAACCTGTCTTAATGACGGCAACATGTCAACCAGGGTTGTGTGAGGTATGAGAGGTATCTAAGCTATCTATCTAAACGTTTAGAATGACTTGTCTCGACTTACTGATACATCAACGCAGGGTCTAAGCCGCTAGGGCTAACTTGAAGCCAGGTGCGTGCTGGCACGTGGATTTAGAAGGCGTGGTTGGTATTTAGTACTGTGAATAATATTTCAACATAATATTTCGTTATTTTTGTACGTTGTTCTAAACTTACAAAGTTAACTAAACCGTTATAATTTTCCTTCTAAATTCTTTATATGGACTAACAACATTTTTTTTTCAGATTTTTCGAAACAGCGCTCCATTTATTTATTTATTTATTTTATCTTTATTGTACACACATAATAGAACATAAAAAGAGAATTACAACATACGATCGTGACAATTGGCGGTCTTATCGCTCATGGCGATCTCTTACAGACAACCTTTACATGAATAATAAAAAAAAAATGAAAAAAATTAAGGTAGAATAGTAGGGTGCACAGAATTAAAATTTTATAGCAGACAAAGATAAAATCACTAAAGTTCGAAAATTAGCATTCACACACAAATAAACATCTAATCACATCACACATATAAAATACGAATACATACATACATAGACCAAAATTTAAACAACATTTTGCTCCATTTATTTTTTTTAAATCTAAAATATTAAAAGATCTTAGGGGGCCCCTATTAAAAAAAAACGCTGTTTTAAGTTAAATGTGGGACAAACGGATACCTAAAGTAAAAATACCTGCTACAAATAAAAAAAAAACTGGAAAATAAAACATCCCTAATTTACTTGTAGAGGAGGTACTAAAAAAATGTTTTTCGTGATTTCATTTTAACACTTTGTCGACGTGGTAAACACGGCGGACGGATATGACGAAACTATAAGCGTTCCGAGACTTTACGGAACCCCAAAAATATAAAATAATCACGCGAGTGGAGCAGCAGACAATAACTAGTTACTGATAGGGACGTATCATGAATAGAATATCCATTCATCATGGGTGCGATGTTTTATGAAAAAGTGGTGACTACCGAAATTGATTCAAGATGATTATTTATTTCTGTGGTGACATATTAATTCTTCCTCCAGCCTAGGTTACACACGACAAACATTTATGTAAACCTCTTAAGCTAAGCTAAATGATTGTGTGAACAATAGTTTCACATCAGTATAACACTAGGTTAAGTTTTAACCGGCATAAATATCACATTATACCTATTTTTGTAAGTAGACGTTTCATTGATTTTTGGAACAGTTTCATGAGCGTCACGTTTAAGTTTAACAACTTAAAACAATCAAACCTTATGATATATTTTTAAGACAAATAACATAATAATCATTAGCGTTAATTAACTCGCCTGCTAATAGGGCTCAATTCTAAGCTCATTGAAGTGAAGCTGAAGAAACACAATTAACTATTCGTAGCAACCAGACATTTTATAAAAATATTATATTATATGGCGTGCTGTCTATGCGTGTGTGTCTTAGTAAATAAACTTTTATTTATTAGAAGATATAGATATTATAAAAATGTATTCATATTTAGTTTATTATTTCAATGATTGATTAATGCTACACCTGTCAATAACTAATGATCTGCGTAATTTAAGTGGACAAGTCGACGTGATTTGAATAATAAAGAATCATCATCATCATCTACAACCCATAACATCCTGCTAGGCTCGGGTCTCCTTTCAGAAGAGGGTAAATAACGGGTAATAATAAAGAATAGCCCGAATCAATAACCTAAAGGGACGAATGTAATTTGTCTCACTAGATGGCAGTACACTCCGTTCTATTTAATGAGGTGTAACAGATTTCACTTTAACTTGAGACCATAGGTCCTCCCGCAGACATGACCTGAACACCTCCAGTGTTAGAGAGGTGTAGGATGGACTTGAAGAAAATGGCTGTCAGCTAATAGATGCGGTCGGTCCAAAATCATAGAACCGCATTTCTAAATATATTTAAACAATAAAACTTGGTGTTCTATAGTCGTAACATCGTGTTTATAATGTATTATGGTCCAGATGGTGTCGGTGATGCGTAGCGGGATGGGTTTCGGCAGGAAGCCAACAAACCTAAAATTGTAGTACGCAATTTTTATAATGACTTCTCTGATCATTTCTTAGTTATTTCTACGATTTCATAACATGATAAGAAAATAGTGATATCTACAGCCAATTTAAATCTCTATGATTGAATGGACAAATGTCGAAATAGAGCGTGTTCAGAGTTGCAGTGCAGTTTAACACGAAGAACGCACTTGTGGTTGGAAATTCTTTGTTTTTTATTTATATGTAAGTAAAATAAAATGAAGTCCCCACACACTAACTATGTATCTGTCTGTTTATCTTAAAACCGAGAAACTAGATCGAATGGGTATTCACTAGACTTCTCCAATGGTGCTGCGATTGATGAGACAGTCTTAGATGTAACTCATTATGAATTTTTTCGAGTCATATAGTTCTGGGATATTATGACGATTATTGTTTTTACGATTAACGATGAAAAAATAAGACATATACATGTAGGAGTACATACTTAGTTGGTCATATAACATTTTTTAATGGTAGTTTGATTCAAATATACATGTTTTATAGAAACAGAAGTATAAATCACCTCCGTTACTATATTTTATAAGTAAATTAAAAAAAAATGGTATAAAAAAATTTGATATATGTGTTAGATAGGTATAGCTAGAAATGACAATCTTTGACCTCTCACGTAGACACGTAAAGACAGAAATTGAGTGATGCATCTAAAAGCATTCTTCTTTTTATATCGTAGTGAATGAGATAAGAAATATGTGTAGAAAATATTAATGCAGCTGACATGCTTAAGATATTCTTTCTAACAGTTTATTGATGTTTTATGTATTTCTTTTTGTTTTTCTCCAAAGTAAGGAAATCATTAGGGACGGTGCAATGTTAGAGGATGAAGTAGGGGACTATTTGATTTTAACGAATGAGCACTACGCGGTACCCAAGTAGAGTGTCAGATGGTCAGGGTAGGTCAGATGTCAGAAATTATTGTCTGACTGTAATTTATCTGTTATATGTCAGTACACATACTACACAGTACACATATTTCGTAACCAAACAATTCGATGGAGAACTGGAGTAAGTAACCCCTATCGCACGGAGAATCAGCACGCTGAAGTGAAAGTGGGCTAGTTATGTGCTTTTCATCAAGCAGAGTACAGTCACTTTGGCAGGTTTATAGTTATAGAAAAAAATGTCTCCTGGCGGACTGACGGTCGTTGGAGTCGACACGTGTTAGAGTGGAAACCGTGATTAGGCAAACATAGTATAAGGCACCCTATGTCACGATAGATCAACGATTTAAGGAAAATGACTGCCCAAGCCCGGGATGGTAAGCACCCTTTGAAGAGGCCTTCGTTCAGTAGTGGACAGTAATGGGCTGATAACTAATGTGTGCATTTAGAAATATATATATCTATACATATAATAGAGTAAGGTGACTGACTGACTGATATACCTATGCAGAGATAAACGCACACGTTGGACCTAGAATCCTGAAATTTTGCATGTAGGTTCATTATATAACGTAAGTGAGCACTAAGAAAGGAATTTTTGAAATTCCACCCCTAAGGGCGTAAATCAGGGGATAAAAGTCTGCGTGAGCGAAGCCGCGTGCAAAAGCTAGTAAATATAAAATGTATATAGCTGTCTTTTCCACTTATATATATTTATAAGTATGTATAACAGTCTGCTTACCAAAGTACAGACTCTGCCTAGTTTGGAATGTATTGAAGTTGTTATTATTATTATGTGGAACTAGTATATTCTTATTATTATTTTTTATAAAAAAAAATGCACGAATCTTAAAAGTATAATGTAAAGGTTACTTAAAAGTTCAAATTAAAAGAATTTAATTTAATATAGTTCCCAATCAAAGTGATCGCTATATATTCTTTAAATAACTTTCATCAGAATCTTAAAGCGTTACAAGTAATTCATAGTAACACGGTCAGCGCATGCGTCTCGCTATCACCGCGGTGCGTAACGCTTATCAGCGCATCAGCACGTGAATGTAACGCAGTGTGTTTTGTCTTAAATTAAACAAATTGCTTGTTTGTTTAAAGTGGTTTGCAGTGCACTCACCTCACACGACCACATTGACTTCGTTTTTGCAAAAAAAACATTTGATAAAAATAATATTTTCATTGTATTCATAATACAAAATATATACCTATTATACATATACAGATATATGACAAGGACAATTAATTAAGCTCCATTATGTCCCAGTTCTTTATGGGCTAGCTTTCTTGAAGTAATCGTTAGTTAAAATATACCCCCATATATAACTATATATTTATATAGATTAGTATACACAGAAAAAAATGTAGAAAAACCAGGTACTATGCTGGAAGTGCAACTAACGTGGAACGCTAATATTAGCGTCCTCGACGATTTCCCTTGGGCGGTGTAAGATGCTTTATACGCATATATCATTGTTGCTGCACACTGGACCAGGTAATTAAACCACTAATCTAACTAAAAATCAATTACTATTAAACTAGATTAGAATGAGATAAATATACTCTGGTAATAACAGTCTAATCTACTAAGTAACTGTTGTTTTGTCTAAAACTAAAAGAACATAATTTATTTGTAAAGTGCAATTGACGTCTATAAATTAATTAACTCTATTTATAGTCTGTGTTGTGACGAATTAAGAATGTGAACACTGACCACCCCCCATCCATCCCGTGGTTGTTGTATGAGCTGACTAAAGGAGATGATTTCAGCACGGTTAGGCCGGCTCGACCTGGGCGTTACTACCCTCGCACAGAAGATCAACCTAAAATGGCAGCATTTGTGCTGTCGTGTTTCGCTAGTGAGTGCGAGACCGGAAGCCCAATGATGCAGAAGCATCACTAGGCCGCAATGGTGTGTGTCACCATGTTGTATTGTCTGCATTCGCAATGAGTATGGTGACCACCATTTTTCACTGTCACTGACAAACGCAATGCAAAGAGTACTAGACCATCTCATTTGGCCAACATGGTATAATAGGCCAATACTTCTTTTCTACGAAGAGGTCAATATGCAGCAGTTAACTATTAAAGAAAGGTGATTGTTAACTGTAGTATTTTCCTCATAGTCTAATCTTTATAATCAAGCAGAGTGTAGGACTATTAACTTATCATAGAATTTAAATTTAGAGTTTGCAAAGTAGAATTAAATACTCTCTCTTCTGAGGAGAGTCCTATGTCCAACAGTGGACTGTTAAAGACTGTTGATGATGATGATGATGAAAGTAGTAATTTGTGGCTCCTGACGTGAACCAATATAACCTCGTAGTAATTGAAGGCAAATTTGATGTGTCGTTTATTATAATTGTTTATGTAATACCTTTCTTTGGTAGTATATAACAGACGATAAAAAAGTGACTACCTACTTAATGGAAAACAATCTATAAAAACTGCGATATTAAATCTAATTTCAGGTATTGAAAATTAAATTAACATTGAACAACAACAAACAAACAAGTTAACATAAACTTAGACTTACTTGGTGCTAGCGTTGGAAACGTAATTAAATTTGTTGTAAGTTTTTTCTTTGATAAATTAACCAATATAACTTGACCCATCACTGGCCATCACTGTACAGGCATTAATCTGTACATTGATGTATCGCGACAGTTTGAATGGGCTGGATTACTTGTAATTTGATGTAAACTTAACTTTAGGTGTCTGTAATAATTAATGATTAAAATTCTTGAAAATTCTCACGGTTCTATTAGGACTCTGTACAGAATACTTATTTATCAACTATGACTTGTTTTGACATTAACGCCGTACATTATAAGTAAAAAGAACAAAGTCGCGTTAACCGGGCCACATTTGATCCGTTTCTCACATGCCTTTGGCATAGCTTTATCGGTGAGCGAATTGCCGTGTCATATTCGTTTGGCGGAACGTATTATTTACAAATAAAGCTTGCCGCGGTCCATTGTTGGTCGCTCCGTGAAAAATCGTCTCGTTTCTAGCGTAGCGACGTGCCTTACCGTGCCGATAAAGGGTTTCGGGTACCAAATATTTAATACGATGCTTGTTAGCCTAATGCGGCGACCGAAACGGGAGGTATTGTTTTGAACTTGTAATTTTTGTTATATTTTTTAGGCCATTTCGAAAGTTATTGGATTGTAAGGTATTGTTTTATGGCGTACAAATGTACGTTGTAAATATGAAAATCATATTGCTAGAGACTTTTAAATACAGAATTATTGATAACTTTTATTTCCAACATTTAACAGTGAGTAGGGAATATGAAGGCATTTGTACTGCGCAAAGTTATTGATACATTGTAGTTCTTTAGTTGTAGATGAGAATTTCATAAACTTTGAACTGGGTCTTGAGAAGTTTGTACTTGTTTTTCTTTCTGTTGTGAGCAGTTAATTTTATATGAATATTTTGTATGTTGTAAAGTTTTCATATTTTGTATCTTGTTAACGTGTATTGTAAATTAATTTATTTACATTAATTTTTAAATAAAATAAAAATAGTACAGAATTAAATTCAATAAATTATGTATTGCGATAAAACCGCTGCCGTGCCGGTTGGACATAATAATATCAACGTTGATTAGACATTTAGTTGATGAAAGAAGATGAAATTGATTTTAAAAGAATTTACCGACTCCGTTAATCGAAGAGTGGTTCCCGTTTGAACACAAATCGGGCGAATCTGACATCAAACGAAGATAAAGAAACCTCAAACATCCCGTGTTATCAGTGGACACACCAAAATCCTTAATTCACTTTGTTGAACTTCATATTTTGTGTTCCTACCTATTTATAAAAATCTCTATTTCACAGATTAGATTTTGGGTACTGGAGTAACAAAACTATTGAATAAAACAAGACATGCTTTGTAACCCTTACATTTTACATACATACATAGGCAGACGTCATAAAAAAGTATCGAAAAAGTTTTTTGAATGATGGGCATACCCATAAATAATGACTGATTTACAATCTAAATGATGAAGTTAAATGAAGTTGGTTAAAAATCTTATTTATTTGATTTCTTTCACTACTTAATTCCTTACTCTAAATGTTCTTAAAACGTTTTTTTGTTTAAGTAAACAATGGTTTCGCAGGCCAGGACGGTGGAGCCGATACGATCGCTCGTGACTGCCGCCCACGAGACGTCGATAACTTCATTTCAATGTTGAGTAGGGCATGGTGTTAGTGCCAGCGGTTTTATACCAACAAGGTGGTACTAAGGTGCTTATGACTGTAAATGAAAACGCTAAATTAGCTAGTGGCAGTCAGCTAACTAAATATAAAAGTTATAGTGTGTTTATATACTAGGTAGTTTATATTTGTTTTTTAAACATGCAGAATTTAGTTACCACTGACACATACATACAGCAAGTGGTGACAATGTCAATGACAAATGCAACTAAACATAATATAACCTAATTAGGATGTCTGTATGTGAAATATATGTTATTAGTGTCATCGTAATATATTTGTTGTAAACAGTGGTTTGAATATAAACTTTACATTCAGATAAGTTGAAATTTTAACATTAAAAAGCGCCTAACTTATTAAAAGACATAAATTATAGCTTTTAACAGGGCTCTTAGCTATAAGATCACTGTGTAGTTAACTATTTTAAGACTGAAATGGACTTACCTGTTAGTTATAGACATGTGATAAACAATCAGGAGAATTTCAGATATATGATAAATATTTTATTTGTATAAAAGACAGTCGCTGCACTAGAATTTCTTTGACACGAGAGTCATTTTACCACAGATCCAAGACACACACAGATCTATAAAGATTTACTTTTACAGTCTACCACTTTATCTCTTTTAAATTCTCACGTAGTTATTTAAAGATAAAGGGACGTTATTAAACATCAAAAGTTCTAACATTTTCAATATAAACAATGTTACGCTTTACCGAGGCTCAATTATCTTCTGCTAGTGAACTTTCTTTTAAGTGCAGAATAAATAAATTCATAAATCAAAATTCTTAAACCTCTTGCTTTTCTTATTCCCTATTTTGTTGTTTTTCACAAATACTTTGCTAGTATTATAAAAACAGTTAGATTCCTGCCCGCTAGCATAGCATACCCACATCGTGAATACACATAGTTTCAAGGTATTTGCGCTAGAGAATGCTGTGAACTAAAATTATATCGCGTTACGTTCCATTATTTGCTGTAAATTGTTTATTTTTGTATAACCTTCTAAACTTTATATAAGAGGCTGTAATGTCTGGATTTAAGTTATTAAACAAAATACAGAAAGTGATGACTGTTTAATATCAAAATGAAGTTTATATTAGTCTTTAATATGGTAACTAATGAATGGGCAATAAACATTATATTTCAATATTCATTTTTAAATATTAAGAAATTAATAATTGAATTAAAGTATCTACTATGGGACTATATTCATAAATTCAAACAATTTGTTTTAAAAGGTGACTGTTTAGCATAAACGTATATGAAGTAATAATTAAGCTACAGATTCTTAGTTAAGTATTAAGTTGGGGAATATTTAACTGGGCGCTAAGAAGACTTGCTTTAATTTCCTCTTCACACCAGACGCAAACACAACAGTCATTAAAAACTTCGTCAGCCGAGATTTCCCGCGATAAACTAAAGAGTATTTAAAAAATTTCTAACGTCCAAACGGTATTTCCTTTACGTCTTATTTAAACTAAGCAAGTTCGATCTAGATAGGGAAGGGACCACACGGGGATGTCTCACTCGGGAGTAGAACCTGCTATCTTAGATCTCGAGACCGCCGGATGCATTTAATTATCATTTTAAAACCAAAGGCCTCGACCGGTCACTACGGAACGACATTTATTTTTGGACACCGAACTGAGATAACGTCGATTTAAATTTTTTTTTAAACGTACCTCAGGTTTTTGAAGTTTTAGTGAAGATATGATAGCCCGGTGTCGTTACCTGACGTCTGGTGTATCTCGAAAAAAACGAAATAAAAAGACGGTTTATGACAAGATTTCAACTGTTGCAAAATTTGTAGAATATAATTTTTTCTCACCCAAAATACCCTGACAAAATAAAGATAGTGGTAAGTAAAATAGTTTATAAAACTCAGTTTCAGTATAAGTCTTTACCTATTAAACAATAAAATAAAATATTTTTTAGAATGATTCGCATAACAAACGTAAGGGTACAACGATGAAAAAAGTACTGACGAGTTTTCACTTACTTGTGAACATCATATATCAATAGGTCCGTCCCGTTTATAAAGAAATTTTAAGTACTTATTAAAACAGTAAATCGTAATAAAAACCACAGAGTGGTCATTAACTATTCTATGATAAAAGCTATGTACATGTATTATATCTACAGTGAGGGAGTCTTAAAAACGCTATTTAAAAGTTGTTAAATCGAGTACCAGTACAGTGCGCGTATGTCCCTGAAGTTGCTTGCGTCCATAGGGTAAATATAAATACATACACCATATGTAGAAATAGAGAAGTAGATTTGTCTGTCACGTTATAAAATTGCCTTAATTTATTCTTAGACTAAAATCTGTAAAAATGATTCCTGATCTATCGCTGTTACGGGACTCCCTACAGGTACAATAGAGTCGCATCATCACGATACGTCAACAGCCTTAAACAGTAAATTGCTGGACATAGGCTTCTCCTTAGAAAGAAGGCCTTGACCTACTATAACACACTAGCCGAACAATTTGGTGTAGATTACATACTTTAATAAGGTCATGGACTTGAAACCAATATAGTCAAACACTTGAAAATTTAAATCTGTATGAAGTGACGTTACGCGCTAAGTATATGCGCGGATGTATGGCGCATTACACTTACCTTCCTTACTTACCTAAATAAAATTACTGACCGATTTTCCTTTCTAATTTGGACTTTACGGGTACAGTGTGCACCTAATACACCACCAATAAATACCCATATTTGTAAAACATAATTTAAGTACCGACATCAAACTTTAGTAATAGACGCTCTGAGTTCTTAGGAACACTTAAGAGTTTCTGGTAGGAATTATAGCAATCATTTTAAGGTGTAATGTGAAGTTATGAATTAAACTTAGTGCCAGCTATCTGTTGAAACAGTTATAGTTTTAATATAAATATTATCTAACTATTGTTACTTTTTAGGATCTTCTCTTCGGATTATTTTTATTGAAGATGTATTTCGTGTTCAGGCTTTATTAAGTCGTACACTTAATGAAATTAAACTTGGGTCAAGTAAATCCCTCATTGATTTCTTTCTTTACATTACTGAATATCCATCTTTTGAACTGTGTTGTCTTTTTGGCATAATGTAGGTACAATGCAGGCTGGTTGACGATCAACATTTTAAGATGATTTGAAGATGTGTGTTCACTTAACAACACATGGCAAATTCGAAATTTGAATATCTGAGGTTACCGACGCGACTCATATTTCTGGTTCCGTATTACGACACTCAAATATCAAGTCTCATAAACAACATGGTTTTCAATTGTTATTTTATGTAATTGTGAAAGCACCGTATTAGAATATGTCATGTAAAATATTTATTTAAAAATTATTTTGTATTTGTCAATAAGTGTGGGCGGCACTTAGCCAGCTTGTTTTTATTCAAATAATTTGCACATTCCGACGCACGCGTTTAGCGCCATTATAGCACGAGGTCGTTGACTGTGATTCTAGATGTGACAATTTGTGACGGTCTCAATATGTATCTTTTTTATTTCTACAGGACATCATGTATTAGGTGTCGTGTACATTACCATATTTTAATATACTTTATTTTTGAATAACGACTACTTTAATCAACATAGTTATACATTTAGAATAAAACTAGATATGAATGTTGCAGTCAGAATTATTAAACTTTCAAAAGAATTTTTAACCCACATAGAAAATCAGTCAAAAGTTGTTTTTACCGCGATATCACACTGTTTTAATCTGATCTAACCGAAGTGATTCACACACAATATAGAGGATTTGCCTGATAATGAACACTGTTCTAACCTAACCAAACAATTGTTGAAAAGTAAATGATATCTAATATATCAGTCAAAAATACTGTTGCCTAATGTTGGATCAAAATAATTGTGACCAGTAGAGCTCCGATTAAAACATATATATTTAATACGAGTATTGTTTACATAACATCACAATTTGTTGTTGTTGATAAGTAACCACTTGTAAAATTCAATCCATACTAATATTATAAATTCGAAAGGAACTCTGTCTGTTTGTCTGTTAATAATATTCTCCTAGCCGATTACGGCCACGGCGGCCAGTCTCAACTGAGACCAGCCAACTACGCAGGAGATATTATAATATTATAGTGCATAAGTGTGTGTGTGTGGGTACACTCTCTGTTCCCTCTCCCTCATAACCCGATGAGACGGGTAACCGACACGATCGGGGAGAGATCAGGTGCAGGACTCACAGCTCTCCGAGGCACGGGGGTTAAGACCCCAACTTCCAAACTCCGAGCTGTTATTAAGTATTTCTATAATCAGAAAAACTCAATAACACTTTGGGCCCTACCTGGGATTGGAACCTGAGACCACTTGATCGCCAGTCGCATACGTTAACCGCAAAACCAACGAGGCGATTTGTCTGTTACGATATGTTTGCTTTCACCGTTAGACCGCTGTACGGATTTCAATGAAGTAAAGTCCCACTGGAATGTTGTGCGGCAGTTGTATTTATAAGTAAAAAAATAATAAAAATGGTATAATATATGCATGACTGTTAGATTCTAGTGTTGGCGAAAATGTAAGCACGTTCTATGTTTCTAAGTTCGTGATGCAAGTCTCTGAAGCAATATCTTTGCAAATTTAAACATTAATCATTTTTTATGCTTGTTGGCGATCAGAAAATAAATCACATTCAATTTATTATGCTCTTCTACTTCGAGGTTTTTATTTACTCCTCAAATACTTTAGTTTAATGTGTTTCCGCTAGGTCAACATTTTTATTGGTATTTAATATTTTAATAAAATCTTTTAAAGTGTTATTCCATTAAAAAAACTGGCTGTACCACGCCACGTTTAATTGTGATACTTTCTGGTTTTATAGATGAGCAGGGACAAGCAATACTGACACGAATAGTAGATAAAAACAGTCTTTGAAGTTGAAGCAGTTTGTACATCGTGTCCATATTTAAACACAATTGGTGCATAACTTTATGGGTTCTTGAAGCGTACACAAACCGACAAAAGACATTTATGTAAAAAATTAAATTATCATTTTATCTGTAAGTAACTTTCAATAAAGACCTCAAAAGTTCAAAGGGAGAGATCTCCCTCCATTGAAATTGGTATTTGTTTGAAGATTTATTTAGAAGGTTCATTACTTTTTCCTTCTATTTTTTTCTTTCTTTTTGCCAGTTTGATGTGCTTTAAACACAGAGACTTTAGAATTATACATATAAATAAAACGTATCTGGGAATAAATAAAAAGACTAAAGTATCAAAATTACTCAATCTGACTCTCAGGTCAACGTCAGATTCGATGTTTTTTAAAATAGAGGATTCGTTTAGGATACACTTTATTTTTAATGTATCTAATATTTATGTGTATTTAAGTATTTTTTATTTTAACAGGTTATACGGTTCCAAACGCTGCGCCCGATGCAACACTCCTATATCTGCGTCGGAGCTGGTTATGCGTGCACGAGATTTGGTGTTCCACGTTCACTGCTTCTCCTGTGCACTCTGTAGTACCCCCCTCAATAAGGGAGACACCTTCGGTATCAGGGATGCGGCTGTTTATTGCAGGTAAACCACGATTGTAGATACTTCTAAAATACAGTAAATTCAAACCATGTAATAAGGTAGAAATTTGACATAAAAGAGTTCTAGAAAAAAGTGTTGTAGATGAAATGAGATTACACACTTTGCAATCCAAATAAATTTTGTCTATTGTCGTCTACCTTTTTACGTTTGAAATTTAAATTTATTCCTAGAAAGATTTAGGTTACCAACTTCATTGTAGGTGTTTTGAAGATAAAACTCTTTAGCTGTTTCGATCTGTAATTTTCTCTGGTAAGGTCTTCGTTTGTCTTCGAGTTTTTAGTATAAAACCCACAAATCGCTTAAGTCCTGGATCATTATCGCGATGTATCCCACGGGAGCCGGAGATTCGAGGGGATTTTCCACCCCTTCACTTCAAAAGGTCTTTGGCTGTACGCAGACAAAATTAAAACATAGAACAATTTAATACCACTTATAACGGCTCAAATTAGTTATCTGTGGCTGTTTTACGCGAGTGTAATACACATACCAACTGTCCATTAAATGAACGGGGTATGTAATGTACAAATATAATTTGAATCCATAATAGTTTAATACATTTCGCTTGATCACATGAGTGAAACGTAATTGAACAGAAATAGTATTTATAAAGTCCCACTTAATTTATTCAATGTGGATTAATGTGCAGGTACATAAAAACAGTTTTAGTACCTACTTATATCTCACTCACAGAATATTTTCCTACACAGGCTGCATTACGAAACTATGCCGGAGTACGGAGCGCACATGGCCATACCTGGTCCGCCGCAGATGTGTCCCGGACCTTATGGCGGTCCACCCCCAGGTCCACACTACCCCCCATACCCTTCCCCCGAATTTGCTCGGGTAGATACTGATGTTCCTAAAGGCCCATTCTTCAATGGGTCCACCGCTCCTCCGCCACGACAGAAAGGCCGCCCCAGAAAAAAGAAGCCAAAGGACCAAGATATTATGTCAGCTAACCTTGGTGAGTCTTTAAGAATGCACAGCGAATTATAAATATTGATTCAAGCGAACTTATAACGTATATATTCAACGGTCGTTGTTACATGGAACATTGAGGTCGTTTTGCCGACAAAACGCTTACAATTTTATTAACACATTAAAGTCAAAACCGCACTTACCATCGCCAGATTATCGAACTGACTTCCCGAGTGTTTGTTTTTATTTTTGTTTTATATACAGAAACCTGTCTTTTATCTGACGGAGTTCGGTTGGAGTGGTGAGACAGGAATTCTTTCTCAAGTTTGAAATTAGAACGTCACATGCTTAAGTTGTTTAAAATAATTTCGTATGTAAAGGTAGATTAAATTCTTAACAATTTGCAAAAGTAAAAATAGTATAGTTTAAACATTTTCCTGTTAAAGCTGTATTCCGCCGCAATAAGGCCTAGTTTTTGTTATTACGAAGGTAAAGTTTATCTTGTCGGAATAAAACATTAGTAACATCGGGAGCCAACGTTGTAGAAACCTTACACAAACTTTCCTCTTGAAAAACATATTAAATCTCAGCATGAGTAAAGTAAAAATCTGAAAGTTAAATAAACGAAACAAATTATGTCTCGCGTGAATTTGAATGTATAACGCTGTATTATTTTTATTGCTCTAATACCGTTTGGAGTTCTATTTTTAAAGAAGTTGAAGAAATCAACAGACACATATCATTGCATTATTACACACAGCAAGTGTTACAGTTTTTGCTTTCATTAACTCTGCACGATTACCTATTAATTAATGTGGTCCATGGACAGTTCATACGGTTGAACGACTTCCCCACAGTATCGCGGCTATGGGTTTATTTATGAGGTGTTTTAAACTTTCAATCTTAAAACGTTTCGTAATGAAAATTCTATATTAATTTACAAACGCTCATTTGCCGTGAAGGTAGCGGAGTTGTTCCCATTTTGTCGACTTTAACAATATTTTTTTCAATTACCTCGGTCGTTTTTGTGATAAGCGATATGTGATGTAATGATTTATAAAAATAAACCGAATGTCTCTCACGGCAGGAATTCATTCAACACAAACAATTTGTTCTCATTAATGTTATCAAATCTTATCATTTATATATTGAATCAATTGATTTGATGACTTTATTCTTCGATTATCTATATTTATTTAAATATTATTGGTTGTTATTAATAATCATTTATTAATATTTGATCTTTTTCTTGTATTCTGCACCTTCATTTCTTGAGGATTTGAAACACTAAGCTCACATTTTGTTTCTATAAACACCTAATGATAGAGCCATTATACGTAAAACCGCCTATCTACAATTAGCGACGACAAGAAATTACACAATATCTATGGCATTGCCCTTTACATAATGTTGAATGGTAATTTAAATTTTATTATCAATCACAAACAAACAGCCGAGCCGGCCTAGCTCGACGGCGCCGTGGAGAGTTTCAATAACCTAGAAATTATTTAAATCATAATTTAATTCATAAATTATGTAAAGTAACTCGTGTGCTTATCAAAAAAACTTAAGCTAATATAAATAATTTTATACAGAAGCATTATGTGGTGTTGCTACTTTAATAAAAGAACAAAACCGTTTTTGGGCTGTTTCTGGTTTTCGTAAAGATGAAAATGTATGCCAATTCGGTAAAGATGACCAAAAATTTACTTAATGTTCTAAAATAGCTTCGTAACCAGTTTCTCACATGCGAGCGAGCAGTTCGCGTGACGGTAGGTTCATCATACCCTAACATTTCAATGAACCGAACCTATGGTTCTAAGTGTAGGGAGCATTTCGGCATGAATAATCAGAAAAGGGCTGCTCACCCATAGTAAACTTTACATCTTATATAGATGTAAAGTTCACTATGGAATTTTAAGTTTAGAACTTAATTTTTGGTTGAGATCTGTTTCCATAGACTATAGTAATTTGTTCTCATGAATCTAAGCATTAGCCGATAGTTTTTTTGAAGTTTGAGATAACTTTGTTAAGAGTAAGGTGTTTATTATACGAGTGTTACACAATACATCATTTGACTGTCAAATTTCGACTGCTCCAAATGTTCTAATTTATTTTGATTACCAGTAAACTTGAACGTAAATACGTGTTTGTTTCTGAAATCTGTGCAACTAATTATAAAGGATATACAGTCAAACCTGGGTAAGTGAGAACTGGATAAGTGAGAAAACTCTATAAGTGAGAGTAATAGCCAGGACCCGTCATTTTAAGCTCCCAAAACCTCTATTAGAGAGAAACAGAAACCTTTGTAAGAGAGAGTCGCTTTTCCCTCATGGACCTCCGTAAGTGAGACTGCTACTTATCTATACCTCTATAAGCGACAGTCGAGCCTTATTTATTTATGTATGTATGTATGTATTAGGAGGAACAAATCACAAAACAAATTACAAATCTGCTATTTTATGACTTATTCTTAACTTTCGTGGAACTTCTTACCATTGTTTTTGTATTGTTTTCTCGTCAATATTGTTCCTTTTCTATTTCGTGGAACTAAAAGTTCTAATTAAAATAAAATTACATACATAGTGCATGAATATACGTCTTGTTATTGCTGCGTACCTCTATAAGAGAGAAACGCTACACATGTACCTGCATTAGCGAGAAACTCGGGTTAGTGAGAAACCTCTATAAGCGAGAATGAGATTGTGCTCCCTTGAACTCTCGCTTATCCAGGTTTGACTGTAGTGGGTTTTGTATTGATTGTATGGTTTAATACTACCCTTTTTAAAATATAAAGAGAACTTTCATAGACATTTAATCTATCGACGATTTTTTATGTGTATATACTTTAAGCACATACACTTAAAAATATAACGATTGTTCGATCGCAAAAGACTTTTATTACAAATAGACACTTCATGATTTTAGCTATTAGGTGCATGTAAAATGCACTGTTAAAATGCGTAGAGTCTTATGAGAAGAATACTGGCAAAGAAACTCAAGGCAACTCTTTTTAATTATTTTCATGAATAACATATAGCTTTTAATCAATAGATATATGACTATGTTTATCAGTAGTAGTCTGGACGTCTGGTTATCATAATGCAGGCTATACCTAGCTTAGAATTAGATGGTTGTGTGTAACAAGTGTATTAAGTAATTATCGCTTCTTAAAATGTTCATTGGGTTATCGGCGGCTAAATGGTTTTACATCCATGCATCTATTCCGTCCAAGTAACATTTTAATTACCATCGATATATATTTATAAGATTCTCTATCTTTACATAGTTTACATAATATTACAGTGCACTGATATAAATTATTAATAGTAAAGTACTTCACTAGTTTTATAGAACAATTTAGGGTTGATTTCTATAACCAAATTTCAATAATTTTAAGTTCCTAACCTATTTCTTATTTCGAAACCGAGATATCTAAATAATAAAATTATTATTTCAAGATTTAACTGAAGGTTCTATGAAATGAATGAATTATGAGTTACACATGGTTTCCCGGTCACTGATGATACACACACAGAACAGAAAATAAGGTAATGTATATTTTTCTGTTCTGTGGAAACACTAAATGGCGTTTGATTTTTAATCGGTTCGAGTCAGCGATACATCATACGAAACTCAGATCATAAAAATAAGTGTTGTTTCTATGATCTGTGATATAAAACCTCCGAGCCCGTAGTATATTCGAGGGTATATCGAGGTATATCCATACGAAAAAAAAGGTATCTATGAAAAAAAAAATACAAATCCATATTTTCTATACTTCGGTTGAAACCTTTTTGCTGGCCCTTGGAAAAAGAAACCTATAAGATTAAAATCGTCACTAACTGTGATTAACTTTTCTCATCAATTGTGTGTATTTGCGTGTTCATGAAGTATTAACCTCGTATGGGATGTTAAACTAACCTGCTTATGGGAGTATTACTATGCAAAAGAAAGCACTTTTGGTATCATTGTCTTAAAAGAATCCCCGCAGCGCCGTGAGAATGTAGTTTTCATTTTTTTTTCCGTGGAAATTACGTAAAAGTAGTTGAAGTGATAACTCTAGTTTGTTAATGAACTCTTAGGAGAGAGAGGCCAGGTATGCAATGCAAATACATTAGATTACGCCCATTGCCATCTAGAGCATAGAGGCTATAAGTAAAGTAGTTTTTTATCGAAGCGTTATTTGAGATTGCTTACAAACACTGGTAATACGCATGAGACTACTTGTCACATTCATTATCTTCCCGTTTTTCTCGTTATATTTAAACTTCATTTATTTTGAAGTATAATAAAATGCAACATAACACACAATAAAATTTTTAAAAGGTTCGACTCGATTTCTCTTGGATGCCATCGTCATATCTAGATCTTAGTGTCCTTATCATGGTACGGTCGTTGGGATGTCCCCTTTCCATTGAGCAAACAATCATCAAAATCGGTTAATAAACGACGAAGTTATCCCCGAACACACATAAAAATATATATATATATATATATATACGGTCTAATTGAAAACCTCTTCCTTTTTTGAAGTCAGTTAAGAAACGGTAAAAATGGTTAATAAGGGAAGGCACTCAAAGTAGTTATGTGTCAGCGCGATATTAAGAGTCACGGTAACCGCTTTCCAAGACTCTTGTCCTTTAACACTTTGGAAATAGATAATGAATATTAGGTTCAACTTTCTAAGTTGGATTGGTATAGGTACATCTATAGCGAACGAGGGATGAAATATCTTGTAAAGAAATGATGTTGTGTACAATTTCACTAAATTGGTTAGATAATTATATTTTTTACTGCAATATATTTATCTTGTATGGGGTGCCACCCCACGTAATAGGAGACCGAAATACGAGGTTCGATTCCCGGTTTATGTACGCACATTAATCTTATGTCGGATGGGGGCGGGATTGTTATTATTTTTTATTATAAATTTGTCGCATATTGTTATGGTAATGTTGCGGTGTAATATTGTCGGCAATTGAATAAAACGACTATTAAACTTAATCTTTCTCATTGTAGTTCAAGTGTTCAAACTGGTAGTTCCGGATTGACAATAAACTACATTGTTTTGTTGTTTCGTATTGTACTTTTGCAATGCAATTAAATGCCAAACCCACGCATTGTATCAGATCGCAGTCTTAAAACATTTGAATCGTCGATCTCACAGAAGAGTCCACCTGAAAAAATCTAGTATAGTAAATCATGTTATGCGCCTCTATACGTATAGAACAGCTACAATAGCCTGCACGGTCGGTCTAGTAGTTAAAGCGTCATGGCCGGTAGCGACAGCAGTTTTACCGCGGTCGCAGCCTTCTGCGAAGACGTAATTTCGCAGAAGAAGGCGGCGGAGGCGCCTCACGCCGCTCTGAGTGTGGCCGCGAATGGTCGGGACGGGTTTTTCCCTCCATCCGCTCTAGCGGCCACCCGCGAGGGGGCGACGTACGTGTGTGCCGTACGTCCCCTAAATTGAGAGTTACCAGCAGACGGTGCCCGCTTCAGTGCGGGCAGGGTCTGGGAGTCCGCATGCGTTAATAGCTGTAGTTCGCGGATCCCTCCTGTCTCAGGCGCTGATTAGCACACCGTGTGGTTTTAGTCGGTTCGATTCCGATACACCGCCCCGCTGCAAACCCCGGCGGGGTGAGGGCCCGAGGGGTTTTCGACACGTAAAAAAATTTATGAAAAAGTGGTTTAAGCGTAACCGCCGCTCTCTACTGCGCCAAGTGTTGTAGATTCAAATCCTGCATGGGACAGCACTTTGTGTGATCCACAAATGTTGTTCTGAGTCTGGGTGTTCTTTGTGATCGTTTCATGAATGTTTGTAAAGTCCCCCGCGACACAGGATGTATATTCGTAATGCGGGAGTTTTCTCAAAAAACAAAAAAAAGGTAATGCACATCACCTTTGTTTTTGCAGTGGGTGAAGAGCCATTAGACCTGTGGATTTCCAAGCTTTTAGGATTCTCAAAGTGCCTTCGCTTCAAATTTTCCACTTGTTAGCCATTGGACGATACCACATCAAGAATTCTAAAAATTGAGAATGACTCTTTTTAGGATGTAAAGACATAAAAGAAGTTTTTAAAAGAAAATATTATTGATAACTTTTTAATGTCATCCAATTTTTGTTAAAACACATAGCGCCTATATATCCTTTTTCAATTTTGATTGTGTACGAAATAATTATCAGATGATTGTGGCGAAAATTTATTTACTAATGAAGCAATCACCATAAATAAATCTCTAAATCGTTAGTATCGTGCCGCGTGTTAAATTGGACCATAACTACTCTACTTACAACTGATGATTTCATTTCACTTCACTGACAAACTCACTAAATAGTACAATGGATTGTTCTGAAATCAGTGGATTTTACAAGAATACGACTGAAACTCTAGAACAAATGTATATAAGAGTATACATAAGAGAATAACTGGCAGGTACAAAAATTCATTGCCATTTAAAGATATAGTGAGTATGTACAAATGCCAATGTTGAACATACAATTCAAAAATAGTATTTTAAATATTCTTATTGTTCTTTTAATATCTAGTTTCATATAAGGCAGTCAATTTACCTAATAAGAACTAGTCGGCACCTGTCTGGTAAGATTAAGCGATTACTTTGTACAATGCGGTCCTAGTCACTAATAAATTTATATATGACACTGTTCAGTACCGTCTGACTATAGGCTGTTGTTCCATCAACAGCGAGAAGTGGATTGAACGATAGCCTTAGTTCCAGTTGAAAGGGTCTTTGCAATTTAGTAAATCGAGGGATTTAAGCTTATTTTAAGTTTTAAGCTTCATTATGTCATAATAGTTCGGGATCCCCGGCACGGATGATAAGGAGTATTCACAGCGTCTACGAGATAAGAGAGTACCTGAATGATGGTATATTTTTCTTGGTAAATCTTCTTAAAATGAATCCTAGCTAGATCGATTTATCGCCCCCGAAACTCCTTACATACTAAATTTCTCTATGAGCTGTTTTAGAGATTTAGATTATTTAAATTCAAGAATAGCTCGTTTTAAGTTTTTATTATCTAATTTAATATTTATTTAATGAAACTGTTTAAAAACAATCAATTCGTCTTCTACTTGCTTATAAAAGACTAAAAATAAGACTAAGAGTAATTATAATAAATAATCAGTTATGCATCATCAGGTCAGTCGTAATCCGTGGGAGAGCCACTCTTCGGTGTAAATGAGCCGGCTCGACCGGAGTGACACCACGGCCTTACAGAAAACTGGTGTGAAATAGCACTTGCGCTGTGTATCACCGAGTGAATGACGATACCGGAGATCCAAAGCTCAACCCCTCTCCCTTCCCAACCCCAAAGGCCAGCAACGCACTTGTAACGCCTCTGGTGTTGCGAGTGTCCATGGGCAGTGGTAATCACTTACCATCATAAAATACATAAAACACTCACCATAAAAATAATAATTGCTTTTTTAATTGATACAACTTTTAAACAGAAATCGCTTAATCGCTGACAGTAAAACAATTGCCTTAGTCTGCTGCATTTTGCGAGTTTCCACAGTTGGTAAGTTGTATAGTTGTTTTTTTCGCGACCAGTTTTCGAAGTCGTCCGGCCGTAGGTAATGTTGTGTTGTAGCACCGTAGGTTTGCGTAATATGGTGAAAGGTGGAGTCCCACGCTTGTCATACGGTTTCAACGACTATGTGAACTATGTTAGGGCCCACGTAATAAATATTATAATACGAATGGTATTACAGTAAATTATTACCAAATAGGTATGTGCTAATACAGACAAAAATTGATTGTTAGAGGATAAATTAATCTATGTTTCTGCATGTAATCTCGTATATTGTCAACAGTAGCTTTTTTTGGGAACAAAAATAAGAAACATAAACTTTTTAAATGACGTAGATAATAAATTCCAGCCTGCTTTTTCATCACGCAGGAAAAACCACCACTTTTAAGTTGCAACTGTACACAATCGAAACCCGTTTAGGTCTTTATATAATATATGTGAGAAGGTTTGTGCATTTATATCTATATGAATTAGTAATCGTCATTGACAATAAACCAATTAAAATTTCTGTACGTATTTCAAAAGGTACCAAGTTTTGCCACAAACATTTCTGTAACGCTATCGGTGAATCACACTCGAAAATAACTCATATCAGATCGTTGAGAGCACCCGCTGGACGTGAATAGGGACACAGAATAGGCACGTACCCAGTTTGTACGTGAGCCTCTCTAGTTGATGTTGGCTCTTCAATTTGTTACTGTATTGATGTATTTAAGTGTGGGTTCATTTGAATCTGGAATTAGGTACTCATTTTGTTTTATATTTTAATAAGGCAATTATGGAGTATGAGGTAGAAAAAAAAACTGTCTTCTAAATTTGAATTATAAATTAACAGTTACAATTTTTTAAGGGCCTGTATCACTATTTGATGACAAAGTCTCTGATAGACAATTTAATTTCAACTTATCTATGAAATTACTACAAATTTCAGTTTCACAATACCTTCTATATTTCTATAGGTACATATATTTACCAGCAAGCTTTATTTGTTAAATAAATATATGGATGATAAATAACTGAATCTTTATCAGGAACTGGTGAAACTGGTTCTAAATATTTTGAAAAAGAAGCATTATCATCACTTATACGACATTCAGAATTTTTTTTAAATAACCTTCTTAATTTTGTTATTTTATTTTTGACATTGATGTTTTAGTCCTGCCACTCTAATTTAAAGAGTCATGTTTGGCGTCGCAACGCCGCCGTCTCCGTCCATCGCCCTAAGCAAGCACTCATGAAGGGCGGAAATTTTTTTTCACTCTCATCCGCCTAGGACGCCTACTGCGTGCCAAAAGACTAACAGTTCCCGTTACACTTCCCTCCTCCTTTGTAATTGGTACTAGGGAAAAGAGTTCAGTCTATTGTTTAACAACCATTATAGAACAATTTAAACTATTATTGAATACTTATGTTTTAACCTCACGTTAAGGAAAAATGCATACCTGTAACATAATAACAATGTACACATATTATTGATAACAAGTGCGTAAATTGTAGTTATACTCAACACTAGTTGAGACTCGCAGTGTTACCCACGGTTATTATTGTATCTTTACAACAACAACCGCGCGGGTAACGCCTTGGGGTGAAATTAGTAAAGATAAAGTAGCCTAAGTTACTTCCTCTGTAATCAGCTTTCTGCCAGTGAAAGTCCCATCAAAATCGGTCCAGCATTTACACAGAATAGTCGGAACAAACATGTAATCCTTGATTGTTTCTTCATTGCAATTTTTCATTACTAATCATGTTTTCCCGGTAACAGTCGCCAAAGGACGATTATTTCTTTCTTCATGCTTAAAATAGGGACGACCGCGCTTAAATTCGATATCCCAAATCCCAACGGTAGATGGTTGCTTTAGAAAGGTCTTCATCCATAAATACCATTTAAAGTCCATCAAATTACGAATTATAAAAACAATCGCACGAAATTGCTCCCGACTCATATACACACACACACAACATACAATTGAACTATTAAAATATGTGGCGGGCAATTTGAAACTCGTATAGGTATGCATGGAAACTTTTTTTCGCGCAACTTTCTAAGTATTCTGTTAAAAATATATTCCATGGATTATGAGACGTAGCAGGGGCCATGTAAAAAGTGATGTAAAATTTATGCTACATGTTCCATTTTTGAAATGATTATTTGCAGTGGCCAAACAGATATAAACGGCATTATATATCCACACTAGCCGACTCACGCAACCTCGTTTGCGCCTTATATTGCCCGTAGCGTGAAAATTTCCCCCGTTTTTGAAACATTTTTCATCGTTGCTCCGCTCCTATTAGTAGTAGCGTGATGATATATACCCTATAGGGTATATATCATCACGCTACAGCTTTAGCTATAGCCTTCCTCGATAAATGGACTATCCAACACCGAAAGATTTTTTCAAATCGGACCAGCGGTTCCTGAGATTAGCGTGTTCAAACAAACAAACAAACAAACTCTTCAGCTTTATATATTAGTATAGATTTCTCAATGTTTTCATCATCAATAGATATTAAGAGTTCGCTGCTGTATACGATCGTAAGCCTTTTTTAAATGCTTTTAAATTTATAAATTCTGAAACGATAATATCATCCCGGCATTTGATAACCATTTCTCATATCCATAGCCAATGAGAGATTTTGGCGCGAAGTAATAAATTATAGCAATATTTGAAGCAGTTGGATTTAATGTACTCTGTTCACAAATAATATGATGAAATAAAACTATCTTGGCATCCGACAGGGACAGCTTATAATAAAGTTAAAAAAATACTTTTAATTATAATTCGCACGCAATGAAATTTTTGAAGTACATATTACACCTTTAAATATAGTAAGTCCAAATTTGAATGTTAAACTAGAAATAAACTTCTTATATACTGCTTTAAACTTTAATTTAAACCTATTTCTTTCTTTAATGGCAGAATGGTATGAAGGCTTTCATTGAACAAGTTTTAAATACAATTCTTGAATATAATGAGTTGAAATATTCTTAACACATCGAATCTTACTGACATTTTTAAATTGGAAGCTATTATATAGTTCATTTATTATTTGAATGGTAACGAAAAATTGAACTATTTAGTTCCTTGTTCGATGCTCGAGTAAGAAATAATATTCCAACTAAGATCATTATCATTTAGGATTTAAGACTAGCGCCTTACCTAATTAATCTATTGTTACATATATTGTAGTTTGTCTTAGAGATCCTTGAGTAGAGTATGATTTGCCAATGCTCGGTTCAGTCTTCGCTTTCACCATTTTTTTGGTTACGCACTGTCTCTGATTTTTATACGAAAGTAGGTAGTTGCTCCCATGTTACCGTTAATTTATTTCAAAGTTAATTGTCTAATATACAGCTAGACAGTGTTTCAAAATGATTTGAAGGATTATAAAAAGCAAAAATATACGTCAAATGATACATTTATTGCGCGTTTCACAATCACTTAAACCATTTTAAAACGAAAGATATATTTCATAAATCCGACTTTGTGATTTCTGAGTATGGTAGTGTTTGTTAAGGATACGGGTTGTCACCACCACGGTAGATAAGCATGTTATATAATTACGCTATACTTTCCTAAATATCCAAATGTAGTGTCAATAAATTACACATTAACGGGTGACAACACAAAAAAATGTTTCTCAATACAGTAACGGGAGCGGAGAGCCAGCTGCTTACTTAGTTTCATGCGTTCTATCTTTTTGGAGTTCCTTATAATTTTGTAACTGGCCGTCGAAAAAACGTAAACTTATCAACACTTTTTTTCTGCCGACCTTATTTTTCGTATTTGAGATATTCTACAGTAATTTAATTGACGAATAAATGATATAATGTAATTTAAAAAAAAATGACAAATAAAGTATTGTGAAATAGTTCCTTCCTGATAAAACGTGAAGTTGGAATATACATACGTGTTTATTTGTTCCACTTCACCGCGGAACCCGCGTACCTGATTCAAAGGCGACCACCTTTTTACGTCTTTTGTTTTAACTTTTCTACCAAGTGCGTTCTGTTGCACCTCCATAAATTTTGTATAGTGTCCCTCCCGTGATTTATTTCCTGCCAAAATATGTGACTTTTTATTCTTTTACTTTTTAAGTATCGGACATTTCGAGTAGCGTCCACGATCGTTGATAGGGTGGGCGCGTTCCAGTACCGCCAGTAGTTGGTTCAAACACTTTTTTGATTTTTATATTATTTGTAAAACAAAACGGTTTTTGGAGGTGACTCTATTCTTTTTTAATCGTGACTAAGACGGTTTTGGTTTTATTCATTTGATTATTTTAATTCGTAACTGTACTCTAGCTACTTTTTATAAAAAGTGTGGGATAAAGTGACTTACATGTAATATTTTTATTTGTACATAGTTTGAAAAGGCAAAATGTTTGTATACCCTTTCTGCATACTATTTGCAATAAAATAAATATAATACCATAAATTCGAAAGGGACTACAGAACATAATTTGATAAAAAAATATTGAAACGCTTTTGGTATTATTGAAAGGACGACTATTGTACTTCTCATGGTTTGTTACTAAAATTATAAACAATAGTATGAAGTATATATTTTTAAGTGACTTATACCTAAGTTTGATGTTACAGAATAAACATTTCTTTGCATAGGCAACTACGTGAATAAACATTTCTTTGTACTATTTTATTCGTTTATCCACCTAAAGTGGAAACCAATTTTATTGTTCAAGGCAAATTGATATCGATATATTTTATTACTATATTACTTACAAGTTACTTACGTTCAAATCTTCACGGCAATATGGTGTTTAAAGCCTATCGCTTCATTCAATTTCTTGGTTCAATGCATACGGCATATTAAAATGTGTTCTCAAATGGAAATATTATTATATTACGGTTTCTGCAATTGTTACCGTCCATGTAGTTTTTTTCTTTTCATTTATATCATAATCGATTATTGTGTATATTTTTTTGTTTTAAAGCTTATCTAAATATTGCTAATGTAACAAATTTTCTTAATCTCCAGAAAATATCAAGTGCTAATAAATATAGTGGCAACACAATCCGAACCAAAACTATCGTGACCACCAAATAGCTATGATGTTAAGGAAATTAATACTTATAATAGTAATAAACAGTAACTGTAATTAGGATAAAGTATCATGTATATGTTTCGATATTTAGTTTATAATAAATAAAAACAGATGTTATATCGGCTTGTGTCCAAGTAATCAAATGATTTCAAGCCTCTACTTCTGTTCACCGACAGGCGTGATATAGAGGTGCACCGTAACTTTCTCACATCACGATATACGTCACGTCCTTAATGTGATATCCTTGTACATTTTGTTTCTGCCGCTATCTGGCCCGAGACATCTGTATCAGTGGCAAGCCCAGTTTTATTGAATCACTTATTTATAGTCGGGCCTCGGAATGAATTAAGAAATTTTCGGTATAAAACAGAGATGTTAGTACTTTTTTAAAATAAACAGGTTTTTACTTTATTATGTATTTAATTAATTAATTGTATTGTTTTCAGTTTATACAACTATATCTTAAGGGTAAATAAAACGATAAAAAGTAAATTTAAGGTTACAACAAAGTTTGTACTTGTGATTAAAAGAAACAGGCCTTTAATTATTAAGATTTACGCCACACGGTAAGAGTCTGTATTAATGACTACCTAAACTTGGTTTAAAATTTTTGTTAAAAAAGTAGCTTTATAGACACAAAAAAAGGTATGAGATCCACTGGATAACCACATTTTTTGCTATCTTCATTCATAAAAATGTAAGAAGCCTGTTATTTTTTTGCCGAAGGTCATATATTTTTTGAGCTAACATGCGTCACCGCGGTCACTCATATATTTATTCTTTTCTATGTTTATTTTAATAAAACAATTTTATTTTGTTAATTTATGCCAGCATATGAAATACATTAAAAGCAATGTGCTCATAAAATTTTTGTTTAAGCCGTAGGGTGCCATGTTTGATAGTGACGTGATGAAGCTTTGTCGATGGAATTTTATTACCTCTAGTGTATTAAATTAATTAAAAAAATAGTAAATTAATTAATTTACGAGTTTCATTTAAGTCTTTTATTTAATTGATGTTATTATTTTAAATTTGTTATTGAAAAATCAATCGCCTATTCTAACATTTACTTTTTTTATTGAAATATATTAAAAAATGAAAATTTATTGTATTAGTATTGTTCAAATATTATTTAAATTATAAGTGTTATAGTCATAAATTTCTGTTTATATTCAAAATATTACTTTATTGTGCTTTAAATACTTCTTCACTTGTTAAGTTTAATCCACTTCTTCCTTCGTAGTAAAAAAAAAATAAGTGTGACAAGTTCCAGTAAAAGAAATTTTGTTTATAAAAACTTTCTTGATTTATTTAAGGGCTCTTCACATCTAAATCGGGAGGTATGTGGTTATATTTCAATAAATAGTGCAATAGATGTACCCGCTTACACAATTTTTTAGGCTTATTTATTACACTATTACTGTTACATAGCTTTTGAAAATTTATGTATTTCTTTACGACATATCCGATAATATCCCTAGAATGGTAAAATGTACTTTATATGTTTCAATGTAAAATTTTATTAATTTAAATATCGAACGTAATAAAAAGAAAAGGAATATATCTATAGAAAATGGACGCACGCCCTTCACTAACTTATAAAGATTTTAATATTTCGTCGTGATATCAATGTACGTTTGATATCTATCGTTTCTATATAACTCCAACGTTTTAAGTACTAATAATATCGTGCTCTGTTGCATGAGTTAGTGTCACCGGTAGCGCCCCCCGTGGTTATGTTATGCGATACAACACATAATGCCGACGAATTCAATAATTTTACATTTTTAATCGCGTCGACGACTCGAAAATATCTTTAGTTCAAGATCTGTATCTCAATATTGACTTTCTCGATGCTGTACCAGCTTTAAGGGCGGTTGTGCAATCATATTGGTACTTGATATGTATGCATGTATGTTATTATTTGCTCAGACATAATTTAACAAATTATTTTTATTTGTGTGATGTACTAACGGATTTTACTTATATATCTACAGCCCTATAGCTATATTTTCACTATTTTTTTAAGCTACAAGACTTTGACTTTTTACTAAGCTACAAGATATTACAATACTAAGTTTTGAATAAGTTATTACAACTATTATTGTTTTTGGTATATTTTTAAAATGTATAATAGAAAATATACTAAGATATCACTAACGATCATTGTCAGGGTTAAAATTAACTAATTATGAAAATGATAATTAGAATAACAATGATAAGCCCATCGTGAAGTAAATATTTTACTATAAGGACATAAAATTAAGCTTTATTTTATTACTTTTATTGTAACTTACATTTTATGAAGTAAAATAATGACTGATATAATAAAAAATACCAGTTGAAATTATTAGCAGCAACAGTTATACCCAATTGTGACGTTTATTTGAAAATTATATAAAAATCAGAACATTAATAGTTCTATCATAGGCGAACGTACCTATTATCACTAACCGCGGTAAAGCACTTCGAACGTTCGTTTTTGCTATTTCATAAAAAAATGTGGCCACCGGACGAAGTGTTATCGTTAAGGAAATCTCATTTTTTGTTTTCGGCCTTAAAAACATGAATGGTACGTACGATTTATGATATCACATGTCTTTTTATAACCCACCCATGTTTTTTTAAGTTTTTTTCCCGCTCCTTATCTTTACAATTTTGTGTCTCAATCTATTAATAATGTCTTCTTTTAGGATGCGACAGTTTGTGTCGATGGTAATCGATAGCTGACGTGTAATTGACGGTACATCACTAGATGCATTTATTGATTGGTTAGATTTATGTTTCTCAGTGATTTTTATTTTACGACATTAAATTTTGCTGGAACATCGGATTGTAAGCTTATCCTTTACATGATGAAAAATTTAATGCTAACTAGTCGTTACCCAGTGGTCGAAATTTAACCATATTCATTGAATTAGCTTTCTTTTTAACTTTCTGCACTCCTCCCCCTTATAAACTTTTACATCACATCAACAGCCTACAATAGTCTGCATGTTTTTTGTAAAAAGGGGTGCAAACTTTTTGCTTCACGTATTTATATGCAGATAACACTCATTGAGTTAATATTTTTACATTTTACATGGGGTATTTCTAGGACATAAAACCAAGAACAGCGCTTATATAGGATAAGCGCTGTTCTTTCCAAGTAATAACTTCACCATACACCACACTAAACATTGAACCAAAAGTATAATTATATTGTTTTGTTTACTTCTTCTTTAAGAACGTTGCGAATGAGTACACAATACAATTTTGAAAATATTTTATCATAATAATCAGACTTATTAGCTATAAGGTGGTTTAAACGAGTACATACGAGGCCTGCCTTGGTAGTAAAAAAAGTATTATCATATTTTATTACTAGTACCAAAACTCTTATATTTAAAAACGTGGTAAAATATGCATGTCTTTCTTTTTGTTGTGAAGACCGTATCATGAACCTGGTGCACGAACGCCTTAGGCGGCTTTACATCAACGAGCGTACTTTGACCTGCCTCACCTTGTTTATTGACCCATTTTTTGCACATCGCAAGGTGCCGATATAGTATTCAAAAGGTCTTCGTATACTGGTTATGGTTATCACTGGTTGTGGAGTAAATCATGTCGAACAAACACTGGACACTCAACGCAGCACATCGCACGATCAGTGTAAGTTCGTGTGCTTTTTGTATTCGCGTTCGCTTTTTAGAAACGAGGTTAAAGAGAAATTAACTGTAGCGAAAACACGTTGAAGTTCAAATCGACTCACGTACCAGTTACAAGTACTGTTAAATTTTATCACTCTTTAATAAATATTAGGTACTCTTGTTTTTACTTTACGATATACAAATTAGTCCAATAAAAATTTAGATAATTGTGTTTTGATCGCTATAATAAGGAATCCCAAGGATTCGACTTCTGAATTAATTTCATCAAAGTTATATAAAAACCGTAAAAATAAATTAAACACAGACCGGGATTGTAGTATTTTTAAAACGACCATAAAGTCTGCATTAAAAAAATCACCGTTTCTCAGCGGCGCGTTCAAACCGTGGTTCATTTTACGTATCGGTCGCGGCTATTACGAGTATGTCGTACCAAACGGAACACCGCTGCACCGCATAATTACTTACATGCTAATTGTTCGAGTTTCGAAACGCACACTTCTGGTCTAAAATAACTTATCAATTTTGAATTTCCAATTTGTTATAATAATACTGGCTTTATAGTGTTCTCATAAAATATTCAAAATTCTTCTTATTTTATGTAATTAGGTTACTTGACGCTTCAATAAAAATAACAAACTTGATAAACACATCTTTTCTTTTCAAATACAAAAAAATAACTTAACTTATAACATGCCTCATAATAACGTATTGAAAAATAATAATAGGTATGCAAATTAATTAAATTCAAAATCGTTTATTTAATTGAGACACTAAGTGACATTATTGAACGTTAAATTTAAGCTACAGTTAAAAATCATAGATCGACACAAATAGACGCTACAGATGTACCCAGGCGCGGTTCCAAGGGGGGGGTCACAGGGGACACGACCCCCCCCAAAATCGTACACTTGTAATTTTTTTTAACCTTTTTTTTCTCTCCTTAGTTTCCATAATTGTTCAATCGACATAAGAAATCAAAGGATAGGAATTGTTTACCATCTATAAATTACAACTGTAATAAAATGTGGACAACAAAGCTTTGCCCTCCAAGACTCGTGATTCAGGCTTGCTCTACCATAAAGACTCAGATGACACTACTAGTCCGGACCAGAGTTTCTAGGAAAAGTGCTAGACAGACAACTCTAGTCCGACGTGTGTGAGGCATTGGAGGGAGAGCTGGATCTAGCCATATGGAGACTGGCTTCCCGCAATACCGCTCCATGACCTGATGGTATTCCAGGTCGGTGCTGGGAGACAAACTGAGGCAAATTTTCACTCAGTGTTTCGGCCTCGGTATCTCCCCCCTAGACTGAAAAGAAGCGAGACTGGTGCTCCTCAAAAAGTAAGGTGCAGATGTTATCTTTGCGTTCCAAGTTGCCTGAACGAAACGGAGAAACTCTTTGAAAGAGTTATCTCTGACAGTATCAGCGGGCAGCTGTGATCGGGAGGGTCGTGTTGACAGTAAGCTTTGATATCGTTAACGCTTTGTTACGTCGTTGCTAGTTAACGTCTTCCCTGGCGCGCTATCAGGGCGGCCCTTGAATATTACATGGTGCCGCCTCACCTGCATGCCGTCATAGAGGCCTATCTGCGTGTCAAGGCAGTGAAGTTTGTCGACCTGAACGGAGTGGCAAATCGAAGAGAGGTATGTTGTGGGGTTCCCCAGGGATCTGTATTGGGCCCATTGTTATGGGCCTTCGCAATAGTCTGCCTCAGGTCTCAGTATCGCCTGCTATGTAGACGATACAATAATACAGGCTAGAGGGTAACGCTTCGGGGAGGTGCTTCTGCTCGCCGAGCAAGGAGTGGCTTGTGTTGTGCATAAGGCTCGTGAGTTGAGCCTGAAGGTGGTGCTTCCATGGCTTATGTAAGCACCAAGAACCACCCAGCTCATGTCTCTGGGTGGATGACACTGAAGGCTAGGTGAGCTAGTACATAAAGTACCTAGGTTCATCCTGGACAGTCGGTAGAGCTTCGAAGAGCATTTCGGGCGGCTAATCCTCCGAGTACGAGCGGTAGCAGGAGCGCCACATCGTCTGCTACTCGCCCAGGTTTGTGCCAGCCAACGCGCCAACAAAGCCAAAGCTTCGATAGGGAGAACTGACTGTGTCACCTACCGACTCAATCAGATGCTCACCGGGTATGGTTGCTTCGGTGAATATCTGAACAGAATCGGACGTGTGGTTATGGCACAATGCCACCACTGCGGACAGATCTGTCGGAACCTGTCACCAGTATTGATCACGGCAATACTGGCAAGTAGGGAGGGATGGGAGGCCGAGGGCCGCTTCTGTGGAGACGTTATGCTCCAGAAGGAGCCCGCAGAGCGTGATCGAGAAAGAGCCGATTCAATAGCGACCTGCCACGGGGTTGAATCTAATTACCCTGGGATGTGCCTCACTTGTGAGGTACGGCAGTGAGTACTCCAGATGCCGCTGATGTGTTTCTGGAGCACCTCTTGACAGCCGAGTTAGGCCGCCGCGAGGTTTAGAGGATAGACTGATTTGCCCGGAGTCCCACATACACCCTTCATGTCCCCCCTCACCTCCCCCCACGGTGCTAGGTCCTCTAAGTATTCATTAAGAGATTGTCCCACACGTCTCAAATATTCAAATATTGTCATCTTAATAGACTTACCAATAAAAACAATACATATCCATTTATTTCTAATATGTGTAATAAATTTTAATATTGTCTAATTTTTTCGACTTAAATTAATTATTAGTGACCCTCCCCAAAATTCCAGGCTGGAACCGCCCCTGGATGTACCCTACTGTCAAGGTAAATTAGGTGACAGCACCAAAATCCACTGCTTGCTTGTGTCAATAACTTCCAGTTTCCAAAATGTGTAGAGCCTTAAGAGAAGAATACTGAACAAGAAACTCATGGCCACGCTTTTAAAAGTCAAATCTTCACCTACAATAGTATAAATTAAATTAACTTCACTTTTTATTATTACACTTAGAGAGAATAAAACGTCATAAGTACCAAATAAAAGTTACACACAATTAATATGCAAGTACATTAAACAAAAACTATAACCCGACTACGTAGAAATGTTTTGGTAAAATTTATATAGCCTATGGTAACCGGGACCCGGGTCATTGACATCTCATTCATTAAAATTAGTTCAATAGTTTAGACGCTACATATTGAATATAGAAACCTACATAGACTGCTTATAATATTTAACCTTCCTTTTGATTTCGCCGTAGTCAGGTGAAAAAAGTTAAATTACCTAGTATTGTTGTTAGGCAAAGGTAACCGCAAATCTTTAACCGCTCCTGTAAACATCGCGGTAAGTTTCGGTTTATTTATTAGTAGTATTTATCGGTCGTTAAAACGAAGCCGCGGCATGAGTTTGTCACGGCGTGTGACGTCACTAGTCGTATTGTAACGGCAAACAATGCGCCGTGCGTGCTACGCTCGATTTATGACCGTAGGTCTCAACCGGGTTTTAGATATTTAACCTGAATTATGATGAATTTTCTCAGTATCAATTAATTGAAGTACTTAATGAGTTCATTGAGATCTAAGATAACAGTGCTATTAAGCTGTTCAGACAAAGATAACAATTTAAATTTTAATTTGTTATCAGCAGCAGCTACCTGAATTACATTGCTCAAAATCTTGGTAATTAAGCTAGCAAGTTAATAACTAAATGCAATGATGAAATTTTCCAGTGGGGATTATTATTAAGTTTTTATTTATGGCCAAAGTCATTGCTTTCTACATTTTCCTATCACTATACATCACAAATATACCACAAGAGTTAGAACTTGTTCCGAGTATCTTGACTGACTCGACTCGACAAAGTAGTAATAAAAATGACAACGAATTGCTGACCCTAAATAGTTTCGGAAATAAAGGATAGAAAGATAATTACACGAATGACGAAGTGTTACATAACTACCTAAGCGTCTGTCTTGCACTACCTCTACTTGTCAGCCGGAGCGATCATCAGAAAAGACCACGGATATTATGAGGTGTGCTCTAGATGTTTTCTGTAAGATAAATTAATACTCCAAAATTCACGTCGAATACGGATCAAGTAAATACAATACGTTAACACGTTAACTTTAGTTTACAATCATTATCTTTATAGTCGTTCACCGACAGTAATAATTACAATTAACATAAATAAAACATGTAAATATTGGCATTATCGTTCTACTTGAAAGGAACAGTTATAAAACAAATTAATTTAACAAATTGATAGTAATTATAATTGAAACGGGTTACGTTGTAATGAAGTAATATAATATTGCTACATTTGGCGAATTGGCGATGCGAATGTTTTGAGTTTAATGTTGTGTTAATGTTGCTAATGCTAACAATATGGTGTTTTAACAACTCTGTATGTTCCCGTTATATGTATTTTCCTTGATCTTTTTAACGGTAGATATTTTACTACTAAATATATTAGTATAACAACTATAGTTTTACTATAAAAATGTACGTATATGATATATTCTATTCCAACAAGATTCTTATTTATTATATACTTTTAAACCCGTATCTAAATTAAAAGATCTAAATATTCATTTTATTTATTGATTTTTATTTATGTAAACACTCCCTAAAGATATCATAATGTACCCAACTACTTATAACTTTAAAAAATATATAAATTTGCCTACCTTCAACTACTTACGAAATAATTATATATGAACATTTAGCAGTGTGACTGTCGTTCTGAAACCAGATCTGAACCCCGACTACTTGGAGATGGGGTTCCGTGGCGGGGCCGGCCTGGGCTCTTCGTCACGCACCAAGCGGATGCGCACCAGCTTCAAGCATCACCAGCTCCGCACCATGAAATCCTACTTCGCTATCAACCACAATCCTGATGCGAAAGACTTGAAGCAACTCAGCCAGAAGACGGGACTGCCCAAAAGGGTTTTACAGGTAATATGACAAGTGGTTATTTTGACTTCGATTTCTCCAAGTCAAAGTCAAAATAACGCTTTTGAGAACATGACTTAATCGTTTGTTTAACGGGTTGAAAAGACTTATTTTATTTTATCATTCACACAAGTAAATAATTTAATCACATAGAAGTAAAGTAAAACTTGGGCATTTAACTAAATCTTCTCTATTTAATAATATATAATGACGTTAATTAACGGTATAGGTAAAAGTGCAAAAGGTTTAAAATAAAGTGGGATACGAATCGAAGGGCATTACTTTAAGCGTAGGTTGCCGACTCATTAGCATTCTAAGCAAGACGTTAGAATACGCCTGGTTTTAACTACAACCAATACTTTATATAAAATACGCACTTGAAAACGTTGTATAACATATCAAATTGAGATTAAAATCAGTTTCACTTCGAGTTTTTTATTCCAAACTTAAAAGTCGTGTCAGTCTGATTGAAAAGTTCATGTAACTTATTAAATGCAAATTAAATAAACACATGTGACATTCTTTTTTTTTTGATACTGTAAACAGAGCATCTAGAAAAGTTGGCAGGTAATATATATAAAATTAATGATTACCTAATATAATTAAATATTTAACTGAATAAAAACTCATTTTAAATCAGAAAATACAGTAATGAATTTTGCACTTTATTTTTATCAACAAATCTACTAAACTAGTGTGAAGATTTCGTTAATTACGAATGTTAAGCCTTAATCGTTCGTTTATTGAAATTAAGTGCTTTAACTACACTCAAATTCGGGTGTAGAGACATAGGCGTGAATAACATTACGGTTTTGGATTAATCAACATATTTTAATAAAATTAAAGGTTATGGCTATACACATTTATAGTGACATTACGAAAATCGTTAGTTTTAACTGCATTTATTAGTGAAATAAATAGCTCTGATAAATATGTTAAACGTAGTTTTGATACCCATTTAAATGAGCACCTTTAAATGAAATGTACCTTTCAGGTAACTGTATAAAGTAATCTTCGTTAAACGCCAAAGTGACAGTTGTCGAGTAGTTTAACGTGTAAAATAGTTATATAGTAATGTCTGACTTACAATGCAGTGAGTCAAACCTGAACTCAAGTGTGTCAAACGCATAAAATAAGTCTTAAATAAACCGGTAGTTGAAAGCTAATGCGACTTTAATGTACTGCTGATACCGCGTCGCTTTGCCCCTATACACTTATCAACGTTTTGCATTGCGAATGTTTTATAAAGTCCAATTTTATTTATTCCTTTTCGTCAAACCTTTTTTATCATCACTCGTTTTGAAGGCTGACGAGCCGTACACAGGTTTATTTATAAATCGTATAAAATTGTACCAACACCTCAATTCTAATTGGGTATTCGGCCATTTTGATTTGTCTGTGTCATTTTTATTACAACAGCTAAATACACAAAGAATTAGGTTTTTTTTAGGCAAAGGTAAGTATAGATAAAAGCCAGCAGGGAAATCGTTGGTGATCTACTAAGCGACATGGATGTCAACATGATTCGTTTTAAAGAAATTGCGTGTTTTAAGTACAAAATTACAAGTTCTCGTAATTGTATGCCGGCGCGTTTTTCAATACCATAATCAACGCACGCAGGTAAGTCAAGAAGTTTGTGAAATCGAATCCTGAATTTGAAGTAAACAGGTATGAGATGGGTTTAAAAAATATCAGCAAAAATTATTAATATGTTTAATTTTAATTGATAATATACGTCATTTTATGGGATGTAGTAATAATGACTGATTAAAGAGTTGCGATAATAGTACCTGTTAAGGTTATAAAAACAATTGTCACAAGGTGGGTATGTTTGTTCTTATGTATTTCAGTATTTTGTGTACCTATTTACGTTTATGATTAGGTACTTATAAAAAATAGGAGATATTCTAATTACGGTAATACATAACATACCTACGGTTTTAATTAGGTATTTAATTCACTTAAAATTTGTTTTCGACCTTTATGATTAAAATAAATATTAAAACTGTATTCAAGTTCACGATCACGTAGAGGTTGAATTTACTTTTTTTTGGTTTTTAAAGCTCGCAAACATAATATACGTAGATAATATTTAATCATCCAACATTTATATAAATATTTTTATAATTTGTAAGTCAGATTCCACTAAAATACATAATTTGTGTACATAAAGTGCATTACTCACCTTAAAAAAATGCTTTCACTAAGAAAGATAGAATCACATTCCTCTCTTACCAAAAAGCTACCGCCCTTTTGACCATAGACTCTAAATGGTAGCACACACATCGGCACGTCTCCACATTTAGCGTTCTGTATAGCGTTTAATTTGTTTGCTATAAGCGGCTCTTTAATCTAGAGCGGCAACGCTGGCCGCCCTTTGTTCTCGTCATTATGTGTGTAACTAAACGTTACGCAACACGTACAATAACAATCGAGAAATGTAAATTGTTTGTGTTATTGGAAGAGAAATGTTACCTTGTAGTGTGCCTTGATATTTTACTTTTATGGCAACACTATTGCTTTACCTTCAGGATTTAGTGCAAACTTTTTAACCAAAATGAATTCAACATTTTTTTTTAATAAATTTATTTCGTAATTATCAAAGTAGTAAATGGAAGATTTTTCAGTCAAAGCTAAGGTATTGATAAAACTCTTTTGGAAGAACAAAGTTGACAAAGCGCGAATAAAAGAGCGCACACAGCTTACTAGGAGTAAATGCCATTTGGAAATTTGTCAAATATAAAAAAAACATAAAAGTTTAATCCAGTTTCAATCCCTTCAAACTGTAGGTATGTTTAAAGAAATTATAGAAAGAAAGGCATTATAGTATAAATATAACATTTTTGTTTAGTAGAAGAATTCCTGAGACGTCCAATCCAAACAATCGAGTTCTAACCATTTCAGTTTTCTTGAATCTTGTCTCACGAGATATAAGAGCTCCCAGGTCCTTTGTTCCAGGCCGTATAAGTCTGTGTTTGTCGTAGCCGACCCGAATCCAATATCAGAAGCATAAATATACCCAGCGACCAATTATATGAAAGACCTCCTTCCCTGTGAATATTGATCAAGATTTTTTCCGACAAAAAGCTTTCGAGTCGCAGTCGCCATATTGCGAAGATAACATCTTATTTGTTTTTGTCGCTCGTCGCACTTTTGGCTGTACGCCGTACGCTGTTGCAGACAAGCTTTTAATTCTTTTTACAATCTCAGTAGTAGATTTTAGATCTGTTTTGTTTTTATACGATAAAGCTTTTGGCTTGGAAACGAATGCCTGTTGCTCCCTGCTTCGGTCCTTTTCTTTCTTTTAAATGGACTAACGAACAGTAAACACACGATGGACGTTTGGTGAAACTTTAACTGGATGATATATATATATATAAATATATATATATATATATATATATATAAATACACACACGCAAAAAGATAGAAAGTTAAAAACGTAAATTAAATATTTTGAAATTTATGAGAGCACGGCCTATATCCAGCAGTGGACTGTGATAGGTTAATCATGATGATGGCTACATTAAATTATCCCTACGCACCTTATATTACCTAATCCCAAAAAAAAATGGTTGGTATTCGATCACTAAACATCTTTAGTTATAGTTTAAATTATTAGTCCAGGTCACATTAATTTATACATCCATCAATTTTTTCATATACTTGTGCCATTGACGTATCCCAAAGGGCTTTACAGCTCAATTCCATCACAAGAAACGGCTTCAAAGCATTATAGGCACCAATAAACTCATAAAACGATGCCGATGCCGCAACACCACACCATAAAAAACTGAACGTTTTCAGCTATTCCTAAATAAAACTCGACTAGAGGAGCTGAAACTAAAAGATTTATGTCTCTCACCTCTCAAGTTATTTACGAGAATTACGAGACTAATTGCTTTTGAGGACAAATTTGAGCCTTGCTACGTTCTGAATAAGGGTGACGTGCAATTAAAGTTAGCAAAGGCTTACTCTGCGTTTGTAGCAGCGATGCAACGGATTGGAGTCACCCCTCGTTTTTTACTGGTTCCTGTTTTCGAGTCGCGTTTGCTGCAAAGCTGCCGCGCTTTTGAGGCCTCTATCCAAAGCCTGGTCTTTGAAATGGCCTTTACGAATAGCGTCTGTTTAGTGTACTCAAATTCAAAATGTACTTGACTAGTAACACTGCACAGTTACATATAAATAAGTGTAACTCGATTAAATAGAGAAGCTTAGTGAAATATACATTTTGTATTTTTATTATTTGAAGTGGTAGACTTTATGCCACTCAGACAGAAAATATGTTAAACATTAGTATTGAAACAAATTTTAGTTTAAATAGTACAAGTGCAGACGTTACAGTTGTGAGCACAAAATTACATTTATAATTTCGTGCATGTTAATTTACATAATGAGGAAGTTGACTGTCAAGTTAGATCATTCACTTTTTATTTTGATAACGTCAAGACGGTTCTGTAGAAACGACTTAACACCTTAGTGTTGTTAAATCAAATAATAAAGCTTAAGAGTTTTTTGGATTCATGTTTGTTTAAATTTAAACGATTGAATCTACACAGAATCTCACAGAAACTATCGTTCCGAATTTGATAGTTCTTTTTGTATTCAGTTAACTATTCACGAAGGTAGGTTGTGATACAAACCTTAGGAGAGTAATGGTAATTACTAAACGAGGATGAAAGTGCTGACAATTGTTAGCATTTCGTAAGATTTTTTTAAGTGCCAAATGATTTAATACTAAATTGTGTTTTGTATATGGAATATTAGGTACTTAACTCTCTGAATTTCTTCAAAATCGATAAACATAAGATTTATTGAAGCTAGTAAAACATCCATCAAAAGTCATGACTACAAATGTTAGTAAATTGCAATATACGTACTCTATTTCTTTTACTTCTTTTACCTAACACTTATAAATCTAACCTTGTCACCAAAAAATAACTTCTGGGTAAACCAGACAATAAACCTCTAAAGAACTGTAAAAAATATTTTTCAAATGCCCATTATGAACAGGTGCTCAGTCTAATTGCCCCCGGCGCCTCATAATATATAGACGCGGTGTCACCCGAACTGCAGCGCGGGCGCATTTAGAACAAACCACGCCATATATCTCTCCGTGCGTCCGCAATTACGTGATTTGTCACTCCACTCTTCTTTTTTTTCCCGTTTCCATTCTGAAAAATGACTGCAGTTCAACTACACAAGTAGTCGCCATAATTAGTAGACTGAAAAAGTGCCTTTCGTTGTTCTCCTTATTGTGCGATCATTCAAATAGCTACTGGATTTAATCGACTATTAAATTTATCTCGATTAATTAATAATCTATTTTCAATAGACTCTTATTGGCTCCTCATCAATCGGCGTTGTACAAGATTGTACTTTTATTCTGTAAGTTTTTTGTATTTCAAATTACATTAAGCGTTGGATTCACTTCGATGCAATGGAATGTATAAAAGCAAGCAAGCATATTTAAGTACCTATATGTTTTTATGAGATATGAATAATATTTTCGTTTGCTGCGATTTTCGCAATTTATGAATATACAAAATTAAAATGTCTAATGCCCATAATTTTCACATAAAAGAAATGATATGAAAGTGATGTACAATGTGACTTGTATTTCTCATTAGAACAAAAAATAATGACACTGTTCTATTTTTAAAACGTTTTCATGCCATGATTTCGAACACTATAAAGATGCCTCTTAACGGCACACAAATATTCCGGCCAAAGGCGATTGCACACAACCCTCGCAATTAGTATCGGATGGTCACACCTCGACATTTGGCCGCATATAATTTTACTTTCTAAGTACATTCTGTGACAATAATAAGCAAATCCCACATTCAATTTTAAACTTTACTGTGCAGGATCAAAGTGAAAAATTGCGGGTACAAATAAGATCAAATCACACAGTCTAGTAATTAGTACAGGCGCGCACAGCGACGCTCCGTTGGGCAGATAATTTCCGTTGTACGTTCAAAAGACGACCATTTGTCATTTGGTCGCGCGAAGTCGCATGGAGCGGACGTGGCCCTCCCTACTTAATTTATTCAAATATTATTTATTTAAGGAAAACGGGACTATTAATCACATTTCTACAGTTTTTATTTACATATTCGGTGCGATGTTCTCTTTGATCGTTAAGACATTTTATTCTAGATCCTTATGGAGTCTTATGATTTACTTCTACATTAAAAGGGGAACAAAAATCTGCAGTCAGTATTTATTTGTTCAATGGTAGATTATTTCGGTAAGATGAATATGTTTTTTAAACTAAAATATATTGATATAGAGTAACTTAGAAATGCCCGTTAATTTGGAACTATATAATTTTATGTATGGAGAACAGTCAATTCAAACAAAATAGTTTTATATGGGACTAATCCCTCCCACATACTCGTATCTATTACTGTATTTCAGTATATCACGATCAATATCCCAGAAAAAGTTAAACTGTTTGGAAACCCGTAACAAAATTAATCTGAAGCCAATTAGAAGAATTGAAAAAATATATACCACGTTGAATGGCAATGCTGATTACCTGTGCTAGGAGCGGCCTTCTAGTCGCGAGAAGCGTCAATCAGTTGCTTAGTTAGATTTTACCCCATGAACCATGCGTCTCCGACCCCGAACGGTTCAAACATGTAATTACCTATTTTATGTTGGTACTTACGCTGTTTGAGGCTTTCCCAGGAAGCAACAGCAGTGCCGACATAACCAGTTGTACTTGGAGGATGAGATGGCGCGAGGGTGTCGACGCAAGTTGCGTCCCACAACAAAGGCTTACCCATCTTCCATGGCAGTAACGTCATACCATCTGGTCTCTAGCCATCGTCCCGTACAAGACCATTTGGTTCACGTACAGCTGGAACGCTGGCGTTAACAAGAGCACGTTATTATAATTATTCTACGTCTTAATTAACTACGTAGTTACATATGCTTATCAGTTCATAAGAAATGTTCTTCTATAAGATACAAAATTCATATCAATAAGTCTGGAACATCAGTGCAACTGTGTAAAGTGATAAGTTTACGTTGCAAATACAATTCTATGTTTACTCCGTACAGTAATTATTTCGGTCCCGTATCTTATCTGTATTGGACTTTAATTAACGCTTCTCCTAATTACGACTTTTTCTCTTGAACTTATCAGCTTTTTAATGGTTTTCAAATATTTGTTACGTGAGTGCGATTCGTGTCGCTGTTAGGAATTTCATTTCGTTTCATTTTAATGATGCAGTTAAGATCAAAAATTAAATTAACACTTTTAACATATTTCATTATGTATTGGTTATCAGTTATTATCGCGCCGGGTTGATGTTGGAATGTTTTTCCGTGTTATTTTCTTATTTTAAACTTAATGTTGAAACTGGAGTTAAATGAAAATTTACACAATTGTATTCAATATTTTACTGAGGTTTATTTTTTTTCTATATACTTTATATAAAATGAAATGTTTTCTTTTTTGTTGTTGATTAATAAATAATGTTTTTTGCCTGTCTTGACATTACTTTGTTTGTTAATAATACCTTAATAATTTAGACAGCCTAAACATCAATTTTAATGATAACTAAACTTGGATATTGAATTTTACATACTACGCCTTAGTTTTTAATTCATACATAACGCTATAGTCTAGAAACATCCTCAGATATTTTAAGAACTTAAAAAGTTTTGCCACGTAAAGTCTGGAGTCACGTCCAGGCCTAGGTCGTTGACGATGCACTGGATAAAGTTGGTACACTCTCCGCGCTTCATTTATTAGATTATGATTATTGTTACATCTTCTCACTGTCAATTTTAAGAACTGTATTAATGATATAATTTTTGACACACTTGCCCAGACTTCGCTAACATCTCTTGTTGTGTAACTCTACCAAAATCCATCAGATCTTGAAACACTATTGACAAATTAAGACATACTCGAATCCTCGCTGTCTTGCATTTATAACTCCGCATTTGAATTTGAAATACAGATGTAAATGTGAAACATGTAATATAATTGTGATGTCGTATCGTTAATTGAGGTAATGATTTAATATCAGCGGAATATTGGCTGTATGTGGGACAATTTTTTAAGAACGTGAAAGAAATGCTGGATAAAGAGCGGACTGATGACTACCTTCAAATGATAATTGTATACGAGTATTACATACGTAGGTATACTTACTACTATACCTATACCGATGGGGTAGACAGAGCCATATTAAGTTTACCAACTAACATTTTAGTCTTAATCACTATATAGGGGTTAAGACTATTGCTTAGGTTTTATATTAATGTTGGTTTAACAGCTGAGTAGCTAAAGAAGTTACTAGTCACACTAATGGAAATAAACAGTGATTTAGCTATAATTATCACATAACTAGTATCGATAAAGACGCTATTCGAATGCAAGTAAAACTAAACATAATTTCTTTATCTTCTTATAACGCTTGTTAGAAGTGCCAATAAAAAGCGGATATGAAAATTATCCCTTTGTCAACGAGTTAACAACGGTGTTGGTAGCGCAGTGTGAGCGCACATTAGCGCGTAATTTCGCCTCGTTTGTTCAAGGTGAATGCGCGGGGGCAATTTGCGATGTCACTGAGTTGTGGTTAGAGTAATGAGCCGTGACGTGGAATGAGACGTCAGGAGGGGCGTGCCGCATACATCGCAACTATTGGTCAATTACTACAAATGTTTGTTCTACTACGGGTGTGCGTCTTTATTTAAAGCATCTCTTCTTGTGTTAGATGTAGATACTGTTTAGTATGTACTGATTTTTTAAAATAATTTTCATCATTTACTAGGATGTAAAGCAAGTAGCATCTATTTGTGCCGGTTGTAAATTCGATACGAATATATTTCATTATGGATTTAAATTGCGTTTCTAGTAGTCAGTCAGTACCATATTAAGCATATTGCAGTATAGTATTTCTATTTACACTAAAGCTGTAAACAATCAAAAACATGTTTGCTACTTTACTGTACTTGAGACAAGTACCTATTAATAAATGTGCTAATGTCTAAATCAGGACAAGAGTTTCAAATTATGTAAGGGCTTTTTTATTATTGTGTTATAGTTTTACTTTGGTAAGAAAATAGTTAACTTAATGAAAATTATACTTCTTTGATGTCACTTTGAAAGCGATTTCGACAAATATTGTTACTGCGGTTCCTTCAACAATATTTGTTACGCAACTCGGGAGCCCACAAACGTTCAGCATCACATAGTTATAAATAAACGCTCCAAGATCATTCAGTCAATGTCTGCCGTCGGCTACTGTGAGACGGTAGATTGTATCTCAATGACAAATAGTGCTAGCCGGCCCTTAGCCGTACAGACAAAATACCTATAGGCAGGGACTTGTGCGGCTTGTGAACTTACGATGCATGAACAAAACTCTATGCTTTTAGGCTGCTTTTCGATATTATTTAGCGATTTTTTTTCACCAGTACCTACCTAACTTAATTCAAATGGTTCAGATTTTGATCTCAACAACACTTCGACGCAATCAAAATTATTCAAACTTTTGAAGCTCCTCGTAGGTAATTTTTTTGATCATGTTTAAGTAAAAAAAATACAATTTAAATTATCTTTACATAGAAATGCAAACACGGAGCTAAGCTGTTGAAATACATATTTGCCTCTCACATATATAAAATTTGTAGTTCGATTCGAGAGCACGTGGTTGTCATAGTATTTATATCAGATGTAGGTACAGTTATATAATTTTAACTTGAGAAAATACAACTCAATCTCACATTTGACAACAGTTTGTCTTCGGATGTGACAACCTAATATTTCATTGAACATATATCATTTGCTCATATCAAAAGTAAAATAAAAAACAACATAAATTTTAAAATATGTCGTTAGCGCACAGCCGCTGAAAAATTACTCAAGTGAATGTTTTCAATTGTCTTTACATGTTGGTATGTAGAGCAGATTGAGTCGTATGTTATGTGTGATAGGAGTTATTTTGGGTTGATATGTTTATTTGACGGTATAACTAATGATGTGTCCTACAGTGCTTATTTATTCGAAATGTGAGCGAGAATAGTAACGTTTCGGGTTCACCGTACACAAGACGTGATTCAGATGGCATTATGTTATTGCTATCTTTGCGTGCTATCAATCTTTGTGTACATAATACTCTTATACGGGAATTTGAAAGTTTATTGTTGTCATATACGACAGTTAGATACAAAAAAATATTCATTAAACATAGCTAAAAATAAATAAATAAACCTTTGAAATCTCGATTTAAAACAGCCGGCTATCGAAAAGAGACAAGAGGGCGAGGCTATAGTACTTAGCACACGCCTCTCTATGAAGGAGAAAGACCCCTTACGAAATAACACACCACGTCTATTTTATGGACTACGAAAACGTGCCGAGAATGGAATAATCTATCTCAAAGGACAAAGGACTCCCTTCGGCAACATAACTCCCCCACCTCCAGTTATAAGCCCATTGCAAGAAGTTTCGGTATCCTGACAGTTTTATACCTACTTTAAGTATAAAATCGAATAATTTTTGTTTAGGTACTGGTAACACTGGTTGCATATCACTTGTCTTTTTTAGGTATTTTACTCTCAGGTCCAAGTTTAAACACATATCTGTTTAATAAATTATTTAAATTTGGAATAAAAACGGAAATACCTAACTTTTTATCTGACCCAAGACCCAACTGTTCTGCTTCTTAATTACCTATTTAATATCTTCCTTCGGTGAAGTTAAACCATTTAATGTGTAGGTACTTACCGATAGTTAAGTAGTCTAACAATATGAGATCTTAAAAGCGACAGTACGAGTAGTACCTAATCTGTAGTCCCCAATGGAGTCAATCATTGGTTTTTAATTACTATTTAAACAGCGATATGTCTCTAGATCCTATTTTCTGTTCAATTTATATTTACATTTAACATAAATACTGTAATAATTTCTAACAATGATTATTTTTTACCTGATTTCAACACCGGTTTTGAACAACTAAAGCTTACAACACCAGGTATATACGAAATCTTTATAAATTCAATCAGACCTGTCACAACACACATTTAAATGTAATTTTTGACGTAATTTCAGCATCTACAGATATTATTCTGAAGTAATATTATAAAAATATTTTCTTACTTAAATACTTATTATTTTTATAATAAAGTTGCATCCTGTTTCTTATTAATTATTGCTCACGGCCCACGGCAGACATATTTATGTTGCCATCAACTTCAAACAATGGTCTATAATCTCCAATAAATATTTTTCTCAGTTTTTTATGAAACTGAATTTTTGCCATTGTTTGTCTATGTAATCATTATAAGAAAAATATACGACGAGAAAATTATTAGCGTCTGTAAGCAAGAAATGATAAACAATTTTTATTGTGCACCGTTGACCTCTGTACCTACTTAGCTAGCTGTTGTGTATTATAGGGAAAAGTTAATATATGGGTATAGGTACCTACAAGATATAATTATATGACGTATTTTTTATATATTTATCGTATAGTATCGTCTAAACTAACAATCGCATTTATTATAGATTCGTCATGGAATATATCGCTACGTTGGTAAGTATCGAATATTGTTTCATAAACGATGCTATCTATACTTCTTCACGGCTGAGTGATGGGCAAGAGAGATGCCAGTGTCATCGTCAGAACAACGTTATTCATAACGAGAGCATATGGTTCTAAGACCACCTGGACGGCGTTATCTGTTCGGGACAACACTCATCATTTACGTCTCTTTGTTCACATTGTTAATTGAACATTGTTTAACGTCATACCTACCTCGAGTGAAGACTTCGTTTTTTAAAAGATTTATTTTTAAGAGTTTTAAGAATGGAGGTTTTGGCCTACTGTCATACGCGAATGAAATGAAATGAATGAAATGAAAAATAAAAATGAAAAAATGTTTATTAGCAGTTATCACTCCTTTTACATGTTTTTTTTTACTTCTGCCAAACTGCAGTACAGTTTGTTGGCAGACGTAGCTCCTTATTTAATTATCATAAATTTTGTACAATTCGTATAACATTTTTTCCTTAAATTAAAAACTGAATATACACAGACGGCTCTCAACAATTAAGAAATACTACTATTACATTGAAGGTTCTCAAGTAGGTACTTCACCAATCTCGATTTGAACATTTCTTTTACATGAGGGCTGTTACTATTACACATATTAAAAATATCCTCTGGCAGACTATTAAAAATTACTGGCACTAAATATTTACTGGCCCTTTGCCCAAAGTAGTTGTTACAAACAGGTACTTCAAACTTCCGTTTACCCACCCTTTGAGATCTTTCCCGTATTATTGTATGTTTATATTCATCCCCCGTACGATGTTCCAATGTCAAAAGCAGCACCGACTTCTCATGTACTGGCAGCACTTTACATTCACAGAATAATTGTTCATAATTACTAGATTTTGAGCGCATCTTAGTAGGTTTATCAACTAACAGTTTTAGAAATCTGATTTGTAGCAACTTTATTTGTTCTAAGTAAGTTTTAAAGGTGCGTCCATAGCATATCAGTCCATAAGAAATCAGCGATTCCACTAGCGCATAGTAAACAGTATACAGGGTAGCCCTATTTAGTACAAAACTGAGATGATGGAATTTCACAAGTACGGATCGCAGTTTCTCGCATAATTGTGTTATGTGCGTTTTCCACGAAAATTTACAATCGACTGTCATACCTAAATACTTGTACTCCCCCACCACCCCAATACTTGAACACGCACACTCCACAGTATTTATGTCGGTGTCGCAGCTCCTGTGCAAGCACTCAAAGCTGTGACCCACTATACGCGGCGGCCTATATTTATTCTTCGCGTAAGGCGATTGTATATGCATACATTTAGTTTTATCTATATTAATTATAATGCCGTTGTCATGTGACCATTTTATAATATTAGTTAAATCAGCCTGTACCTTACATTCTATTTCACATAGGTTTTCGTCTGCATATACCAGGCAGGTGTCGTCAGCATACATATATATACGGCAGTTATGTACTACATTGCTCATACTGTTAACGTGCATAATGAATCCGACAGGCCCAAACACGGACCCGGTGGGCACTCCACAGGTTACCTGTTTCGGTTCCCCGACGACATCATTCACCATGGTTCTCAGTGTTCTGCCCGTGAGATAGGCTCGGAGCCACTTATTGACCGGTCCGGCGATCCCACACTCTTCCATTGCTTGAAGCAGCTGGTGATGCTCTAAAGTATCAAATGCTTTTTTGAAATCAATGTAGATCACCACCACCTGCTTCCGCTGGTCTAAGCAACTATTTATATCGTCCGAGAACCGCGTCAAAGCCGAGGCGGTGCTCCGGCCCCGTCGAAAACCATGCTGAGCAGTCGATAGTATACTGTGATACTCCAGGAATGAGCTTATTTGCGTGACTATAAACTTTTCTACAATTTTATTAATGACTGACAATATAGCTATTGGTCTATAGTTTGTATAATCGGTGTGGCTGCCCTGTTTAAAAATAGGTCTTATTATCGCTGCTTTTAAGTAGTCGGGATATATTCCTGACTCAATAGATAAATTAATAAACAAAGCTATTACAGAACTAATCTTATGTTTTATATATTTTACATCTCTCACACGTATGTCGTCTATACCTTCAGCTTTGTAACAACTTAACGAATCTATAATTTTGATTATGTTTTCTGAAGTAGCCTTTCGATACCTTAGTGACACTTGACTGCTGTTCACATAACTAGATCTATCCATAAATTTATCAGTACAAATATGTTTTATATCTAAAATTTCTTTCGTGAATGTAGTGGAAAAATTATTACATATATTTATAGTGCTATCTGTTTTGCCCAAATACTTTAAAATGCCAGTATCTAAGTTTTTCCTCTCTCGCCCCACCCATTCATTAATTTTACCCCAAATCTTTCTAACATTTTTGTTACACTTTTTAATCTCTTCTTGACGGTAGGTATTTTTGGCTTTATTTATATATTTATTTACTCTATTTCTATACGTGTTATACTGTGTTCTTAAATTCATATCATTTGGGTTCTCTTTCCAATTGTGAAAGAGTTTGTCCCTAATTTTAATCATGTTTTGGAGTGTTTTTGTTATCCAAGGTTTATTTTTTCTTTTTTGAGGCAGAGGAACTCGTATTTTAGCACTTTCATATACACTAGAGAAGTTATAACACAGTTTATCATATAAAGAAAGTGGGCACTTACAGTCTAGTAGTTCGCTCCAGTTTATATTTTCCAATCCATCTGTTACTCTTTTGTTATTTAAAGTATTTATACTTAGCTGCTCACTGGTAGACGGAAGTACCAACGAACTACTTTCCATACACACACCGATCAAATAATGGTCCGATAATTTACACACAAACACATAGGATGATACCCTACAGTGGGTTCGAATCCATACATGGTCTATGCACGTTCGTGTCACAGTACCATTGTACACCTCCTCTCGCGTGCAGTCATTAATTGCACATTCTAGTCCTACCTCACACATATTATTTATGTACTGGTTAGTTGCATCAACAGTTCTGTCCATTAGATCTAGGTTAGTATCACCCATTACGATTATTTCACAACTTCGAGAAATTGTAAGGATCAAATCTCGTATTCCTTGCACAAAACCGTGTTTATTCGATTTAGGTGGCCTATAAACAATCAATATATGAATAACTTTCCTTCCGTCTTGGAATAATTGTCCATGTATCATCTCACAATAATTAGACTTAACTGTTTTGGCCGTAAAGTTTAAACTGTTTCTAACGTATAATAATATCCCCCCACCCCGCTTTGATTCTCTTGTATATATGAATGTATCATATCCTTTTAAATTATATAAAGGTTGTTCTCGTTTCTTTATATTAATTTCTGTAAGCGCCACAATATCAATCTTTTCTTTGCAGTCATGTAATAATACCTGTAATTCATTGAAATGCTTTCTAAGCGATCTTATATTTAAGTGAATTATGTTCAAATTTCCCTCACTATGCCCAATTTTTTGTTGCCACTCATCTATGTTTATGTACCTCTTATATTTTATATTAGATCCTATATGTAAAATCTGATCATCGAATTTTATTATGCGGTTATTCACGGTTTCGATACACATTTCCTTCGGTGCTCCTTGATTATGTGTTTGTTACGTATAAGTTTATGTCCTTTAATGTACGTATAGCTCTAATTTTTGAATCGTTTGGGTCATCTTTCTTTATCAATACTTTATTATTTTGGATCCAGATATACTTGTATACAGGTTTCAATTCACATTTCGCTGTCCATAACAAATTACGCATATATTTTGTTAAATCCTCATTAATATAAATTCGTTGTTTGTTCCCGTTTTTAAATACGTCATCATTCATTAATTGGTGAGTTTTTCTAGTGGCTAACCACTTATCTCGAGAAGAACGCGAATCTAGTGTGATAACTACCGGGCGCGGTTTTTTCTCACCGATCGCGCCGGTGCGCAGCGTACCGGTTTTGTTTTCTTCGCCTACCCTCCTTATCTCACATATAGTGTCAGCTTTTACGCCTATTTTGTGGCCTATATTTTTCACTATATCCTCTAAATCTTCATTTCTCTGTTCTTCTAATCCGAAGATTTCTATATTTTTCTCTTTTTCACGCACTTCCAGATAGGTTATCCTTTCCTCCAGGGCCTTATTATTCGTTTCTAAGTAAATGTTTCTATTCTCTAAAGCTTTTATTTTCTTATCTGTTTTTTCCTTTTCCTCTACCAACTCCTGATACTTTTGGGCATAGAAGCTTATGTCCTCTGACATCGCTTCCAGTGTTTTTTTCATGTTGTAGACTATAGTTAATTTTTCATTAATCTCTCCCAAAAGTTTTTCTGGTGTTTTATTCAGCATACCATACCCTATAGGAGGTTTAAGGGTAGTCTCCGCATCTTGACACGCATCACACTTGCCGGTGTCACCAAATGATTTTATTTTTAGTGCACATTTTGAGTGATATACCCCTTTGCAGTCACCTATACACCGTGTTAGATTTTCTCCTTTCACACGTGCCAGAGATACTTGACACAGTTTACACTGCACCATTTTTTGTTTTTTTTTTTTTTTTTTTTTAATGGATAATAAATAAAAGCAACCAAATTCACGTTATCACGAAAATTACACAATAACCGATATATCGTCCACTTGCGGGGAGCGCGCGCGCAGCGAAGCGAGCCAGACGGTTTGCTATAGGGTTTGTTTAAAATGTTACTTCCTTTTAAAGTGTTATTGTCTTGAATAGTTTGATCCCTTGGACAGCTCTTTGGACACCCATAAGTAGACACAGACTATGTTCTTAATTCTTCACCTCACGGCATTTAAATCTCGTAAAAAGGCTCAATAGCTTGTCTGGTTTTAGAGTTGTAGTTAGAAGCAAATTATGTCAAGTGTACGCGGTTACCTTTGAACTGGCTGACATTCCAATTGAACTACATCCATTCTGTTTAGTGTTCAACCTATATAATTTACATTGAAATTCTGTGCAATCAAAATTTAATAATACCTAGTTGTTGGCAACGCGATCAGATTAATAGTTATATTAGCCAGTTTTGCTTCTAACTAATATTCCGGTTGAACAATATTTGGTGCCAGTTGGCATAAACTGGCATATCGTTAAGAAAATACTGTTTTCTTATTACAAGTTAGTTTTATAAGTTTTTATTTACATTGCGTCTAGCTAATGTTTATTCATTCGTATTTAATTCTCTTGGAACTTGTAAAATCTGCCCGAGGTACACATATTTCGCGTTTCGACAAACGTAGTGTAGGACGTCCACGCGTCCACAGGCTAGGTGGATTAGATTTGCGCAAGACGACTGGCAGGAGCTGAATGCGAGAAGCCAAGGATCGAACCAAGTGGCGTGCAAGTGGAGAGGCCTCTGTCCAGCAACAGACTGCGGTAGACTGATGTTGATGATGTGACTTATAATCTTATGTCTAATGCGTGATTATCGAGTAGTTAAGTTATAGTAAGTGTTTAATAGCATGTCATAATTTACTAACTAACTTTCAGACTTGCAGACTTCATTATGATGTTATCTCCATTCATTTCAAAATTATAAATTCGGAATTATCTGTCTGATAAGCTTTTAATGGCTAAACCGCTGCACCGATTCGAAATTTGGTATGGAGATATTTTGATTATGTATGGTGGGTATTTAAACGTTGATTCATTTCGAGTTGTAACTCGATTTAGATGCTACCAGGCTGTCGAATCGAGTAGGTTAGAATCGCATATCGGTATCCCTTCAGTACCTACCCTTGCCTTCTTATTTTAACAACCTTTTCTTCCATATTGAAATCGTAATGACCCGTCTAATTCACAAAATTCCCAGTTGACGGCAAAATACTTGCTAATGATGCACAATGTGAGTATTTATTCTTGTCCTTTTATGATAGGTAGATATAAGCCAAAGCAGGCATAAGTATGTATATATGAATAAAAATGCACATGGCCCCTTATAGGATAATATGCAATAGCCTACTAACATTAGTAGGCTGTTGAATATGTAATCAGGGACCATGTGGTGGCGTCTACCGCCAACGGCTGGTGTTTAATAGTAGGTAGATAATATTGAGGCAAGGGACAGTGGCATTAAAGGACATAAAATTATAGATTACAAATTGTAATTAGATGTTTCATGTTAAGGTAAAAAAACCACCAATCGGCGTACTAAAGTTACTTGAACACACGAAGTTCCTCTAGGTATGATGTTATTACATTAAGTACCTACTATACTCGTAAATATTACCTATAATGTATTTAAGCGTTTATTTTTAACTAACTTCAAAAAAGGTGGTTATCAATTCGTCTGTATTTTTTCTATGTTTATTACCACATAACTTTCGATTGGGTGAACCGATTTTGAAGATTCTTTTTTTCTTGAAAAGCTGATGCTTCCCATGTGGTCCCGTTTTAATTTGTTCCAGTTCTTGAAATCGTTTTTTTTTGTTAAAATTAGTGATTATTTTGAATTTTCTTTACATTATAGACTAGCTTTACCCCGCGGTGTTACCCGCGGTTTTTGTTGTATAACGCCACGGGACAAAGTTAGTCTAAAAAAATGGTAGCCTAACTTACTAACTGGATCATCAGCTACCTGCCAGTGAAAGTCCCGTCAAAATCGATCCAGCCGTTCTTGAGATTACCCGGATTAAACAGACACTCAGACAAGATTTTTTTAACTACTTTTTTTGTATATGTACCGTGTATACGTACCTACATATGTATTTAGTAAAAGCGGTCATTTTAATATTTCAAACAGACATTCCAATTTTATTTATTTGTATAAATATCCTATAGATTAGGTAGAAACCTTTTTTCTTCCACTTCTTATTGTATTTTCAACTGCGTAGTGCACGAGCTTCAGACTTGTCTACTGTGACAACCGAGTAAAAAAAATATATTTTAAGGCCTGTCACAATAATTTAGTTTTCTTAATCTCTAGGTACTGTAACTTTCCTTGTTTTAAATAAAAGAAACATTTTCATTCTAAAGTATATGACGTCATCAAAATCATCTTTAGATTCTTGAGCTCAAATATAGAACGTTGTGAAAAGTAATTAGTCGAGATAAAAGTACATTCAAAAGTAGTCAACGTCAAGAGGTAAGAGTCAGTCAACTAGGTAAGAGTTTTGTCTGCAACATCTAGACATTATTTCGTCACCGTTCGAGGTGAGAACAATGTCGTTTGATAAATTTCTTATCGTACAGGTAATCAATTACTGAGCGAGGTGAACAGTGTGCAAAAGGCGGATAGCGAACAGCACGCGCACCGATTGGTTCCAAATGACATATATGCTTCGACGCAATTGAAAATGATCAATCACAGCCAATCTTTTTTTTATGTTTTCATTATGATTGATTTACCACATTAAGATAAACACACTATTTAGTGTATAACTATTTTGGTGTTGTAAGGTAGATAACAATAACGAAAACCACACGAAAAATAGTCGGTAGTTGGATCAGATAAATATCGAACCATTTTACTGTTTAACCGTTCTCAACTCACCGATAGCTATATACTTATAAAATCAATGTTATTGAACTTTCTGCTTTTTCCGGACATTCGACCACTTCGAGGCCAAGAAAGAAGCGGGTATCTAAATTTGGCGTATGGCAGCTTTAGCCGCCATAACGCGGGGGGCGGGACTTGCGTGCGGCCGCGCGTGATTGGTCGCGAGATTCGCGCTCACGTCAGCCAAGCGCCTGATTCTCCAAGAACAGCGTACAAGAACAAACAAACTCACATTGACTTTGTGTAGTATCTATGGCACTGCTTAAATAATCAAATCGCATGCCTCATCGTATTGGCAGGTAGAATTGTTTGCGAAATACATACATAGGCACACTCAATACTTAGAGACTACGAATCTTGCTTTTAGAGTTTGTAAAAATTTTGTTATTATTATCATATTAGAATTTCGTGTGTAACTCTTAAATGCTTATAGTAATGCATGATTGTTAAGATACTAAACCTTGACTGATTACGTCATCTTAAGGTGTGCAGTGATTACCCGCAGTAGCTTTTCCACTGTAGGTAACAAGAAGGGACTGGAATGCTGCGCCTGCGATGGTCACACAGCAAGTCAGCTAATTACAGATAAAATCACTTCGGCACGCCAACGGCGGGTAAGAACGCAATCACGTGCCGCAAAAACAGGACCGGCATCCATCCAGCTTCCGCGTGCAATACGCTCCGGAAGCCCCGAAAATTCAAAGCGAGAATTTTTACAACATAGTTCTGTTATCGCTGTGCGCTTGCGATTTACATTGAATTATAAAGTTATTCACGTACTGACGGTATCTTCTTTGTCCTCAGGTCTGGTTCCAGAATGCACGGGCGAAGTGGCGGCGAATGGTGACGAAGCAGGAGAACAAGATGACAGACAAGTGTTCGCCCGATGCGTCTCTCGAGATGGACATGTACCATGGGCCCATGGGGTCTATTCAGTCTCTGCCGCCCCACAGTCCGCCGTACAGTGTGATGGGCGGCCCGCCGAGCCCAAATTCGATGGATTGTCCATAGCCTCAGTTTTGCGCTTTATGAGCGTTACAAACATTTTAAGTGACTCGCCATTCCGCGCTCTGACTGGATTAGTGATGCTACATTCGGTACTGTTGAAGTGGACAGTGTAAGGTTGTGTACGTGTTTCTATCATTCTATAGTGACTGAATCTTCACCTAGATCTGATGTATCCTATCTCTAAAGGTTGTATATTATATTATAAAGCAGTAAACAATGTTATTGTATTACTGCAACTTACATGTTTCAAGGACATATTATGGCAATGTATAATAATATTTGTGATTATCATAGTTGTGCTGAAATGAAACGCAATAGTTTCTGTGACACTGATGTTATCCTAGCCCAGAGACCAGCTAACTACGCAGGAGATATTATAGTGTGCAACCGGTGCACTCTCTGTTCCCTCTCTCTCTCATGATCCGATGGGATGGTTAACCGACACGATCGGGGAGAGGTCGGGTTGGAATCCTGGGTCGAGCCAAAAGTGTTATTGAGTTTTTTCTGTGACATTGTATACTGCCAGAATTGAGTCGCGTTTTTATGCGGTTTAAGTAAGTAGGTACAGTTTCGTACAAAATTATATCAAAGCACAAAAGTCTCCGTGTTGTGTACTTACATGTAAAACACGAAGTTCATTGATAATGTATACGTATCACTTTAAATCCTATATTTAGTATATATTATAAGTATGTCTGTGTACATATGCACAAAATGTTATGCCCATGTATTAGAAAAAAATAATATAAGAATAGCATTTAATTTAATCTCAGCTAATTGTCGTACACACAAGTATTGAACTATCCAAACCGCATAAAAATGTAAGCGACTCTTATAATGTTTATGTCTCACTCTTTCTAGTCCTTTCCTATTTCAAATTTTGTTATGAAATGACCTTACTTTAATATAAAGGAACAGGAATTGCCGACTTCGTTTTAAAATTTGTTTTTTGTTCCAATGACTTCGAAGAAATGAAGTCGGTAATTTCTAGTGACGTTAACTCGAAACATGTAACATGTATACATTGTGAAAACAATTGAGTGTCTATTATATATTCTTTTAGATAAAGCTTTGTTCTTAAGATGTATTTGGACACAAGGCACACAGGCAAGGTCTTCGCCGACTTCGTAACAACTAGGTGTAACAGTAACTAACTTGTTAAGCTAGCTGTTAGCTTTATGTTCCCATTTAAATAATATCGTTCTGTAAACGGTTCGTTGAATCAGAATGGAGATTTTTTTATTAATATATACTATTTATTTATTGACAATTGATATTTAAACTAGATTAAAGCATAGAACTTAAATGTGAGAAATTTTCCATAGTTGTATAATTATTAATTAGGTTAGTATAGTCATAGGTTATAACTAGATTGGCCGGCTAAAATGTCTTCTGGAAATTGCATTCTTATTTCCCGCAGTAATAGTTTTGTTCTCAATTTTTTACATGTACTGTTTTTTAAGTAGTTTTAAGCATTATCTAATTACTATTCCGGCTAAGTACACGCACTGTTAGTTCCTTTTTGTATAGATTTAAAGTACATTAAATAAAATAATCCACAATAATATATATGAATGTAGCCGACACGATACATCATACATTAAGATAATAGTAATGGTTGTTATAATAATTTAAAGTAATGGAAATCGGCAGAAACCATTTTTACTCGGAGAATGCCTGTGACTAAAAGTTATAACGATCTGTTAAATAAAAATATTTCAACGGTATTATTCATTTTATTTTCTCCCAATTTGTAAATTAATAAAGTACACCATCCAATAAACGATATATTCAAAAGATAGGTAAATTGTCAAATTATTGAGACACAGGGACATAACACCAACTTGGAAGGTTTACGTATTGTGTTAAAATTTATGAAATAAATTCAACTTGTTTGGGAAAGCAAATAGGTAAGTAAATGCATAAAGATAACTAGATGAAAGACGCCAAAGACAACATGAGTAAGCGTGTTTTAGAGTGGAGACCGCGTCTTGGCAAACGTAGGTGGGACGTCCTCTGGCCAGATGGCGGGACGACTTACTTAAGAGGGCTGGCAGCGACTGGATGCAGAAAGCAACAGACCGGGATCTGTGGTGTTCATTGGGAGATGCCTACGTCCACTAGTGGACTGTAACGGGCTGATGATGATGATGATGAAAGACAACAGGATCTTATTTCAATCACAGGTGCATGCTGGCGAAGACAAGACTCGTTCTCATTATTCCGACGTTTTGATTTGACATTAATCAAAGGCGGGAAGTGCCATATCTATCTCGTTTCGTAAAATTATGGCCATCAAAGGTAGAAGTCAGCTGACTCAAAATAATGTTCTCATTATTTTGTTGTGATGAAAAATAAAAACTTATTATGCGTATATTCCTTTATTGCGGGTCCTTAAAGCGGGGCGAGAAAAATCATCTCACCAGGCCGCCATAATGTGGATCAACATGCTACATTGCCTCCGTTGACTTGACTGCTTCGTTGGTCTCGCGGTAGGCGTGTGCGACTGCTGATCATGAGGTCTCGGGTTCGATTCCCGGGTCGGACCAAATGTTTGTATGATCTACAAATATTTGTTTCGGAGTTTGGGTGTGTTCTATCTATAATATGTATGTATTTACAAAAAGAAAAAAGTATATATGTATTTGTATCAGTTGTCTAGTATAACCCCATAACACAAGCTCTGCTTATCTTGGGACTAGATGGCGTTGTGTGTTTAGATGTCCGAAATATTTATTTATTTATTTATATTCGCAATGAGGTGGGCGACATCCACTCATGAATTCTGCTCATGCTTTCCATCAGGCAGAGTATAAGAGTCATTTTAGCATCTCTTAAATATATTCCGATAAACAAAGCAAAACCAGTAACGTATGTAGAGGTAATCTAATTGGACTATCTTATTGTTCAAAGAAAACCAACTTAATTGTATAGCTACAAAGTTGCTAAATATAGTGTTTATTATTCACGCAGAAATAATGAAACTAGAATATATGGGTTCAAGCGCTAAACAAAGGCTCTATATTAGATAAGTTCCAGAGGTTAGCAACAAAAGCAAGTATAGAAATCGCTATTTTCGTATATTATAGGTATTCATTCTTAAACGTTGTTCTCTATCTAAATCACGATTACTTACTTAAATAAAAGATGCTCATTTTTTTCATGTCAAAAGCAGCAATATGTCATCAAGGTAAGTAGCTACATATTATTATTATCCTAATATTGTAATGATCATAAAAAATGACAAACAAAAGCTAAAAGCTAGAAAGATACAAATCAACAAAGGTTCCGAAAAGCTAAAGCTAGATATCTAGATAACTCACCAATAAATTGTCGAACCCCCATTAGTTTACAGTATCGTGACAAAGAATTGCCCAGAAGCTTGGTTTAGAGTAACTGGCTGTCACAGCGATCCAACTTGGGACCCTGAGTTATGCTGTTTTAATTAAAACAATAAATAAACACACCCGCCGTTGGGTGGTCTCAGATGCCTCCTTAAAAATTCCAACTTACCTATATCAGTACGGGGAATATCTTTTTAAGCGTTCGTAACAGTTTCCTTATTTACTACAAAGGTTATTTATATCATGTTTATTTTGGTATTTTATTCTTAAGGCTTATTTTGCGGATTGTTTTTATTAGATACCCGGTTGTAGGCGGTGATAAAAAGAGGTACGGGCTCTCCTGGCGGAGATCGTGGCGGAGTCATCACAAAGATGATTTTTAATATATATTGATATGTATGTGTATGCTTGTATTTTATATATAACTGTATATGTGTATGTTTATATGACAAATTGTATGGATATTTAGATAACGTATTCCTTTGTTCTGTTTATCTTTTTCTAATTTGTTTCTTAAGTTTTAATTGTCGTAATGTGTAGTGCACCTTTTCAACTATTTCCGCACCACCCAACGGTAGACTGGTAGAGAATGCCTGTGGCATTGAGTCCGCCATTGTACGTCCTGTGCATAAAGTTGTTAAATAAATTAATCAAAATATTGCTCATGAATTTTTTTTTGTCATTTGCTATTAAGTAAAGTTACTAAAAAATTTAAAAATGTACAAAGTCATGTAAATTAAATGCGTAAAAAACATTAAAGAATTTAAAAAATACGATTAAAGATTTTATGGTCATCGCGAAATTTGGAAAACAACTGTGACGCCAGTGCCTGAGATATAAAGAATGGGATTAAATCGCCAAGTACCTACTAGGAAATAAGTTAAACGCGTACGAAATCAAATTGCCTTAAAAAATAAGTAAGTAAACGGTTTTTATCATGGAAAAGCCACATTGTCCCACTAATTGCGTAGTACGATATTTCGTTCCTACGCTCAAAATTTTTTTATCCCTGCTACCTTGTTAGCTACCACAATAGAAAATTTTTATAAGAGGAAAAGTTGAGCGTCTCATCAAAATGAAACCACTTGACTAACGTAAAACGCAAATTAAATACTTAAATAAAACAGATAAATAACACACAGAATATATGATCATAAAAGTCACCAAAGCGTTTGTCCTGGGTGGGAATCGAACCCACAACCTCTAAGCTTGGCTGGTACAGGTAGCCAAACATAATTATAATAATAATGATAGTAATGTAAGACCGAATGTGGTCAATGGTCCGAACTTGCTTCATTTGATAGCAACACAAACACAAGTTATTTATTTGCATTACATCATAAACTAAACAGTAATAATATCTGATTTTGTGTCATAGTTTAAGATAAGTTCAAATTGGACAGAAATAAGAATGAGCAGTTAAAATGCCAAGAAGGATTTATCAATCAAACCTTCAATCATATATTTTTGATCGAAGAATCAAAATATTTTATCTTAAAAGAGTTGCGCGTACGTGGATTATTCTATACTGAAAAGTGTAGAACTAATGCATGAGAACGTGTGCCTGTTCAGCGACTGTATGTACAACTCCAAATAAAAAAGTATGCTACTGAATCTCTTGCAGGTCAATAATGACACTCTGAATTACTGTGTATTAGTTAACATATAGAACTCTTTTTTATGTATGATGCACGTCCCTTACCTTATTTACTCCGTGGACAGTAATCAATACATATAATAAAATCGTAACTGGTCGCTGTCTGTACATGAAAGATTTGTAAAAAAAACTGTTAATCCAAAACCCAAAACAATGATTTTTTGAATTATTGTCTGTTGGTCTGTGCGTTTGTGCAAGCTAATTTGCGAAATGCCTTATCCGATTTAGATGTGTTTTCACTAATGTATTGTTGTAAGCTCCACTTAATATTTAGTGTTTGTTTCATATCAATCGGTTAATAAATAAAAAGTTATGCGAATTTAAAGAATAACGTGGCTGGACGTTTGTAGATTGTTCACTCTTATGCGGGTATATAAAGCGCGCCGAGAGCCGCGCCGCTTTGCACTTGATAACACTGACTGTTTTTTATATTGTTATATTTAACTAGCAGACCCACGCAACCCCGTTTGCGTTACCTATTGCCCGTAGCGTGATAATTTTCCCCCATTTTTGAAATTTTTTCACTGGTGCTCCGCTCCTATTGGTCTTAGCGTGATGATATATAGCCTATAGCCTTCCTCGATAAGTGTACAATCCAATACTGAAAGAATTTCTCAAATCGGACCAGCGGTTCCTGAGATTAGCGCGTTCAAACAAACAAACTCTTTTGTATATTATTTGTTTTTTTTTTTTTTTTTTATGAAAATGAATCACCGAAATATATGTATGGGTATAACTGCCGATCGGCAGCACCAGATTAGAAAATTATTTTTTCTATGTGTTCGTGATTGTGAGGACAAGGTATATAGAGAAGAAAATTAAAAGAAACCTTAAAAGTTTTTTTCACTGCCTGTACCCCCTGCCCCTGCATAATTTATAGAATAAGTTTTTTCGAAATTTAGAAAATATTTACGACAGAAAAATATGGCAGTACTAAGTTTGCCGGGTCAGCTAGTTATAAATATTTCGGACACTAACACACAACGCGATCTAGTCTCAAACTAAGCAGAGCTTGTATTATGGGTAGTCAAAATAGCTATCCTAAATACAAAGGAACAAAGATAATTTAAAGATTTCATTCCATTAATTCATCTATACTAATATATAAAGCTGAAGAGTTTGTTTGTTTGTTTGAACACGCTAATCTCAGGAACCGCTGGTCCGATTTAAAAAAATCTTTCGGTGTTGGATAGTCTATTTATTGAGGAAGGCTATAGGGTATATATCATCACGCTTCTACTAATAGGAGCGGAGCAACAATGAAAAATGTTTCGAAAACGGGGGAAATTTTCACGCTACGGGCAATATAAGGCGCAAACGAGGTTGCGTGGGTCAGCTAGTTTAACTATAAAATAATAATAATAATAGTTTATTGACACATAATTTCGCAACGCATCGCAAATGTCTGCGAGCTCGCACGAATGCACCGCAAGAACTGCACACCGCATCGCATCGCAGTTGTGTGTGGGAGCCCTTTATTGGTTCCACTTGTATGTTTGTTTAAACTACATTTTTTATTTTTACTTACAAATTGCTATTTTCAAAACTGCTGAACCGATTTTCAAGTTACATATGCCAGCACTATTTGATGGAAGGGGAAGAGAGGGCCCGTGTTCAAACAAGGGTCGATTAACTATTAAGTGGATTTGTTTGTATATAGATCGTTATACTGTTTGCACTAAAGATTGACTTTTTAGTTCAAAAGATTATATCGCGGCATTACATTAAAGAGCGAGGGATCACCTGATGTTTTATGCAAATAATATGAATAAACAAATTGAATGGTATTAATTATAGCGGCTGTTTTAGTTGTAGAAAAAAGAAATGTAATATTTTTTTAACAAATAGTTTTTTTTAAAAGAGCAGCTCCTGTTTTAGGAATTATTCCGGGGGCGGAGCATTTTACAAAATCTATCAGCTAAGGAAAGCGCAGACATATTATCAGACACTTTCGAGCACCAACATAGGAAAGCAATCATCAAAGGAGTCTTCACGAGTGATTCTACAGACGCTATAAAAGTTTTTGTTAATCTCATCTAGTTTGAGAAAGATGTTCGGAGGAAGAAGCAGTGTATCTTCAAGTATCAGTTGATGCTTGCCTATCACTGATTTGAGTTTATCACTTGATTTTAAATACCAACTACACTTCACCTGGTGTTAAACTCCAACAGATACTTGATTTTAAATATTAAAATAAAACTTATGCCACTGATATAGTACGTCACAAACCTTTTAATAACTGTCCATTGCCCAACTAACATTCTACAAACGTGAACGTTATAAGAGAACCAAATGTATGGGAATGACGTCATCTCAACGCTAAGTCACGTGGTCAAAGCAAAATATTAGCCGATTATACAAAAGAATACCTATAGGCATTAGGAATTGTAGAAAGGAACACTTGCATCTTGGCTAAGAATACTATTGTAATAAGAAAATGATTGTCTGCTGTCTACCTAACAGGCTTTACTGTAGTATTTTAGAGTTAAACAATTTAAAAAAATTAACAAAATGAAACTGACTTCAAGAGCTGGACCAAATAAACACAACCACACGCAACACCAGTTTTCAAATAAAATAAATCATCAAAATCAGTTCACCCAGTCGAAAGTTCTGAGGTAACAAACCAAAAAAAAATCCAGTCGAATTGAGAACCTTCTCCTTTTTTGAAGTCGATTACAAAATAATAACAACCTTTAAAGTGTGATATTCACGTGTCAAAATTTTAACTCAATCAGTGCAGTACTTTTTGAGTTTTTGAAGCGTACACAAACTAACATTTATCGTCGGCGCGCATTGAAAGCGTATGCGAATGCTGTGCTTGAGGTCTCGTTTTCGATTCTCAGAACGGACAAAATGTTTCTATGATCTTCAAAATATTTTTATATTTATGTAAACAATATTAATATATTTATTATGTAGGTATAGATGAGAGGGCTGGGTTATCCTGGGTCACTCACCTGCCTGGTTCAAATGCTATAAACAATGTTATAATGACATTATTACTGAATTAACAATTCAAATGAAATGTAGTAATAATTAATTGCTTTTAAGTAGCCTTAAGATCACTTTCATTTACATTTGAATAAATTATGGGAACTAATTACTTATCGAATAATTCCAAAGTTCGAAATTTTCTGTATAATGTTTTAATTTTAACATAATTATGTATGTTTTATCTCTGCTAATATTATAAAGACTTAAAGTTTGTGAAGTTGTAGAGGGTAATCTCTGAATGAACTGAACCGATCTTGAAAATTATTTTATGAATAGGAAGTCATATACATATTAACCCGAAAAATTAATACCGCGATATCCAACTAAAGCTAGTTACAAATAAAGAAATAAGCTGAATATCAGTCAATAAAGTCTATAAAAATAATATAAATATAAAATTATAATATCTATATTATCTTTTATTATCGATGTAATATCGTTTCTTTTCTCTTAAAAGAAATGAAGAAGATATTATAGGGTGGGTGGTATCGTGTTTCGATGGTGAGTGCGAGATCGGAGGACCAATGTTTTTTTTTTTTTTATGATGCAGAGGAATCTTAATAGGCCGCCATAGTGTGGTTGCTGTGGATGTTGCATTGCCTGCATTCGCAATGTGTATGGTTACCACTACTCTCGGAATCTGCTTATGCTTTCCATCAGGCAGGATAAAGTCAGGGTAGAGTCTCAGGCGCAGAGTGGCACACCGTGTGGTTTTAATCGGTTCGATTCCGACACACCGCCCCACCGTAAACCCCGGCTGGGTGACGGCCCGAGGGGGTATCCACACGTAAAAAAAGCGTAGAGTCATTTCGGCTGCCCCATATAATATGCATAAGTATGCAAGAAAGAGATGTACAAAATATTTTTTAATAAATTTATCAAGTTTTAACTATAAAACTACGCTAGAATAAAAAAGGTTAGTGCTAATTAAATTATTACAAGCTTTTATATACATTAAGTTCGGTTAGAATCTTGCAACTCAATTTCGAAGCAGATATCTTCAACCGAGTTTGCTGAAATGTTGCAAGCATATGTATACAGCGTGACAATACAATACTAGAATGACATGGAGCTGATCTGATGCTGAAGCTCGAAGGTGGCCGTAGGAACTCTGTAAGGTAATGTCGCAATATCATTGAGTTTGAACACGACCAGACCAGGACCAGTAAAAGCTTGTTTTTAAAAAGCTTTTTAATTTAATTTATTTACATTATTGTTTTACTAACTTATGTTTTTTGGAATCGTCGCGTCAGTACTACTTCACTTGCACCTTTATTAAGGTTCCCCGTCGTGCTCGATCAGGTATCCTCGAAGGACACATCCGAGTCTTGAATAAAATATAAGTACCTATCTACATATTTGGAATTTCATTTCGTTAATAATACATCTGCTTACGATCAACTTGAACTTGTTTTGAAGTCACCTGTTTGCGCTGTATACCTATTAATAATCCCACCCCAACTCTTTTACTACTTCGTTTACCTAATCATATCTCTATTTACCGTGGGAGAGCCACGCTTCGGCATGCATGGGCTGGTTCGACCGGAATGATACCACGGCCTCACAGTAAGCCGCTGTGAAACAAACAGCGCCTGCGCTATGTTTCACCGAATAAGTGAGGATACCAGAGACCCATACTCCCATCCCTCTCCCCATTTCCCAAAAGCCGGCAACGCACTTATGACACCTCTGGTGTTGCGGGTGCCCACGGGTGGCAGTAATCGCATACCATCAGGCGATACGTCAGCTCGTTTGCCCCTATTAGGTACACAAAAAAATAATTAAATGACCTCACCGAGGCAGTCAAATATAGTACCACGATGAAGTCTCAGATTCGAAGTGGTGTGCGTGGGCCTACAATTAATTGACTTGCTGATTGATGAAAATGATTTCTTTCTACTGCAAAGTTTGTGAGTTTATAGGGGGTAATCACAGGGTAATCTTTGCATTACCTGAACCAATTTAAAAAAATATTGTGCCAATAAAAAGCCACATTACTTGAGAGTGTTATAGGCTATATATTAATCCTAGACATGATTGATTACCGCGATATTTGAGATAAATGCGAGCGGGGCTGCGGGCAATACCTAGTTTCCTACAAAGACAAGTATACTATACATAACAGTTATGTAATCTCTTATAAATATACTAGAGGCTATAAATAAGAGTAACATCCTGCAAACCGTACAAAACACTTACAATATTGAATAAACCAGGCGGCATCCACTCAAATAGCAAAAGTTTAACTTACTATATTTGTATAGCATAATGTGACTCCATGATGATTTCCACAGAAGCCTTCGTGGCAAAAACTGGTCCTGCTGTCTGCGACTTCCATTCAAGGGAGAAAGAGAGAACAACAGCTGAAACTTAAAAGGGCGGAAAGGGACAAATGTAGAACCGCATAACGGGATATGTTTTCGGGCTCTCGGCATTGTTCTGGCTTCCGAGAAAAGCAACTGTATGTACATATATATATTCAGTACATAAGTATGTATTGTGGTTATTTTATGATTTATATAAATGACTATGGTTGGAAAAATGTTTTAGAGTCACAGTTCTGGTATGTTTTGGCAAGTGGGGAAGTTACTCATTATAAAAGAGTACTTTGATATCATTTTCTCAGATAATTTGCCTCAAGTCATCATCTATACTAATATATAAAGCTGAAGAGTTTGATTGTTTGTCTGTTTGTTTGAACACGCTAATCTCAGGAACTACTGGGCCGATTTGAAAAATTCTTTCAGTTTTAGATAACCCATTTATCGAGGAAGGCTATAGGCTTTATATCATCACGCTAAGACCAATAGGAGAGGAGCACCAATGAAAAATGTTTCAAAAACGGGGGGAAATTATGACGCGACGGGCAATAGAAGACGCAAACGAGGTTGCGTGGGTCTGCTAGTAAAGTACAAAATCGGTGGCAAGTTTAATATAGTTTTAAAGTCTAATTCTCCAATTTTGAATATGAAAAGAATATGGGCAACGTTTGTCAATTTTCATGAAATACTATAATTATATACTTATTATACGAGTACTAAAAACATTAAACTTGAATTTCTTTATTTTGTACTAATAAGCCACCTGCAATTTTATTCTAAACCTTAAATTTAAAGTGATTAATATTCCTGAAGTTCAAAGATTTATCACTTTGACGAGTTTTAATTGCAACGTAAAAAGTGTTGATAAAATTTATATGTCTTGTATGTCTATGTCACTCGGGCCATATTATTTTAAATCTTATCTTCATTTATCACAATCTTATATCGGCACATTCTTACATCTTCGTGGACATAAGAAAGGGAAAAGAGTGGGTGAAATGGGAATTAGGGCGGCGTGTAATCGGATGGCGCTTAACCCACTCCATCGTCCATCATAAGGCAGACTCAACCTGCGACAGACATCGAAACTCGTTGCAATGTCAATGCAAATCATTTGAAGTTTACCCCAGAAGCATTACTAGGCCGCCATGGTGTGGGTCACCATTGGATTGCTGCATTGGTAATGAGTATGGTGACCACCACTTGGATTCTGCTTATGCTTTCTATCAGGCAGAGTAGAGTCATGTAAGCAGGACCAAACATAAAAAAGTAAACAAATAGTTAAATAGACAGACAGAAATTATTCAACACTGAATGCTTATCAATAACGGCAGAAACTCTTTTGTTTAATGATAATTCTTGTTTCAATTTCAGTTGCCATCATTCGTTAGGCTTAAGTTAATTCATTGTGATAAGAATATTAATGATATCAATTATTGTGATACCGTGACGACTTCAGGTTTTGTATTAAGTACTACTTATCGAAGGCAATGAACTGATGGTAACATATTGCTGTGTATTAATGCGATTTTATTTTTACCGTTTAATGCAAACTTCTTATCGTACACACAAAAGTTTTGAGTAGTGTTTTAGGTGTGAAAGGGTAATAAATTAATTGTTCCAGGGTTTTCCTTGAGGGGGTACACCTGGTTCCCCGGTTGCTAATACCGCACGGGGAAAAAAAGGATAATAAATTAACTAACAATTGCATTTATAATATTGGTTGAGTTATACTTTTTTATTTTTTTATTTGCAATTGACAAATACCATTCGTTCCATACTATTTACGAAGAACGACAACATATACATATACATTCACTTCAGGCTGACTACCTAACACCAGGTTACTAAGGTTGGATTTTTACAGAGAGGCCCCCGTTCTGTAATTGGCGGCAATAGGCTGACGCAAGGCACCTGGCCAAAAGAATGAATGAAAAGAACGAGTTTGTGAAAGAAGACGATTGGTGAGCAATGAGTGTATAGTATAGATTCCACTATTCAATTTTTTTAAATTCACTTTGTCTTGTCTCCTTTTGTCTAGAAATTACCAGCATTGTACCATAAGATTTGTTTTTTAATATAGTACCTGGATTAGGTATATGTCAAGTCAGACAGAGCAGTTGTTAAAACTGTGTCAACTAGAAACTCACCTACCTCTCGGCATTACACACACTTAGGGTTTCCACACATAACTGCGAATTCGTAACGGATCGCAAATACCTATCTGCGAGTTCGCACGAGTGTGCCGCAAGACCTTTACGCCGCATTGTATTACATCGTAGTTATGTGTGAGCCCTTAATATGCACATTCAAACTTTTTTGTTAGGGTCGATCGAAATCGAAATCCAGTGAGTATTTTATTTGTATTTAGTAAATATCCTTCATTTTGTGACACTTTGCATAGATATATATAGTAGAATTTGCTCTTTTTTATTGCAGCTAACTTTGCGTTACAATTGATACATACCTTACAAATTAAGACTTTTTGAACTGTCATAAAATGAAAAGGCAGAGTACCGTGATGTTAATTTTTTTTGAAATTTTGATTTTATTAATTAAGGGGAAGTCGCAACTGGTTTGAAAAAACGTTAAAAATTTACAATTATATACATTTTTTATTTATGATCCTACCGAAGTGACTCTACTTATTGCAATTAAAAATATTAAACTTGATTATCTAAATTATTGGTAAAATATAAGATTGAAGCATTCATCATCTTCCATTTCATCATCTTCTATTATAAAACGTTGAATATAGTGATGACTTTTTTTTAAATATGGCCTGCCAAAATGACTCTACTCTGCCTGATGGAAGCATAAGCAGAATCCAAGAGTGGTAGTCACCATGCTCATGCAACATGGATGCAGGCAATGCAACAATGCAGCATGGTGACCCACAGCATGGCAGCCTAGTGACACTTCTGCATCATTAGGCCTCCGGTCTCGTACTCACCAACGAAACACGACAGCACGAACACTGTCATTTTACGTTGATTTTCTATGCGAGGGTTGTACCGCCCCGGTCAAGCCGGCCCGTTTGTGCTGAAATCAGCGTGGCTCTGCTACCTATATTTACTTTTACCAAGATTAACCTAGATTTATTTGTCTGTGAGTCCTATTTGACACTTGAGTTTCATTTATTATATTCATAACGAATAAATTAAACTGATAAATCTATAACATGTAGAATCAATTAATATCGTTATTAGAATAAGCAATAGAAACTTTTATTGCAGTATGTACATTAGTACGATAGAACTAAAAAGTCTAATGCCTGTTTTCACCACTTAGAGAGAGTTAGGTAACTCTTAGCGATATTTTCGTTTTTACCAACCTTACCAACATAAGGGCTTAGGTGTCTTGCAATTTAGGGGCTAGAATGTTTACCACTTAACCACTCCCTAACAAGGTGTAAAAGAAACTTGACCTACGTTTTGTTTGAAGTTATTGAAATGGAAGAGTAATAGTAATAATCCTAGTATAATCAACACATCGAGATGGACCAGCTTTATTTGCAAAATATGGCGTTAAACATTTTGTTACAAGATTTAGATTAACCAAGTAACCTACTTAGTTAAATAATAAATTTATTATTGAAGAATAAGACAATTGACATACATAATTGCCCACGTTTACGGTTTTTAAAATCCCTACAAAATAGGAGACCCTTAATTAGGTGTCACTTAGCATGGTAAAACCGAAATTAGATAAGATTTATATTTAAGAGCTCCCTACGTTAGGGGGTTCCTACTTATAAGATTGTTTAAGTATACTTGGTGAAAACGGGCATTAAACTACCTAGAATGTCATAATATCTATAAATGACTATTAATTAATAGTGTGATAAATTATAGTACCTATATACGAGTTAATCATAATATAGGTTCGTAATTGACAGTTGACATTGACTGCCTCGTTGGTCTAGCAGTTAGCGTATGCGACTGCTGATCATTAGGTCTCGGGTTTCTATCGAAAAAAGTTTTATTGAGTTTTTCTAAGTATAGATCTTGCGCGAGATCTCTCCCCGGTCGTGTCGGATAACCGTCCCATCGGATTACGAAAGTGAGTAAACAGAGAGTGCACTTCTAGTTGCGCACACATTTGTGCACTATAATATCTCCTGCATGCGACTGCGGCTGTTCACCATTGAGATTGGCTGCTATGGCCGTAATCGGATAGGAGAACATCATCATGTTCGTAGTTGCGTATCGTCATTTGGCGATGATCGCAGGTTCCGATTTGATGTTATTATAACTTAGATTCACATCAACAACCTTTAATAGACCAGTGCTCTACATAGGCTTCTTGCAGAAAGGAGGTTTTGGCGTATAGTAATACCTCGCTGGCCACGTAGCTTAATAATTCAGTCACTTATGATTCGTCACGCCACGATATTTGATTACTATCTATAAACACATTTGAATAGATTTTATTTGAAGAGTTCTATGCCAATACTTTTTACGAAACTTAGAGATTAACCTACAGCGATAAATAAATTTACTATAATTGTTCAAAGTACTATACTACTCTAAGTAAACTCCAGTACACAAGAGAATTACTAAGAAAAAAAAGTAACAAAAGAAACCGCTTCCTTATTAAGTAAATTAATTCTCTGTGTGATTCCATGAAAAAAGAAATTAGCCCCTGGGGAAAAGGGTCGTTTGACCAGTGTCGACTGTAATGTTGATTACCCAAAGTTTTCTAGTGTGTGCTAATTATAGCCTGGTGTTTGCCTACTAAATACATAAGTTCTGTATAATATTGATTTATTTGAAGCCCTGTTAGGCTTCGTCGACGTGTAGAATACGATCATCCAAACAGACATGAAACCTGAGCATATGAGAAGAGTCTGTTTATAATTTTAGCTACTAACATAGCGGTAACATGACTAGATATTATAGTTTTTGTGGTCATATAATAAATCATGTTGAAATGTAATGTGCCGTGCAGTTTTTAGTTTTTGAATGTCACACATTTGGTGCAGCCGTTGACTGACATACGCACACATGCGCAATACTCGAACTACGCTACATATGTAACAGTTCAGACAGTTCTTAAAATACTCGCTTACGCATTCTATTTAGATACCCATTAAGATTTCAAAAAATTTATATTTAATTAAATTTACCTAAAATTTTAAATCAGTTTTTTAAAAGGAAAATTACAACCAGCAGCAAATAACGACTCTGCTTATACAATAAACTTTCAATAGATATTGTTCCTCTTTTTACCAACCTTTGATGATGCGGTTGTATCTAGTGCAGTTTTTTTTCTTTTTGTGCAATCCATGACGCAGGAATAAATACCTTAGGTGAGTTCTCGTCTCTCCTTCTTCATTTTTTAATTTAAATCTATACTTGCATACAGGTGTGGCTAATAAGATCTCCTAAGATAAAAAGGAAAATATGTAACTATGAGAAAATAATGAGCACAATACAGACTCGTAAACTTTTGATTGATAAATATAATTCATTAAAATTTTTACATCATATTAGCCCCAAAGCCGCCGGCCACCCGTCAAGGCGCCTGAGACAAAAACTAACTAGAAGAAATAGTTCAAACATCTGACTTCGCTTCCGGACTAAACGGGCCGCAACGTGGGCAAAAACTATGTTTGCGGTTGGGCGTTTAGCCTACTGTGCTAAGAATGAATGGGTAATGTGTTTAAAAATACTACTGAAAGTGCTGAACAATTGTCATTTTTATAATTTAACTACAGCAAAGTTGGGACTACTCAAGGACTTTGAACTCTTTTGTTTTTCTAAATCAAACCCGACTGCAACTTTTATTTGTACGGAATAAGAATTTATTGCCTTTGAATAAAAATCTGCATAATCTTGCTATAAAAACAATCATAATAAAGACAAAGGTATTAGTTATAGCTGTATTGTTTTTCCGACTTGACAATTTCATATTTCTTGGAAATTTCGAAAAATGTAGTTTAGGTGAAAGTGTTGGCCGTAGATCATTATTCAAAAGTAAAATTTGATCATACTTCTTAGATCGTAAATTATACTAATCGTTGTCATATATTTTGTACATTTAAAACAGATTTAATATTTTATTTTCTTTTTAAATTTAATTTCTTATATAAAGAGAAGGTGATCCAGATTTCATATCTAATGTGGGTTCCCTAAAAATAGTACCAAGAATTGTCTTGACGTTTATAGTTATTTTTTTATATCAAATCTAAATTTTATATCTAAAAATCCTCCAGTACCTTTCACGATCGTCAATTTAGATTTTGTCCCATTGTTTTATCTGAGATGTGACATCTAAAATATTACAAATTTAATCTGTGTAAACCAAAAATAAAAAAATGACGGATATTCAACCTTACGTATTTAGGATAGGGTTTCAACATATTTTTGTTGACTTTGGATGGACGTCATTATTGATTGTTTTTTGATTCATTGACGGAGGTAGATGGCGTTGTCGGCGCCAAAAATGTGATGAATGCTCATTGAATCGGAGACGATTCTTATCTCGAAAGTGTTAGGAAATGTCCCTCAGGTTGTATGATCACATTTCTTTTGCTTCACGACTGTTACACTTGGTTGGGTTTTTATGTCTATATTATGTCGTCATCTAAATACGTTACACATTTGTATTTATTGGTTTAGCAGATTGAGCAATTTTAAGGTTTATGTACAACGAATACGTTATGAGTGTATTGGAAAGAGATTCATGACAATTTGAATCAAGGCATTTAAATGAATAAGGTTTCAATTGCCTAAAAAATGCTATAAATAAATATAATTGAAATAAAATATATATCTCATGGTCACGTAGTTTACCAGACCAAAACTGGTTTTTTACAATAATGTTTTAATAATCATATCATTGCTGTTATTGCAATGATTTTATAATAATTGGTCTATGACTTGTCATTATTAACAGTTGGTTTCTGAATATTATTTATACCCACGTATGACGATACAATTTAAATGTTATTTGCGTTCAGGTATTCCTACCAAGATATAGGTACGCTACGTTTAATCTAACATTATAAGCTAACGTTCCTTTAGTATTTGAGCTCTTGTCAACATTCCGGTTTTAATCCGACCTCAGAACCAGTGTGTCAATTTTTTATTTTACTTAATATCTACAATGTAGAAACAATGTCGCAACAGATTTATTTATACGAGAGATACGATAAAATCTCAAAAATCATAATATTTTGGAGAGACCCTCGATGCGCCCGCGCCGTCAATGAATCATACATAATTGATCGGCGACGAGATCGGCCCGATGACGTTGTCATCTCGTACACAGCTTTTTGTCACTTAATCGTTTTTTTACTCGTTTTTACCTTTTTTATTAATCTTGTCGTCGCTCCATTCGTTCGGATAAATGAATGGTAGAGTGATGATTTTTAATATTTTTTAACTAAACTGGTTGAAAGTACGATTCATAGCAAAGGAACGTACTGAATAAAAAACGTAACACTTTTTAATATTAAGGAATAAAATATGCTGTTTCATCGAATTTATTTAGTTATGTACTCAGGCTAGATATTCGTTATTTCACTTTCGTTGTGAACTTGATAACAGTTTGAGCTTTTTACAGACCAAACTTTCAACACTAGAAGCAATAAAAAAGTGATCATTTCGAGTAACACCAAATGAATAAAGATTTATTTCACAAAAGGCTCAGTGTCAACTAGTTCCTTCCAATAACTGGCGTTGAGGTTTTTTTCATTCGATTCCCATATGAGAGTACGTATTTTATTTTTTGTTTTGTTTAATTGTATTGGTTTCACCTAGAGTTTTTACAAGGTGTGCCCGCTCAGAAGACCCTACAATAGTAACTATAATCATCATTATCTCAGCCGAAAGACGTCTACTGTTGGACATAGGCCTCCCCCCAAAACTCTACAGCAACCGATCCCGTGCTGTCCTCATCCAACGACTTCCAGGGACCTTCACCAGGATAGGTAGAGCGTGGGTAGGACCTATACAACGTGATCTGACAATACCTTATATAGAATTAGATAATATAAGATCTAGTTTAAGGAATAAGCAGTTCTGTATGTATGTAAATAGAAACTAAAGATCGCGACAACAGTTTACTTTCAAAGCTAAAATTCAAATATTTGTTACCCTTCTTTCATGTCCAAAATACCATAAAACGTGCACAAATTAATGGCACATTTACGCCAAATCAATGGACCCCATGAATGCGGCGTGTAATTGTAGCCCATCCTTATGGGGTAATGTAACCCTGCGTTGCTAAGCACAATGTATCTTCCATGGAGACATTAGGGGATACACGGGTCACAATTTCTGATGGTTGAAGACACTGTTATTAATATCGTTATACTTGTTTTAAATGCCATTGTGCATATCCAGGTAAAACAGTTACCCGTTGTACTACTACACTCACAATCAGTAAGGAACCCAAGCTTCTAGCCTCGATATCATCTCAACAATTTAATTAATCCACAATCCACAAACTCTTTGAATACTGAAGTAATCCTTCGCGGGTGAAGGATTACTTCACTATTCTATTTCTTCATTGAATGATCAATGTTAAGATTTTATAACATTTCAATTCGATTTTCAATTTCGAAATACATTTCTTTTTTATAATTTGGTCTTTAATGTTAACTAAACACAAAATCCTCCCGTATATTCACCACTCAGCATCCATGCAAATCTTTCAACCACTAACCATTGCAAAGTAGACTTTATCTATAACCTATTCAGGTAGTTTTTTCTACGACAACACTAACAATGGTTTTTTGCCACGTGGCGGTCTGTACTCGCCCCATTGTTAAGTCAAAAACCTAAAACCGTGCCCTTTTTATTAGAACAAAGAGCACCGATCTTGGGAAATAGTTTTTCGAAGGTATTGTTCCAACCTCATTGTGTATTTTTCCCGTGGCCCGGATCATAGCGTATTGTTTGCCGCAGCTATTTTGGTAATAAGCTTGTTGATTTCGCGCTCTCTTTATAGCGATTTACTAAATGAAGGTATTTCGTAAACAAACTTGTTGTTCGGATTTATTTACATGAATTCTTTATGAGTTTGTGTTTGCTGTTTGAATAATGATGTCGTTAGCTTGTTTTCAATAACTGGAGTTGTTAACATAATACGAGTATATAGATTTGAAGTTTTGTTTATTTTTACCTCCTTTTTAATGAAAGGGTGGGTAGAAGTTTAGTGTTATTTTTTTTTATTCTTCATATTTTAGTTTTGATTATCACATATTTGCTTTACTAAACCTGTAAACCTTTTTATGTTTACTTTTTAACATGCATACGTACACACTTACACTCACATCATTCTAATATCCATATTTTCTCTGGTAACCGGACTCTATCTAGGTAACACCATTTGGGACGAACGTAAGTACAGTTGGTCTTCTCCAAATTAATCAGACTTTTCGTATACGTTTGCGGATTACGTATTCCTTAACTTGACCTTTTCTCATTATGTTCATCTAAACATAATATAAAATGAAGTCGTTTCCGCTGTTTATTCACTTAGATTTTTTAAAGTACTCAATGTATTTTTTGTATGCAATGTACTGAAATAGATATAGTGATTCAAGAGTAGAGGAAATACGAGAATTTAAAAAAAACTTCCGAGCGAAGTCGTGGCCGTGTCGTACGTAGTCGTACGTAGTACTTATATGTACTTCTTAGTAATAGTCATAGGTTTTTTTTGCTTTAGAATGACAACTTCCTCACTACGAGTATTCCTGTGTAGCGGAGGAATACTTGTGTATCGGGCCGAGCAAAAAATAATGACTCACTCATTACTGACCAATCGAATGATCATCAATTACATTAAATAATAGAATGAAATAGGTACTTAAACACAGCTGAACTTGTAGACAAGTAACTGTCACTAATAATATCTAACAAAGCGACACCTGTGTTCAATATGGCGCATAATATGGGATTACATTAGAAAAGGGTCGTTATTAAAGTTGCAGGTGGTTTGAGCCCCCGTCGACGGTAGCCGACGATCTGATTATAAGAACGGATTATATATTAGGTTCATATTATAGTTAAATGAAAGGATCGAAATGTAAACGGGCCATTTTTGTACAAGCTCTGCTTAGTTTGGGACTAGATGGCGTTGTGTGTTAGATGTTCGAAAATGTTTTTTATTTATTGTTTTTCCAATTGGAGAGGCCTATGTCCAGCAGTGGACTGCGATAGGCTGATGATGATGATGATGATGTTTTTCCAATTATTGCTGTCAAAATTGTTACTCTAATGATGCGAAATACGGGAATAAATTTTCATGTATTATAATTTTCCCAAATTTATTTAGGATTGTTACAATAAAGTTTCTAATTTCTATCTCTTCTGTCACTGAACAGATCATAGTCTCTAATGTCCTTAATTTTATCACAAAATGGTTTTGGATTTTTTCTTTTAGATAACCATTCAGTTGACGCCTTTTTCCTTGAAAATGTAATCGTTTTTTTCATATTTAAAATGGGTAAAAAATTTGAAGTAAATAAGTACAAACAATATAACATTTTAAAGGCAAATTCAGCAAAATAGATAATTTCGGAGATAATCGAGAGCAACAACGTGACACGAGAATTAAAGGTAATATAGATCTACAAATTGTTACATGCGTTCCAAAATATTAACACCTATTTGTATTAATAATTAGACATGTTAATATAAATAATTAAACAATAAGATAAAGTGATCATCCCTATCCCAGTCCGTTTTTGTAAAATATCTCAATCGCAGATTACAAATTCATCACGACCACCGCCGCAGTTCAAACAAACCTACTCAATATAATAAAAAAATATTCTAGCTGGAATAAATCAGGTATAGAGAAATAATTTGGAGCTTGCCACGTGGCACGCACGCGCAGGGTTAAGCCCTGTTCGGTCGCAAGCCGACAGCCGTACTAATGAGTGTGTGAGGCTGGACCCTTCCTGTACTCAGACAGCGGCCATAATATACTGGAAAATAGCACAGAAAGCTATAAAAATGGTGCGGAAAAATGTATGTAAGTTATCTAACAATACACCCTGTTGAAGCATTGGTAAAGTATTTTTTTTAATCTTCACCTCGGCAGAAAAAAATCGTTATAGATTTTTTTATTTAAATATAGTTTTTTATAAAACTTTTTACTATTTATACTGCGAGTGTAACAATATAAATTTAAATTTTTATGTTCAATCGACTTGCCTGATGATTTAATGGTTAACAATACCGATTCCAAATAAACGATTATGCTATTCTATTCTATTCTCTAGCGTCCTCGGTAGTGGGTTTGATTCCCGGCTAAGACACATTGAGTAAACAGCACGATCATTTTATTTGTCTAGGTGTAAAAGTGTAAATACGTCAGCAATCTATGTGTATTTAGAAATAAATAAATAATAAATAAATAAATAAATATTTCGGACATCTAAACACACAACGCCATCTAGTCCCAAGATAAGCAGAGCTTGTGTTATGGGGTACTAGACAACTGATACAAATACATATATACTTTTTTTTTGTAAATACATACATATTATAGATAGAATACACCCAAACTCCGATACAAATATTTGTAGATCATACAAACATTTGGTCCGACCCGGGAATCGAACCCGAGACCTCATGATCAGCAGTCGCTCACGCCAACCGCAACCGAAATATGTAGTTATGTCTGTATTTTCATTAACAACTCTCAGATTTTTGATGATCTATGAAAAAAAGGAGGAGGTTCTAGGTTCTACTGTGCGTTTTTTTGTTTTTTTTTTTTTTATGTTTGTTCAGTGATTACTCCATCAATTATGGACCGATTTTGAAAATTCTTTTTGTTTATCTATACAAATAAATAAAATTGGAGTGTCTGTTTGTAATATTAAAATACCCGCTTTTTACTTAATGCATATGTATGTATACATATACCAAAAATGTAGTTATAATTTTTTTTGTCTGTCTGTCTGTCTGTCTGTCTGTCTGTCTGTTTGTTCCGGGTAATCTCTGGAACGGCTGGACGGATTTTGACGGGACTTTCACTGACAGATAGCTGATGATCCAGAGAGTAACTTAGGCTACTTTTTTTTAGACTAACTTTGTCCCGCGGCGTTACTCGCGGTACAACAATAACCGCGGGAAGCACTGCGGGGTTCACCTAGTTCTTAAAATAAATTTGTAAAAACGTATCCCAAACTAACAGCAATAACAGAATATAATTTTAAGCTAAGTTTATTCCTTCCATCGTTTCCATAAATAAACGCAATACTGAGTTGTAATTAAAACAGACTATTACATATGTATCTCTACAATAGCTACTCATTCATTAATTGTAACCGCAAAACGTATAATATATACATTAACAACAAAGGGATCACCCGTACATAATGACAGTATAAATATGACCATTAACACTGGTATTAACCTCTAAACGCCCTGTTTATGTTGATCGAATAACATCTCGATTAATTCGTCGATCCGATTATTCGACTAAAAAATGGCGGAAAAATATTTGAAACTGGAGCGTGTCCTAAACAATAATGTTAGTCGAGTGGTGGGTAATGAAGAGAGGCGCGTGGCGGCCGCGTGCGGCGCGCGTCGCTGGTCTAATGAGCGACGGTCCTAAGCACGCGTCTTCAGTGCTCATGCGTGCAAATTCGAAAAATTAAAAAAAAGTTTTGTTATACGATAGTTCCGATATTCTTAATGTTCCGATTGTTCCGCTCGGTGTGAACGCGGTGTGTTGTTGATTTGATGGGGCTAGGGTAATACCCCGTTATTAATAAAACAGAACAATGAATACTTGCATTACGGGAATAACCACCTCGCAATTTTTTATGTTTTAATAATGTTAAACTAAAAACTCAATAGAATGTATTTAAACGATGAATCTGGTTATTACTATATACTTTTACTTTAGTTGAAAGACTTTTGAGAAATTAACATTACATCTGTTATAAGCCGCGGCGTAACGCCATTTAAACAAAAGTCAAATACCTATTAAAGGGTTATTAAAGTAAATATTAATTTGTAACCTTTACCGTATGTATATTTATTAATATTGTAGAAAGCTTGATATTAGATAGTTACTAAATTATTTACCATGGACTTGAACAAAGTCTGACTGCATATGGAAAAAATTAAATGCAACGTAAAATGTGTTTTTCTTCTCACCTTTAATAAGACTACCTAATTTTTATTGTAAATTTTTCGACGGAGTGACTGTCCATGGGACCCCCGAAACTCTGAAGGTTAACTGAATTCGAATTTTGAGTTATTTGTCAGTATACATGAGGGCACTGACATCCCAACAATTATTGCCAAAGAATTTTATGACAATCGGTAATGACGGCTTCACTTGCTCATTGAGGCATGAGCGTGACACACCGACAAGCTTCCATACTAAGAGCTGTTATTATAAAAAAAAAAACAAACATCCTTATTTAATTTTCTTTTATGAGGTGAAAACCATCTTCCATCAAAGTCATAGATAAACCACACAATAACAAAACAACTGTTTTGTCAATTATATTATAAAATGTATCCAATTTTAATGTCTTTACCGATCTATAATCTAATCTAAATCTAAAAATATTTTTAAGGCGTTGAGGTTCATGAAGAGAAAGGACACACTAATTCACTGTTAGTATGTTTTAATTACAGATAGATATAGTTGCCTCATTAGTTGTAATAATATGTCAATCAAATGCTTAGTATTCACTATAATCTATTTTTTTTAAACTGTCCAGTGCAATTTAGTCATAGGAAATAGATTATAATAAATATTTTAAAAAGTAAAGACAAAATATAATGCCATTTTAGTTTAAGTATTCTTAATAAAATATCATGAGCGTATTTCTTACATTATGAATTCAACAAAAAAGGCACAGACTCATTATTATTTTTTATTTATAACGGTTTTTGCATTATATTGCTATGCAACGAATAAATAAAAAATACATAGCGAAAATAAAAACTTTGAATTACTTAAGTAGTTTGGCAAAAATATTCAGCCACGGTTACTACGCAATTTTGCTGTTGCTAGAAATACGTCAATAACATTTTCAAAAACTCAGTTTTTAAAAATATATAATATCCTGATCATAGGAATTACATCGAAAGTGTATCAATTTAATTTCATATCACTGTTTGTAATAAATTCTCAGACGCGTGAAAGTTAATTCTGATTAAAGCATTTGATTTAGTCGATTAATCAAATCTTAGTCACCTGCATCTCGTTCTTGCTTAGTCGTATACTGTCACTAATCTAATTCTAAAGGATTAGAGGTGATGATCGATTATGGTAAATTATTTGTGTGGCCACGAAAGTAACGACTATATATTTTAAGTTCAGTATTATCATTAGTTGTAGTCTATAGTATAACTAGTTGTTGCCCGCGGCTCCGCGTACAACAACTATCGATTATTGTGGCAAATAACCTATGTGTTATTCTGATGTATAAGCTATTATTATTACTGTAAAGTTTTATCCAAATCCGTTCAGTAGTTTTTGCGTGAGAGAATAACAAACATCCATTCATCCATCCTTACAAACTTTCTCGTTTATAATATTAGTAGGATTATACTTTTTACTCGTATCAATAAGACCAGAAATTATTTTTATTTCGCTAACTTTCTGTTAGAATTTCCTATGAAAAAAAAAATCTCAGAAATATTTTAACTCCAAGAATCTAGTTTGCATTTTGGTATCACTTAAAATACAATAACTCTAACGGCAATGGGCATAGACAGAACTTCTAGCAGGTTGACATTTCGATGCTTAAACTAGACTGAAAGGCTGTACTATAAGCATCAGCCATCGCCCCCTGATAGATTTATAATAAAAGAACATTACACAGTGTGTTTACATACAAAAGGTTAAGGTTAATTACATTCATCTAACTAGCAGCAATGAGTAAGTTGGCTAATAGAATTACAACAATTAACACATATCAGTGAATTGAGGTCCCGGGTTCGATTTTGTTTCGGAGTTTGGGTGTTTTCTATGTATAATATGTATGTATTTACAAAAAAAAGTAAATAAATGTATTTATATCAGTTGTCTAGTACCCATAACACAAGCTTTGCTTAGCTTGGGACTAGATGGCATTGTGTGTTAGATGTCCAAAATATTTATTTATTTATTTGTTGTATTTGAGCATATCCACACATTTGAACATATTTTGAGTATGTATGTGGGTGTGTGTGTGCGTGCGTGTGTGTATGTGTGCGTGTGTCTGCGTGCACGCGCGTATGTGCGTGTGTATGTGTCTGTGTGTGTGTGTGTGTGTTTGTGTGTGTGTGTGTGTGTATGTATGTGGGTGTATTTATCTTAATATTTAAGATATTTTATCTTTTTATATATATTTTATTCGAAAAGTTCGAGTTCTCTACACAGACATATACATACATACATCACGTAACATGAAAGCGCGCAACAAAACAGTACTGTTTGTGTTTGTTTCTTATTTACTGTTATTATATATATTTGTTGTTATATACACATTTATAAGAATTTAGAGAGAATTAGAAAGTATGTTCGTGAGTGAAGGTGTTAGCTTAATTTGTTAAGTACATAATGCTTAAACATTTCGAAATATGCACTTATTATATATATTATTTGTTTCGTTTAAATTAACACAGCTAACTGTTGCTGTGGTAATTAGTTCCCATGTACTTGGCTGAAGTTTATACTATTCTAAGATGTTAGTAACACTATCTTATCTTATATAAAAAAAAATGTCATGTCATTTTTATGGCGAAATAACGTTTGCCGGGTTAGCTAGTATAACTTATAAGACTGTCTGTCTGTCTACAAACTATATAACCTCATTTTCTACTACGTCTTATAACTATGTATTAGAAACTGGTGAATTTTTCAATAATAGAGACATATTAATTCAAATATTTGTCGATTTATAGCTTCTGAACTATACGGACATGATTCGAACTTTGAACAAATATTCGTAATAATAGCGTATTGAGCTCTAACGCCACATTTAAGGCCGCACAATAAAGGTGTATACTTTTTATTTAACTTTTTCGGAATAAGATACATCAGAGCATTTTGTAAGTCAGCGCTTGTTTATCGACGGTGCATCGTTAGAAGGGCACTCAAGTGATATGAGTATATACTATATTCAGTCTAACGGTAAACTCGTTTGACATAGATTGTACCTTATCCATTCGCACTATTATGTGTATTAATATATATGGAGGGAAGAGGCGGGGTATTAGTACTAGAAAACTGTCTTAAAAATAGTAAAACACTTTTTTATTAAAATGGATATCACGCACGTAAATTTGGAATGATATGTTTTAATTTATTGGCCGTTATGTGGTGATACTCTGCAATAAGGAAAGAAAAAAAAATGAAAAAAATGTTTACGTCTTTCGGGACCTGCCCAAATCAGAAATGTACTCGAAGATTATAATAATTTAGGTCAGTAGCAATGAAGTTACCCGCGGAGGCAAGCCGGCCATTCAAAGATCATCCTCCTGCAAAACAAAGCAAACAACGGCACCCGAAAATTACCCTGAAACACAGGAGCTACCCTTAATTCTATAAGTTAACATATAATTATGTCAACACAGTTGGTACTATAATAGTCCATAATCTCGTTTGTTCCCGAGAATGATTCGCAAGTTTTCTTCACATTCTAATACATAATTATATTGTTCAGAAGTTTTTTCTTGAATACAAATTATGATCGAATTGAATTATTCCGAAGAGCGTATGATTGTAGGTTGGGCCATGACACAGCGGTTTTCGGGCGCCTGTTCTAGTAGAACATTGAAATGGATGGAGTAGTACATTAAATAATGTCTTATTTTTAATCATGAATTACTATACTTTAATATTTTTGTCATCAGTTTATATCATAAAATTACTTGACCTAACACAGAGTGCCAGCAAGCTCCTATCTATACTAATATCGTAATAGCTGAAGAGTTTGTTTGTTTTTTGTTTGAACACGCTAATCTCAGGAACTACTGGTCCGATTTCAAAAATTCTTTCAGTGTTAGATAGCCCATTTATCGAGGAAGGCTATAGGCTATATATCGTCACGCTAAGACCTACAGGAGCGGAGCAACAATGAAGAATGTTACAAAAACGGGGGAAAATTATCACGCTACGGGCAATAGAAGACGCAAACGAGGTTGCGTGGGGCGGCTAGTTCATGAATAAAATACCTCATCGTTCCATAAACCAAGTCATATTTTAGCAGCCGTCTTATGACTTCTGAACTCAAATAACACCCGTTGTATACCTACTTTAGCCCTCTTTAAATCTTTTTATTTACTTTGAAGACGTCCCCGTTGAATATTTTCACGTCTTATGCTGCAACATAAGCAATTAGTGCTTTACTATCCTTGTGCTGTGTATTCTCTATGCTCTCAGTCTTGGCATCACTACCGTTTTAAAATTACCATAATGCTTTTAAATTAAATAAATAGCTATCCATAATGACATATTTTAGTATTTTCTTAGTTTCCAAAACGACCACAAGCATGTCAACGGCCATAATAGATAATGAAATTACATAAACTATTCAATACCAATACCCTGTCTAATGATTGCTATAGGCCACAGTTGTCAGTTTATGTCAGGATGACGTCATCGTCAGGAGGCAGACAGCCACTTGTACTGCACTTGTATGACGTATTTAGGTACTTTTGTACAATAGTACTTGAGTTTTTTACCTTTCACTTCAAAAAGACCCGCCACCGAAATTTCAGATAGAGTGTTTTGTTAGAGGTGCTTTTTTAGTCCGCTGTGACATGAAAAGAGAGAGATGGTGAGTTAAAGGTCAAAACACTACAGATAGACATTGAGTTTTTTTAGTCAAGGATTATCGAACTCTTAGCGTTATTCTAAACACATTATTGCATAGACAGATATAAAAGATAACATTAAAATTTGTAAACATTGTCATTGAAAAAAAACTATGTGTAATGTAGGTTATTTTTTTAATCAAATTAAAATAAACGAACATAAACATTATAAAAAAATGAAAAAACTTAGTATATAAATATCTTAGCTTTCATTGTCTTTTTTGTGTCTGCATTGGGAGGGTTCAGGAATAAGGTAACCCGGCAGAGAACTAAGGTCATCGGCCTAGCCGACAAGTTGAAGTGGCAGTGTGCTGGTTATATTAGACGCAGAATCGACAACCGCTTGGAACGCGCCTCCTAGAGTAGAGACTCCGTTTCGGTTAACGTGTAGTAGACTAGGTATCACACCCAAAGGTCAAGTGGAGTGACAGTTAACGCAAGACAGCTGATAGGAGCTCGATGCGAGAAGCGCAAAATCGATAACAGTGGCATGCAATGGGAGAGGCCTATGTCTAGCAGTGGATTGCAAAAGGATGATTGTTTAATTTCTTCGCAAGATTATTAGGTAGATACATTGCATTAACCATCGATGGTAGTAGCGATACTTAGGGACAGACTTGTGTAGGGTTGGTATCAACATCTCAGGAACGGCCTCGTTTGCGACTATTGATGTCTTTAAGTTTAAGTTTCAATTCTTATATATCTAATTTCTCCTCTGGAGAGGAACCCCTAAGAAGTCAACTTGAAACTTTAACAATGGTATCTCTCATAATAAATTCTCATTCTCTCTAATGGGGCTCGAGATATATTTTTAACCTTTACCTACACTTTATTGTTGAGATAGTTTTTATTGTTGTTTGTGCTATTTGTTTTTTAAAATAACACTTAAAGACTATTAGTAGTCATTAAGCTTCATCACAACTTGGAGATCAAAAAACTTTGGTCATTGTAATTTTACAGTTAAACATCTTTTCTTCATTATTACCTAAGATCATGGACAAAAGACATTTTCATATGATCATACTAGCTGTGAACGCCGTGGGACCAAGCTAGTCTAAAAAAGTAGTCTAAGATACTCTCTATATCATCAGCTATCTGCTTGTGAAAGTCCCAGACATAGAAACAAACAGACAGACAGACAGAACAAATTGAAAAAAAAAAAAAATTGGTATATGTATCGGTATTATTTATTTTTTATTTTGTATACGTATGCATTAAATAAAAAGCGGTTAATTTTAATATTACAAACAGACACTCCAATTTTATTTATTTGTATAGGTAGATAAAACTAAAACATCGTCCTACCGTGACATTGCATGTGAAATATACTTATTTCTTTTTGCGAACACAAAATTACATGACATTATATCTGAGATATTATTGGGGACTGAAATATAATTTTGTACTCAGAAGAGTATTACGTGGGTTGTAGGTGGCAAATTATAATGGATTTCTTAGAAGTTACGAAATAGAACCAGAAATATCAAAAACAAGAAAAGAGTTTTATTGGCCATGTATAGAATTTAATAAACATTTGTAGTATGTTGTAATTTTTTATTATTTTATGATATAATTATATTACGTAAAGATAATTAATCGTAAATGGCTCAATCTGACTTCAAAACGGTAATATAAGCAGCCAGCTCAATAATTTCCTTCGCAATAACTACGAGTACTTTTCTATTTGTATAATTCACAAACCCATTCAATGAAAATTTTCCGTGAATGTTATTATACATACGTATATACCTGTATTTGAATCAGAGACTTAAAATAAATACAAATATTATTTTTTATAAAGTGGTGCTAAAAATATAAAAGCGAATTGTTTCTTTAGTTCTGAGGAGAAAATACCGTTAAGATATGTACATCAGTATAAGTTAAGTCTGCCATGTAAGTTTCTCGTTTCACGTTGTTGCTCACTCTCTTTGGTGGACTCTGAAACTATCTATCTGATTTTTAGTTTTTTTTTATCTTTATATTTAAATATTTAGGATAGAACGCTTAGACCAATAGGAGCCGTCAGCCGAGCATAAATGAAAGGAGACGCAGATCAAGTTGCGTGAGTCAGATAACTCATTATGTTTCAAGCTTTTGGCGATATTTCAACTACCTCATCAACAACCCATAACGTTCAAGCTGGGTTCGGGTTTCTTCTCAGGAGAGGCATAAGGCCATACGTCCCCACGCTGGCCAAGTGCGGGTTGGGGACTGGCAATAAAACGTTTCTGGCTACGTAATCTTGCCTTTGGATGTTTTTAAGCCGCCCAAAAGTCTCCAACTAAGCTTCACCACTGTTATCCTACGATAACAGCCGGGACCACTTATCGTGACCTCCGAATCACGGAGACACTCTTAGTATTATGCAACCAGCGGTCAACCATCCAGGTACTGTTTCTAATCACCGAGTGCAACTGGGCTGTAACCGCCTCTTCGATCTACCTAATTATCATTATTACTAACACACTTAAATCTCAGTCGTGTATATTTATACTTGTATGTATAGGTAATTAGTATTTTTATGGTATACAAGACAAATGAGCAGATGGGTAATTTGATGGTGAGTGATCGATTGCCACTGTGAACACTTGTAATTCAAGGGTAACGTTGTCGGTCTTTGGTGTCCCGCTCCAGACCAGAGTCTCCGGTCACCTCACATCCACAAAATCAGTCCATTGCCGGACATAAACCTCTCCTTTGAAAGAGAGATGAGTTCGTATAGGGTTTGTTTTAAGGTTTTCTGTCTCTTTGCAGTGATGTTTTCCTGTGTAGTTTACTATTTTAGTTGGCTCTTACGACACCTACGGGATAAATAGCGGTGTTGACACTCCGTATCCTTCATCCGTCATCTCACGAAGAATCGATAAACTTACGAAGAACGAACAGGTGTCATTACCACTGTTATGTCGTCTCTATTTATTTATTTTGTGTTTCATATTTCACAATATTATATTTAAGCAGAAATGAAATATGTCTTAGAATTTTAATCACCACCGGCCAATCAATTTCTAATCGTGTCTCTCGAAACACTTGACATTGGCGGAATCTCTGCGTTGACTCTACACGCGAGATAGAGTCCATAGACAACTAATAATAAATATTAAGAACGAACAGAAACCAAGGGATTTTGAAAAAGCGGTATCCTTTGTACTGTTTCATATCAACAACTTTCAACCGATTTTTTTCTAAACAAGTGTTGAACTAGGTACTATTATAAAAACATTGTTTTTAGTTTTGATATGTTTTTCAGTGAATGTATGTTAATAGATTGCTCAAAAATGATTCAACGTCCAGACAAACCTGTCAAGGTTTTGTGATGTTCTATAGATTACACCTAAATTGTATATATTGTATCAATAAATAAATAAATAAAAAAAAAAAAAAAAAACATCTTAACAAAAAATAACAGTTACGGACACTTACACCGGCTTGCACATACATATTATTTCTATCTGATTCAATGTAAAGATACACCAGCCATTTTATTTTACAAAACATTTCTTATCTCATGCAAATGTTTTCAAAGCTTTTTATGTTTATCGTAAGTATCAAACAGAAACTTTTGTAGCGACTGGTAGCAGGTGCATTAAGCCGTGGGGTCCTCTCGTCCCTCAGCAGTAGTCAAGCATCACTTGATTTTTGGGATTACATTCCCCTCGTGATGCTGACACCCGTAAAATGTCAGAATAATTGGTCGGCTCTAACCGTTATAGCGGAAAATTTAATTGTCATATTGGATTCAATAACTTTTGAAATGAACTTTCTGATAAATCACCTTTTAATTAATATGATTTTTTCAAAGGCTACATTTTGATTAACTGGGGTTTTGTTTTAGCTCTTTTATAAAATTGTGTCCGAACGAATACAGTTCTAGAAAAAAGAAGGTAAAAAACGCCGTTATGTGGCTACACTCAGGCTTATCCACCTGGTCGCCTCTTATTATTCAACTAGCTAACCCACTCAACCACGTTTGCACCTTATATTGCCCGTAGCGTGAAAATTTCACCCGTTTTTTAATCATTCTTCATTGTTGCTCCGCTCCTATTAGTAGTAGCGTGATGATATATACCCTATAGCCTACTTCAATAAATGGACTATCCAACACCGAAATAATTTTTCAAATCGGACCAGCGGTTCCTGAGATTAGCGCGTTCAAACAAACAAACAAACTCTTCAGCTTTATTATATTATAGTGTAGATACAATTTTAGTGTTAAAAAAAGAAGATTTTTAAAATTAAATATCTTCTTAATTCTTTAAATGAGCAATTTTTTTTATTTATATTATCTGAATCTCGGTAACAGCTTAAACTATTTGCATGAAATGACTCCGATATCGCTAGGATACATTAAAAAAATAAAAAATACCCAGCAAAGCTCGGTTACCCAAGTACTAACTTATTAATTTCACAATGAAAAGGGCATCTAGCTTTTGTACTCAAAAACGGCTTTTATAATTATTTGCTAACGGTTATCTCACGAACATGTATATGTCTCAGATACCTCATCTGGGCCTAAACTGGTACGAGGACCGAGTTGAACACTATGGATGCGCCGGGGGGAGGCCCACGACGGGGCCCATGGAATAATAGGGCCTCTGTCTTGTCCAGGGCCACCCGCAAGCCCAACGCCTCGATGCGCCCGGTCACCCGAGAAACACCAAAAGTGGCCAGGCGCGTCGCTTCCTGGAAGTTCGTCGCCCACCGGGCTGTGACCAAGTTGTCATCGGCGTAACAAATCACGCCCAGCCCAGGCGGGGGGGGGACGAGCTCGTAGGACCCAGTCGTATCCCACGTTCCACAGGAGTGTTCCTAGGACAGACCCCTGCGGAACGCCGCACGACATGGGTCGCCGGCTCAAGGCGCCCTCTCGGTCCTCGTACACGACGGTACGCTCCTGCAAATAGTCTGCCACTAGCCGTCTCAGGTACTCTGGATACATTAAAAAATTGCGGCGGCACTCCATGGTACTGGAGTGCTTCCCCGATGCAGCCGAATGGTAGACTATTAAATGCGTTGGCGATGTCCAAAGAAGTTCTAACCTAACCTAGCTCTATGGTCATTGAACCGTGAACAACCTTCTGCAAAACCGACCAATCAGGGATAGTTTACAATATGACGCGCGTAAGCAGTATATCACAGTTGACAATCTATCAATAGTTTGTAATCTCGCTCGCTCGCTTGATTATGATGTAACGATTTTTACAATCTCTGTATTGAACTGTAAAAACAAATATTCAAAATAAATTGCAATTAACAGGAATGACGAGAGCACCTGCAACTCCAGACATGGCACTTTGATGTTATACCCCACGTAGTTTCTTCAAGTAAAATGTTGTAAAATAATCGGCCAAGTGCGTGTCAGGCGACGCATAGAATAGAGTTCCGTAGTCAACATAATGGCAATGGAAAAAAGCCACACAAGGATTTAGAAGGCTTATTGGTATTTATTTTTATGATAATAAAGTAAAACAAATTAACTATTATCGTCCCTAACTGAAATTTACAATAAATGCACAGCGCTATCTCTTGAGTGTCATTGTAAACTTTTTTGTGATTTTATTATAGCGCTTTGTCGACAAGGTTACATACGCATGTCCGTGCAAAGTTTCATCTTTCCAGCCAGCGTTGCCAGATTTTTTTTAATCAAATCGAGATTTTGAGACTTTTTAGTGAAAAAAAAGCGAGAATTTTTTCGCCGAAAGCGAGACAAACCAAAAAAACATATACAAATACATGAGTTAGCGATAAAAAAAAGGTTATTCGCACTTTTTTTTTGTTTTTCAGCTACATCATCCCTAATTCGTAAAGGAAGAAGTGGTAATTTCTATTTGCTAACTTCACTATGGGTGGTCAATTATCCCCAAAAAGTAGGACAAAATAATTTTGATTAAAAAGCCGGGACGTTTCGCGAAAATCGGGATGACTGGGAACGCTATTTCCAGCACTAACCATTTGGGAGGTAAGCCGAGTATGAACGGACGGACATAATTAAACTATAAGGGTTAAGAACGTGAACTACGGAACCTTAAAAATATAACTTTTGAAATCGGACACCCATTGCAGTCTGGTCCCCTAGCCATCATATCGCCAGTGAAAGTCATAAAATAAAAGCAAGGGTTACACCCAGTGAGCGGAACATTGGGCAGTGAGTTAATGTAATGACTTCATTAGCGAGAAATTGTTGTGTATTACTAGCCTTAATATAATGTTGATTGCCTAATAACTTATTCTGTTTCTTGATACATTTAAATATTATATAAAAATACTTTATTTTTATACTAACAAGCTCGCAACTGAACAGACGGCATAAATTGTGTGACTTTTTTCAAAGAATATTATGGATAGACAATATTTATTTTAAACGATACGTCTGCTTTGATAGTTCAAATCCTCGCTAATTGCAATCCCCAAATTTTTTTTTTGGATCTAATTTTTTGTTCGTCAATGTCTCAAATGTACTGCCTACGTAAATATTTCTGACAATTGTCATTTCAAAAAGTTCGAGAAAAGTACGAATAGATTTCTTTTCAATAGGCGTGTGTCCTTTTCACCTTGACTACAACACGCCCACAGACAAAAAAGTTTTGTCATAGACAATACAAAACTATATGTTCATTATTATTCGATTCGAAGTAACTGTTATTATAATACATCTTATTTTTATTTTAATAAGAACCTATACCATGTATGACTGTAATAATATTTTAAATTCAAATGTATGTTTCAATAATTCGAGAGATCGATTCGTATTATTTTGTAATTTATGTGATATTTGAAAAGTGTAAAAAGGCAACAATTTTTAATTTACATGTATTATAAATATTAACTTGACATGGTCTGAAATGTACATAAATACATATTATTATTAACTCTAATTTGATAACCATAACTTTAAGTTGACGTTATTTCAATATAACTTTATTTAGCCTGCACAGCTATAAGTAGTATTGTAAATATCACCGAGCGGTTGGGATCAGACCATGAGGGCGTATTGAATTCGAAAGTTGAACTTGCTGTGAGTATAATATATTTAATTTAAAGGCAACACCCACACTAGGAATAATTCCTGTGTCGCGAGGACTTAACAAACATACTTGAAACGAACACAAATAGCATCCAGACTCAGAACAACAATTTGTGGATCACACAAAGTTTTGTCCCATATTTGAGCCCACAACACTACGAGAGCTAGGGAACGGCGTGGCGACCGTCTAAATCACTTATATTAGAGGGCACTGACTTTCCGATAACGATTGTCATTTGTCATAGATGTTTATGATAACCGGGACCAACGGCTTAACGTGGTCTCCGAGGCACTGGATTGAAATACCGCCAAACTTCCATTCTCCGGGCTGTTATTAAACATTTCTTGTAAGAAACACCTAAAAACACAATAAGAACTTTTGTTTCGAGTACAATATACTTTGAGTGAAATTATGAAATTAAATAATAGCTATATACTATATATAATATCCAGTCACCACAGTGGTGTAACAGTTATTGCATGTGTTTTACTTGTCCGTATTTTCATCTGATATTACTAGCTGTGCTGACTGGCCCAGTTAAGAAATGACAGAAGGTAGATCTTCGAAATCTTATAGGTAGGAACGAAACCTATAGTTCAGTAGCTTCGCCCTGTTACTCGCGCTTATTGTTGTGCATGTAAAACAATCGCGAATAACAGCACGGAGCAAATATAATCCAAACATAAAAATAGCCTATGTTACTCCTTATATCATCAGCTATCTGTCAGTAAAGTGAAATGAAGTAAAGCCACGTCAAAATCGGTTCAACCGCTCCTGATATTAGTGGGAACAAACAATTTAAAATGTATTTTTTTTATATTTAAGTACCGTGTATACTTTCATACGCATTTAGTGAAAAGCCGTTAATTTAAAGTTACAAACTTACCGTTTACATTAAAAAATATCCTGTGTCAATTAACTGTTATTCTCCTGTCAACATCAAAATAACATTATCAACCCTCCAATTATTACCGTCGAAAAAATGGAACCAGAGTTACTATTAAAAATATCTTGCAAATACGTTCCGTCTGATTTCAGATAATGGGCTTCAAACGGTCCATAGGTACGAACATATGTCGTTGATCATCCCCTGCCACCCCTTGGAAATTATCGGGGGTGAGTATCGGGGGTTGATAAAATCTTTGCTAATGAACAGTTTCGGATTTTGCAGAATCCGTTTGTTAGGTGCTAATTGAAGCTGCGGTTGAATCGAAAATGTTTCATTGTCTGATATGATTATGGTGTTCTAGCATTATAGCTAAGCTCATAACCTTGTACAGCGAATACAGAATTAAGATAGATACTAAATGATGCTTATTTAGTTCATATTTGACTAGGTCGCGGTTTATTGATTATCGATCCTTTCGATTTTCTTGTTTTGGTCACGTGACTTAATACTGAGATGACTTCATTTCCAGATATTGGTTAGTTTTCTAATAATGTTTAAATTTGGAAAATGTCAACTAATTGACCCCTCACTAAATTGACAGATGTCATTCGTGCGATTATGTGAACAATGTTTTTTGATACCAATATATCAGTGACTATAAATTGGTATCTAAAAATATAAATTTAAATAATTTGGGTGGATGTTTTAGTTATTATCGCGCCATTGTCATTCTTGATGAATAAAAAGCAAGTTTAAATTAAAATCATAAAGTTATATTATATTATAAAATCCAACGCAATCTATCGTAAATATTTAAATAAGAGATATTGCTATCAGTGTAGTTATGATAGTACAAAACATTTTAAAAAGCATCCCACGCTATTTTACGACATAATGTTTTTTTTAAAATCATACATTCATACATCATCATTTTCAACTTATATCAGAAAAGCGAATTTTTTGGTTTCTTGTACTGATTACTAATCTTAATTATCAACACGACATAATGTTCACTTGTATAAGCAGGACTAATGAGGCTGAATAGCTAAATCCCATAAAAGTATTAAAACACCAAGATAATAGGAACTTGTGTCCAAATAAAATCTCAAAAAAATAAACAACTAATTTTTTCACCCCTTTAATAAACATTTCGTCGTCGTCACCCCATCAGTTATAATCACAATTGATTGTTTTACAACAAAAAGAACTTGAATAGTTCTCGAGTTAACAATAGACAAACAAGCAAACCCTCTAGTTTTATATGTTAACGTCACAAACTAGCAAGTATATGTACTTGTATGTAACGGGTCTAAAATAGTCGGGTAGTGTAAGTAGAAAGCGGGTGTTTGGTAAACTTGGAGAAATAAGTATCACCCCATAGGAAAACGAAAAGTGTGATTTTACATTATGACATAGCTTTCAATATTACAGTTTTATGGTCAGTAATTATTAAGACAGACAGATAAAAAGTGGGAGGTACGAACCTCAAAAAACCAACAAAATGTTCCTCTCATAGTTGAGTTTGTCATTTATTTTATATTCCAATAATAAAATTAGTGTTTGTTTCTGATGAAATGAAAAAATGTCTTTCGATTGTCCGCTCAGTGATTGCAACTTCAGACCCTTCCCAAAAACAAATAGTGTGTACAGTACAAAAACTTAACAATGTGTTGTTATGTGAGGGTTGATTGCGATGGGGTTGACGAACAAATATAATAAAATATTATCAATTACACGCCACTATCGTAGTTATTTTCGTTGAGTTTACATTATTTTTTGTTATTTGAATAATTTGCGGTACCGAATGGTTAAGTAGTTGTTTTCATTCTTAACATTTTGTTTGTACGTGGGCTGTGTATGGAGTGGAGAGAAAATATGTTTGTCCAGCAGTTAACTATTAAAGGCAAGGTGCACAGTTTAACATCATCATTTGTTAATGATGATGATGAACTGTGCACCTCGCCTCTATTTACATTTGGGAATTGTAGAGACCATCTAAAATGAACAGCTTAATTTTATTAACCAGCTTTCATTTTTTTAACTTATACTAGCGACAGACGTATCACCTGATGGTAAGGGATCACCGCCGCCCATAGACACCCAGCACACCAGAGGCGTCACAAAATCCCAATCAAATATGTCCTCTAAATAACCCAGAACTGTGTAATTAGCCTTTTCACATATTTTCTGTTTTATTAATAACTTACATTTGGTAATACTTAATTCTTGATGTTTGCTTGGAATTTAATTGTAAAATCGCACACCCTGACATCGGAAAGATTTAGGTACTCCTCGTAATCTAGTGGTTGGCAAAACGAGTTTATCTTTATTTCTAGTACTGATATCATAAATGTCGTTAAACTTTGTGTATAAGTGAATATTTTTCTTAACATTAACTAAATTTTCATAGATGCATTGAGATGCAACTGTCATTATACCAATTTATGCCTCACTGACTGCCTGACCAAGATTATAAATTGCACGGATAGCCCTCTTCTGCAACACAAAGATAATTTGAATATCGGTAGCATTCCCCACAACAAAATACCATAAGACATTACACTATGAAAATAACTGAAATATACTAATCGAGCAGCTTCTACATCGGTTAATTGACGAATTTTATAAACCACGTAAGCTGCAGAGCTGAGTCTATTCGACAATCCATCCATATGTGGGCCCTACTGCAATTTCGAGTTCAGAGTTATACCCAAAAACTTTGTGGTGTCCAACGCCTTACCATTTATTGGAACATAGGTACTTGTTTGACATTTGGTGTAAAAAATCTAATGCATTTAGTTCTGTTCTCGTTTAAAAGTAAATTATTAACATTGAACCAGCTCACGACATTAGAGAGATCGTCATTCACGTCATCAGTAACATATTGTTGTCGCTTCAGTTTAAATAAAAGTGAAGTGTCGTCCGCAAATAGCAATATTCCCTGACTATCCTTTATCAAATTAGGCAGCACATTGATGTAAACGAGAAAGATACGAAAATGGGCCGAGAATCGAGCCCTGCGGAACCCTATAAATTATAATGAATCCTATATCTAAAAGTATAATAACAATCACTTATATCACTATAAGTAATTGTTAATCCAAATATATGTACCTATATATATGTATTTACAGTACGATCAGATAACAAGTACAATGTTCTTCCAAGCACTGGGGCTTTTTTCTCTATATATCTCTAAGTACTTACTTCATATTTAAAAAAACTACTTCCTTTTTCAAATGATCTTGACGGACTTCAAAAACGGTTAAGATTTACATTTCACAATACCGAACTTGTTTTCGAAACTTTTGTAATTATTTTCGCCAATTGCTTTCAGCTTGTTACGGTTGTTTTTTATTAGACAGAGTTCTATGAGAATTTCAACCCGCGTGACAGGTGAATTAAAGTCAGTCATATATTTTTTAACCAATCCTTTTCAATTTCGAAGGTCTACGAAACAAAAACAATTGAACGTACCATCGTCAGTCACTAGGAAAGCGCACATCACGCTCGCTATTGTCAAGCGTGGAGGCATAATGGCCGGTTCGGTGTTAGACTACCAGTGTTACAGCAACAAAGACTTGTTTGGACTCAGAATGGCCAGTGATTGCTTCTTGTTGAACCTGGAACAATTATTTAGGAGCTGGTGTAAGTTAGGTACGGATGGAGTTAGTTACGGGCTGATAAGAACTTTTTCCGGAGTTTGGGGTTTTTCATGTAGATAATATTCCTTTCATAGAGGAAATTACCTTTGCCCAAAATCTTTTTTATTTAGACCATTAAAAGCTTCGTGCTAATGGGTGTTAGTGTATTGAAATCTGGACTCTAAGCTGAAGTTAGAGTAACTGTGTCTTTTCTTTGCGTCCTGCTCCCTAAGAGATAAAAAGTAAGGACTGAAATGGTTTTACTCAGAGGGTGAAAAGCGTGTGTCAGGATTTAGCTTTATTTTCGAGCGATTTGATGAATACAAATTCCTAGTTGGCTGGAATTTAAGGTCGCTGGAGTAAACGTATCATCATACAGTTTCCACTTCTGAGGTTTAAGGTAAGCGTTTATTCTTTTTGATGCGGTAGATGGTCGCAACTTTTTTGTTCAATTTTTTTGGAATCCTTTCGAACCACGTATAACATTTAGCAAACGGCTTACTTTCTAAGATACTTTCGTACTAACATACAAGATGTACATAACCTTAATGAAAAAGAACAATTACAATATTTACATACAAGCGTCAAAAAATTCGACATCTTCGCCTGAAAGCGATCCCAAAAGACTGGCAGCATTACTACGTTGAATGGCAATGCTGATTCTCTGTGCCAGGAAAAGGCCGGCCTTCTGGTCTCGTGAAGCGTCATGCTGCTTAACTAGTTGTTTAAACATAGCGCGAGCACTCGGACCCCATGAACCATGGTTCAGTTCAAAAATGTAATGACTTATTATATTTTGGTATTTACGCCGTTTGAGACTTTCCGCTGAAGCAGTAGCAGCGCCGGCATAATCAGCTGTACTTGGAAGATGAGATGGCGCGAGGGTATCAACGCAAGTTGCGTCCCACACTAAAGGCTTACCCATCTTCCATGGCAGTAACGACATACCATCTGGTCTCTTGCCACCGTCCCGTACGAGATCATTTGGTTCACGTACAGCTGGAAAGCCGGCGATAACAAGAGCACGACGGATAATGTCGTTATTATTGGCATGTCCAGATATTCGGCCAGCACAACGACGACAAGAAAGGCCATGATGTCCGAAACTGTCAACAGCTTCTCCACAGTGACAAAAATGCGCAGAAATACAAGGCGCTCCTAAACGGAGGCAAGTGGCAAACCAAAAAGTAGTATTGTCCAACAAGATACCTATTTAGATATGTATAATTTCTATGTTGGGTGATGAAAGTGCCTGATATATACATATATATCTTTTTAAGATAGGAGGAAATACTATTTTACAAAGTCTATTTAGTTTCAGTAAATTTAAATAAAAGATTATGTACATTTTACTCAGATTATTCAAAATGTACTTATTCAAGTAAAGCAAATAATTCTGTATCAAACACAGTTTATAAGTATCATCATCAGACTGTCACAGTCTGCGATAAGTGTCAACCTTTCAAATAAATAAAAATAAAATAATACTGTTACCGGATCTGACCTATTCTTAGATGGTGAATTTAGTTAAAAAAGGTGACATTTTCTTTGGTCATATATATATATATATATATATATATATAAAGAAAATGTATATATATATATATATATATATAGTAACATATATAAACATATAAATACATATAGGTAAGCTACAGAATTAGAGAGAATACCACTCAATTAAGAGTATCAGTAGCAGCAAATTTACCTCTTCGTAAAATAACAAGGTAGCATATTTAACTTAGGTATTAGGAATACAACTGATTCCTGGCTTAGAAGCTTACCTGAACCCATAAATAGTTGGTTAACTCATTAATTGCGCCAACGTCGAGTTGTAAGATACAAATCCGATTGAATAACTCAAATGAAGACGCGCCGGCACCACAATACGTCGACGTTTGCTCATTTATCAAATGATGGCAGAATGTGACGGCCCCGGTGGTTAGATTTGTGGCAGATGGATATGGAGTTAAACTACGGGAAGAGGCAGTACTATTATTTTAATTTTAAAGTATACCAAAGTGGCTCCACCTCGCCTGATTTATTGTAATCTTTAGCTTAACTAGCACTAAAAGGCGGAGAGATATTTAGCACTGGTTAATCCGCCCAACAGAATTATTTTTTACCATTTTTACTACATTTCTCATTGACATTCGGCTTCTATTGACTGTACTGCTATGTAAAATAGTTCACAGCCGTACTCGATAAAATATACAATATTCAACATTAAAAATAAACATTTCGAATTAATTAGTTTGTAGTATTTAGATTTACAACAACAAATCTAAAAGAAAAATTAAAGGATCAACTCATTGAAGTATATAAAATAAATATTCTAAAGTGTTAGAGAAAAACTACATTCAACAATTGATTGAACAAATAAGCTTCCATTCCACAAACATGCTATCCAAGCAATGGTCCCAACACACCGACAGTGAATCAGCAGTATAGTAGCGATTGAAATGTTACCGCTTACCACTTTACACTCCCTTGTCATTCACCATGATGCATCACATTCGACGTATGTAACTACCAAAATCTCATAATGAAGGTCCACACTATTGTTTCGCTATTCAAAAGAACCATACAGGTCATCTGTTTTGATTTACCTTTTTATTTATTTTTTGTCTATGCTTTGAGAGGTCGTGCGGTTTTGGCATACACTGTACATAAACGAATCTATGCCGCAAGGCACAGACGGTATCGTTCACTCTTCATTTAGTGTATTGACAGATCTTAAATAACGGTATTTCGTGTCAGTGTGTGATTGAGGTCATACCCGGTTTCAATTCTCGTATACAGTTCTCTTTAACATTGTTTATGCCTAAATACCAATAGTAGTCAAAGGATGATTACGCATTTATTCTAGTCAGCAAAATAATATTATTATTCATTTTCTCTTTTGATAACAAAGTTGTGCATTCTAAGACTTATAATCACATCCTATGAGCGTAAAGCACTTCAGCAAAGAAACAAGGAACACAAAAAGTTTTCTTCAAAGTATTAAAAATGAAAATAACAAATTTATTGACACTAATATTTTATTACAATTAGAGTCTATATGTAATACGTGATGCCAGTGAGGCTACTTTTTTAGACTAACTTTGTCCGTTGAACACCGCGGGGTTCAGCCAGTTAAATATAAATAACAATCGAAGAAGGCCTAGACCCGAAAGGCCGTCTTGGGCTGAAAAGGGAGAGAGACACCTGAACACAAAATAAATTTTCATAGTCATCTCCAAAATATTTATAAGCTATTTGTCATAGATGGGAAAATAAATAATCAATGCAGTTAGAATGGCCAATTACTTGACAAACAGCCGAGTCAGTTAACCGAAAATGGAACTTACACCTCATAATGTTAAGTCTAGATTAAAATCTCGACCTTTAATATTTGCTAACAATACCATCAGTACGTGTGGTGGCAGATAAAAAAAGGGAGTGTCGAACAAATAAGGGAGCAAGCTACGCAGAACAACAGTGCTGCAAAGAGGAGAAAACTTAAAACAATATCAACTCGTCTTTCTAGCAGCGTATTAAAAAGTACACCAAAATCTTCTCTCATTTCGCTTGATGATTCGTTTATATGTTCAGTGAGTTAGTCACAAGTGAAGTTGGTAAAAGCGGTGTTAGAGAAGGCAAAACCAACATAAGACTATACTCACCAGCCGACTGACTACACAAATACCGTAATATGTTAAAATAGTACTATTTTATTGTTTAGCGTAATACTCGTAGAGTATATGACGGCAATAAAAACTTAGTACATACAACTTTATAAATTTGATTATATTTCATTACATTATTGCCACACACGAATATAATTTAAAAATAATAAAAAAACGGAATTTTCAAATGAATAAAAGTAATGGTATCGGTGGCTGCTTGTCTTAGAATTTCCTAATAAGATCATTTGACTGCCTCGGTGGCGCAGTGGCAGCGTATGCGACTCCTATGCTTGAGGTCTCGGGTTCGATTCCCGGGTCGGATCAAATGTTTGTACGTTCTGCAAATATTTGTTTTGGAGTTTGGGTGTTTTCTATGTATAAAATGTATATATTTACAAAAAAAGTATATATGTATTTATATCAGTTATCTAGTACCCATAACACAAGCCCAGCTTAGCTTGGGACTAAATGGCGTTGTGTGTTAGATGTCCGAGACATTTATTTATTTATTTAAGACTAAGACTAGCTGAACCCCGCAGTGTTAGCCGCGGTTATTGTTGTACCGCGAGTAAAGCTGCGGTACAACAAAATTAGTCTAAAAAAATTGCCTAAGTTACTCCCTAAATCATCAGCTCAAACCGTCAAAATCCGTCCAGCCGTTCTAGAGATTACCCGGAACAAACAGACAGACATACATACAGACACACATTTTTTTACTTCATTTTTGGTATATGTACCGTGTATACATACATCTGCATTAAGTAAAAAGCTATTATTTTAATATTACAAACAGACACTCAAATTTTATTTATTGTATAGATTAAGTCGGCTTGGCAACTAGGTCAGTCGCGTAACGTATAAAATTTGGAAAGTGCAACCAAATGTGTAAGCTGGTAGTTTCAAGGTGCTAATGCACTTAGTTTATCACAACAGAATAAATGCAACTAAATTGCTTAGAGAGTAAGCATAATGCATGGATGGCGCATTGGTTCTAACGATCACCTCGCCTCGCTTAAGTGTTGTGAGTTTTATCTCCACACGGGATAACATTTAGTGTGATTCACAAATTGATTTCTGAGTCGCATGTTTGTTATGTGTCGCGTAAGCAAATCCCAGCCGTAGTCTAAATCTATTAACATACGATAGAATAAATATTTCTAGTACATGACTTACTTTCTCAAAAAAAACTTCCATTCGCCATAAATGGGCCGGCTCAACCGGAGTGATACCATGGCCTCACAGAAAACCGGTGTGAAATAGCGCTTACGCTATGTTTCACCGAGTGAGTGAGGATACCGGAGACCCATACCCCAACCCCTGCCCACATCCCTTTCCCTATCCCCCAAAGGTCGGCAATACACTCAAAGCAATCTTGACTTTCATAACAGTAAAATTTTTGAATTTGTATTATATTATTTTAACATTTCTATTTATGTCGTCAGGAAAAACGTAGAGACCCTAATCAAAACTGCATAAAAAAGTAGCTACTTTTGTATAGGAATACAAAGCGTAAGATTTTAGATTTTCGCCATGGTTATCCTTTTTAAAACATACTTAAAATTGAACTATGATATAAAAAAATGCCAGACATCGCAAGACAGATTTGTGGGGTAGAAGTTAATGTCCTAGAATGCTATCCAGTCACCTCGCCACCTCGGCCCACCTACCATGAAACGGTTGTAATAAATCTAGCGAGTGTGAATTATTTACGCAAGAAGATATGTGTAGATATTTTATGCATGCCCACTGGGACAGTTACTTGAGTAATATACAGTTGCTGACGGAAATTTTATGTTGTCCTCAAAGCGGATTTGAAAATACACTCTTTGGATAAATTAATATATGTTAACTGCCTAACTCAGTATTTCTGCTATGAATATGTTAAAGAATAAACATACTGATGATCGAACAGAGATTGAGGAACTACTTAGGGAGACCTTCAATTATTACATAAGACACATAAAACATAACAATAGAAAATATTTGCAGATCATACCAATATTTGGTCCGACCCGGCAACCGAATTCGGCACCAAAGTACAGCAGTTGCATTCGCAACCACTGCACCAACGAGACAGCAAACATTGGCTTTGTACCATTAAAATTTAAATACATTTCGCATATTCAGTTTTGGAAATATTACCTACCAAATCTTAGTGAACTTCAAGCTTTATTTTCTCAAAGTTACTGTAAATTCTACTTAGAGGCTTCAATTCGTAACTTGACAACGATTTTATAAGGGTACCTCTAGTGATAAACGGACATATTTCAAATAATTATGCAACCTAACGAAATTTGTGTATATTATACAAAAACTTGTGAAGATATTAGAACTAGAAATCAGTAGTAATTTTTAGTTCATAAATCGATGCAGACGAACAAGTTCCAAAGAGTATTTTATTAAATCTATTCGTGTGCTATATTACACTTGGGTGCGTAAACGGTTGTCTGTTGACGTCAGACGGACTGAAATTCACAATCCAGCAAACCGTGACAAACTGGATCGTTAAAACATGAAGTTATATCTTATTTGGAACACTTAATTTTTTCTTTAGCTGTTTATATACCTACTAAAATGATTGTCTAAGTATCTCTCAACATATCTATATTCATTATGTCGATGTCTGTTACTAAGGCTACTTGAATAATAGGTGATATATAAATATATCATCTGTGGCATTATAACATCAATCGATTAAGTATAAGATTTTGCTTATACCTCGATTGGTTTAAACAGAATCACATATTTTGACCTAGAGACAGTGTAAATAATACGCAGTCTCTCGTAAATATCGTTGAGTATTCGGCATTATAAATGCAAAAGTGTTTTATGAGTTTCATTTCGACGGTCGAACTATTTAACCGATAAGATAGTGAAATTACATAGCTTGACAGGGGCCCAGGATAACCTATTGATACTTTCATCCACAAGAATTACGCGCTGTTCCGAACCAAGAATTTTATAAACATTAGTTTTATTTTTTTTGAGAACTTTTAGTAAAGTAATAGTAAGTAACGTTAGTAAAAAAGCTACCATTCAATAAAAGGAAATTTATTGTAATGTATGGCTTGGTTCTGTCCGCTAGGTCACTCGCTTGAGTATAATTTTTCACCCCTCGTGAAAGTCTTTTCTCTGTGTAAAAGGTAACCTTATGGATTTCTCTACCAACTTTTATGCAAGTTTTCAAGCGGATCAAACATTCGAATAAACAGTCAATGAAGGATACTGTAACTCTGCGTTCAAAAATAATCAAGAGAAATAGCGGCTCCGCAGTTTTGTGGCAAGATTTTTTTGTATATTTGTTTGTAAGCGTATTTAACGTACCACTTGGATACAATTTTAGAGTTCGAAGTCGGTGAAGTGAACGTTTTATATATCGAACGTTGAAAGAGTCTGATGACTAATAGTATCTTCTTTAAACAATGTTTTTGTAAACCAAAAATAAGAATTGAGATTAATCTTGTTCTTCGTACATTCAAGTCCGCTATATAGTTTGCTGTGCCCAGGAGCTACCTGTTCAAAGTATTGCAGTCATGCAAACGTGAATGGCCCGTGAATCGGTCAATCAACAAGCTAACACGTTAACTCTTTATACAGAGATTCCTCTGTCTGCCTGTCTGAACGTCGGTCGTCAAACCGCGGTGAGTTAGCAGTATCTTTGATATTTGAGGATGGGACAAGTGACAGCATTTAGCGATTTTTGTGACTTCCTATATATATGGTCCAAAATAACATAAATCCTGTCTATATACATACATGATAGTATATGTGATTTTGTATAAAAACTTCATAGTGTTAGATAGTTAAAATAAGCACAATAAATGTTGAGAGGCATATTACAAAACTAATTGTGACTTTAAATACCTTTAAGTCACCGTATTCCCTTCAAAAACTACTCAGTGATGTTTTTTTTTTAATTTAATGTTCTTACTTTACTGTTTTGTACATAATTTTATCAACATTAACATAATTATTGTAAATTAAGCTAATATTGTTAAAGCTAATCTAATCTAAAATGTTAATCAAGTATGCCATTTTATGTAACTAGAACTCCAAATTCTGATTATCATATTATTATTTCATTCATGATCACTTGGCAATCGCACATGTTTATGTATGCACACTCCTTAGTTACTTAGAACTATTTAAAATACTATGCTATTCTTATCTTATTATCACATTTTTTGGTATATGTACCGTGTTTACATACATATGCATTTAGTAAAAAGCATTTTTTTTTTATATTACAAACCGACACTTCAATTTTATTTATTTGTATAGATAAACATGTCTAATATTGACACAGTCACTACAAATGCTTTTGAAGAAAAAAATATGTAATAATTAGATATTAAACTTTTTAGGTGAAAGAACATCCATTTCATATGTATGTGTATTAAAGCGATTATTGTAAACGCTCACATCTTACATCTTATGTTTGAAACTATATACTCTTCATAACGTGGTTGCAACAAAAACTAAAGTATCTATACAGTCGCAATCATCAATAATGATTATCACAGAATCTGTGCTTCACCATGACACGGGAAGTGACGTATGCACCGGTGTTGCTACGCTAATGATATAGAATTATCAAATTAAATTAAATAGGCGCATTTTTTAAACGAATTCGAATAATTGGGGTGGACCTGAAGTCAATCGTGTATATTTTATTCCAAATAACATACCTATTTCTGATGCAATTTTTTCGAATTCTATTTGTTCTGTTCAAATATCTAACCACTGAATGATTCTAATGTTCTGAATTAAGCATAATAAATAACCTTCATGAATCTCATACACCTCTGTCCCACTCCAAACCAGATCTGTGCTATGACCTAGTTTGGAATGAGACTACTGGTAATCATACTTATAGATTTCCAAATACATACTACTTTTAGCTTATACCCGCGGCTCCACCCGTGTGAAGAAGTAACCTTTGTCCTTCGTGAAGAATCAAAGTATCTCCATGCCAAATTTCATTAAAATCGGTGTAATGGTTAAGCCGTAAAAGCGTGACAGATAGACAGACAGTTACTTTCGAATTTATAATTTTAGTATGGATTACACCTAGACACCAAACAAATGATGGTGCTCATCATATAATTAATTATATTGGATGAGAATCGAATGCACAGCCTCTTTGTTACTAACCAGGACCGACAGGAGACCTTTATAGAAATATATAGGGGCATAAAACTATAACATTTAGCACTATGCCGTCACTTGTAAGCTGTCTAACTGAGTACAGATAAAGGGGAGGGGGTAGCAACGGTCAATTTTTCTTCCTTGTCACGTGACCTTTCTACGGAGTTGCGGAATAATGGATTTGAAGAGTATTGAAATTGTATGGAACCGATGACGTTCAAATCAAATCAAGTGGTATTAAATTTGTGTATTGATTATATCTGGTGTAGGTCAGTTTTATCACAAAACACTCCGTTTATTTTCTTGTAAATATAATGAAGTACTGAACTACTTTTACTTTTAAGTATCGGCCTAAGCATAGACAACATACTTAAGTAGGTTTTACTGCAACACCTACCGCATTATATTACTGCAATAACTGAAGGTTGAGTTGTAGAGAATGCCTCATGGCATTAAGTCCGCCATTGTCCTTTATGTGCAATAAGTTTTAATTTATAAATAAATTAAGACCGCATTATATTAAAGGAATTAAATGTGTTTAATAAGGAAAAAATCATGTGAATGTTATTGACACCCGGTTAATATTCCATCCCAAAAAATGTTTCCTTGGGAACCTTGGGAATTTAATTATTCTTTAAGGAATAGTTGCCAAAATTACTCTAATCTGCCTTAGGGAAACCTCTGGACTTGGGATCTTAGTGCGTGCACTGTGCAAGTGTTCTTAAATGTCTGATAGAGCTAATAAACAATACGTAATCTAGCTTTCCTTGTGATATGACGACACCACAAACTTGGGTCCCGCAGTGATTAGTTAAAGGATGTGTTTTTGTACGTTGCGCATAAGTGGCGAAGGCCGGCGCCTGGGCCCGAGACATATCCAGTTACAAAGGACGTTCCGAACATTAAACACCTACTATGAGACTCCTAAGAGCCAAATCCTAAGTGAATTTTTAGTGAGTATTTATTTTAAAGTATTTTTATTTTAATGCCTTTGAATGAACTATTCAACTAAAACCTTTTTAATACTTTAAGGTAAATTGTGTTAATAATTTCAATTTTCTCATTATGTATTTCCTTTCGATATAATGATGTAATTTAAGTTTCATGTTCTTTCATCAAACAACAATTTAAATCATAAATATTGTTTTTCTTTCTGAAATGATAATAATTTGCATCAAAGATTAATAAATATTTATGTACTGTGTATTTACGTAAAACATTAATATTAAAGATATCTAACTCAAGTAATCTAAGGAGTAAATTTGTTTACTTATTTATATACTTTATTAATTTGTAAAGGTACTCATCATGGTAACCTAATCATTTTTCGTTTTGTGAAACAGACACGAGTTGAATTCAAAGCGGTTTAAACCTTTGCTACCTTATGTCAGACCCATCTTAAGATCCCAATTAGGGATAGGTACCCTATTATGTAAATGTAAGATCTAGTGAATTTAAACAGAATAGCTGGAATATCATGTTCCAAGGTCGTGACTGGGACGATAGTGATCCAGGTTCAGTACCGTAAGGCACGCGCTCAAAGTGAATGGAGCTGGTTCTGATACGTCTGATACACCATCTTTTTGACGGGAGAGTATTCGTGCTATATCGTACCGTGCCCGCCACCTCTTTATTCAACATCACTTATAGTCCATTCGTTTCGATAGTATCGGTGATGGTATAGTACCGCACGCAATTGCTGCAGGGTCGGGCTCTTTTCGCACGTGCGATGTCGACGGCGGCAGCGCGATCTAGATATCTAAGCGAATGGGCTATGCTAACAAAATAATATGTACATACTTACCGATCGTACATAATATTCTATTTGTTTACATAAACTTTATTGAATGAACCGGATATATATATTTATAGCATATGCAGTCTAATAAACATAATAATATAAACTATGTTTACTTTTATTGAGGATAACGTTAACGAAGGTACCCACTATTTTCCGTGAATCGTATCGGTGCACTGTAACTGGTTCAACGAGGATCGTAGGTTGCTCATGTAAGAGGAAGATGATCTTATTGGTCAATCATAATTCATTTTAAATAATATATTAATGTGTGACATTAAATCGAAGAATACCTTAGGTATTTTGTAGTTTGTTATGAGTAACATGACAAATCAAACATGACTGCACGGTTGGCCGTAGTGTCTATTATATTAAGGAGGTATAAAAATCCAATACCTGGGCCGAGGTAGCCAAATATCCCAAAAGGGATGTTATGAAAATGAGATGAAGACGAAGCAAGAAATTTTCTAGAGAAAACAGGAATACAGAAAGATTGCTTTTTGAATAAGTGTGGGTGTGTATTTCGCATATTCGGTATACTGAGGCTATCTTAAAGAGTCTTTGGAACTATACCATCATCATTATATTTTAGAAATCTATTAAATGAAGATCTGATATTATTGATATATGAAGCTCGAGGCTTAGTGGTAACCACGTAGGTTAAAACATTGCAAAGTTAAGCAATCATAGCCAGTTCGGTCTATAGATGGGTGACCATTATTAACGCTTTGAGACCCCTCAGTGTCTCGTAGAGCACAACTTTGGGATTCTTTACGGGTTACTACCATTATCCAAAAACCGATAACACTCTTTCTTCAGAACTTCGATATCATCTATTATCTAGTATTTACTTGGGTTGTGGAATAGATGACAGTCACTCCAAATAAAAAATTACAGTCCAGTAGACTAAAAACCGATCCAACCAAGTTAAGGAAAAGGGCTCGGCCTTATTCCGCAAAGAAATTACAATTCTCAAATCACTCACTTACGATACTATAAAAATTAATAATAATTATCATTAAAGACGCTGTTATCGATTTTAAATTACGAAAAAACTCGCTTTAAATTCCTACAGTTCCGGTAGTAAGGGTAATGTGACATGTCCCTGTCGCTTGCCTTCAAAAAGTGGGTGTTACATGTCATAATTTATGATACATTCGCTTCAAATAAAAAAAAACACAAACCATTAAGCGCCTAAACGGTAAACTGAGGATTTGGTTACTTTCAGAAGAAACAGTGAACACCAAATCGTGTTAAATCTTCTATAAACCTATTTGTAAATTAATTTTGAACCTTAAATGCATAGTCTTAAGGTTTAGGGTGGATTTCGTTAGCAGTATGTGAAAAGTTGTGTCTCTATAATTCATTAGCTTGTGTGAGGGTTGAGGTTATTTTTTTTGAGGCACAATTTTGATTGATTGCAATAGGAAGTCTGCCAGTTTCACTCCGAATCGAATCATATTTAAATAAGTTTGTATTTGAAACCGCAAGTAAATCAAGATGCTTCTAGATTAATCTTTTTATATTGATTTCATCTATTAGTGGTGGTTTATTCATACATAAATATACCTAATAAATGTAAAGATGACTTGATAACAGACACTAAAAGAACGATAGATCCTGACACATTCTAGCTATTGCGTAAATTTATCAATCCTAAGCAAATTAATTTCAATTACTGTAGGTATATCTTTCTATTCAAAATACATCCAATTTGCCCATCTAGTTCCCATAACTGCGATTGAGTTGAAGTTTTAGTAAAAACTATTTTGAGACCTCGCGACTTTTACAAAAGTTTGTGAATTGGATAGCGGGACTTAACCGCGATAAAGTTATTCATTAAAAAAAAATACAATATATTATATTTCCCGACGTTTCAACGGATTATACCACTCGTGGTTACGGGTAGAACGGTGTAAGTTTATCAACGCCTTTGTGATACGACTTAGCAAAATTTGTTTATTTAAGTATATTTATAAGTAGTTAGTTACTACAGCAAAAGTATGTTATGAGAGTCATGCTTCGGAGGTAATGATCTGGTTCCATTGGAGTGATCCTACGTTCTTACAGAAAACCGGCGTTCAACAATGTTTTTGTTGCTTTCCTCCGAGTGAGTAAGGTCACCGGAGCCCATACCCTCCCTTCATCCTACTCTAGGGAGAGGGTCCCCTAGAACATCAACGTGATGCTTGAGTGCTAAGGACCACACCTGCTTTTAAACTATAAAAAAGCCTTCCTAGTTTGTGATCAGATGAATCTGTGTGAGACAAGTAAATTTATTAATATTATTTAAATTCATAGCTTGTCGAACACATACACAACATAGTTTACTCGTAAACGCACATCATGATCATCAGCAATCTTTAATAGTCCACTCCTGGACATAGGCCGCTCCTTAACAAGGACGTTTTGGCTCACTACACCACCCTGACCTGGATTGATATAAAAAGGGTTTGCTTCAAGTTTTCCTTCGCCTTGCAGCTATGTTGTCCTGTGTAGTTTTTTAAACCTACATAAAATGAACAATACAATGATAATGTTTCTAAATATTTTTTTAGAACTTTATAGATTACATATAAAACTAGCTGAGTCCCGCGGCTTTACCCACGGCTATTGATGTACCTCTACAACCGCGGACAAATTTAGTCCAAAACAGTTACTCTTTATTACATCAGCTATATGCCAGTAAAAGTCCCGTCAAAATGGGTGCGGCCGTTCCAGAGATTAGCCGGAACAAACAGACAGACAGACAGGCAGACAAAAATTGTAAAAAACATTATTTTCGTATATGTGATAGGTTCAATATAAAATCAAAATAAATTAAAACCATTTTTTGATGTATTTTTTTTAAAGTTTTGAGATTTATATGTATTTGAAATCCACTAACAATACCTGTACTTAGGCCTCGTAAAATAGAATTGGACATAACTCACTCCAGATGGCGGTAGGGTCGGAGTTATACACCCGAGGGCAAACGCATCATGCGAGATATATACCTGTCATTTATCGTTGGTACTTAAACCCTCACACTGATATTGGGATCTCATAACTATCTGTATTTGTTTGTTTAATAAACTTCTACAGCAGTATAATATTGATTTGCTTTATAATTTATGAGGATGAGATATAGTTTTGGCGATGTGATAAATGTATACCGTTATTGAAATATGACGTGAATAAGTGACGGACACAAGACGTGCTTTTATTTTGTAATTCTTAGGCGATTATGATATCCTATCGAAAGTTTCAAATGCGAATGCGAGTTTCTTTGTTACGTTTTCACACTTACACCACTCAACCAGTTTTAAAATTTATTTTACCAATTTATCTACTGTCCCCAAGCTACGTTGTTAAATGTCATTTTCTACGATAACCATTTTAACCAACAAACAAGCAGACTGAGACACGTACGAAGGATTGTAGTGATTAGTTATTTATTATTAAGACTTGTGAAGGTGTATATTGGCAGTAGGTGATTTAACTTAAATAATAAATACATTATAAAGTTTAGTATTCAACAATACAGGACACCTCTTAATACGAGCCTCCAGCTCTCCAGATTTATTAATTATGTTAACGAAAAGTTTTGCGATGTCGCCTTTGTGGCAGTCCGCTATCACCTTTATCTGTGAGTATTCTGACGAGCTCTACCGATCTAAACGGTTCGGCTCTTTTTTACTGTACCAATCAGTCAAAACCCAAATCCTGTAACAAACTGCCAGCACATGTATTCGAAGATCGCAAAATTGGATTTCCACCCAAGATAAAACATTGTACGATGAGTACGATAATTTTTTCCATGTCTTTGTATTCTGATTCTTAGTTTCTTTTTTTTAGACAACACCCTTGAGGTCTCGGGTTCTATTCTCGGGTCCGATCAAATGTTTGTATGATATGTAAATAGTATAGTTTAATAAGTAGTCAGGCATTTATTAATGTAAGTAAATATAAATATATAAATAACTTGAACATACCTACAAACTTCGCGAGAAGATTTTTACTAGATGATCCTAAGATCATGGCCTAAGCCAGTTGCACTTGATGAATAGAAACAATCACCGTGGGTAGCAACGTATTTATTTATTTTTTTGGTTGTTTTTCTTTAAGACACTTCATCCATCATTGCGACTTCAGTGAAAACTCGGTATACTGCTTTGGAGACATAACATCGATTTCTTGCTTCAGTAACTGCGAGCGATCACTTCTGGGTGAATGTCTTCTCGCAGAAAGAGGAAGTGGGGATGAGCTCAAAAGAAAGGTCGACGGGCTTATCCATATATTATGACTTATCTACAATTCATACTGCCCTAAGTGACTTTATCTACAATTGAAGGTATGGTAATTCTCTATCATTCCATGCAGTGCAGAACCACACATAAGGAAATGAGATCCGCATATGTTTAGATGTCGAAAACGATAGTGAGGTTACGGACCGAGAGAATTTCACAATGCACAAAAATTGGTAGTAAAACTACATTAATTTATAATTACATTTTATTGTTTGTACTGCCAGACTCTTGTTCTTAGTCTAGTCATTTTAACATTTTTAATTTATTATCTTGCTTGATTTAATGATACAGAAGCAAAATAAAGTAAAACAGTTCATAAAAAAAATAAAACAATACTGATGTTAATGATTTCAAAGTGCAAATTGTGTTCTTGATTTATTGTTATAGTGCAATAAATTTTCATTATTATCTGTGATTTAGTTGGTTTCGTCCGCTTTTTTGGTCTGAAACAGCTAAACACAGTGTGCGAAGAACGAATTTTTTGTTATCGTACCCTAAGAATAACTGTGTTCTTTAAAATTAAAATAGTGTAAGATTAATATCAATTGTTGTGGTTTATTTAAAAGTATTTATTCGTGTCACTTATATAAATGGATAATATACTTCGAAACCTTTAGTGTTTAGAGCATGTGCCCGATACTATGTCTGTTCTTTGACAATACACAGTTCAACACTAATAGTCGCACAGTGACTTCTGTTATGAATAAAACTTCATCTCAAGCTGTGAGGTTTGTCTCATGTACACGTTCTGTTTTCCTTTACAAACCGTCTAAATGTGTTTCGATTCCAAATTGATCCTTGATCTCAAGCTATTATTCTAGCAACTCAACTGAATAATTACATCCCAATTTCTGCATTACTTTTAGCATGTACCTATTGTGTATTACAATAAAAAAAATTATAGAAAGATACAAATAGTGTGAAGTGTTAAAAATTGCTTTTATATTCTATTGCTTCTACCTTCCTACTTGGTACCTCATTAAATAAAATCGGTACAGTAGTTTAGGTGCTACGGTGGAACATACTAACTTACAGAGACTGCCACAACTGTTACTCTTTCGTTTGAACTCACCGTAGTAGAAACGTTTTAAAAAATCTTTTTTTAGCTAAATCATTCCTTCTTAAATCCAATATTAGAAATCATTCAGTGCGAACTCAACTCTGCTATATTTCCTTATTTGCATTAGGAAATGAAATCTGGCTCTGCTTTATTAAGGGTTCGATAATTAAACAATCTACGTTTAATACCACCTTTCTCGTAAATCATAAATTATAACTGCAGGTAATATAAAGGCAATCATACATGGGACTATAATAAGTAAACAACCCATTTGCGAAATGGTTTTCGATGGCCACTGGAGTACCAAAAAGGTTTGCTTTTTTGTTCTTTATTGTGGAGGTATTGAGAGAGACCCGTACTTTGTTCTTCTGTCCAGAACTTTCTGTAGACAGAAGCTGAAATAGATTTCTTCGTGCTAGTGAGTGCTTTAAAAAACGCGTATATCGATATAGAGAGAAAAAACCTAACGTTCTTATAGCATTATGTCTTTGATTATGGGGTTCGTTACAAAAAAGTTTCTGGTGGCTTTGACAACGATAAGGAATGTGAATGATAAGAGAAGATCGGTTCGGAAGCTACGTCAGGTCTTCTCATTGTCGATCCCACAGTGCCTAAAGATGAAAGTCTGTAATCAGTGCGTCGTACCAATCATGACCTACGGAGCCGAAACGTGGAGACTTACGATATGGCTGGTTCAAAAGTTCAAGGTTGCTCCGTTGAGCGAGCGAGCGAACACGTATGCAATGTGAATAAAATGTACAGTTTCCAACGATCTTGTAACGGTAGTTCTGAGTGAGCGTCATCTAAAAACTTTTCAGCGTAGCAATTTCTGTTATACAACTATACAGAACGGGCTAGCCCACGAAGCAAGCCACAACTGACTTGTGTAAATGAAGTTCAAAGTTCTGAATAGCATTCACATATTTCAGAGTTAGGAACTTTCACTGGCGTTATGTGTAACATAGTGTTATGTAATAGCTAGAGACCAGATAATATGCAACATAAAAAGCTTGTTATATGCAAAATATGCAAGAAAATTGGCAGAATATGAAAAACTAAATGACTAATTTTAGAAAAAAAAATAACAAACCTAGTTTTAATTTTTTATTGCAAAATCAGCATGCAGTTAGTATATTGTATAACTGTATTGTTTTTATTTGAAAATGTCGTCAAGTAGTAATGAATTTATTAATTCAACACCACCAGGAGTCTCAGAGGCAGCGAAAAGGCTACTCTAAGCCTCTTGTCTGAAAAACCGACCGATACATACTTACAGGCCTATAAAAATATGGAAAACAAGCAAATATGCAAATTCATTTACAGAAAGTGTGTTTTTAGCCTACTTCATGGAAGTTTCTCAAAAATATAAGTCAAGCTCATTGTGGTGATATTATTCAATGCTAAAAAGCACTGTGTACACAAAACATGATATTGATATCAAGTCATACTCCAACTTGCTGGCATTTCTAAAAAGACGCTCATATGGCAATGTGAGTAAGAAGTCGAAAGTATTTTCGTCTGACAATGTCAAGAAGTTCCTAAAAGAAGCTCCGGATTGCCGATATTTGGCAACCAAGGTAAGTTGAAACTAAATTTTTGTTATTAACTTCTTTCACTTTCGTATTTCTTTACAATATAGGTGGTTTGTACGCTGTATTTATCTCTTTTCAGGTTGTACTAGTATTCGGTATAAATGGTGCATGTAGACGTCAAGAGCTGGTAAACATTACAGCTAATGATGTCGAGAACCATGGGTGGATTCTCCTTATCCAGGTCAAAAACACAAAAATAAAATTCCAAGATCGTTTACAATACCAGGGCCTTTTTTCCGACATAGTGAAAAAATACGGAGCGCTTCGTTCAACAAAAGCGATGTCAAACAGATTTTTTCAAAATTGTCATAATGGAAAATGCACTAGTCAACCCATTGGCATTATTAATTTGGAGCAATGCCGAATCAAATTGCCACTTTCTTAAATTTGGATGATCTACATGAATAGACAGGGCAAAGCTTCAGAAGGTCCTCGGCTACATTGCTCGCCGATTCAGGTGCGGACTTATTGACACTAAAACGCCACGGCGGGTGGCGGTCGAACAGTGTAGCCGAGGGCTACATAGATGACTCGATGAGAAATAAAGTACAGATTAGCTTCCGGATTACAAGGAATATAAATTTGGAGCCAAGTGTTGACTCTCGACCATCTACGAGCACACACGCGTACATTCCTTCATCGTCGCCACCGCCGCTGCCGCCGACTGCCGAACTCTGTGGTCTCGTTTCTCCTACTTTCACTCAAGAGAGTGAGAGAGCGACTGGTGAAATTTTAATTATTAATAATAACTTGACAAGCTTAAAAATGCCAACTGGCAACGTAATAATCAATTTTACAAATTGTTCAAATTTTTATAAGCTTTAACAAGTAATTAAAGATTTATTCGATCAAGAAAATCCGAGTTTTATTTATTTCCTCGCAAATATCTTATAAAACGTCGTATGACATACGTGCGCTTACAGCCTCAGCTTTCTTGTAGCAATATTGCCTCGGTTGTAATTTTCAACTTACCGCACTTAGATTATAATCTATACTAATATATAAAGCTGAAGAGTTTGTTTGTTTGTTTGTTTGAACACGCTAATCTCAGGAACCGCTGGTCCGATTTGAAAAATTCTATCAGTGTAGGATAGTACATTTATCGAGGAAGGCTATAGGCTATATATCATCGCGCTCGGACTAATAGGAGCGGAGCAGCAATGAAAAACGTTTCGAAAACGTGGGAAAATTATCACGCTACGGGCAATAGGAGACGCAAACGAGGTTGCGTGGGTCGGCTAGTGTACTATAATATTGTTTTAAACGTAAACCATCAAGTATTAATGAAGTCTTCGATGATTTCTTCAAAACAAAGGACATGCTACAGACCGAAATGCGATCCGATACAATGCGAATCCGACCAGTCACAATTATTACTCATTAACTCTTATAATTTGTGACTATTAAATTTGGTCGGGTTCTGGATATATCATTTTTTTCTTATTTCGGGATATTGGGTAAGTGTACTGAATTAGAAAAAATGTAAATGTACCGATTATATGCATCTTAACTAGATCTTAGATAAAATAATTATGCTATTACCGCTGAGGATGGCTTAAATATGCAAAAATGCAAATGCATATAATCCGGTCCCTAGTGATAACTTTACCTGCTTTACAAAATGTACTTAATATTAATTATTTGCTTTATGACTTTTTTCAGTCTAAACCAGTTTGACCTACGACATAGTTTAGAAACGTTAAAATATAAATAAATTCTAGTATGTGCATTCATTTGATTTAATTTTTACTTTTAGAACCTTATAGGATTATTTTTAAATTATATTTATATTAATATATATAATAAATATTAATTATATATATATATATATTTATTTTTTTCTAAATGCTTTATCAACAGCCTTTGATAGAGAGATAGTCTTAGCTTAGTGAGGTATTGGCTTGAATTTCAAATAGAGGTGATAGGTTAGTAAAATGTCTGTTTCAACCTTATTCTCTTTGCAGTTCTTCTATTTCGTAGTTTGTTCTTTCAGTTGGCTCTGACAATACCTACCTGATGAATAGCGGTAGTGAAAATCCGTCTTCTTAATACTGCAACATAGGAATAGTTATCAATGCTTGTCAATGTTAAATGTAGAACTTGTATTAGTACTAACCTATTTTGTTGATTTGCCACTTTTTTGGGTCACAGGTATATCAATATTTATATTAATTTATTTGTAAGAATATATTGGCTTGAGGAACGAACAAAATATTTAAATATTTTCTTTTGCTATTGTATAGACTTTACTATAAGCAAATTTTTATTCACAAGCTTCGCTACTTAAGTTAATTTAACGCGTGATATTAAAATAAATTTCCAACCTAACTAAATTGTATATCACAACCAACCCCAATTTATATTTTAATTACATATCAACTAAAACACTAACACCCGACAAAACCTTTTCAACGACACCCCGTTCGCTTAAACACGAACAAATAAATCAAAACCGAATAAACACAGCCGGTGTTGCAGTAAAGCAATTAAAAATCAAACAACTCACATTTACAGCGGAATCGTCCCGTTGCCGGGGCAGCCGACAATAAAACGCGAAATGAAAATTAAAAAATGCCTATAATTGTTGCATCGTAAAACCCAACGAGTAGAATTCCATCGAGGTTTAGCTTGATTCTTAACGTATCTATATAACATTAATGGTGACGTCATTAACCAGCAATCGTGGAAGGCTAATGTAATGACTTGATTGTTCGGTTGACAATAGTGTGAGCGGTCGTCACGCCACGTCCTACTGCGCCAAGTATTGTGAGTTCAAATCCCAAATAGAACAACACTTTGAGTGATCCACAAATTATTTATTGTTCTAAGTCTGGGTGTTATTTGTCTTCGTTTCATGTACGTTTACAAACATATTCCGAATGCGGGAGTTCTCTTTTAAAAGAAGATCAAATATAATGCTCACGATACCTTCACAATTGATATTTGGATATCAAGGGCACGATAATGATGTAGGAGGGAGGAACAACGTCATTATTTTGTATTTATTTACGTTGACAATGTGTACTTGGTTACATTGATATTACAAGTTCATTATTTTAGCCTGGTTGTAAAAATTTTACCTAAATTTCTATTAAGTATTTTAACATACATCTGTATTCCGATACCCTCGCTTTTTTATTCCCGACGGGCTGGAGAGAATTCAACAGGGTATACCTCTTTTCAAAGAAGACGCTTATATCCAACAGCGGACTATTCAAGTTGTTAATGTGATGATGGGACACGTATCCGTATAAAAATGCATCGTTATATGTTTGTAAGTCCATACATCTTGTGGATAAATAACATTAAACGGAAACAAAGAATAAATAATAATGATAATAAATATTTTGGACATCTAACACACAGTGCCATCTAGTCCCAAGCTAAGCAGAACTTGTGTTATGGTTACTAGACAACTAATATAAATTCATTTGTACTTTTTTTTTGTAAATTTTAGATAGAAAGCACCCAAACTCAAGCACAGTAGTCGCATACGCTACCACTGTGCCAACGGTACAGTTATTGATGTGAGAGTTATTTTTAAATACATAAACATATACAAATAGATAACAAAATACATTCATGTTTTGAAGTTCACACATCTTTTGGATAAATATTATTAAACCGAAACAAAGAACAAATGGTCATGCTTATCACATAATTATGGAAATAGAACACACGACCTCTGACTTCATTCTGTGCAATCAGCCCACTTAATCAAGATGCAAGTGTTTCGCGTCGATTCTCTTTCTACAATCGTCAAGGGCTCTATTCTTTATTAGTATTGTTAGCTAATATTCTGTTTTGATCGTTCATCAATCAATCATTTGTTAGTTTGCTATTATCTTTTACGATTGTAGAATGTCAACTTGGCTAGGGGATGATAACTGCTAACTTATAGATTTAGACTAACCACTTCTCGTTACTATATACTTCATGAAGGAAATTATTTGTATCCAATTTTAAACAATTACGGTACACGTCATATCATAATAAGAACACTTAATCTATTACTAATATATACAGCCGAAGAGTTTGTTTGTTTGAACACGCTAATCTCAGGAACCGCTGGTCCGATTTGAAAAATTCTTTCAGTGTTAGATAGCCCATTTATCGAGGAAAGTTATAGGCTGTATATCATCACGCTAAGACCTACAGGAGCGGAGCAACAATGAAGATTGTTACAAAAACGGGGGAAAATTATCATGCTACGGGCAATAGGAGACGCAAACGAGGTTGCGTGGGTCGGCTAGTCTATACATATATACAACTAAATAAAATTGGAGTGTCTATTTGTAATATTAAAATAACAGCTTTTTAATCAATGCATGTGTATGTATACACGATACATATACCAAAAATGTAGTTAAAAATTTTTCTCTGTCTGTCTGTCTGTCTGTCTGTTTGTTCCGGGTAATCTCTGGAACGGCTGGACGGATTTTGACGGGACTTTCACTAGCAGGTAGCTGATGATCCGGGGAGTAACTTAGGCTACTTTTTTTAGACTAACTTTGTCCCGCGGCGTTACTCGCGGTACAACAATAGCCGCGGGTAAAACCGTGGGGTTCAGCTAGTGTTTATATAAACTAGTGTTTATATAAAAAGCATACTGGACAGGAGACGAGGAAAGGGAAGGTGGCGAGGAATGCCAAAGGGCAGTTCCGGAAGGCGGACGACCGCTCATCTGCGGAGGAGGATGCGGTGCCTAGAACGCCTATAGCGGTGGGGCTCCCAGAAGTCGATCTGACTGCTGGGAGCCGAAGAATATCTGAACGTGTGCGTTCGAAGTCCGCCGTGGTTGTCGCGGGCAGCGGTTCCAGTGCGATGACGGACGCACTGGAGCCGATTGACACGAATTCGGACAACCGAAAGCGTGAGCGTCCCCCTGGCTGCGAGAGCGACATCTCTCAGGAGATGTTGCCTCCTAAAATACCGAGTAGCCACAGGGGGCGATCTCGAACTCCGGTGTCGACCCCGTCGGGCTCCCCCTTTTGCAAGGCGGAGTCTTACAGGCGAGCCAGGGCTGACGGCGAGTCTCAGGCGGAGGAGGAGATTGCTGGTCTCCTGCTCAAGATAGGTGAGCCGGTAGATGGGGACTTAGTGCCCCAAACACCGTGCTCCCTGCAGGAGAGAGCAGAAGCGGCGGTGGCCATAATTCACAAGGTGGCCACCAAGTCCGTGAACTTGAAGGGCCCTTTCGTGAGGGCCCTCAAGGACTCCTCATCCGCCATTGCTGGGGTGGTGGGGACCCTGGCTGGAGACGTGGCTCGTCTACAGGTGGCCAACGACCGGCTGACGGAGCAGGTGGTGGAGCTGAGCGCTCAGTTCGCCCAGTTTCGGGTGGAGCGCCCTGAGCGTGAGGCCCCGGTCCCTTCTGCATCCCGGCCGGTCCCGACTTCGTCCCAGCTGGCCCCGTCTGCGTCCCGGCCGGCCCCGTCTACGTCCCGGCCGGCCCCGTCTTCGTCCCGGCCGGCCCCGTCTGCGTCCCGACCGGCCCCGTCTGCGTCCCAGCCGGCCCCGTCTGCCTCCCGGCCAGCCCCGTCTACTTCTCAGCCGGCCCCTACCATCCCCGGGGTACCAGACGCCGTCCTGCAGCTGATGCTGCAGCAGATTCTCGTCTCGGTGGGGAATCTGGTGGACGGTCGTCTGGCCGGTCTGGAGGCGAGACTGCCTCCCGCCCCAATTGTTCGTCCCCCACTTGCAGCACCGAGGCCGAAGGTGACGTTGGCGCCGACCCCACTTCCCGTGGTGGGGGATCGCGTATCATACGCGGCGGCGACATCGATGCCGGCCCCTGCCGCTGCTGCTGCTCGAAAGACGCAGCAGCGGGCGAAGGCTCTAGCCAAGACGGCTGTGCCGAAAGCGGGACTCAAAGCGGCGGCAAAGGCTGCAGCGGAACGTACTCCGCTCCCCACTCCAACACCTCTGCCTGGTCCCTCCACAACTGCCCCCTACAGTGAGGGTTGGCAGGTAGTTGGGGGGGACAAGAAGTCGAAGAAGGCTAAGAAGCGGGCTAAGAAGGCTGCCCAAAAGGCAGCCTCTGGCCCGCAGTCCTCATCGGTGACAAAGGCCAGCCAGAAGAAGCCGCGGAAATTGCAATCGCCGAAAACCGCGGCTGTGGTGGTCACCGTGTCACCGGAGGCGGTAAGCAGCGGGCTAAACTATGCGGCCCTCTTCAAAAGGGCCCGAGCTAGCCTCGCGGGTGACTTCGGTACGGCAGGGGTGAGATTGCGCCTCGCCCAGACGGGAGCTCGAATCCTCGAGTTCCCTGGGGCTGAAGGCGCAAAGTCGGCAGACGCATTTGCCGACAGGCTCAGAGGCATGTTCGCAGAGACGGATGGTGTCAAGATTGCCAGGCCTACAAAGTGCGCGGAGTTACGCATTTCGGGCCTGGACGATTCAGTGACGGCTGAGGACGTCCGTGTTGCGATCCAGGAGAAAACTGGAAGCAATGCGGACAACATCAGAACTGGCACCATCCGCCCCGGTCCGGGAGGCCTTGGTGCGGTATGGGTGAGCTGTCCCATAGCGTCGGCCAAAATTTTGGGCGACGCTGGCAGACTCCTTGTCGGTTTCGTGAGCGCCAGAGTTACAGTGCTGGCCGCGAGACCGATGAGGTGCTTTAAATGCCTAGCCGGAGGACACACTCGCACCAAGTGCCAAAGTTGCTTTGACTGCAGCGGATTGTGTTTCCGCTGCGGTCGACCGGGGCACAAGGCGGCAGAATGCTCTGCCGCCCCTCACTGCCCGATGTGTGCGGCGGGTAATAAGCCCGCCAATCACCAGATTGGGCAGGGGGGCTGCAAGCCTCCCCGAGCCTCTCGGCAAGCGTCGGGGACTAGCCAAACGACCCAGGCTACCTCCGACGTAGTTCGTGCGTCAACGCCGACGCCCATGGAGGAGGCTGTAGAAATGGTCCAGTAATGGATCAAATCTGCAGCCTTCTTGTCCAGACGAACCTGAACCACTGCGCCGCGGCGCAGGATCTCTTCCTGCAAACCATGGCGCAGTGGTCGATCGGTGTTGCCGTAGTCGCGGAGCCCTATTACGTTCCTCCCCGTCCAAACTGGATGGGTGACTGGAACGGCTCCGTGGCAGTCGTCGGTTCCGCGGCGGCTCATTCCCCGCCCTTGTCGCTTAGAGACAAGGGCTCTGGATATGTTGCCGCCGAGTGGGGGGGGATCACTGTTTACGGTGTCTATTTCTCCCCCAACCGGAGTCTGAGCGACTTCGAGGTCTTCCTTAACAGCTTGGAGACCTCGATGCGGCGATTAGCGTCTGGGCACGTCCTCGTGCTGGGGGACTTCAACGCAAAATCCATTGCGTGGGGGTCCCCCAGGACGGACGCCAAGGGCGAGGCCGTCGAGGAGTGGGCGGCTTCGGTGGGCCTCTGTTTGTTAAACAGAGGCTCCACCAATACGTGCGTGCGACAGCAGGGGGGGTCGATAGTGGACCTTTCGTTCGCTACCCCTGCTGTCGCCGCACGAGTAAGGAACTGGTGTGTCCTGGAAGAGGTTGAGACGCTCTCGGATCACCTGTATATCCGATTTGAGCTCTCCCGGTCCCAGAGCCCCAGTAGGGGTCACACGGCGCGGCATACATCCCGCTTTCCGCGGTGGGCTGTCGCCAAGCTCGACAGGGACCTACTAGAGGAGGCGGCCATTGTTCAATCTTGGCTGTCTCCGCAGGCCCCGACCGAGGAGGTCGGCGTGGACGTAGGGGCTGGCCGTTTTCGCGATGCGATTACGCAGATATGCGATTCGGCCATGCCCCGCGTCCAAGGTCGTCGGCCTCCTCGGAAGGAGGTCTACTGGTGGTCCCAGGAGTTGGCAGACCTCCGTGCGGCGTGCACCCGTGCCCGGAGGTCCTACACCCGCAGCCGGCGACGTCACCGTGGAGACGGTGGCGGGGACCAGCTTCATGAGGAGTACCGCGAGACGCGGAAAACTCTGAAGCTGGCCATTTGCCGCGCCAAGGAGGAGAAGAGAAAGGAGATGCTGGAGAGTCTCGACCGTGACCCCTGGGGTCGCCCATATCGTGCGGTGCGACAGAAGCTCCGCACGGCGGGCCCCCCCCTTACCGAGACTCTCCAGCCCAGCTTCCTGCAGGAAGTGGTCGAGGGCCTTTTCCCGCAGCGGGCGGAGCACACACCCCCGTCGATGGCCTATGCGGTCGGAGACGACGGGGGTCGAGAGGACGACGTGCCGCCCGTTAGGGAATCGGAGGTTGGGGCGGCTGTTCTGCGAATCCGTTCAAAGAACACCGCCCCCGGGCCGGACGGGGTTCCAGCCCGAGTGATGGCCCGAGCCCTCGACCATATGTCGGACCGCCTCAGGGAGGTGTTGGACGCTAGCCTGGCGTCCGGACGCTTCCCTGAGTGCTGGAAATGCGGGAAGCTGGTCCTGCTTCAGAAGCCGGGACGGCCTGCCGATTCGGTCGCGGCCTATAGGCCCATCGTGTTGCTGGACGAGGCGGGTAAACTTTTTGAGAGAATACTCTCTGCCCGCATCGTCCGGCATCTCAGCGAGGTGGGGCCCGACCTGTCGGACGCCCAATTCGGATTCCGAGAGGGGCGTTCGACGGTCGATGCCGTGATGCGCCTTAGGGCCGTGACCGAGGAGGCAGTGAGCTGTGGCGGCGTGGTGTTGGCGGTGTCCCTGGACATCGCCAACGCCTTTAATAGTCTGCCATTCAGCTGCATCGGGGAAGCACTCCAATACCACGGAGTGCCAGAGTACCTGAGGCGGCTGGTGGCAGACTATTTGCAGGAGCGTACCGTCGTGTACGAGGATCGAGATGGCGCCTTGAGACGGCGACCCATGTCGTGCGGCGTTCCGCAGGGGTCTGTCCTTGGACCACTCCTGTGGAACGTGGGATACGACTGGGTCCTAAGAGGTCGTCTCCCCCCCGGGCTGGGCGTAATTTGTTACGCCGATGACACCCTTGTCACAGCCCGGGGGGCGAACTTCCAGGAGGCGCGCGCCTGGCCACCATTGGTGTTTCTCTGGTGGTCGGGCGCATCGAGGCGCTGGGCTTACGGGTGGCCCTGGACAAGACGGAGGCCCTGTTATTCCATGGGCCCCGTCGTGGGCCGCCCCCCGGCGCCTCCATAGTGGTCAACTCGGTCCTCGTACCGGTTCGGGCCCAGATGAAGTATCTGGGCCTGATCCTCGACGGTAGGTGGCTCTTCGACGAGCACTTCCGACAGCTTGGTCCCAAGCTGGTCGGCGCTGCCTCTGCCCTTGGGCGACTTATGCCCAACTTGGGCGGAGCCAGCGTCGCAACGCGACTCCTCTACACGGGGGTGGTCCGGTCGATGGCGCTGTATGGGGCACCGGTGTGGGTGGCGGCTCTGACTGCCCTCAATAAGGCCCGCCTTTGGCGGCCTCAGAGGGTATTGGCGGTCAGAGCCATACGCGGATACCGCACGGTGTCCACCGAGGCGGCGTGCGCCTTGGCCGGAACACCTCCGTGGGATTTGGAGGCGGAAGTGCTCGCCGAAGTTTATCGACGGGTGGCTGAGTTCCGGGCGGAGAGAGGCATTCGCCCTCCGCCCGAAGAGGTACGCGAGTGGCGTGAAGCCGCCCGTCGAGCCACGATGGCTCGCTGGTCGTTCCGGCTGGAGACTCCACGCGCTGGCTTTGCCGCCGTGGAGGCTCTCCAGCCGGTCATCCTCGAGTGGGCAGGGCGGCAGCACGGGACCCTTTCCTTCCGACTGACGCAGGTTCTTTCCGGGCACGGATGCTTCGGAAAGTACCTGCACTCGGTCGCCAGGAGGGAACTGAGTCCCGCCTGCCACCACTGCGACTGCAGTGAGGACTCGGCCCAGCATACGCTGGCGATTTGCCCCGCTTGGGCGTCGCAGCGCCGGGCCCTCACTGCAGTCATCGGAGGAGATCTCTCGCTACCGGCCATCATTCGCTGCATGGCCGGTAGCGACAGCAGTTTTACCGCGGTCGCAGCCTTCTGCGAAGACGTAATTTCGCAGAAGGAGGCGGCGGAGAAGGCCCGGGAGGATGATATCCACTCGGACCCGATCCGCCGCCGGCGAACCGGGCGGCGGAGGCGCGCCTACCAGCGCCTCATGCCGCCCTGAGTGTGGCCGCGGATGGTCGGGATGGGTTTTCCCCACCATCCGCTTTAGTGGTCACCCGCGAGGGGGCGACGTTACGCGTGTGCCGTACGTCGCCTAAATTGAGAGTTTTAACAGCAGACGGTGCCCGCTTCAGTGCGGGCAGGCGCTGGGAGGGGTCCGGATGTGTTAATAACAGCAGTTCCCGGATCCCTCCCGTCTCAGGCGCAGAGTGGCACACCGTGTGGTTTTAGTCGGTTCGATTCCGACACACCGCCCCGCCGCAAACCCCGGCGGGGTGACGGCCCGAGGGGGTTTCCACACGTTAAAAAAAAAAAAAAAAAAAAAAGTGTTTATATAAAACTAGCTTTTGACCGCGGCTCCGCCTGCGTGTATGTTGATTATTCCAGTAAAAAGTTGAATTTGTAGTTTCTAAATAATCAAAGTATTTCCATACAAAACAGAAAACCAGTGTAAAATAGCGCTTGCACCGTGTTTCACCGAGTGAGTGAGGATATCTCCCCATCCCCCAAAGGCTGGCAACATACTTGAGAGCCTCTGGTGTTGCGAGTGTCCATGGGCGGCGGTAATCGCTTAACATCAGGCGATACGTCTGCTCGTTTGCCCACATAGTCCGTAAAGAAAATACGGCTACCTTCGAATTAATAATTCGTATTCGTATTTTGACATTCGAATTTTTCATTATTATTTTCTGCATTCCATTGAATTCACATTCTTTCTAATTTATAAAAAAATAAGCCTGCCTCGTTGGTCTAGCAGTTAGCGTAGGCGACTGCCAATCAAGAGGTATCGGGTTCAATTCTCGGGTCGGACTGCCGTTGGGTTTTTTAGAAGAAATCCATAATGGCATAGTACGGCAGATTGCAGTGTTTCCAGCCCATTCTTTGGAGAGCACGTTAAACCGTTGGTCCCGGATGAACACCTATGACAGTCGTTATTAAGAAGTCAGTGCTCTCAAATATAGTAACAACTAGTTAAACCTTCGAATTCAGTTCACCTCAAGGTTACGGAGGTCCGATGCCAGTCGTTTCGTGGAAAAAGTGATATTCAGATAAAACTCCGTAAAAACGGTTGAAATAGTTGTCGACGTTAATTGGTTTTGAGAATAATATAGACTAGGAAGAGATAGTGTGGAATACTTACCTACTCTTCAATCACATACATCTCCCACGGTAGATGCAGTAGGTACTGAACTCCTTACGATTATTTTACCTACTTCATTTACCGTGGAAGAGCCATGCTTCAAGCTTTCAACATTCATGAATAGGTAGGCTCGACCGGGTCATAACCAGGCCCCACAGAAAAATAGCGTTAAGTTATTCTTTTGTTCTTTCTTCACCGGCGGAAAGATGTTACCGTAGACCAAAACTGCTCTCCTGACTCTGCTTAAAAACGATTGCTGAGCTTCTTGAGTTACTGGTTTAGGTAGGTACTATAGGCAGCGGCAGATCCTTATCATTAGGATGACCTGGTGATGGTCTGCACGTTTAAATAAAAATAAATACTTTAACTTCCTTATTGTTAAGAAATATTTCGACTTTAATCCGTCCAGCTGTTTAGTCACTTTAGAATATATCAAATAGATGCAAATTTCATAAATTGATTATTTAGACTCCTTTTTAAATTAAAGCTTGAACAACACTCACGGTGAACTGATGTGTTCCGTACCCGAAAACCCATTTACGCTTTGTTAACATGCATATGTTTAATTTATCGTCCGAGGTTCAACTCCGAGGCATAAATACTAAAAACAAAACAGTACCAGAATCGAAAAAATGATTAACATTGAAAATGAAGTGTTAATTGTGTGGAAACATTGAAAAATGATCAACATACATTATATAAATAACAATAAATAAGCCCTGGAAATACAGTTTAAATAATAATAAGTGCAAGACTGAGAGGAGAACAAAAAAACATTGTGTTATTAATTTCGTGGTCGTAGAGGTGTGAGCCGAATCATAAAGGAAGAAGTAGAGACGTTTAGAGCTATATTTATTTTGCAAAAACTCTTTAGAATATACGTGTAACGTGTACATTATAATTGGTTGATAAAGCTAAAAACCGGTTATTTTAATATTGCAAACAGACACTCCAATTTCATTTATTTGTATAGATATCAAATTACTATATAGCTGAACCCCGCGGTTATTGTTGTACCGCGAGTAAAGCCGGGGGACAAAGTTAGTCTAAAAAAAGTATCCTAAGTTACTCTCTGAATCATCAGCTACCTGCCAGTGAAAGTCCCGTCAAAATCCGTCCAGCCGTTCCAGAGATTACCCGGAACAAACAGACAGACAGACAGACAACATTTTTTTTAACTACATTTTTGGTATATGTACCGTGTATATATACATATGCATTAAGTAAAAAGCGGTTATGTTAATATTACAAACAGACACTCCAATTTTATTTATTCGTATAGATTAATAAATAAAAATAAAATGATAAGATATATGCATACGTTTATGTTTAAGAAATAATAATGTTTATGATATTATAAAGGTTTATTTTAATTCGTTCACCTGTGTGATATCACCTGGAGAATAAAGTAGACTTATAGATTTCCTCTTGTCACCTTGGAAGTATTTCATCCGGGAGATATCTCATAGGTCAACAAAATAGAATGAAACATTATAAAATATTTTATTTAGAAATTTTAATAAACAACTTGAATATAAAAAAATCTACTCCATTCATTTTTTAGCCGTGGTTCAATTCCAAAGCAGAGTTTGACTTACGACTCGGGACTAAATAACTGCCGGCCACTCATTACATTCCGAGTCGCTATTTGCATAACTATTGGAATCGAACCCTGGACCCGACGGTGTGTGTTTAGTCTGATGAACGAGCTGTGGACGTTCAGTTTGCGTTGTTTTAAACTTATTTATGTGGGTCCCGTGTGAGTAAAAATAAAAGTAATATATTTTTGGGATGTTCTGATTTATTTTAATGCGACAATTTCATATCACTGTGACCAAACCAGTTATGATATGAAATAGTCTTAGATTGTACCTATTATTGTTTTTAGTTTAGTTTTGTTTTTATTTTATTTTTTCTTATTTATACTTATTAGTGGTATATGTTATACAAGTATCACAGCGTAAACATTACATATTTGATTTTGTTTTTTAGGTTTTTCAGAAAATATGGTCACGTACAAATATAGTAAAAGAGTGTAGACTCTAACTGTGCTCTTACTTCATGATTCTAATGATGCAGAAGCATCTCAATAACATTCATAGTTTCATTGTTGCATTGTCTGCATTCGCATTGAGTATGGTGACCACAGTGACTTTACTCATGCTTTTCATCAGGCAGCGTAGAGGCACTTTCTCAGGATCATGTATAAAAAACTCTTTATTGCATTATTCATAGAATCAAATGATAAGATTAAAGCTCAGGCACTCATAGCCCAGTTGCACTCGATGATTAGTAACAATCGCCGACAGTACCTGGATGGGTGACCGCTGGTGGCATGATACCATGAGCGTCTCCGTGATTCGGAGGTCACATTAAGTAGTCCCGGTTTTTATCACAGGATAACAGTCGTGAAGCTTAGTTGGAGGCCTTTGGGCGGCTTGAAAACATCCAACGGCAAGATTATGTAGCCACAAGGTTGTATTGCCAGTCCCCAATCCGCACTCGGCCGGCGTAGGGTCTTGTGGCCTTATCGCTCTCATGAGAAGACGCCGGACCCTAGCAGTGGGATAGTATGGATTGTTGATGATGTCGATGTAAAGCTAAAGATTTTGAGTCCACGGTAGTAGCGTAGTGATTTCAGAGGTCGTATCGCTTTTCTCTACTGCCATAAATGTTATGAGTTTAAACCCCGCATGGGACCACATTTTTTGTGATCCATAAATTGTTGTTCTTAGTCTGAGTGTTCTTTGCTTTTATCTTATGTATGTTGGTAAAGTCTTCTACGACACAAAATCTTTTGCTAATGCGGGAGTGGTATTCTGTAAAATAATATAAATAAATAGTATATACTGTATTCAGATAGGTATGATCAGTCGAAATGTTTAATTATGGGCTCCCACAAATAACTGCGCTGCGGCGTAAAGTTCGTGAGGTGCATTCGTGCGAGCTCACAGATATTTGCGATGCAGTTGCGAATTCGCTGTTATCTGTGGGAGTCCTTCAGGGTAGCACTGGTGACCTCTGCACTATAAACTCAATCACTCAACTAAACTGATAATAGTCTAATTGGGACCGATGGCAGTTCGAAATCCAGAAAATAAAGTGTTTCATTATACCTACCGCATTATACCTGCTGCAGCCGGAATCGATTATGAGAACATTATATTAATTGAATATACCTACCAGCCCCTTACGCTAAGAGAAAACCCTTCTAAATTTGCAGTGAAGGAAGTCTGCCAAAAAAACTAGCGGCACAATCTCTGGGAGTACCATTAGCTGAGGCATCTATCTCCTACAACATAACAAAAAAAATTTGAACTTATAAGAATCTTTCAAGCTAGTAGAGCCACGCTAATTTCAGTAAGGTTGGGCAGGCTCGACCGGCGCGGTACTACCCTCGCACAGAAAATTAACGTAAAATGACAGCGATCATGCTGTCGTGTTTCGTTGATGAGGCGAGAACGGAGGCTCAATGATGCAGAAGCATCATTAGCCCGCCATTGTGTGGGTCGCCATGCTGCATTGTTGCAGCATTCGCAATATGGTGACCACCACTCTTGGATTCTGCTTATGCTTTTCATCAGGCAGAGTATAGTCATTTTGGCAGGGCCAAACATAAAAAAAAACTTTAGGTACTTACTAGTTTCTAAGTATTATTAGTCAAGGGATCATGGTAAAGCAGGTGACAATTAACAACTAATATTCTTGGATAAATATTCATGAGCAGTGGTGATGGAACCTTCAGTATGGGTTGAGTTCGATATTAGGTTGAGGCGTGCTACAACATTAAAGTACTAAATTTTACCATAAATGTATTATAGATATCATAATTAGGCGAGGCTGTCAGTTATACAGGTGCGGCTTTTGCAAAACTGTCCAAAAACAGTCTTGTCATTGTTGTTTTAAATTCGGGTTCGTTTTTTATTAGTATAGTCCTAACATAACATTTTGCTATTGTAAAAACGGGGTTCCGTTTATATTGATGTCATATATCTTTTAATATATTGGTTTGATGTTTGAGTAGAATAATTTATATTTAAGGATCATCTCGTAATCGATAAAACAAGGGTGATACACTTTTGTTTTTGATTTCATTGACTATTGAGGCTATATCTTAACATACTTATAAAAAAAATTCTACGTTGGAACCCAGATAAGATAGTAATTTATACATACTTACCCGGGGTCAAAGCGTGACATTCTAATATTTTTTTGTTAGTAGATTATACCAAATTTCTTTCGAAAAATCTGTTGATATCTGCGTGTAAATACTAATATAGTATCCTGAAAAAATATTGCTCCAGATTTCATTTCATTTAATTTACGACTTGAGTACTACACAGTTGAGATTTTCAACAAGTATTTTAGAACATCGATTAGATATCTACATACACCTTGTATAATAAGCTGCTTTAAACACTTAATTTTACTTTTTTTGTGTACACATCTTAATCAAACATTAAGAGGATAAGACGTACGGAACCGTCGTATCCACGCTATTTTTTCTCATGCTACCGTAAAACTCAAATTGTACCGCTCTAGTAAAAAAATAAACATTTATTACACACTCGAACCTCTATTATTCTGAGTAGCAGAAAAAATATAACACCCTATGGTCCAATAAAAGTAGGATTTGGTCTTTATTTCTGATATTAATATTCAAAGGTTCTCGGAAGGCTCTCTGTTCTCACGAAAGACGTGTAACCACTTGATAGAGTTAACAGTAATAAATTGTTGATTACAGGGCAGGCGCCGTCATCGTAAAAGTATATAGTGTGGTTTATTGCTGACGTAAATATGTATGCTAGAATTTGAATAGTCATTTTAATTACCGACTTTTACTTACATTTACACGATTATGTTGATATGTGGGGCACTGCGGTATCTTTATACCTTTTAGGTCGAGAAGACATCGTTTTCTCAAAATATTTAAGGATATTTGTGACTTTCTGCATCTTCATTGTGGACGAACCTAGAAGCTTGAATTTGCCCTCACTAAGAAGTACGCTGAATATTATTACTGTATTTTTATTCACACCGTTTAAACATCCGCTTTATCGATTGATTTGACTAACAAACATCAATTCAATTTTATACATAAAAGAAGAAAATGTCTTTATTTGGATCTTGTTGGTCAGTTAGCGTATGAGATAGTCGATCAAGAGGTCTCGGGTTCGTTTCTCGGATCTGATACTGTTGGTGTGTTTTTCTTACAAGAAATTCTCAATAACAGTCCGAAACATAGAAGCTGGTGATGTGTCACGCCCGTGCCTTGGAGAACACGTTAAGTTATCGGCCTCGGTTGTCATGAACATCTATGGTAAACGTTTTCGTTTTGATTTATCATACTGCGGGTATGTGTGTATAAACAACCTTTCATATGAGAAACCTATGTCCAGCAGTGGGAGACTAAGGCTGTTAATGATAAAAATTTAAATTCCACAGCTTATAAACTTGAATGTACATTTCTATACCTTTAAGTTACTCGATTTCGATATCCCTTCAACGTGCTGAAGTGCATTAAACTAAATTAGAATTTTTCTACTAAAGAAGAAATATGCCTCTTAAATAAAATGTATTTATCCAAAACAGTATCAACTCAGTTATCCTTGTTATGACGAATAAAAAATACTGAGTATCACAGCCTCAGTGACCATGGGTGTCGTAAGATGCGAGTTAGGAAGCAAACTGCGCAGGACAATGTCACTGCAAGGAGAAGTAAATCTCGAAATAAACATTGTAATAACTCATCTGGCTGAGCGTGATTCAGTAGGCCAAGATCTGCATTCAAAAGGGGAGGCTTATGTCTAGCACTGGTCTATTAAAGAGGATTGATGACTATGCTAACGAAAAAAGAAAACGAAAAAAGAAAACGAACAAAGAACCTCCTAGTTTTTTAAAGTTGGTTAAAATAGAAAGATATGTGGTTATGATGAAGTGAATTATGAGACTGCACGGGTGGCCTAGTGGGTAACACGGCTCTCACGCCGTTTTCTACTACGCCAAGTGTTGTGGGTTCAAATCCTACATGGAACCACACTTTATGTGATCCACAAACTGTTGTTCTGAGTCTGGGTGTTTTTTGAGTCCGTTTCATGTATGTTTGTAAGTCCCCCGCGACACAGGATGGGTGAATTTTAATTCTTGTTTGTAATTTGAGTTGTCTTTTTTAAAGAAAGATATAGTTACGTACAATAAAGACACAAAAGAAATGTGATCTCGTTGAAACAATAACATGTACCTATAACAAATAAGTCTCATAAAGTTTTTTTGCACTGTTATGTTTTGAAGTCTAATTGCTACTTAATTGGATAGCTAACAACAGTATAACGAGCGACGGTATCAATATTACACGTTATGTATTATTTCTTTAATGACATTAACAAGAACGACTCTCTTGAACACAATTTTATTAAATACTAGCTTATACCCGCGACATCGCACGCATTTAATAAAAATGTTACTTCTAATACCTCCAATAGTACCTATGAGTACAAAGTTTCATGATGATCGGTTAAGTAGTTTTTCGCGAAAGATTAACAAACAAACTTACATTCACAGTTATAGTAATAGAAGATACTAGTCGTCGCTCAGTAAATTCGACCATAATTCTTTCTTTTTAACAGACTTATAAAAAGGAGGTTCTTAATTCGACCGTATTTATATTTTTTTATGTGATATGGATAACTTCGTCGTTTATGAATCGATTTTGATGATTCTTTTTAAAATGGAAAGGAGATTTCCCAACGGTGGTACCATGATAAGGACACTAAGATCTGATGATATCATCTAAAAGAAATCGATCGATTTGGCCGTTCTTGAAGTCGGTTATTTCTTTTGTTAAAATTTTACTTGTTTCTTTTAATTTTTAGCCTTCTGCAACCCTCCTCCATATAAACTATAGCAGTGCTAGTTACATACTCCTCCGTTCACATAGTTTTCGAAAAGAGGGATGCAAATGTATGATTCACATATTAACATATAGATTTTATTCTTGGCTGAACAAATTTTATATGAATAAAGATCGTTAATATTTTTAATGAATTACGAATGAAAGAAGTACAAGTAAACAAGCAAATGGGTTTCCCAATCGTAACAAATGTTTCTATGATCTATAAACATTTGTTTACGAGTTTGGATGTTTTTTATGTTTATGTTTTTATGACGTAGGAACAAACACCGCAAAATATCTGTATATTACGAAAATTATGCAAACGGGGGAGTATTAATAGTACTGGCGTAGTTAAAGTTTTTAAGGAGGAAATGCAAAAAGCTGAAAAGAAATGTTATAGTCGAATCTCGACCACTGGGCCACCACTAGTTTTAATTAAATTAGAGAAATCCGATTGATAGCTATAGTCAGTATAATTTTCTAACAAAGTAAAATAAGTTATATGTTCTTGATGTTTTAAAGAGATTGGTAGATATCATTATCGTATCAGTTCAAACATGTCTACTCCTGAATAAAGGCCACCCCAAAGACTCCCATGCAACATAGTTCTCAAAAATGTATCAATCAATAGGGGTCCAATTTATCGCGTAATTTATGTTCATCAAAATGAATACTATAGTAGCTACTATTATTTTAAAGCAACAGTCTTCCGCTCTATTCGACATAAATATTTTATTGTTGAGTGTGGTCCAAACCACGCGACCAGACGCAATGTACTAGTTATTGGTTGTAAAGTAAAATTAATGTGCACCTTCTGTCTTTATTTATTTGAACGAAGTGACGTGCAGTTGGAGATGTGTTCAGCAGTGAACTGCGACAGGTTGAGGATGATGATGAAAGTGCAACGTCGATAAAGTAAATATGGAATTAATGTAGATCACACAAGTAAATGTCGCCTGTAAATGTTGATACAATATATTTACTGCTATTTTAGAATGCAAATATATATACATATTTTTCTTGTGTGCAAGTCACACTAATCCAATAAAAAGCCTTTGCGATTCTACTCATGCATTCCATCAGGCAGAGTAGAGTCATTTTGCTAGCTGAAACATAAAAGAAAGTAGTTCTAAGTGTAATTTCTAGTTGCTTTGCAAAAATAATGTTAATGTTTTATTCTTGTTGGGTCCTATATAATATTTGATTAAATTTTCTTCTGAATATTAAATTCACCAAAAAAAATGCAGCAACCGCTATCGCTAGTGACATTTGCCGTTTGCGAAACAACTTAATTATCTTTACCAAACTAAAGTTAATATCTATTTGTGAGCCGATTTACACCCTTGAGGTGGCCGCTCGTTAAACAACTTTATTGCTGTTAGTTATGTGTTTACAAGATACCATCCCAATGCGTTTATTGCGAAATAAAATTGCAGAAATATATTTCTCTCTATATCGAATATTTTGTATTTAATATAGCGAAAAGACAGTCAGCATCACTTAGTACAATAAGTTCTACGTCCCCGCTCTAACATTTTAAAGTAATAAAATAATTTTTTCCTACCTTCGTTCGTTTTAGAAAAAAGCTTGTCCTTATTACATGCGTGGGACAAAACCATACACGTCAAAAGCGTGTAAGCGTGTAATGCGTGTATGACAGCTCCTTTGGGATATAGAAGTAATTATGTAAGTAGGTGTGTCAAGCTGAATACTTTCTTCAGATTTCATTGATTTGGAAAGCAAATTACAACCTATAAGTAATCTTATCATCAACATTTTCTTAGCCTTTATTATTCCCACGATTTGAGTTCGGCTACTAGTTCAACCGGTTTTACCTAAAGTACTGTACAGTTTTTACAAGGAGTGACTGGCAACAGACCTCCGCAACCCTAAGGGTGAACTGAATTCGAAGAATAAACTAGTTGTCAGTATATTTGGGCACTGACTTCCCAATAACTATTGCCATAGAAGCGTCTGACACCCCTCCACTTGTGCGCATAGTTTGCTCTTTATCTCGGTTAACTATAATATATTTACCATAATGAGTAGGCAGCTTAATCAGCAGTGTGATACTGACTCTGTACAGTCGACTGAGAGAGGGATCTAATTTTTTCATTGGTTTTGATCTATCGTAGGTATAAGAAACTAAAACTCCTCATATATTATTTCATTTGCATCCACCGACCTAAAATGTTTAAACGCACCTTTAACACTTTTAAATTACCGGCGTATTAACAGCTCTATGCTAACATAATACAATACAATAAACTCTTTTGTATCACCACCTGGTACAAATTGTTTCAACTTGAGAGTCGGTTAGTGCATGTGAAAATTGGATCACGTGCACTTTAAGTGTGAAAAAGATAAGAACAGACAACCTGTTGTATTTTTACATTTTTTACTGTATTGTTTTTGGTTAGACTAATTGATACTCAAACGAAATATGGTGTGTGAATATTATCTATGTTGAGAAACAGAAGTTGATTTCAAGGCGACATGATGTAGTATGAATCCCATCAAAAACATAAATGTGAAATGTGAGCCAAGTTCAATATTATGAAATACGCCTTGGTTGTTTACTGCAACGATAACAAAAAAAGTGAGATCGATATGGGTAACAGGTTCAATGTTCTGTTCAGAAATTTATTTATAACAACATTTTTTTTTTTTTTATTTAAAATATCATGTCTTCTTAAAACTTAGGATAATATTATATTGAAGCCCAAAGTTTAACTTGGCCAGTATACAGGAAAAAAAATAGTATTTTTTTATTATAATAATATAAAAATCAAGAGTTTTGGACGTTAATATCTAAATAAATGTTAGAGGCGTGTTTATGAAATTTAGAGAACATATCTCGCAAGTCTAAATAAATATGAGCCAAATCTGACATGTCTGTGTAAAATACTTTTTGATTTATGAGGGTGTCAAAAGTGGCTCCAAATGGCTAGTGTAATATTACACACGGTGCTGCTCGTCAGTATTGTCAGCTTGAACTTGGCTTGACACGCTACCGTGTGTCTAGATACAGTTTTGATAACAAAAAATAGCTTAGTAAATACTGTATAAGCAATAAGTTCAAAAAAATCTAAAGTGCAGTGATACTTTTATGTACGAACAGAAAAAAGATATTAAGCTATTTTTTTTGTTGTTTTTCACCTAGTTGGTGAGGTTACAGGTACCCTCCTCAACAAATGGGTTAAATTATGAAGAAACAAACGTAAAAAAACAATCGATCTGTGAACTTTTTTTTTAAAATCCTTTTAAAATTGTATCATAAAATCATTGTTCTCATGGTCCAAAACCAGTCAGAATAATATTGAGAACATTTGAATACGAAAATAATTGAAACTGTTTTATTAGGTTTAAAGTAGGTAAAATGATATTTTTAGCATAACTACTAAACAACTGGTTTAACTAACCGTACGATATATAGTTAATGGGTGCATTAAAAAGAATATTAAATATAATTCATATTACGAACACAGCGGTAAATATAGCAAAAAATGCTTCACACAGTAACATGAATGTATATTTATCACAAAAATGAAAGAGAATATGAAAAATAAATTTAACCATTCTGTGTGAATAGATAGATTTACTTTTTGGCGTATACTCCTTAAAAAACGATTTTCTTTCAACGTAGTATAAGATAAGTAAGTATATAGATAAGTGAAGAAAGTACAACAGCGAGCCAAATGGCTTTACAGTCAGCTGCGTGCGCAGCAGTCACTCGCACTATCCACCCTCGCCAACGCCCTTTGCTTTGTGCGGAACAGTACAATCTCCAGGGATCTGCTGCTGATAGCTGACTAGCGCTCCTCAAGGCTCCTACCTCTCGGAGCTCGACCTCGATAAGCACCGGCACAGGGCAAGGCTCGGTGTAACTAGCAAGTTCGTCGCACCACCTTGATAGTTACGCGTGCCTACCGGATTGACACATCGGAACAACCAACAGGCCCATCCAGGCCCAATACAGTGACTCCTCGTGATTCAGGACTAGGGGTGACTTCTCCAGGTCTGTCCTGTGACAGACCTGGACAGAAAATCAACGTAAAATGACAGCGATCATGCTGTCGTGTTTCGTTGGTGATTGCGAGACCGGAGGCCCAATGATGCGAAAGCATCACTAGCCCGCCATGGTGTGGGTCACCAGGCTGCATTGTTGCATTGTCTGCGTTCGCAGTATGGTGACCATAACTCTTGGATTCTGCTTATGCTTTCCATCAGGCAGAGTAGAGTCATTATGGCAGGGTCAAACATAAAAAAAAAAAAAAAAAGGCCGATAAGTGATAACCATTTATACAGATAAATGGTTATCAGTTATCGGTTCGGTATCACTTATTATATATACAGATAACCACTTACACAGGACAGACCTGGAGAAGTCAACCCGGAACCTGAAGCACGAGGGGGTCTACGAAAACAATCTGAAAGCCAAATGGCTGGTCATTTGGCGAGCTTTGTAAGTTTTTTGTAGTTTACGTGCTTGAGGCGCTACGTGATCTGAACTTCAGTCGTGCGTCGGAGCTGACACAAACTTTTTTATTCATGAGTCGTACTTTACCAATTACTATAAATTTCCCCAAAGAAAATATTAAACATCGTTAATATTAATTCAAATAAGTTCTTATTATATTTACTTTCTTGAAAATCTCTTCTGAATCCCTTCATTATTTCAAAACCGCGAACAGTCATCAGCTCGTTAAAAATATCAAGTGTAAAGGTAACACTATAGTGTTGGGTTACAGAGGGGAAGGATCAAAGGGCTCGTGTTCGATTCCCGACAGAGCACACGCGGTACACGTTATTTTAGGCTTAGACTGTTTTTGTGACGGCTTAGGGAAGATACCCGAGCTTGTTACTAACACGTGCGAATTCATGTATTTTAGGAATCTTAGATGGAACCGGGATCTATGGGATAGTTGGGCGGCAAAAGTCGATATTCTGCAATAAAATCTTGATCAATTGTTTTTTTCTATGTTTGACCCTTCCAAATTACTCTACTCTGCCTGATAGAAAGCATAAGCAGGATCCAAGATTGGTGGTCACCATACTGCGAATGCAGACAATGCAGCATGGTGACCCACACCATGGCGACCAAGTGATGCTTGTGCATCCGATCTCGCACTCACCAACGAAACACGACAGCACGATCACTGTCATTTTAAGTTGACTTTCTATGCGAGTGTAGCACCGCCCTGGTCGAGCCGGCCCGTTCGTGCTGAAATCAGCGTGGTTCTACTACCTTGGAATTTGTCATAAAAAGCAAAAATAAAACAGAAGTTAAAGAATAGTTCCCTCGTCGGATCAACTTAAAAATATATACCTCACCGTGGCAGAGCATGAGATTTGGTAAAGATCTTTCTAGAATCACTTTATCCACCTCCACTTATAATAAAAAGTTATTATTACAAGTAAATAATAAGGCTACGAAAAGCCAATAAATAGCTACATTAACATTTTATAACGGATTTTATATTCTGCATTAACAATTGCACTGTTATTTAAGTCTAATACAATGAATAATGAATGTGTATAAAAGTACTTATACAAGAAAAATAAAAATATATAATGGTCAGTTTTGCGCTGAATATTTTTAAATAATTTCAGCCTAGGTATTCAAGTTATGAGTATAGAGTATGCAAAATCTATAATATTATCTTATACTAGCTGAGTCCCGCGGTGGTACCTGCGGTTATTGTCCTACCGCAGGTGACGCCGCGGAGCGAAGCTAGTCTAAAAAAAGTAGCCTAGATGGTAATTTAGGCTACTGACTCTACTAATTGAAAACAATAACAGCTTATTATGGAATACTGATATCTTCCAAGTAATGTTCCTTTACCAGTTGCTTAAAGACGGTCAGTGATTATGCACGTCTGATTGCGAACGGCAGTGCGTTATACAGTTGCACCGCTTGGACAGAAAAAGAATGGTTTAGAAATTTGGTAGAGTGTCCAGGCATTTATAATTTCAGGTTTCCTGACGATCTCAACAATTTTGAATGTGAATCATATAGGAAAGTAACACGCAATTTAAGGTAACTTAGGTATAATGGAGTAGAATGATTATATAGAAGAGAAAGGATATGATCATTCCGGCGAAGGCGAATGGGTAACCACTTAAGCTGTAGACGATAGTCGGAGACATGGTCATAGTTGCGTAATCCAAATATGAATCTTATACAAAGATTTTAGAGTCTTTCAAGCTTATTCAGTTGGTCTTCAGTGAGATCTCGATAACTGGCATCATCATAATCGAGGATGGGGCAAAGAAGAGACTGTGTAAGAGCAATCTTGGTTGATATATGAAGAAAATTGCACAGTCTGCGCAAAGATCCTGCAGCGGCAAACATTTTACCGCTCAGTTCATATTGCTGTGGAGCCCAAGATAAGTTACTGTCGATGTAAATCCCCAAGTTCTTCACCGTGTCACTGAACGGAATAGGTGTTTTATTGCAGGTGATTTGGGGCAAGTTTGTCCAATCAATTTTGGTAATCATTCGTGAGCTTCCAACAACAATGACCTGAGTCTTACACGGGTTGGTTTTCTGACCATGGGAGTTGCACCACTTTATTCAGGTCAGCATTAATGGCATTAACCGCATCAAACAACGTAACCGGTGATGTCCTGGTATAAACCTGGAGATCATCCGCGTATAGGTGGTAGGAGGAAGACAGATAATTAGTGATTGTGTTTATAAAAACAGATAAAAGTAGGGGGGAGAGCACGCTGCCCCGTGGTACGCCGACTGTAGTACTGCACGAAGAAGAAACTGTGCTATCGATGCTTATACGCTGCCGTCGACCAAACAGGTAGTTGCAAAACCAGTCAATTGCAGTTGGAGATAATACAATACAAGTATAAGCATTGAGTTCAAATCGGTTCTTATAATATTACAAATCGACGCTCCAATTTTATTTATTTGAATAGATGGAAAAATCAATTGCTGTTCGTTTACCTCACTAAAAGTCGAAACGTTTGAGCAATTTAGCTGATTTGGTTTTGAAATGTTCGTCGTTCTCCAGGGTAGGTTTAAACGGCAAGGAAAAAATAAAAATAACTTGAAAATTCAAATGTCACGTGTACGAAGTAGCGGGCACATCTAGTTTTAAATATTTATTTAAAGTCCGCACTCATCATTATTTAAAACGAAAGAGTATTAAAGCCTTTCACACAAAAATAAAACTTTGGGTGGCTGCCTTAAAATTATACGATTAGGTATGCTTCTATTAATCACACTTATATATAAAGGCGAAAGTTTGTGAGTGTGTATGTTTGTTACTTCTTCTCAAAAACTACTAAACGGATTTACATATAACTGTGCAGTAATATAGCTTATACATCAGAATAACATTTATCAGAATAACAACAGAATTTGCAGAGATAACCAACATACACGCGAGCGGAGCAGCGGGCAACAGCTAGTAGCCATATAAAAATTAGACTACTAACTAGCGATCATTTACGTTAATTATGAATTATTCTTAATCATTAGTATTCTTAAAACTTTTATTATATTTTAAGAATTTCATTTAAGTGCCTTCATGTTGATATTTATTGGTGACTAGTTGAACCCCGCGTTGTTGTTGTACCGCGAGTAACGCCGTGGGACCAAGTTAGTCTAAAACAAAGTGACTCCCTGGATCATCAGCTACCTGCCAGTGAAAATCTCATCAAAATCGGTCTAGCCGTTCCAGAGATTACCCGAAAATAAAATTGGAGTGTCAAAAATAACCGCTTTTCACTAAATTCATATCTATACTAATATATAAAGCTGAAGAGTTTGTTTGTTTGAACGCGCTAATCTCAGGAACTACTGATCCGATTTGAAAAATTCTTTCAGTGTTAGATAGCCTATTTATATACGATGGCTAGATGGTCGTTCCGACTTTACTTACTCTGGGAGCTTACGTGTGCTAGAATTTAGGCTAATGTACAAACAATGAAATGCTATTACGAGTATATAGTAAGTTCTACCTTTGAATTGCAATTTTGATCTGAAGTGCCTGGTTCAAAGATGAATGTTTCTTACATTATTTCATCCATTTATTCTCGTTTTGCTGTAAGTTTTGCTGTAAGTTGAAGCGTAGATGTGTGTAAAACAGGTTTACACACATCGAACAGCACGACGACGCGAGGGGGGCATACAGCGCCCGCGCCGAACCTCGGCACTCGGCTTGCAAGCGTCCCACCGCAATCACGTATAGATATATTTTATATACATTCCATTGTTATATACATTAAAACTCTCAATCAACTATAAATCTCGCCTCTTATTACAAATTCTCGACAATTTCGAGCCGGATACGGAGTTGAAGTGGCCATATTCGCATCAAACACAACGCCGTAGCTTCGAGATCGGACAGAGGTCAAAGAGAACACGCTCACTGGTCGCTGAGAGAAAAAATCTCGACCACGCCTAGGAGAGAATACCAAGAAAGGGGTAACAAAGTGCAGTTCATACGAGTGAGTTCGTTCCATTTATTTTTATTTGCGTAGACTGTAAATTTGTTACGTCAAATTCTATACTTAAATACAAGTAGCTTCATAAGCATTCATAATTGCATTTTCGCTGTGAATTTCATAACTATTATACAACTATATCACCATTTTTATTCTCTGGTTAGACAATTCCCATCATCTGAAAGCTATTTTCACTTCATATTGCCCTATTTGTGCCAATTGGTGTGCCTGTATACCTAACCTAACAAAATTAATTTTGATAATTATAGAAAACTAAAGACGCATGCGATCGTTCGGCGGCGCGGAGCCGAGAGTGTGAGTGGTGCAACAAGATATTCAGCTTGCTTACATTGCGTGGCGCTCTGCTCGAATGTTCGATTGCTTCGCTTTTTGACTTCTACCTACAACGCTGTGCAAAATTTACGTATCATTTCAATTTGCTTACATTTTTCTTTCTTATTTATTTGCATATATCTCTTTTGAGATTTATAAAGAAATTTTAATAATGGATCTTAAATCATGTAAGAAAACTAGAGCTTCATATAAATCAAAACTAACTATATTTAAAACTTATCTTGAGCGTCTTTTGCCTAGTGAAAAATTAAATCCCTTGCAAATACACGAATTGAACTCGCGTTTATCCATTATTCAAGAAATGTACAATAATTTCGATACAACTCAAACTGATATAGAACAATTGACGGAAATTCCAGATGGCGAGTTCAAAGAGAGAGAGGAGTTCGAGACGAGTTACTTCGGAACAGTTGCCACTGCGCTGGAGCTGCTCGGGCGTAACTCCATCTCCACGGCGCCTGCTTCTGCGGGCCACGACGACGCGTCGTCTGCTAGCACAAGGGGTATTTGCACTGGGCCTAATCTAAAATTACCTACCGTACACTTACCTACCTTCACTGGACGCTATCAGGATTGGTTGGAATATCACGACACATTTAACTCACTCATACACACAAACACGTCAATACCTAAAATTAATAAATTTCATTATTTGCGTTCTTCCCTCAAGGATAGTGCTTCATTAATTATTCAGTCGTTAGATTTTACTTCAGAAAATTATGATGTGGCTTGGGACTTATTATGCGATCGGTTTAACAATAAAAGAATCTTAGTAAACAACCATATTCAAGCGCTGTTTGAAATTGAACCTGTATTCAGGGAATCGTCTCAAGCCTTACGTAACATCGTTGACACGGTTAATAAAAACTTGCGATCTCTTCAAACACTACAGTTACATATAGAATACTGGGACCCATTAATTATCTACATGGTTTCAAGCAAGCTGGACTCGGCCACAACACGTGACTGGGAAATACAGCGTAATTCGATAAAGGACTTACCTAAACTCGCAGATTTAATCTTGTTCTTGAGGGCTCGAGCAGATATGTTGGAAACCATGGAGATAGCACACCAGAAACCGCGGCGACACAGCGACATTACACACGCACGTCCAAAAACATTCATAGTAAACCAGACCACACAAAATAAAACACAATTCGCGTGCCCGATATGTAAGGCACATCATTCTATTTATCAATGCTCTAAGTTCAAATCAATGCCGATTGAAACTCGCATCGAAAGGGTGCACCAATACAATCTATGTAAGAACTGCTTACGAGCAGGGCACAAGGAACCTAAATGCAAGTTGGGACCTTGTAAAATATGTTCAAAACGACACAACAGTCTATTACACATTAATAGTAAACAAACAAATGGTACTAACGTCAATACAAATACAACTAGTGAGATTGTTGTTTTACCTGCAATGCAAGGTTCAGCCGAGTCACACTTGCTACGTAATATACCTTCACTAGAAAAACAAGAAATACGAACAAACAATATTTCATTATCTGCTACACATCACAGTCAGGTGTTATTATCAACCGCTGTGATTGATATTGAAGACCACAATGGTCATTTATATCAAGTACGTGCCTTGCTAGACAACGGCAGTACCTCAAGTTTCATTACAGAACAATTACAAAACCAATTACAAATTCCTACATATCTTACTTCGATATCGGTCCAAGGATTAAATAATCAGTTTTCGAAAATCACAAAGAGATGTGACGTCACCATATCATCTCGATCACAAGGTGGCTATACGACTAACGTCAATTGTTTTGTTGTTCCACTAATCACTCAATTTATACCCACCACTAGGATAAATTGTGACACATTCAATATTCCTCCCCACGTCCACCTCGCAGACCCTACATTTGCTGTACCGTCCGAGGTGCAGATGTTGTTGGGAGCTGATATCTTTTGGGATGTCCTAATAAACAACCAGATCCCATTAGGAAAACAAAGACCAACCCTGGTTGAAACAAAACTTGGGTGGTTGGTATCTGGTTCAATGCAAACATCTACAAACCACATAAAATCAAACAAACATTCATACATAAATACAGTCCATTGCCATTTTACAAAAAATATTGAGCTTCAGGAAAAATTAAATAATTTTTTTGAATCAGATTCCTTTCCCTCTACTCAACTAAGCCATACTAAAGGTGAGAGTGAGTGTGAAATCATTTTCAAGGACACCACCAAACGCCATTCAAGTGGCAGATTCATAGTAACGATTCCACTTAAAGAATCTCCAGAGTGTCTAGGTCAATCAAGGGACCAAGCACTTATTAGATTTCATTCATTGGAACGCAAGTTTCACCGTAATCCTATCTTTAAAGAAAAATACATTAACTTTATGCAAGAATATCTAACATTAGGTCACATGTCAGAAAACATACATCCACACACTGACACTATTTCATACTTTTTACCTCATCATGGGGTGTTACGTGAAAATAGTCTAACAACAAAATTGCGCTCGGTTTTCGACGCATCAGCTGTTACCACCACGGGAAAATCATTCAATGACATTCAATACATTGGCCCTAAGGTACAAGACGATTTAATTGACATCCTGATTCGGTTCCGGCAGCATAAGTATGTTGTGACGTCAGATATTGAGAAGGCATATAGGCAAATTTTAATAACTGAAGACCAAAGATGTTTACAGCAAATATTTTGGAGGTCGGACCCTACTCAGGAGTTAAGGCAATACAAACTAAACACAGTCACATACGGCACTGCCTCCGCACCTTATTTAGCCACAAGATGTATTAGGCAATTAGGTTTAGACTGCCCTGACAAACACGTAAGTGAAACAATCTTACACGATTTTTATGTAGATGATTACGTTTCCGGAGATGATGACATACAAACAGTCATACACACTTGTAAATCTGTAATTTTGCAACTGGAGAGTGCTCACTTTTATTTACGAAAATGGCGCTCGAATGAGCCGTCTATAATCAACAGCATTGAAAATGTAAACAAAAATGATGAATTATTTCATTTGGATAGAGATGAGCATTCTAAAACATTAGGATTAAACTGGTCATACAAGGAAGATAAATTACTTTTTACACCGGTACATATAAACACAGTAAATATAAATACACATCACATTAATAAACGTACAATTCTAACAACTATTTCACAAGTATTTGACCCGCTAGGTTTGATTAATCCTTGTATGTTGCAAGCAAAGCTTATACTCCAAACACTATGGTCCAAAAATTACTCATGGGATGACAATGTACCCGATGAAATCGAGTCACAGTGGAGTCAATTTATATCACAATTACCTGAGATAGTGGAAATTGCAATACCACGGCGAGTATTTCAAGATTTTGTTATTAAGACTGAATTACACGCTTTCAGCGACGCTTCCATAAGGGCATATTCAGGATGCATTTACATTCGTACAATTACAAATGAGGAGAGGGTCTGTGTTCATTTGCTTATTGCTAAAAGCAGAGTGACGCCATTAAGGAAAAGGTTAACAGTGCCACGTCTTGAACTGTGTGGCGCTCTATTAGTTACACAGTTAGCGAACAGGGTAATAAATTCATTACGCACCAAAATAGATGAAACATTTTTTTGGTGTGATTCAACTACGGTGTTAAGTTGGATAAAAACATGCAGTAAACAAAATTTGAAGCAATATGTATACAATAGAGTCAATTTTATTAATAAAAATTCTAGTCCTAACAGTTGGCATTATGTCCCGACGGAATTGAACCCCGCTGACATAGGCTCTCGAGGCCTCAATGCTAGGCAACTCAAGTCCTCTCTTTTGTGGTGGGAAGGCCCACACTTCTTACACTCTACAGATATCCACTGGCCCGTGCAACCTCAAGATACACACATGAACGAGTTGCCGGAAATTAAGTTTGAATGTCATTTCACATCAGATAAAATTGATGATGACTTCATAAAAAAATATTCTAGTTTTAGCAAATTACAACATATTGTTGCCTATATAAAAAGATTTACACATAACTGTCGAAATCCAAAAGATAAAGTAACGGGACATTTGATGTTGCCAGAGCTTGAATCTGCTACAATGTCACTTTGTAAAATTGTTCAAGTAGAAACATTCTGTAAACAATACACTATTTTAACAAACAAACGTAACTTACCTGCTAAGGACAAACTTTTAACTTTAAATCCGTTTGTAGACGAATTTGGAATTATGCGTGTTGGAGGAAGGTTATCAAATAGTAATTACAATTATAATACAAAACACCCAGTATTATTACATGCATCACACTATGTTACAAAATTATTAGTAAAACAATACCATAAACTTTTAATGCATGCCGGCCCCCAACTTTTGTTGGCCACATTACGACACAAGTATTGGATTATTAATGGCCGTAACTTAGTTAGAAAGGTTACACATGATTGCATAGTGTGCTGTAGGTTTTCAGGCAAATCATTTCAACCCATAATGGGCAACTTACCTGAACAAAGGTTACATGCAAATTACCCATTCTCAAACACTGCTGTCGATTATGCGGGACCAATAATGATAGCCGATAGAAAAGGTAGAGGGTGCAGATTGAAGAAGGCGTATATATGCGTCTTTGTATGTTTAGCGGTACGAGCTGTGCATATTGAATTAGTAACTGAATTAAGCTCACAGTGTTTTATTGCAGCATTGAATAGGTTTGTGGCCCGCAGAGGTAAGCCCAATACAATTTATTCGGATAATGGCACAAATTTCGTGGGTACAAGTAATGAGTTAGCAAAATTTTTAAAGGCAAATTGTAATGATATTACGTCTCAATCAGCTGAAGACGGGATTATTTTCAAATTTAGTCCTGCATACAGCCCACACTTCAATGGCTTAGCAGAAGCCTCTGTAAAGTCGATTAAGTATCATTTGAAACGTGTTTTAGCTATGGCTAATCTAAATTATGAGGAAATGAACACTTTGTTGGTGCAAATAGAGGCAATATTAAATTCCAGACCTCTCACTCCCCTGTCGTCTGACCCGTCAGATCTTGTTCCACTTACACCTACGCATTTTCTTATTGGACGAACCGCTAGTATGCTGCCTGCTCCCCAGGTGGAAGAGGCTAAGATCACCAACCTTAACAGATACATGAAGGTTCAAGCAATAAAAAATCATTTTTGGCACCGTTATTATAAAGAATATATTTCAGAATTACAACGAAGAAACAAATGGCGCAGTGATGGAGGGCAACCACAAGTCAACGACCTGGTCCTGGTGAAGGATGACCGACTTCCTCCTACAAGATGGCTGCTGGGACGAGTCATCACTGTCTACCCTGGCACTGACGGGGTCAATCGAGTGGCAGACGTGCGCACGGCTGCGGGGACCCTCAGGAGGGCCTTTAATAGGCTCTGCCCACTCCTGACTTTGGAACAGGATGCTCCAAGGGGGGGAGCTTGTTGAAGCGTAGATGTGTGTAAAACAGGTTTACACACATCGAACAGCACGACGACGCGAGGGGGGCATACAGCGCCCGCGCCGAACCTCGGCACTCGGCTTGCAAGCGTCCCACCGCAATCACGTATAGATATATTTTATATACATTCCATTGTTATATACATTAAAACTCTCAATCAACTATAAATCTCGCCTCTTATTACAAATTCTCGACACTCATGTATAGATAACTGTACAATTTCCCGCAGTCTTACCCTGTCGGCGGACTGTCTGCAATCACACACGCGGCTTCCGATTGTGGACTTCACCAGGTCGATTCAGCGCATCGGTGCCCTGCAGCGGAGTCTGATCTCTTCCATCTTTCCCTGCACAACCAGTTTGAGAGGAGGTCAGCAGTCCGCACTGAGACTTGTGCGAGGGGCTTTCTCCGCCTCTACAACCAGTGTAGACTCTACGTACGTGATCACGACCGCTCTGCCAAGAGTGAAGCGAGTGAGAAGAAGAAACATAACTGTGGTTAAGTTAGCTTAAAGTAATTTATTTAGTGTACCATAGAATTTAAGCTCAGTTTTAATAAAAAGCTTAATTTTCTGATTATATTCTATACTAGCTAAACTCCGCGGTGTTGCCCGCGGTTATTGTCGTACAAGGGTTACGCCGCGGGAAAAAGTATCATGAGTTACTTCTCAGATCATCAGCTATGTGCCAGGTAAAGTGCTATCGTGCTATTAAACTCAGTCCAGCCGCTCCAGAGATTAGCCGGAACAAACAGACAGACAAAAATGGAAAAAAAAACATTTTTGCTATATGTACCGTGTATACATTTATTTTTTGTTTTATGTTTGGCCCTGCCAAAATGACTCTACTCTGCAATCAGAAAGCCTAAGCAGAATCCAAGAGTGGTGGTCACCATACTGCAAATGCAATGCAATGCACCATGACGGGCTAGTGATGCTTCTGCATCATTGGGCCTCCAGTCTCGCACTCACCAACGAATCACGACAGCATGATCGTTGTCATTTTACGTTGATTTTCTGTGCGAGGGTAGTACCGCCCCGGTCGAGCCGGCCCGTTCGTGCTAAAATCAGCGTGGCTCTACTACCTATGCATTTAGTAAAAAACGGTTATTTCAATATTACAAACAGACACTCCAATTTTATTTATTTGTATAGAGTATACATAGATCAATAAATAAAATCGGAGGGACTGTTTTTAATATTAAAATAATTGCTTTTCACTAAATGCATAATTATACACGGTACATAAACCAAATATTTATCAATTTTTGTTTGTCTGTCTCTTTGTTCTAATCTCTGGAATGGCTGGACCGATTTTGACGGGATTTTCACTGGCAGATAGGTGATGATATAAGGAGTAACTTAGCTACTTTTTTTAGACTAGCTTTACCCCGCGGCGCTACCCATGGTTGTTGTTGTGTCGCAGGTAACACCGCGGGGCTTTGCTGTATAATATATAAAAAATCGTTGAAAAATACCGACTTCAAAAACTAAAAAGTAAAAATAACTTAATAAAGATTTAATTAAATCCAACTTTATATGCCAACCCTAAATATTGATGAAACACTATTATTTGAATGTGCTATAGGTTTGAAATCGGTGCCAAGCTAAATATAATAGTAGGTATCATACTGGCCTACATAGTAGTGCTCACCATTATTTAGACGACGGTCGATGACGTCAGCCCGCGCGTGTCTACCCACTTGGGTTGTTTTGTTCTAGACGAAGAGCAGAGCTATCCCGCTCAAGGTCACGCGCGGCGAGTGGGTACCTGCGTTTACATTTTGGCTTGACACCGTCTTCAAACCTCTGAATAGGTATATCATCAAAAACCCATAACGCCCCACTGCGGGGCTCGGGTCTCCTCTCAGGAAAGGGTTAAGGCCATACGTACGTGAATAGGTAGCACGTACAAATAATAGTGTTTCATCAATATTAAAGGTTTGCATATAAGGTGTTTTAATTAAATCTTTATTAAGTTATTTTATACTTTTTAGTTTTTGAAGTCGGTTTTTTAAATAAAGTTTTTTTTTATTTGTCGCTTTTTGTCTTTTTAGGCAGGGAGTTTTCTTTTAAAGTTTTTTCAAGCCTGTTTAATAGCTTTGCATGACTATTAGTTATTAGATCGGTATCTTAAAAATTCATCTATCTTCTAACCTTACCTGTCAGATCACCTAAACAACTTGAAATGATACAATTAAGGCTCTATTCGTGTATTTGGTATGGTATAAAATTGAAAGAATTATTCTCCAACTCCTAACTGTTGAGGTATTGACCTTCCATCATCAGCTCATCATCATGAAATAATTACTACCAGGTACAAATACTGCAATAGCTTTAGGAAACATATATTATGAAAAACATAGTACGTGCGTAACAAATTTGAGGGTTTCCTTCGATTTCCTTGGGATCCCATCACCAGTTTCTGATTCAGTTCCTGATGTAGTGGCAATTAACCAACATGGAGAGCATACCCTTTCGAATACTAAAAAATTTTTTTTTATCTTACCACAATTGAGGTAGTAATCAGTGACTGTACAAATATAAAAAAAGAACAAAAAAAAAAACAAAGTAAATTGAGAACCACTTCCCTTTGGAAGTCGATTAATAGTACATTATTGCAAAGACCGAGAAATAGGCAATTGCAGGTCGAGTATGAGTTTGAAGGACGAGCCGTAGGCGAGGACTTCACTAATACGAGACAGGCAATTACCATTTCCGCCGAGGTATATGTAGTGCTTTTCTCAAAAGAATGCAGGGAAATAAAAGTAGTTAAATTTCCATAATTTTTCAAGTTAATACCGTTTTTAACATGAACTGTGCATTTCAGCATGGAATCAATTGTCCATAATGTTGATGCCTTTTTAACCGACTTCAAAAAAATGAGGAGGTTTCTCAATTAGACCGTAAATTTTTTTTTTATGTATGTTCGTGGCCAACTTCGTCGATTATGAACCGATTTTGATGATTCTTTTTTTAATGGAAAGGAGATATCTCAACGGTGGTACCATGATAAGGACACTAAGATCTGATGATGGTATCCAAGAGAAATCGAGTCAAACCTTGAAGTCGGTTTTATTTTTATTAGTTTTAGCAATCTCATTAAAACACGCCACAAATACTCTTTCGGATAAAATGTTCACTTTTTATAGTTTTTCCAAATCATAAAGTTTTCATATACTTTCATGTATTTTTCATTTGACTTCGCTGAAAGCAGGTATTCTATTGCCATTTTGGCTTCTGATCTTAATTCCGGTGGAGTACAATCAATTTCCATTTCACTCTCTAAACTGTTGGAACTCATTTTAATTATTCCATTTACATTTATTACATATTTTAATAACAAATCAAGACAATTTTCAGATTTGCTGCCGATTTTCTATTTATCATCTGTGCCGAAAGGCAAACGCATTTACGCATACATCCACGTGAACGCAATTTGTACTAACCAAAGAGATTTTGGTATGCCAAGAATGATAATTTGTTGTAATGTTCCAAATTCAAAAAACGCTCCTGCTATGGATTTATTTTTCGCTGTCCGTAAATTAGATTCTTAGCGTGTTCTTTTTTCGAAAATAATGTCAATATTTCCATGCATGTTTGAGAAAAAATACATATGTATTCCATTGTATCACTACACAGTACACACGCAAGTAAACATACGAGTTTTCCTTATTTACCTATATGTACATGACGTACGCACATAAAAATACAGTTACGATATTGTTACTTTGCGGAAAATCCAGATTTCGTAGGTATAAATGTATTTTAATTGAATTATTTCTTAAATAAAATTAAACCCGCTTAAAAATGTAGAATTTCATACTAGATTTTTATTGCTCACAATAAGAATGGTGTACTTTCAATTCAATTTGATGAAGAAATAAATACACAAAGAATAACGTTAAAATTATCATGATTACAGAAATAAACATTACGTACTGAGTAGTTAGCTAAACGTACATGTAAACAGATTGAACAATGCAATGAATGGACCAATCAGTAAACTGACGAGTGACAGAGGGCAATTTCATTGCGCGAATCTATACAAATAAATAAAATTGAAGGGTCTGTTTGTGATATTAAAATAACCGCTTTTAAATAAATGCATATGTATGTATTCACGATACATGTACCAAAATAACATTAAATTTTTTTCTCTCAAATCTCTCTCTTAAAATCTCTGAAATGGCTGGACCGATTTTGACGGGACTTTCACTGGCAGGTAGTTGATGATCCTGGAAGAGAGTAACTTAGGAAGCTTTGTCCCGATGCGTTACCCGCGGTACAACAATAACCGCGGTATTGATCATCGCTTTAATTAACACAACGTCATCTAATCCCAAACTTAGTAGAGCCGGTGATAAACTGATGAAAATAGAAACATATTTGTTTCTTGTTAATGCATCTAATATCTTTAAACGAGCAATTCTTGTATACATATTATCTTAATCTCGGGAACGACTTATGCATGGGGTTTTTTTTAGACGATAATTCAATCCGGCTAGGATAAATTATCACAAATTTCAGTCTTTCAGGTACTACATATTATACATAGAAATATCCAAACTAAATCAGGCATTAAATGCACACAAATGATTGAATTAAAACCGCAACCTTAAGCTAACGCCTAAGATTGCGGTTTATATGTAACCAGTCCGTTAAATAAACTACTAAATACTAATAAATAAATAATTACGATTTGCCTTTCTTTAAAAACACATCCCACAAGAATCTTGTATACTATGGAAACCATATTGCTATTTGACCTTTCAATTCATTCATTTTCATAGTGAGTGTGTATTCAATTCATATACAAAGATATCGTATAAGGTCATGTTCACCAACTCAGCGAGAGCGGGGGGGCGCGTTCAAATGTATAGCTATAGACTTAAATGGGAGTGTTCACGAACACGTACACCGCTGGTACGAGCGGTGCGCACTAGTCTAGCGGTGTCAGCTAATCGCAATCACACACTTGTGATGAATGATTTTTGATTTTATCAATTTTGTGATTTGCCAAAATTATTTCATTATTAATAATTTATATTTTAATTATTTGTTGTTATTAAAACATTTTAATCATTATTTTTACTTGTAATTTTGTTCGCTTTGTTGATATCTTTTTTTTTCAGTGTACTGTTGTTATCTCCTAAGAGCAAATAAGTATAGCAAGGGAATACCTCCCAAATATGTCAATTACAGTAAATGACTGTGTATGCAACAACGAATAATCACAATTTTTCTAAGGTTATAAGGAGGGGGTTGTACGATTTTAGAATAATAAATTTTATATAGATACTTCTTTATGATGCTATTACATAAGTGGTCGATTTCAATAGTTATTGCAAATCCCTAGATTTTTTTGTGATATCTTATCCGTGTCAACCTATATTACACGAAAAAATTTAGCATAACACAACACTACACCGTTCTAGCGCCACGCGATCTGCCCGCTGGTTTCGACTTCGGGTTAGTCGTTGCCGCATCGCTGCCCACTCCGCTACCCGCTCCGCTCTCCAGTGACTTCGAAAACGCGGCCTCATAGCCGACTATTTCAATGAAGAATACAGTAGAAAAAGTAAAGTTTTCATTTTCTCAGTTCACTGTAAGAAAATTCGTCTATTCATTGAAGAATAATTGATTCATTGTAATTGCCTTTATCGAATTAGCATTTCCTTGTGATAACAGACTAATGAATCAGTATTAATATTGCTGTTTTTTGCTATTTTATTACTATCGCCTGATGGTAAGCGATTAACGCCGCTTATGGACACCCGCAACACCAGAGGCACTTGCGATTATATATTCTATATTTCATTCATGAACTTAATCAACCAAATAATTAAAAGATATATTATTTGTATTTTTCTTAAACTTTGTCAAATACTAGTTTTTGCATGCGGCCCTTCCAACAAATATATTGATTAAGTAAATTATCAAAAAAACAATAACCCCTGCTCCTTATATAAAGTTCATGTAGCCGATGTCACCTAGGTCATTATTATGAATCTATGTTAATAGATTCACACCTCATACATACAAAACATAAGATACGTACCTACTTAAACTACCAAAACTATTATCCTTCCTTTTGACTTTGCCGTTTTCGGTTAAAAAAGAGTGGTCACAAATTAGTGAACTATTTAAATTCAGATACTTGTTTAATCAGCTTATCATTTACTAAACACATATCTTCTCAAGTATTCCATAATACAACTTTCTACTCGTATAACAGCCATTCAATTCAGGATTGTATTTGCATTCATAATAGATTCAAGACTCGGCAATTAAAGCTTCTATTACCATTCAATTATGACATCTTTATGCAATCCTTATGGATGTTATCAATGCCATGATTTTTTAGATCTATATTGTTAAATTACTTCACCATACGATGTACTGTGGTTATTAGAAAACTAAATTAAAATACTTGTAAGTGTTGCCAGACCTAATTAAAAACGCCATAATTTCTAATTGAAATTAAAAACGAAACATTAGTTGAGCATCAAAGGAACTTACCTCATTTTAAAAGTAACTTCATAATTGAAAACAATTGAATAATAAAATAAACATTACACAAACATTTTAAAGTTCATTATTGTTTCTCTTACTTTTTGAGAATAACATAGATGGTATGTTCCCATGATTGAGTTGCGTATAATAAAAACTACTACAAAAATACTTTTAAAAATTTCAAATTCTTGTTTATTACAGACAAACTCTTAGTATTTAAAAGAAAATGACAGTCTTGAAAAATCTTAAAAGAAAATCGGTCGTAAATTGCATCGAATCTTTATGACAAATTACTGTTTGAGAAATTGTCACATTACTTTTCTATTCAATTAAATAATTCTGAAGATTTACTTTCTTTTCCTAAATATAATAAAAACTAATCAGTTACTTTTAAGAAACAAAAAAAAGTTAATCTATTCGCATTTTTTAATCTTGGTAACCAAGCATTGACTGATAAACATGGGCGTTTATATCTTAGTGTTAGGAAGAACGTGGACAACCGAGCGGAGGAATTTACAAAACTTTGTAACTGTAGAAAATTAGTTCTGTTGCCTAAAAGATTAGTCGCCCTAGCCAAGTCGACATTCTACAAACGTAACTTTACTTCCTTCTACTTCATTCTACTACGTTACGTTACTGGAAAATGAATGAAATGTATGAGGATGACGTCATCTCAACGCTAAGTGTTCAAAACAAAATAATACAAAAGAATAGAAAGCGATTGTAGAAAGAGATTTTTTTTTATATTTTTGAGCAGCTAAAATTACTCTGCCCCGCCTGATGGAAAGCGCAAGGAGAATCCAAGAATGATGGTCACCATCCTCAATGCGAACAAGGACAGTGCAGCATGGTGACCAGCACTATTGCGGCCTAGTTAGATGCTTTTTCACGCCCCGCCTAAAGAACCCGGGATCATAGTGGGAGGGAAACACGTGCGCTGGTAGTGAGATTCAATGGAGAACACTTATATTTTGGCTAATCCTCCAGAAAATGTAGGTAAGCGTTACTGCCCAAAGCAGACCTAGCCACGTAATAATGCAGATGAAGAAAATAGATAAGACTGGGAGTGTGGTAGAGTGCAAAACTCAAAATCAAACACGATGTAGTAGACCTTTAATCCTCTGTTCCAACAAGGTGGTAAAGGATTTTAAGGCAAGTTGTAAAAGATCGTCAGTTCAGGTCAGGTGGTAGTTTAGGTATTTTAAATTAATCCACGGCAAATTCGGTACAACTTGTTAGCTATATCGAACTGTCAGTCATCTGCAATACCTTAGGGTTTAGCAATCGTATTTTACAAAGGCAGGCCACCATGTATGCATGCAAAGTAGTTAATTGCCGTGGGAGAGCCACGCTTCGGCATGAATGGGCCGGCTCAACCGGAGTGATACCACGGCCTCACAGAAAACCGGTGTGAAACCCAAACCCCCATGATGGTGCAGTTGAAAGACATATTGTTACCCTAGGAGGGTACCAACTGCACTAGCGTTGGAGAATCAGGGAACTCGAGCATTCTGGTCTCTTGCCAAGGCTATCGAAGGAAATTTCTGTAAGCCATCCCTTTCACCTCTGCTCTTGGGAAATAATCCGTTGGCCTATGACGCAAAGGAGAAAGCCGATCTTCTGGCAAAACACTTTGCGTCCAACTCGACCTCAGATGACGAATAACAGGAGCCGCCTACCATACCGCGGTGCGAGAGCAGTATGCTGGATATCCAGTTTCACCAACGCTCAGTGCGTATAGCACTTTTATCCCTGGATATCCATAGGTCGAGTGGCCCTGATTGGAACCCCCCTATAGTGTTGAGGATGTGTGCTCGAGAGTTGGCACCGGTCATAGCGCGTCTTTTTCGGCTCTCATACTCTTCTGACGTAGACCCAATATCATGGAAAGCAGCATTGGTCCACCCGATCCCAAAAAAAGGCGATCGGTCTAATCCGTCCAACTACAGGCCGATAGCCATAACTTCCCTCTTCTCAAAAATTATGGAGTCCATTATCTACTATATCTAGAAGATCATCTTTCGAAGCTCCCTTCATATGGGCTTCTCGAGAAATTATGCAATAGGATTGCTAGCTTTGTAGCAGATAAAAGAATAAAGGTCGTAGTCGACGATGAGTGCTCTGACTCCATATCTGTGAAAGCTGGTGTCCCGCTAGGCTGTGTGCTATGGCCTACTTTGTTCCGCCTCCATATCAATGACATGCTGCAAATTAGCGGCATTCATTGTTATGCGAATGAACGTACCGGCGATGCTCTCTATACTGACCGCGCTAATATTTCAACAATAAACAAACTTGTGTCTGAAGTTGAGACCTCCTTGGCAAAGGTCTCAGATTGGGATAGACTTAATTTAGTCCAATTTTACCCCACAAAGACACAAATTTGCACGTTCACTGCTAAAAAACTGTCGTGGGTCGTATGTCCTCATTTTGGAGACACTCCCCTATCTGCCTCAGCCAATATAGAAATACTTGGTGACAACACATCAAGTGAAGCCCAGTTTCGTGGCCATTTGGAGGTTAAGGCCAAATTGGCCTCGAAGAAGCTTGGTGTGCTCAACATATCGAGACAGTATTCTCACTCCGGTCCGGTCATACTCACCCCGGCCCATCGCCTTTTGCTTTATAAGGCACAGGTTCGGCCTCACATGGAATACTGTCCCCATCTTTGGGCGGGGGCACCGCAATACCAGCTCCTCCCTCTGGACCGCATTCAACGGAGAGCGTTTCGAATCGTCGACTGTCAAGAACTTTCAATTCGGCTAGACTCTTTGGCGCTGCGTAGAGATGTAGCTTCGCCGTGCATCTTCTACCGCCTTTACCATGGGGAGTACTCCGAGGAATTGTTAGGACTGATTCCTGCCGCCTCTTTCCGCCACCGTCCTACGAGACAGAAATTTCAGCTCCATCATCTAGATGGCTGACAGTCCACAACTGCGCGCTTTTCCAGGACCTTTCTGCCTCACACAACAAAACTGTGGAATGAACAGTCGCCTGCGTTATTTCCGAACCAATAGGACCTTCAAGCCTTCAAGAAAAGAGCGTATTCCTTCTGAAAAGGCCGGCAACGCACTTTGGTGTTGGTGTTGTCAATGGGTGGTGGTTATCGCTTACCATCAGGCGACACGTCTGCTCGTTTGCGCACTATTTCATTAAAAAAAGTTATTAAATTGGTTGTGACTACAATTATTGTAGAAAACTGTTATGAAAGTTAAATTAAATACTTTTAATTATTTTATCTTTTTATTACAAGTTTTTATTAAGTTTCACCTGTCCCGATGTTTGTCTGTAATCAAATCTTTCAAGTAAAATTTTATCCACTTCCCGATATCCAATTGAGCTAAAATATATACCTTTAGTTCTGATTACAATTCAATTATATATAATCGGTATTATTATTAATCCAAAATGGACGCCGTAACAAAATGGCGCCGTATATATTTCTGATCAATCTACTCAATATGGTGTCAAATGAAAGGGCTTAAAATATTATTTTTAATTAACAAGTAATAAAAGCTGTGTTTTAAAATATCTTTTACTATCTATCTATCACTTGTTGATCTATTAAAAGTTATTGTCAAATCAATATTGAAAGAAGAAATAAAATCATTTGTGATAGATTTCAATCTCAATAAATACACCAAAATCATTTACTATACCTACAGTCAACAAAACTATTCTAAATTACTCAACGACTTGGAGATTTATTAATCTTGCAACACTGAAGCTTTGCTTTGACCAATCCGGTTCATCACCTTTTTTTTACTTTACCAAGTAAGGATTACAATTGTTAATGTCATTAATTTCTTAGGCGACTATTGAAGCAAAAACTGTAACCGTATATTTGAAGTTTTTGTTACTTAAATGTGGTCTTAACGGTGATATCCGCTGTGAAATATAGTTATACAAAGTATGTAACAAAAATTTAAAATAAAATTAAAATTTATATAGTCAATGTTTATCCTATTTAACTGCCTCGTTGGTCAAGTGGTTAGCGTAAGCGACTGCAGATCAAGAGTTCTCGGGTTTGATTGTCGGGTCGGACTGCTATTGGGTTTTTCTTCCAAAAAATTCTTAATAGCAGTCCGAAATATGGAAGATGGCGGTGTTTCCCGCCCGTGCCTCAGAGAGCACGTTAAGCCGTCGGTCCCGGTTGTCATGAACATCTATGGCAATCGTTATTCGGAAGTCAGTGCCCTCCAATATACTGAAAACTAGTTCAACCTTCGAATTCAGTTCACCCTCAGGGTTGCGGAGGTCTGATGCCAGACGCTCCGTGTAAAAACTGATATTCAGGTAAAACTGGTTGAACTAGTAGCCAACCCCAAATCTTGGGAATAATAAAGGCTAGGAAGATGATGAATGTTTATTCTGTTTGAGTGACGTATTTACGGTGGAATATTGTGCCGCAATCAAACAGATTAAAACCACACAATGTATATGTCATGCTACTCCTAATACACACATACAACAAATATATATGAGACAAGCTTTCATCTACCATTTGAACTTCAAACATTTGATATTAATACAAATTTTGCTAGGCTTGCAGAGGCGAAAAAATAAAAACATTTCTTTATTAAGAATTTTTGCAAATCACCATAGCATTCTCTAATATCCTATTTTTTCAGTTTCCGATATGGTTATTTTACAGGAATTAATTTGTCTTCAACCAAAATGCCTTATGCATAGAATGAATAAACAATTACGTATAAAAATGGAGTGACGTAGAAAATTTAAAATCGAATGCTTTATGTTTTCACGGCGGCTCTAATACTTACCTAATGATGTATGCCTAATGATGCAGAAGCATCTCATATAATCTCAATAGGCCGCCACTCCGCATTGTTGCATTGTCTGCATTCCTGTATGGTGGTATGGTACCGGTACTCTTAGATCCTACTCATGCTTCCATCAGGCAAAATATATATGTGTATATAATATAAACACAAAAATATCCACTAGCTCTTAGACTATTTACTTAATTCGTTATCTTTTTAGGTGGTGCGATACTTTGCCTACCAGATTTTATTACCTTGGTTAAGAAATTTTATTAATTGTGAATCATAAACCGAGAAAAGGTTATTAGATTCTTTATTTTTAATGTGCAATTATTCCTTAATTGGATTTTATTCGGTTTTTAACTTTTCTAACAATGTAATAAACGATATTAATAATTTTGTCGGCCAGCTTCAAATCCGGTCATTGTCTCTTCGTGAGTATTTAACAATAGTGAGAGATATTCAACCACTTTCAAGGATGACTCAAACAGTTACCCAAGATAAAGCAATAAGGTGAAGTAGGTTTTATGAGTGTTTTTATTTTATAAGAGAAATATAAATAAATGACATCAAAGAAATCTTAAGCTATACATATTAATACATAAAAATGTAACAATTAATCTATACTAATATTATAAATGCGAAAGTAACTCTATCTGTCTGACACGCTTTCATGGCAAAATCACTACACTGATATCTATGAAATTTGGCATGGAGATGCTTTGATTCCTATTGAGGAAGGACATAGGATTTCATTTCACAGGATACACGCGAGCGCAGCCGCGGGCAAAAGCTAGTCTTATAAAATGTGAAACTGAAAATTTAGTAAAGACTAGCTTAAATATACGGCATTTGAAGCTACAGTAAAAATATCATAGATCGACATCAACAGACGCCATAGATGCCACAAATATACTGTCAACTTTTGTTTTACGTGTGCAAACCTGCCTCGTTGGTCTTGCGGTTGGCGTATGCGACTGCTGATCGTGAGGTCTCGGGTTCGATTCCCGGGTCGGACCAAATGTTTGTATGATCTACAAATATTTGTTTCGGAGTTTGGGTGTTTTCTATGTATAATATGTATGTATTTACAAAAAAAAAGTATATAAGTATTTATATCAGCTGTCTAGTACCCATAACACAAGCTCTGCTTATCTTGGGACTAAATGACGTTGTGTGATAGATGTCCGAAATATTTATTATTTATTATTATTAAACCCCCACGGGCCGTCAGCCCACCGGGGCTTGCCGCTGGGTGATCGGAATCGGACCGACTAATACCACACGATGTGCCACTATGCGCCTGAGAAGGGAGGGATCCGCGAGCTGCTGTTATTACGACATCAGGACTCTAAATATACAGACAACTAGCACCATCAAATTCAGTGAACCCTGAGGTTGCGAAGGTCCGATGCCAGTCACTCCGTGTAAAAACTACAATGAGGTAAGCCAGTTGAACTAGTAGCTGACCCTTAATAATATGGGGAAGAATATAGGCTAAGAAGATGATGATAGTTCATCAACACATGATTACTCCTGATCTGTAACTACTCGCAAAATACGCTCTTTTATCTTTTGGATAAAAGTGACCTATGTATTGTGTACTGCAATGCAAGGCAACCAAGGTGGACAAAAACCTTGAGACGTCATCGTCACCACACGCTTGCCATGAGCTATATGTATATTGTGTATACATATATGTAATAACTGTAACTGCCTCGTTGGTCCACGGGTGACGTATGAGACTGCCTATCAAGAGGTCTCGGGTTCGAATTCCGGGTCGGGCCAAAAAAATGTTAATGATTTTTTCTGATCACAGAAATATTTTATTTAGGTTATTAAATAACAGCTCGGAGTTTGGAAGTCGGGGTCGAAGCCCCGTCTCGGAGAGCACGCAAAGCTATCGGTCCTACGCCTGATCTCTCTCCGCTCCTGTCGGTTAACCGTCCCATCGGATTATGAGAGAGAGGGAACAGAGAGTGCACCTGTGTTTGCGCACTATGTGCACACACACTTGTGCACTATAATATCTCCTGCGTAGTTGGCTGGTCTCCGTTGAGATTGGCCGCCATTTCCGTAATCGGCTAGGATAACATATATATACAAATATATAAAAAGAGTATAGGTAATATCTCTCTACACGTTAAAGTTTTCACTTTTATTGGCACTCACCAAAGACCGCCCTGGAGTTTTGTATTTTGATTTAAAGAGGATAAGAGTATATAGAGACATATAGAGATGGGTGACTTCAAGAGCCAACTCAAGGGTCACAAGGGAATCCTTTGTGACTATATGATATAAAAGAGGAAGGTGACTGACTGACATACCCAGAGATCAACGCATAACCCAAACCGCTGAACCTAGAGTCCTGAAATTTTGCATGTAGCTTCTTTACATAACGAAAGTGAGCGCTAAGAAAGAAAGAGAGATTACCCGGAACAAACTGACAGACAGACAGACAAAAATTTTAAAAATGTTATTTTGCTCTATGTATCGTGTATACATACATATGCATTTATTTAAAAGCGGTTATTTTAATATCACAAACAGACACTCCAATTTTTATTTATTTGTATAGATATAGATAAGCAAAGCTTATTAGTTTTCATTCTTAGTTATTACCTAAAACTCAGGAGATAAGAGTATTTCCTTATTTATTTCTTCAGTGGGTTTGCTTCTAAGCGTGTGTGTGACAGAATCAGATATCTATATAAATTAACTAGCAAGACAAAATGTGTGAATGTAGTAGTAATGAAGTGTAGAGAATTCTTTGAATGTTTAGGAATAATCTGTGATTGTTGATGTTCGATGCGCAATATGAAATATTTATAGTTGTGAGTTACAGATTATGTTAAGTTAAGTTAAATTTATGTTTGAAAAAAAAATTGCCTGTTATTTCCTTTCTCTACTTACTTTTAGTATACTGAAACTACATTGTTTGAAAATTTGTTTACTTTTCTTTGATCATAATTTAAACCTTACGCCTTTGAATTAGAGAACAGAATTGACGGCATCAGTCAACAGAAATATAAGTGTCACTGCATAATGAGATGAAAGCTATGGCGTCTATTTTAGGACAAATGGGACACACAGTCTTTGAAAACCATCAATTTTGTAACAAATTTAGATTATATGTTTATAATCAAATATATTTTTTTTTGTATGGTGACCGTAACGTGGTAACGCAAGTCAAATGTCACCACTAATAAAGCATTATTTTGAAAAGTTATTAAAAATAATGTGTTTGACATCCTTAGTAAACCATACTAAGCCCAGCTTATGAGTTCGTGTCATATAATTGACGACTAACATAAACAGAAACTTAGAGTAATAGTTATCGGGGTACCGAAAACTATACAGGAACGGGAACAGAACCGAGCAGAAAAGCTGCAGGAATGGTGCCTTACAACGTTCCTGTTCAACTCAATTAGGTTAAGCCGTAAGTCGCGTAAGAATAAACCAACTTTTCAACATTTCAAAAACCGAACAATCAGCTTACAGGAGCTCCTAACGGCAAAACTTATGACTGAAAAAATATATTTGAACTCCCTTGATTATGGAGGTACCTAAGAGGCGTGTATCTCTTTCTCTTTTTTTTTAAAGACAGCTCCAGACTTTACAAACATACATGTAACGGACACAAAGAACACCCAGAAATAGAACAACAATTTGTGTGGATCACACAGAGTTGTTCCATGTAGGGTTTGAACTCACAACACTAGGCGAACTAGGAAGCGGCGTGGCGATCACTTCAACCACCAGCCCATACATGTAATTTGTTCTATAATATCTATTGTTATAGTGTATCATACTGTTCTAAAACATAAAATCTAATGTTAAGCTAAACCACTTCTATTTATATTCAAGAAATAAAGAATACTTACCATCAGTAAGTTACAATTATGTGCTTTAAAATGCTCTCTGGTCACTCTCAGTCAACTCATGTTTACTTGTATTTAACGACTAAATAAAATGAACTGTTTCTTTTATTCCTGTCTGCATTGTGCACTCAGTAGATAAAACGACGTCAAGTAATTAGAATGAGTTAATGCAAATGTTGGCTATTAGAGAAAAAAAAACACCGCTGAACAAAGGACATCAAAATAAGTCTGTTTTAAGATTGTTTTTCTAAATTTTAATAGACAGGGAGATGTAATTATGTTTACTTGGATGATTCAAATTCCCATTGCAGAAAATATAATAAAATGTGCAATTAGAGCTTTAATTGCATATTTAATTTTTATAGTTTGAGAACAGACAGTTTAATTCTCCTCTAAGCCGGAAACACTGTATATAAACTCAATTAAGTTTTAAGAACCGCATAACCTCGCAGTGGCTATTAACACATTATTTCACATTAATAATTATAATTATTATAAACACAAACACATTTTAGCCAGTTAAGTAGTTCCGTTTTTGTTTTAATTGTCGACTAAATTTATATGCAGAAAGCAAACTAATAAAAAGCTTAGTAAGGTGTGATGTGTAGACAAAATATAATGCAATTAATAACTGAAAAAACCAGGCACTAACTATCAGCAACTCCCACTATGATCCCGGGCCCTTAGAGCGGAGCGTGAAAAAGCACCCCACTATGCCACCATACTGTGGGCCACCATGCTGCACTGTCTTTATTTGCATTGAGGATGGTGACCACCACTCATGGATTCTGCTCGTGCTTTAATTCAGCTTTGGCATGAGCAGAGTCATTTTGGCAGCTGAAACGTAAAAGAAACGATTACATTTTGAAATAAATAATTAATTGGAAATCAAAATCTGGGCAACAAAAAATTGTTGGGAAGCACAGCGTTTTTATATGTACCTTCGATATGTGCTGTATTTATTTATACACTATTTTTATTTACATATTTAGTCTCAGGTGCACAAACAATGAAGTGTTACAAGATGATTCTTTTAAAATATTTTAGTGAGTAAAATGAAAAAGATACCTTTAACAAAAAGTAGATTTTATTTTGTATCTACATAAGTCCTGTGGTGAGCCATCAACTTTCAAGAACTGGAATTATTTCCTAAGAAACATTTACTACATACAGATGTAAACAAGACAGGAATATGATAATGTAACAAGAATATAAACTATACCTTTCTTTTTTCTGTACTGATGCCACCTCCTGGCGGCATGTCGGACTCAAACCGACTAAACTACTACTCTCAAGGTCGTAGAGCCCCGCTGATTTCAGCACTAACGGGCCGGCTCGACTAGGGCGGTACTACCCTCGCACAGAAAATCAACGTAAAATGACAGCGATCATGCTGTCGTGTTTCGTTGGTGAGTGCGAGACCGGAGGCCCAATGATGCAGAAGCATCACTAGCCCGCCATGGTGTGGGTCACCATGCTGCATTGTTGCATTGTCTGCGTTCGCAGTATGGTGACCATCACTCTTGGATTCTGCTTATGCTTTCCATCAGGCAGAGGAGAGTCATTTTGGCAGGGCAAAACATACTAGATGCCGGGGAACCAGGTGCACCTTTAAGAGGAAAAAAATATACTTGAAAATATTATTCTAAGAGTAAAATCTCAGTAATTCTTAATAAACAATATAAAAAATTTACTACTTGGTATTTATTATTTCCTTATCCAAGATCCATAATTAAGGGCATTTTTTTATTTTAAGATAATATTATTGTCACTTTATGTCGTAGACCATCATTGGATTATGAAAGGTCGATTCATTAGAAAGAAGAAATACATATTATAGACAAACTTTAGGAATTTCTTAATAAAAGAACTAAGCATTTACTACTAAAACATTTTAATTATGATCACAATTAGAAGAAAATCACAAGCTAACCCGAAATTAACTTTATCCTTATAAGTAATTTATTTTGAATGAGTTCCCATATTCAACAAAACCTATGCGTAAATGCGGCAAAGTCTAAAATAATTGTTAAAGAAAACAAACCCACCTGATACAATTAATCCAATTTTATAAGTACACATGAATGCTGGCGGTCTTCAGAATCCGTGTGTATCGTTTCTAATTATTATAAATCTGTCGTCCGCTATGCGAGACGACACAGTGTAGTCTTTTTTCACTCACTGAGTAATTTCACACGAACAAGTGTGGGGATGTTAATTAAACGCTTCGATTTTATTATTGTGAACGCGTGTTTTTTATATGTCACTGTGCATGTTGTAATTGTTCTTGTCTAGTTTTATGTCATGTCATATTCCGATTCAACTGTGAAATACATGAGTAGCTTATAAATAATTTAGTGTTCTTTGGTATAAAAGTTCGGAGTTAATTGTATAAAATGTTCTTCGAACTTTACATCAGCATGTGTATACATGATTATGCTACTTGTTATGTAGAAAGAACAAAAACATTCCAAGAAGGGTTGGCGTCAGACTAGCTTTAAAAGAAAAAGTCATAACCGTTTTGCAATGAAATGTAGGAGTGCGTGGAAGAGGATATCGAGTGACCAAGCAGGATTATAGAAAAAAACTCATTGCACCGATAAATTTAAAAAAAATTAAGAGTATGATATTCTAAGTTGTTGATGTGTCGTAAATACACGTTAGTGTATTTTACATGATACCCGTACGTAACGAATAAAATTTTCTGACTTAAGTCGTACTTGCAACTATCGGTAGTTTATCTTTTTGAATTCGATCAACTTCGAGATGATTGTCTCCTTTACTTGCCATAGTCCCACCCTGTACAGACCGTGAAAACCGTCATTGTGTACCTATCTTTCCGACGCTTTGTCATGGTGACAGTTTTTCCCATGAATTTATTATTTTTCGAAATTTATTATCTGAATCAGAAGAGGCAAGATTTTACGTCACGTTAGGTACTACCTTATACGCCAAGATAACTTTATAAGTAACACTACAGAGGGGCAAATATAAGGAAAGAGAGTAAAGCCGAGACATAGTTATATCGACCAGATTAAAGAAAGAGTGGCGATTGCGACGTATAATATATATAATAGGAGGATAAAGCTGCATCGACAAGAGCATTGCTCTTAAGTAAAACGAATAAATGAAAATTGTAAAACAGAAACCACAAAAACAAAAATTGTAAAAGTAATGTAATAGGGTGGCCACGGTTGCTTAATAGTTTTAAGTAATAAAAAAATTCTTCCTCCAAAACCAAAGAAGTAAATAAAAAAAGCGCTCAAGAAATATGCAATATTTCTAATCTATTTAATTCTTTACATTACATTAAATCTACTGTTGGTAAGTATTTTATCAACACCCAAAAGTTTTTGTAGTCGCTAAAGTTGAGCAAAACAACCTGATAGTTAATTTAGTTTTCCTAATTTATTAGGGTTGCCACAACCAGGCTTATAAACTATTACATGGTCATTAAAAGATCATTAGTTGTCCACATTTCAAAGCATAAAGTCTCATAACTCTAGATACTAGTATCCGTGTAATACGCCATGTGGTGAATATTTACCATCAAACATCTACGTACATATGACATCAAATACTCGTACATAACTTTAACATAGTAAAAGTGACGTAAGCTTGGTTTAATTGGACAGGGGTGCGCAGTGTTGGAATGATGGACGCCATTTGAGGGTGACTGTACTTACTGTACTGTGTTTTTGATCGACCAAAGAGTAAAATATTTTCGTCTATCGTCAACGTTATTTATATATTGAAGAATAAAAACAAACGGTATGCTGTAAACAAAGGTTTTTCTGGTTAGACCCTAGTACTAGTAAAAGTTAGCTGTCTAATACTTACTCAGTTATACTCGCACTAATAAATTCCATCAAGTTTCCAATGTTAACGTTTTCAATGTAATAGGGTCTAAATTAAATTCAGTGTTAACCACGTACATGCACTAGGTTAACACAGAATTTAATTAAGACGTTCGAGATTTCATGTCCGGCATTTGCAGGTGCGGGCAATATAATTATGTATACATTTATATATTTGGAGGAAAATAAAATATGTCCCAAAATACCAAGTACCACAATATTGTATTAAATAAGTTATGACCAGATATTAAATAAGAAGAGGACCAGATTTGTTGATCATGTGTCGAGGACACATAATCAACAAATATGGTCCTCCTAACACATTGTCATTCGAACCTATTTTTTTGTTTCGTATCGGAGTGGAAAATCGCCTAATGATCTCTATATAGGAGCAGGATCATCTAACCATACCTTGGTTATCGAAAGAGACGGCTAAAATAATAAACTACGCAGAACAAAACCACTACAAAGAGAAAGAAAATTTGAAACAATCCATACCAACCCGTCTGGTCACCAGGTATACCTAGTTGGACAAAACCTCCTTATTAAAGAACTACCTATGTCCAAGTAGACTGTTTAAGGCTGTTGAAAAACTGCCTGCAGACATCTAGCTCTGTCCAATACTCGGACCATGCGATGTTATGATCTGGCCTGGAGGGTAAGTGAATTGAACTGCGTTTATCCAGGCCTAATTCCGTGGGATTGTTGTTGACTTCCTGTGAATATCTACATTGCATCGTTAATATCTCTAGTAATTATAATTGATCAAATGAAAGATTTAATATTTATAATCTTTATTTGAAAATGTGTTTACTATGAATATATATCTTTGTTTTTAAACCTAAAAATGTACGTTCCTCAAGCATGGGGACACTATTTTATCTACCAGTATATCCGCACCATTTCTCCCCCCTATGTCAAATCAATCACTCGTCTGCTAACGGTCATTAGGCACAGCTAAGTAGTTAGAAAGCCACGTGCGACTTGTCCCATGTATCAGCACTTGACTAATCGTATGTTTAGCCGTGATATTTACCACAAGCATGTATAGGAAGAATAAGTTACATGAAGGATGATGAATTATAATAATACTCGTAATCTTTGTCAACTTTTTAATAGTAGATTAGTTGCCAAGGGCTGTAAGGCATCAATTGCAGCCCAAGATATTTATTTTCTATAGTTCGAGGGTGCAATTGGTGCTTACACCCGATCTAACTATTCTGCTTTACATCTCGATTGTGAGGTAAGTAGAAAAAAAACCGGCATTATAAGAATAAAACATTTTATTTGTTGATTGAATCGGGACTGCAGCTTATATCTTCATCACTTGAAGAACTCGTGTTTTTTCCTAATTAGCACGTAATTATAAAAAAAACCCAAAAAAAAACAATATTTAAAGTAAAAGTTTTCTATTCCCGCCTTTTTTCATTAAAAAGAAGCTAGTAAAGAACTTTTTTTTTTTCAAGAACGTTATTGAGCTTCGCTGACCGATATTTAAAATTGATGACTATTATACTCACACGAAGACAAGGCTTAATAGCAAAGCGACCTCTTTGGTCATTTGGTTAGATGTACGCGAACTTTTTGAAAGAAAGATGTGTTTTTTTTTAATTACTTACCGCCCTAGGGTTTTTCTAGCTACATTATTACCCTAGAGCGCTAATTAGTCACCTACAAGCCCCATTTGGAGGTAATAAGAACCTACTTACCGAACATGAGAGATATAAAATAGGATTACCGAATTCAACTCTGAAGGTAGTAAAGAGTTGTCCTGATGTATTTAGTCCCTAATTTTCTACCCATTCCATCACCAAGGGTCCATGCAAATCCTCGTTAACAAGAATATACCTATGTACAGTTAGTTGTATATAGAGCGTGCGTCGAGGACTTTCTGTGTCTGTAGAGATGTGCCAATAGAAGATTATGCTAAGTTTTGCCTGGAAAAACTTAGTACCCCAAAAAAAATGTAAATTATGGTTAAATTTTGACCGCTAGGCGATCTGCTACGTAAATATTAATTCTATGAATACTAGATAATATGCGACAGTTATGTCCGTTGAAGTTATTATATTAGAATGTCGGTCGGGTCGGACCAAATGTTTGTATGATCTACAAATATTTGTTTCGGAGTTTGGGTGTTTTCTATGTATAATATGTATGTATTTACAAAGGAAAGTATATAAGTATTAGTATCAGTTAATTTAGCTATCATAGTACAAGCACTGCTTAGTATGAAGCTAGATGGGGTTGTGTGTAAAATGTCAGAAATATTAAAAAAATAAAATGACCGTTAATATTGCTTTTAACATTGTTCGTTTCTACAATCGCTGTATGTACCTAATATAAATTTTAAATATCAGTTAAATTCTAGTTTAATAAACATGAGATGCAACTCAAATACTCAAGCTATCATCGTAAAATTTTAAGTAGGTACGCGTTATCAGTGGTATAGAAAGGGGCAATCATACCTTTTATTCACTTCAGAATGGAAAATAAGTGTGTGCCAACTCCGACCTCCGACTTGAGTTTACGTCACGTGGCAACACATGGCCAGCTATTTGTCGGGCTTGTGTACGTGGCGCACTACGTTGTACAAAACGCGTAAGTGCCATGAGATTCACGGCCCTTACGTCATTTTGGTCGCGAGAAAAGTATCTCAAATATTAAGCGTTCTAGCATTGCTTGTTTTAAAAATTTCTTAGACGACTTAACTAGACGAATCGCTGCAGCTTAACTACTTACTTTTAGTTAACGCACGATTTTACTCTCTATACCATTTATACCGCGAGCTAAATACGAAAATCGTTTCCTAAGAGCAAAACCGAGGACAAAAATTAGTGCACCATAAAATATTCCAGTGAATAATCGTATTGTGTTTTTAATTAAAACCGAACATTATTTAATAATTAATAGCTTTACCCTTCAAAGTATGTTAAAGTTTATCAGTTGTGCGTATTTTTAGCGGAAGTTTGATACGCTATCGATACTAGTCATCGCGGTACTCTTTGTACTCAGTTATGTACTCTGTTTCTGGAACCACTTTATCACAAATAAACGGTAAAAAAAGAAAACACGTCTGAATGTACTCATTTCCCTGTAATAAAAAAAAAACTTGGCAGACAGCAAACAGTAGCATGGCAAGCATCCCACCTGAATAAAATAAAAGGTGTATGAAAGAAAGATCACGTATGAAGCATGAAAGTGCGAGAAGTAGCACTTGATAGAACTAGAATGTATGTACAATGCTAGAAGTAGGCTCCGAACAAACATTGAAGGTGTAAGTATAAAAAAAAGCCCATCCCCCTCCCCATGCATCTCATCCATAACATAAAAGTCTTCATTATTCATCAATCCCGTCAAATCCGTCCAGCCGTTCCAGAGATTACCCGGAACAAACAGACAGACAGACAAATTTTTTTTTAACTACATTTTTGGTATATGTACATATGCATCGTGTATACATACATTTGCATTGATTAAAAACCTGTTATTTTAATATTACTAACAGGCACTCCAATTGATGACTGCCTCGTTGGTCTCGCGGTTGGCGTGTGAGACTGCTGATCGTGAGGTCTCGGGTTCGATTCCCGGGTCGGACCAAATGTTTGTATGATCTACAAATATTTGTTTCGGAGTTTGGGTGTTTTCTATGTATAATATGTACGTATTTACAAAAAAAAGTATATATGTATTTGTATCAGTTGTCTAGTACCCATAACACAAGCTCCGCTTAGCTTGGGGCTAGATGGCGTTGTGTGATAGATGTCCGTAACATTTATTTATTTAATAATTTGATTTATTTGTATAGATGTCACCCGGGGCCGGCACTGCGAATCGGTTCAGTAGTTTTGACGCTACGGTTGAAAATACAAACATACATAGACTGCCAAAAAAACCCCTTCCTTTTAGAATCACCGTAATCAGTTTAAGTAGAAATAACATTTCTCAAGTACCTACCCAGTACCTTGTTACATACGGCTCGACCGGGCGGCACTACCCTCGGACAGAAGGTCAACCTAAAGTGACCGCATTCGTGCTTCGTTAATAGTGTTAGCACGGAGGCCCGATAATGCAGAAGTATCACTAGGTCGCTACTGTGTGGCTCACCATGCTGAATGGTCCGTATTCGCAATGAGTTTGGTGACCACCACTCTTGGAGTCTGCTTATGCTTTCCACCAGGCAGAGTAGTGTCACTTTGGCAAGTCCATACATAAAATAACACGTGCTTCAGTATCATGATGGTGGGGCATGTCTTACGCCGAGTTTTTTAACGATGATAGGGAACATTCTCCATTTTCTCTATTTTTTACTAACCAGGTGGGCCACTGTGAGCGACGCAAATGTGTAGAGACAGGGTTGTCACTTAGTTATACCACTTAGTGAATAGCACCTGTTTTTTAATATTTGATGAGAAACCCTATGGTGTAATTAAGACCAAAGTACTACTGTATCGATAACTTGTACTGATGTGGGTTCCGCGATAGAATCATGTGAAATCGTTAAGGGACCTAATGACTATGTACTTTTGTTTTCTGAATTCTCAATGTTGCTGCAGGTAATATATTCTTAGGTATACCTATGTATAAGGATATATACCTGGATGATCAAGCTTAATTCTCATCAGGCTCTCGCAGTCCACTGCTGGACATAGGCCTCTCTAATTTCACTCCACTTGGTTCAATCCTCGGCTTTTCGACCAAGCTTAGCTCGATATTTTATGGTAAATTTTCTAAAACTGAATCCTAGCTAGGTTGATTTATCGCATCCGAATCCCTATTTTGATATTCAGATTATCTATACTAATATATAAAGCTGATGAGTTTGTTTGTTTGAACACGCTAATCTCAGGAACTACGGGTCCGATTTGAAAAATTCTTTCAGTGTTAGATAGCCCATTTATCGAGGAAGGCTATAGGCTATATATCATCACGCTAAGACCAATAGGAGAGGAGCACCAATGAAAAATGTTTCAAAAATGGGAGAAAATTATCACGCGACGGGCAATAGAAGACGCAAACGAGGTTGCGTGGGTCTGCTAGTATATTTATATATAGAAACAAGAATTCCTCGTTTAAAGGTATTAGATATGTCTTATGTGACCGGTAGATACCCATTGATTGTTAGAACAGTTTTCAAATTGAATCCCTACATTTTTTATCATTCTATAAAAAAAATACTTTTATTTATTAATTAAATAATTATTTCAACTTGAGCCATGTCGTTTATGTTTCTAAAATAAGATCTACCTAATCTTACTGCACTACTATTTTCTTCGATGAATATTTTTTCATCTGACTAAACTATTTCACTATATCTATGACTATGTTAAGATATTTATAATATTAATTTTTCGATTGTATATCAGCTACAGAACACAGAAATAAGTTTTGTAATGATTTTTGACATTTATCAAAGCCGACTATGGCGCGTGTGGTTCCACCTGCCATGTGGTTTTTTCGTCTTTAAAACAAAACGCTTGTAGAACGTCACTTTAATTAGTTGTATCTGATCGGCGGCAACAGAAGACAAGTTGAGTAGTACTTTTAAACGATCGTTTGGTTTACTGACATGTACCTTTTATCACCTAGATTATCTTTTTGTGCGGACGAGAAAGAGAGAGAAATATATTATATTTATTTACTATGAATTCGCTTTCATATCTAAACACTAGTTGACCCACGCAACATCGTTTGCGTCACCTATTGCCCGTGGCGTGATAATTTTACCCCGTTTTGAAACATTCTCCATTGGTGCTCCGCTCCTATTGGTCTAAGCGTGATGATATATAGCCTATAACCTTCCTTAATAAATGTACTATCCAACACTAAAAAAAATATTTTAAAAAGGACCAGCGGTTCCTGAGATTAGCGCGTTCAAACAAACAAATCTTCACTTTTTAACCGACTTCAAAAAAAGGAGGAGGTTTCTCAATTCGACCGTAATTTTTTTTTTTTTTTTTTTTTTATGTGTGTTCGGGCATAACTTCGTCGTTTATGCACCGATTTTGATGATTTTTCTTTTGTTGGAAAGGAGATGTCCCGACGGTGGTACCATGATAAGGAAACTAGGATCTGATGATGGCATCCCAGAGAAATCGACGGGAACCTTCGAAATTTGTAGGGGCGACTAGTGCATTTGTAATTTTTTTAATAAAGTATTTGAAAGCACTACAATTTAATGGAGGTCTGGAGTCGATCTGATGATGGAGCCGAAAGATAGTCGAGGGAACTCCTCTACGATTTATAGCAGTTGCCTTGTGTTTGGGCTTGTTTAATTTGTATTGATGAGAACTTCACACCTAGAATAGTTGTAACTATCATTAGCGGTCTAATAATGAAGACGAAGAACAGTTAAGGGAACTTCTCAACGATTTAGAGTAGCCACATTGTGTTTCGACTTTATTCAATTATATTGATGAAAACATAATGTTTATCACATATTTTCAAAGGTATTTCAATATTTGCATATGTTTGTCATCATTTCATGATGATGAGCCGATGATGGAAGATACATTTCCTTAACAGTTAGAAGTTGGAGAATAATTCTTTAAATATCAAATGTTTGCGTGTTACCTATATTAGTGCGTGGTAGTCGTATTCTTTTAATTTATTTAGGTGAGCTGATAATGGAAGGTACAAAAACAAAAAACAAGAACGGGAATCGAACCGGAGACCTTAAGCACAGCAGCAAACGTTACTATTACATTTGGCTTGGCACCGACTTCAAACAGATTTTAGGTACCTAGCTCACATAATAATAATACTATTTAAATGAATAAAGAGTTAGGTTAGGTATAGACAAGAATTGGCACATTGCAATTTATGAAGAGCCAGTTTATTTTGAGCTTTTTAGTGTTTTTTGGCAGGGAGTTTTGTTTTTTGGAAGTCGGTTTTTTTTTTTATAAAAAGTTTTTTATATATTACTAGCTGACCCACGCAACCTCGTTTGCGCCTTATAATGCCCGTAGCGTGAAAATTTCCCCCGTTTTTGAAACATTCTTCATTGTTGCTCCGCTCCTATTAGTAGTAGCGTGATGATATATACCCTATAGCCTTCCTCGATAAATGGGCTATCTAACACTGAAATAATTTTTCAAATCGGACCAGCGGTTCCTGAGATTAGCGTGTTCAAACAAACAAACAAACAAACAAACTCTTCAGCTTTATATATTAGTATAGATATCTAAACATGATACCATACTATATCAGATAAAATGTTGTCGATTCTCTTGTTGTCATCCCTAAACTAAAATTCACTAAAATTTGTTATTGAATTATATACTCTAATTTCATCCGCTCACAGTCCATTTTTTGATATCTCATATCTCATTGTGTTTAGTTTTGTACCAATGCACATTAATCAGAAACACACGCTTGTTTATTACTTGAAAAAGTGTAATTTCGCGCGTGTTTCATCGAGGGAATGAGGATACCAAAGGCCCATACCGCAACCACTTCCCGCTTTCCTCTCCCCGATATAAATAAATAATATATATAAATAAGATATATAGTATAAATAAGAAGCAACCGAAGTCTACGGCACTATAACTTCTGAATTTATTCCGTGTGGTGATAGATTAATAATCGGTACGTAGTGGCATTATTCTCAATTATCTAATTGGGTCTAAGGCGACTCGGTAAGCAAATGAAGCAGAACAACAAAACTGCAAAGAGAATAAATTCTTGAACCAAAACCTTAAACCAACTCGTCTGGCTTTCAAAATATAATAGAATTTTAGAAGATATGTCCGGCAGTAGACTATTTAAGGCTGTTGGTGATGATTGATTAACTCCTTTGTTCCTAAACACTGATTTGTATGTTGGCAATATTATTAAAAGCATTACACTTCCCAAAATATTTTACTAGATGCCATTTAGTTAGATGCCTTCGCTCCCGCAGACTTTTGTCCCCTGATTTACCCCCTTAGGGGTGGAATTTCAAAAATTCCTTTCTTAGTGCTCACTTACGTTATATAAAGAACCTACATGCCAAATTGCAGGATTCTAGGTTCAGCGGTTTGGGCTGTGCGTTGATCTCTGGGTATGTCAGTCAGTCAGTCAGTCACCTTCCTCTTTTATATGTCTGCTCGTATAAAGATTATATATTGTTGATTTCACGCGAGGTTTTAACTCTAGGTAAGTAAAAACCTAGCTTGAAATCAATATTTTAAGCTTATAGATATACTTTATAGTTCTTTTATGGTTTTCATAGACTAATTTTATCCAATTCACCACTAGAAGTCATGAGGTATCGTTTCAGGCCTACCAACGAAGAAACGATTGTTTTCCTTTACCAGCAGAAATAATAAACTCTGTATTCCCAGTGCTTATTAAAACAGAACGAAAATGTTCAGGTTTTTATTTTTTAAACTGCCCCTGCTGTTGTAGGCAATTACGTGTGTCGATTGACTTCACAAATTAGCGACACCCAGCACCCAATTATTGTGAATCGGTCCACTAGGCCCGAACGTTCTGCTTTATAGAAAAGGCAGCATGTTTTTAAAACTGGCCTCAATTTGGGATATTTACTTTTTGAAATTCATGGACTTAGATGGACATTTTAGGGAAGCACACTACACAAACATCTAATGAACAATAAAACAAAGTCAGTTCTATAAAGATTTCGATATTTTTTTTGACGTATACGATCTGACACTAAAATATTTTTTCCATTCATTCCATTTTTCAACCATTGTTCGTTAAATTAGTGCTTTCAACGAAGTAGACAAACTCTTCAGTTTATAATGTTACTTTAGCAGAATAAGTTAGGCAATTAAACGACGTCCTGAATGCACGGCATACTCATGCTGAATAGAAATTCTGAATCGAAATGTATACGATATTTCTTTCATTTCTATTATAGTAGTCGTGTAGTAGGGGATTCCTCAGCTTCACGCCTTCCTACACCTCTATAGACATTTGCTGTGAAAATGATTTTATATTTCAGTCTGAACGTTTCAATTGGAAAATCTACCGTGCATTTTATTCTTGTATTTAGGTAAACAAATTCCCTATATATTATCTAGAATTGAATATTGTGACATCTGAACTGTCTTCATTGTATAGGACAACGTAGACGTATGCCATCAAAAATTTCGTATCTTTCTGAATTTGGATTTTTGAAATGTACTGTACTTCGTCTTTTTTTCTTTTTCAAAAAAGATAACTCTCATATTGCGATATTCTGTGTCGCGGACATAGAGTTATTTATAGGAGCCAAGTTTCTAGCCGTCCCTCGATCAGAAAGAGAGAGTCGATTGCGGTACCCATCTGCCTGTCTCTATTCACGCTTGCGCATAGCACCATTCGACGGTTAATTGTTGTGATTGGATTACCATTATTAGTCCTTTAACTGTGCATGCGTCAATAGAGAAAGACAGACAGGGTACCGCGATCCTCTCTCTCTCTCTTTTTAAACCTTGGACGTTTCCGCTTACTGTCAGCCGTATGTTTTCCCCTCTCTATCTCTAATAACTCTATGGTCGCGACGGCCTTTATAAACATCTCTGAAACGGACACAAATGACACATTCAGATCTACAATATGTTCTTATGTGTAATACTCAGCTCATTAGGGAGCGGTGAGATACCGCTAAACAACGAGGCCATCATCGTTCGTACAAGTTCAGAAGTACGAGCTTCAGAACGGGTATTCAAACATTTTGATTTCATATTAAGAAGATGCCAAGAGTTTTGGATTGGAAATGAAAAGAAGAAAGACAAATAAAAAATAGGGAATGTGGATTTATGTGAAAAGAAAGAGAAAAACAGTGATTAATCTCTGTAAGAGTGTTCACTATGGCATTGTTCAAGAAATTCAACATTGTGTCTGGAAGTGAAAGGAAGATGTCAAAGCTTTGTTGGTTGAGGCGTGAAAGCATTACAGAAAAACAAAGATATTTTCACATTATAATTAGTATGGATTGAATAAATATTAAATTACCTATATATATAATATCTACTTGACTCGTGCAAATTCGTCTTTGTCAGACCGAAGTTACTTCTAATGTTATATCAGCTTTCCTCCAGTGAAATTTCCGTGAAAATCAGTCTAGCAATTTCAGAGATTCAGAGTTCAGAATTTCAGGAAGAGATTTCACAGATGCCTAAAAACAGATTTACAAAAATTAAAAATAGATTTTTTGATGTACCTAATTACAGAAATATTTTAATATACATTTATTGAAAAACTGTTTACAAATATAAACTTTAATTTTGTTTATTTGTTTAGATATAAGCAACCAACAACCAACGCACCCCTTTTTTTTTTTTTTTTTTTTTTTTTTTTTGTGCGGAAATCCCCTCGGATACCACTGGCTGGTGGTTATGTCGGACTCGAACCGACTAAAAACCGCACACCGTCTCGGGTACTAGAAGCCGGGGAGCCAGGTGCACCCTCGAAAGGAAATCCCTGGAACCCCGACGTACCTCGGGCCACCCACTATATATGTAGGTGGCCGCCTCCTGTGTAGGAACCCTTACATTTTTAATCTAGTGCGAGCTCTATAAGCTCGCGCTGCCGCCCCAGCCTGCTTCTGCTAGGGTGACTGGTGGCCTTACCTGTCACCCTCAGGCTTGCGCTTATGGAGGACGGAGATCGTTTTGCGATCTCCGGCGTCTGAGTCGCCTGCGGTACCTGGCCCGTTGGCGGGCCTGGCGGACAGGGAGAGTTCTAAACCTCTCCCGGTCCCGCTCCGCCGTCTCCTTCGCAAGCATAACTTGCTCGCAGAAAGAGACGGCAGAGTTCCACGCGCTCTCGCTCCGCAACATGGCCGCAATCATGTTACCGAGCGAGAGAACCCCCACTCCGATGGCTGTCACGAGATCACGCCTCGGCTCGTCCCACGCCGGACATTGTGCCAGCGTGTGGAGCGCCGTGTCCACGGTCTGGCCATCGCAGTGGTGGCACTCAGACGTTGGCTCTTTGCGGATCAGACACAGGTGATCTCCGAAACATCCTTTTCCAGTGATCACCTGCGTCAGCCGGTATGAGAGGCTCCCGTGATGCCTCTCGAGCCAATCCTCCATAACGGGTCTTACCGCCGCAATAACGGCGTGCCCAACCAACGCACCCCTAACATACAACGAGTCATAAAAATTAATAGAAAAACGATAAGATTAGGTACATGAAAAAATAAACACATAAAAATTATTTCACAACGTTCACGATGATATTAATTTTAACGATTTTTAAGATAACTTCAGCAGTTATTGTACGAATATGACTTTGAAATATTAGTTTCGTCACGGTCCAACCAACTAAACCTTAACAGGACAGGTGCTCATTGGAATCATTATGACCATGGTTTTGAAATAAAGAAATTATTTGGAAATTAGGGCTGACTTTATTATAATGTAGACGATAATTTGTAACTGAGTTTTAACAAACCAACAACTCGTGAGAATTTATTGTTCTATTCTACAATTTGAAAAACATGTTAGACATACGCGTGTATACATATATGTATGTACTTACATAATTGTATCTCATTGTAAAAGAGAGCACGCATGTATAAGTAAATGTTAAACAATGTTGTGCATAAATATGGGAATCAAAAAACACGGTGTCCACAAATTTATCTACAAATTAGGATATGAGTAGAAGTCAGACTTGCTCTAAATCTGACTCTTCATAGAACTTCATTAACTTCACTAGTCAAAACTTCAGGCATTTCAAAAGCATTTAATTAGTTTACACCTATTTCGATTACATTACTTCCTATAAACTTATTTATACATATAGAAGGATAGAACTGAGGGATAGAAATATAAGTATGGAACTCAATAGTTCAAAACTTGGTACAAGAGTTGGTGAGAGAGCGTTACTATAGCGATTTAAAAGTTTTATAAAAAACATTATTGTTTGATATTATATTTTCTTGCGATAGATTTTACTTCGAATGGAAACTAATTGATATTCTTTTTCGAATTTTCAATAGTTCTGAATCTAGAGGCAGGACATGCTATCATAAGTATCATAGAAGTTAAAATCGATTAGAATATACTTTACTTAATCCCTACCAAATTATTTTTTTAGTCGGAATAGGTTAGTATTTTATTGGAGTTTGGATTAAAAATAATAGAATTTGATACTTACATGCTAGAACTCGAAGGTCGCGAGTAAAGAGGTAAAAAAACACTTGTATTAATACCTACGTCGGTACAACAGACTACAGGTAGACCATGAGACCAATAACTCGTTCACAAATAAGAAGAAACAAGTCCAAAAAGAGAAGGGTTTCATTCTAATGTAGACTCTTTAGACATACTTGTAGACTTATATGAGTAAAAATAAAATCCACAGAAATACGGAATAAATAACCATTCTAGTCATTTACAATTTTTTCTCCTGGATATACGAACGAATAACGAAGTAATAAATTTAGTGTCATCAAAAAAAAAAACTGCTATTAAATCTTGTTCATCTTTATTATTACAGAAATAAAGCTTGCTATCTAAATTCTCTCAGTGAACGGTTCAATGGACAATTTAATTAATAAACAACAGTTGCTGTACTCAAATGAAACTTGTAAAGCTATAGGTAGTAAGTAGGTAGGGAGGAGGCGCTCATAGCTCTGTTGCAGTCTGTGATTAGAAACAATCACCGAGGGTAAGCAACGACGACGCGGTCAGTACCTGGATGGGTGACCGCTGGTGGCTTGATACCATGAGCGTCTCCGTGATTCGAAGGTCACGTTAAGCAGTCGGTCCCGGCTGTTATCGTAGGATAACAGTCGTGAAGCTTAGTTGGAGGCCTTTGGGCGGCTTAAAAACATCAAACGGCAAGATTACGTAGCCATAACGTTGTCTTGCCAGTCCCCGACCCGCACTTGGCCAGCGTGGGGACGTATGGCCCTAATCCTCTCCTGAGAGGAGAACCGAGCCCAGTAGTGGGACGTTACGGGTTGTTGATGATGAGTAGGTAGGTGCTCGGAGACTGAGTGAGTTTCATTGATAAAGGTACTCGCTAAGATTTACTTCGGTAGCTGGCAGTATTAACTCAGCTGTAAACACTATTTCGCTTTCTTCAATTCATAGCATTTAAGCTCAGAATAGCGTTGTGGTCTATATAAGCTTCCTACTACGCTAAGTATCGTGGGTTCAAACATTTTTAATGAGAGAGATAGGTATCTTCTTAAAAGAAAAAAAATAGTAGAAGAAAAGTGCTTCCGTTCTTATAAATAAAATCGACTTTTACTTTTTTTCCGAGTACATACCGTTTCTCCTTAACAGACTAACAAGGTAACGGTAACTAGCGGAATTGTATTTAATAGAACTATGTAAAAAATGTTGGCTTTATAAAGATCTGCCTTATTGAAACTTATTCATTCACATAAGTTCAATATCTATTGAATTAGAAATATGCAAGTCATTTCATGTCTTGAGATGATTAAAAAATAGAATTGCTCGAGTAGTTAGGTAGTCGTGTCGAGCAGTCGAGTTTCGTAAATATGATAACTATTGGATTGTAAGAAAAAAGTTTCTTCCTTCATATATACAAATAAATAAAATTGGAGTGTCTGTTTGTAACATTAAAATAACCGGTTTTTACTAAATGTAAGTATACACGGTAGGTACATACACCAAAGTTTTTTTTTTCAATTTTTCTGACTCTTTTTTCTCGCGAATCTCTGGAACGGCTCAACCGATTTTGACGGGACCTTCACTGGCAGGTAGCTACCTTTTTTCGACTAGCTTCGCCCCGTAGCGGTACCTGCGGTAGTAAAGGTACAAAAAGAACCGAGGGTAGCACCGCAGGATTTAGATAGTATCTAGACTTATAAATAAAGGTACTGAGACTTTACTTATAGTTAGTAGTAATGAAACTGAAGTAGTGACAACTTAATTACTAGTTGTAAATTCACACAAACTTATCTGTAACTCAAATTCATCCACAGTAAAAATTATAACAACTTCACACTCGAACTAGGCAGAGTTTGTACTACCTATCTACATTATCCACACTACCTAGGTACTGATAGAACCTATTTAAAAATATCTAAATATATTCTATATGCTGATAAACAAGACGGTAACAATAAAACAAAATTAAAGGACTTTTTTCAATCAACTGTACTAATCATTATTAAGATAAAATACAAGTACTTTTTTTATATATTTTGCCCTGCTAAAATGACTCTACTCTGCCTGATGGAGAGCATAAGCAGAATCCAAGAGTGGTGGTCACCATACTGCAAATGTAGACAATGCAACAAGGCAGTATAGTGACCCACGCTATGGCGGGCTAGTGATGCTTCTGCATCATTGGGCCTCCGGTCTCGCACTCATCAACAAAACACGACAGCATGAACGCTGTCATTTTACGTTGATTTTCTGTGCGAGGGTAGTACCGCCCCGGTCGAGCCGGCCCGTTCGTGCTGAAATCAGCGTGGCTCTACTACCTACATTTAAGAGCTATGTACTTATCTAGTTCTATATTTTTTTTTTAATATTTCGGACATCTGACACACAACGCCATCTAATCCCAAGCTAAGCAGAGCTTGTGTTATGGGTACTAGACAAGTGATACAAATACACATATACTTTTTTTTTTTGTAAATACATACATATTATGCATAGAAAACACCCAAACTCCGAAACAAATATTTGTAGATCATACAAACATTACGTCCGACCCGGGAATCGAACCCGAGACCTCATAATCAGCAATCGCACACGCTAAACGCGAGACCAACGAGGCAGTTATAATGATTACTAAATGAAAAAATATAAATAAACTAGCTGACCTGACGTTACCAAAATAACGATTTTTGTATTTTTTTTAACTGCCGGAAAGCTTGTTTTTATCATTTATGCTATAGCTTCCTACAGTTAGTACAGTCGTGAACTAAAAAATTTACACTTCCGGTTTTCTCATAATTTTCTTTAACCTTGTCCTGACAATAGCAAACACATAAAAAAATAATTATCCAATTTGGTGCAAGCGATCGGAAGTTATGCGCGTACATACATTTCAGTGTTTCATTTCTATTTAAGTAGGTATATACCTAGATTACACCCAAAGAACAAATTTTAATGATCGTGCTCATTTTACAATTAGTTAATTGTCCTGGGTGGTAGTCGAACTCACGATCTCTACTTCACAACTACGCTTAGAAGTCAGAGTCATTATCCACTAAACCAACAAGCTCGTCAATATCTAAAGAAACTCTGTTTAAGGAAATAACAAACATAAAAGTATTATCGCAAAATGGAACAAAACGCTTTAAATAAGTGAGCTACTGTAATTAAAAGTAAAAACCCTTAGGTAGGTACTTATGATATTTACGTTAAGTTAGTAACTTTTAATTTAGGTATTTAGCTATTGATCAAGAAGGCAACTTCGCATAAAAGTGTTCAAATTTTCTACAGAAAATATGAAAGGTACCTGGAAAGCCAAACCGATTTTCTAAAATGGAAAATAACATTATTTCTATTCAGTTCCTCTACATAAAGTCTGAGTAAGTAAAATATTTTAAAGCTGTGCGAGATAGCCTTGAACAATAACCCAACATTTTCCATCTGAAGTAAGTCTAATATTCCATGTCGCGCGGTAGCACTTCTTCAAATAATCGATCTTCTGCCGCAAACCATGGCTGTATTAACAGTAACTTGGCTTTATTCCTTAGCTTGCGCAAACATTTCACTCAGATGCTATCAAAAATATAATCTACCATCCCAGCCCGAATATACAAATTACAATGTTTACAAAAAGTACTTACGTCACTTTTCCACCACGAGCATCGTAGGATATTGTACTAAAATGCCGAAAAATCTTTTTGCTGTCTCGCTCAAACGTATTTCCAAAGCGTAAGGTAAAACAAGAAGAGAATAGTAAATTTCAAACGCTGCTCAGTCCGCGCCATTTTCCCATTGGTAGAACTTGTAGCAGAGGCGTGGCAACGTCGCACATTGCCCCTCAGATGTCCACCGCCCGACAGTTGAGCGTTCGTGTCGGAACAGTTGAATGCTTTCGCGTTGACCTGACCGTTGCGTGCGACGTTGCCGTTTCGCCGCGAATTAGGAGGTAAATTTGAAATTGTATAGACGTATGATGTGGTATGTCAAAGTGGACCCTCATAAAGTACTTGTATAGTAAATGTTTCAGTTTGAGATGGCTTAGTTCGCTTGTATGGCCGACATCTAATATAAGTTTATTATTATTTGCAAAAGAACTGTAAGTTGATAGTATATAAAAATTCCTGTTTCAGAAACAAAACAAACTTGTCATTTAAGAAAAAGTACGTTTCTGGTGTTTTATTACTTTAAATCAAGCTCAGCAGTTTTTTATAACGGATGTTTAACTTTTAATTTCAATTATGACAGAAATAAATTATAAAAAATAATGGGTATAAAAATAAAAATTAAAACTGCAGAATGAAAGATAACTTTCTCAAAAACTACTTCATGTTATTGATACTTTACTTTTCATCACTGTACCTACATTTGGTATACATGGGTAGGTACATACAATGCGCAAAGTTTTTAACTTGCAGATCTTACAAGTTTAACTTTTAGTACATCGAGTGAAAATATTCTGTACGTCATAAGAATATAATGAAATAGCACATGACTAATATATAATAAATTAAATTATCGATGACGAGTGTTACCTACACAAACGAACATGTTTATCTTACAGTAACATAGATTTGTTTATTAAATACTTAGATAACAGAATCCCCAAGAAATTAAATGAATCACTGTTACCCTACATTACCAATTGAGTATGGATTATATTTTTTGGAATGATTGGAATCTGTTAGGAAAATAATTAGGTACTGAGAATATACTCAAGAAATCTTTTAAAATTTTAACTTAGAGTTAGTTACAGCTTGATATTTCTCCATAGGTATATTAAATCATTTTAAACACAATATATTAATGTTATGTGTCTAGTATAAAGAGCTTAGTAGTTATAGAGTTTTTTTTTTCATTCCTGCGCATGGCAAGATTTTTGTGATTTTTCTTTTTGCGTACCCGTACGTGTGTACTGCGTACCCTACGTAGTAGGTACCAAGCTACGTAACAAGCTTTTATTCGTAATGTTAACTCTGGATGTCACAAATTAATATTTTGAATTGAACTCTGTCTAGCAATTGAGTATAAAAAAAACTCAAAAGGTGGAATGAGCAATTAACTGTTAGTGTTAATTCTAATTTCCTTTTAAAACAGATTTATTTTAATGTCAATAATTAATTAAAGTACAAATCTATCTGATGGTTTAAAAGTTAGTAAAAAAATGGTCGAATACGTCGAGTTAAAATAGATGCTCAACCAAGCCTATATGAGGTGCCTCAAGAGATTTATAAGTAGGTAAATCAAGAACATGAGATTTTATATATATATATATAGGGATAGCTGACCTACGCAACTCTGCGTCTCGTTTCAATCGTTCATGCTCGGCTCCTAAGCATGATGTGAGTTTATCGCGAACAACAACGTGACACGAAAAATATAATTAGGTATATAATAGCTGTTGCCAGCGGCATCGCCCGCGTGTGTGTCGATTATCGCGGCAAAATTAGTCTATGTGTTATTCTGATGTATAAGCTATATTACTGTAAAGTTTCAAATTGGTAAAGCCGTTTCCGCGTGAAAAAGTAACAAACATACACACTCACAAACTTTCGCCTTTATATATTAGTGTGATTAGATAGGTAAAGTACTTTTATCTTTTAGGTTTTGAAGTTTTTCTGACGGGGGTTTGTATTAAAGATATATTAGCTAAGAATGAGTTTTACGACAGGGCCGGATCAAAAGAGGCTTAAAGCTTACAACTAAGTATTTTTTTTTGCTAGAGACCTGAATATCGAGAGCAAAATTATTTATAGGTTGGAAACGTGAGCTGAAAACGGATTTACCTTCTCACAAAGTACGAATTTAATCTGTTTTTTATCTAGACACCTACTAGTAGACTAAGTTGTTTAACTCAACTAGTCTTTAGTAAACAAAATAAGAGTGATACCAATTTCTCTTCACTTAAATAACTAGTGGTCACATAACTAGTGGTTGCCCAGTGGTCGTGATCGGACCATATTTCTTATTTTTTAACTTTCTGCAAGCCTCCTCTACACAAGAAAACCAAGTCCTAGTAACTGTGCCAAACTCCTTCGTTCGCGTAATTTACGTAGAAAATGAAGGTACAAAGTTTTTGCGTCACGTATTAAAATGTATTACCTATATATTAACTGCCTCGGTGGCGCAGTGGTAGCGTACGCGACTGCTGTTCTTGAGGTCTCGGGTTCGATTCCCGGGTCGGAACAAATGTTTGTATCATCTGCAAATATTTGTTTCGGAGTTTGGGTGTTTTCTATGTATAATATGTATGTATTTACAAAAAAAAGTATATAAGTATTCATATCAGTGGTCTAGTACCCATAATACAAGCTCTGCTTAGTTTGGGACTAGATGGCGTTGTGTGTTAGATGTCCGAAATATTTATTTATTTATTTATTTATATATCCGAAATCTATAATTTCCGACATTTTGGATATTTTACTCACAACGCTATCTAGTTTCAAACTAAGCAGAGATTGTATTATGATAACTAGATTTAGTAATAGATTAATTATATCATTTTTTTAGTAAATACCCACATTTTATACATAGAAAACACCCAAACTCCGGAAGAAATATAGGCAGATCATGTCAACATTTGGTCCAACTCAGGATTATATATATTCATATTTAGTTCAGTAATAGTCTGGCGATAAACTAAAGGTAAACTTAAAAAGTTTGTTTCACGCTTAAGTAGAGTTTAGGGCTTCCACACATAACTGCGATGCGATGTGGCGTGAAGTTCTAGCGGTGCATTCGTGCGAGCTCGCAGATATTGGCGAAGCGTTGCTAATTCGCGGTTATGTGTAGGAGCCCTTAAACGGGGAGTGCGAACTTCGCTGAAGCTGTGTTATAAATAAATTTGTTCTCGCTTGTGGTGGGTTGTGCTGTAACTACCGCACTAGTTTTTGTCCGCAATTCCGCACACGTATATGTATTTTTTTCGGTAAATAGTAGGATAAGCCGAAGGACTTAAGAAATACAGACTCAAGAATCAAGGAATCACCATTGTAAATTGTATCCAAATTGGTTTAGCGGTTTAGCTGTAAAAGCGCAACAAACAGCCAAGTTACTTTTGGATTTACAATATTAACTTGGAAGTATGGATATAGTGTCAAAGTAATAATATAAAAACTGGTAAAAAACTATTTAACTAATCAAACTCTGGATTACGTCAACCATACTGCTGATAACCATACCTACTAAATACTAATAATTATTTCTAGACAAAGTATAAACTATCGTGATAATCACATGATTTAGTAACCACTGAACTGACAAAGCAGTCAAAGCTTTAAAATCGTACCCTATCATTAAGTTTTTAAGGTTGTAAATTCTGTAGACTATTCCTGTAGGGTATTCGAAATCCCATCGTCATTTGACAAAACCGAACGTATCGGAACCCCATGGAATGTACGTACGTTAATTGATACTCTTCAAGCCCTCACCAGACCAAAACGCAACATACATTAGACAATAGTCTTTGTCAATAATTAGAGGACACAGGCACAGAAAATCAACGTAAAATGAGAGCGATCATGCTGTTGTGCTTCGTTGGTGAGTGCGAGACCGGAAGGCCAATGATGCAGAAGCAACACTAGCCCGCCATGGTGTGGGTCACCTTACTGCATTGTTGCATTGTCTGCATCCGCAGTGTGGTGGCCTGATATGGGATTCTGCTTATGCTTTCCACCAGGCAGAGTAGGGTTATCTTGGGAGGGCCAAACATAAAAAAAAAAGATAAAAAAACAGCATCGACCTATCTACAATACTGTTGGTTTAGTCCTGCACACACTAGCGAGACCACATATCGAATAATTTCAGTGCTATTGGAATTTATACCCTAACGTCATTTCTTTAAACATATTATTCAATTACTTTAAGTGGGTATTTTATGAATCACTTATGCTCTGAAATTCTCCTAGTCCTAAAAATATCTATATTTCATACAAAAGTTATTAAAGCTTTTGCCCTCGTTAAAGCGGCAGAAAGTAGCATGTATCCCTCTTCAAGGTCCAATCTATGTCTTTACTGAAATTCATTCTAATCGTATCAGCGACTTAGCCCTCAAAGCATAATAGACACACAGACAAAGATCACAGAGAGATACATTACCTTTGAATTAATGATATTAGTATGGATTCAAAAGTTTTCTTTAAAATAGTAATAATTAAATTTGTATGTTCAAAATTAGATGTCCCTACGAATGTATTCAAAAGTTAAACTTAAAATACATTAATAATTATTACTATTTGTAAAACGACTTGTCTGCTATTCATAATTGGAAAAATCGTATTTAATTACGTCATATTTCATTTGTAATCTTGATTTTCACATTGTCTCATGTTACAGTTCGGAATTTTATTACCCCGATCTTCACAATGCCTAATTGTTAAATTCCGATGTCTGTAATTACCCCGCCGTCCAATAAATATATCTTAAGCGCGGGTAAGTTAGACTTGTTTGAACATAATTTAGCTGTAGGTGTAATTAAACAGATAAAAAAGTCATAAACGAGGGACATAATTACATTTTAAGTTTTAATGTTCTCTATTTTATATAGTCATATGTATATATATATATATATATCTATATTTTGTAGTGTATTTTTCTTTAAAAGTATTTGTATTCTCTCACGCATAATTTACGTGCAGTAAAACTCACTTGAATTTGGATTTGCGAATGTCGGATGAGTAACCTAACAGGTACCCTACCGTATATACCCTTCATAGTTACACCCGTCAGGTAAGCTTAAACTAAGTAGAGGACATACCTGCTCTGTGGTGCAATACTCCGGTTTACCTATAAACCTCAAGTATGTGCGAGTGGGAGTTAGCACTATCAGGTAATCGGTAGTTTTGATTCCCGTTCGTAAGCTGTTATTTAAATCCTATAGATATCTATTATATTATCTATATTTTTTGTGAATGTTGTTGACTTCAAAGTGGTTGTACATTAGCCTAGCAGGTGTAATCTAAGCTAAGTAATAATCTTACGACTGTAAGCAAAACAATAATATATATATAACCATAACGTGTATGGCTGGCTTATACCCATTTTCAAATATTACCCCAGACTAAAATGATTAATAGCGGCGAGGTCTAACTGGTTAGCGGTAGACTGACGGAATCCGTATACGAAACTGGTCGATTTTCTTTATTAATATGTCCACATGATTTTCTTTCGTCCGTCTCATCCTAATAAGTTCACTATAAAAACATCAAGTTTATAAACTTTTTTACTAATATAATAATTAGAGAATACATATTATATACAATACAATAAATTAAAAAAAAAAAAAAAGTAAAGTTTTGCTTTGTGTGGAGTTTTAAAATATTTTAAACGTGGGAAACGTTGACGTCATAAAATGTTATTATCATATATTTTATAGATGAAAAAATGAATAGAAAAACGTAGGTATGACACGTTGACGCCAATTGTTTCCCTTTAACAGTTCTAAAACAAGTAAAATTATTTATTATTAAGAAAACCCGACTGCGTCAATGTCTGTCATCTTTATTATTATTTTTTAATTAAAACATGTAAGTTATATTATATTCGTAATCACCGTTTAAAAATCTTCATTTTAATACCACACTCTGTGTATTTTGAAAGCATTTTTTTGAGATTACTTTTTATCGCCAAAAAATAAAAAATCCTTATTTTTTAAATTGTTATCCAGTGTCACTCTTACGACTAAGGCGAATCTATTGACACAACTCACATAAAAATGCGACAAGCAGTTCAGGCTTTAGGGCGTGCCAAAGAATTATGCATACATACATACACTCGAAAAACAAAATCCTTCTACTTTCACAGTCAGGTAAAAAGTCCGCCACAGCGTTCAACTTTCAATATTGGCTCACTATAGCCTTTTTTAAGGTAAACAAATTAGTTTCCGGTAGAAGACAGAAGACGACCCTGACGAGAAGGTGGCGAGGATCAGCCAGTGTTACGTACACGTAACATACATACATATTTCATATTTATAGAATTTATACTTTCAAAAACTTTATTCACAATAACTTACCTACACAAACTTAAAATATGTATAAACACAATTACCGAGGCGTGGTTTCTGGGATCTTCTTGTAACTTAATTACCAAGAGGAGTGAACAAAAACAAACGCTAAAGTGGGATAAGTAGAAAACAATGAAAGTATTAAATACAGTTCACCTCAGCTTAATTACTGTAATAAATTATTTAATTAACTTTTTACACGACGGTGATTGGAATAATGTACAACTCTTATTTATGCAATACTAACTTTTGCTCGCTGCTCTGCCCGCGTGTATCTCAGTAATCGTGATAATTAGTAGTCCGTGTCCTTCCTCAAGAATCGAAGTGTTTAAATGCAAAATTTAATTGATGTCGGTGAAGTGGTTTAGCTGTGAAAGCGTAACAGACAAGGACAGAGCTACTTAGTAATTAATTATACCATTTTTGATGCACTTTCAGGATAAACTTAGTAAAATAGTAGTTTATACTTAAGATTTTTTTTTATTTATTACTTTTCTATAAAAAACTGAAAGCTCATTTGCCAGTTTTAATTTGATTCATTTCATTGAGCTTGCGAGAGCGCTCTTCCAACTAATTGAAACCTTACTATTATTTTATCAACTTACTGGATACAGACAGAGCTCCGCTCCACGTTTTCACCCTTTCATTTTCGAAACAACGTTTCAACAACAAAAGTCTAACTAAGCATTCTCACTGCTCTTGTTTGATTCGACGCGTCAAAGTCTGGCATAACATGGGTCTGTTTTCCAGACAATCATTATTCGGGAATGTTTTAGAGCAGAATAATTGAATAGGTTTCTTTTGATTTAGCACGTATCATTTTTGTCTTTATTGTCGCATTTCATCTAGAGAAATTAGTTTGTAAAATAAATGTTCCCTTCTTGGACTGTAGGTCCGATATCATCTTAAAACCTGCACATTAAAAATACAATTTTGTATATTATGTAGCACGATGAACTGCTAATTTAACATAAATCGCATTGTCTTTAAGCGTGATAGTGAAATAAATTTACGTGGCTTGCAGAATGAATTTAATGGGTCTTCATCCTCGGGATGAAAACAAATACCCAGTCTATTTGCCGGGGGTGTGGCGGGTGGACGCCCAAACCGAGGGCGGTTTTCACCCTCACTCGCGTGAATCGCATTCCGCGTGGCAGATCATCCTCACCCTTTATCGAGTGCTGTGATTTTTCATAGTCGAGAACAGGATCTGTGTATTATTAATAATAGATCGCAAAAGAGTTTTGTTTTCTACAGTTATTGAATGTTTTTTTATCGTTTTCATTCAAGTTTATTTTGGGTGCTTTTCTAATAGTGTATGCTTAGTACTATGTCTATTGATTCAGGAACTGTGTACGAGTATCGATATTTATGTGAAGTTTAAGTGTTTATTGACTAATTCTGAAGTTCAACAAGCCAGAGTAATGTGAGTACTGCTTTTGAATGTAAATAAATGAAATTTTTATAAATCAATACACTCATTCATTCATCAATTCATCATTCCGTGATTTTGTAAACGACAACATTCAAAATATACGCAATTTAGCAACATTACCAGGATAAAAAATAAATAGGTAAATAGCGTTTAGGTAAACACATACTCTACGTGTATAACGTAGAAACATGTTTTTATGAAATAGAACACATTTTTAACAAACACTTTGGAACTTATAGCCTATCAAGTCGGTACATCAACATCTACTGTTGTTAATTACGTAGGTACTGTTAAATTACGGTACTAAGACTATAGGTATCTATATTGCCATAATTTATATATTTGCACCTAGAGATATAATCGCCTTATTTGTATTACAGTGTGAGGATTTAACTACATATACACGATTGATGGCGTGTGTCAGCTAGCCACTGAATTATAGCCGACCGAATTACGATATCGCTGAAACACGATACATATCGATACAGTTGTGAATGCAATCAGTTTCAGATGGCTTTAGAAAAATGTCCATAAGACCTACACCTAAACGTATTAAAGGGTTATAATTTTTTTTATAGTATATCTATTATTATCTCTATGTTAGTAGGAGGAGTATAAAATTTGGCACAGTTAGTTACGGTTTATATAAAAGAATTATGATCGAAAATCGACTACTAGTTCATATGAAACATTTTAAAATCATTTACACTATAATAGATATCAAAACAGACAGAGCCTTTTGTTTTGATATATGTTTGGTAGTTGTATTGGTGATGAAGTACAATTATAATTCACAGTCACACAATCATTTTTGTCCTTCGAAAAAATATGTTTCTAAAATAGAAAATCATTTTCTAGAGACTTGCAAAGGAATATTCTCAAATCCTCTACACAGATATTTTTTTCATTCCTAATCGCAGATAACTCAGCTGTTTAAAGAAATGGATGACAAAGTAATGTCAAGTTTTGTCACTTGACTTTTCTCAAATATTTTATACTGCTTTTTCTAAAGCTATCGTCTAGCTTTTTTTTTTAATTTAACACAGTAGATAGGCTGTTTCTGATCATTAAATCACTTAACAGAAGATAAGTGACGACTTTATTAATCACGCTAATGTAAAAATTCAAGCGCAATAACGTTTTACGTAGGCAGTAATTTAGTATTACGAGGGATATTAAACAATCGACCGTAACAGGATAATTGCAAATTGTTTTATTGGACAAAATATTGTCTTCAATAAACACTATTATGTTTATTACGTAACATTTACCTCATAGTACCTATTCATGTTTATTGATTTTAACGTGGTACAACAACAACCGCGGGTAACACCGCGGGGCAAAGCTAGTCTCCAAAAAAGTAGCCCGAGTTACTCTTTATATCATCAGCTATCAGGCAGTGAACTGAAGCAAAATCGGTCCAGACGTTCAAGACATTAGCTGGAACAAACAGACAGACAAAAGCTTTAAAAAATAAAAATGTCAAATGTAACCTACTTTAAGATCTTAAAGTAGGTTACATTTGATATTTTGCGACGAAACCACAGCTAGGCATAATTTTTGTATTGAAGTTGGCTCTTCTTTTTTACATTTTTGTTTTATATATCATTACTTTTTGTAAAGAAAACTAGGCAGGTATTGAGATTTATAATTTTTCTTGCGTTCCCGCTGCGTGGTTTTCTTTTTTATGCTATTGTCTATATTCTCTTGAATGTTAGAGATAATAGTGCGCATTGCCCGGCAATTCATTATCTGCTACCTTTTTAATACGTTTCCTGTTAATGCTTAAATTATCCAAGTCAGGGCGATATAACGATCTCAGGCGGTTATATTCTTCTATAGATATTTTATTGAGTATTTATTTATTCAGTGAATCTCGTATATGTACTTCACTTTTATACTGGTTTAGGCACGAATAACGCTTGTCGTAATAGTATGACAATAATTTGATTCATTGTTGAGAAAGAAGCAGGATGGACATAAATGTAATAAAACAATAAATAACTAAATCGGTATTCATAAGCAGTACCTATGGTTAGGTGTTGCTGGTGAGCACTGTTATGTAGATTTACTTCTGTTCTGTGTATAATTATGTGGTGTCGCGCGCCTCCGATGACACACTGTTGGCCGGTTGTTTAGAGCGTATTACAAGTTTTTGTATTTTGTTTTATATTTTGTACTAACAAATATAATAATATATTAACAATTATTTAATTTTTATTAAATAATTGTTAATTTATTTTTATTTTTTTATTGTTTTATTTATTATTATAATATATTACAATTTAACAAGTATAATAAATATAATAATAGATATATTGGAATAGTTTCAAATATCTGCTTGTAACGGCTCCAACGCTCCATTTAATTCTTTTTTTGTACGGGCATCCCCCTATTTTTTTACCTGTTTTAATTTTTACCTACGCTTACACAGAATTACCGAGCTGAATGCCAAATTTCATCCTTCTAGGTCATTTGTAAGTAGGTTAGGTTTAAGTACAATATATCTCAGTCAGTCAGTGCTAAAATTTACGACTTTTTGACCTTCATATATAACCGTTTGAGCTACCTTCATATATATGGTGTTACCTCCATAATTTGAGCTTCTAGATGTCCTTATGGATATAATTAAACACACGTAGTTTTATAGGTTTACGTTCAAGAGTTTTTGAGTTATGGAAGGGTCAAAAGTGTCAAGAAGTGGTTCGTGTAACACTAGGCGCTGGCTAGCCAGTTCCTTTGCTTAAACTTGGCTTGACACGCTACCGCGTGTCTAAAAATGCATTTATTAAAAAGCGGTTATTTTGATACAAACAGACGCTCCAATTTTATTTATTATATGTATAGAAGTTATAAATATAAAGGTACATTTTGTAGGAAGGTAAATTTGTAAACTTACAACTTGCGATTATGAAACTCATTGCGAGTGCAGTCGCGTAAACAATTGCTGACTTGATTAAGAGACTAGTTTTAATAATACCTACCTTACTAAAATTGTCATTAATAGCTTAGATTATACGAAATGTTGAGTAAACTAAATTTAGTCCAGTTCACGTTTTTTTCCTACCTCTAAAACAGTATACACCAGAAACAAGAATATCAATGTAGTGTTTGTAGTGCTAAATTTGTTCCACTTACTATAGTTTTTAATCTGTATATATATATATATATATATGTGTGTGTATGTGTGTATATATGGATATCCCATGTATATCACGCTTTAAATTTCTACCTATATTATGTTTAAATTGCTAAAACTGTACAGGCGTGCGTGAGGTGTTGCGTTGGACAATAGCTGAACATCAGCGCTGTGGTCACTATAAGGACCGTAGCATAAGTTTAGCTGCAGCCTTTTAGCCACACACCCAGATATTTCACTATTCTTATTTTGTTTGTTTTGTATTATGTTTGTCGTTGTTTAGTCTTAGTTAAATATCTTTTTTTATTGTCTTTCTTTTGTTTATTTCGTGTGAGTGTGACTATTAAATGTATGTCTTTCTTTTTTCCTTTCTTCTTTCAATCTTAAATACGGTTTAAAGTCAATTGTTTCCAAAAGACATACGAGTATATAGAGTAAATAATTTAAATTACAATAAAAATATAAATAATAGAATATATAAAATAAACTCGCGACTGATTGTTTTACAATTTATCAAATTTAACCTATTAATTCACCACTTTGTTAAATGTTTCGTATCTATTATTTATAATGTAAACTCTTCAGCTTTATAATACTAGTATAGATTGTGGTCACTATTTCAGATGATTTCATTTCCGTAGACAGCGATTCCCTCGCGCGAATAATGTACGTGGGACGCTTTCTCTGAATACAGTAGTATTAACATCGAAACGTTGCATTTAATAGTATTATGGTTTTGTATTTTCCTACCACGGATGACACAGTGCCTCGTTGGTCTAGTGCAGCAGCGTAAGCGACTGCAGATCAAGAGATCCTGGGTTCGATTCCCGGGTCGGACTGCTCTTGGGGTTTTCTTACAAGAAATTCTAAATAGCAGCCTGGAGTGTGGAAGATTTCGATGTTTCCCGCCCGTACCTCGGAGAACACGTTAAGCCGTCGGTCATGGTTGTCATGAACATTTATGGAAATCGTTATTGGGAAGTCAGTGCCCTCAAATATACTGACTGGTTGAAAAGAAACACCGGGGTACTGCACAGGAGGTCGGGGTTCCAGAAATTCCCTTTCGCGGATGCACCTAGTTTCTCGACTTATATAGTACCTGAGACGGCATGCGATTTAAGTCGGTTCGAGTTCGACATTGCCACCGGTCGGTATTGGTATTGTACTAAATTTCCACTGGGATATAAAGTTGTTGAAGATGAATGAATTACACTATGAAAGCCAAAGATTTAAAAAGTAGCATTCTATTTTGATAGTACTTGCTTTCTTACTATGAGATAACGATTTATATATGACTCACGCAACCTCGTCTGTGAGTTTTATTGATTGTGCGTGATGTCATAACAATGGTATGAACAAATTTGCTAAAAAAGAAGGTTATACTGAGTCAACCTTAAAAGATGGACACATGGTCTTGCGGATATTTTTTTAGATCTTTTGAAGAGGAAATTATTCGGTTTGTTATTTGTTTAATTCCTTGTACCAGAGCTTCGATCCTCTTGGAGTAAGGAAATCGAAAAACTATCCTCCTGGTAAAAGAATTCAAACTAGGGCGTTATAACCCTTTCTATAATAACAACAAGGTAACTCTCAATTTGCTAGGTGGCTATTCTTTCTGTTGGGTTCACTGTGGAGAAAGGTACTTCTTTTGATGCCAGCTTCACTTAAACCTTCACTTAACCACACCAAGGTTATGAGTTACTATTCCAAACACTTTAGGTCGAGAGCGGAGTCCCTGCTTCGTAATACACGTCCAATTTTTTCTACAATTAACTAATGGCTTGCTAATTACATTCCGTTAGCGATTACTACGCGATTTCCGTATTATACTAGCACCGAACGCCGTTGTCAACTTGTTCTAGCACATATACTAGAAAATTCTATGCCTTAATGACACTTCCACACGTGAATATTACTTTCCGAACAGTCACATCTATGTTGATAAGCCCCCAATAGGCACAAACTATCAACAATCAATCAACAACTCCCAAAGTAAATTGTTAACATTACCGAACAGACTTTGGGAGGACTTTAAATAATTAATTGGGCCAGTTCCTAACCACGACGCCCGCCATTACCGACCGAATTCCCCAAACTTAGTGAGGTTAGATATCACAACTGACATTTTTCTAAAGACAAAAGGTAATTGTCTGTGTTGTTATTAAAATTATAGTTTATACTACATATACCAAATAGTCGACTTGATATCGAACATTTCACAAGGTAATAGAGCCACGCTGATTTCAGCACGAGCGACTCGGCTCGACCGGGTCAGTATTATCCTTGCACAGAAAATCAACGTAAAATAACAGCGATCGTGCTGTCGTGTTTGCGAGACCTGAGGCCCAATGATGCAGAAGCATCACTAGCCGACGATGGTGTGGGTCACCATGCTGCATTGTCTGCATTCGCAGTATGGTGACCACCACTCTTGGATTCTGCTTATGCTTTCCATCAGCCAGAGTAGAGTTATTTTGGCTGGGCAAAACATTAAAAAAAAACATTTTTTTTGCGAAATTTTACCCAGCGCACTTAGTGGGTTTTGCAACACTTTTCATTGAAACTCGCTCCTTTTTGTCGCAGCCTGATAAATTAGTGCATTCAATCAAACAGTTCAGCTTTATAATATTGTATAACATCAACATGTTCATCCTAGATCAGCAGCGGAGGCTAATAAGACACAATCGTTAACACTTGTATGGGTCAATAGATATTATTATTACCTATTGAATAGATGTTACAGTTAAGAAGAGGCCTATGTCCACTTTTTGATAATTTATAATATTATATATGGAGAACTAGCAGACCCACGCAACCTCGTTTGCGTCTCCTATTGCCCGTCGCGTGATAATTTTCCCCCCGTTTTTGAAACATTTTTCATTGGTGCTCCTCTCCTGTTGGTCTTAGCGTGACGATATATAGCTTATAACCTTCCTCGATAAATGGGCTATCTAACACTGAAAGAATTTTTCAAATCGGACCAGTAGTTTCTGAGATTAGCGTGTTCAAACAAACAAACTGTTCAGCTTTATATATTAGTATAGATATTAATGAAATAGATGGCCTTAAATTGACTGAACATTAGTTTATGGGTACATTTAGTAGTTCATATTTTTACTCATTCATTTTTCATTTTTTAGTTAAATAGTTACACCTATAGTTATTACGGGACTATGAAAAAGGGCTGAGAATTATAGTAATATAGGTAAATGTAGTTAAAGGAGTGACTCTTTCGTCATTGACCGTCTTATATCATGACTAGCTGACCCACGCAACCTCGTTTGCGCCTTATATTGCCCGTAGCGTGAAAATTTCCCCCGTTTTTGAAACATTCTTCGTTATTGCTCCGCTCCTATTAGTAGTAGCGTGATGATATATACCCTATAGCCTTCCTCGATAAATGGACTATCCAACACCGAAAGAATTTTTCAAATCGGACCAGCGGTTCCTGAGATTAGCGTGTTCAAACAAACAAACAAACTCTTCAGCTTTATATATTAGTATAGATTTGTGAAGACACTGCAAAATGTACCTACCTAATATTAACGTTAATAATGAAATAGTAATTATAACGTTATTTTAATCACAAATGACGAGTTACTATCTGATTAGATATTAAATAATAAAGCATTTACAAATAATATTTTATGTAAGACATGCCTTTTGTACTTTTATAATCACCCACAGTTCAATTATATTTATTTAAGTACATGTTATATACCAAGTGAATGCCTAATTTGTAATATCTACAAAGAAATACCTATTCAATAATCAAAATCTAAAATGTTTTCGATAACTAATGCTTAGAATTTCAATTTTTTTTTATCTCTGAGTAATAATTTGATCTTTAATAGAGAATACCACGAAAAAAGGCTTGCGGATTGCTTGAAACCCCTTTATTTTACCACTACTGGACCACACGAAAGACTTATTGCTGTGTTAATTTGCTATATTTTCTACTATGTATAAGGGATTTATTAGAACTTGTAAGAAGTTTAGGAATACATTTTAACGAATACATATAAGAAATAATTGTTACTTTTGTGCACACACACATATACGTATGTATGTACTGACTTATACATACCGGTCTCGGTCATTTATTAAATAAATATCAATTAACATACAATAATATAATTGGAGTGTCTGTTTGTATTATTAAAAAAAACGCTTTTTATTAAATGCATATGTATGTATACACGGTATGTACATGTACCAAAATAATATTTTTTTGCAATTTTTGTCTGTCTGTATATATATACATTTTGTCTGTATAAATTTTGTCTGTCTGTATACACATAATATGTATACACGGTACATATACCAAAAATGATTTATAAATAATTTTTTGCCTGTCTGTTTGTTCCGGTAATCTCTGGAACGGCTGAACCGATTTTGACGGAACTTTCACTGATGGGTAATGATATACCTAAGGAGTAACCTAAGCTACTTTTTGGACTAGCTTCGCCCCGCGGCTTCAACCGCGATACGACGGTACGGTAACATCGCAGGACTCAGCTAGTCAGTAATAAAATTAAAAAAAAACTTATTTCGACGCCACGTGCTAAAATATAGAAACTAAATTCTCGATACAATTTTTGACGTGACGCCTATCTAAGTGTTGGCAGTCATGGAAGTTTTTACTTACTTGGATGAAATGCGTGCCCTTTTACATCTTACACGGCACCAAGGCCTTTTTAGTTTGGGCACGGCCCTTAGTCTAATGTGGGACATGCATGACAATCAAACGCTAACTTCGACAACATGTCTAGCAAAGTTTTTTTTAAATCATGGCACGTATCCACTTAAAGCAACTATTCAGCTTAAACCACATTTAACGGAGACGCTCATTGTATCAAGCCACCATCGGTCACCCATCCAAGTACTGACCACGCCGCCGTTGCTTTTCCTCGATGTTTGTTTCTAATCACCGAGTGCTACTAGGCTATGAATAGGTACATGCTTATAACGTGATAATTTATTTTTTCTCACCTTATACGATTTAAAGCGATTTAATGATATTAGAGTATCTTGTTATCAAATCACTTTGCCCTTTACCCAAATCTGTTGCTGGTTATGACTTTACTTGGAATATACTTAGGTATTCAAATTTGTCAAAGTGTATGTGTAGTATCATTGTTTTTAACTTTTAACCAATTGTAATTTCTGTATCTTTCTAATTGTGTAAAACACGCACCTGCCGTAAATATCTGACGTCGCTTTCACATCTTCGCAGTTCCACGATTGTCTTTATTTTATAAGATACGTATCTTCACAACTTTTCTAAATATTTCATGTTCTAAATGCAATATTAAAACTTTAAAAACTAAATTCGAGAAAACAATTTTACATTTTTGTTATAGGCAATGCTGAAACTTATAAAAATAAACATAAAAAACGTTCTGTGAAAGAAATACAAATAAATGCGATATGTTCAAATTAATATAATAAAGAAGCTAAAGAATACTGGAACATGTCAAGCATGAAAATTTCATGTGTGCCTATATATATATATATATATATTTATACAGGATGTTATAGAAAGGCGGGATCTATTTTTATGGTAGTATAATACAACTACTAATGCAGACATATTATAAAACAAATGAATAAAACACGATAAAACTTTTATACTTTCTTTGTTTATAGGTGTATTAACTGATCCACGCAAACTTCTTCTGCGTGTCTTTTTAGTCATGCTCGGCTGTGTGATATTAACTATCCTATCTTAGCTCGCCTGCAAAACATACATTAAAAAAAGTGACAATCAAAACAATAACAATCAAAAAAGTGTTACGAACATTACAAAGAAAAGATTATCAAACTCTTTCTAGTGACACCCACAGTTTTATACGTGTTACGTATGAACCTGTGGGTGTTTAACACACAAACTAAGTAAGTAGGTCAATAGGTAGGTATGTCTGCATGAGGAAAACTGAGTTATTATTTTTCTTTTTTATAAATTTGCCCATAAATATCAAATATAATTTAAGAAAATTAATTTTGTATTCACTTTTCCAGTCTTTTACGATTCAATTGCCTACTCTCGTAATGTTATGAAAGAGTAAGCAAACAAGCTATCGCCAACCAGCATCCATGCACACTATTATTTGAGAGTCACGACTGTGTTTAAAATTTTTCAGCTGAATATTATGTATATACTATAAGTATTATGTAAGTATTATTAATAATATATTATGTATATACTAAAGTATTATGTAAGTATTATTAATAATATATTATGTATATATTATTAATATACCCTTTCCTTAAATATTTCTTTGAAAGATCGTGGGTAAACTATCGCAATTAGTTCTATAGACGGGTTGTATGCGACAATAAGTCAATTTTTATTTCGATGTCCATTAAATTTGAACAAAAAGTTAATAAGAAGGCACCCTACAAGGTATGATAAAAAGGTAGCATATGAGAACAATATATTATTAGTTATGCGGTCAAACATACGATTTAGAAAGTTGCAGGTCGGAAAATTATTGGCTCGATCTATCCAGCGCATCAAGCATTTTTAAAACTGTTTTAGTATAACCCTCTTAGTGACCGGGAAATTGGAAATTGTGAGATGTTTCCAACTCAATGGTTTTGCCAGTTAAGAATGTGATTTTACAGCGAGATAGTACGACAAACGTTGTCTTTATCAGCTACAAATACATGTAACACTTCTTGAACTTCATCTCACCATTTTACAACTACCTGTATATATATATATTTATAATACAGTTTCATTTTGAAAAACAAGAATAACAATTTAATTAGTGCCGAGTTTCAGAAACTTTCAGTGTGTTAACCAGTACCTAAAATTCTACATATTTAAGCTATTATAAGTAATAAAAAAGATTTATGGATTTATTTACACCAAGAAGGCATTAACAAGATCATTATAACTGTTTCTAATTCAATTCAAATTAATGAGTTAGCAAACAAAAAATATTTAAACTGCACAATTAAGATAATTTTCAGATTCGAAAAGCTGTCTTAAAACAGGTGAATTCTCTGAATAATGAAATTTTAAAGTAAATTTTAGTTATTATAAGAAAGTGTGTGTGTATGTGTAGAAACCACAAGTAAAGTTAAAAAAACTATAACCTGACTATGTAAAAACTTTTGAGAAATTTAATAGCCTGCGTACAATATTTGACTGGACGGTTGGTCTAGTGTAGTGGTTTAAGTGGCCCCCACGACGCTTCCTACTGCGCCAAGTGTTAAGGGTTCAAATCCTACATAGGAAAATACCTTGTGCGCTCCACAAATAATTTAGCTAAGTCTGGGTGTACTTTGTGTCCGTTTCAATTACGTTTGTAAAGTCCCAGCGACACAGGATGTATATGCCTAATGCGGAAGACGAACAAATGAATAACAGCATACTTTGTTTTACCGAGTGAGTGAGGATACCGGAGGACCAGTTCGCACCTCCCCCTCCCCACTTGTGACGCCACTGGTGTTGCGGATGTCCATGGACGGCGGTAGTCGATTACGATCAGGTGATACGTCTGCTAGTTTGCCCTCTATTCCACAAAAAAAAAAACATTTTTGTTAGTTACGTTATAATTCAAACTTTTCAAACTTACGATATATAATGTTTATGTATGTTGCAACATAAGTGATAACAAAAACTTTCCAGGAAACCAAAACAACACAATCGAAATCAGGAAACAGTCGAGTGAACAGTAAAAATAATCAGTAAAGTTATAACTAAAATCGTTAATTTAATCTAACTTTCAATTTTATCGTCGACAATAACAGAAAAATAAAGATTATAAACAAAAAGTTATAAAAATTTTCATGATTCGTTGTTTATGTACTTTTTTACTCAGTAATAACATTTAAAGCTACATTTATTACGTACCTACTACTTTTTTATCCGGACTCTTATCAACGCTATAACTCGTGCTACTATAGTTTTGGCCTCGTCGCCGCCGTTTAGGTATATGTCAGTTATCCTGGTAAAAATAGCCTATGACCTTCTTCAAGAGTCAAAGTATTTCTATGCTGAATTTCATCGAAATCGATGCAGCGGTTTAGCCATGAAAGTAAGATTTTTTTTAATCATCGTAACTGTAGTTGACTTTGGTTGACTGTCGAGCTTTAAACATATTTATAGACGTTTCAAAAACATTTTGTTTGTAAATCCTTTTATTTGGCAATTTAATCATCAAGTAAAAAATAAATCTCTCCTACTACTAGTTAATTTTATCCACAACTAATAATTTAAAAAGAAGATATCGAATTACAATGTTATTCACATTTACTTCATATTACACAACATCTTACAGGATATCGAATGATTTTTATTTTTAAACCTACTATGTATATATACCTACTCTTTGCGCTGTAGCATAATGCAGGTGACAGTTACCTGTACGACGATTCTGATTGGTTTAATTTAATTTACTACAGTTATTAATGACTAGCTCAGTCCCGCGGTGTTACCCGCGATTTACGTCGTACCGCGGGTCACGCCGCGGAGCGAAGCTAGTCTAATAAAGTAGCCTAAGTTACTCCTTATATCCTTAGCTACCTATCAGTGAAAGTCCCATCAAAATCGGGCCCGCTGTTCCACACAGAACAAACAAACAGACAGACTGACAAATTTTTTTAAATAATTTTTTTGTATGTGTATCGTGTATACATATATGCATTTATTAAAAAGCGGTTATTTTAATATTACAAACAGACACTCCAATTTTATTTATTTGTATAGATTTAATATATTGCGAATGTGGTACCTATAGCTGAAATACTAAGTCATAATTTGTAAATGGCAACAATATAAGAGTGAAACGAAATGTTACAGAACTACAAACGTCAGTGATTTAAAATAAAAACACAAAATATTTTAAGCAATGCCTTTCAAATTTTACCAGTTTTGACAGGGCTAAAATTAAAAATACAGACCATATCTGATAGATAGTTGACATAATTAATATGATAGATACGACAAATGATCTATCAGATAAGCTATCTGAACTTATATCTAACCGGTGAAAGGCTTTAGTATTTAGCTTACAAATAAAGTGTAAGTTTGAAACACACTCACAGTCATAACGTATCTTTATCACAGTAACAATTTTATTTCCCGCTATTAATGCTATCGGTCTGCCGATTGCAGCTTTTATTGCCAGTGAAAAAAATTAAACCACCCACTAATTGTTAGTTTGTTAGTCGGTTAAGATAACGCTCTGTTGTTTTATGATACGTGGTCAGTGGTGAAAACAAATTGTGTAGGGATTTTGCTTTTACAAATTAATAACTAAAACCACTAAATACATATTGCATTAAAGTATTTAAAAAGTGATTTCGACGACGGATTTCGTCATCTCCACAAAGGTTCCTGTAGTTCTACGTCTTTATCAAGGTATAAAATTAATAAGTTACTTTATAACTCATCAAATTACGTTAAATAAATATCAAACAGAAAAGTTACTGCTACTCAAATTATTTTAATAACAATATACAATCATTATCTTGTATCAATTAACACAGTTTTACACTTTTCTTTTAAAACTTATGCCGGCGATTTTTATCTACATATGTAAAGTACTGTCGGTAACAACAGTTGGTCATATCCCTTCTGTTCAAGTATTTTGTATTTTTTTTTGTCTCAAAGCTTTTCAAATGTAGAAAGTAAAAAAGTGAATGGTGTTCTTTGAAATATTTATGGTTATATTCTTAAATACAGAACTTTATTTTGTGTATTTGTCTTGATATTTTTAGAAGCCTCACACGAATGTTTGTTTAATGTTGTTGAACGATATCGAATAGGAACGTACGATATAAACAAGTGCACACAACGTTTTTGATATCAATAAGTATCGTGCTTTCGTTAAACATGAAATTGAAAATGTAGAAAATTATATTTATAAGTATTGTGTATCTAGTAAATCGTGCTTTAAATAATTAAGTGAAGTTTTACTTCTTAAACACTTGACGTTGTGACAGTACTTTTGTGCGCGACGTTGTTGTGGGCGGAGCGAGGCACGAGCTTCCATGCGCGCTCACGCACTCCACATTATATCATTTTAATCACTATTATTTAATTATTACTTCGACTGCAAAATGTTGAGGGATTACAATTGATAAGTGGAAATGGAAATAGAATTATAAGTCCCGGGACTTTGATTTGGAGGTTGTCTCTTGTTTCCGGAATTTGTAATTAGCAAGAATTCTCAAATTGAAATCGGGAGACAGTGTATTTTGTGGTAACCTTATCTTTTTAATTTTATAAAATGTATTTCATTTATACGTATAATAATTTATTAATAACTATCTATCTTTATCATGCAATTAGTTACCTTAAACTTTACACAAAAAGAACTCAAATAATCTCATCATGAAACTATGTAATTTATATTTGTAAGGCCAACTGATATAATGTAGCTCATTACTCAGACATTTACATAGATACTTTAAACATAGGTTCTCTAAAACATGTTCACATTTGCCGAATAACACTATATCCTGGAATAGATTAGGTATTGCAATCCTCGCGTATTTGAATTTCAGTTGCATGGCAGCTTTACTAAGTTGTAAAACAATGTTTGTAATGTCATGCAACAACAATAACAGCAACCGAGCTACTGGCTAACCGAAGTGAAGGTAAATATTACAAGCTAGCAACCTGGAGAATTGCAGAAGGGTTTTATGAAGTTTTGTATTACTAACTGAACCCCGCGTTATTATATGCGGTTGCTATTTTACCTTTGAAACAACAACCGCTTTACAATAGTAATTTAAAATAGTTACTCCGTAAATCGTCATCTATCTACTACTGAAAGTCACGTCAAAATCGGGCCAGCCGTTTCATAGATTAGCTGGAACAAACAGATAGACCGACACACCCGCGGTTATCGTCGTCTCGCGAGTAACGCCGCGGGGCAAAGATAGTCTAAAAAAAAGTAGCCTAAGTTACTAACTGGATCATCAGCTACCTGCCAGTGAAAGTCGCGTCAAAATCGGTCCAGCCTTTTTAGAGATTACCCGGAACAAACAGACAGACAGACAGACAGACAAAAAATTTTCAAAATACATTTTTAGCATATATACGGTGTATACATACATATGCATTGAGTAAAAAGCGGTTATTTTAATATTACAAAGAGACACTCCAATTTTATTTATTTGTATAGATATAGATTAGATTAGTACAGATTAGATTTTTATGTTATTTATTTGGATAAATAATTGGGAAGTTTACAAATTGTGAGTTATGAGTCTCAAGCACAATAATCCTTAAACAACTTTTTAAAAGGTTCATTTTCTTTCAGACTTTTAGGATCACAGTTGTGTGCATGCACACGTCTAAATAAGTATAAATAATTCGTGAAATTAAGTATGACGATAGTTCGACGACCGAATCCAGTTTACGATAGTTAATATTTGGAAAACGAAAAATAGATAGTTTGAAAGTCATTAGAGGTTTTATATTCTTTTCAACTTTAAATCAAGAGCACTGAAGACAAATTTGTATGTGACAATATTGTCTTACTGGTGATTTAGATATGAATTACGTCACATGAAATCATAAGCATTTTAGGACTAGTTTTGTATTTTTGTAAAATTATTAAACACATTTATATTCCCTCCCCCTTTATGATGTGACGTCACATATTTTATTAAAAAAATGTAACCGACAGATCCAGAGTTTTTTATAACGAGCCAAAACAAGAACGTAAGCAATTTAAACTATACACAAAACATCCCGCAGTTTTAGCCGCGATACAACAACAACCGCGCAAAACCTAGTCTAAAAATAATAACCTTAGTTACTCCATATATCATCAGCTATCTGCCAGTTAGAGCGGATATTACACAGACAGACAGGTAATACAAAAAAAATATTTTTAACCAACTTCAAAAAAGGTTTCTTACCTCATAAATTTCGACTGGGTGAACCATTTTCATCACATTTTGATGATTCTTTTTTTTATTTGAAAGCTGGTGAGGTTCCATATCAATTTGGTCCAGTTCTTAAAATTGTTTTTTTTTATTTGTGGTTATGTGATGTTAGTACCGTGTATTTAGTGAAAAGCTGTTAATTTAAAATTACAAACAGACACTTTTAGTTACTTTCTAGCCGACCCACGCAACCTCGTTTGCGTCTTTTATTGCCCGTGGCGTGACAATTTTCCCCCGTTTTCGAAACATTTTTCATTGGTGCTCTGCTCCTATTGGTCCTAGCGTGATGATATATAGCCTATAGCCTTCCTCGATAAATGGGCTATCTAACGCTGAAAGATTTTTTAAATTGAACCAGCGGTTCCTGAGATTAGCGTGTTCAAACAAACTCTTCAGCTTTATATATTAGTATAGATTTAAATTGATGTGAAGTCTCAGAAACTAACCATCCTTTGTCACATAATGTCACACATCGCTGACCTACCCCTCACCCCCCATTGTACTAAAAAGGTTACGTAATTTATAGATGTTCTTTCAAGCACAAGTTATATAGAAACATAAATAAAACGAAATGAATGCATACATTCAAAACTATACGACGACAGTGGGACTCGCATCACGAATGAAAATAAAAAGAAGTTTTGCCATTGTCTCTGGGAGGGAACCATATTCACTATTGTATGGTGGTTCTGATTTGTGCAGCTCAATAATGATATGTAAAAGAGTGTATTTAAATAATAAAACGGATCCCATACATATGTATTATGAATTCTTTAGAGGATTGCGAGGGCGTTGTACTTCAATTCCTTTTTAAGCAACTCGATTATCAAGTTGAGTTTCTCGATGAGCTTCCATTATTTCAGTTGAAAAATTAAGCGTTGTTTGCTACAAACGTAATATTTGTATGGTTACGTTATATGAAATGCATATAATTATGTAAAATTAACTCAAAGAAGTTATAATTATAGATACCTATAAGATATTATTGGATTACAATCGTTGAAACAAAATGTATGCGGTATACATTGTACAAATTATTTAATCTCAACTTGTGTGCCAGTTTACAACAAACATGATATACAAAATTAATGATGAATGATTAAGAAGTGCTTTCATTAACGTATCTTTAAAAAAAACTGGTTGACTTGATTGTTTAATGATTCGTATGAAAAATAATACTGCATAATTGATCCTCGTAGATTTTCGTGACTTACAAATTGCGATCCAAGAATATCTTAATAGGATGGTTAGTAATATATAATATATACAATGTTATAATATACTTGTAGGATGCAAAGAAATAACTAAGTAATTTGTTTATTAAAAATAATTGCACTTGTTTTGTCTTGTTTAAAGGCGAAATTAATGCCATGAGGCATTTGATCCCACTCGACCTTTAAGGTGATGTAGAAATAAGATGCAGTTGGTGCAGAAATATTGTTTGAATTTTTAGAAGTACATATTTATTTGATAAATAAGAGACTTACTACTAAATTGTAGAAATCTTACACAGCCTTTGTGATTCTTTTGTGACTAAACATCGTTGATGTAAATGTAGAGTTTCGTGAATATAGCATCTCATTTACAGTTTATTAGCTGATACAACCACTTTATTACATAAGGGCCCTGTTGTTAGTCTTATGCGTCATAGTATTAGTTTCAGTCATTGGACACGTTCTTCACTTTTATTTAACGATTTAATGGTTATAGGCCCAAATTTTTAAAAAGCGACTCAATTATCCATCGAACTTTTCTGAAACTAGTTTTAAGTTCAAATCAAATGTTAAGCTCGCTCTTATTATAAAATGCGTTTTAAGTTCTACTCGAAACTAATCTTAATAACCAATCTCAACTCAACAGTCTGTGCTCAGTTACGTCTCTGCATTGTTGACATTATTGTTCAGTGACACGCATCATTTTATATTAAACAAAACTTAATTAACAAACATAATTAATATATTATTAGTTTATATATATTACACTATATAATACACTAGTGTATCAATTTAAACATAATAATAAGAAGCAATTCACCCTGAATTAAATATTATAAATCTATACAAATAAATAAAATTGGAGTGTCTGTTTGTAACATTGAAATAACCGCCGAACCGAATAATTATTTTGTAATGTAACTAAAGTAAGGTAAAGTACAACTTTCGTCGTAATTCAGAAACATCATTATAAAATACGTTAATTTCTCCTAAAAGGCTTTAGCAATTACCACTTGAGACTAAATTGAGCTTCTCTCAAGTGAACAGAGATCACATCTGTCAAAATCTATTCCTGATTTTGACATAAACATTGTTCTAAAATAAGCTATAAACAGAGATTCATTGATCTTAACTCACTTGATTAACGATTAGTAAATCTTGTCCCAAGAGATGTTCAATAATAAAATATCTTCTTAAAAAGTAGTTTTAAAACTAGATTCACGGCTGAGACGCCTTTTAAATACGAATCAAAGATTTCGAATTGAATTTACCTGCATTTTCATAATTTTGAATTGGTAATATTTATATACTAATATGTAAAGAAATAGCTATTTCCTTTCCAAAAATTCTTTACTGAACCCTTTCTTATCCGGTTTTCGTCCTGGTCACAGCACGACTTCTGCGCTGATACACATACTAGTCATGGATAGTGGAATGATGACAGTACTCGCCTTACTTGATTTTAGCAACGCCTTTAATACCGTTGATTTTAACATCCTGCTTGCTATACTACGGTTTCTTAACATATCTCCAAGAACAAATGATTGGTTTCATAGTTACCTGTCTGGTCGCCGGCAACGTATTTGCATTGAAGACTCGATGTCCTCCTGGTACAGTATTACTGCTGGTGTACCACAGGGTGGCGTTCTATCTCCCCTACTCTTCGCTGTTTTTATAAACTCAATCGCAAACCAATTAAGTTCGTCCTACCATCTTTATGCAGATGATTTACAAATATATACACAAGCTCCGATTAACTTGTTACCGGAAGCATTCAACACAATCAATACTGACCTATTGCTTATTGGAGAATGGAGTCATAATTATGGACTTAAAGTTAATCCTGTATGCGTTATTGGATGAAGACGCAGGAATGCGTTATTGGCAGTCCCGGGATGGTCTCAAGATTTAACTGGACATAAATACTCCAAATTCCATTCAATGGGACCACACTTGAGATCAAAAATCGTGGAATCTACATAGATTATAATACCTTATCTTGAAAGATATTTGCTTCTGCCGGGTCTTTGCGCAGACTGCGTAACTTTCTCCCGTTTGCAGCTACGGCTGCACTTGCACAAGCACTTCTCCTCCCAATTCTCGACTATGACGATGTCAGCTATCTGAATCTCAGCGAAGCACAACTTGATAAGCTTGAGCGACTACAAAATATTTGTATACGATTTGTATTTGGACTACGAAAATGTAATCACGTCTCTGAATTCTGTCAAATGCTCAAGTGGTTTCCGTTTCGCTCTCGCCGGAATACTCATATCCTTGTTTTCCTTATAACATCTTGTTTAATCCTAAAGCCTCCACACACATGACAAATGTCTAAGGTCATCTGAAAATTTGAGACTGGGCATTCCTCTGCATTCCACAAAATTCTATGACTAGTCCTTTACTGAATATATACCTTTTATGAATGCATTGCCGATAAATATCAGGAAAACGAAAACAGTAAATAGTTTTAAGACTATGGGTTCATAAATTTTATAGGTAATTACTGATTTAATCTCGTCATAACTGTGCGATTTGAACGTTTTCCATTTTCATATGTGATAAAATTTAATGATTATAGTAATTAGTGTATTGAAATATGTTCGCGACGTATGTCATATATGTGTATGTATGTGTGTGTAAATAGATATAATAAATAAATAAATATTTCGGACATCTAAACACACAACGCCATCTAGTCCCAAGCTAAGCAGAGCTTGTGTTATGGGTACTAGACAACTGATATAAATACATATATACTTTTTTTTTTGTAAATACATACATATTATACATAGAAAACACCCAAACTCCGAAACAAATATTTGTAGATCTTACAAACATTTGGTTCGACCCGGGAATCGAACCCGAGACCTCATGATCAGCAGTCGCACACGCCAACCGCTAGACCAACGAGGCAGTCAATATATGAAGATATATGTATATATGCCCGATTATATTCATAACAATTAAAATAATTCTTTACAATTGATTGCATCGTCAACTACTGTGTCGCCGAAACATTTTGACATCCTAAGGTTGCCTGGAAGAAATTGCTTTTGGCAATAAAACTGCCCTTTGTACATTACATTATTATTTTGGTCATCTTATGTACTCTCTTGAAAATATGTAAAACGGTGTACAAATAAAGAGTTTTCTATCTCTCTATCTATCTAAAGAAAGTAAGGGAGTATGGAATTTGGTACAGTTAAAGTTTATATGAAGGAGTGCAGACAACAAAAATAAATGGTCGGATTTCGATCACTAGGCGATTGCTGCTATCTTTTAATATTAATTAGGCACCGTTATAGCTTGTATGGAAGAAGAGGGCAGAAAATTAAAAAATAAATAAATGAATTATGATCGAATTTCGACCACTGGGCGACTACCAGTTAGGAGAATAACCTTAAGTATTGGTTTCCATAATATATGTTTTAGATTTCTAACGCAGTATTTAGGAACATCAGCACTGTACAGTTGAAATCGTTGAATTTATTTAACTTAATACGACCTTAAATACTGCAAAAAATGGTGATGCTCTTTTTTGCAACACTTTGGACTATAATAACAAAAGCGTCAGTTCAAAAGTACACCTGAGCTTTATAATAGACCTACCACACGCGCAAGTATCACCACAGTCTTGCCTGCGCAGGTCGGCTTGTACTCGGAACACCGTGCGTGTGGTTGGTAAAACTGTATGACGCGACAACCCCATGAGCATTTTTCACTTATTTAAAATTTTGCCTGCACAAGCTCCGCCTGGGCGTACTTGCCTATGTGCGTGGTTGAATGTTTTCTGTTCAAGCCGCAGTCGAGGCTTGTGGTGATAATGAGTTTATATATTCTATAGATTTAGTTTAACAAGTGTATTGATGTAATATTTTTATATTTATTATTATTTTTATTTTAGTAATTCACAGTAGGCATTTTCATCCATCCTCATCCCATCATCAGTAAATAATTTCGCCACTCATTTGCGTCTTCTCTTAAGTCCTTTAATAGTTTTTATGCGAATTGATTTTTCTATTTAACAGCCATCCCTTTGTCCACTTCGATTAGTTACGCTTTGACTTCTATATAGTATTTTTATTCATTAGCAATCATTGAAAAAATACTAGCAGAAGATAGTTGTTAGCTAGTTAATAGATCCTCATTGGGAAACATTGTTACCATGCCGACGATTTTGACAAGAATGAGGCTTGTTCCGTGTGGTAGCTACCGCCGTGTTCAAGTATCACGACAGTTTTACCTACGCAGTTAAAAATGTGGTGATACTTGCATGTGTGGTAGTCCCATAACAGGTACATAGATATTTTAGCTAATATTGGCTATCGTTACACTGGCTTTGCTTATATTTGAGAACATTTTTATATTATAATAATATGTAAGTACGTCTCGGGTAAATAAATAAGGTGAGTCGCAGTTCTGTATCCTAAGCAGCTACAGTTTGAGCTAATTTTTTAATGGGTACCTACTTTACGTTTCTAGATAAAATCTCACATAAGACATATTTTACGTATTACATTATATAACATCCGGAACAAAGGCCCGAATTCGCATCAAACAAAAGTTTTTTGTTGACAGATCCCGAAGAATCCCGTTCTGGTTACTTGCAAAAACTTGCCTCTACCAATGTACCGGAGGGTCATACCGAGTTCATGATCAAACAGGAAATGAACCTTGCTATATGAGAAAGAGAGTCCATTTCTGCATTCAGGACGGATACAGAAAATATGTTGAAGGAAAGAGAGAGCTCGAAGGGTTCCCCCGCCGGCCCCGACGAGTGTGCGGGATGCGGGGGGAGGATACAAGACAGGTGAGGCTTTGCTGAGTATAATTTTCTTTGACCTTGATGTTTAAAATTATATTTTAGGCATATTAAAGAATATTGATATCTTTAAAATTAAATTTTAACTGTGATCTTGGGTCGAAAATGATAGGCTCATTATATATGTGATACAAAAGTATCTAAAACGCATTTTCATATGAGTACGCACTAATTACACAAATTACCAATAGCATAAGCATTTAACTCTGTCATTGGATATCAAAATAAACAATCAAACATGAACACACACACACATGTTATACAACGTAAACAAATTTGTTGACCATAGAAAAGGGTAAGCGAAACAAATTTTGTAGATTAAAAAAACACAGTTAATGCTGACCTTTTAGTCATTCATGTAAATTCACGTTTTTAAATTTTTGTTTCACACTGATTTGTCCTGAGAGCGAGTTAAATCGACGAATGAATGCGTTTGCCATGCACAAAAAATAAAGTACAGGAAAATTGAAGTTTTGTTGGTTCCTCTCCATAGGAATGATCTTTTGGAATCGCGTAACTAGAGTCAGTAATGTAACGTTTCGAAAGTGGCTGAAAAGGAAACGATTTTGAAAATGAAATATTTTTTGTATTCATTACATTTTATTTACACATTGCATTTCTTTTATCCTAATCAGTTTCATTGTCATGTAGGTACTACTTACTTGCCGTTGATCGACAATGGCATGGCGCCTGTCTGCGCTGCTGCGAGTGCCGTCTGCCTCTGGACACAGAACTCACCTGCTTTTCCAGAGATGGAAATATCTACTGCAAGGAGGACTATTACAGGTAAGGGAACGAGCTTCGGTCAGGAGTTGAAAGCTTTTGTATAGAATCAAGGTATGTAAATAAACTGGCAATGTTAACGAATATTAAATGCAGGTCTTTTCGATGAAGTTCTATTTTATAGATATGGCGTTCATATTAATCTATTTTTTTTTAAGAAACGGTTATAAGGTAAATTAAATTAAAACGATTGTTGATTTTGTAGAGATAAAACTATTTTAAAATTAAGTAAATCTATTTTGTTAGAACTGTTATGTTTTGAAATAAAATGGCTTAATAGCTTCAGCTGATACCTACAGATATATTAACTGTTTGTTGTAACGAAAACACGTTCCCTACATCATTGTAGTTATTATTTCTATATTTTTCTATAATAGGCTCATGTTCTAATCATCGTTATATTGAACAAGTTTCTTGTTTTACTCTGATACTATTGTCATCATTAAATTTCGTTGTTTTTCGATAATGAGGTACAGCCTGTACTTGTTAGTTTTGCAATGCGAATTTCTTTTGTGATTGGCTTTTGCGAATACCCTGCGATGGAGGCTTATGAAAATGTTGCTGCTGTGTTTTGTAATCCTAATTTTAAATCTTGTGTAGGTATAGGTATGTAGGTACAAACCTTATGTAAGTAGATTTTTGTCGTGGTTTAAAAATAAACTTAACTTTATATGAAGGAAAATACCCCAAAATTTCATGATTCAAATTGGTAAAAAAATAACGAAAGTGAATTATTAGGCCTTTATAATGAAAAACAAAACAGGCGCTGTGGATTCGACAAGTACTCATAAGGCCCTCGACGGCATACAACTTTAAAGGGAATAAACAAGACCGAAAACATACTTGTGAAAAACCAAATTTCCTAGTCTGTTGTCGTTAGTTAAAACGACAATAATTCCGTACAAACAAAATATAATGTTTAACTTCTGATATGTGCGTTTGGGTAAAGGGAAATTTGATAAAACATCACTTGCATCTGGACACCAATTACGAAGTAAGTTACTGTCACTCAAACTCACAAACACTTGCGTTTTCCCACACTCGAGTATGAGGAAAATTTGTTTTTATTGACCTCAATGTTTGTGTTCGACGATTTGGAATAATCGTAGCAATAATTATAAAATAATTGTACTGATTTTTTTTGACTTCCTAAATAGAATAAGATTTTCAACTCTTTTGCATTAACTTTATTTGTTACCACGGAAGTTAGTCTTTTATTTAAGATTACTTCACTCACTTTAGAACTTTTTTTTTGAAAAGAGGAATTAACCTACCATTTAATCTCCATAAAATGGTGAATCGAATTTTCTGATCCTGAAAGTAAACTACTAGTTTAGTTTACTACAATTCACGGCATAGGGATGGTTGGAATCAGTGATATTTTTTTATTATAGCTAGGTGGCAGAGTGCAAAATCATTAAGTACGTATTCTGTGCCTGATGAAGAAATTTGCTGATTTTCCTCTTTATATCTGCAATTCTAATTCAAAACTTCTGTTCTATAAAATTAAGCTTATTTTAAAACTTCACACTCCTTTTTTCATCTTCTTGACACCTTAAACAACTGTCAAAACATGAAACCTGTGGTATAATTTGCCCCACCGCACCCTTCTTAAACTGGACATATGCTGTAATTGTTGACGCATGGGGGAACGTTAATATTTGTGATAGCTATTGATTGATTATCCCTATAGGGTTGTTTACTAACTTTTGACAAGTTACAAATAACAAATTATCGGTGTAGGTAAATCGGCTAATTATAAACACATATTTTGTTGATTAATGGTTATCGTGTTAATAAGGTTTCAGAGATTCATTATATCGTGGGTAAACGAAGACAAATGTTTTAGTTTAGAGATATAACTGACTATCGTTCCGTCGTTTCAATTAAAAAATCAGCTGGAAAAGTAGGTACAAATCCTGAACTTTAGTATTAGGCAGCAAAGCTATAAGTTTGGAAGCTAATAAGCTTTTGTGATTTCCCCATGGAAATTTGGATTCAATTGCCGTTAATTAGGACGCCTAAAACTTGTTTGCCCAAAGTTACGTATAACAATACAAAGTTAGGTACGTAAACTGTGTAAAGTTATAGTGCTGTCGGTATAGTAGTAGTTATTATATTTCAAGTTTCTCCTACGAAGGTCGATCTAATAATCGGTGGCACCTTCAAACTCTTAGGTGTACCTACCTAGTTTCAAAGTTACATCAAACAACTATTATCTAAAGTCATTTCGTATCTCAAGAAAAACGATGCGTTGAATTATTCATTTTACAAAAAGTGACAAATCCTGTTAATTTATATAAAAACACATATAAGTACACATAATTGTTTTTGGTCTTGTCTATTTTACTACTATAACCTTAACCTTGGCTGCATATTGTGGGCGTTTGAAATCCACAGTTCCTACAAATCTGATATAAGTATCCCAAGGTGTGTGTGGCTGTGTATAGGTCATATTTTTCAACCTCCAATTCACTTTTAATCGTGAGTTGATTTCTTATGCGGCAGAACAACCTTTGCCGGGTTAGCCAACAAGTCTTTTAATATAACGCTATGTCAAACCGCCATAGCAACCCCATTTTCTCTTGTTGCAGGCTGTTCTGTGTGAAGCGCTGTGCCCGTTGTGGTAACGGTATCACTGCCAACGAGCTGGTGATGCGTGCGCGTGACCTCGTCTACCACTTGACTTGCTTCACGTGCACAGCCTGCGGGTCCCAGCTGTCTAAAGGCGACGTGTTTGGAATGAGGGATGGCTTGGTGTACTGCAGGCCGCATTATGATTCGGCCTGTCTTGATGAGTACTGTGATGATGATTTGACTAACGTTTATAGGTGAGTATCTTTTTAAAATGTTTATCTTATCTTTGTATTGTACTTATGTTTGGACAATTATTAATATTCATAAATCAATAAACGTCTTTGATTAAAAGATATTCATAGAACAGTTTTTAAAGTTATTTTTTAGATTAAGCTCGTTAGTTTACTCTTAGGGATTATTTTGAGACATTAAGTTAGAATTTTGTCCTTCAGCAAACTATATACAGCAAACTGTCGAGAATTGATAACATTACAAAACAATATGTGAGCGATAGAAGGGGTCATAAGATCAAATAAAGTCGAACTAAAACTTACTTTGCATGGTTAAAATTATGGTTTTTTAATATAATAACAGGAAACTGACCTGAAGTTGCGATAGGCGTGAGTTATACAAACACGCGTTCAATATATTTTTATTGTTTTTTATTTACAACAATCTTGCAGTTAAAGATTAACATCGAGTACGTATATATGTATGCTAGCTTTGTTGTGTGTGTTGGTTATCGCGGTAGCTTATGTCTTTACTCAGAACTTAAAGGATCTTCATTGTAAATTTTATTCAAATCGTTTCGGCCGTATGTAACAGGCAAACTAAACAAATTTTTTTCTAATTAATAATATTACAAATTATTGCCGGCGGCTCTCATTGAATGTATATCGGTTATCGCGACAAAAGTAGCCTATGTCGTTTAATATCCAGTCGGTTCATCGGTTTAGCCGTAAAAGCTTAACATACAGAGTAACTTTCGAATTCATACTATTAGTATGGGTAGTAAGGATTTGAAGCATTTTATAAAAGCGTGGTTGTCGTGTGATAACAAACAGGTCTTTCCTTTGTTTTTCACCTAATAGTTAAGATGGCGGATGGCGGCGGAGAGGCAATCGGCTTTTTTTGAGTTGCAGTTTTCATGATGATGATGGGAAAGGTGAAAACCTACCACCAGATAACTATCTCGTTTACTATTTATGTTAGGTGCACATTAAGGTTTAACCGTAAAGTTTAAAACGGTTTACAACCTCAATAATCCTGAAAAATTACCATCTATACACATTTAAAACATAAAAAATATTATTGAAATTATATAGAAAAAACTGCAGTGATGTTTCTAACAAAAGAGCAGGTCGTTATCCGTGCATGTGTTTAGAAAAATTGTCACTAAATTATATAACCTACACCTATACCATCAAGCTATAATAAAAAAAAAAAACCTCCAACGCAGGCACTTAATCGTACGCCAAAAATGCCTTACAGCATTTTGAAAAAGATTTGATATCTTACACTGCTAAATCGACATTAACCAAACTTAGCTAAGAACCGCAAGGAAACTGGCTTTCAAATGTAAAAACCGTATCGAAATCGGTCCATCCGTTTGAGCGCTACGATGACAGACACACATACACTCAGATAGAAATACCTATCTCTAACTTATAACACCCCCTTATTGCATCGGTAGTGTATAAAATGCTAGTGCATATTCACTCTTCTATACTCCTAAAACTAAATGTATTTTATAGATAATGATCAGTCATGAAGATATGAAGTCGTAAAATATAAATCAACAAACTGACCACTCCATTTCTAATATGTATTACCATTCTACGCCCAATACTATTTCTCGGAACGACACGTTGAAGGTTAATGTTACTACAACTCGATATTGAATGATGTACACGATAAAATTCTACGAATATGCGACGTGTACTAATTGAAGGACTTGTAGAGCAAAGTGTAGAAAGTAGTTTGTAAACAGTTCATAACACTATCTAGTAATAAGATATGTGTTTTCCCGGAATAACGAATACAATATACCTACTCTGACAAATGCCCCCGGGACGTAGTATGAAGGATTTATTCCATACTTCAATCTTTTCTCATTTTATAATACTATAAAATCTAAGTACTATTTATTTGTACGTAGAACTTCTTTGAAGTATTATATCGTATCGGGTTGGCATTCGCAATTCAGTCTGCGAAAAACCTTCTCCACTCAATCTTTATTTCCTCTTTCAAAACTGGGAAAAAAAACACAACTTATTGTGGTCGTGGCGTGGTTCGTCTTAGAGTTATGTTATGTTTGAGTTTGTTTATAGAAAATTGTGCCGCAATTCGGAAGATCGCGGTTTACAAGTGCCATGTGTTTAATGTAATTTTCTATCGATTTCAAATTTTGTCAAATTCTATACATATAAGCTGCAAGTGGGACTAACAGACATTTTAACTTTCCCATTATAAGCTGTAGGTATTAAAGCGATCAATAGTTATTACGTACTAAAACTGGTTAACACATTCGAGACAACATTATACAGAAACAAAAAAAAAAAAGAAAGGTAGAGTCGGTATAAAACATAGGTCGTTATTAAATCATCGACCGTTCCATAAAAGCCTACAAAATAGGGCTACCTTATATTCGCCAATTAAAGCTAAACTCCTTACTAATAGTTACAGGAAGAATTCAAACAAATTCTCGAAAGTTTGTCAATCAAAATTCCACCTCAATCCCATAAATATTGCGGCGCAAAATTAATTGGCAGTTTTGTATCCAGGTGTCAAGATCTACACAGTGAAGGTGATTCTCCATCGCAGTTTTACAACGGAGGACCTGGACAAAAAGGACGGCCTCGAAAGAGGAAAGTTACTCAATGTTCCCCAGACGACATGCAGACCCAAACTATGAGAATGGCCAACACTGCGTTAGGTGAGCTCCATAATATAAATTTATACCGCGATGCGAACTGTATCTAATGCGAATTAAATTATATTTTTCGTGTGATTACACATTTTTAAAGTATAATTATACCTAAGCAGTCTTAACAAGCTTTAAAAAACTCCCCAGCTCCCCTTTGAACTCATCGTGACTTGTAAGAAAATGAAAATACTTATTACGGCTGCGTTGAGATGCAGACCCTTCGGCCCCAGACGTTATACATATTTCATAGAAATCGCTCGCTCAAAATTTTAGCAGAAACCTCAGCAGGGAAATTCGAGCGCCTACCTACCCTGATGTCCCAGATGTCAATTCATCCCGTGCCGTAATCACGACTAATGAATAGAAGACGCACTGTCAAAAACGTCTCTGTCCTTTTCTGTCGCCCTTTTTAACCCCAAGCTAGAGGGAGAGGTATGTGTTTACGGACCTTGGGTCGTCAGTCAGGGTCGGTTTGGATTATTCTCTATAACGTCGAAATGCGAGGCACTCATTGAGGTGAATTCAGGTTCTGTTGACTTGTCGACCCGATTAATAACGGCGTTAAGCTGAATGGGGCAAGGCATAAACATAGTTAGTTGTGAATATGTCAGTTTCGTCAATATTAGTAATGGTTTACTCATATATAGCTTCTTTCAATTTAAAATTTCAATCATTCTCTAAACGATAGGCAATCTTTTTTGCAATTTTGTTTTTGGTCCCGTTGTAGGGAATATAAAATTGTAAGTATATATTTATACTGACATCTGATATTCTTTTAAAATATCCATAATGAGGTACATAATGCTCCAATAAACAGGGGAGGGTTGGCGAAATAGGAAGGGCAAGTCGGGAACTGCGCTGCTTCAAAATTTAATTCATCTACTTATGTAGTTATAAGTAGGCAGGTACTCTTTAGTCTTTTGTGGGTATCTTTATTGTTTTAAAATAATTGCATGTTGAATGTGAATAAATCTTCGGTTTCAAGTCTGTGAATGATGAGTCTATTATTGAACATTGCGCCATAAAACAGTGCCACAGTCAAAGCTTTTTCCTTTTTACGGATTTAGATTTTTTGTTTTGAACAATGATTTGAACACCTGTAATAGACATAACAGTCAAATTTCAATTATAATTCATTGCATTTGAAACTTATATATTTCACTACTGCGGTATCGCTCGAACCTCGAAATCGGTTCGAAGCTGGACCTGACCTAATAAACAGAGAACATTAAAAAATATACATACAGTGGAACATAGAACCTCCTTTTTTCGAGTCGGTTAAAAAAAGTATTTTAGATCCATATTTTAGGAATGATTAGCTTATGCCCGCAGCTCCGCTCGCGTGCATTTCGGTTTTTAGTATGTCCTTTCTCAAGAATCAAGGTATCGTCAAGCAGGTTCATTTAAGCGGGTTTAGCTGAATTTTGTTATAGATATAGAGTGTAGACTAATCAAGAATACTAAAAAACTGCTATATACCTATTTGTAATGTTCCAAATATGTACTACCACATATAATTAGTATATCTGTCTAATTGGTTAATAAATGACTATTAAAACAGACTTTTTAACATATCTATGACTCCACGAACTAATTAAATTTCTAAGAAACTATTTAAAAAAATATCACCACAGCAAATCATGCTCGCATTAGTAGTAAATGTTTTGAAGATAGGTAATATGTTATAACAACAAAAAAATCGGTTTATCAAAGAAGGGGTTCTTCGGTAAGCTGTAAAATTTTAATCAAGTCACACGTACTTGACCCTTCATATCGCACTTTCCTGCCTATACCGCATCATGTTGGTCCAACAGCGCTACTTGAGAAGCGCACGTGACTTCGATAATGAGAACCATAAGTACCCTCCAGTTAGTGACGTGCTTTATCGATCATCGTAGAATCGATTGGGAATATCACGGTGCGAGCGGTTTGTATGCAAATAGTGATCTAAAATTGGCCGCATATTTTTATTTATAGGATTATTTTGAGTTTATGTTCTTTGTTTGTAATGATTGTATAATTTATTCGATTGTTTTGTTTCGCAGCTATTTATAGACTAACATTAGGTATTACGGTACCACACATATACAAGAACAAGACTCTTACTGATCTTGTATATGTTTGATACCTAATGTTTATAGCATTAATATAATCATGGTCATATTTAAAACGAGTCTCCATAAATATCTTTTATAAACAGGCTTGCCTGTTTACCAGGACGCCTACCTTTAGTTTCACATAAAAGAACACAACAGTAAAACGGGAATATGTAGACTTATGAGAATTCATTAGAAGAGAGTATAATAAGTCCGGATGAGCAATGAACCAAGTATATAAAATGAATTTGTGCACATCATTAGTACTTAAAGCTTGTAACCCGCAACATTTTTGTCTCGAGGAAAAATAGTCATTATATGGCTTTGTTGACCTTCGAATTCAGTAATTCAGTTCGACCTCAGGGTTCAGGTGAAACTGGTTGAAGTAGAAGCCGACCTCAAATTAATCTTGGGTATAATAAATACTGAAGTTGACATGACTTTGTTGTTAACTACATAAACAGTGAAATACTTAACACCTATTCATTATCAGTTACATTAACTACCAATGGCGTGTTGATTAGTACTTTCATCATCATCAACATCCTTTGGCATTCCACCGCTGGACCTAGGTCTCCCCTTGGAAAGTAGGATTTGGTATACCGTATCACGCCAGTCAGGTCAAGTCGGTATACGGTTTGTGCCAAGTTTTCCTTCTCTTTGCAATGCTGTTGTTGTCCTACATAATTTGCTATCTTAGTCACCTCTTACGATACCCATGGAAAGAAAAGGGGTGGAAATCCATATTCTTAATGTGTCACCACACGGCATAATACTTTAATTTCCTAATACTTAAATGTAGTTTGATATAAATGTCCAAGGTCGACTGAAGTGATAAGTTACCGTAAACCAAACTCACTCCCCCTATTTCTGGGGAAGGAATTCAAAGAGTGACAATATACTGGTGACGGTTGTGTTGTAGATATAAGTGGGCAGCCGTAGTCACATACGTATAAAAAAAAGTAAAAACTAAAACCCAACTACATCAAAAAACGACGCTGAAAAAGCATGAAACAAGTTTCAAAAGCCGTAGTCACGCGTTGTTAAAGTGTTAGGGACTATGGTACATAATTAAGTTTCAAAAGCCGTAGTCCATGTAGTGTAATGTACCATAGTCCATAACACTTTAACAACGCGTGACTACGGCTTTTGAAACTTGTTTCATGCTTTTTCAGCGTCGTTTTTTGACGTAGGTGGGTTTTAGTTTTTACTTTTTTTATTTAAAATGTTTTGGTGCCTCTATAATATTAATTTCTTTGCAAAGTATATTTTAAATAGGTACCATAGAAATATCACAATTATCGAATAAATACGGACAAAGTTACGAGAAAATGCTAATAATATATCTATACTTATAAAATAGTAAGTCCTGACTGACTGATTCATCATCGCCGAGCGTAAACTATGATAGTTAGGGCTATGAAATTTGGTGAGTAGGATCCTTTTATTGAGTAGACACGCACTAAGAAAGGAATTTTGGAATTTCTACCCCAAAGGGGGTGAAATAGGGGTTGAAAGTTTGTATGGAAGTCCGTCATTTTTTAAGTTAGAAACCTGAAACTTTACTTTTGGGCTGCTGATAAAAAATTTGTAAACACGTATTTCAGCGTTTTTGAATATTCAACCCCTAAGGGGTGAAATAGGGGTTGACATTTCGTACATAGGTTAGTCTGGAAGTCCGTCACTTTTAAAGTCTGAAACATGAAACTTTATTTATGTGTTACTGATTTAAAAAAAGTAGAGACGTATTTGAGCGTTTCTGAATATTCTACCCTTAAGAGGTGAAATAGGGGTTGAAAGTTTGTATGGAAGTTCGTCATTTTTTAAGTTAGAAACATGTAACTTTATTCATATGCTAAGGACTAAAAATGAGTTAATACGTATTTAAGCGTTTCTTGGTATTCTACCCCTAAGGGGGTGAAATAGGGGTTGAAAGTTTGTATGGAAGTTCGTCATTTTTTAAGTAAGAAGCATGAAACTTTATTTTTAGGCTACTGTTTAAAAATGAGTAGATACCTATTTAAGCGTTTATGAATATTCTACCCCTAAGGGGTGAAATAGGGGTTGACATTTCGCATATAGGTTAGTCTGGAAGTCTGTCATTTTTGAAGTTCGAAACATGAAACTTTGTGTTCGGGCTACTGACTAAAAATGAGTTAATACGTATTTCAGCGTTTCTTGATATTCTACCCCTAAGGGGTGAAATAGGGGTTAAAAGTTTATATGGAAGTTCGCCATTTTTTAAAGTTAGAAACATGTTACTTTATTCACATGCTAAGGACTAAAAATGAGTTAATACGTATTTAAACGTTTCTTGGTATTTTACCCCTAAGGGGGTGAAATAGGGGTTGAAAGTTTGTATGGAAGTTCGTCATTTTTTAAGTAAGAAGCATGAAACTTTATTTTTAGGCTACTGTTTAAAAATGAGTAGATACCTATTTAAGCGTTTATGAATATTCTACCCCTAAGGGGTGAAATAGGGGTTGACATTTCGCATATAGGTTAGTCTGGAAGTCTGTCATTTTTGAAGTTGGAAACATGAAACTTTGTGTTCGGGCTACTGACTAAAAATGAGTTAATACATTTAAGCGTTTCTTGGTATTCTACCCCTAAGGGGTTGAAATAGGGGTTGAAAGTTTGTATGGAAGTTCGTTATTTTTAAAGTTAGAAACATGTTACTTTATTCATGTGCTAAGGACTAAAAATGAGTTTATACGTATTTAAGCGTTTCTTGGTATTCTACCCCTAAGGGGGTGAAATAGGGGTTGAAAGTTTGTATGGAAGTTCGTCATTTTTTAAGTAAGAAGCATGAAACTTTATTTTTAGGCTACTGTTTAAAAATGAGTAGATACCTATTTAAGCGTTTATGAATATTCTACCCCTAAGGGGTGAAATAGGGGTTGACATTTCGCATATAGGTTAGTCTGGAAGTCTGTCATTTTTGAAGTTCGAAACATGAAACTTTGTGTTCGGGCTACTGACTAAAAATGAGTTAATACGTATTTAAGCGTTTCTTGATATTCTACCCCTAAGGGGGTGAAATAGGGGTTGAAAGTTTGTATGGAAGTTCGTCATTTTTTAAGTAAGAAGCATGAAACTTTATTTTTGGGCTACTGTTTAAAAATGAGTAGATACCTATTTAAGCGTTTATGAATATTCTACCCCTAAGGGGTGAAATAGGGGTTGACATTTCGCATATAGGTTAGTCTGGAAGTCTGTCATTTTTGAAGTTCGATACATGAAACTTTGTGTTTGGGCTACTGATTAAAAATGAGTAGATACGTATTTAAGCGTTTCTGGATATTCTACCCCTAAGGGATGAAATAGGGGTTGAAACTTTCTATGGAAGTTTGTCATTTCTAAGTTAAAAACATGAAACTTTATTCATGTACTACTGATTAAAAAGGAGTAAAGACGTATTTAAGCGTTTCTGGATATTCTACCCCTAAAGGGGTGAAATAGTCATTGGCATTTCATGTATTGGTTAGTTTGGAAATCCGTCATTTTTTTTAATTTAGCAGCCTAACAACTTTCGTTTTCATGGTTCTGATTACAAACAGATGAATACTTATATCAGTATTTATGCGAATTCTGCTTCTAAAGGGGTTGAAATATGGGTCGAATGTTTGTATGAAAGTTCTTTTAAATGGGATAATGATCAAAAATAAATAAATAAATACGTTTAAAACATGAATAAATTACTGATACATTCTTTTACACAGTTTTAATTAAATGCATATGATCAACTTCCACGCGAGCAAAGCCGCGGGCAACAGCTAGTTATATATATACGAAATGTACAAGTAACGCCCTTTCTAATGGTACCAAACACGACATATTTTTCTAAAAATTTATTTTTTAATACTGTACTTTATGTCGGCTAGAGGGCGCCACATTAGATTCAGTGACACATCATATAGCCTATAACAACACCTCATTTGTCCAGTTCTAATGAGTAGTTAAGGAGCTATGAGGGAATAAATGAACATACATACATACATAGCCTGTCAAAATCATAACCCTCCTTTGGCTTTGTCGTAGTCGGGTAAAAATTGATCATTCTGATTGCTTGACCTCTCCCGGGTACCATAAAAACCGCATTAACAGCAACTTTGCCAAATACGTATTTCTAGACATAACAAGCGATCCAAGCATTTGCCAATGCCAGCTTACTTTTTTTTTGATAATTTCATTGTAAGTACGTCAAAAGCAACATCACTCATAATTACGATAGTCCTACTAAATCTACGATTTACGTAATTCGTTTAAAAAGCAGATGTATAACATTTGCCACCAACGAATAGCTACCATAAAATTATTTTAATTAACAAAATTCGATGGAAAAAAAGTTATAGCCGACTTTTGGAATGACATATTGATTTTATCAAAGACCCTTAAAACTATGGTTTTTAGCATTGATAAAATTACATCTTTTTATAATGTTCCATATGCTGATTTTCTTAAAGTTCAATTTCAATCGTACTCCTACTTTTTATAGAAAAATTAAAAACGTGTTTGTGGTCAAGAGGCAAACAGCCGCTTTTTGTTTTCTCCATTGATATTATAGAGGATGTGTTATAAAATAGGTTGATTTCTTAATGGGTAGCTTTAGTTTCAATCATACATTTAAGCGAATACTTTAAGTTATTCCATGCTTAGTTGAATCAATTAATAAACTCATTTATACCAAAATGTATGTATTTGGTGCTAAAATTACTATAATTGAGACTTGTGTACCTGTGATTTCTACTAAGTGTTTTATCTATTCTATACAAATAAATCAAATTGGAGTGTCTGTTTGTAATATTAAAATAACTACTTTTAAAGGTTGCGTAACCGTAACTTGGTCAGTAGAGTATTCTGTGAACCGCAATAAGATTTTCATACAAAATAGAAAAAAGCAATAAATTTTGGGGGTTCCTCATACTTAGAACTGAAACTCAAAAAGTTTTTTTTTCATGGCACCCATCCGTGTGGGAAATCTATGGATAGGTCTTCAAAAAAGGTATTAAGTTTCTAATATCATTTTTTTCTAAAGTGAATAGTTTGCGCGAGAGACACTTCCAAAGTGGTAAAATGTGTGTGAGTGTCCCTGTAACTTCTAAAATAAGAGGATGATAAAATAATAAATTATGATTAACTTCCACCATGCAAACTTCCACCGAAAATTGGTTTGAACGAGATCTAGTAAGAAGTTTTTTTAAAACGTCATAGATCGTACACCGCAATTTACCTTTCATTCAATCAACTCAAATATACAATAAAGAAAAATAAGTTATATTATGTTACTTGCTGTTACGGAATCCTTCATGGGCGAGTCCGACTCGCACTTGGGCGCTTTTTACTAAATGCATATTATGTATACACGGTACATATATGTACCAATATAACATTTTTTCAATTTTTGTCTGTTCGTCTGTTCGTCTGTCTGTCTGTCTGTTCCGCCTAATCTCTGGCGCAGCTGGACCGATTTTGACGGGACAAGACAAGACAGATTGTTTTATACATGTCTATTAAACATCGACATTTTGCTAACTTAAATTGTAGTCGTTTCTGTTAGTTATATATTTTATCGAACTTATAATAATTTACACAGGAAAACTTAATAATAGTGTTTTATCAATCTACCTTTAGAAAAAAATAAAATTTAAGTGTCTTTTGGTACCTTATTTTACAATTAACAGCTATTTCCTTCATAGGTACATATATACGGTGTTCAAATAAAAAAACTTTTTTTTGTATGTCTGTCTGTTTGTGCCGGCTTAGGTCTGGAATGGCTGAACTGATTATGACGGAAATTTCACTGTCAGATATTTGATGATATACGGTACAAAAACAACCGCAGGTAACGGGTCGGGGCCAAACTCGTCTAAAAAAAGTTAAGCAAGTTGTTAAATAAAAATTAAATCTAAGGGTTAAATGTAGACAACCCTACTTACGCAATAACTGGCAAATTGATTGTCATATTGCTTTAAACCGAACACTTTAGAGGTTCTATGTTTAAATTGAGAGTATATCGAAAAGAAATAAAACAGTAGGAAAGTTACATTGCTGAAAAGGAACTATTCGTGTATGTAAACAATACCGCCGCAAACCTGTATTCTAAATAGGCTATCGTCGGGTAGACGACACCCTCTGATGTGGAAACGTTCTTAGAAAACAATGCACAAATGTGCCCCATCTTTTAATTGCGCACATAACCCAGTTGCACTCGATGGTTCGAAATAATCACCGAGGGTAAGCAACGACGGCACGGTCAGTACCCAAATGGGTGACCGCTGCTGACACAATATCGTCTCCGCGATTCAGAGGTCACGTTAAGCAGTCGGTCCCCGGTTGTTATCATACGACAACAGTCATGAAGCTTATTTGGAGGCCTTTGGGCGGCTAAAAAACATCAAACGGCAATATTAGTAGGTACTTAGCCACAACGATGTCTTGCCAGTCCCCAACCCGCACTTGGTCTGCGTCCCCATATGGCCTTAACCCTCTCGGAGACCCGAGCCCAGTAGTGGGACTTTATGGGTTGATGATGAATTGTATGACAGAGGACTCGTTAACATCATTCACATTTTATAAGTACTAATTGTATCCTGGCTTTGCTATTGCACATTACAGTTGAATTTTACTCATGCTTTCCATCAAAAAGAGTAGAGTCATTTTGGCAGCTAAAACCTAAAACAATGAGCAACTAAATAGACGCAAAAATGGATAAAAACAATCTTTGAAACGATTTGAACATTATCATCATAATTATCTCAAAAATGTCCACTGCTGGACATGGGGCTCCTCAAGATGTATACTTAATTTGCATTATATACTTTTTCACGTTTGTGCTCAATCAGTGCAGAACTGTTTGAGATTTAGAAGCATACACAAACTAACTTAACAGTTTTTAATATATAGTTAGACGATTACTTTTGTGTGTGATTATTCACACCTAAAGATATAATTAAAATTAAACTCATATTTTATGACTTTACTGTAAAAGTGAACGTAATTAAAAAGCTTGAAATCTTAAGTATGTCATCAGCAAAAAATAAATAATAAAATAAAATATAATTACAGTCTGGTCAACGAAACATATATACTTGTATTTCGTATTCTGTTGGACGACCACAAATTTAGAAAGTTAATTTTTTATACCAGTATTAAAAAGAAAAATATAGGTATTAAATAAAACTGAAACAGGGATAATAAAGATAAATTAACACAAACAAATAAATATACCACATTTATAAGACTTTTTTGCACGCTTTTTGGTTTTACTACCGTTTAAATTAGAGCACCGGGCCCTATACCTATGTATAGCGACCCGTGCTCTACCTGATGGCGTTAGTGTACAGTCTGCCTTACTTTCACTTTAGGTACGATAAAAAAATGAATAAATGAATGATTAATTGGAAAAGATCAAACAGTAAAAGTAAATGAAAAATTAAAATACTAATGCAGCTGGCAACATTAAGTGTTACAACGTTAATTTTCACTATGATGGCCGTATATCTAAATCTACTCAAGACTTTAGTGATACTTATCACACTACATGACATAGACAATAAGAAACAAAAACACTAACTAAACAAGAGTTATAAACAACCAACTAACTCATTATACTTCATTAAGTTCACCCATTAAAAGCATTGTGCAGCTTGTGCGATCTTTAACCCAGATATAACAGATAAATAAATACTAACCTTTACATCTTTTCACCGAAACGTCACTTTCATAAAAAAAAAAACAACGGGAAGACTTTTATCAATTTTCTACAATTTATTTCTCCTAATTAAAATCTAATAGGACAAAAAATATAATAAACGAACTCCCCATCGGATTAAAACAATTAACCATAAACAATACAATTCTGACCACAGATAAAAAATCGTTAACGTGACGCCATCACCTGTCTTCGAATTTTGAATTGGTCGAATTTACAGCACCAGTTGCTATAAAGGGGTCGCGTATATTTTAAATATGAAATTTATAGTTCCCATTATATTTATTTAGGAATTATTTGATTTTGAAGAAGTTTAAGAAACATTTAAAGTTAAATATATCTTGTGTTACACAGAAACATAATATAACATGGATTTAATGTAATTTTATTTCTTAGTTCAAATATTACTTTTAAATGCTTATTGCAGTCTAGCAAAAAACGACGCTTTCAGTTCGTTTTCCACTCTAATTATTACAAGCAAGGAATTGAAGATTATATTAATCACGAATACGAAAATGTGTAACGATGTTTGGGTTTTTTAATGTATAATATATTTTTATTTTTAGTCACTGTAAATTTCATAGTTCAGCTCTGCGTAGTTTGAAGCAAGTTAATTGTGTGTCTGATGTCCGAATTATTTAGTATTATTTATTTATAGTGAATGAAAATCTGACTGGCTGATTCCAAATTAGGCAGAACTTGTGGTATGGCATTCAGACTTTAGATGAACAAACTTAAACATTTCTAAATAATATATCATCATCTTCCTACCATTTCCCAACTTTATTTAGGGTTGGTGCAATGAGTTTTTCTCCTCCATTCTCCTCTATAACTCGTCAGTTCACCACTCACAGTTATTTAGATTTTTTGAAAAATCTAATCCTTATAAATATAAGCTATTCGAAGTTGATTTTTCCCTTTCAATTAACTGTGATATTTCTCGTACGTTATCTCTTATTTCAACTAGTCTTTAATATTTCAAACTTCTTACGTGTCAGTGCCTATTCCGCAAGGTCAAGGAGAGTCTTGTAAAACTAGAACTCAGACTTTTCAGAACTGTAATAAGGTTCATTTTCTAGAGTCAGAACAACAATTTGTGGATTACATAATGTGTTGTCCCATGTGAGAGTTAAACCCACAATACTTGGTACAGTAGAAAGCGTCGTGGCGATCGCTTACTTCACTAGACCAACCGTCTAGTGAAGTAAGCGATCGCAGTCGATTTACGTCTAACATGACAAGCCTTAAAAATCGTTCAGATTCTGAGAAAATTAGAAGCAAATTCTCCTTATTTTAATTGCAGGTATACCTTACCATATAGGGCATGCAATAGTTATTTATTTATGTGAAACATCTATAGGCGAGGGGTAAACCTGATTTTTGGCGTGGCGTGGTGTGAAATCAAGACGGTTTAAAATTTGTTTTTGGAATACTAAATACAAGGAATATTAATGTAATAAACTGTCATTTTATTTTATACATAACAATTTCGTTGTTTTAACATCTGCCAGGCGTCCCGTGATGGCCCATTTTTTTCTATTATGAACTTTAATTTACAATTTAAAAGCACTAACTTACTACAGATAGTAGTATCTATACTTAGTTTTTTGTGTACCCAATTCTATATAAGACCATTAAGTACTAAATTGTTAACATTTATTTAAGTTGCGATGTGTGTCTGTTTCTTTTCCTTAATAGATTAGTGCAGGAAATATATTCTTCAGTTAGTAGATTTTCTAAAAATGAATCATAGCTAGATCGATTTATCGCCGAAAATCATTCAAGCCGTTTCCAAGATCCAGATTTTATACACACACCCACACACATATATATATATATATATATATATATATTGTCCTCCACTCGGCAATTGTTGATCAGGCCGAGATACGCTATAATTGTTGATCCACCTTTTTGGCACTATTTCTAAGATAGTATCCAGTGTATCGTCTTATACACGCAATATAAGTATTATACGCCTTGCGACGCTGTGCTTAAGTCTACGGCAACTACTCTAGCTCGTCATCGATTTACACGGCAATTGCAGCTCCAATAACGGTCAACTTTATCATACTTGATGATGCTTTGTTGATCAATATACACAACGTTTTGATCAACATATGCTGCGTAAACTAGCATTTTAAAACGCGGGCCGGAGCAGCAACCTCGGTAGAAAGGAACAGGTATGTTATATATATTGTTATAATAAAACTCCTAAAAATAATATGCGATAGCTCATTCGATTCTTAATGAGTGTCATGACGTCTAGAAAAATGTTTTTAAGGATTTATTAGCGCATAAAAAATTGCAATTGTTATTAACAAAATAAGAAAAGGAAAACAAGGTATTCAGTTTTTCGTTAAAAACTTCTAACATTAATATTTAAGGAATTGTTGAAACTAGATCCCGAAAAACAAGGAAATTTCCAATGAACAAGTCCTAACTCTTGAAACTATATCACCAATTTTGAAAATTATTTTTATGTTCGAACCTACAAAAATGAGCATACCCGCTCATTTTTTGTAGGCACGTACTATGTTATTAGTGTATTTTCTATGATTACACCGATATTTTCATTCATCATTATTCTGGTAGTCATCATTTCATGATCATGAGCTGATGATGTAAGGTACAGCTCCTTAACGGTTAGGAGTTGGAGGATAAATCTTTGAATATCATATGTACGTATGTTACCTTTAGTCGTATTCTTTCAAATTATTTAGATAAGCTGATGATGAAAGGTATAACTCCTCAACAGTTAGGAGATGGAGGATAATCCTTCGATTTCATATGCATCTATAGACCCTTAGTTGTGTAGTTTCAAGTTATTTAGGTGAACTGATGGTAAAAGGTTAAACTCTTCAACAGTTAGGAATTAGAAGATTATTTTAATATTACACGTACGTATAGACCTTAACTTGTATTCTTTTGGAGTATGAAGCTGGTTCTTTAAATACCATATATAGAAATAGGAATTTTGGAATTTCTACTAATAAGAGGGTGAAATAGGGTCTGAAAGTTTGTACGATAGTCCGTCATTTTTAAGTTAGAATCATGAATATTTATCTTAGAGCTACTGATTAAAAATTATTAGATACGTATTTAAGCGTATTCTGCCCCAAATGGGGTGAAATAGGGGTTGAAATTTGATGGGAGTCCGTCATTTTAAGTTATATATATCATACATATCACAGCATTTATGGGAATGAGCATTAATGGGAATTCCTCTCCTAAAGGGGTAATAAAAAGATCGAAAGTTTGTGTGAAAGTCATATTTTAAGGTATACGAATGAAAATTTATTACCTAGACCAACGAAACAGTTAAAAAAAACTTTTTCAAGTAGATAGTTGTTGATAGTTAAGAGGGTTTACAACGGTTTACAACAAGTGCTTCCACGTTTAAAAAAAATCTCAACCAGAATGAATATTAAAATTCTGTTCTGACTACTTGGTGTATACCACGCCGTTTTAAAATATTAGTTCTCCTGGCATATGTTAATCAAACGTTGTGTATATTGATCAACAAAGTATCATCAAGTATGAAAAAAGTGATCAACAAAGTATCATATATGAAAAAGATAACGGTTATTAGAGCTGCAATTGCCGAGTCAATCGAGATAGAGATTCTGCCGTAAACTTAAGCACAGCGTTGCAAACCGTATGATACTATATTGCGCCTATAAGACTATACAGTGGACACATCCTTAGAAATAGTACCAAAAAGGTGGATCAACAATTATTGCAATCTCGGCCTGATCAACAATTGGCGAGTAGAGGACAATATATATATATATATATATATATATAAATGTTCAACTCCTGTTTCACGCTCTTAGAGGTAGAATATCCAAAAACGGTTAAATATGTCACCACTAATTTTTAATCAGTAGCCGTGAAATAAAGTTACCTCTTCTTACCTTAAAGAAGGGTGTACTTACAACAACATACAAACTTTCAACCCCTATTTCACGCCCTTAGGGGTAGAATATCCAGAAACACTTAAATACGTATCCAGTTATTTTAATCAATAGCCCAAAGTTAAAGTTTCATGTTCTAACTTAAAAAATGACAAACTTCCATACAATTTTTAACCCCCTATCTCACCCCCTTAGGGTAGAATATCCAGAAACGTTTAAATGCGTATCTAGTCATTTTTAATCAGTTGCCCAAATATAAAGTTTCATGTTCTAACTTAAAAAATGACAAACTTCCATATAATCTTTAAGCCCTTATCTCACCCCCTTAGGGTTAGAATATCCAGAAACGCTTAAATACGTATCTAGTCATTTTTAATTAGTAGCCCAAAGATAAAATTTTATGTTCTAACTTAAAAAATGCCAAATTTTCATACAATCTTTAAAACCCTATTTCACCCCCTTAGGGGTAGACTATCCAGAAAGGCTTAAATACGTATCAACTCATTTTTTTACTTTTGGTAAAGTTAAATAGTACCTAAATATATCTGATTACGTACCTTTTTTTGTTTGAAGGGTCCTTAGGCAATAATACGTTACGTATTAATTCGTTAATTAATTGTGAAGCAAAGTGGAAACAGTCTATCATAGAAAAGACCCAATCGTGGAGAAGGTGGTCTCTGATTGGTCCGTTTGAATTGGATCAACAATAGCTGGTGTGGATTTGTATAAAAATGATGTAAATAGTTCGTAATTCTGCCAGCAGAGGGGTTGCAATTGTTGATCCATAACGGAGCCACATTAGTACGCCGGAATACACATTAGATCAACAAAACCTGTTGCTGATCAACAATCGCCAACAGATCAACAATTAACTGACGCCACGTCGCGTCAGATCAACAAGGGCCGAAAAGAGATATCTATATATATATATATATATATTTATGAAGAACTCGTTTAAGGTATTAGATAGTTTTGGACAGTGTATGGACCCAATGTGTATTTCACCTAGATTTTTTTCTCTGTTCAAAATCTGTACTGACTACCAGTTCTATGAATTAAATAACATGTCTAGATTAAGACGTGGATCTGACCTATTTACATGATCATCATATAACCATATCCCAACCCCTCCCCATCCCCTTTCCCATCTCTCAAAGGCGAGCAACGCACTTGGAACCGCTCTGGTATTGCGGGTGTCCATGGGCGGCGGTAATCGCATACCATCAGGTGATACGTCTGCTCATTTGCCCCCTATTCTATGAAAAAAAAGGTCAGCAGCCGTTAACACTCCACTGCTGGCCATAGGCATCTCCTTAGAAAGCGTTGGTATTTAAGGGTTTATTTTCCTTCTCTTTGCGGTCATTTGCTCTTGGGTGATTCGCTCCTTTAGTCGCCTGTAATGACATACATGGGCTGACTGGAGGTGACACTGCGGTTCCCTAATACTATTTAATATATTCTTTGGAATATTTAGACCAAGTTAAATTGTAACGATATAGTCAGGTAACGTAAGAACAGTACAACAACTATGAAAGTATAGTTGGCCCGTATAAGAAGTCGAAGTTCAACCCTTTCGTAAGTAGACTTAAAGATGACCCCAACCTGGTTTTGGGGGCTCATAGGAAGAAGAGAATAACAAAGACGTATGGAAGTATGTAGGTGTCAGAGTTGCGTTGATGACGACAAATATACGACTATCTACCAGCAGAGAAGCTTTCGATTCACATCACTATCGGTTTACAAGGTCCCGAATTTTATTAGCTAAGTGCCTCAAGTCAAAACCGTTAGCGTTGATTGATAGATTTGGGAACAGGATATGTTTGAAAAATAACTTAGATTGAAATCCATACTAATATTACAATGTTGAGCACCGATTTCAACGATGTTACATAAAGATACTTTGATTCTGAAGCTAGTAAATGATAAATATTTTAAGTATAGTTTGTTTTGTTAAGTTACATTTGCTCATAAATGAAAATGTACAATCCTGTGCAGTGCTCTAGTTCAAAAATAAAGAATAGATACTCTCAGTAACTTTTTAAAATAGAATCGTATTTCAAATGAGTTGCTTTATAGGCCAGTAAACAGAAAACTCTTACAAGTGAAATACAATCTAAATGTATTTTTTTATTAAAATTACTAATACTAAGATAAAACTCTAATCTGACGTCTTAGCAAGTTCCTATTTTATTTTGCGTGCATTATCATAGTATTATAAAGTTTTTTTATCTTAATTTTAGTGAAATATGGAAAAAAAGAGGCAGTATTAACATCGGTTGCTTGAAATTTAACTTCAGTCTTTTGCAACTCGTTTGAAAGTAATCGCTTTCAAATCTTTCTTGGGCCATAAACAAAAAAGCGGCGCCTATACATGTAATAAACCATACACAGACTCGTAGCTTCTTTATTTTTTTTATAGCCAATCGTTAATATCGAGGGGTTTATAGCACCGATGCTTTATTACTCAGTAAAAAATATAAACATATATATGTAGGTAGAGGAACTCCTCTCAAAATCGGTAACATGTTAATTTGTATGCGGTCTATTTATTGTTAATTGAAACTACATTCATTTCTATATTCTCAGAATGATTAAAGGGTTATATTAGAATATTCAGACATGCGCTTTGTTTGATGGATTATTGTCGCTTGACAACCTTGTTGACTAGAAATTCCTTTTTCTATCGGGTTAGAGCTTTTTAAGACAGCAGCAGGTTTCATTTATTACCAGCCGTCAATCCGCCCTCTAACAATTTACGAATGTCATCGTTTTTAGACAAAATATACACAAATTATACAAATATGCACAAAAAATATAAATAAAATTTGTAACTACGAAGAACATCTTACATAGCTACTACGTAACTAAACTACAACGGTTGCAGCGCCAACGTAAACAGAGCAATCGTGGTACTTTTTTAATAATCTATTCAGAAAAGCGTAAAGTATGAACTTCATGATATGAACTGTCCTAACATTACACCTCGGTAAACGCAGCAATTAAAGAGAACCAAACCCAATGTGATAACAGTTTTTTACAACCTAATTGTTTTTTGTTCAGACCATCATAAAACTCGAATATGGTGTTATAAAAACGAAGAGAAGGTAAGTCGACCCCTTGCATTCGACTAACAGACTAACCTCTAATATATTTAATTATAAATTTAATAAATTAGTTGGTTGCGCATCGGCGAGTGCGTCCCTATAATGCAGCCAACCACCCAAGTGTTGTAGCGACATATTAAAAAACCACCGGTTTTCGAATAGAAGGGCTCATTGACTGAGGTGCGCATGCATACAGGATCATTTTACAAAAGTAATAGTAATTTTTATCAATTTAACATCAATTAATTTTGTGTTTTTGGTTTAGTATAACAGTTTATTCGATTTGATAAAGAAACTCGTTTCCAAAAACCGTGGGTCATGGTAAACAGATTTCAACAACTGAGATGAAAATAAAATTACGACAATAGAAACGTTTTTGATTTCAGTTGTAAGAAAAAATGTGATAATGATAAATATTATTATGAAAACTTATTCTCAAAAGCATACCTATAATTCATCCCTAAGGTGGCGCGGTGTTACCCGCGGTTATTGTTGTACCGCGAGTAACGCCGCGGGCCAAATTTAGTCTAAAAAAGTAGTCTAAGTTACTGCCTGAATCAGCAGTTATCTGCTAGTGAAAGTCCCGTCAAATCATCAAAAAAGTATTTTTAAAACGCTGACCACTTGACACACGGCTGTCTGATCCTAAAAAAGGTAAGGCCTGCACAATCACACGAAAAAACAGGACAAGTGCAAGTCAAAATCTCGCACAGAGGGTTTCGTACATATTCTCAGTTAAATTAAGATTAAAATAATCGACTGTAGACCTGAGTATTAGAAATGAATTTTAACTTTTTACCTCCAAGACTTCCTGAGAAAAAAGTCCTGACAGACGGACAACAAAGTGATCAAACAAAACCCTTATAGGTTTTGTTTTACGAGCACGGAACCCTAAAAATGCCATCAAAAAGGTATTGACCTATGGTGTGCAAAAGTTTATACCAATAAACTATATTAATCCTTTAAATTAATAAGATATTTAAAACTCTCGATATCTACTATATTCTCTATAATTTTAAACTAAAACTCTTAAGCATCGATTGATTTTAACGACACAGATTCTATCTTATATTCAATTAGCTGACCCAGCAAACTTCGTACCAACATATATTTTCGTAATTATTTTCAAAATTTCCGAAAAGCTTGTTTTTATTATTTAAGCCTGCCTCAGCTTCCTACGGGTAGTACTGCCGTGGAGTAAAAAAAAAATTTGCTATAACTTTCTTGAATACAAACCTTGTCCTGACAATATCAAACACACACATGCCTCGACCATGATTGCCTCGTTGGTCTCGCGGTTGGCTTGTGCGACTTATGTATGTATTTACAAAAAAAAAGTATGTATGTATTTGTATCAGTTGTCCAGTACCCATAACACAAGCTTTGCTTAGCTTGGGACTAGATGGCGTTGAGTGTTAGATGTCCAAAAATGTTTATTAGTATTTATATATGACACATCCAATTTGGTGCAGACGATCGGAAGTTATGCGCGTACATACATTTCGGTGATAAATTTTTATTTATATAGAAGATATATATAAAATCATCTATAAAAATAAAATCATTAGGTAAAACCGGTTGAACTAGTAGCCGACCCCAAATCTTGGGAATAATAAAGCCTAGGAAGAGAGAGATAGAAGATATATAAAATTTAGATTAACAGATTGTAGTCTCTTTAATTGTTACAAGCATCAAAAATAATAATGGGTTGTGAATAAATTTTAAACAATGATTATAAATCACTAGTGGTCTACTATTTCTTGGTTTATACACATTTTAGATCAATAACACAATCCACACAATTATTTGACGTATTTCAAAATCGTAACCACTTTCTTCTAAAGCGGTTAGCATCGTTAATCACTTTTCAATCAGTACTATTTAATCAATTTCCGTAATCGACTGAGAAAATTCAAATGAGATTGCTGTCCTCGAAATTATATAAATTATTATATTGTCGCCCGCGGCTCCGCCCGCGTATATATCGGTTATCGCGGCAAATAGTAGCCTTTGTGTTATTCTAATGTATAAGCTATATTACTGTAAAGTTTTATCCAAATTAATTCAATAGTCTTTTGCGTGTAAGAGTAGCAAATATTCATTCATCCATCTAAGCATACTTACGAACTTTCGCGTTTATAATATTAGTATAGATTTGCTTTTGGATCAAAGTCATATTCTGTCTTGTTTTGGCATGTAAAAATTTGATGACATTAGTATTATTATGGCCAAATGATGTAGAAGCGTCACTAGGTTGCCATAGGACACTATGCTACATTGTTGCATTGTCTGCATTCGCAACGAGTATGGTGACTACCACCCTTGGATTTAGCGAATGCTTACCATCAAGCAGAATAGACTCACTTTGGCAGTTAGCAGGCTAACACATAAAAAAAGATATTTCAACTGATTCTGATGCAACTCCAACATAATGTTCATAACGTGTAAAGGCATTTATGTATGTTGGAAGAAGATACTAATTATTGTTAAAACACACTTCGCAAAACTCGGGTTTCAATTTGTTATCCACTTTATGAACTTTCATTCGACACTGAATAGAAAACGCCTGCACTCTGCAGAAGCGCTTATTTCTAAAGGTGCCGACCTAAAATATTTCGGCGTAACGTAACATTCGTGGCGAGCGTGTAAGTAAACGTATACGGCGTACCGGTTGCAGCACGCGCCGCTCGCAACCTCGGCTCGCTGTACTGGCCTATAACTCTTCGGCGTAACATAACGTTACCTTAAGCCGAAATGTTTTAGGCCAGTCGGCACCTTAATGATGATGGTTCCTCCACGTATGTTTGTGGCTCTAGTGCTACTGTTCTCTGATTAGCGTAAGAAGTAACATGTCTAACAGTCACTTAGCAATATTCGTAACGTTTTGTCAATGTGATCGGCACCCCTAGCCAAGTTGCAAGCGTTCTTCTTTCTCAATCTTTCTCAATCGTTAACACATACATTCTCGTGTGTCATTGGTTAATCTTAGACAAAGTAATCCTAGACGAAGTATTAGCCAATTACACACGAGAATATAGGCGTTAACGATTGCAGAACGAAGAACGCTTGCAACTTGGCTAGGGGGGCTGGTTTGTATTACACACTTTGGCGGGGTATTATAAGTAGTGAAATGTTTTGTTAAACGGTCTAGACGTACATTTTGATTCTAAAGTAGTTTGTTAAGAGTCTGTGTTTGCACTGTTAAAATCAAATATAGTTCGGATTAATTATTATTCTGAAGGAGGAAATAATTTGTGTGGAATTGAGCCGACTATTGTTAGCCTTTCAAGTTATACGTTGAATACAATGAAGGAACTGTTAATTGGCTGTTTCTGCATTTCTAAAGCCGACTCCTGTAGATATTTGATCAAAAGGTTTATTTTCTCAAATTTCATGCAAACAGTTTCTATTTGTATTGTCGTCGTAGTAAATTTTTACAATGTGTGTGTATGGAATTGCTTAGTATTAGTCTGTTTTGTGACTTGGTTAATATTGCTTGTGGATCCTAGGTATTCGCTTCAATGATCAAATACACCACAAAGTGATATTCCTTGGAATGTCACTTTGTGGTGTATTTGATCATTGAAGCTTGTTTTGGGTGCATTAAGTCAGATCTTAATTATTTACGGTAGTTTTATATTTACTAATAAATTATATTAGCTGCCTCGTTGGCGCAGTGTTAGCGTACGCGACTGCTTTGCATGAGATCTTGAGTGCGATTCCCGAGTCGGACCAAATGTTTGTATGATCTGCTAATTTGTGTGTTTTCTATGTAGGTATATTATTTATGTATTTATAAAAAAAGTATATATCATGTAGGTATTCATATCAGTTATCTAGTACGCATAGTACAAGCTCTGCTTCGTTCGGGACTAGGTGGCGCTGTGTGTTATTTATGTATGAAAATATTTATTTATTCATATTTATTTAGGTTAACATTCATCAATTTACATCAAAAAATGTAGCTACTAATACTATAAAGAGTACGACGGTCCTGAGACCACTTTCACAGTGATGCGCACCCCACGTATATCAGCATTATCACCGCGATCAAAACACGGCCAATTATCGAGACATACATCATCCAAGTTATTTGTTTTGACGCGAAGCAGTGGGTCTCCTGACCGACCATTTCCGCTTGTACTAATGAGTGTTAACGAAGCTACACTTATCAATTAATATGCGTTCCTTGTTATATAAAATTGTAAAAAAATAATAAGGATATGAAATCCCCTTTAGATGTATCTTTGAAATTACTGTCTTATTCACTGGTAACAGTGTTCTTTTTTTGGTGAAAGTTACGTGAAGTCGTTTTCGTTATTCCGAGAACACATACCTACGCCAAATGTTATGATGAACGGTTGAGTAGGTAACACCTGGAATATGAGAATAAAACAAAAATCTCCCTATCATTATTGTTACACAGTATAAAACGAAGTCGCTATTTGTTTTGTACGATCATAATATATCTCAGCTGTATTTCGCACTGGATTTTAATTCTGTATGTGGTGTATAGTATTTCTTGCTGTAAGTTTCCTTCAAATTTAAAAATATTTTTTTTACAAAATGAATTTCTTTTAGCGATGGAAATGAAGTCACGCGACCCCGCTACTTTGTACACTAAAAGTACCATCTAACATAACGCAGTAATAGCTTTTGCCTATGGGTTCTGTAAGCTTGATATATAGTTTGTAAATCAATTCAGGTATCCATCAGGTAAAAGTAATTTTTATGTAAAATATGTTTCTCCATACCTGAAAACAAATAGGTTTATTTAGAAAATCTGTACTATCCATACTTCTATACTTATATTATAAAGGACAATTTAGGTTTTTATGAAACTATTGTACCACCTACCACTTCTCATGGTTGGGATTTTTGTTGTATTTATTAGGTTAGTTTGTTAGGTAGTTTTAATTACAAGATTTTAAGCTGTGTGCGTTCAAAAGATATTTCAGTTTTAAATTCGCATAAATCTATACTAATATATAAAGCTGAAGAGTTTGTTTGTTTGTTTGTTTGTTTGTTTGTTTGTTTGTTTGTTTGAACACGCTAATCTCAGGAACCGCTGGTCCGATTTGAAAAATTCTTTCACTGTTAGATAGCCCATTTATCGAGGAAGGCTATAGGCTATATATCATCACGCTAAGACCAATAGGAGCGGAGCACCAATGAAAAATGTTTCAAAAACGGGGGAAAATTATCACGCTACGGGCAATAAGAGACGTAAACGAAGTTGCGTGGGTCAGCTAGTCATTTCTAAAATCTGTAATGAAGTTGCAATCTATGACAGCTAGCTGTCACACAAGAGTTGTCAAACGAGATAACCTACAGACATAAACCAATACTTTACCTTCGTATTTCGTGAACCTTTCTATTGTCAATGTATCTAAACAGAAAGGATGTTATGGTGTTATGGTACCCTAATACTACATACTAAGCTACTTAATACGTAAGAGATACGCATTTAGTATTGCTTGAACAAAACCTTATTGATTTAATAAACAATGATAGAACACCTATGTTGTGTTATTATGACCATGATAAACACGAACAGCCATTAGAACGTAGTTCACTGACTGAACATAACGTCTCTCGTTATGATGACGATCTTTGCCTACTATACCAGTGTACCACACACACTACATGCGCTTGTACAAAATCCTGCCGAAAAATCATTATCTTTGCAGTACTGTTATTCTCGGGATATAAGGCAAATTAAACCTATTTTAGTTTCAGTGCTCATTTATTGTAGACAAATGTATACAAATACATTATAATAAACAATGTTAGATAAACTCATGTTGTGTGTATCTATATTATGCTACTGATAATCATGCTTATAGATTACTAACTACATATCTATCGGATATTCATAAGGCTCGAACATACCATGGTTCATTTCTCAGGCCCCGGAAGATAGTTTCCTGTATTAACGACGAGTCTTGCTCTGACGATCTAACCGCAGGCTGTTGCAATCTCTGTTTCCTCCTATTTGTAAGCAAAAAAAATGTTTATATAATAAACAATGGGATGTGGGTTCTCGTTTCTGACTATTGAAATTGGACGACAATATTTGATTAGATTGTTTGTTAGCCCTTGACAATGACTGAACATTTGAGAAAGATTCAATCATAGATTTCTACAGTGTCCAAAAATGAAGGTGACATTGTATTTATTTTGAAAATTCTTTATTTATTCTTTGAAATTTTATCCCCTTCAAAGTAATTCCATCCCGATGCAATTACTTATGTCATAGGATTTTCCAATCTTCGAAACACTGATTGTAGTCACTTTCCGGGATGGCCTTCAATTCCGTCTTTGCTGCGGCTTGAATCTCCTCTATCAAAACGGTAACCCCGGAGTGGTCTTTTGAGTTTGCTGAACAGCCAGAAGTCGCACGGCGCCATATCAGGTGAATACGGTTTTGGAACGATATGAGTTGAGTTTTTGGCGAAATGATCACGAATTACGAGTGCAGTATGGGATGGTGCATTATCGTGGTGTAAAACCAAAAATTGTCGTTAGCGTTACGCAAACGACGCATAACCTTCAAATAATATGCCTTGTTGACTGTTTGGCCCGGCAGAAGGAACTCATAATGCACAACACCACGATAATCGATGAAAACAGTCAAGACACAGACAGATTTTTTCGGTTTCGGCTCTCTTTTGGTAAGATATTATCTCGATTGATCGGTTGTTTCGGGGCCGTAAGCATAGATCAGTCTCGTTTCCAGTAATCATGCGTTCCATCTTGTCCTGATAGTCAGAGAGTATCATTTCACACACTTTAACGCGACGCCTTTTTTCCAAAAATATCAATGTTTTCGGTACCAGTCGAGCTTTGACTCGCTTGAGGCTCAAAGCATCCTTTAAAATGGTATTTCCGGCCGAACCTTTCGATATGCCAACCTCATCAGCATAATCGTTAATCTACGGTTTTTCAACACCAAATCTTTGATTTGTTGGACGTGGGTTTCGTCGGTTGAGGTTGATGGTCGCCCAGGACGCTCTTCGTCTTCGACACGTTCACGGGTGGCTTGGAACTCACTATACCACTTGTTAGCATTTTTTTAGACATAGCCTCATCACCAAAGGCTTTGTGCACCATCCTCAACGTATCCGCAGCCGAAAATTGATTCCACAAACAAAATTTAATGCAATTTCTTTGCTCAACAAATTTTGACATCGCAAAAAACGAAAAAATCGCTTTTAGCAGCTCACTAAATGACGCGTATATCTTCTTCTTCTTTTGATAAAATGGCAACTAGCCGGATCACTTGGATCAGCTATTTCTGTCAATGTCAAGTGTTTATAGTCTTCAAATCATAAGTCTGAAGTCTTTAAATCTTCGTTGTGATGAAATTAATGTTAAAAATATTTAAAACATAGATGAGATGAAATGGGGATCGTCTTTGAAAAACAAAAAATGATCTCCGCCGCGTATCTTTTCTTTTTCTTGTTCTTCTTCTTTGATGAAATGGCAACCAGCTGGATCTCTCGGATTAGCTATTTCTGCCAATGTCAAGTGTTTATAGTCTTCAAATCATAAGTCTTCAAGTCATTAAGTCTTCGTCGTGATGAAATTAATGATATAAAATATTAAAAATGTGGATGAGATGAAATGGGGACCGTCTTCCGAAAAAACAAAACACGAATGAATATTTTGACATGTAAATTTAACATAGATGTTACTGACAGTACTACCAACCTAAATAAAAAAAAAAAAACTGTCATCTGATCATCTCAAAGTCCTTCGAAGCGCATAGTTTAAATTCTAATGTCACCTTATTTGTTTGGACACTGTATTATATACCTATACTCGTAGTTAAATAATGTTCATGTAGTGCAATCGAAAAATTTGAATCATGGCCCTTCCATAAGACTACTTTCTTACAGACATTCAAATACAATTAGGTCAACACCTCCTTTCTAAAATGAGACATATCTAGTTATGGACCATTAAAGACTGTTGATTTAGCATTCTTAAGAGACATGCAAGACTCAGGCTTCGGAAACTCCAATATGTTTTCCACAATACTTTAACAAAAAACATTATCTTCATTAAGCTATGTGACCGTGACCTTAGTTATATTGAGGATTTTCCCTCTGGCTTTTCCGTGTCAAGTAGAAATCTTCTCTTCCTTATTTTTCCATAAAAGCTATTATTTTTCAATATATACTTAGTTTTTGTTTATTATTATAAACACATATTTTATTTCTATCGCGATAACAAACATACACGAGGGCGGAGCCGCGGACAAAAGCTAGTTAAATTTAAAAAAATGTCTATAAATAAATTTAAACCGTTTTTTTAAATTTTTGACTGTTCGTGTTTATATTATTCATGTATTATACCTGTTTATTTAATATTGTTTACCTATTAACTGCATGTGCCTAGGCTAATTTTGTAGAAGTAGATTGTTGCTATAGAAATATAACTATGTTAATTTGTTCCAGACATACTCCACCGAGGTGATCTCTCTTCGTCTATGGAATCCCTCGCCTATGATTCTTCAGTGGCTTCCCCAGGGAGCGTCTCAAGCCACACACAACGCACCAAGCGCATGCGAACGAGCTTCAAACATCACCAACTGCGGACAATGAAGTCTTATTTTGCGATAAACCAAAATCCGGATGCTAAAGACTTGAAGCAGTTGGCACAAAAGACGGGCCTTTCTAAGAGAGTTTTACAGGTACATTTAGATGAACTGAATATATCACTTTCTTTCTTTTGTAATTCTTTACATACATAATGTTAATGTCAACTCTATTAGCTATCGTAATTTCCCATTACTAAACTAATATCTTTAATTAAGTTGTACAGCTTCAAAATCAATAGAATTTACATTTACAGTTCACAGTTGTATTTTGAAACTTTCTTTTGTATCTACCGTTATTTAATATATCAGCTAAAAGGGTTTAAAATTGTGTTAATATTTTCAAATTATTTCTCATAGGTCTGGTTCCAAAATGCTCGAGCAAAATGGCGTCGCAATATTATGCGGCAAGAATCTACAACTGGGCATAGTAACGGGGTTCTCGTCCCCGGATCGGTAGCGCAGCCCAGTATTGGTCATAGCTCGATGCTGCTATCGGACTCCATTCAACCCCTCGAGGACATGAGGGTGCACACACAACATCCTCACCCACTTTCGTTTAACGAATTATACTGACATACAGAAAACAATATCGAAGGAATGGTGATTTGAATAAATTATTAAGAAAAATGGAATATATATTTATTCAACTTTTAAAAATATGACATATATTACACATTTGTACACATAGATTACATTCTTGACTTGTATAGTTCGTAGTACCGATATAATAGTCTAGTCTATTATTTCATAGATTTCAAGATGTGTATAAGTGCAAATACGTAAGATGGTTCATAGAAATAAAAAAAACTACCGCTAAAAAAATAAAAGACAGATTTAATCTATACCTATAGGTAATCACGCAAAAGACAATTTACTGTCGCAATAATTTCTATGTACTTGGCCTACCAGGTATATAAAAATTTGAATAAAGTTTAATATGATATTTGTATGTAATATAGTTTTACAGCAGTCATGCTCTAGTGGTATTAAATTACTAAGAAAACAATATAATAGCTGTTTTACGACTTTAAGTGTAAAAACGCTGTCAGAGTCTGAACTGTAAAAAACCTTCATTTGTTCAACAATATCACGTCATTAACTTCACACATTAAAGACGTTAGAGAAATATAAACTTAAAAATTATCCCTTGGTTGCTTACAGGCTTAGCATAAAAGGAAAAAAAATCCAATTAAAAAATCGTAAAACGAAGCCCTTAAACCTGAGTAAACAGTAATTAGATATAATTCGTTTACGTCTTTCCTACTAAAACTTTCAACAAGATATTAAAAGTAAAGCGCCCATTTTTAAGATATTTTAATAATAATTATGGAAGCTCCCTAGTCATCACATTGTACATCAGTTTGGTACTGGTTGCTAGTCTTTTGTTAATAGGCTTACAGACTTAATGTCTGCTTTGTTACGAATTCCAAGCTGTCTTTGTTTTGAATCTACTTGAGTCTGAGTCTACTAATCTACGCAAGTTTAATAATTGTTTCAATTTCGCACGTGTACAATTTTCATGTTTAAATTGCGCACAGATATATCGTCTACTACTTTGCTGTATTTTGAATTGGTAGGACAAGTTAAGACAGTACAAGAAAATGTTTTAAGGCTATTTACATTTTGGTACGAGGACAATTAAACTCAAAATTGTTTTAATAACACATATCTAATCTATACTTGCCTTTTTTGTAATGAAATAAAATTCATGTCATATCAGATGACAGTTTTTCTACTTTAAACTGTTCTTCAGAATATCTACAGGTATGTAGGAGAAAATACTTTTCAAAATCTCTTGAACAAATGATTCTTTGAAAGTTTGCAATACATCAAAAAACTTTCAAATTAAAGTATAAAACTCAAGAAATCTGAATAACTGAACACAGAAAATCAACGTAAAATGACAGCGTTCGTGCTGTCACGTTTCGTTGGTGAGTGCGAGACCGAAGGTTCAATGATGCAGATGCATCACTAGCCCGCCATAGTGTGGGTCACCATGCTGCAACAATGCAGCTTTGTCTGCATTCTCAGTATGGTGACCACCATTCCAAAAAAAGTTAATAGTATGTCGGTTTATGTTTTATGGTGTTTAAATAGTGATTGATTACATATCCCACACACAAAGGTTATTTAGTGCTAAAATGTCGAGGTCAAACTACGAAGTATCACGACCATCCTCGTACAGAATAATAACTATAGATGCACACACAAGCCCGTATCCCTCAGATGTCAACAGAAACGTATTTATATACCCATATTTTGCTAATATGTTCATTTTAATTTTCGTATCACTTACCTAATGAATTAACGTTATGTTATAACCATCACCAGACGTTTTCAGGATATTGTATAAACGAACACGTTGGGAAATGCAAAGTACAACTGTCAATTATTAAAAAAAATAACCCTCGCATTATCGAAAACCAATCTTATGTGTTTGTCCTTGCACTCTGTTATACGAATATACACATAATATATTTATATATATAAAATTATACCGTTTTAATTATTTCTATGAGTAATAAGATGAACTATTATTTCAATAAACATTACAATTATGTATATGGTGAATATGACACTATTTTACTATAACTACCTAAGTACTCGAAAATTTCAGTATTAATGAAATAATAAATTGAAATCCATCATTTCAATTTATTATTTCATTAGATACTGAAATTTACTTTACAAATTTATCTGAAAAATATCTATAATCCAGCTGACTGACTATTACTGTGGGGGCCAATTTTACCACTTTGCTAATAATGTCCCCAACAGACTATCTTGAAGTTATCCGTCAGATATACTAATATATCAACAACTCTTATGTGTTAAATATTGTTCTATGACAGATAACTATCTGCACCTTTATTAGGCAATGGTCAAACTGGCCCTACATGTTGCAAGTGTAAGTGTAAATTCTGTCATAAAATTTGAAATTAAAAATTCCAATAGCCATGCAGTTCTGGAAAACTTCCGTTGTTTCTTAAGTTTTCAATAAGATTTTGTATAAGCAGTGTAATTTATTGAGATAATATCATACTCACATTTAAACAATACACGAATATTACAAATTTGATAAATGTATATAGTAAAACTAAGTTGATTGTACTTAGAAATGTATAAATAGTTGGCATATATAAGCTTACTTAATATATTCCACTGCCAAATTACAGCAAGTCCTAGTGTTTAAATTAGTATTGATAATGATGGCATGACTATACAAAGAGCTATAACAAACATTATTCGATCATAAACTCAAACAGACACCGTCATATATTCACAAATTTTTGAAATTCTGAGTGCCTAATTAGTGCGAGAAGTTGAATGGGAACTTCGTCGAATTTAAATCGTTTGGATTATTTATGTAGGTACATGGTTTAGACGACTGGCAAACGAATTCAAAAAGTTGAAATTGTAAGTTCAATGTTGGAACATAATAGGTACATCTCAATATTTGTTGTGTAGTTTAAAAATATTAAAATACACAGACCATTGACTCGATCACCCAGCAAATAATTTGCCATGTTGCTTTGTATAAAACTTTATGCAGTCTCGTCAAATAAGCGATTAACCTCGAAAAAAAAGTTCCAGGTTATTTTTTTTATTAGTTACGGCGAGGACAAAATGGAAAGCAACAGTTTTGGTAATCTATGTACATTATACCGTAGCGCACAAACTACTGAAACGATTTTAATGAATGAGTTTTCCATAGGTGCATAATTTGGACCCGGGTGACATACACTATATTTTGGGCGTGGGCGTTAGTTGATTGACAATTGATAAATGAATGCTCAGTTTACTGTGTATTTCCAACTAGAATGAGAGTAAAAAAGTAAAAAGAATGTTTTCTTGTAGAAACGAAGTCTTTATTTAATATTTTTTATAATAAAGGATTTATCAAAATATAATAATATGACTTTGAGATGTTTCGTATACCCATATGGCGATTAATAATATAATATTCTCAATTCTGAGTTAATCTCTCCATTAAATATCAATTATTCAGCCTAATATCCTATTTGAGCAAGTTTAATACTCTCTTGTTCAGTCATGTCATCAAATTTTCTTATCATGTAAAGGGTAAATAAACCATAGATTTAATTGCATTTAACAATTGTAGTAAAAATAAGTATTAGAAAGTAGCGTATAGTTTTAGAAAACGTATTTATACATGAAAATGACTTAATATATTGACATTAGATATTATTATATACCATTTTATTTCATGACCTAACCTTATTTAATTAAAATCTACTAAAACAATTAATACATGGCCTATTTAGCCAGTAGCAGTGGACTGTCTTATGGTGTTGATGATAAAAATTCTTTAATATTTCGGACATCTAACACACATCGGACATCTAATGAATATTTCGGATATCTAACACACAACGCCATCTAAACCCAAATTAAACAGAGATTTTAGCGCGTGTACTAGATATATACTATATAGATTACTGATATAAATACATACATACTTTATATTTTGTATATATAAATAAATAAATAAATAAATAAATATTTTGGACATCTAAACACACAACGCCATCTAGTCCCAAGATAAGCAGAGCTTGTGTTATGGGGTACTAGACAACTGATACAAATACATATATACTTTTTTTTTGTAAATACATACATATTATAGATAGAACACACCCAAACTCTGAAACAAATATTCGTAGATCATACAAACATTTGGTCCGACCCGGGAATCGAACCCGAGAGACCCCTCATGATCAGCAGTCGCTCGCGCCAACCGCTAGACCAACGAGGCAGTCAACAGTAAATACATACACATTATACATGAAAACACCCAAACTCCATAACAGATACGTCATGCAAACATTTGGTCCGACCCGGGAATTAAATTCGAGACCTTAAGCACAGCAGTCGCATACGCTACCACTACGCCACCGATGCAGTTAAATCATAATTTAAATATGTAACTAAGTTGGGTGCTTGTACCTGACACGCGGATTCAAAGTTATATTGTGCCAATAAGCTCTAAGTTCCTGGCATGTGTATATAAATAACTAAATTCCGCGCCAATCTCACAGAGACTTACTCAGTCAGGCCACAATAAGAGCACTAAGACATCGTAGTGTACTCTGGCCCAAAGTGACGTTGCAACAAATGAACATATATATATATAGATCTATGCCAGACTCACTCAGTCATGTCTGTTAGCTACCGCCAACGATTGTAAAAGTTGGGCGTCTCATCAAAATGTAGTTACTCATGAAAAACTGGCTTAATAGTAATAAAGTGTAAAAATAGACTCGGAATCCTGGACTATAACCATTGTCACTTAAAAAGTATGTATATGCATTTATAATAAACTAGCTGAACCCCGCGGTGTTACCCGCGGTTATCGTCGTACCGCGAGTAACGCCGCGGGACAAAGTTAGTCTAAAAAAAGTAGCCTAAGTTACTCCCCGAATCATCAGCTGTCTGCCAGTGAAAGTCCCGTCAAAATCCGTCCAGCCGTTCCAGAGATTACCCGGAACAAACAGACAGAGAGACAGACAGACAGACCGACAGACAGACAAAAATTTTTTCAACTACACTTTCGGTATATGTACCGTGTATACATATATATGCATTTAGTAAAAAGCGGTTATTTTAATATTACAAACAGACACTCCAATTTTATTTATTTGTATAGATGTATAGATGTACTGTGTGATAGAAACCAGACTGTATACTAGCTATACTGACCGCAACAATCAATCTGCCTCCAGAGGTCCCCGTCCTCCGGCGGCCCGCGGTCCCGTCGACGGCTTTTATCGCCGACGTCTTCTTCGCTTGAGATCGGCCCTCTACCGATCATCACAGAACTCAAAATATACGTAATAAAAATATAAGCCTGAAAAAGTTTTTGAAAACCAGATCCAAACGTATTGTGACCGAAAAATCATTACAGATAAAACATTAGGTAGTTATTTGCAGTCATCTATGATATATAATTCTCGTGTCATTGTTACTCACGGTGAACTCCGAAAGTACGTAATAAATTCTCACAATTTTGAAGTGTGTTTGTGCCGGCGTGGCTAATATAGGATAGTTAACATTACGCTTAGACCAATAGAAGCTTCATCAACAACCCATTACGTCCCACTGCTGGGCACGGGTCACCTTTCAGAAAAGGGTTAAGGCCATATGTCGCCACACTGGCCAAGTGCGGGTTGGGGACTAGGAAGACAACGTTGTGACTTGAATGTTTTCAAGCCGCCCAAAGGCCTCCAACTAAGCTTCACGACTATTATCCAATGATAACAGCCGGAACCGACTGCTTAGCGTGACCTCCGAATCATGTAGACTCTCATGGTATCATGCCACCAGCTGTCACCCATCCAGGTACTGATCGCACCATCGTTGCTTACCTTCGATGATTGTTTCTAATCACCGAGTGCAACTGGGCTAACCGTTTACAATAGAAGTTTAGACGCAGACGAAGTAGCGTGAGTAACTAGTAACTCTATATGTACCTATAACAATCACATAAATACGGTGAACGTGTACATTATTGTTAAGGTTTCAATTAAATACAACCGAGACCAAATTTCATAGCTGTCATAAAAGGTAGTTTCATAGAAAAGTACCTATTAAATGTTTAATGTCGCCTGCATCATGGTTGCATCGAACTGTAATAGAAAATTGAATAAATCCGATAATGTTAGTAAACATTTTCCTATTTTACTATCAAAACACTTTTTATAGTAAAACGAAAGTTGATCGAATTTGAATTGAGACCGAACTTTTATTACGAGAATAATCAGGTCACATTCGGTAACCAAAATACACCATATGTTCGACTATTTTTATAAGACAACAAATTTCTGGAAACTTGAGACTATTCAAATTTGACTAGATTCACCATTCATTTTCATTCTTTAAAAGTAATTTGTTCATTTTAAAGGGCAAGGTTTTCAAGGCAAGGCAGTATTTTTTTTATCTTTCTGAATACCTCTTTATCTAAATTTTCAATTGAGATTTCTACTTAATACACAATTCTCATTGAAACAACAGTTAAAAATAACATACAATAAAATATTTGTTATTATATTGTAAATATTAAGGCACTAAAAACGCTACACAATATAATATCAGCACAAAAAATTATTATGATAACAGCACCGTACACAGAAGTCATCAATACTCCCATAAAATTAGCCCACCTCTTTCACAAAAAACTAGTAGACAATACCATTGACATCCGTCATAAAGGCTGTCATTATCATTATCATTATGAGAGACAACAAATCATTAGTCCAACATGCGAGCTAGGTCGCCCGAGAAACGATGCCGACAAAAACCAGCGAGGCAGCCAACTTACAGGATCGAGGCGGAGAGGAACCCGGAAACTACGCCGCAGTATTTTCAGGTATATGCTTATGAATTATTTATTGTGCAACGAAGGTGACCATGCAATGTAATGAAAGTAGACATTCCAAGATTTTCCGAGATAGACATTGAAGAGACTTGCAATAGAATTTTATTGTGTTATTACAATTCATCATCGCGTCAGTGGGCTGAAGTGATGATGATGATGATGATGATGATTACAATTGGATCAGAGTCTCACACTATGAGAATATGTCAGTTTTAAAATATATAGTTTTTGACATGGTATATTTATCTGTATAGTGTGTTGTATCATAGATATGCACCGTATCATGTATAAGGTACCTGATAGAAATACTTAACAACAGTATTATAAATAAATAAAGAGTACAGTAACGCTCGGTAGTCTTCTGAAAAGACTCCTACTAAAGTATTGACATTTCAGTGATGTGTGCTAAATTAAAATAATATATAAAACTAGCTGTCCCGGCAAACGTCGTTTTGCCATAACTACTAATAAATTAAAAATTAATTAAAAAAACATTGTCCAGCGGACAAAATTGTGAATCTAAACCATTCCCAGATCCCCTTGAACACACACAAAAAAATTCATCAAAATCGGTCCAGTCGTTTGAGAGTAGTTCAGTGACATACACACTCACAGAAGAATTATATATATAACGATTTAAAACATTACTATTTTAATAAATATATATCATACTTCAGATACTAGCAAATATAAGATAGAAATAAGTTTTCGTGAAATAAAATTACACTTGTGCAGTTATACTAAATCGTGCAACAGCTAATGGAATCGGAGATAATCATACATAAATCGAACAAATCTGAAATAAGCAGTAATAACTTCGTTGGAAAACATTTATTTAAATGAACTAGAATAACTATGTACATTTCTTTTCAGTAATAAAAATGCCAAAATGATGTTACTTAGTTTTTTTATCCTATTTTTTTTATCGCAAGCAGCTGGTCATCCTAGTGTCAGTCCTTTATTGGAAGTTGTTACGTTTTTGTCGGAGACAATGCGCTCACATGTCCAGCGTGCAATTGTGCTTTAAGCTGCTGCATCGCTTCATTTATATAGCCGCCTTTTCACTTAAGGGTACCACCTGTCAATTTTAAAGAGGTGTTTTTTTAATGAGAACGGGCATTGATCTCTGAATTTTCGCCATTTTGGAGTTGAGTGTAATTTTTCGTTGCCAGATCTTTTTACCGAAGGTTTACTTTAAGACTGTACCTAAATATGTGTACTAATTATATTTTCACATGTTATTCAAACCGTAACGTTTTCTTGCTTCATAGATATTGCCTTGCCAAGTTTCGAAAAGCTAAGAAAATGATCAGTAGACCGTTGTCTTAGATATTATATTATACCCTTCGTCTTTTTAAGACTATCTACCAATCATTATTCAAAATAGTTATAAAGAAAGTATTTGAAAATGTTAGGAAAAAAATGTGTTTCTACTTACTATCAAGATCATATCTAATTATAATTTAATTGTAAAATAGTAGTAATAATAACAGTCAGTTATTACAAATTTTAGAAAAAAGTATAAAAATAGTCTTTATGTTGACTTTGTGTTTGAAGTAAATATATATTTAAGGACAGTTTAAAGTTGTTAATAATAGATACTTATATGTTAACGAGCGTATCTCGCTAACAAGCTGTGGTACCTCGGCAAGGAATTTGTTTATTTCTATTTTAAAAAAATATGAATTCAAAAAAAAGTATGAAAAGATACTGACTTCACTCTAAAGTCATTTGAATTTATATTATAATAGTTGTTGCCCGCGGCTCCGCCCGCGCTATATTACTGTAAAGTTTCATTCAAATCCGTTCAGTAGTTTTACTGTGAAAGAGTAGCAAACATCCATCCATCCATCTATACTTACAAACTTTAGCGTTTATAATTTTAGTAGGATTTATAACTAGCTGACCCGGCAAACTTCGTACTGCCAAATTTTTCTGTCGTAAATATTTTCTAAATTTCAGAAAAAAATATTTTAGTAATTATGCAGGTTCGTACAGGTAGTAAAAAAAAATTAAGGTATCTTTAATTTTCTTCTATAAAACCTTGTCCTCACAATAACGAACGCATAGAAAAAAGAACTATCCAATTTGGTGCAGCCGATCGGAAGTTATGCCCGTACATATATTTCGGTGAATCATTTTTATTTAAAATAAATAATATAAAACATATTTTGGACATCTAACACACAACGCCATCTAATCCCAAGCTAAGCAGGAAAAAAAAACAAATTATATACAAATAAAATGTAAAATAGTGAGTGTTATCAAATGCAAAGCGGCGCGACTCTCGGCGCGCTTTATATACCCGCGTAAGAGTGAACAATCTACAAACGACCATTCACGTCATTCTTTGAATTGGCATAACATTTTTATTTATTATCCGAAGACAGGAAACAAACACTAAATGTTAAGTGAAGCTTACCACAATACATTAGTGAAAACCACGTTTAAATCGGATAATCCATTTCGTCGATTAGCGTGCAAAAATTCAAAAAGTCCTTGTTTTGGGTTCTATTGTGTTCACAAAGCTCCCCCCTATAACAGTTTTGTTTACAAATCTTCCATATACAGACAGCGACCAGTTACGATATTATTATATGTTTTGATTGAACTTGGTTTGATTTGTGACATTCCAAAAAAAATATACGTTTGTGTTTTAGATATCAGTGAATGTTCTGGAGGCTCGTAAACTAACTTGGACAAATCCACATTCAGCTAATTCTTACGTCATTGTTGTGCTCGGCAAAAAGAAGCATAGGACTGGTGTCAGAAGAAATATGGAGGAACCATGCTATAGGGAGGTGAATATTAATAATACCAATTTATTATAAGCTTAGATAGAAGTAGATATAATAGCAAACAATATGCATAGTATCTAAAGTTTTAGGGTTAACTGTACTGTTTTTGCAGTATATTTTTTTAGAAAGTAAGTATTAACAAATGTGTGCGAAAAGAAGGAAAAAGGACTCTCGTGAGTTCTGAGTTGCAGGTGTTCATTGGTGGCTGGAGTCGCTTTCCAGCTACATATCTGCGCATTCGTCGTTCCTGACATAAAAAAATAATAATATGCCATTGCTAATCTTGCCATTTTTTACTGCTAAACCCAATTTATATAAAATAAGTTTAGTATTAAGTACTAAAATACTAACTTCGTTTTATTATCTAACCATAAAAACCAGTAGCTGTAGATTTTCGTATCGGGTTGGAACTAATTAGGAATTGTATCATTTGTATAAAATATATTTTTATTACTTTTATTGTGTGTTTTTTCTGAGGGTAAGCATAGGTAATGAACCGATAGTCGTCTCGGTTTGTGCCCTCACACGACACGAACAAGTGCACACAACACTAACCTAATGTGAACATATAAATAAAGTAATGATAGCCAAGTATTACTTACAGTTTGTTAAACACCGGATGAAATATATTGTTTTTTAATAACTTAATTATATACTATTTACTTGAGGTGTTGGACTGTAAATAGATGTGTTGAACTACTGAAGATTTTCTTGAATTAAAATAAATCCACTATTTCCTTTAATAAAAATCTATATAAGTATTAATACGTGAAGCAAACAGTTTGTGCTACTTTCTGCGAAAATTTTGACTGTGGATGAGTATGCGCAAAATTTATTTTTAAATAGTTTCAATTTGTGAAAGGTTTGTGTACAAGAAAAAAAATAAAAAATAACGGGAAAAGTATTTTTTTTTGTCCGTGACGGGAACCTGAGACATATTATGAAAATATGGCGGTACGAAGTTCGCCGGGTCATCTAGCACATAATATGTGTGTGCTTTACGTGCTCTCCGTGGCACGGGGTTCAAACCCTAACTTCCAAACTCCGAGCTGTTATTAAGTATTTATGAAATCAAAATAACTCAATAACACTTTTGGCCCGTCCCGGGATTCGAACCCGAGACCTCTTGATCAGCAGTCGCATACGAGGCACGAAATCAAGAAAACTGTATCACGAATTTTGAGGCGGCTTTCTTTAATAGATAGAGTGATTCAAGAGGAAGGTTTACATGTACATGCCTATTTATATTATCTTAGAGAAACACTGATAATTTTAGAGATTTTTAATGCGATATCTTAAAAAAATCATTTTTTACGCTTAGATTGCAAATGCTGGCTGAACCCTATAGTATTGATAAAAATATAATGTACTACAGTATTGTACACTTTAAAAGGTCTACAAAAGTCCGCAATAGTACATGTCTATCTCTTAGGGATAACCCATAATGACCATTTTTTATTTATTTCTTTTTACGAGAAATAATGGCTTGTTCACGAAGCGATTTTAAGTAAGGGGTTATTGTATGAACCTCAGGTATCCTCACTCTATCAGAAATCCACCCGTGCTAAGCCGGGCGGGTCGCTAGTAGACAATAATAAGCTTAAGTTACACTAGCTAGAGTAATGACAATACTGTATTTATTTTTTAATTCAATTGTTTTTTACCCGTTAAGTAAAAAGTGAAGGTACGAGTATTCAAATTTAGATCAAATACTTTAATCGCTGTTTGTCTGAACTAGAATAAAGCTGTGTTTCAGACGATCGCCTGACTTAGAACTTGAATTCTCACAGGAATTTGCACTGAAAATCAACGTAAAATGACAGCGATCATGCTGTCGTGTTTCGTTGGTGAGTGCGAAACCGGAGGCCCAATGATGCATAAGCATCACTAGCCCTCCATGGTGTGGGTTGCCATGCTGCATTGTTGCATTGTCTGCATTCGTAGTATGGTGACAACCACACTTGGATTCTGACTATGCTTTCCATCAGGCAGAGTGGAGTCCTTTTGGCAGGGCCAAACATAAAAAAATATGTAAGTTAATAATACAGGTAAATGGAGAAACAACAAATGATACGATCGACATCTGTCGGGCATGTCACCGTCCTGGAGAATCTATCCGGCATATTATTTCTGGTTTTTCTTGTTTGCTAACACAACCAAGTAGCCAGGATTGTACATCAACAACTTGCCCTTAAATACGAACTTGTGAGTTCAGAGGTGCCATACTAATGGTATGTGCCCGACCCAGTTCCCTAGAATGGTCGTGCTACGTTATATTGGGATCGATCTATTATCACAGACAGGACTATTGTTTCCAATAAGCCTGATATTGTGGTGATAGATCGATTGGTGATCGATTGATGCATCTTGCAATGCAACTATCGGCCAAAAATACAGTTAAGTATAACTGTATTTTTGGCCGATAGTTCTGTCTTTAATATTTTATTTAGCCTATCTGTGTACTTTTTTGTAAGCTCTTCCTTAATCTTAGTGTGATCTAATCCTATACTCTGCGCATTATTGTTATTATTATTATTATCCACTGAAATAAATCAAAAGTTATAAGTATCTGTACTAAGGTGTCATTCTTTAACCAATCAGTAAAAAAACAGGCTATACCTAAATACATAAAAAGTAAAACATAAAATTCTAAAGACGTCAAAGGTACTTTACCTTGGAGAAAATATTTTATTTGGGCATTAACTTGAAATTTAATCTGTAAATGGTCTTTCAGCTGTTTATCATACATTCCTAATTATATACAAAACAAAAATACTTCGTTTACAAAAATCGACTTCAAAAACTAAAAAGTATAAAATAACCTAAATATTCATGTATTTGGTACAGCTTTAGATCTGTAGATGCGTATGAAATTTAAAGAATTATCCTCCAACTCCAACTGTTGAGGAGTTGTATCTTCCATCATCGGCTCATCATCATGAAATTATGACTATCAGGGGTTCATACTGCAAAAGCTTTCGAAAATATATGAAAAACATAGTACCTCTTTAGATTTCCTTGGGATCCCATCACCAGATCCTGATATAGTGGCAATGGATGGGACCACATGCGGAGCATACCCTTTCGAATACAAAAAGTTTTGTTTCCGTCCATTACTGACGGAGTAATCGGTGTACATACCACATAAAAAAATACCTATCCAATTGAGAACTCCCTCCTTTTGGAAGTCGATTACAAACTCGTCTCCAAAACTTTTTTATCCCTTCAGTAGTGTCATCTATACTATAATAGGTGCATACTGCATACTGTTGCCCTCTGTAATGACCAACAGCGCCATCTGGTTGTTTATACTCATACCACACAACACATACCGACACCACAATAATTCAAGGCTGGTGGTACCATCTACGGCGGATAGGTGGCGCGAGAATGAAATTAAGTTTTGTACTTGTGATTTTCGGGCTTATAATTTATTATTTTCGTTGAATAAACATTTTTTTTTAAATTATATTATTATTTTAATGAAATAAATAGCCACGTGTAATTCAGGTAAAAAAAATACGGATTACTAAAAATATGGAACTTGTCATCAACTGTCAGGCCGCGTACATGAACGCACCGGGAGCGGGAACATCGCGGGCATCGGCACGTTCAAATCTATTGATTTATATGGGAGTATTAACGAATACAGAGGAGCGGGCGACAAGCGGCGTACAAGCTATGCGCACCAGTGTAAGGTCGTGTACACGAACTCAACGGGAGCGGAGCGGATGCGGGAGCAGAGCGGCCAGTGGCGCGTTCAAATGTATTGACTTATATGGGACTTTATGGTAGTGTTCACGAACGCAGCGGAGTGTGGAGCGGGCGGGGAGTGGACGACGAGCGGTGCGCACCAGTATAGCGGTGTTACCCGCGGTTATTGTCATACCGCGGGTAACGCCGCGGGACGAAGCTAGTTCACTTCCGCCGTCACTCCGCTCCCCGCTAACTTCGAACTTCGAAAACGCGGCCTCATTGTCAATGCCAGTATTGCCAGTTTGCTACAGTGCAGCCAACACTACAGTGTTGTCTGTAGATTTAACGGTTCTTGGCCATGTTCTCATTTTAGATACCCGCTTTAAGATTTGCAATATGCAGTTTTTTTTAAATGCTAATACCTCACAAACTTTCTGTAAGTACTTTTGAGACCTGACAACACTGTTAAAATTTTATTGATTGATGATAGCTTTTTGCTCCATTGTAGTCACTCTGATACGTTTCTTAATTTTTTTTTATTCAATTCCTAACGTCTTTATATAATTATTGGCAGTATTGCTATTAGTGACTCTAGTGTCGTGGAATATCAAGATAAACTTGTGGCTGGCTGGTTCAAAATCAATTGAGAGATGCTGTTACCCCAGAATTCTACTCGGCGGGTCTATCCTGCTTGTTGGCGATTTCAAACTTAGGTTAGTTCTTCCGTAATGTATAGATACCCATGATACTGATATTAGTATTTTTTGTAATATAAATGGGGATACATAGATTATAATAGTTGTTGTGGTAACAGTAAAAACCATTCGGTATTTTCTTTTTTCTGATTTCCCTTATTAGAAGAATTACATAATTACTACTAATAGGTACTATTAAGACAAAAAAATAAAACTACATTTTATTTTCATTAATAAATTTAATATGGTATTCAGTTTTAGATCTTTAAAAGAATAATATCCCACAATGCATGCATGCCTACACTTTTCTTAAGAATCAATCAATAGTTTGGTAAAAAGCACATGAAAATCAATGCAGCAGTTTTGAGTTTCTCGCGAACAGACACAAACAGCCGCGGTGGATGATTTGTTTTTTAACCGACTTCAAAAAAGGAGGAGGTTCTATGTTCCACTGTATGTATTTGTTTTATGTATGTTAACCGATTACTCCGTCAATTGTGAACCGATTTTGTAAATTATTTTTGTGTTCGAAGGGGTATGCTCCGGAGGTGGTCCCATTGCTACCATATCAGGATCTGATGATGGAATCCCAGAGAAATCGAAGGGAATCCTTTTTTTTAAGCACGTACTATGTTTTTCCTATATTTTCTGAAGTTACTCTGTTATTTGCGTCTGGTAGTCATAGTTTCATGATTATGAGCTGATTTCGCTTAGATTTTTGTAATTATTCGTTCGTATTCTTTTGGGCTCGGAACTTCAAGCAGATTTTAGGTACCTAGCACATTTTATAATACTACTATTTAAATGAATAAAGAATTAGGTATAGACAAGAATCGGTACATAGCAATGTATGAAGAGCCAGTTTGTTTTACGCTTTTTAGTGTTTCTTGGCAAGGAGTTTTCGTTGGATGTTTATTCGAAGTCGGTTTTTAACATATTATGTAGTGAATATTGATCACGTGACCCAGCATATTTAACATTCGGCAATAAAATAATACAATTAGACAACGTATGTTTCCATGTTGAATGGTTGCATACAGTATAAATAATATTTCTTATTTCAGGTTATTCTTTTCGAAGAAGTAACGGTTGGCAGCCCAGGAGTTGGCTGTGTGAATATAGCAACCATTTTTTATTGTGAGTATATTATTTATTACATAATCCCGTTTTAGATCAATTTAATTAATTTCAAGAAACTTGAACCGAGTGGAACCCGCGTCTCGACAAGCGGAGTGTAGGATGTCCACAGGTCAAATAAAGTGATGATCTGCGCAAAACGGCTGGAAAGAACTGGATGCGAGAAGCCGAGCATCGAACTAAGTGGCGTACAATTGGAGAGGAATGGATGAACCGATATCAAACAATATTAATAAAAGGATTCCTACTAATTTAACTAAATAATTTATTAGACTGTCGACACGATTACTCTTCAAGTAGCGGTTGCCTACGAATAATTGATAAAAAATAAGGATTTTTTGCATTTAAGACGGATTTCGAAATGAAATATAATTTTGTCGTCCTTAAAGTTACTACGGCCATTGCAAAATGTTTGATAACAGATGATTTTTCTTGCTACCTAATAATACTATTGCTGCGCGCCGATGAGAAAGTCCGTCCTTTACTCTGCGACGCGATACATGTTCATATTATTGCTGCGCGTCGATGAGAAAGTCCGTCCATTACTCTGCGACGCGATACATGTTCATATTATTGCTGCGCGCCGATGAGACAGTCCGTCCATTACTCCGCGACGCGATACATGTTCTGTGCTCCCAATACTTTTGGCTCGTCCTCCGTTTTTATTTATCTCCTTTATTTCTTCTGTATGTTCTTACTTTTATACTAGTGTACGTTGAGAGTTTGCGGGCTTGGAGAGCCTCTGTCTGTCTTCTAAACAGAGGCTCCAATAATGTAATTTTAAAGTAACATTAAACACGAGATCGCTTTATTTCTCTGAAATGCTATTGTCGGATCCTAATTTGCTAATAATAAAATCCCCTCGGGAGTACCATTTTCTTTACAAAAATAACTTTGGGAATCCAATATACATATACAATCCCGTCAAATTAAAAATCTCCTTTTTTTAAGTCGGTTATTAATGAAGTAAAATTAAGAAGCTTCGTCTTTCTTATATTTAACACTTACCTACCTTAAAATTCATGCAATATATTTTTTTTTCAGGTCTTCAGGGTGTGTGAACCGCATGCTGGTGTGTGGAAACTAAGAACTAGCTGACCAGAGCAGTTCGTCTGCCTTCACAAAAATAAAACTTTTCAAAATATTTCATTGCTGTGCGGCCCTTTAATTTTCTTTATTAATTACCAAGCTTGGTATGTGGAACCAAACAAAATCTTCAGTTTTTAAATATTTTGATAGATAAATATACATAGATATTCTTTTATAAATATTTAATAATAGCAAAGTTCTTACATTCGTATTCGAAATAATGGGTATACTGAACAGCATCTTGCATCGTGCGGCACCCGAACCTGTAATGCCCAAACCTGCGGCGTCAGAGCCTGCGACGCCTTGTCAGTACAATTCCAGCTGGCATATTGACATCATAAAAAGGTCGCCAACGAAACGAAAGGCCCACGATGACAACGATGGACCTCCTACGGAGATACGTAGGATTATAAGGACGCCGACAGTGGCCGAAGTACCCTCAGAGCAGGCAGGGCAGGGTCACCCTGGACGAGGTAGACGAGGCAGACGAGGCGGTAGAATGAACTCGGAAAGAACTCGCCATGACGGGGCTCAAGCTCCCCAACGCTCCAGGGATCGAAACAGGTCCTTGAACACCAATTCTAACGCACATCAGTCCAATGACCTCTGCGTAGCAGTTACTTTAGAACCCTACAGTAACCTTAGCTTAGGTCAGGCCGAAACTATAAAAAACCAGTTGGAAGGCGTGCTAGACAGAGAGATATTCACCCCCGACGAGTCATATGTCATTGCACCACAATTCAGGGGTAAGGCCTTTGTCAACGACGGCGTCCTTAAGTTATACTGCAACGACCAGCTAACAGTTTGTTGGCTTCGAAAATCACTTAATAAGGTGCCAACACCATGGGAAGGCTCGAGCCTGGTGATACGTAAACAATCTGAACTTCCCAAAAAGATCAAAGTGGGAATTCTGATACCGCAAATCGGGCCCGAAGACACTCTGACCCGCATACATGCTAGATTGATTCACCAAAATCGCGATTATAGAGTAACTGAATGGAACTTGTATGACGCCGAGTTATACGAAGTTAAAAAATGTATCTTCTTGGTAGTCGGCATTCCAGAGGCAGACGCGTTGAGATTATTATCGCACGATCGTAGAGTGTTCTATATGTTTGGCAATCTGTACGTTCGCTTCCTCGAGGAGGGTTCTGTAATCACACCTAACCCGGACAATTTCAATGGGAGCAGAGAATCGTCAAACAATGAAGCAGATGCCGCTGTCTCACAATCATAAATCAATTTTATGAGTATTAAACTTTTAAATTATAATAACCTTATCAAATTGAAGGGCACAGGACGCCTAAAGTCCATCTAATCTAAGAGGTACCATTCAACGGTTATGAAAAATAGTAGGATAGGGAGAGTGTTGGAAAAATAATTGTTACAATTTTAGATTCTTAAGACATATCAAAACTTTTTCTATATTTTATATTACAAATAGTTTTTATAAAATTTGATATATTATAACATTATATATCTTAGATTTGATTAGCAAATCAATTAGGTTGCTTACGCAAAGTTAATCTTAGAGCGCGCCACTAAACTATGACGTAACATATGAAAGCGGTAAACTTTTAAAGTTTCATTTAATTTTATATTCCATTTTCTTTTCATATTATTATCAAAAATGGAAAATAATTATGGACGTCTAACTGTTCCGGAAATACAAAAGCTGCTCCGGGAACGCGGCGCATGCCTCAAAGGAAAACATTTGATGAATATGACAAACAAACTCTTTACAATTTTAGGAATAAATGGTAACAAAACAAACATTAAATTTTGCACTTACCGGTCGCAAATCCTTCAATAACAAAATCTTCTTAAAAATAACAGTCTTGAGTGCTTAGTAGCTTTGAAGTTTTTTAAAATTTAATATTAGGTTCCTACCTTATTTATTTGAGAGTTAGTGGTTGTTACTAAAATCGTGATGATTATGTATTTTACTAGATAATAATATTTTTTTAAAAACCTATGTACATAACCATATTTAAAAAAACAATATTTACGTCACATCTTCGCCTACTGGTAGCGATCCCAAAGGACTGGCAGTATTACCACGTTGAATGGCAATGCTGATTCTCTGTGCTAGAAAAAGATCAGCCTTCTGGTCACGAGAAGCGTCAATCAGTTGCCTAATTAGTTGTTTGAAAATAGCGCGAGCACTTGGACCCCATGAACCTAGCGTTTCTACGCCAAACGGTTCAAAAATGTAATAGCGTATTAAATTTTGGTATTTACGCCGTTTGAGGCTTGTATGTATTTTACTTGTACTTTGAATATTAACGTGATCGTTTGAAAAAAAAACACTACATATACATAATACAATTATATGTACCTATACATAATGAATGTATGTTTTTTTATAAAATTATTTCAGTTGAGTCAGTTACGCCTATACGAGTAAAAACTTGTTTGGCTTTAAAATGTATTGTATAAACGTTTAAAGGTACCTTTTAGATTAGATGGACTAAAGTTTATCTTTTTTAATAAATCTTTTTAGATTTAGGACTTTAAAAAGTAATTAACTTTTAATATATTATAATAACTAAAATTATTTCTCACTTTTCCAAATTAAGGTATAATTTAGTACAATAACTATCACTTTTAAACTGATGATGTTTTTCCTAATGTACAACTCATTTTTAACACGCTTCTGTGAGTTTACCTATATGTATGTTTGTTTGTAATCAATTTTTGTGAGTGTATAACTATATGTTTTATAGTTTTACACGATTACGGTGAAGTCAAAAGGTAAAGTAATATTTTTATGTATGACCTTAGCGTCATAACTACTAAACCGATTTTAATGAATGAATTGTCAATCAATTTGTAATAATGCTTCGATTTTATCAAAAGTCAAGTTATAGTATTCTAAACTTTTTACCTATTTTTTTAGATTTTAATCTTACGTATACCTAAAGAATTTAATAGACTGCGTCACTGACTGATAGATCAATGCACAACTCATAACATGACGATGATAAGTATGAAATTTTACACAAATATTAAGGTTAGGTAACGTAGGCGTGTAATAGGTACTTTTTTATATCTCAGTCAAGTGTGCAAAATGGGAATTCAAAATTACAGTAAAACTTTGTGAGTTTTGATACTACGTTTTAAAATAACATTAAACACTCTATTAAATTATATAAAAAAAAACAAAATTTTCCAAAGTATCCTTAAAAAGGAGTGTAGTTTTGTATGGGGAACTATTTATAGGTGGTTAAGATATGGCGGTTCGGTTATCAGGGAATTTAAAATTAAAGGCTGTAAATGCATTAAAAGCATAAAAGTGTTAACATCAGGGTGTCTGTATAGTTTCTTCATTTTCTTAGTGTCATTTTAATCGTGCCGCCCCGACGCGTGCTGTTTATTGTCAAAGGAACGCCGACAAAATATCAAACCAACTAGTAAGTTTAATTTTATTTTATACTTACTTATGGGCGTGCGCCGTACACAGCTCCTTTGATTCTATGAAAATGAACAAACTATATTGGCTTACATAAGTTAACTGACGGTCAGCAGTTACTGACGCATCTATCTTTGCACACAAACGTGTGTACTACACGCGGACTCCCACCGCTGTAGTGTGTCTAGTTATTATATCTTATATCATAGTTATCGGTGTTAGAATATTAATTAGGATAATAAGATATAGATATAACTTGGTTATAAATACTGGGTTTATATTTTCGAAAACAAAACAATACGTACCTGTATACAGTTCTGTAGACTACGGTATAAAAAATCATGTTTATGATTGATATACTACCATTAGAAGTAGCGCTTAAAAATATTAGTTTTTAACTATAAATTAAAAAAAAAAATCCTAAAGGTAATATATTGTTTTCAAATTATTTATATCATTTTACTAATCATACTAGTTAAATTTATTAGAAATTGGCATAATGAGATGCTATGAATAAGAAACCGGCCGGCCCGACCGAGGCGGTACTAGCACAGATAATCACCGTAAAATGACAGCGATCATGCTGTCGTGTTTCGTTGGTGAGTGCGAGACCGGAGGCCCAGTGATGCTGAAGCATCACTAGCCCGCCATGGTGTGGGTCACCATGCTGCATTGTTGCATTGTCTGCATTCGCAGTATGGTAACCACCGCTCTTGGCTTTTGCTTATACTTTCCATCAGGCAGAGTAGAGTCATTTTGGCAGGGCCAAACATAAAAAAAGGTATCATAACCCATTCACTAAGCTTAATAACGTACACTAATTTTTCAAATGAAAATACGTCGCAACTAATTACCGAATTATTTATTTAGTTTTCTAAGTTCTCTTTTAGATTTAAAATCATATGAAAAGGCATGTACATCAAAATTTAATCAATTATTTTTTAGGATTATTATATGTAGTTGTTCTAACTACTAGCTGTAAGGAGAACGGTTTGTAGGCGCCACGCGCCATTGTTTATGAAGCCTACCTACCTATCAGTACTCCTTGTAAGAGTCTAAGTATTACGTATTATGTTATTATATATGTATTATTAAGTATTAGTATTAAAGGAACTTCTGGTAGCTGATTATTTCATGCGGTTAGCGACAGGAGGGCGGCCTGGTCGCAAAACTGCGGTCAGACCGCAACATATAACGGTTGGGCCGACAGGCAGGGGGGGAAGTCGAGGCTTCTCCCAGGATTGAGTCTCTCTAGACGCGGCGTCGTTTCTGAGGGGGACCTGAAATAACATGGTCCGGGTCCTCCTCAGGGCAGGGCGCCTGAGACCGGCCGCCTGGGAGGTTTTTAGTGGAATCATCACATACCTGGCTCCTCAGCCACCGAGGAGCCGGAGATCCGAAGGGATTTTTCACTTAGACAAAAAAAAGTCTAAGTATTAGTTATAAGCTGGCTCAGTAACATGGTTTAGTAATATTTTATTTGATTTCTTTACCCGTGTTGCAACTTCATTGTTAAAGGAGGACTAAATGCCAGTCAACCTTTGTGTGATGCAGAGGTGAACTACACAAATGGCGTAGTGCTTAAAGCGATCGCCACGCCCTTATCTACAGCGCTAAAGTGTTATGGGTTCAAACACCACATGGGACTACTCTTCATCACAAATGCTGTTCTAATTCTGGGTGTTCTTTGTGTTCGTTTCACATATATTTGTTAAGTCCCCCGCGACAGAGGATATATGCCTAATACGAGAGTTGTCTATTTAAAAATTATAAAAAAATTGTGTAACCCTGTAATAGCAAATAAGACGACTTATACTCTTTTAATTAATCTACAATAAGTTCTATGCAGTACTAAGTACTATACACTTTTAGAAAAAAATTTAATTAATAAATATATTAGATACTATATCTAAAAAAAATTATATTTTTTATCAAATTTGGCCTCCTAAAGTGATTCAAATCTCAAATTCACTTATTTTTGCATTTGGATTTGATTCTCTACGATCGCTACTTTTATTAGTTTAAGAACACATTATAATATTTTAGACGTATGTTAAATGTAATCACTCAATATTGTCGGTAAACAGTAGGTACACAGTGAGTGACCGATCATATTTTTCAATGTGTGTGGATTGGCCTTGAGGGTACAATTCTCATAACAAAAGTTTGGTCTCAATTCAGTTTCGATCTACTTTCGATCTCCTGATGACATTTAACTCTGATGTGATGATATCATACTGCCTGCCTTAAGTTGAAAGAAGTGAAAGTCTGTGTTCTGTTACTCTTGCATGCTGGTTCATGATGTACCAAAATGAACTGAAGTAAGATTATATCGAGATGATACTGAAACTGAATTGTATTTCCGTTATCAAATTTTTTGTCAACTCTGTTTTAACACAATCACATTTCGGTTGGTGATGTTTTAAAACGAGAATTGGCCTTCAGCTCGCATAATACTCTTACGTATATTAAATGTATTATCAAGTGAGGAAAAGAATTTTATTTTCGATTCCTATCTACCCCTACAAATACGAAAAAAAATACCGATTTCACCATGCACAACTTTCCTTTTTTTTCCCCCAGTACTTGATGTTTGAACAGTACGTGAGCATCAGAGATATACAACGATCGAGTATTTGGTTTGCAGTCATGGAACCTCGTTGTTGTGCGCCTGCACGCCTTATGGGGGAGGCTACAATAGACCTTGGCTCTATATGGTCTCAGCCACGTAAGTGATCTAGCAGTCAAATTCTCTTTTATCATTATTTCGACCATATTATATCATTAGTCCCATACACACATATTATATCATGTTCTAAAGACTTCTAGATTTTTTGATGAATACCTCGCTGGAGCTGTTCTCGAATAATTTATACTTACGTGTACAAGGCTCTAACATTATTATAGATGTGTGGTCAGCTTCAGCCAAATATGTAAAATTTTCCAAAACTATACAACGTAGAATACGAAAACTACTTGCAAAGTCTAGAGCCAGAATTGAATGATTATCTTAAAACTTCAAACGTCAACGTCAAAAGTTTCTGAAAAATATTGTCACTAAATAATGGATATTTCCAAATGAAATTCGACTAGTCTCTTTAACGGTAATTCTTGATCAAGTAGAATTAAAGGATATGAAGTAAAAAAAGCAAACTCATGAACGACAAAAAAGTCGGACAAATAAACCTCGCAAATTGCTAATGCGCTGGAACTTTGTCGCATTAAGAGCCATGTGACGTTTATTTAATTTGGTAATTTTACAGATTTGTATAGCTTAACGTGGCGTGTCTATATACGCAGGTATTAGAAGTGTTCGTTAAATAATATAACCGATAAAAGAAAATATATTGTTAATTTAATTTGACAAGAGTTATTTCATTATAAGGTTTTATTTGTTAATATTATAAACCTACGACCACGATTTTGTACATCAATTAAAGCCACTGTTCACTCAAAATCAATTTCAATTTATTCTTTCATCATAGTTGTGGACCTAATATTTTATCACATATTTATCTACCAGATAGTGCCCGCGGCTCCGCCCGCGTTTTTGTTGGTTATCGCGGCAAATAGTAGCTTATGTGTAATTCTGATGTATAAGCTATATTACTGTAAAACTTCATCCAAAATTCGTTCAGTAGTTTTTGCTTTAAGAAGTAACGAACATACACACTCACAAACTTTCCCCTTTATAATATTAGGTTGATTGCTAAATTATCTCTTAAACTAGCTGTTGCCCATGGCTCTGCGCGCATGTATATCGGTTTTCGTATAAATATATTTCGTTTCATAAATAGTAGCCTATCTGTTAATCCAGGGTGTCAATTTCCTGCATAAGAAATTTTATAAAAATTGATCTAGTCATTAGCGCGTGAAGAAGTTACAAACATACACACTCACAAATTAGCCTAAATTACTCCTCAGATCATTAACTACCTGCCATTAAAAGTCCCGTCAAAATCGGTCTAGCCGTTCCAGAGATTATCTGGAACAAACATACAGACAGACAGACGGACCGAAAGATTTAAAAAAAAAAAATTGGTACCTGTACTGTGTATAAATACATATGCATTTATTAAAGGCGGTTATTTTTATATTATTTATTTTATTTATTTATCATTTATTGCACTCCATAATGTACATAAAGGTGTTAACAACTTATTACAAGAAACAATTATGGACCCTGTTGGGCACAGCAACTGCAAGAGAAGACGAAACATCTACCGCCAAAGAAGCACATAATGAAACTCTTATACTAGTTTACCCTGACACGCTAGAAGTACATTACTGTTTATCTATTCTTCACGTTTATAATGCAAGTGCATATGTTTTAATTTTATTTTGCTATTATTAGTTTTACATAGAATGTTCTTATTAAAGAGTATTATTTTTCAAAGTATGTCATGCTATATTAAGTCATGTTTGTAGTATGTAATTTTTAGCTCAGATAAAGAATAACCATTTTTAGATTACGAAGCTTTGTCAATTTTGTAGTATGTCATTTAAAAATGTCATGTTTACAATAATTTTTTTTTTAAGTCATTTAGGATTTGTCATTTAAATATTCGTTAATGTGATAGTAGCATTTCTGTAATAAAAGGTCTTTTAATTTTCTGTTAAATGTAGTAAATTTTTCTTCCTTTTTAATGTTATTAGGTAATTTATTATATAATTTAATTGACATAACATATGGGCTTGATGTATGCATTTTTAATTTAGACATCGGCAAATTTAATCTATTTTTATGTCGAAATGTATATTTTGTACTAGTATCCTCCCTGGTTGTGTAATAATCTTTGTGTTGTCTTACAAATTTGCATGTTTTCAGAATGTACATTCCAGGGACAGAAAGTATTTTTAATTTTTGGAAATAAGGTTTGCAACTTTCTGTATCGTCTATGTTCATTATTATCCTTATTAACCTTTTTTGCATTAGTAACAGCAAAGGCGCATCTGTACTGTACTGTATTACAAACAGACACTCCAATTTTATTTATTTGTATAGATATATGCTACGGTTGTACCTACATGTGTGTTTTTATAATATTAATATGTTTAGCTACTATTGAGGCTGCATGCACATACTCTTTAAAATCTAGTGTCGAATAAAGGACGAAACATTAGTATGGATCCTACCCAGTATAAATTTATTGTACCTTCTTAAAGTCTTAGTAGGAAAAGTAGGAAGTTTGATAGAAGTAGGAAAAAAAACAATTTTGCTGTTATTTCTTCACATCATTTTTATCTAAGAACATTTATATTTATTAATTTTAATTATAAACTAGCTGAACCCCCCGGTGTTACCTGCGGTTATTGTCGTACCGCTGGTAACGCCGCGCGGCGAAACTAGTCTAAAAAAGTAGCCTTAGTTACTTCTTATATTATCAACGTACATACATAGGTACACATATTGAAACATAAACTATCGCTTGTCATAGAGGGACATTTAGTTTAATTTAACAGATAACTGATTAATAAATACAAAATACATACATACATACAGTCTTAACAGTAACCTGTCATTCAATTACAACTGTACACAACATCAACAGACAGTAGACAGTGTTTAATTTTGGCTTAAAGTTTAATAATTACAAAAATATCAAAAAGTGAAAAAAAAACTATTTACAATTAGATATAAAGTTACAAACGACATAGATATATATGACATTGGTACTAAAATTAGAGTTGATATAACTGAGAAGAGAAGATTTATTGAGGCTTTCGTGAAAGATATCAAATTGTGACACTGTTATCATATTGTTTCATAATTCCTGCATATTCTGTTTAGTGGGTTATATTATAAACACTTTGTTGCTTGCAACATATTGGGAGGAGGACATTCCCAGTTACTAGTAAATACAAAATAAAAACAGCGCTTGCGCTGTGTTTCACCGAGTGAGTGAGGATACCGGACCTCGCTCCCCATCCCCCAAATGCCGGCAACGCACTTGTGACGCCTCTGGTGTTGCGGGTGTCCATAGGCGGTGGTAATCGCTTACCATCAAGCGGTACGTCTGCTTGTTTGTAACTATTACAAAAAAAAAACTCCACACATGCAATGTTTAATATCACACGATTATTATTTGGGTACATAGAAAAGACAATGCCAAGTGACGTAAAGAGTCACATTGAAAAATCGATCTGGGTATTATAATATTACCCTATTCATACTTATGACCTAGGTACATTTATAAGTATATATAGTAATAATTAACGTTACAATTTATTTAATCCAAACATTTCCGACTCAAAGAAAGTCCCACAATCACAAATATAATGTTGATTATGTTATATAATACCAACATTATCACATTAATGGTTCATAATTATTAAATATAGTTATAATTTGGTATAAATAATGTGTTCCTAAAAATATACTTAGTGTATAATTTTGATTTTAGCAATAGCAAAAGAGGATTTAGAAATGCATGGATATTACAAACAAATAAATAGAGAGCACGGACAAATCAATGTCATTAGGTGCCTTTTCGACTTTTAAATTTAAGTTACTCTAATAGTAGCCCACATACGCCATTCTGGTCCTAGGTTACGTTGTGCTCATTTGAAATTTCATTTAAAATAATTATTATTTACATAAATAACACCTGTCCCAGTTAATGTATAACAATGAAGAAAATACAAACCCTAATGTTTTGTTTTTATTTTCCACCAATTACGGTAGTGAAAAAAGTGAATTTAATTTATAATGGCTTGCTAATTAAATCGTTTGCTATATTCGTTGTTTTTGTTAGGTTCAGGATACTTTGAAATGGCTGAGAATTAGCACAAATTAGGCAAACGTCTAAAATGCATTTTTGTACTATCTTAGATTCAAGTATGTAAACACGCAATTATTGGCTTTAAGCTATCCATGCAATTCTAAACGTAAATGTACACATAGGTAGGTACATGACATCGACAGACCGTATGCCCCACCAATCTGTGATCACAATCTTACGTCTTATATAGATATATTATATGTTTACACTTATGCCGGGCACATCACAATTGAAATGAGTGGTCCTAATTGGGCAACTGTTAAAAAGAGACGGAATTCACCTTAATACATACTCTCGTGTAACTTAATCTATTTATTTTACTTAATTTATTTATTTACTTTAGGATTTATTTATTAATGCCATATCTGGCTTTCACATTACAAAAATACCTATTTTGAGGTGACTAACAGTAATGCGAAATAACTTTGGTTACCAAGATACTTCGAATTTTTTTCTACTTTTGACAATCAGATTGATCAGTAACTTTCTGAATCTGTAGAGGATGACGTCACTCTTCCTAACAGTCATAATATCAGTGAGCAGAATAGATTGATGCCTACCAAAAGTTCCTATAGACAAAATGATAAGTGACTCTCTAGCTCTGAAGAGTATATTCTCCAACATTACAATGATTCTCAAAGTGAACAAAATAGATTAAGTATTCATGTCATCATCTTCCTAGACTTTATTATTCCCAAGATTATTGGGGGACGGCTACTAGTTCAACCGGTTTTAGCTGAATATCGGTTTTTCCACGGAGCGACTGGCATCGGACCTCCGCAACTCTGAGGGTGAACTGCATTCGAAGATTGAACTAGTTGTCAGTATATTTGAGGGCATTGACTTCCCAATAACGATTACCTTAGATGTTTATGACAACCGGGAGCAATGGCTTAACGTGCTCTCCAAGGCACGGGCGGGCCACACGCCATCTTCCATACTCCGGGCTGCTATTAAGAATTTCTTGTAAGAAAAACCCAACTGCAGACCGATCCGGAAATCGAACCCGAGACCTCTTGATCGGCAGTCGCTTATGCTAAGATGGTAACTACTGGACCAACGAGGTAGTCTGGACTTAAGTATTCATGTAAGACACAATATTTGGCACTATCTACAAGACCTGCAGAAGGTTCCTCATAGTCGAAATGATCACGGACCGTCCTTCTCTGAAGAAATATCAATTTTTATTATGCACCTTAATAAATATTAAAATTACTTTTAAAACATAATGATTTGATTTTAAAATTTTGCCTCAAAACACTATCAATCGCAATTATTTGCTGGTTTCTAAAACAAGCAACTGATAATATTTATAAATCAAAGCATATTAGCACCCAGAAACTTAATCAAATTGAATTGCTTATCCTTACAATTCGATTACGCTTTGTAAAAAAAAAGTATCGCATACATACTCGTATATATGTAAAATATTGATATGAAGGCAAAGAAAAGCATATAGGCTTTAGGCATCCTCTTCGTCTGAGCTAATTAAAATAAAGTCACTTACAGCGTTGTTCTCTTCAGCGAAAAACGGTCTCTGACCATTTCGACTATGAGGAAGGTCCTCCGGATGGTGCCAAATTTTGTTTCTTACATTAATACTTAGTCTATTTTGCTCAAAATCGTTGTTATGTTGGTGTGGTAGTTCAGATTCGGAGAGCTCTTCATCCATCTGACTATCAGAAGTTGTAATAACAGTTAAGTTGGTGTCTTGAGAACTCGGGCTTCCTTGATCATTTTGATTATTATTATAATGTATGTAATTCGAGAAGTCATTATCTTGATAGTCCGGGCGTCCTTGATTATTTTGACTATTATTATAAGTTATGTAATTCAAGAAGTTATTCTCTTGATAGGTCGACCGCACTTGATTATTTTGACTATTTAAATAGTAGGGCGCGAAAAAAGGCAAAGCAAATGGATCACTGTGAAACATTTCGACATTATCACTGGTTAAAACTGAAGAGTGTAGTTGACTTAAATTCCACTGGTCAAAGTTCGGAGCAACATTACCGTTGCCCGTAAGCGTATAAGGAGTGCCGTCATGTAATCCATTATTTAAGGTTCCAAACATTTGATGCATATCACTGGCTGAAGGGCCTTGAAAACCATAATACTGTTGCAAGTTTGGATCACTGCTAATATCGATGTCATATGTTGGTTCTGACGTATCAGGCATCATTAATAGATGATGTAGATATAAAGCACAAGCTTGGTGAATGTTTATCTGCCCTCTGTAATACGGGTAAAAGAGTTGAATAGCGAAATCGTCGAGTTCTGAAACTGGTGATAAATTATTTGTTTCCATTTTTGTAATTTATGACTAGATGCTAATTTTAACAGCTGCGTATGTCCTGACATGCGACGTTTTGCTTGTCTGGACTACTTTACGCGGTGCGCGGCGCTACTTGAAAATGAATCATGTGTGTGGGGAGGAAATGTGCAGTGTTGTAAGCTCACTTTCGAATTTTAGACTAAAATGTTTTTTTTGTTATTGGTGTGGCAGATCCTCATGGGTATCTTTCGTTAATTGAAAAAGGGGAGGGGGGAAGCTAAGGGGTCTGTCGAAATCTTTTCGACTAAAAACTACCCTGGTATTCTTCTGCTTGCCAATAGCCAAGGAAACGAAAACGCGATTGCATTCTTCCGCCACCCGCATTGAAACGGCAGTCAAGACAGATCCTATTACCGTCACCCTTCGGTCGCAGTTCTCTAAAGATACACACGGAACACTGTGCGTTGTTTCTCGGGCGTGTGTCTATTCAGACGATTAATTCCCTAAAAAAAAAATTCTAGTCGCCAGCAGGCCACTTTCTACGCCGGCCGGAGATCGACGAACGCCCACGAGCGCCCGGTATGCCTTCTGCCGTCAGGGAGAACAGTACTGCGCTCTTTCTCACGGCCCGATGCTTTTTTTGAGGACATCACTTCCTCGCAGGGGGAACCCAGACGTTACCGATGTTTCACAAAAGTGGGCCCAAGACTGGTCCTCGTGGAACACCGCACTACATCTCTTGCCAACCCCAGCCATCGCGACCAGGATACATGACAGTCCTCTCCTTCAAGTAGTTACCTATAATTAGATGGAGGTACATCGGTACCTTATGGTTTTGAAGAGTTTCTCTGATACAGCTCCAAGGCAGGGTATTAAACGCATTGACGATGTCAGGAGAAACCACCAAGATGACCTCCCCCCCGTGCAACTGCTTCCACAGCAGAAGCCCTAATACGGATGATGGCATCCATTGCGGATCGCCCCTGATGAAACCCAAACTGGTTATCAGATAGATCCGGACATACTACAGTTGTGTGCCTGCCTCGAGGACCTGTTTGCAACTCTAATACGTCTTCTGCTAAGTCTCCCTCTGGGCCAATCCGGCACGAGCGGATCTACCGGCATAGCCTCAGAGATTATTGACCTACGCAAGCACCCCGACGCTGATAGCATGGGGTTACATTTGGGAGGAGCCCAAAATGATTTAATTTAAATGTAGGTATTCAGAATAATAAATAGAATTTGTTCATTAAGTATTGTAGTACCTCTTGTTAAAACTTCTCGTTTAATTTTTAAGATTATTAGAACCTGCATGTCTTACTTTTAATGGTGTTTTTTGAATAAGGGTAATTTCAGCTTATAAAATTTTTAAGAAAATTTCAAAAGGTGTATTAAGGATTCATACAGAAGGATGTTTGCCTAAATCCTACACATTATTACTTAATTAGTAATTATTTTCTGAATAATTGAAAGGTAAAAGTAGGGCCACGCTGATTTCAGTACGAACGGGACGGCTCAACCTAGGGGGTTCTACTCTCGCTCAGAAGATCAATCTAAAATGATAATATTTGTAGTGTCGTGTTTCGTTGGTGAGTGGGAGACCGGAGGTCCAATGATGCATAAGCTTCATTAGGCCGCCGTGATGTGAGTTACCATGCTGTATTGTTTCATTGTCAACATTCGCAATTAGTACGGTGACCACCATTTTGGATTCTGCTTATGCATTTCTTCAGGCAGAGTAAAGTCACTTTGGCAGGCCCATACATAAATAAAAGATGAGACCAGAAGTTTTATTAATCCCTGACTTATTCTCTGTTTATTTACGCAACCAAGACAGGATATGCCAGACCCTGTGCAAATCCGAAAAACGATGAAGATAACAGGCACATTCTGCCAAAATACTAAATGGGGACAGTTAATTCGATTTGTATTGCTTATATTACAGATCATCAAGTGTTTCACAAATGGGCCCAGTTGAGTTTACCACGAAATCCTACAGCCGGGACGGTTGGTTTCTTAAAAGTTGATATTTCAATGATTTTCAAAGGGGATATTCAAGTTATGCCTATTATTGTTAATGATGAAAAAGTGACAGAGTAAGTCAATATATTTAATATTTTTTGTAGTAATTTATACTAATTTTATAAATCTATAAAATTTGATTGTTAGGTTGAAAGCATCAATCTCAGGAACCACTGGTCTGTGTATAAAAAAAGATGTGTTAGACAGCTCATGGAATGTATTCCTAGGAAAGCTACATTGTGGACTAAAGGAAAACGAGGATATTTATTCCTTATTAGATATAGATTTATACTATTATAATTAATTGTCGCTCTGTTGTTGATGAATAATATCTTATAAAATATTTTCCAGTAACCTTCTTTTGCCAACCGGATCGGAGCAGCAACCGGCTAATTATATTGTCACTGTATATGGAGCTTATGGTCTATCAAATGCCAATCACGGTGAAAGTGATAACAGACGTTACAACAAAGCACCTGACTCTTTCGTCAAGGTTTCGTTTTGTGGACTCTCGGTATATGATTTCCAGTATTGTCATATTCGTAGGAAGATGGTTTCGATTTCTACTTAGCAGTTATAAATTGCTGGTAGAGTAAAAAGGTGCTCCGCAGGTCTGTGACCTTATCACTTATTCACTAACAATTTTATATTCTTTCACAAAGTATTTTTGGGGTGGCCAGGAAAGCTAATAACTAGCTATTTTCTATAAAATATGTTGGACTATGCATAACGTGATAGTTTGTTTTAAGGCAAAAATGTCATTACCTCATAATCTACGTAATGAAATTATGCATAAGCACTATAAATTTAATGATTGTTGAATTTCTGAAATAGAACTATACAAAAGCATGTAATTTCAGGTCAAAACTGCTGTCCAGTTTCGGAACAACCATCCAATGTACTATGAACAAATTAACATAGTTGAAATGTTTCCAAACATGAGTGAAGTGATAAGGCTTGAGATCTGTTCTGGTGATGGATATTGCAACAGGATCTTGGCCACTGCAAGCTTGAAGCTTAGCCAGATTTCACATGATGGAGAAAATGGTAAACTTGACCGTAAAATCTTGAATACCTTTAAAACTAAGCGTAATTATAATATGTAAGTAAAACCATGTACTGTCCTGTGTATGTCAGAATAAATAATATTCTTTCTTTCTTTCTTTTCTTTCTTTGCTTATGTGTTTTATGAATTAGGCTAGGTATAGGGTAAAAATGATTTTGTATTGAATACATCATTACTTATTCTGCCTTTTAGGATTCCTCCCAACCTTCGGGCCCTCGCTATTACATATGTATGGTACAACATCATCGAGTACATTGGGAAACAGTGATGAAGGTCCTTACCACCGTGGAGCAATGCTCTTATCACTAAGGACTGTAGTACCGTATTACCAGCAAGAATTAAGAAGCACTAATGTGGAACCTGTTGCACCTTTACGAAAGGTATAAGTTACATTAGCAGCACTAGACCTTTAAATAAATCGAAACTGCATTAAATCTCATCTCATATTATTATTAAGGCAGGCGGCAACTGTGTGCAAAAAGTAAGGGACCGGTCTCTGTAGTATACTTTAGGAAATGTTTACGTTTGGGAGTGAACTGCAGCGGACTGATGATGATGACATAAATAGTTTTGATGTCAGTCAGTTGGTGACGTTAGTTTAATAGTTTTGACGTTGTCACTTTTTCTATGAAATGTACTAAATTGTATATATTGCTATTTATTAATTGAAACTTTATACACAAGTATTGCAAAGGCGGACTTAATGCCGTGGGCATTTTCTGCCAGTCAACATAAGGGCGATGCAGAGCTGAACATGGTGGTAGATACACGGCAAATTAAAATGATATTTTTAAATATTAACTTATTAATAATTTCTAATATTACAGAATATTGATATTACTACTACAAATAATACATACGTGTATATTTATTTATTATATTTTGAAGGGGATGGGCTAGGATTGTGGTGGATACGAAAATGTGTTTTTAAAATGTTTCCGAAACAGATATCTATTTAAAGCTTGTATCAGTATATTCTAGTACCATGTTCCAATATCTAATATAGAAACCAACTTTCACCAAATTTTAAAGTAGGATAATTTTTATGACTCTTTAAAATTTTAGTACCCAACAGCTTGTAAGAAGTTGCGTGTTAATATAAAGTGAAGTTCCTCTGGTCATTTCATTTTAACACTATTTCTAAGGAAATCTCAAAGCTGGCAACATTATTTTAATAGAAAGTGCAGGTTATTGATTAATAGCTCTGCCCGGGCCACCAATCAGATGCGGATGCGATTGCAGCGAATCTGGTGCTGAAAGGACTAAACATCGCTCTATCGATTTGTAGTTGTAGTTTAACAAAGGAAACCTGACTATTGCAGCAATCTTGCAGATATTGTAATACATAACACAACTTTATATAAAAGTATACCAAGTATTGAAATAGATGAAAATTATAAAACATTTTTTTTTATTGTCACAGTATTTCTGACCAAAATAAGTATATTTATAGATACATTACATGAACTTTACTCTTAATAGGACTGAGTTGATAACACTAACAAAGCCACTCGGTCAACCATAGAAGCGTCTCTAGCCCTTGAGCCGCCCTTGTGCAACCTTTACTCTAGCGCCCTTTAGTAAGTGTAGCGAGCTTCAGTAAGCGCGCAGATTTATTAAAAGTGTTACGGCCAGCGCCTCTGACACCATTGCGCCCGTGTTTACTGCACACCAAAGACGACCATGGTCAACCTTCTTTTGACTGTAATTCATTTTTATACACTCGAAAAATACATTGTATCTATGACTGACACAAGTTCACCGTCTAAATCAAGTCAAGATAAATATATAAACAAATCCTAAAATAGCAAGTTACTTAATTGAACTTAATTGAAGTGTACACGTATGTTTAACTAACCGACTTCAAAAAAAGGAGGAGGTTCTCAATTCGACCGTATATTTATTTATTTATTTTTTTGTGTTCGGGGATAACTTCGTCGTTTATGAATCGATTTTGATAATTGATGATGATTTTTTTTAATGGAAAGGAGATATCCCAACCGTGGTTCTATGCTAAGGACACTAAGATTTGACGATGGCATCTAAGAGGAATCGAGTCGAACCTTGAAGTCTTTTTATTTTTGTTAAAATTTTTAGGAAAACTTTTGGATGATGGAAGATTTTTGTTTATTCTGTCCTATTCTTGAAGCGTCAATGTTAGACAAAAAGATTTGTGGCAAAATGTGTGGTGTCGCCATGACGGTCGGTGAAGTGCCCTCTGATGATCACGGTGATGAAGGTGATATAGAATAAATGTTAATTTGTGTGTGTTAATTAAACTGTAGCCTTTTTAAATTAAATTTTATTATGTAATAAAATATATTTGTTTCAGAATTTAGAAGCATGACGTCGGAGATAAGTAAGTGGCTTTAAAAGTGTGTTTCTTAATGTATCAATCAATAAGAGCGTCCTCACGCACACATCGTGCGATGTTACGTCACACTTGTTGACAACATTTTTGGTGCACTCTGAGACTTTACTAAATGGCACTACTTTCTTTTCTTTTTATTTAGCCCGCGATAAAAGCTATTGTATAGCTTTTATCGCGGGCTTTGAGGCCTTTGAGTGCGGCGACCGAATCAAGAAATTCCGTAACACAAAAAACCTGACACCCGAACCCGTGCGAATTTGTGCGCTTTGTGCGAACTTTGTGCGCTCCGAACGACGAATCTGTCACAAAACGGAAACGAATCTGTCTGTCTGAGACAGACAGATTCGTTGATAAGCTGCTCCGAAATCCACATTCAGCGCCCTCTGTTGTTTGTTGTGAAGTTTTCGTATCTTTTTTGTTTTGTGTAATTTTGTATTACGTATTTAATGAATACCTTTTACCACTGTTGAGATTTGAACTCGAGGCACCTTCATTATAAATCATTCACCTACACCTTCCAGCCAATAACTGATTACTACTAAATGTTAAAATTTTTGTTCTTATGCTACTTGATAAATTCTAACGGTCCGGTAATTCCAATCATATATTTGTTTGTTGTCAGTATGGCACCAATTATATAGATGCGATGGAGCATTTAAAAATAGTTTAGTATTTTTAATTCACAATATTATATATACTGAATAAATAAAAAAAATGATTGAGCTTACCATCAGGCTGAGCAGAGTCACTTTAGCAGGAAATTTATAAAAACAAATATAATTACATAAGTTAGATAAAAAATGTTATGCAATAGCTTTACTACGGCAGTCCCCGAGTGCCACACATCTTTTTTTCTTTACTTCACCGTTACTAGATAGCGTTGTGTGTTAGATGTCCTAAATATGTATTCTTATTTTATACATATGTAGTGTAAAGTTACCTAACTAGGTAACTATACGCTACGTATAACTTGCAGGATCTGAAATGTTATTTTATTTTGGTTCAAATACTGAAGAATATAAACAAAATATTTGTTAAACATTTTTTTTCTTTTAACCCATTTACAAAACTATTTTCTTATTTTTTGTATCCATAGACCATTTATATTATTTTTATTCTATTTTTCATCATGCATTATAGACAAAAATCTCATTAGGATATCTCTTTGTGGTCGAAAGTATAGTCACGTGAACCAACGATTTGCCGCACGAATTTTTATCGTAGCAATTCGCATCACAAGTTCCTACGATGCGGCGTCGCATAGCATCGCATGGTAGTTATGTGTGGGAGCCTTAAAAGAAGTATCTTAAGATAATATAATATGGCTGTAACGAGAGTTTAGTGAACCTGGCTTTATCACTGAGTAGGTGACAGAAATAAAATATTCTGTAATGGTGGCCAACTCTTCATATCACATACATATTGTGCAAATGTGTATAAAGTTTTTAATAATAAATAAATAAATAACGTGCCCAACGCTATAGTACATTTAATTTTATAGTGATGTCGAGTAGTTTAATTCCAATGTTAAAATACTCTATGATAAATACGCAATAAACTGATAGAATTATTAACTCAAAAAAAATCTCGTAGAATCCTCTCCACTATTACTGAGAGCCAGCAACGTTGGCACTTGTCACGCCTCTGGCGTTGCGATTAATCAACTAAGTAATAATGTTAAAACTAAGTAAAATTACAAAAACTGATTGTCCGTATCAAAACTCCTCACTAACTTTTAAGCGTATTAGGTTAGTTTTTAGTGATCCTAACTATTCGCACTTAGAAAATATGCAAATACTATGAGCAAGAGCATGGTAAATTATTTTATGTCTGAGTATGAAATACTTATCTTTACTATGTTTGTGCTTAGATAGATAGATAGATAGAAAACTCTTTATTTGTACATCATTATAGTACATAGTTTTAAAAGTACATGAAATGTGAAATGTAGTGTACAAAGGGCGGCCTTATTGCCAAAAGCAATCTCTTCCAGGCAACCTTATTAGGACTACATTTATAGTCATCTGTAGTTTGGCTACCAGCATTTCGGGAACAGATGGCAGTGTGTGAGATGTGTCCAATTGTAATTATTTCTATCTATTTGTCTAGGAAGCCGCAAACTTTACTACACAGGGTCTATTAACGTAATAAACCCGTCCCACGGTTATTTGGATTTCGACAACACCTTCCCAGTGCTTCAAATGGCTATTAGATTACCAGATTTCAGATTCAGAATGTACAGAAACAATATGGTGCGAGGAATCGTGACGCATTTAGTAAGTTAAGAAGTGTTTATGTTAAGAATTACAAGGCTTAGAGGTCGAGTTAAATGGCCATTAGAGAAAGATGGAGTGGTATTACATTATAAAAATGTAATAAATTTAATTATTATGGTGTTTGCAAAAACTAGTGAGTAAAAAATATTCGAAAGAAAACATTCCCTATACCAGGTGAATTATCTATTCTAATTTGATAACTAATTCCAAAGTGGCCAGATATTAATTGTAGGTAGGTACAATATCTTGTCTAAACAAATTTTTTTTTTCAGAGATTTCAGAGTGTAAAAAAATAAGATTGAACATATCAATATCATTAGAATATTTATTTCATTAAAAAAAAAATAATCTGAGACAAACAGCTTTACTTGCTCCCGTCTGTTGTTAAGTCACTAAATTCAAGTTTCTTCTATTGAATTATTGTAGTAAAACCATTTCCTAAGTGTTATTTTTGTATGTATGTAGTGAAATAACGTCTATTTTTATGGAGGTGGATAAAAGTTATTTTAAGTGAATTTAGTTTAGGGAGTTTTTGAATGACAGTATAACAAAAGTATCTGTTATAGGATCAAGCCTTAGTAGAAATTGAACGCCGTTTTAAAAACGCGGAATACAGTAATCCAAAAGAAGTGATAGAAGATTTAAATCGAGCAGCCGATGACACTGCAGGCAATATTTCAAAGTTCCTGGATATTCTTCAGTATTCTAGTAATCTGGACAATTCAGGAAAGGATGTCAATCGTTATAGCACTGAGTTGGATCACAAACAGTTAGCGTTGCAAAAAGAGGAAGCCGTAAGTTCAAAATATTTAGTATACAATCACTTAACGCCTCAGCCAGGGGATGTACTTACAAAACACGGAGTTATCTTTAATGCTTCTTCAAGGAGCGGATATATAACACCTTCACCGATGCTGCTCTTCGTGTTTTAAAACTGTCATCGTCACTTGAATTGTATTTCTTGAGACAACAGCCATTGTTTTGCCCTGTGAACTTAATATAAAATTTTTATTACTCCATAGATATAAGTAGATATTTATGGAGATACTAACTGACCAGGCAAATGTTGCTTTAAAATAAAACTAAAAAATAAATAGGAGTGGGGTCACCCTTATCATTGAATTGAAAATAAATGTAGGCTGATTCTCAGACCGATATGCACTCAAAATTTCATAAAAATCGGTCCAACCGTTTCGGAGGAGTTTGGTAACAAACACTGCGACTGCTTTAGATATTAGATACGATGGTTTAAATTTAAAATTTCTTATTTCAAATAGTCATTTTAGGTTCCGTTATTGTAAAGGAAGAAATAAATTTCTGTAGCTTTTTTTTGTTCTGTTGTTGTTGTGTTGTTCCCAATTAATATTTTTCTTGCAGTTATAGACTTATGTACCTACATTTTTCGTTCGTTAAATCGATTATGTACATCGATATTTCAAAAGTGGCTAATGCAAAAACCGATCTACCACATTTTCACTTGTCCAATAACTTTTTAACTATCATTATGACACAGGAAAAAATATACCAAGAATTGATTAAGAGAACAAAATGTGATGTGACTCCGAGTCTAATTCGTTCGGTGACGAATATGGATTCTGCTGGCAAAAGTTCAAAGAAAGAAGTAAAAGCATTATTAGCTGATTTAAAAGGTCTTGCAGAGAATTTGAAAAACATTATTTACAAGGTAAGTACTTAAAGTGACGAACAATCGTCTGTAATGCCAAAGGTTATTAGATGACGTCCGACAGTCGGATGAGCATCACACCGCAACATTCGCACTTTACAAATGCATATCAGTGCAAATCTTTTAATACAAGTATCTATTTGATTGGTGACTCATGAACCATAATTCACTCAACTTGGTGCTCACTTGTTTTTTTTTATTTGCTTGCAAATAATCCCACTATTAAATTATTTCATTGGATTAGCCTGCTTGTCTAGAGGTAAGAGAACTTCAAGTCGAGATGGTAGCATAACGGGCTACCCACACCTTTCCTAGAGCCCATTAGAGTCTCCACTCAGGAGGGGATCATCTGTAAGCAGAGGTAAATCGTTTTTTTAGGGATTTCCTTTCTAGGGTAACCTACCTTTTTCTAACGCGGGGAATGCTTTTCGCATCATACCCTCCGTGGAGAGATGGCGTGTGTGGGACTCCTGTCTACCCACTAAATCCCGCGGCTGCCTACCATTGCAGTTGGGAGGAGCTCCAGGAACGAATCGGCGACTTCTGGAGTCCACCTTGCTGAACCCTACGAACACTGTCACGCTTCACACCGCTACACAGTAAGAGTTAGAACACCGACACTCTCCGGCCGTACCGTGGTGTTTTCTGTCCCGGACCGCTTGCGGCGGTCTCGATTCTTCTAGGGTATACCTACATATATATTTAGGGTTTTTAGTCGGTTCGAGTCTGACGTATGATTTTATTATAGTACTTAACATAACATAACATCTACAAAAACGTTGGTACCGCTATTTATTGTGGTATAATAAATATATTTATCTCATATAAATATTTTATTATAGACATCAGAGGGATGGCCCGATATAATTGTGTGGTTACTGAACGGTGGATCAAGAGTTGCGTATTCAAAGATTCCTATCGCTGACGTCATACACTCTGTGATTCCTGAACAAAATGGACAAAATTGTGGACGTATACAGACTATTTACTTAAAGGTTTGTCAATAATTAGTTGAAACCAATTGTGCGTCATTGAATGCAGTTCTCAAGACCTTGGATTCTTTGAGCTACTACTATCTCAGTTCAGTTTTTGGTATTAATATTGTGGCTTCTGGTGTCCAATACCTTTGTTTTATGTGTTACCTTACTCTTTTTTTTATCTAATATTTTAGTTCTGTCTTACCCCAAGTCTTGCAATGTTATTTGAAGTGAACACAACAAATTATTAAATATTATTTAGTAACGGTAAATACGAAGAGATCGCCTAGACGCACACATAAGCGATTATTATTATACACACAAGACGTCGTTATAAATCTATGTTATACATGGATGTATAACATTGTTTGTTTTGAAGATTAGATCAAAACGATTTTTAATTTAACTAGTGGTCGCACAGTGGTTGAAATATTTTTGCTTGCTCTTTCTCCATATAAACTTTAACTGAGCCATTACATATCAATATATATTTATTTATTGTTTGACTAACTAAAGAGAGAGACACACACTTTATATTATACTAGCTGTCCCGGCAAACGTTGTTTTGCCATAACTACTAATAAATTAAAAAAATATTAAAAAAACATTGTCCAGCGGACAAAATTGTGAATCTAAACTATTCCCAGATCCCCTTGAACACACACAAAAAATTTCATCAAAATCGGTCCAGTCGTTTGAGAGTAGTTCAGTGACATACACACTCACAGAAGAATTATATATATAAAGATTATATATATACTATTATATCTTTATGCATTTTTTTAATATACTTACATAATTGGACTTAATGCTCATGACACTGAATTCTATTCCAGTTAACTTTTCAGTGGTACGAGAGTTTTTTAAGATTGACTCGCAAGGAGTACACGTGTAACCGAGAATATATGTTATTAAATCGTATAATGTTAATGCAGGCCATACACTTATATACATATACATTTCTATTTATAGCGACCTATATTTTCGTAGTAGTATTATATGTGTTATAAGAGGTTGCTTTGTAACAAATTTCAAGATACTGAGTTAACGGGAGTACCCTGTTCATTTTAATTCCCTTGCGAGTGTCAAAAATTTGCATCATAAACCGCTGTATTAGTCCAGGATCCCCAGAACAAATTTTACAAGTTATAACTATCAAGCTAACATTTCGCAAGTGGCTTCATTTTGATCAGGGGCCCACCTTTCACCTTACAAAAAGTTTTGATTATGGTAGCTAACAGGAATAGCAGAGAAAAAAAAATTGAGCGTAGGAACGGGATAACGTACCACGCAATTTGTAGGACAATGTGACTGTTAATAAAAACAAAATAATTTTTTTGCAGCCTCTGAAATGTACGAAACACATCAATAGTTTAGCGACGAACTGTTACTGCATTGCGGGTAAAATCGAATTTATAATGTGGATGGGTCTATATAGACAGATCCATGCATTCGAGAACTGTCTGCCAAAAGGTTATAAACTTAAATCTAAAGACTACGATATGTGTATCAAGACCTCTCCTATGGTAAGCCAGAATGTGTGAATGTATGTATGTAAATGTATATAATTCTCGTTTCACGTTTTTGCTCATGTTGGACTCGGAAATTATATGAACGGCTTTCACGTTATTACAATAAATGTGTTTTGCTGGCGTGCCAAAGATAGGTTAGTAAAAAAAACAATTAGACCAATAGAAACTGAGCATGATTAAAAACAATGGGCCAGCTAGTAAATTGCACAACACATAACTGCGATGCGATGCGTGAAGTTCTTGCGGTGCACTCGTGAGAGCTCGCATATACTTGCGATGCGTTGCGAATTCGCAGTTATGTATGGAAGCTCTTAACCAGAGATTAGACCGAACTATAGATGTAGCGTTATATTTTCTGTTGTCACTAAATTAAATCACTACTTTCTTTAAGGTATTGGAGTGTAGAGTCTACATATTCAGAGCAAAATTAAACACGTATCTAGATAAATCAAATGAAACGCAAACTTTTGTTAGAGTACATACATTGAATTCTGTGACAGATACGAAGGTACGTATATTGATTAGGTTTTTATATATATATAAATAATATTAACACAGTATATGGAAACATACAGTAGTACAAATTTGATCTTTGATCTTGCATGAAACGCCGACAGCGTCTAGACACCGGCGAAACGAGCAATGTAAATTAGCTAGGGTTATCCCAAGAAACAATATTTTCATTAGAATTTATTTATATTATTATATGAGTACCATTGTATAAAATATCAGTCACTCAACAATTCGATCACAAACTAATAATCTGTTGCATATACACACGGAGCAAATACAAAGAGGAGATGGCATAAGCGCATCACCCCCGTGACAAAATACCGACCCCGACGTCATCGCAGTTGACGCAACTTGCAAATTATACTATTAACGTCAATGTTCTAGAACTGTATCGAAAAATCGTAATACTTGAATGTTTTCGGTACAATCAAGTAAAAAGATGAAGTGTTGTGTTTTATCTTGTACAAATAACTCAGATAGACGTTCTGGTACCATGAGTGGCATCATATTTCTTTTATAAGTAATTTTATAGCTATTTTTTTAAAAAGTTCTAGAAAAATCTCTTAGTGTTTTATTGAAATGTTATTATATTTACTCGCCACTAGATGGCAAAACTTTGTGTTACTGGAAATAAAAATACAATGGTACGTTGACCTGAATATTAATAAAACATACCATAAGAAGATACGGAAATGAGTTCTACATTCTTACCTAATGATTTTTTATACATCATAGTATTTTTTTTGTATTTTTCTTAATTACATTGTGAACAGACTGACATCTATCGACATCTATTCTAAAATAAAAAGACAGGGTCGTATTTAGAATCCAAATATTTTATCAAGTTACGACTGTATTAATCTTGCATTGAAAGTTGTTACTTCAAATATTGAAAAAAAAAAGAAATTTTACTTATGCTGATGATTTGACGGGTTTTTTTTTTAAATTCATTAAAATAATACAATGTACCAGTATACAGGTAATGTTCTAAATTTACATCTAAAGATAGTATTGAAGAGCAATGGATCAAAAAAATAATAGGCAAAACTGGACTCCTACAAAATACACCAATATTTGTTCTTCCCGTTGTGATTCGAAACGATAGTGATTCATTTCAAGAAAAAATCATAAAAAAACGAAAAAGTAAGTTATTATCTAAACCCAAATTAGGCAAGATTAAAAGTGATTAGATGTGGATATTGGATACAACATTGGTATGACCATTCAATTCAGATTTAGATTAGTTGATTTTCTAAGATTGGCGTTATTTAAGCATTCCAATTCCGAAGTGAAATCTAAAATATAAAATTCTCGTGTCACAGTTTTCGTTGCCATACTCCTCCGAAACGGCTTGACCGATTCTCATGAAACTTTGTGAGCATATCGAGTAGGTCTGAGAATCGGCCAACATCTATTTTTCATGCCCCTAAATGGAAAGAGTCACCCATCCTTAAAATTTTTTTTATGGCAAAACGACGTTTGCCGGGGCAGCTAGTAAAATATAAATTTATTTATTTTTTAAATAAAATGATTTGCACTACATATATTAATTTTTGTTTTACATAATCCACGTGTAAACCAAACATATTGAACAATATTTTATTTAGGGTTATTTATTAGAAAAAAAAGTTCACTTTTGCAAAATTATTTACGTTATTAATGATGTTTTTTGTTCAAGATGCTTATAAAATTGACCTTGAAAAAACTACTCCTTGAAATTCTGAGTACGTCCCCACTAGTGTCAGCTAGCTAAACTACATAGCAATATACTCGTACAACGATGCAAGTAGTTTTGCTATTGTCTGGTAGATGGAAAAGTGTAAACTAACACCCCCTCACCCCCGCAAATTGTCACGCATTGCTTCATACAAAAATCTCATTAGGGCATCTCCTCTTTGTATTTGCTCCGTGCATATACACGTCTTCATCTTTTTTCTTTCAAATAATTATAATGACAAGTAATAATTAAATGTACACATTTACTTTGATCAAGGCAACTGCACTCGTCTGAATTTGAAGTTTGAGTATTACTATAAACACAAGCTTATGTCATTGGCAGTAAAAGGAATAAAATAAATTTGTATTTTCAGTATGGCTTTATGAAATAGTACTTTTAAAATTGTTTTTATTTAAATTATAAACAAATTCCGGAACACTCGTACTTGAAACCACACAAGTATAATTTTAAAAAGAACCGACTTCAAGAACGACTACATTGAACTGGGACCACATAGAAAACAACAGCTTTCCAGTAAAAAAAAAAGTAACAAATGCACTAGTCGCCCCTACAAATTTTAAACATATATATATATATATACATCGGTCGAATGGGAACCACCTCCTTTTTTGAAGTCGGTTAGTAAGAAAATTGAATATTAAATGTGTTATGAGCGCCGGGAATTCAAACGTTTCTGGCACGGCCATTGTAAGTACAATGGCCGTTTCGTATTTTAATGTGTAAACATAAGTATGTTTACACATTAAAATACGAAAGGTAATACATATATCACTTTCTTCATCGTGTAGAAAATTATGATATCTCAGCTCCTTATTTGTTATTAAGATTTTTTTATATATATTATATATGAACCTGCCAAAATGACTCTACTCTGCCTGATGGAAAGCAAAAGCAGAATCTAAGAGTGATGGTCACCATACTCATTGCGAATACAAACAATGCAACAACGCAGCATGGTGACCCTCATTATTTCGGCCTATTGAGATGCTTCTGCATCATTGGGCCTCCGCTCTCGCACTCACCAAAACACGACAGCACGAACGATGTCTAGTTACGTTGATTTTCTATGCGAGGGTAGTGGCTCTACTATCTAGATATAGTAATATCGAAATTCTATAGATAAACTGTTGTCGTACTAGATAGGGTTCCAACTATCCGTAATCTTTGCCACCATAAAACAAAGCGGGATAGAGCCACGCTTCGGCATGAGTGAGCCGGTTCGACCGGACTGATACCATGGCCTCACAGAAAACTAGTGTAAATAGCGCTTGCGCTGTGGTTCATCTAATGAGTGAGGATACAAGAGGCCCATTCTCCAGGGTGGTGGCGCGAGCTCTAGAAAGTGCACGCGCCCTTTTCTAAATAGAATACGAGTATCAGGGTTCCTATACAGGATGTGGCCATTCACAAATCGTAGATGGATCGAGGTACGTCGGGGTTTCAGGAATTTTCTTTTTAGGGTGCACCTGGTTCCCCGGCTTCTAGTAGTTTTAGTCGGTTCGAGTCTGACATGCCACCATAAGGTGGTATTCGAGGGGATTTCTGCACGAAAAAAAGGGGTAAATATATACGGCGTACACATTTTACACTCACATATTCAAACTCAAAATCGTTTATTCAAGTAAGACACTAAATACCATCTATGAACGGTAAATTGAAGCTATAGTTAAAAATCATAGATCGACACAAACAGACGCCACAGCATGTGCTGTATTGTCAAGCGAATTAAGCGAAAGCACCAAAATCTACTACCTGCCTGTGTCGATCCATAACTTCCAGTTTCCAAAATACGTAGAGCCTTATGAGAAAATACTGGCAAAGAAACTCATGGCACCTCTTATTAAAAGTCAGATACATACAAAAATAATCACTTGTCACACCCGTAAATACATTCTGTGTAATACGGTAACGCGTTGACCCCTGGACTTATACTTTGACAACGGGGAACGCCTGCGAATCTACTCCTATGCTACTCCCTACACAATGCGGTAACCAGAACCCACGGTGTAACAAAATCTCCGAGTTTCGGAGGTTCTTAAAATGTTAAAAATGTTTACCCATCCATAGGCTGGCCTGTTTGAGGAAGCTTAACTCTGCAGTATGCTTACGACGTTTACTAATTAGCCGCGAATCTCTCTCATAAATATTGAATGAAATCAGCGTTAACAATGACATTTTTATTGATTGTATTACTCTTGTACTATACAATTCTAATACTTATAGTATTTTCTTATTAATTTTATACACAATAGAAACATGTAAAAAGAATTAGACCAGTGCGTTTAATCTGTAGTATTACTTTAAACTATGAAATAACTTAATTTAAAATAATAACTTTTTCACTTCTGTCCTGTGTTTAAGCCAAAACCTAATACGATGTCTCCAATATGGAATCAAGTGCTAAAAATTCGTAAAATGGTACCAGCGACCCCAGACCGGGTTAGAAAGAGCCCACACAATGTGCTCATTGAAGTTTACGAAGATTTAGCGGTATGGATTTTAACTGATGTCAAACTCATTCATTGTTGATAGGGATGTATATATTATATTGACTAGGAAGTTATCCCCGATACGTTTTAGTAGCGAGATAATAACTTCGTAAGGTAACAATCTATTTAAATATTATAAATCTGAAAAGTTTAATTGTTTGGTTGAACGCTCTTATTACTGGTACTTTAAAAAATTCTTAAATAGCCCAGTTATCGAGGAAGGCTATAGACTGTATACTATCATGCTACGACCATACGAAATTTCCCCTTTGAAAGTTCTCAACAAAAGTCCGCAGAAACATGACCTTCTTATAAAGTTGGCTCACTTTAACTTTTTTACGGGAAATAAATTTGTTCGTTTCATGCTGTTATAATATTACGTTACGGGCAACTGAAGAGGTGGAGGAGCTGGCATGGGTTAACTAGTATAAATAATATAAATAATGATACATATTAGAAACTCCTTTTTTGAAGTCGGTTAAAAATAAAGCGGATAAAAACAGATTTACTCACAGCGAGGTCTTACATCGGCGCAGTTGAAGGGGGTCGATCGATGTGAAAAACGGTTTCGCAGACAGAACTATTGAATACTAGCCTGATAACTAGCGTGATATTTTCCCCCGTTTTTGTAACATTTTCCATTGGTGCTCTGCTTTTATTGGTCTTAGCGTGATGATATGTAGCCTATAGCCTTCCTCGATAAATGAACTATCCATCACTGAAAGAGTTTTTTAATCGGACCAGCGGTTCCTGAGATTATTGCGTTCAAACAAACAAACTCTTCAGCTTTATATATTAGCACATATTAATTCGCTACATTTTGCGAAGTGAGTTAGGTTAATAACGACCTACCACTCCTTAATCCATAGTCACCGCTTTGCTTAAAACTTGTAAATGCCAATGAGTATCAACTTCAGGTTATTGTCCTGCTCGTTTGCACCATAATTCAATTGAATAAGGGTACAATTAAAATGCAGTCTATTCTTAACATGCTCGCTCAAGTTGTCTTGCTGAATAGCTTATGTGAGTTGAACTTAAATGAATTATATTTTAAAACAGGGCAAAGTACAGTTAATCGGTCGTTTTGAAGTTGAACCGGTTCTGGAGGACAGACCGGATTACGAATATGCTCCGAAATTGCAATGGTATGACTTACGTAGAGGACTTGAGCATACCGGTCAGATACTACTGTCTGTTCAGTTGTTGCAGGTAGATTTTCTATACTCTATACAAATCAATACAATTGAAATTTAAAATTAACAGCTACTTACACTAACACTAAACTATTACATACTTACACTAAACACAAATGAAAGTATATACGCTACTTACATCTGTCTGTCTGTTTGTTCTGGCTAATATCCAGAACGGAATGACCGATTTTGACAGGATTATCACTAATAGGTAGCTGGAGACATAAGGAGTAACTTAAGCGTTTTCTTTAACCAAGCTTTGCATTGCATGCGGTTGAAGTACGAGTATAAGACAAGAAAATTCCAGTGCAAAACTCATCGAGCCGTTAAGTGTAATATTATAGATATTTTAAATTATCTTTTATTATATAAAATTCTCGTGTTGCGGTGTTTATTGCCAAACTCCTCCGAAGCGGCCGATTTTTATGAAATTTGGTGTGCATATCGGGTAGGTCTGAGAGTCGACCAACATCTATTTTTCATAGTAGGGTGACCCACACCAAATTTATTTTATATTTATAACAAAACTAGCTATACCCCGCAGTGTTACCCGCGGTTATTGTTGTACCGCGAATAACACCGCGGGACAAAGTTAGTCTAAAAAAAGTAGCCCAACTTACTTCCTAGATTATCAGCTACTACAGTGAAAGTCTCGCCAAAATCGGTCCAGCCGTTCCAGAGATTACCTGGAAGAAACAGACAGACAAAACTTTTTTTAACTAAATCTTTGGTATATGTACCGTGTATACATGCATATGCATTTAGTAAAAAGCGGTTATTTTAATATTACACAGACACTCCAATTTTATTAACAACAACAACATAATTTTCGCGTTCATAGATACCAGAAACTTTGTTGAAAAGTACAACGTACACCTCCGAAGAAGACACTTGTGTTCCTATGCAATCCAGCGACGTAAACTGCGAAGCAGAGGAGATAGAAGCTTTACCTTCAAATCTTGTACCTAAGTCTACAACGTACAAGTAATTACTTTGATAACCTCTAATAGTGTACATAACTCCTATTCATATGCGGCCATGGGCGTAGCCAGCCATGGGCTCAGGTTGAGACAGCAGTCTAAAATAGTATGTAAATAACAAACTATACTATTTTTTCATACAAGAAGGTTACACCCTATAGGACCTTGTATCTGTAGATACGTTTAATTCGAATAATTATCCAAAACACTTTCTTATTGCTCACCTACCTACACCACGAAATCTTCCATTCAAAAATGGGTCTCTAACTTCAGCCGTTTGGGCTCTGGGCGTATGCGAATTTGTTAATCAGCCAATTTAGAGATTCATATCTATTTATAGTAGTACTATCAGGTACAGTAAGTAAACAATGCCACATAGGTATTAAAGGTTGTTTATTTATTTTGGTATTAACTTACTTTATAATATAACTTTAAGAGAAGCCGTCGTGGCTTTTGGCAGAGCGCCCTTAACACTTTGGCTTCCAATTTATATTTCGCTTGGCGATCCTAATTCAGCATACAGAGACCTTCAAGTTGAAGCGAAGCCACGTCTTGACACGGCGTAACTTTTTTTTTAGTGTTTAGCCCTGCCAAAATGGCTCTACTCTGCCTGATGGAAAGCATAAGCAGAATCCAAGAGTGGTGGTCACCATACTGCGAAAGCATGGTGACCCACACCATGGCGGGCCAGTGATGCTTCTGCATCATTGGGCCTCCAGTCTCGCACTCACCAACGAAACACGACAGCATGATCGCTGTCATTTACGTTGGTTTTCTGTGCGAGGGTAGTACCGCCTCGGTCGAGTAGCGGCCCGTTCGTGCTGAAATCAGCGTGGCTCTACTACCTTGAGAACGTTCTGAAAGGCCTCTCTAAAGATCGTATACGGTTGGTCAGTAAAATAGCATGAAATATTTCTGAATCCTTTATCATGTTATATGGGTGCAACGAGATCAAAGAATGCCGGTAAGTTGTTTTCCGAGAAATGCTATTCCAATGACATAATTAACGAGTCTAGGTAGGGAATAATCAACGATCGTTTCCAAAACTTCGTGAAGATCTTTGCCTGGCAGATCGTGGGTACCACAAAAAAACTGTAGGTATCTATTACAAATGAAACCTCTTTTTACCATCTTGTATAATCTTTTCATGAGCACTATCTACCTAAACATCCACAGGTATATACTGTATAAAAAAATTGCAGACGTGTTGACACGATGTATATGTACTACTGATTTATGTATGTTTAAATTTTATAGAGTAGATATCTATTGGTGGGGCTTGCGCGACGTCACTGTATCGAGAAAACCCTGCGTAGTCATGGAAATCGACGATTTAATTATTAAATCAGAAGCCGTATCTGATAAGAAATCGAACTGCAACTTCATTAACGGAAGATCATCACAGACTCTCCAAGCGCCATTGTGTGAAGTATATTCTCCTCCTCTGAGCATAAGACTCTATGACAGCAGCACATTCGGCAGAACCCTTTTCTTAGGTACTAACGTTGTAAAGAATCCTTCCAAGTATCTCGTGAGTTGGTTGCCTGAGGCCGAAAGAGAGGCCTCTCTGAGAACGGCTTCAATTGCTGCCTCAGATTTTTTTCAAGGTAATCTACAAAACTCACTGGTTATCAATATAATATTCAATTCTTTAAGCTAAACGACACATCACTAATTGTAGAGGATAAGGAGATCAGGCTTCGTGTCCTTTACACGCATGCAACAAAAAAAAATATCTCCAACAATTAAGTCTTTAATATGAATGTATTTTAAGGTATATTAGTAAGCATATTTATAAGCACACTGATTATCACATTATAAGCCTAATAAGTCATACAGGTATAGTACAAGAAAAAATAGGTTCTGACTGCTATTTGAGAAGTAATTTAGATTAAAAACATTTTTTAACCAAAGCCGAACTGATTTTTCAGTTTGTTGGCAGATGTAGCTCCCTTTTTTACCTGACTACGGCAAAGACAAAGGTTATGATATTGAAAGGCTATGTATGTATGTATGTTCATTTGTTCCCTCATAGCTCCTTAACCTCTCATTAGAATTGGACAAATGAGGTGTCTTTAGAAGCATCTTAATTGTCCGTGGTTCTTGTTGTACCGCGAGTAACGCCGCGGGTTAAAGTTAGTCTAAAAAAAAAAGACTAAGTTACTCCCCGAATCATCAGCTACCTGCCAGTGAAAGTCCCGTCAAAATCCGTTCAGCCGTTCCCGAGATTACCCGGAACAAACAGACAGACAGACAAATATTGTTTTAACTACATTTTTGGTACCGTGTATACATACATATGCATTTAGTAAAAAGCGGTTATTTTAATATTACAAACAGACACTCCAATTTTATTTATTTGTATAGATGACGTGTCACTTATTGAAATGTGGCGCCCTCTAGCCGACGTAAATTACTGTACTAAAAACTAAATTTGAGATAAATATGACGAGTTTGGTATCATACAAAAGGGCGTTTCACTTGTACATTTCAAAAATATATATATTATTAGCATTTTCTCGTGTCTTTGTCCGTATTTATTCGATAATTGTGATATTTCTATGGTAACTATTTAAAATATACTTTGCAAAGAAATTAAAATTATAGCGGTACCACAACATTTTACCAAAAAATAAAAACCTAACTACGACAAAAAACGACGCTGAAAAATCAGAAAACAAGTTTCATACCCTAGTCACACGTTAAAGTATTATGGATTATGGGACAGTACTAAGTTTCAAAATCCGTAGTCAATGTAGTGTAATGTACCATGTATAATAGTTTCCTGCTTTTTCAGTGTATTTTTTTTGTCGTAGTTGGGTTTTAGTTTTTACTTTTTTTTTTAATACATCTAAACAATAATATAAAATAAAATTACATAGCTAGCAAGTAGCAAATAAAGTAACTAGGTAGTAGTAGCTCAGTCTTATCATATCATTAATGAAAATAAATGAAATCATTATGTTAACAGTGAATCAAATATTATACGTAAAGAAAAGTGGAACCAATGTTATGGAACTTGACTCCAAGTCGTCACTGAAAACAAAAGATAGCCAGAAAATTAAACAATCAAGATGGAAAAGGCTGTTTAATAGAAGAGAAGAAAATGAAGAAGAATACGTACTTCTGCCGATATCTTCTAAAGAAGATCATAAGTCCAGAGTGGTAAATTTTCCTGAAATACCCGAATATAAAGATTGGTGGATGGGATACTTTTCTTCTTTAGAGGTACTTTGTTTTCTAATCTAAATGTGGTAGAAATGTCTAAAATCTTATATTTTGGTGATAGTAGAAAATACCATGAAAAGAATATCAAAATAATATTTTATTTTGTACTCTCCATTAATAGCACAGTATGAACTGCTCAAAATGTAATCAAAATAAAACATCAACATTTTTTGTTAAAATAAACGTTTAAATGAAAATATTTCGTACTGTCCATACTTCTATACTATACATACTTCCATACTGATATACTACCAATATTATAAATTCGAATGTAACTTTGTCTGTCTGTTATGCTTTCACGGCTAAACCACCACTGATTAAGATAGATTTCGATATAAAGATAGATTGGGCCTTGGAGGACATAGGTTTCTTTTAGGCGTCAAAGATAGTGCAAAAGCTAGTTTTACAAATACTACCAAATAGCGTGGCGACGCACGCATGTATTTATACCCACTGTTAATCTATACAAATAAATAAAATTGGAGTGTCTGTTTGTAATATTAAAATAACAGCTTTTTACTTAATGCATATGTATGTATACACGATACATATACCAAAAATGTAGTTAAAAAAATGTTTGTCTGTCTGTCTGTCTGTCTGTCTGTTTGTTCCGGGTATCTCTGGAACGGCTGGACGGATTTTGACGGGACTTTCACTGGCAGGTAGCTGATGATCCGGGGAGTAACTTAAGCTACTTTTTTTAGACTAACTTTGTCCCGCGGCGTCACTCGCGGTACAACAATAACCGCGGGTAAAACCGCGAGGTTCAGCTAGTTTATATAAATAAGATGATTGATAAACGTTGATACACTTATCACTATTTCTTTACTTCCAGAATGAGTTCGATGATGGTCCCGCGACTCTGGACAAAATAACTGTGAGTGGACGTTTTAGCATTATAACAAAACATTAGTATAATCCAGAGTCCGTTTAGGGATTGACTTTAAGGAGATACAAGTGATAACTACAGTTTTAAAAAATAGGTTATATTTAATTAAAATGTTATAAGATATTCACTTATGCATTCTTGAGAGATTACGAAACTAGATCTATGGTATCCTATAACCTCTCGTGTACCCCTGCCAGGGTGTAACCAATAAAAATGTAAATCAAGATACGCCTCCAGAAGCTCGCCAGTTAGCTTATTTTGTCAACTTCCAGATATATCCTTCTGAGCTCGAATCACAACCAAACTTTTCCAAGTTCAAGGACTGGTGTACCACCCTTAAGTTATATAACGGCAAAAAAACTGGCATACCAGAGAAAGATGAACAATTACACTGTGGGTTCTTGAAAGCCGGTATCGCTATTTACGGGTGGCCACCACCAGAGAACACCATTGCTGTTAGCTATAATGGTGTAGATCTCAAAAACGGGTAACGCTATTATGGACTAATTCTTTCTTTTATGTGTCTACCCTTTTTAGAGTCCCGCTTCCTCAGTCCTGACAGAATATGAACTGGTATCAGGTCTAGTAGTTTTGCCTGTTACTCTAACTGTAGGGACTGTTTCGAGTATTTGCAGAGAGACTGATAGTTATAACAAGTTGTAACAATATATAATCATTTGCTTGTGCAGTACCTTTTTCAACACTGAAATTAAAATTTTTAACCCCCTAATGAAAAAATATAACGGCAATAGGTATTAATATATCTGCAAATTTTAGAGCACTAACTTATAAAATGTGCGTATTTGGAAAATTTCTTTCAAAGTAGGGTCTTTTCCCCTAGGGAGGTCACTGGGATAACCCATACCCCCTCATATGCCCCGATGAGGGCCGGTGTTTTTACCTTAATCTATACTAATATTATAAACGCGAAAGTTTGTAAGTATAGATGGATGGATGGATGTTTGTTACTCTTTCACGCAAACACTACTGAACGGATTTGGATGAAACTTAACAGTAATATAGCTTATGCATCAGAATAACACTTAGGCTACTATTTGCTACGATAACCGACATATACGAGGGTGGGGCTGCGAGCAACAACTAGTATCAAATAAACTTATTAATTCTTAGTAACTTATTTAGTTTTTTTATAGTTATTTCAATGATCATCCAACCAATGATCCTAGCAAATTTTTGGTGCGAGTGTACCTAGTAAAAGGAATAAATCTGGTAGCAAAAGCCTTTAGTGGAATGTTAGATCCTTATGTGGCAATCAGTTGTGGCAGCAAACACCTTGGCGATAGGAAAAGTTATGTCAAGAACACATTAAACCCCACGTTTGGAAAGTAAGTTATCTTATACCTTTCTAGATTTAATGGGCCGGCTGTTTCAATATAGACTAGTCTACTAGTAGTAAAGTGGTGACCGCCATTATGCAAAGGCCAAACTACATGTTTAAAGTAATTAGCTGACAGTGGGTGGATGTAGACTGATTATGATTTATATTTTAGGATCATTTTCTTAAGTATCTTAATCAAATCGAAAATAAATCTCATCAGGTTTGCTCTCAGTTTAATGAAGTTGTTTGGATACGTAAGTTAGACAGATAATGAAAATCATCTTCATTTTACTACCTCTACTTACAATATACAGAACTCAAAACAATCATCAATAGCTGCCCATTAAAAATTTACGTCAAATAAAATCTACTCTTATTTCTTTGTGCAGAATGTATGAATTCCGTTGCACTCTGCCAGATGACTACCTTCTCACAGTAGGGTTGTATGACTACGACACAGTGCCACCTGATGAGCTCATTGGTTCCACTACTATTGACTTAGAAGATAGAATATATACAAAACATAGAGCCAGGATTGGACTCGCTACAGAATACAACTCGTAAGGATTCATTTTCTACCGTGAAAGGACTCCCATTGGTCATCACCTCATAGGAACTGATGCTGAAGTGGTTTATAAGAATTGTACACCGTAGTGCAAGACTGCCTCGGTTTAAGGATAAAATAGCCAAAATATGTGTATAGCCCCCCTGTGATGAGGAGAATGATTCTACGCCTGTGTGTTTTATTCCCAAACCTTTTTCTGGTTACTAATTATCTAATGCCGAAAGTCGGATCGTCATAATGGTCTCAATATTTTACACCTATAAGACTACAGCTTAACTTTTTTAACGGGGTTGTAAAACTTATTTATCTTTTACAGAACGGGACCAAATAAATGGCGCGATTCTTATAAACCTTCAGTAATCTTAGAAGAATTGTGTGCTAAGAATCATCTGCCTCCACCGCTGTTGCCTAATTCTAATACTGTTGTAGTCAACGGTGTTGAGTATAGGGACAAGGATAGCACCAGTAAGTAATCATGTTTTGTTTGAATGTAGTCAGAATACAGCTTCATATTTATGAAGTCCAACTTTGGCTCGTTTCAGCATCGGCACTTAGTCTTCTAAGCGAAATACCGCTTTGATTAATAGCTTGACATGGAGACTTGTTGCTGAATAATTATTTTAAGAAGATATCGTTACCTTACATGCATTTAATAAATCACAGTTAAGTTATGGGATAAAATAATACTAACCCTCATGCCTACTCATTTATTTCTGCAGTACCTGAATGACCGATTTTTTCTCGGTATTTTTCTTTTTGGTAAATTTTCTAGCAATGAATCTTAGCTAGATCGATTAATCGCCCCTGATACTACTGATTTTAAATTTCTTGAAAATCGTTGTAGCCATTTTCGAGATTCATATTTTATGAAATTCAATTATTGACCGATTAAAGGTATAAGATACATATACAACTGTTTTGGGGGACAAAGATTGTAATTTTATGTAGTTTTTTTGTGTAATAAATAACAAAATTAGATTGAATTTATAATATGATTTTTTTTTCTTGTGTGGGAATCGTACCAGAACATCAACGGCGTGGTCAATATAAATATAGTTCGCAGTCTTACTAACTATTTTTATTAAACCAGCGGATGACCAATTCAAGTCACCAGCCGACAGGAAAGAGAGTATATGTCTGAGTTTGTTACACAAGTGGCACACTTTACCTTTATGCGGATATCATTTAGTGCCAGAACATGTCGAGACTAGGACTTTATACAATAACGATAAACCTGGATATGAAATGGTAACAGAACTAGTACTTCTTTTAGTTAGAATAGTTAATAACGTGTTAGGGAAGGAAGTTATAAGGTTAATCAATAACCATGAGTTATGTTTTAATGAAGAAATACTGTTAGGGTGCTGGGTTACGTGTTACTGCTATTGTTACTAAAGTTATTACCTCCAGCAGTATAAAATGGGGTTTGTTGTTGGTGCTCTGGATCCAGCTCGATAGTGCAATTAGTTGAATACTAGTCTTTTTCTGGTTACTACGCTAAAACTGTATCATATCTTTTGATTTACGTGGTTAAAAACTCTCCATAATTACTTACGAAGTTTCGAATACAATGTGTACTTAGAACTTAAACTCAAAAATTTTTTTCATCAAACACATACCTGTTTTTATGTGATCTATGGATAGGTTTTCAAAAAGGATATTGAGATTTCTAATATCATTTATTTCTAAACTGAATAATTTGCGCGAGACACTTCGAAAGTGGTAAAATGTCCCCCTCCCCCCTGTAACTTCTAAAATAAGAGAATGATACACCTAAAAAAATATGTACATCATTACCATGCAAACTTCCACCGAAAATTGGTTTGAACGAAATCTGGTGAGTAGTTTATGTAATATGGCATAAATAGTAAACTGCAATTTACCTTTGATTCAATCAACACAAATACTTGTTGCTACGGAACCTTTCATGGGCGAGTCCGACTCGCACTTGGCCGCTTTTTGAAACAAGCCAATGTATTACATAAAAATTACTAGCATAATTTTTTGTAGGGTAAACTGCAAATGTGGATAGATATATTCCCGTTGGATGCCGGTATTTATATACCTCCAGCAGTGGATATTACCCCACGCAAACTAGAAAACTACGAGCTCCGAGTGATCGTGTGGGATTTACAAGGCATAAGATCTACCGAGCGATCGAAGAAAGTGTCAAATATTTACTGTAGAGCGTATGTTATGCATTTATTAGTAGTAATAATGCTTACGAATAGAAAAAAACTCGTTATTTATCTATCACATATAATTTTCGTCTCATGTTTTCAGGTATTTTTAATGTGTCTTTTGCTGGCGTGCATCAGATAGGATAAATAACACCTAGGTCTGCTTGTTTATCTATATGATTGATTTGAAAATTTAATAGAAATCTCAGCTATTTAATTATTGTATTGAAAAAGTGGCGTACAATTGAAGAGGCACGCAGAGGCATCGCAGTCCACTGCTGGACATATCCAGCAGTGGACTGCGATAGACTGATGATGATGATGATGATGATTGAACATTCGTAAACCGTTTGCGTTTAACAATTCAATTAAAGCACTGAGATCGATCGAAAGTAAAATAAAACCTATCTTGTTCCGGAATGGTATTTAATAGGCTGCAATCAGCCAGTAAATGCGGTACGAGTAGGTATATTTTAAATATGGTATTTCACCATTAATTTTTATTCTAAGGGGAACATAATTTAGTTTGAATCTCTGTATACATTCTAAAATAAAAAAAAATATAGGTGGATGGATACAATAGAACAAGCGCAGTATACTGATGTTCACTACGGTACTATTGGAAATGAGTGCAGTTTTAATTGGCGCATGATATTCAGATTCCTCTATCACCATGCTGAAAAAAAGGTAAATTATAAAGATATTTTATAAGATTAATGTTCAACGGACTTTTCAGCCACGGGTGTTTTAAGGGCACTGAGGGATTAATCTACGCAGTATGACATCACTGCTAAGAAAGGGAAAACTTGTAACAAAGCCTAAATCGCAGGTCTGGACAGTGTATTATAAAAGGGGCAAAAATTTTTTTTCTAATGAGCTCCCCACGTCCTGCTGTAGTGTTAAGAGCGGTTGCTGTGATGTGATTACAGACTATTTCAGCTTTACCTTTAGTACATATTGAAATTACATATAGTTCTTGTTATAGCGTCTTTTCTTGATAATCCATTTTCCTTTTTATATTTTTCCATTTTTCTATATCTATCTGATGATTAAAAAAACATTAAAACAAGAGTCGTAAACACAAGAATACGTCAACACGTTACGTCTTAGTTCACAAGAAAACATGAGAATGAGCTAAGTTTGGCGAGTTCTAAGCGATGAGTGTGTTTTGCAGATGGTGAGAAAAGAGAAGGGACCTTTCACTGAAGTCGAAGAGCACTTCCCTCCAATATTTGTGGTGCAAGTGTTAGATAGTGACGCGCAAACGCCGGATGACTTTCTCGGTAAGGAACCGCTGGCACCTGTAACTGGTTTGTTGATGCTCTTGCATTTGTTCTTACAAAGTAATTTTCAAAAGCTAGTATTTAAATGTTTGACTGGCATGTTAGCCTAATGTTTTGTTTTCCTATTTAGCAAGTCAGAGGTTTAATTCTCACCTACCTATATTTATGTCACAAATCTGTCGATTTTGCTTGTTTGGTTGGTTGAACGCGCTAAGCTCAGGCGCTACTGGTTCGCATAGAAAAATCCTTTTAGTTTTGGATAGTAAGTTCCCAGTAAGTGACAGGCCACAAGTGCTAAACAGCTATGAATGTTGCAAAACTGGACGCAATTAGGCGGGACAATACGTATAAAATATATTTTTTTAAAAGCAAAACACATTTCTTCTTTAAATTTGTGCCATTTGCTTACTTTTAACGTCTGGTTTAATTTCAAAATATATAAATATTATTTATCAACTGTCTCAACATCATAGCCGAGCCTCAGTTGAATTAAAGCCAAAAGGCCTTAGCTGAGAAATGAAGTCATGGCGAAAAAGTAAAGTGCAATAATATTAGTAAATTTTAAGTATGAAGAATTATCAGTTTATGAAAATGTTGCAGGTTCATTGTCTTTTAACTTGAACACAATGCCGAAAGGAGTCAAATTTGCGCATCAATGTAAAGTGGAAAATATCAACAAAGCGAATAAAATAAATCTATTTTCAGTCGGCTGGGTCAGGGCGTGGTGGCCGCTGGTCCATACCAGCCAGAACACTGGTATTAGTACAGCTGCAGTTAGTGCTTGTCATTACAACTTTATTCTTAGATCAGTTAATTGAAGAATCTTTCTATTTATTTTATTTTCTAAGCACATGACTAATTTGATAGCGGGCTTATTTTTTTTCTATGCACGCAACATTGCACGGTACAATGTGCTTACTAGTTTCGCTTTTACAAATTCCTTTATTACAACAATGCATTGTAGTCGCACAATATGATTATCACGACAATAATTTCGTTATGAATTGCGATGTTGCGTGTTGAGGGTTTTCATATGAACTATAACAAACATTTTGCCACGTGATTTTCTGTAAACTTTACAAACGATGTAAGATGTTTTTTCTAACCATGTATTTGTGTAATTATAGGGTAAAATTGATTTGGAGCTGTCACTGTTGCCCAAGGAAAAAGCGATCATGATGCCTGTAGGTTTGGGTAGAGAACCACCTTCTCCTTTGCCGATACCAAAGTAAGAACACTGCATAATTACTACGCATTTAGTTAACTATTTGTCTCAGTATGATTGTCCGAGTATAGTGGACGAAACTTTTACCAAGAGTTGTTTTCCTAGGAGTTGCTTTTCACTGTTATAGTGAAATTAGTTTTGTAGTGAGCAGGTCTATCGGATGTAAGCCTTAGTAGCTTATTTACCGTGGCAATACCATGCTTTGACATAAAGCGGGCGGCTAGACGGAGATTATATCATGGTCTTATAGAACACTGGAGTTAAGCCTAGTTTTCGTTGCTCTTTACCAACTCAAAAAGTGAACGGGTGATAAAAGTCAAGTATTAGATAATTTTTAATCAATGCAATTACAGTCAACAAATTGTTGCTCGGACAGATAATAAGTAAATATCGATTCAGAGTATATACCTAGAAGGTCAATTCAATTTATGCTTCAGATTCATTTTTTGTTCTCCAATGTGGCCGCGTATCACAGGCGTAGTGTAGAGTTATACGGTATCAACGGAGTGAACTTTTGTGTAGAGACAACAGTTGAGTTTAAGGTTCAAACGCAGTGGCTTAATATAGTTTTACCACTTTTTTAATTGACTTTCAGGCGCGCCGCGCCCAGTGCATTCTACATGGCCCAGACTATTAGTTTAGTACGGAAACCTGAAAACATAATAGTACTGGTCGTCATACTTGTATTGCTGTTAATATTTATGGCTCTGTACTTCGACATCCCTAACATATTGTGGAGTGAGTTCATAGCGTAAGTTTGTATGAAGCAGACTCGGTATGTGATTAAATGTCGGTTTTAATAAAAAAAATAATGTAATACAGTATAATTCTAATATAAAAGTTAAAAGGCAGAGCCACGCTGATTTCAGCACGAATAGAATAGAATAGAATAGAATAGAATATACTTTATTGTACACCAATTACAAATTGTTACACTTATAAAATTCAAGAAGATGTGTACAATGGGCGGCCTTATTGCCAAAAGCAATCTCTTCCAGGCAACCTTTGGATGGATATATTGACTGTAGAAAGAAATAAACGGAATAAAGGGTAGTGTAGGTGTTTTCAAGCAATGATGGTGTTCAGCTATAAAATACATACATAAACATACATACATACACATATACACAAACGCATACACAATACAAATAAACACAATACATATCCATAAATAGACAGCATTTAGTCATTTTTTCATTTCATCACCCTTTTTTTTTTTTTTTTTTTTTAACGTGTGGAAACCCCCTCGGGCCGTCACCCCGCCGGGGTTTGCGGCGGGGCGGTGTGTCGGAATCGAACCGACTAAAACCGCACGGTGTGCCACTCTGCGCCTGAAACGGGAGGGATCCGGGAACTGCTGTTATTAACACATCCGGACCCCTCCCGGCGCCTGCCCGCACTGAAGCGGGCACCGTCTGCTGTTAATAACTCTCAATGTAGGCGACGTACGGCACACGCGTAACGTCGCCCTCTCGCGGGTGACCACTAGAGCGGATGGAGGGGAAATCCCGTCCCCACCATCCGCAGCCACACTCAGGGCGGCATGAGGCGCTAACCATATTTTAACCCTGGCTCGACCGGGGCGATACTACCCTCGCTCATAAGACCAACCTAAACTGACAGCATTCGTGCTGTCGTGTTTCGTTAGTGAGAGCATGACCGGATTGGTGTGAGTCACCATACTGCATTGTCTGCATTCGCAATTAATACGGTGACGACCAGTCTTGAATTCTGCTTATATTTTCCATTCAGCAGAGTAAAGCCACTTTAGCAGGCCCAAAATAGTACGTATTTGATTACAAACCGTACATTACATTGAAATAATGTAACTACGATGCGAATCCAATAGATAATATTTACCGATTTCTTATTTGGACAGCCTAAAGTTTCGAATTCAAATTTTAAAGTTATACTGTTTAAAAGAAGGTCAAGTGAGATAAAGAATGATATAACAGTATATTACAAAACGTTATGGGTACTTGAGTTATACATTTCAATTGTTTTTATTTTTCAGAAACGATAACCAGCAAGAAAAGATTGCGAAAACTTAAAATAATTATTTAGATTATTTACTTTTGTTGTAAAAGTTGTATAACGTTAAGATAAGAAATAGCTAAATAGTTTGAACAAATAGATTCTATATTAATTTTATTTTTACTATTTTTTTCTTTAAAAGTGTGCCTTCTATGATTTGTTGAGATTAGATTTATTATATATTGTTATTTAGTAAACTTTTAGTGAATTACATGTATTCTTTGAACTTTTTTTTTTCTTTTCTTGCTGTTTAGTTGAGAATTATTTTATACTAGCTGAACCCCGCGGTTATTCTCGGGTAAAGCCGCGAGGCGAAGTTAGACTAAAAAAGTTACTCAAGTTACTTCTTATATTATCAGCTACCTATCAGTGAAAATCACGTCAAAATCGGTCCAGCCGTTCCAGAGATTAGCCAGAACAAATAGACAGACAGACAAAAAATGTGAAAACGATACTTTGGATTATTTAATTTTAAAATTATTTACAATGTAGTCTCAGATCGTGAAAAATGAGTGAGATCACATCTTACTTCAATTATAAATGCAATACAGGTAGGTACTACAGCTCTTTTACCCGTATTTATCATATACCTATTATTCCATGTTCCATACTAATATCTAAAATTCAAAAGTAACTTTGTCTGTCTGTTACGCTTTCATGGCTAAGCCGCTGCACCTATTTCGATGAAATTTGGCAGGGAGAAACTTTGATTATTGACAAAGGACATAGGATACTCTTTACCCGACATACATGCGGGCGGAACCGAAGGTAAAAAGTTTGCATAAAATGAAAACAACTTTAGTACCCACTAAAAAGCATTTATTAAAAAACTTAACATTAAAACCATATTCAGGTTCACATACAATATAATAAGAGGTTTATGTCTAAGTTTTAAAACTTAATAGAACTGATTATGTTTAGTGCTTACTAAATAGGGTTGTAATAAAATAAAATACATTTACTTATTTTAATAAGATCAACAAATTCAACTTATACTTCAATCGGTAAGTTACTAACTCATATTGAATTTGACATTGGATAATATTCGTTACAACCACAAAAATGTAGCGTTCTATTGGTAAAAGAATTATCAATAATATTTATTTTTATATAAAATAATACTAAAATACAGTTATAATAAGTAATTACTTTGCTTGAATACAGAAAACATTAATGTGATCGTTTTCTACCTTCAAAGAAATGTTCCCTCTTATTTATTACTGTTTTATTTACTTAAATGGCTACTTTATTATACTCGAAACAATTGGCATCAATTCAAATTGTCATGGCGAAAGATGGCAGGAAACTAACGTAAGTCCTCTTATGTTAGATTTATTATAGTGATTTATACGGCGCTGAAGCCGCTAAATGGCGTGCTCAAAGTCAACTTAAGGATTAATCGATTCTAGCACTTGAGAACTCACATAAAAACAGATAACTGCGCTGTAATATGAAAAGATTTTCATTTTAGACGATTTTATATTCAGTGCCTTCTTTTGTTTGTTAAATAAAAAAAATACTTTCACAATGATGCAGAAGCATCACTAGCCCGCCATGGTGTGGGTCACCATACTGCATTGTTGCATTGTCTGCATTCGCAGTATGGTGACCAACACTCTTGGATTCTACTCATGCTTTCCATCAGGCAGGGTAGAGTCACTTTGGCAGGGTCAAACATAAAAAAAAAAAATAATAAAAAAAAAATGATGTTCTTCTACAAGCATCTCAATACAGCAGGTTGTACGTTTAAGTATTTTGCTACACAATTTCAGTTTAGATAAAACGGGTGTTATTCACTATAATAATTAGTATAAAATCGCATCGTTCGTAATATCGACTATTTTATTAAGATGTATTTGAAGAAAAAAGAAAACTATAGAATTAGTTACGCACTGACAAACTGGATGGATCGATCAGCAATCGATTGTAAAAGCATAACAATATTCGTATATTCACATACCAAATCCTTAAGAGGCCTTATACCAATACATTTTTGGAACTAGAATGGATAAAATTTGTTAAAGTTCAAGTTGAAATTCAAGAGAAAATTATTGTAAAATTATTTATTTAAAAATAATCGTTTTTGGTGCATAATATGATGATGTGAAATCGGTTTAAGGCCTCTTAACTCCATTTAGATATAATGCGACTATTTAATTGTTTAACATTATCCAAAGCGATCTATATATTTAACAGGTTTTCAAAACACGCTTGTCCAAAAATGTATCACATCGTATCTTTTGAGGCACTACTATCCTAGTTTGATTTGTTACATTAATGGAAAGCTTAGGTCCTATTTTTTCACGGCACCTTGTTTTGTACATTATACGCATTATAAACATTTTTTGTAACAATATGAGAAAAGATTGACCTTTCAAGATTTAAGAAAGTGTTACTTAAATCGGTTATATGAAATGTCACCAGCCTATTTATCCCATAGGTGCCGTAGGAGGCGACTGGGGAACCAAACTACGCGTGACAACTTCACTGCAAAGAAAACAAATACTCAAAACAAACCCATTTGGCCAGCTTGATATAATACTTAGGCTAAAACTTCCTTTCTAAAAGTCTATCGTTGTTGATGTGAGTTATGAGAAGTTTCTAAAAAGCCCGGATTTTATACCAGATGAAACCGGACCCATTATATTATTATTTTTCTAACTGAGATAATTCAGTTTGCAGTTTAAGATAGTCCATCCAGTTTGATAGTGATATAACTGTTGCTGATAGATTGTTTGAGAGTATTTGCGGTGTATAGGTACAACTTCTAAAACTCAAGCTATAAATAGCAACGCACAGCTTTGTTTGTTCACAATGGCTACATTTTTGTACAATTATTATTAAGAAATATTTCTTCCTATTGTCGTTTGACAACAGACTATGATAGTAACTCCATATTCAAGCTCTTGTAAAAATTACAAAATACTAACTTTATTTGTATATTCGTATTAAGCAAGTAGTAAAAATGTCGTAGAGCGTGGTCGATTTGAAGTCGTTTACTTCCAATTATGACTTACGTTTATATATAAATATATATGTGTGTATATATATATATATACATAGTTATATATCTTAATATTTAAAGTTACTTTGAGAAACTTTGAAATTCGGTTTGTCTCTTAAAATAACTATTTCATACTTTTATTATCCAAACTAAATACATATATTGAAAATCAAAGTTCGGTTCACAATATTAATGTTTGAATTTGTTTGGTAATCGAACCTGATTTGTCAAAATTCAAACATTCTCAAAGTGTAAATACTTTTTCAAAAACGAAATGGTGAAATATAATATAATTTGTAGCAATTTGGTTCTTTGTGATGACAAAAGGAAATTCCACGTCGCATGTATAAAAAATAATTAAAAACAAAATAACTTAAATTATGATGTGTCTATCCTAATTCCTACCGTATGATCTAGATATAAATATATGCAAAAGATATTTTTCTTTGGTTTAGGGGAGACCAGATTCTACAGCAGAATAACACTAAGATGACTAACCTTTTCAAGGTTAAATATTCTACAGCCTTTCTTGTAAATTATAAATATTTACCTTTCAGGCATCTTACTTCTTTTCGTACTATGTTTATATAATTATCTTGGCCAGCAAAATAATATTTAACGTTATAGGTGTTATAATATAATTATATTATTTATTATAATTCTAACAATTAAAAATACATTTATATGATTTAATTACAATACAATCTCTAAATCCAAAAGACAAAATGAGTCCTGTATTTTAAAAAGAAATTAAGCTCCTAAAGTAAATTAACACGTTTTTTTTTTTGTTTATCACGTGTAGGTATAATATTTTATATTTTTTTATTTCTACATAGGCAAAGGCAAAATACCAAATAACCATTTTTACTGTTTGACAACCGATTTGTTTTTTTCGGTCTAGTAACTATAGGGAATATTACTGTCAAATTATCCCAATAGAGGCGCCACCGTACTACAACGTAAAAAAATTAGAACATTCATGTTGACATTTGACATAATAGTACTTTTTGCATCAAAACTATTTTTGTTTATTTAAAAAATAATTTAAAATGCATCAGTATTGTGCATTTGGGTAAAAAAACATCGGAGTACATTTCGTTTCATAAAGATCAAAAGCTGCGTAAGCAATGGGAGATAGCAATGCGTCGTAAAGACTTCAAGGCTATTATGACACACTCAAGACTGTTATTTTAAAGCAGAAGATTATGTTATTGAAGGATTTGCGACCGGTAAGTGGTAAATTCAATGTTTATTTTTTTTCCTATTTATACAATAAAACAAATACTCTATTTCTTCACAATTTTTTTTGAGGGTTGCGCCACCTTCCCGTAGCAGCTTTTTTAATTCCGGCATAGTTAGACGTCTATAGTTATTGTTCATTTTTATTATAATATGGAAATAAAATATACCTACAATTAATGCAAATTTAAAAGTTTACCGCGCTAACCAGTTTACGTTATAGTTCGGTGGTGCCCTCTAAGATTAGCTTTGCGTAAGCAACCTAGTTGACAAGCGCTGCTGATCGATGGGGTATAACTTATTGATTTTTATTTATAGACGAACTATAAATTGAACAAATTAATTCCAAATTTTTAAGCTGTAGAATAACTTAAATAATAAGATTATTATAAAATAATATTTTTAGAATTTAAACTAATATACAAAATAGCCCCAATGACCCAATATGGTATGTATATTGTGTCAGTGCTTATTATTATATATTATATAATACTTATATAATTCATACACTACTTCAACTTCACGATTATAGACTCTTATATGATTTGTGTCATTTATTATGTTGGACATATAAAACATATTAACACTAAATTAAATAATCAAAATTTAACCTAGTATGACAAGTGATAAGTTTCATCAAAATATTCTTAATTTAAACCTTAACTAATTTCAATATATCAGGATTAAGTTTTGACGAAGATAGCCGGGACCACTTTTAACCACCCTTGTTAAAAGATGATGCAGTGCGTAACTTCTTACGGATCCTCGGCGAGCTCCAGCGTGGTATCACGCGAGTGTCTCCAGGAGATACGCCTTCATCAACGTCATCAGCTTCGGTTTTAATTTCCATTTTCTACAAAATATAAGTCACACTCGTATTACACGTTATTTCTCTAATTATTGTCTATACAAACTAAAAAATATTTATTATTAATTATTCGTTACCTGCACAATTAGCCTGACAAGTGTGTGTTGTTGTTCCAGCAACTGTGACATTTCTCGTAGCTTCCGTTTTTGTTTTTCTAATTCAGCCGTTATGTAGTCTTCGTTGCTCTCTAGCATGAGATCAAGGCCGCCTGAAAGAAGTTAACCCAAATCATTGCATCGTCAGTGTCTTGAAGTTAGATTAGGTGGTAAATCTGTTCGCAAACCCCGGCGGGGTGACGGCCCGAGGAGGTTTCCACAGAAAAAAAAAGGTGGTAAAGCTGTTAGGTTGAAGTACTATCAGTCATAAGATATCCTCGTAACTTTTAATTAAAATGAATGTCATCTTCCTAGCCTTTATTGGTCCCAATACTATTTGGATTCAGCTACTAGTTCAACCAGTTTTTCCTAAATTCCAGTTTTTTCACAGAGCAACTAGCATTATACCTCCGCAACCCTGAAGGCGAACTGTATTCGATGGTTGAACTACTTGTCAGTAGGTATATTTGAAGGTACTTGCCAATGACGACTACCATAGATGTTAATGACAACTGGGATCGGTGGTTCAACTTGCTCTTCGAGGTACGGGCGTCAAACACCGCTAAACTTTGATACTCCGGGCTATTATTAAGAATTTCTTGTAAGAAAAACCCAACAACATTTGGGAGACCCCGGCCGACCCGAGAATCGTACCCGAGACCTCGTGATTGATAGTTGCTAACTGCTAGACCAACGACGCAGTCAGCATTTTAAAATGGATAACATTTAAACTATATTTGAAAAACAAATTGATTGTTAACATGAACATACTGTCATCAGTGAAAGGATTGCAGAACCACTTGCGTAGAATCAAATCTAGAAATCCTAGTTTACATTTCTTGTTGTTCGGATATTCAATAAGTTCATCTTTGTCGACTTTCTCCAAAAGTATGGCTGGAAGTTTGCGTTCTAGCTCCGTGTGTAAAACCACCTTAAAAATGACAATATAAACAGAAATTTATTATGTTCCGCATCACGTCAAAAAAGTTCACATATTTTATTTTGTATATATTTTCAATAAATGTTTATATTGCATTAAAAAAAGGTACCTGCATAGCCAATCTCTTTAGCTGAGCGTTGCGTCTGACACTTTCAATGTCTCCAACAGCCAGACCAATCAGCAAATTCATGAGCAGAATCGGCATTAGAACCATAAATATTGAAAGTATGAAGAATGTTGGCATCGGGAAAGGCAGACCTGTATCTGATTCAGGCTTGTAAAATGGCTGCACATAAGTTCCAACAAAGTCCAGTTCACCTAGCATCATAGCGAAGGTTCTCATAAGAGACATTGGGATACTATTGAAAGACAAGTGATGACCCTGAAAGTAACAGTAATTTAGGAATTTGTTCGCGGCAACTGTAAATTATTCGCTGTATGCAACTATAACTATCATTTGCATAGTTCAAATTCGCTAATCGCTTAAAAATTTAAAAGTAGCAGCCAAAACGCAAAGCATATACAAAAATCTTAAATTAGCTGTATACTTTACCAAATTGTGATATGCCAAAAATGTATAAAAATAGCAGTACAATAATACATAAATACCGTATTTTCAGGACCCACTTTAGACAGGAGTATAAAAAAGGCCAGGCCGAAGGCGATGATCAGAATCGAGAACACCATCAGGACTTTGATAAGAGTTTGTAGGATCTCAAGAAACATAACCACGTAGATTCCAATTTGATCGAAGCGCTGAAGTAATAGAAGCAACTCGAACCATGATAGGAACACTGTTATGGAAGCAGCTGAGAACTGAAAAATATAGGAATCGTTAATAGTTAGATACTTGACAAATATTCTCACCACAATTCCTTTTGGTTAAACCCTATTCTTGGAATTGTATATTGGTTTAAGGTGTTTCTGTTTATGAATCTTATTTAAACATATATCTACGTAGTTATTTTAAAAGCATAATATACAATTGAGAATGTACCTGAATGTCGTTGAAATATCCAAACATCGTAGGAAATACCATTAATGTAGAACTGACATACAGTATCCAAGAAACTAAATTGGAAGGGTCAACCATGTAGTGCCATTTCTGTTGTTTCACATTGTAAGCTTCCCGAATCAAGCACACTCCATTGTAGACTAAAATCGCCACTGTGCTGGAATACATTGCTACTCTTGCTTCAAAATCTGCAAATATATATATGATAAAGAAGTATTACGTTTCACATACCAATTAAGAAAGAAAAGACCAAGAATTTTTCAAAAATAAAAATAGGGAACTCCACCAAAACAAATTAAAACAATTAATTTACCTGGATGTGAAACAATCTCCTTGCGGTTCGTTTTATTATCATTGTCTTCGAAAGGATCAGTTATATTGCGACAATCCTTCTTAATCAGAACGGGTGAGTTGGCGCTTGACATCAGTAGATAGGTATACACAGTCACGAATATCAAAAATATGCAGTAAAACAACAAATTGGTTAAATGAAAATATTTTCCATAAGAGTGCCATTTCATTTGTAGGTACTTCTGACTCAATGGATGTGCTAAAAGCTCAACTCTTCCGTGAGCAACCATTGCCTGAAAGATTTTAACATTAAAAGCGTATTTGTATACATCTTAATTAAAAAAAAATGCTCTTATATATACTTACCGTTTTTTTTGATGAATGTTATGCTTAGTACGCTTACCAATATTTACAGAAATAGTAAGAATTAGGTGAAACTTTAGTTAAGTTCGCTTATAAATTTCACAACAGGCGATCCCCCACAAAACACGGTGACTGCATTTAACATTGAAATGATTGCCGTGTACTTTGAAATGATATACAAAAATATAAAACACAAAACAAGCAAACCCAAACAAAACCTTGCGTTAATTAGTTAGTGTTATAGTGTTAAGTAGGAAAGCATTTGTGTGCATGTGTATTCACATTTGTTTAAGAAAAAGATGCTCTGTTCTTGGTTTAATAAATTGTAGATGTGATACTAGCAATACGTATACTTGTACAAAATATATGATAAAATAGCTTGTGCACAATTTAAGAGAATAATGATAAAATTGTGCAAGTGACTGACTGACTTTATTGTACAAAAAGGGGAGTGGAAATCTATGAAGAATTTGTTGTTTGTTTCTTTTTTTTGTGAATGCGCTAATCTCAGGGAGCTCTGGTCCTATTTGAAAAATTATTTCAGTGTTGGACAGTACATTTATCGAGAAAGGCTATGGGCTATATATCATCAAGCTAAGACCAATAGGAGCGGAGCACCAATGGAAAATGTTTCAAAAACGGGGGAAAAATATCACGCTACGGGCAATAGGAGACGCAAACGAGGTTGCAAGGGTCAGCTAATAGAATATAAGAAGAATATGGAATAAACATAACTAAATAAATAAATATTTCGGACATCTAACACACAACGCCATCTAGGCCCAAGTTAAGCAGAGCTTGTGTTATGGGTTACTAGACAACTGATATAAATACTTTTTTTTTTGCAAAGACATACAGATTATGCATAGAAAATACCTAAACTCCGAAACAAATATTTGTAGATCATACAAACATTTGGTCCGACCGGGGACTCGAACCCGAGACGTCACGCACAGCAGTCGCATACACTATCACTAGGCCACCGAGACAGTCATTATATTATAAGAGTACTATAAAACTTTTCTTCAGAATATAAGTTTAATAGTTTATGGTGTATTAAATAAACTATGATTACAATGTTTTGTTTTCACAAAAGAAAACCTACGTTAGAATTTATATGATTCTAGAGCATCAGTTTCTTAGTATACATAGATATTAGAGCTAGCCACCACGCCGCTAAGTGTAAACTCACGTTGATAACACTCAACGGTTCAGGACGATATTTTGGATCATTGAGCGCCAGTCTCAATGCGTCAACTTCAAGCTTCGACCGTTGGTAGTTTTTGAAAGAGTACTTAATCTGCGATAATGCAAATGAAAAAGAAAGAATTATATAATAACACAAGGAACACTTACATTCAGAGCTGGTAACGGTATATTCTGAGATTTATTAGCAGTCTCAGATTTCCGTTTACTGTTATTCCCTTCTTCAAGATTTAATTGTGGACAAAGAGCATCGAAGCTGTATTTGATCTAAATAGATTATTTAGAGCTATTAGACTAGATGCTAGAGATTATTATTTATTTATCTTATCTTAATCTCTCGAACTAGATATAGGCTGTTTCATCGGTTTATTTTTCATAGGTTGGAATAAAGTTGGAATAATACAATCACGCCATATTCTAATATTTATATATGGATCTCCTATTATAATTAGAACTTTTAAACTATTATTAGTATATGTAAAAAGTAGCACCATTTGTTAATTAAGAAGTAAAACCAGTTTAAACTCTTTATTTCAACCTTGAAGAATCATGGAGTTTCAGTAATTTACCACAAATTTTGGTAAGAGCTAGCTAAAAGTATTCAGCTCGGTATGGTAAACTTTGCTCCAGTTTTAAATATAAATCATGCTAAATAATACAAAAAATTTGAAAGGAAATTCTGCCTGTCTATCTTTTAGGCTTTCACGGCTAAGCTGCTGTCCCGGATTGAAGACCACGGCATGATGATACTTTTGATCCTTGAGGAACGACATTAGACAACTATTTACCGGGCTAACAGACAAAGCTGCGGACAAAAGCTAGTAACACTATAAAAGAAAGAGAAAAGCTCTATTTAACATTATTTAGTTGCTTCTTCTGGATTTAAATTTTTTCTTTGTTATTTATTATTCACATTATTATTCACATTGGTACCAGTAAAATTTAACCGGCAAATTGGCACCAGCTAATTTTAAATAATGATCTGAATAAAAATACATTTTCCTATTATTTTAAAGGTAGCACCAGAGTCCAACAGAAATCTTACAGTGTCTGCTGCAGGCACTATAGAATTTGTTGATTATTAATTTATTTTTAATACCGTATTGTATTTACCATGATTGGAGCCTAATGGTGTACGCTGGCCAGACCATAGTCCTCACTCAAGCTTGTCGATTCATTCTCATGGGTATCCCTACTCACCTAAAGTCTTATAAACAAGGAATATAACTATTTTTATGTATGCCACTATTGAGATTAAAACTGTGGCTGTGGCTTGCCTAGGCGTTATCTAGTCAGCCCGTTGATGAGTTGTATGCTTAATACGTAACAAGCATTTACTATCATTTCTATTAGTGGCAGTCTGATAATGTTGCGTAGCCGTGAAATTGATGTATGAAGTTTACTCTTTAGATGTGATTTTCTGAACTAAAATGGACGATATTGTGAAATGTGCTGTCTCCGCAGCGCACATCATTTTCTTGTAGTTATAACTCACGTAAAAGCTTTTGGAATCCTTCTTGCAGTTGGCTTTGGTGATACATTTATCTTGAACAGCTTCAAATACACGCGGCATATAGGCGATGAGGGCCAGCGTAACACACGGGTGACGGTCGGAACGCAACGCCATTACTTCTTTGGCACTAAATATACGAAAAATAAACTTTATTTTCTCTCGTCTTCGTACACATTTTATTCTATTATTGCACTTTCATTTATGAAACATAACCAATGTAGCTGAAATTTACAACGAAACTTGATAATCATTTAAATTATTTGAAGAACTTACCGTTGTTCATGGGTAACCATAGCTAAAGCCGCTTCTGGGAACTTGTAGTAAATGGCGTAGTCAATGGCACTCATATCCAAGTTGTTATAGCTGAGACGACATCCCATGGACAAGAGAAGCGCTATGGAGTTGGGCTTATTTTCCATTGTGGCAAGATGCAGCGGTGTATTCTAAAATCATAATCAATATACAATATTTTAGTTACTTTGCCCAATTTACTGAGCAATACAGGCCACCGAATTGAGGGAAGTAGCCATAGAGTCTTTTTGCAATTCAAAACAGTCAGTCATTTTTTGCGGGGGAAATCTTAACACGGCTGTCTCTACGAACTCACACATAACATTTAAAACGAAACATTCAGTATTTTACGCATTCATAAATACGTTTGGTGTTGTTACAGTGTAACGAGTAAGTCCATTTGGGCTTATTAGTCCGATTAATCTAGAACCAAACAATGAGAGTGAAGGTACATGAAATCCCAACAAGCCGAAAATCAGAAAAATTGTTCAAAATATAATTATAAATAATATTTAAAAGTTCCCCATCATTATATATATATATATGTGTTTCTGGGTCTGAAAGCTGTTAGGATTGTAGTGCTTCATGAATTGTTTTCCGAAAAAAACAGCTTAATTACTAAAGTACTTACCCCATCTTTATCTGACTGGTCTAATAAATGGGAATGCACAGATTGCAGCAACTCGATAGTTTGGGTATAACCACTCATAGCAGCCAAGTGCAAAGGATTTCTGCCATTGTGATCTCTATGAAGTAGAGCTCCACGGTTAAGAAGCAGTTGAACCACCCTAGTGTGACCTTCTCGAGACGCGATGTGGAGAGGAGTGAGACCTTCACCATCACTTTCGTTAATAATGAAAGTGCCTTTATCTGAATCAAGCAGCTGACAAGCGGTGTGATAACGGCCGTATCTGCAAGTTTAAATATTTATGTTAATTCTGTCAATAATATTGATTTGCATTCTCAGGGGTGTTCTTAGGGAAGTTACACATTGGCTTAAAATTTCAATTACAGTACAATGAATTGAAACAATAAATAAACCAAGTTACAATAGTGGAACTCACTTGTTTCGACCTAATATCAGTTCCATATGATTCGAACTTATCCATATAGCCACGAAATTTGGGCTGTGGTTACTAGTACTATGGTACTATGGAAACTAATAAAAGTATGTGATTCAAAACTAGCTTTTACTCGAACTTCTGCCCACGTGTGTGGCAGATTTCGAGTTAATCATTTTCCGGGTTAATATATAGGCTATGACACTCACAAATAAAGTGGTTTTCTATTAGCAACATAATTTTCATAATCAGTTCAGTAGATCCAGAGATTACCCACTACAACCTCAGAAGCTTTACTTCTATATAATATTAGTATAGATAAAATCTCTCTAATAGTGACCTCAAAGTTCATACTTTATATATTATTATTATTATATATACTTTATATACTTTATATTACGTAGGTTCATACCTACAATCGCAAAGCATGAAAAAGAAAGCAGCCCTTCTGTAGCATTAAAATAATAAATATTTCGAATATCTGACACACAACGCCATCTAGTCCCAAACTGAGCAGAGCTTGTAATTATGGGTACTAGACAACTAATATAAATTCTAATATACTTTTTTTGTAAGTACATACATATTATAAATAGAAAACACCCAAACTCAGAAACAAATATCTGCAGATCATACAAACATTTGGGACCGACCCGGGAATCGAAACCTAGACCTCAAGAACAGCGGTCGCGTACGCTACCACTGCGCCACCGAGGCAGTTAATGATGAACAGTTAAGTGCTAATAACTATTACTTTCAAATAGTACTACTGTATGTACATAGTACATTAAACGTTTGCTACCTAGACTATAAAAAAGGTAAATAGATATGTAGTGATATAGAATTTCTTCAAACCTACACCACTTAATCTTGACAGTAAATTTGCTTGCAGTATTTGTTGTGTGTATGACTGCGATGATGATGTGAGTGTGAAACACATTTTTTTGTTGGTCCTACGCAATAAATTTTCATTACCTGGCAGCAAAATGTAACGGGCTTTCATTATTGTTATTCTTCAAGTTGATGCAAGCACCAAGCTTGATGAGGTTTTCCAATGATCTAATATGACCTTCACGACTTGCGTAGTGTAGAGGAGAACACCCGGTGTTGTCCTTTTCATTCAACAGCTGGGCCAAACTTTTCTCACACCGATCCTGGAATGTAAATTTTTTAACGTTCATAAAAAGGATAAATATGTTTCATCGTTAAAGAATATAGCCTAGTTCTAAAATTGATTTCTTACAAAGGATAGCGCTTTTTGCTAAATCTATGAGATTATCGTTAAAACGTATAACCTTGTGATCAGTCAGCTGTCATCTTAACATACGCAATTAATTGATTAACCTAATAACTTTCGGTTTTAGGGTTGTCACTGATATATTTATTCAAAGTCCGGCCAAAGAAGTAGGTTGAATATTTTTCGGAATAAGATTTAAAAAAAAAGTGAAATTCGGTTAGATATTCAAATTCATTGTGAGCAACAACGTGTCAAAATATATACATATAAAAGATATAATTAAATTGTTTAATTTTTTTTATCTGTTGCTTAACAATTTTTCTTATTGCAGTTACACGACGAACAGTTTTGACTTTTTGTTATTTATGCAAGTCACATTGCTTCTACGGTAAGAACCGGATACCCGTTGTCTGTGCCCATGTGGATATAGGTATTCATAAACAAATGAATATAGCTCATCGCTATCATGGCACATTGTTGTTCATGGCAAAAAAATTTCACCCCCTCATCTCGGAAAGACTATTTTTGCTCTTCGATATCTGAGTGCAAAAGCCGTTTTTATCCGCTAGAGGATAAAGTAAATTGAATTTAGAACATCGTGTGCACTAAATTTGTGAATTCAAAACATCATTAAATCTATTACTTCTACCTCCATGGTGCCGTATATATCATACAATCTTTTTCAATTTGTTAAAAACTCAGACTAGGAACCTTATTGGTGTACTTTCTTTTTAATTTGGTTTGCCCGCGCCATTTTCTTTTTTGCATTTAGTCATTTCCTCGCTAACGCTCAGGATTCTAATTTTTAAATCACTCGCTGAGGTCGTGATTCAATTTTAGAAACCTTTGCTTTCTCGGTCATCAAAATTAAGCACGCGGTTCGCGTATAATCGCGGTATAATAACAAAAAAACTATAATTTACCTTGCAAGTAGCCGCAAAATCCTCAAGCCGACCCCCATTCATGACTACTAGATGAAGAACATTTCTGGAGTTTATGTCTTTTAGTTCTATATCAGCTCCAAGACGAATCTGAAAAGATATTCCTAATTGTAGTACATTAACTGATCTACTTCTTTGCTATCCATAATTTTCATTAACAGAAGTTAATCTAAACTAATTGAACTATTTCCGATAAACATCGAAAACGCAAAGAAATATCCAAAATTTCAGCTTCCGATAAACATCGAAAACACAAAGAAATATTCAAAATTTAAGCTTGATTCTGTCAGAAAGTTTGAATAATTGGGACTCAAAGTAAACAATTAACAAACGAGTCGACTGCATCGAATTGGAACTAAATTGGTCTCTTTATTATTTGTACGTAGAGTTGTTCGTAAAAGAAATTACTGCCTGTTTTCTTTAAATGTTGACACTTTAACTACCTAAACATTTAGAAGGAACATTTAGTCAAATAATTTTGGCACTGGCAGGTTTTATGAGTAAACAATGTTCGCTGACTAACGAAATGTGAAACAATTTATTTCATGACAAATACGCCAAAAATTCACTTTTTTACATGATTAAATTCATAAATAATTTAATTTTATTATCAGCATATACGTCTAAAAATATAGGCTTACCAAAGTATCTACAGTTCTCCAACCGGCTCTTGAAGCAGCCAACAGCATAGGTGATCTGCGTTCTTTATCCAAAGGGTTTATATCTGAACCTTCGGATATTAAGTAGTTGACAATGTCAGGGTGGTCAAACATCGCAGCGCAATGAATAGGGGTCATTTTCTGTACATCACACGAGTTAAGACAGGGAAGCTTCTCCGTCGGCTGCATTGTGAACATCAGCTTTATGATTTCCAAGGCACCCTGCAATTAATGATGCTTGGTAAAAACTTTGATAAGAAAATTTAGTAATTTAGGAATTCGCCATGCCATTTATATAAACTAGTGTCCTCCCAGTAAATTAAATTCGACCAAAATATTTATTTTTATTCCAGTTTTCTTTGTGCCAAACTGCAAATTTAATTCTCCTTTGTTCGCATAATTTTCATCTAAAGAAGTAAAAAGTTTTTGCTTCACGTATTAAAATAAATAGATAATAATTACCTGAGCACAAGCTAGATGCACGGGTGTTGATAAATCATGCTGCTGTGTTGATATCTTGGCTCCGGAACGCAAACACAATTCAACAGCCTTAATGTCACCTCCATGGACGGCTGAATGTAATGGTACATTGCCTTCATTATCGTAAAGTGATATCATAGATTCTCTAGTGCATCCTTTGGATTCTCCCCATTGGAGAAACACCTCCATTGTCCTAGATGAAGCGTTTTTAGCAGCCTCGTGTATCGGATAATACCCGTTGTTGCAGGATCTTTTACATTCAGCGCCCAAATCTGAGATCTGCAAGGTTTGGAATAGTTGAACAATGTTAAATTGATGCGTTATTTGTAGGTCTTTAATTTTTTTAAGATTAAAGCTAACAGAGAAGGAAAATTATTGTTACTTACCAAAATTCTGGCACAAATATCATGATCGTGTATAGCAGCAAAATGGAGAGCGGTGCGACCATGCTCTCCGCCCAAATCGGCATTAAACTGATTTTTATATTTTGCGAAGACTTGGAGAACAGAAATCTAAGAAAGAAAGCAAATAATTAATTACTCTTGAGTTACGCAATTCGATAAACATGTTCATATTATATTGATGTCTTAAATATATACATCAAATACATATGATGATGATAGCAGCGTTACAATTTATCACACATTCTGGAAACCCTAAATAATTCCAGAAAACAGTAATCTTAAGCTTAATCATACATAAAACGTATTAGTATGTGCGTAAATATTTGTATAATGCCGAAGTAAGTTATAAAGACTAATTAAAGTAATAATAGACATACGTGATCTACATCTTGATTAATTTATACGCATGTACCTAACAGGTAATGTAGATTACTTGATGTTATTTTCCATTTAAATAAAGGTTTAAAAAAATTACAGGCAGAAGGGACATTGCATTAAAGTGCTGTAAATATTTTCATATAACTGTTGATACTACCGGTAGGTATCTAGTTATATACATAAGATTCTCGAATAGTTGGTGAATATATAATAAAGTTGTATTTTTTCAGATCCTTTAGTCCTTTTAGTTAAAAAAGTCTTACTTAGTCCTCTTTACTGTAATATTTCTAACTAACACTCTTAAAATGTGTAAAATAGGCATGATGACTAATTTAGATTTTTTTTTTTATAGAGTTCGGAAGTATCTCCTATTGTCAAAAATAGTTATATTTCTACAAAAAATAAAGTTTTAGTAAAACAAAATTCAAATCAAATTTTAAATTCAAATCAAACGCTCGGTGGTATCATGGCGTCGTTTTATGCTGACACGACGTCACTATTTGTCAACCAGTGTCAATTATAACTCTTATAGACACTAAAGTGACCTTTATACATAAGTGACGTAACTCGATCTGATTGGTGTTCAACTGAACATGGCGGATTGGTGTGGTGGTGGTGGTATGTTCACCGATTACTCCGTCATCTGATGACTGTCTCGTTGGTCTCGCGGTTGGCGTGTGCGGAGTTTGGGTGTTTTCTATGAATAATATGTAAGTATTTTCAAAAAAAGTATATATGTATTTGTATCAGTTGTCTAGTACCCATAACACAAACTCAAGCTCTGCTTAGCTTGGGACTAGATGGCGTTGTATGATAGATGTCCGAAATATTTATTATTATTATCTGTGGACCGATTTTGAAAATTCTTTTTGTATTCGAAAGGCTATGCTCCCGAGGTAGTCCCATTGCCATCATCACTGGATCCCAGGGAATGATGAGATCCCAGGGCAATCGAGGGGAACCCTCCTTTTTTTCAGTACGTACTATATTTTTTGTATATTTTCTGAAGTTACCCCGGTATTTGCGTCTGGTAGTCATCATTTTATGATGATGAGCTGATGATGTAAGGTACAACTCCTTAACGGTTAGGACTTGGAGATTAATCTTAAAATATCATATGTATGTATGTTACCTTTAGTCGTATTTTTTCAAGTTATTAAGGTAAGCTGATGATGGAAGATACAACTCCTCAACGGTTAGGAGTTGGAGGATAATTCTTTCAATTTCATACGTATCTAAAGACCTTTAGTTGTATACTTTTAAGTTATTTAAGTAAGATGATAATAGAAAGTAAAATTATTCAATAGTTAGGGATTAGAGGATGATTTTCATATCACACGTACGTCCTTAACTTAAATTCTTTCAGTTAATCACATAAGCTAATAACAGAAAGTAAAATGATTGGGAGGTATAGTATGATTTTTTTAAATACCATGTATACTAAGTAATTGAGCCTTAGTTGTATTCTTTTAAGTTGTTTACGTGACAGATAAAGTTAGGAGGTAGATGATTTGTTGTTTGATGTTTTTGAACTAAGTTTTATTATGGGTATACTTTCATGAGTCGAACTACCGTACAATGAAATAAATATACCCTAGTCTTGCATTAGTGTTATATAAGGGTTGACGAACTTACAGTCTCAGATCTATTTAATTAAAATGTATCTACACTGTAACATTTATATTGGTAAGATTAATATACATGTAAATATTATTACCTTTATGATGTACAGTACATTGTGAATTAATCAGTGATTGATAGATTAAAGTTAAATGTCTTGGACTTTAATATGTACGAACTGTAATGAACTGTACACGGTTACAAATATACATATTTGAAGACCTATTAAAATTAACGATATGGATTTAGGGATATTGTTGAAAAGATATGTTATGATCCATGTCTGACAATAGCTCCATGCAGAAATAATGATCACAACATTTAAGAAGTCCGTGTAGTTTGTCACGTGTGTAACACCAGACGTTATCTACACGTGAAATTATAAAGGGTTTTCTTAAGTCAAGATATATATATTATGGTTGAGAATGTGAACCTTAGGTGTAAGTTGTAAAACACATCTTAGGCCCGTATTTTTAAAGGCGTCTCAAGTATCCGTTGAACTCTGATCAGCTGAAACTAGTTTTAAGTTCCAATCAAATCTCAATCGTCCCTCTTATTATAGAATGCGTTTTGAGCTCTACTCAGCTGAAACTAGTCTCAGTAACAAATCTCAACTCAACAGTCTGTTCTCAATTAAGTTTCTGCATTATCGAAATTATTCTTCTGTGTCACGCAGCAAATTATATTAAACAAAATATAATTAATAAATATAATTTAAATATTATTAGTTATTAGTTTGTACATAACACACTATTGGCTAGTGTATCAATGTAAACATAAGAATAAGAAGCAACTCGCCCTTAATTAAATATTATAAATATTAAAATCAAATGGCTAGATATTACCAATAACGGAACGTTCAAATTGTTATCAATACTTGTCATGTTGAATTGTATATCTATGTTTTGGTTGTTTATTTATAATATTGTTATATTTTTTGTCATAAACCAAAAGGTTGTGAGTGATATTAATTGAAACAAATGGTTAAATGTGTATTTAAAGTGAGTAGAATATCAATTTAAAGTTAATTAAAGTGAGTTGAAATGTGTATGATATTTAATTCTTTCGTAAATAAAGCAAGGTAAAGTGAATCTTGCGTTGTTTTTCAGAAAAATCATCATAAGATACGTTGATTTCCCCTAAAAGCCCTTCTAAATTACCACTTGAGACTAGATTGAGCTTCTCTGGTGGGGACAGAGATCACATCTGTCAAAATATATCCTTGAGAGGTGATTTTGACATAAGCATCGTTCTAAAATAAGCTGTTCATTGATCGTTACTCACTTGATTAACGATCAGTGAATCTTGAGTCAAGAGACGTTAAATAATAAAATCTCTTCTTAAAACTAGTTTTAAAACTAGATTCACGACTGAGACGCGTTTTAAAATACTTAATGTTCTTTTACACATTAAAAATTGTTAAGGTATTTAAAAAAAGAACCTACCTAGTTAAATTACCGATTTTATAAATAACATTCGAGAACTACCTATTTTTTTGTAAAGAAATATAGACATTTGAATCTTTCTGTACCTTATTCTGTAGCCAGTTTTAAGAGCAAGAGAAATATATCTAGCAATTTTAACTCAGACAGTAAAACAATGTTGCTAATTTGAATCACATACCTTATTTAGTTCTGTTGCCAAATGTAGACAGCCTTGACTTTTGTCATTCAGAATACTAGTATCGACGCGACTGAAACAAAATTCACATTGAATGAAGAACAATGAAAAAAGTTACTGAAAAAAATATTAGAAGAGTTTATTAAAAATATTAACATAAGTCCATAGATAATAAGCCCAGTTTTAACTAAGACCAATATTATAACAAGTTTGTTGAGGGTCTTTACTTAGTCAAAATAGATCTTAACTGTTAACGCTAAAGTGTCTGTATCGACATCAGTGTAAGCTATGAACAATTACAAAAATGAAGAATATTTTGGCATTATTGACACATAGTGTGCAATAAAGTCAGTACAAAGTATAAACTTACTGCTGAAGCATGAATTCGATGGCATCCAAAGCCTCATTCTCGACCGCCACATGCAAGGGCGTGTTGCCAAAATTGTCTTTGGCGTTAAGATCTGAAACCACACCAAATATCCTTATACATACACCTACTAATATATATCATTTATTTAATGAATGTATATTATAACTAAATTATTACTCGGTTATTTAATAGAACAAATGAATTCATAGGTAATTTCACAGACTGGATAAAATTCTCTACGCTTTAATGACGCCATATTAAAAAAAAAATATACAGTGCATCGATTGAAACTACCATGGTTATTTTCACATGATAAGAATTTGGTTCCGAAATTCACCTTCTCATATGGCGATATCAGTTCATTTCGGATCAATACTGAAATATCAGAAACTAATTCCCGAAAATATACATGGAAAATTCTCGTTTATTATAACTTGCCAAATAAAGTACTATCCCCGAGGGATATCTGAAATCATAGACAAAGTCCACGTTCAGCCAATCAAAACCACCGGCAAAATCTATATAAGAGTCACCTTAGACTTCTAAACTGGGTCATCTATCTCAGTACACGGTTATTCTAAAGCATTACGTAGCAGGGCTGTAGCGAGTGAATTCTCAAGGGCATTATCCAGGAGGCCTTTCCAACTTACTAATGGTTGAATCTAGTTGCAATAATTTTCTTCAAGAAAACATTATTATCATGTTTATTAGCTGTTGTTGAATAATTAAATATTACCATTGAAAATGGGATTAGGTGGGATCAGGTAACAAGAAATAATAAGAATAAATAGGAGTTGAGAATGGTGCCTAGAAAGATTGATTAAAACTTGTGAAAGACTCACTTATAATGCAGTCAAGGACGAGGTCTTGCTTTTAGTTGGAAATGAATATTTTCACAAAATACCACAGTCGTGTTGTGTAGCATAAATATGGGCATTAGATTTCGGTGGTTAAAGGTAGTGCATAGCGGGAGTACAGGTTGCTGGCAATCCGATGTGTTTGTATGTGTGCTGGCTATCTATACTTAAATAAATAAGTTTGACCGCATTGTCTATTAAAACAAATTAAGCTTTATTGACATGAGTATTAAAACTTGCTTTTGTTTCAACATATACCAACATACCCACACGTATTTAGAAATTGCATTTTTTGTGTTAGTGTGAGTGTATTTCAACATTGAAATAAGCTTATGGTTACCGAAATATCCATTTGAGAGTGTACTCCGCCGTTTCTTCCGCAATATACAACACAAGAATTAAGTATTAAATTTTTATTTCCATATCTCTAGGAACTCGATCTCACGGGTTGAATAGAAAATTGTTATCGTTAACAATGTGACACAACTGGTCCCTTTGATATCCTGACGATAACTGATTTGCGACACATTTTATATAACAGTATTAGGAAAATAAAAATATCTAGCTTTATAGACATGCCGTTACTCGGGGGGTTCAGTAGCTCTTGGTCCATAACTTTATTCTGTGTAAACATTTTTTAGTTTGCGAACAACTATTGCGGCGTACTGTCTCTCGTATACCTTGATTCACCACTTTTTATGCAATAGTAAACTTATTCGCAGTTGGTACACTAACCATGACCTATCTATACTAATATATAAAGCTGAAGAGTTTGTTTGTTTGTTTGAACGCGCTAATCTTAGGAACTACTGATCAGATTTGAAAAATTCTTTCAATGGTAGATAGCCCATTTATCAAGGAAGGCTATAGGCTATATATCGTCACGCTAAGACCTACAAAAGTAGAATGTTACAAAAACGGGGGAAAATTTCACGCTACGGGCAATAGGAGACGCAAATGAGGTTGCGTGAGTCGGCTAGTGTCGATATATAGGGGCACACAGTTTTTCAAGCATAAAGTTAATTTTGTCTATACAAACTTAACTAAAGGTTGTCGGTGCGCGAGTCCAATTCATACCTGACCGGTTTTTTTATATGTATATAACTATAGCTCTATACAACAGCTGGTCCTGTGCCACTCGCAACCCACTCGCATCATCCACTAAATGAACGTATTACAGTTAACTGCTGAATAAAGGTATCCCCCAAGGAGCGCCAACTATCTTGGTCTTGGTCCTTTTACATCCATCCGCTTTTCACTTTCATCCATCAGTATCAAGAGACGATTGACGAGAATAAACTAGCTCCCAATTTCGTAAATAGGACTGAAGCGAATAGTCGTCAAAATCTGAAAAACCTCTGCGTACTTTTGTTGACAAAAAATTTTAGTCATTTGGAAAGTTCCAAGTCACGGAGCAAATACAAAGAGGAGATGCCCTAATGAGATTTTTGTATGAAGCAATGCGTGACAATTTGCGGGGGTGAGGGGGTGTTAGTTTACACTTTTCCATCTACCAGACAATAGCAAAACTACTTGCATCGTTGTACGAGTATATTGCTATGTAGTTTAGCTAGCTGACACTAGTGTGGACGTACTCAGAATTTCAAGGAGTAGTTTTTTTCAAGGTCGATTTTGTAAGCATCTTGAACAAAAAATATCATTAATAACGTAAATAATTTTGCAAAAGTGAACTTTTTTTTTCTAATAAATAACCCTAAATAAAACATTGTTCAATATGCTTGGTTTACACGTGGATTATGTAGAACAAAAATTAATATATGTAGTGCAAATCATTTTATTTAAAAAATAAATAAATTTATATTTTATTTCACTTCGGAATTGGAATGCTTAAATAACGCCAATCTCAGAAAATCAACTAATCTAAATCTGAATTGAATGGTCATACCAATGTTGTCTCTAATATCCACATCTAATCACTTTTAATCTTGCCTAATTTGGGTTTAGATAATAAGTTCCTTTTTCGATTTTTTATGATTTTTCCTTGAAATGAATCACTATCATAACAACGGGAAGAACAAATATTGGTGTATTTTGTAGGAGTCCAGTTTTGCCTATTATTTTTTTGATCAATTGCTCTTCAATACTATCTTTAGATGAAAATTTAGAACATTACCTGTATACTGGTACATTGCATTATTTTTATGAATTTAAAAAAAACCCGTCAAATCATCAGCATAAGTAAAATTTCTTTTTTTTTTTCAATATTTGAAGTAACAACTTTCAATGCAAGATTAATATAGTCGTAACTTGATAAAATATTTGGATTCTAAATACGACCCTGTCTTTTTATTTTAGAAAAGATGTCGATAGATGTCAGTCTGTTCACAATATAATTAAGAAAAATACAAAAAAAATACCATGATGAATAAAAATTCATTAGGTAAGAATGTAGAACTCATTTCGGTATCTTCTTATGGTATGTTTTATTAATATTCAGCTCAACGTACCATTGTATCTTTATTTCCAGTAACACAAAGTTTTGCCATCTAGTGGCGAGTAAATATAATAACATTTCAATAAAACACCAAGAGATTTTTCTAGAACTTTTAAAAAAATTAGCTATAAAATTACTTATAAAAGAAATATGATACCACTCATGGTACCAGAACGTCTATCTGAGTTATTTGTACAAGATAAAACACAACACTTCATCTTTTTACTTGATTGTTCCGAGAACATTCAAGTATTACGATTTTTCGATGCAGTTCTAGAACATTGACGTTAATAGTATAATTTGCAAGTTGCGTCAACTGCGATGACGTCGGGGTGAGTATTTTGTCACGGGGGTGATGCGTTTATGCCATCTCCTCTTTGTATTTGCTCCGTGTTCCAAGTATTAAACGACCGCTTTGAACGTGTCATTATAATAGAAAACATTTTGAACCCTACTTACAAGAAACATATTTTTTGCTACCAAATCTAATGTTTGAGTTTGCCGTTAATATTTAGTGTTTGAACATTAATAAACTATTTATTGAAGTGGAATATCAATGTATCGACGGCATTGGTATGTTTCTGAAAGTCGTAGAGCAAGGTCCGGCTCGACCGGGGCCATACTACCCTCTAATATGACAGCGTTCATGCTGTCGTGTGTCTTTGGTGAGTGCAAGACCGGAGGCCCAATGATGCAGAAACATCTCAATAGCCCACCATAGTGTGGGTCACCATCCATCCATGTTGCTTTGTTGCATTTCTATATTCGCAATCGTTATCATATTGAATGATGAGGAATTAAAATCATTTAAATCAAAGTCGACTAATTAGAACTTATCTATCTATGTCCCATATTTATACATGTTATGTAATATTCTCAAAATGAGAGAATGATTATTTTGTGTAGTACTAGTAGAACAGGAAAGGACGGCTAAAATAACTTGACTACACGTCAGCGGGTATAAATAAACGGAGCGGAATACAGTCATATGGAGGAAAAAGTGTCATTTATCTCCCACACGAAAAGAGGATCCTTCGACCGGGCAAGGAGCAATCCTTACAAACTTTTGTGGGTTTATAATTCACAGTAGGTAAATATAATGAGATAAATAGAAGGTAATATTTTTGGCAGTCTATGTATGTTTGTATGTTGGTGTACGGTTGTATGTAAACTTCTGAATTGATTTAAAAAAATGAAGTTTTTTTTTCATGTTTGAGCTGCTAAAATAACTCTACCCCGCCTGTTGGAAAGCACAAGCAGAATCCAAGAGTGGTGGTTACCATCCTCAATGTGAATGAGGACAGTGCATCATGGTGACCAGCACTACGGCGGTCTGGTGAGATACTTTTACAATAAATTCGTGTCTGTAAATTCGTAATTATAATAGCTCGGGTAGCGTAAGCTATTTAAATTGTATTAAAAGTGTTGCGCAGTCGAGTTATAGCTTTTAAACTAGTTATATCAAATATTTTAGTGTGGTATTTAGGTGGTTATATTCGTGTGGTAATATGACAAAAAAACTTAATAGATTAGATTTGACAAACTTGATTAATTTAATCAAGTTTGTCAAATCTATGGAACTTTTAAATCAATATTTTTTTTTATTATACTTTAGCGTATTAAGTTTTTTTAGTCATATTACCGCACTAATATAACCACCTAAATACCACACAAAAATATTTGATATAACTAGTTTAAAAACTATAATTTTATATATTTATTATTAAGGGTACGGTGCAAGGTACCAATACTTTTTGCAAGAGAACGTGCAATAAAAGTTTGTTATTTCATTCATTTAAGAATTCTAAAGCCTGATAATTAAAATGTACATAATTATATATATGTATACTTATGTATACTTTATATGTGTACATTTTAATATACCCTTAGCGAAATGTTATTTCAACGTCTTATATAGTTGTAGTGTAGATATATATTTCACATTCCTCATCATGGGTCCATGGTAAACAAATTTATAAGAAATTACTGCCATGACGAAACGTCCCTCGCGTTTGTAAGTGTCGTGTCAGCAATTTAAAACTTGAACAACATAAATATGGGGCAATATCAACAGTGGAGAGCAATGGAAAATCCCTAGACCGTGTCGAAATATTGGATGGATAAAGTTTAGGGGTGTTTAGAAAAGTAAGTAAAGAATATCATTCATTGTAGAGGCCTAAAATTTTTTCTACATAAGAAAAAAAAGTATGTTTCTTCTTTTTTCCTTATAACTATTAAGTAACTTATAACTATTACCATGGGATAGCCACCACGGCCTCACAGAAAACCGTTGTGAATTAGTGCTTGCGCTGTGTTTCACCAAGTGAGTGAGGATACCGGAGGCCCATAACCTAACCCCCCTCCCCCTTTCTGCCCCCTATCCCCTCAAAGGTCGGCAATGCACTTGTGACGCCTCTGGTGTTGCAAGTGTCCATGGGCGGCGGTAATCGCTTACCATCTGGCGATACGTCTGACCGTTTGCGCGGTTATTACATAAAAAAATACTTTTACTTTTCCGATTTGTAATATGTATGCCTACGAAACGCAAAATGTTAGCAATAAATTGTACACAAAAAGCAACGTTTTTTATTGGCAGTAGTACAATCAAATCTAATATAATTACACTTTACACATACATTACATTACAACATACTATTGTATTGATATGTTTTTTAAATTTATATGATAGGAGACATGAAGAAAGAAAATAGTATTTGTTATTGTGAAGTCGTACTACGCATAACACTACCGAACTGAAAAGGAAGCCATTCCAATGTCGATCGCGCAAAGAATGTCATATTCAGTATAACACTAAACTATATAATAAATTTCATATTATTATCGAAACCAAAAATATGCGGTGAATATATATTTACTAAATAATGAGTACGCCTACACCCGTAATTGGTTCATGTGGGAATTCTCAATTTAACTTTGAGACTAAAAATGGTCATAACTATAGACCGTTATCTTAGGTAGTGTACAATTCAATGCAATTATTTTTCAATGTAATGGCGGTTACACAACCTAATATTTGAGGAAAACTACATTGTTATTGTTACTTTTATCAGGATTTGTACAGTTTATGTGCTATCTGAATATTTAACATGAATAAAACCTTTTTTTGAGTAGGTCATTAATTTATTTTAGCCGAAAGGATTGAAAATTTACACATGCTCTTCTTATACACTCGATTCGATGGTACTAGGCAGTTTCAAAAGTATTCGACCTGTTATAAACGGTACGGTTTTTAGTATTAGTTGACCTATTAAAATATAATTTAGCGACGACATAGTCTATGTCTTCCATTATAATAATGTTACTAACTCACGCACACACTCACAACTGTCCTATATATAGAACACTATTACGTAAATTTGATAAGGTCAACTTAACTACAGATAGGACAAGAAATGGAAGGTCTACTTTGCAATATAATATGTTATAATAGAATAATATATGCATATGTCTTATACCGACCCGCGGTGTAGTAGGCTGTTGTTAAAGGCTGTTAATGATACTATGTATATTAAGTGTGTTTCGGTTGCATATCTATTGGCTGATTGATACTCGGTTGCAAAAGCTTCGATCTCCTACTCTTCACAAAGAGCAAGAAGGGGCTGACTCAACAGACACTTGTGACTCCATAGTGTCCATAGACGGTGGTAGTAATTTATCATTAGGTGACCAGTCTGCTCATTTTCCCTCTGTACCATAAAACGCTGAGGTACTAATTATAATCAACAAAAGGGCAATAAAGTAGAAGCTAATGTAACCATAGGAAATTGTCATTGAAATAAGATAAATAAAACGACGAGTAGTAAATCTCATACGATGGTTTTGTATAAAGACAGTTGTATAAGACGTACACAAAAAATGCTATGTTTTATATTTTATTAGATTTTTTTTTCACCGAGTCTTTCCCAACCAAGTTGCCGCCGTCGTAGGTCTTGAGTCTTCCACAATACGGCTGAATTTTTAATCCTTACGTGAAGCAACTGCCATCAGACATTAGCAGCTCAAATACTCTGTAGAAAGACTATTGTCGTACTTTTTTTAGTCTTTTCAAACCGACATGCCACCAGGAGCTGTTCTCCAAAGGGATTTCCACACAGAAATAAAAATAGGCTCGAGCTACATTAACAGTTGCCAAAGATGTTTATTTGACGAACGGGTACGACTACTTAACGTGCCTGTCCAGGCATGGAAATCTTTAAGTACCTATATTTCGAATTTGACATCTTTACTTTATTCATAACTTTTATATTTGTGGGTTTGATACTATTAGGAACATATTTTTAGTAATAATTTACTTTGTATTTATTATTCGAGCCATTGAAATGCTACTTTGCTTCGCAAATAAGCTAGAGCTGGCATTAATTAGATTATGAGAATAACAGCACACGAAGCTGGAGAGATGTGACATCCTCAGTCGAGGACATCCTGAACGACAGGTTCACAAACAAATATTCAAGCTAACCCACGTCTATTGAAGCTTACAGCTCACTATTTATAAACAAGTACTTAAACAGATTTGAAGTCGTCTACACTGCGGTTTTTTGTTCTTAAAAAACTGACAACATAATAACCACATATTTAAGCATTTCAATGAGTTTGTTTCATTTCATTTACAAGATTATTTGAAACTTAAATTACTCTTCACTTTTTTAATCTAAATTAAAATCACATTTTAAAGGCAATCTGTAACCAAGCCCTGATCAATTAAAATATACTAAACGCTTGTAGCTCTAATAAGCCGTTATCACAGTTTAAAAAAATTAAGTATATGAGTAGGAACGTTAACAACAAGGCATTAATTGAGTAAAATAATGGTCCAGGAGCATTGACTTTGTTCAGTATTATCTCTTTATCGCAATTAGAACTTACCTCCACCATAATTATTGATGAAGTGTAGTATATTAGTGTTGTTCCTGGTTGCGGCTTGATGTGCTGCGGTGCGACCTCTGCCGTCCTTCACAGCGAGTCGTGATGGCTCGCTGAGGTACAAGCGCATGAAATCTTCCACATTGCCGCTCTCAGCTGCCTGGGGAAACAAAGATTCTTAGTCATAAATTTTTCTTTTTTTATTCACTTTGACCTGAGTAAAATTAATTTATTCATTTAACGTCATAATAATAATATTTTCATAACATAACAACATTGTTAAAAATAATTTATACTACCTATCATTTATTAATAATATGACTAAATAGGTACCTATAGGTTTTAATTTTATGTATGTGTCTCATTTGTTGATACAAATTTTGTATGATTTAAAATGACATGATGATGATGATGATGAAATCATAAATGTTATAAGATCACACTTTCATATCCATTGAACGAACTTATATTAAATTACCTTACCCTTCTTTACATTACATTACTACTCAATATTTATTAGTTTTTGTTTTAGTGTTATTGTAGTACATGCCGAGAAATTCTAAATTTTACGAATAAAAATGTAAAATAAACTGACAACTTTTGTACATTATGTATTATTCAGTTTTAAAAATGGTTTCACGAGCTAAATATTGTTTACAATGTTAGACGTCTGTAAAAGTAAGTAACCAGCATAATCAGATATTATCTTGTTACTCGCATGTAAATGAAACTTTGACTACCCTCATTTTTTATTTAGTTTACTTTGTTAGGATACTTTCTATAAAGAATTTTCGGGAAAGTTGAGCTAAATTTAAATTTGGGGCCGTAACTCAAGCTGAGAGAACGTGCCGGTGTGCGTGAGGATTACGTGTTATGCACGTGACGTTTGCGTTGCTTATATCTAGGTATATATATCTATATATATGTATATATTGTATTCAAGTTCGATAACACCGCAAGCTCTCGTATCATATGTATCGAGTATTCATGTCGAGTAAGCTTCGAATTCGCAAAAATAGCAAATATGATGCCTTAGTCACAAAATTTCGTGTTAAGCTCATGTCATCCGCGTCAGAAATGTGACTGGTCTCCTGCCTATCTCAACATAACATTCTCTTAGCGCAAAATATACATATAAAATACAATGTTTGAGAATTAGTATAGGGAGAATTAGTATTAGTATATTTACTGGGATAAATATAACTTGAATGATACCGTCTATTCGGTAGAAGTTTGCATGGTAACGCACATCTTATATTTTGTTTTGTTTTATCATTCTCTTATTTTAGAAGTTACAGGGAGGAGAGACACACATTTTACCACTTTGGAAGTTTCTCTCGCGCAAACTATTAAGTTTAGAAAAAAAATTATATTAGAAACCTTAATATTATTTTTGAATACCTATCCACAAATACACCAAAGGTACGGGGTTGATGAAAAAAAATTGTGTTTCAGTTCAAACCTAAATTTACTGTCTTTTTTTTTATTTTTATATGAAAATCTTAATGCGGTTTACAGAATTCAATACATCTACTTACTAAGTTTCAACAGTATGGTTCTTATGGTTTCGGAAAAAATTGGCTGTAATATACGGACGGACAGACAGACAGAAAAACATGACGAATCTATAATGGTTCTGTGTTTTGCCTTAGGCACGGAACCCTAACAAGAAGAAATTTATATTTGGTTAGATGGATCATGAAAGAAAAACAATGGTGCGCAAAATTTTGTGTAAAAAAAAATAAGTTAGCGCTAATAGCGAAAAATAAGAACACATGTAGTGTTTCTGTAGTTCATCATGTTTGTCAGACTTTGAAACCCCAGAGTAAATTAATTTATGTATCTTGCTTACTACTACTACGTACATTTAGAGATGAAAAAACCGCTACTAACTTAAATATTGCCTAGTAACTTTACTTATCATGTTGTAAATCTAGTTTAAATTTATAAGTACTATAATGTCACAGAGTTTTTGTTAAATTTACTCAAAGTTTTTGTTCTGAATAAATTTGTTCTCGACAGCAATCATCATAACATTTAAAGCGAATACTTAAACCTTGTATACAAAGAACCTGGTCCTTGAAAGCCCTGGCCTTAAGCGAACGCATACAACCTTATCATAATTTGCTTCTCACCGGGTAAATTTATACTATTTAGACTGTTTAAAAATTATGAATATTCCTTAAAAAATTTTAACATTTATCTTTCTTTAATAATCCATAATACTATTATAATTTCGAAAGTCTGTCTGTTACGATTTCACAGCTAAACCACTGAATCGATTTGAATGAAAAACTACGAGTATAATCTGACTACGTAAAAACTTTTATAGTCTATTAGCTGATCCCTGCGGTGTTACCAGCGGCAGCGGTACTGCGACAAACGCGGTTAAAGCCGCGGGGCAAATAAAAAAAAATAAAAAATAACCTTTTAGGAGCCTGACTACTATTCTTAAGGTTTAGTTTTTAGAAAGTCAATACAAAGCGTCATACTGAAATGAATTTTAAAAATATAATTGATTTATAAAACGCATAGGTTTAAATTGGTTGAAAACAGGGAATATCTTAGAAAACAAGGAAGGGGTGTGAGAAAAGGATTGGTAATGTGTTACTGACGTCACAGAGTCGCGACTGTTTATAGCCACTCGTAACTGGATACTATCAGGCAGGCCATTGATTACCAGCTTGGTTATACAATGAAATGTACGGGTTACTATTTTATAGGGAGAACTAATTTAGAAATCAAAACTCAATAAAGAAATGAAAGTATTTACCGCCAATTGAATAAATTTCTCGAAAAATAGAAGTACAAATAGCAGAATGGTGACCGTTTTGTTTTCAACTTTGTTTAAACATACTTCAAGAAGAATAATCTTTTTCAAGGCATTTTATTGTGTTCTATTTTCTACAGTGCGTGTTATCAAACTGAGTAGTTTCAATAACGCCATTCCTACATGTTTAAGTACCTATACATCTCATCGTCTTTTACATGAAACGTGTACTTTAATCTCTTTGCTTTAAACATAAAAGAACAATTGCTCCCGTAGTAATAGTCAGTACTTTATAGCAACCACGTGCATTTTTATAACCGTTTTTTCAATGAAGTAATAACTTTATTTTATAACGATGTACTGTTTTATTCACTAAGATTATAATGACGACAAATAATATATGAAATCGTTCAAAGTTTACTTGCATCGAAACATTTCACGTGGACTTGAGGGCCGTTCTGACATTAAATAGAGGAATATTATAGGCCATGTATTACATTTTCAAATATATATCTGAGATGAAGACAGAAAACGTGTAAAATACAGATAAACTATGTGTCAAATAGAGGTCGCTTGTAGTCAAAACTCGACCATTTTTTTCTCTTCTTTTTTAGCTCATTAAACTCCTCCTTTATATAAACTTTAACTATGCCAATTTTAATACTCCTCCATAAATCGTTTTTTGTAAAAAGCAAACAAACCTAATTTTAAATAAAATACATCAGAAACTTAGTTTAATTAAGATGTTGAAGGATTCCTTAATTTTGTCTTTCTTTATTTACCGAATTGTAAACAAATTCCTTTTCTGACATCAAAAAGGATGGAGTTGGTCTTATTCTAAGCACCTACCTTAGCTTGACAAATAACAATGGGTTGGCGATTGAGCCAAGCTTTGAAAGTCAAACATTATTAGATATCTGAAGTTGTAAACACAACACAACAGCTAGCTGCTTTGTCAAAAGGAAAGTCTCAATAATAAACATCACTATTTGCCGTAGTATCTATCGTTAGCAAACCGTTGAGGTTAGTGAGAAAAATCGGGTTAACAAATTTTGAGAGTTCTCACAATTTGTTAACCCAATTTTTCTCACTCAAAACCGCTGTCAGTTGACAGTGCTGAAATATTCCATATCTTCATTTTAACTTATCTATCGATTACACATTGATAAAATGAATCGGAAAATGTGTTACTAAGCGCAAAACTCAAGAACCGCTTGACCAATTTATTAGATTCTTTTTTTAAATTTTCGAGGTTCTTATGGAGATTTTTTTTATCTATTGGCCTGCGACAGGTCTACAACTTTTGACTTATGTCATAAGTATATACGAAGTAGTATGTCAATATTTAACATCCAATAACTGACAATAGGATAAAACAGAATTACATGCAAGAGCATTTCAATAAAAATATATAGTCCTTGTGCTTATTATTCTAATATTACCAAGATAGCCTACAAACCATATCAAAATTTAATGAATTTGTACTTTGTGACAATTACCTACTTCAGACTATTATTTTAATATTATTAAGTCCAAACAAGATCCAATCGAGCCGTCTATAAAAATATAGCTCTCCATGAAGTTAATTAACTTAAAAAAAGTTTGTAATAATTATTTTATGTCATGTCCATTAGCAATTCGATATTTTTGGCTCGTCTCGGCACACTTTATTTTCATAAGATCGTTAGGTAAACGGCATAAAAGTTATTAAGAACAATTTATCATTTTTTAGTGTCTGTATTTTTGAAGTTATTATTAGCGGCCTATTTCTTACGTATTGAAATAGAATAACCACGAAAGATTTCCCACAGTATAAAAGTACATAATAGGAAATAGATAAAGGGTTGTTATAAAAGTGCTACCGCTGTTTAAGACAGCTGGCCAGATAAAAGGCGATCTATGGGTACCATTCAAGAAAAATTAAGTACTGTGTAGCGTAACGTAAGTTATAAATAGTAAAATCACCGAATAAGTCAACTTCTGAATAAGTAACTTATTCGGTGATTTCATTCCTTCTCAAATCTTATTCTGTTACACAGTTTACAATACATAACTGGCGGTCTTCAGTTACTTTCAAATAAAAATGTTTTGTATGTAGTCGGGTCATAGTTGAGTTAGTTGGATAAATGGAAAGAAATTATTTTCCAAAGCTGTGTAGGCTCTCAAAATGACAAATATTAATTAGAGATCTTGACCGGTTTCTCAAGACGTTTGGTGACACATGTATACTTGAAGTAAGTTCAAACAATCATAGAAATAGTGTACCAGAAAAAATGCTTAATTTCTGTGACGGGTAGATTTGCTAGATTTTATGTATATGACAGCAGTATAAATTGTAGAGCAACTGATAAGGCGAGAAAAAGTTCAAAGTTTGAAATTGAAGAACTTAAAGACGAGTTATCAAATTTGTTTGATATTTCTTAGCATAATTTAAACACAACAGCATGCCATAGCAATTATACTACTCGTACTACCTTTAGAGTTGAATGTCTAACAATAGCAAAACACTTCACCTGTCATTGAATAAAAAATAATTAAGCTATGACTGTCTGTGACATTATCTAGACACAGATCAGACATACCGTAATTGGCTGTGAAGAACAATTGAACGCAAATTGAAATAAACAATCAAGCAAATTGTGGATGAATTAACTTTACTCACCAATTTTCCGTTATTTCATAACCTTAAAACTACTGAAGGGTAAAAAAACCATTCTGACGAGAATATGATAGCTGACATATTCCGTTCAGGGACAAACACATCGACGTCTAGAAATTTCTATGAAACATTGATGTTTATTAAGAGCTAGACTGCAAATGGTTGACTCCGCCATAATACCATAATAAATAAAAATACTTTGTTAAATGTTAATCTCACACCCAAACGCCGCTTTAATTTATATTTACCGATTAAGGAGCTTATTAACGGTCTTATTCATAAACGTTATTTAACTCTAAGCAACGGTTCTATGTTACTCAACTTTAAACTTATTCCCTTAAAGTTAAAATACCACAAAACTGCCGCTTAAAGTGAAATAACTATTACATATAAGGCCGTAAGCTAACACACGTTTAAGGAGTTATGTCTGATGAGAATATTTAGAAGTGGAGACCTTCCTTATAAGGTGGCCTATGTTCAGCAGTGGGTTGAGCTGTTGATGATGATGATGATATATTGTTCGTCAGCTGTTAACGAAGCTTAAACGATAATCATTTTTATAGTTTAAAAATTTGAACAAAAAAAACTTCAAGAACGATCAAATTGAAATGGGACCAAACGGCAAGCAGCAGCTTTCAAATAAAAAAAAATAACAAATGCACTAGTCGCCCCTAGGAATTTCGAAGATTCGACTCGATTTGTCTTGGATGCAATCATCAGATCTTAGTGTCCTTATCATGGTACCACCGCTAGGATCTCTCTATCTCCTTATATCTCCTTTCCCTTAAGAATAATCATCCAAATCGGTTTATAAACGACGAAGTCATCTGCGAACACACATAATTTATATAAATATGTACAGTCGTGGTCAACTAACTAGGGACATTCGAGATAGTGGATGCAATAACCGATTATGTACATATAAATATAAAACCTTATTGATTTCTCAGTAACTATTACTAGCATTTGTTCCAATTATTATGCTATAATTGGTTGTAATTAAAAGATTAAATAAATGGAAAAAAGTGTTAAATAACCAAAAAAATAAATATCAATTTAAGGTACAATTCTGTAGCTGGACTTGTAATTAAGAACAGTGAAAAATAGAGCTAAACAAAACTAATAATCTGCAGTATTTCAATTTCTTAAACACCTCCATTTCATAACGGATAAAATCAGTACCCAGTAGTAAACCCTTCGTTAGTAATTACCGCTTGAAACCGATGTGGCATGAACATTAATTGTTTCTGACATATTTAGACAGCAGTAATTGCCCATGCCTCACAAAAAGCTTCATTAAGTTTATCTGAAGTTGTGGTACGATAAGTGGCAACTTTTATCTTGATTTCGTGCCAAAGGTGCTCGGGTTTGGGTTAAGGTCCAGGCTATTTGCTAGCCAATCTAGCAATAATACCGACTGACTGTAAAGAGATGACTTGACTGAACTGGCGGTATGTTTGGGGTCGTTATCATGCTGAAAAGTCCATATAATAGGGTGATGTTTCTCAGCATAGGGAAGCATAGTTTCATGATTCCAGAGTTTCCATAAATGAAATTTGAAATCATATTCTTGTACCTGTAATTTGACAGTAGAATACGAGGAAGAGCGTTGATCTTTAATTAAACAAATAAATGACAGATGGAATATAATTTTACTGTCCATCTCGTCTGTATTTAGCGTCAAACTCGTTTTGCTATTGGAATTCTTTTGGGATTCTATATTTATTAAAAATAAAATACTCGGTTTTCTAATAAATATTCTTAATTTAATTGCATACAATTTTTTTGGATATAATTAAAATATTTTACAAAAGGTCAAAGGTGAAAGATCTGAAACAATGGATGGAGGCTTTTCGGATCCAAGATCTTCACCAATCTTATGGTACAAAAATATTTATAAGACATAATTACATACTTTAAGAATTTAATAAGAAATATCTTCGAGACATTTTATTAGGTAAAAAATATGTTTTCGTGTAAATTCGTCTGCATAAAATGAACTTCAAAAAGGCGGTGATTTTGGGATTTGTTGATGTGAGTTAAAATGAGTCCGTCCGTTTGTCCGTCCAAGTACAGAATCAGCATACAATACCATTGCATCCAGGAGTGAGACAACGGGACGTTATATCCCCAAAATTCTTCACCAATGCAATGGAGGACTTAAGATAAGGATTTAAGATGCTGCACTGGAAAGGGCGTAGCATCAACATCAATGACGAATACATATCTCACTTGCGATTTGCAGACGACATCGTCATCATGGCAGAGACGCTGCAGGATCTAAAACAGATGCTAAATGACCTAGTTGACTCTTCTGTACCCACGGGTATGTGGCCTACGGATGAACTTAGAGAAGACTAAAGTCATGTTTAATGAATATATTCTATCGGACCCGGTTGCGGTACATAGTGTCGTTCTCGAAGTTGTTCAAAAATATGTATACCTCGCTCAGACTTTGTAGTTAGGTAGAAACAACTTTGAGGACGAGGTGAACAGAAGAATCCAGTTGGGTTGGACAGCGTTTGGGTAGCTTCGTCGGCTCTTCTCATCGTTGATTCCATAGCGCCTTAAGACGAAAGTCTTCAATGCATTTGTCCTATCCCTAATGACTTACGGAGCCGAAACGTGGACACTTAAGGCACGGCTGATCCACAAGTCTAAGTCGCTCAGCGTGCTTTGAGAGGCCAATGCTTGGTGTTTCTCTAAGGGATCGCATTAGAAACGAGGTTATCCGGCAGAGAACTAGGGTAATCGACATAGCCCATTAGGATAGCAAGCTGAAATGGCAGTGGGCTGGCCATATTTGCCGTAGATCCGACAATCGTTGGGGTAAACGAGTTCTTGAGTGGAGATTGTGTTTCGGCAAACGTCACGTGGCACGTCCACAGGTAATATATAGTGATGATTTGCGCAGGATGGCTAGCAGGAGGTGGATGCGAGTAGCCGAGTATAACACTAAGTGGCGTGCAGTTGGAGAGGCCCATGTCCAGTAATTGACTGCGATATGTGCGACGTTTAATATAGAAATCACGTATAAACCCCAATGAGTACCCTCCGTCCGCGATATCAAGGGTAGACATGAAACGAACAAAGTCATAAGTGACTTATTGTTATCACTCTTAAATAAAACAAAAAAAAACAAAATAACTTGCCTGTATTATCCCAGGTAGTAAAATATAATTAGACATTACCGGGACACTTTGAGACAAGCTATTTTGTATGTGTCCTCCTGCCTTAGAACAGAATGCTGATACAACACATCGGTGTCTTGTTTCCATGTTCTCATGTGCCATAGTGTCGCCACTATGGCGACACTATGGCACATGATTGCCCTACTTCACTAGACGCTTCGAATAACACGTGTTTCATCTCTGTTGAGGGATGAGGACGTTTTTCCACGATGTCCTTTAAAATAATAGTAAGACTTGGAAAAAGAATAAAATGTAACATTGAATAAAGCTTCTCTTATAAAGTGAGTGTGTGCAGTACACTTCTTAAGTTAGATGTACGAGACTTTGTAAGACAGCTTTCGTCATTTTGCAAAGTTAAAACTTTGTATGCCTTTATTTTTTCTCACTGTTCTGATTTTAAGAATTTTACATCTATTGGCCTTGAATTAATAATGTAAAAAATATTTATTGGAAAGTGAATATTGGTGTTATGTGATCCTTTTCCTTAACCTTTATTTTAATGTATATCATCTATAGGCACGGGTAAACCTGATTTTTGGAGTGGCGAGTGGCGATTTCAAATTTTTATTTTATTTTTTGTTTGTATTTTTTTTTTGTATATGAATTTTATATTTAATAAAAAATAATATTAATGTAATTTCATTTTATACAAAACAGTTTCGATGTTTCACTTCGGCCAGGCGTCCCGTGACGGCTCACTTTTTTTTTGTTTGTCAATATCCTACCGAATTGATAATTATCCAGACTCAATGACCCAAACAAAAGCGGATAACACAAAACAACCGTTCAAGGTCATTCAAATATGTAGCAAATATTAATACTGGGAGCCAGTGTACACTGTAGATATATTTGCACAGGGAATGTGGAACCTAGCCGATGTTTTAACTTTTTTGTTGTTCTGATATTTACTTTCATTACATAGCAATACGACTTTGTATGATACGATTCCTTTTTTTTTATTTATTATATTTATACATATGTCTCGTATAGACTTTACTCATTAAGATTTATCAAATACTGTTAACTAGTTATTTCAGTCATCATCATCTTTAGTATTGCATTGTTCTCTCAAAAAGCTACAGGAATAGAACCTTATTTTGTATTATAGATAACTTCTTGCAAAATTATGATATCTGGTGTGGATTGATTAAAACTTGTTACAACTCTTAGACACGGAATTTATTAACACAAAGACGACCTTTCATTCATATTCTTAATCGGCAAAAGACAGGCTCTTCGCGATTGAGTGGAATAACTTACGAAAATAATTACCCTTTAACTTCTTTGTGGGGATTTTATCGACTCAATGCGCTAATGACATGGAGATTATATATATATTTTAAGATAATTAATAGTATGATAATATTTTCACTATTCATATCCCATACTGTCCAGTACCTTGCTAATCAGAGTCTCTACCCAGACTATCAATAAACGTACCTATACATTGTTAAATCACTACATAGTGTAAAACAAAGTCACTTCTTGCTTAGATCTTAAATGCTTAGATCTTTAAAACTACGCGACGGATTTTGATGCGGTTCTTAAATAGATAGAGTGATTCAAGAGGAAAGTTTTTATGTATTATATAGTAAATTAATGTATAATAACACTGATAACTTCAGAGGTTTCTATTGTGATGACGTAATTAAACACATCTTTTTGCGCTTACATTGCAAACGCTGGCTGGATCCTACGAGATAGATCAAAATAATGTACTACAGCATTGTACACCTTAAAAAGATATATATATATCTTTTAGGAATAACCCATAATAAAAAATATTTATACTTTAAATTTTACGAGAAATACGTAATAATTTTACGTACGAAACTATTTTAAGCAAAACAGCCTTAATCCTTATCCAATTAAGTACCTTAAATACATTGTGTATTTAATATAGATCAATATGGCCCTGTACAGTATGTAGTTTAAATGAATATATTCGAAGATATTACAGATTTATAATGCACGAATCGTGTCGTCCCTAGGTGCATCGGAAATCCACCCGTGCGAAGCCGGGGCGGCATGTTCTTCATTTTATTCTGTATTGGTAAATTACTTACCAACACAGAATAAAATGATGAACATGTTCATTACACGACTATCTTATGGTGAAATCGACTCAACGTCCTAGCATATCAGTCAGAATCTCTAACAACTTAACCAACTATTTTAATAAATTCATTTAAAAGTAGTATCAGTAAATAGGAAAGAATGAGGCAGCCGGTAACAGTTGGACAATAGGACAAATAAGTTAAAAGAAGTGACGTAAATAGTATCCTCTGTGTTCCTATTCGAGAAACAAGTACAAACTTTTTAAAGATATCAATAAGATTGAACCTAAGGAAGCTATGCTTTCGGTAGAAATTAATTTGAATAGAAGATAATACGTAGTTTATAACATTTTAGAATTTTGATCACAGCTCAGGAGTTACAGAAATATGTTTTTTTTATGCATGAGCCGGCTTTTAATTTTCATATTGTAAAATTATTCCGTTTCAATCCTACATTTAATAAAGTGAATGATTTTAATACACATTACACGTAATTTACGTGTCAATACAGGATATTATTACATCAAATAACCATCTTCAACACTGATTCCTTCATCCACTTCGGTTTTATTGGCGTTGCTAAGTTGGAAACAGAATTATTTCTAAATAACAGTAATGATGTCTATTGATTAATAATAAATTATTAATAATAAAATAAACAAGAAAGTAGGCCTATATTTTAATTAGCGTTTATTTAACAACGAAAATATGTGGACAAACGAGATAAAGAAGTAGCTGCGGAATTTTATATCATCAATGAAAACATTTCCTAATAAACATTATTAAGAGAGAAATTTGAGAATATTTACCTTGATGTTTATAAATATTAATGTTAACAGTTACTGGTAACAACGAATAAGCCGATTTACTATGGTTATTTGAACATGTTTGTATGTTAAAATTTATTCCTTGAAGTGCTTTGAGACACTTTCAAAAAACTTTATCTAATGAGATTATTTTTTATACTCATTTTAAACATTGAAAAACGGTACTCGTATTTGTTCATAATATTGTTTTATTGCACATACGCCGCTCATGAATTGAGTTAATTCTCGTCTCTTCAGCGTGGAACAGTAGAGCAAAAGCTCATTCCTAACGATATGCCTATATATGCCATTAATGGACTGTTAAAGACTGCTGATGATAACTTTTCGATATGAGAGAGCTTTTATGGGCTGGCTAGACTGGAATAAGACTACGGTGTCCTGACTGGACATTGATCCCTAAATAAGCACCTTTTCACTATAGGCGCAACAGACAGCCGTCTATGCAGGGGAGGCATGGACGCTGAAAAAACGCCGCAGCACGTTCTCACAGAATGTAGATGAGTGGCAGATCAACAAGTGGACATCCTCCAATCAACATCACTCTCGGAAACTTGAAGTAACCTGAAAAGACTGCTGAGCTTCTAGGATCGTTGGTGTAGGAAGATGACAAGCCCACGTAATGGGCCGTTGCCACTCAATAGGCTATGTGCGAATTACTGTAATTACTTGTGGCTCACTTCTTTGTATTGTATTTTTGCCATGTGCTGCCTTGTGAATGTCGAAAAAATGCTGTCCAAAAAGCGTGAAGAGACTCTTGGAGAGAGTGGATTGAGACATGTATAAGCAATAATCTACGCAAGTCATCATACAAATCATCTCACATGACATCAATCATTCATAATCAAAAATCATTACATGACAATTTAAGTATTGATTATTGCTGGAATGTCCTAGAAATGAGAATGATAAATTAATCAATTTGGTTTATGTCTCGGTTATATATGTTTTTGTTTATGTCTCGGTTTTTTCCGCCAATGATTTCGGTTTAGGAGTTCTTCACTTTTTTGTGTTACCTGCGCTTATTGTTGCACCGCTCACTGTTACCCGGAAAAAACAGGCAGACAGACAGCCAAAAAAAAATTTAAGTCCATTTTTGGTATATGTACCGTGTATACTTACATATGCATTTAGTAAAAAGGTGTTACTTTAATTTGGTAATCAAAACAAAATCATACATAGAAAAGTAAACTTCTTAGAGTGAATATAGTAATCCAACTACTCTGTGACTTAAAATGGAACTTGAGTATCATAGATATTTAAAACATAATATGTTGACCTATGTATATAACCATAAATAAATAAAAAATAACAATATTTACATACAAGCGTCAAAGAACTCCACATCTTCGCCTACTGGTAGGTTCACAAAAGACTGGCACTACTCGTATTACCACGTTGAATGGCAATGCTGATTCTTTGCGCTAGAAAAAGACCGGCCTTCTGGCGCTAGAAAAAGCGTCAAATGGAACTTGCAATAAACTTCATTAATTTTCTTTTGCCATAGAAATCTCTAGAAAGGGAAATCGATATTCTCTTTTACAGTCGTTTTTACCGCCTCGACAGGTAATGTTTTCAGTTGTGAAAGTTCTTAAATATCAGCAAATTGGTTAAAAAAAGATAAAGAGAAAGTCAGATAATGATCTATCTGATTCTGTAATTATGTATGTAATACTCTTTAGAGCCCCTGCAGACTACAAACTTTTTAATCAGTCGATAGTTTGGCTGGTTTTTTAATCACTATGAAGATTTATGGGAGTGCGCACATTATAACGATTCGGTACCGGCCGGCAAATAAGCCAAACGCCAACCCTATCAAACAATCAGCCGATTAAAAAGTTTATAGTCTGCAGGGGCTCTTGTCTTAGGAGAGTGAAAAGTCTCAGTCATAATATTTGCAAAATGTTGTCCTTACTGCTTTAAAACAGTTTTTGCGAGTCAATTTTAATGAATGTAGTAACTATATCTCATAACGTGCTGTATCTGCCATCATTATCACAAATAATAATTACGTATTTCAAAATCTTGGTAAAAATAAAATCTTTTATTTTTCAGTCCTATCTGGTGGTACGTAGTTTTCAAGATGACTGATTCGAATTAAAAGGATCAATATCATTTCATCACGTTTTTCAAAGGCCGTTGCTAAGTCCTAGTCCTTCCATTATGGCTTTCAAGTCACCGTAAGCGACCTTTGTCTCTGGTCGGCCACGGGGCGTTTTATTGTTATCCGGAAAAGAAGAAAATAAATGAAGGCGATCAAAACGTGCTCGGAAGTAAGCCACGCGTTTATTTGCGTATCTGGTCCAAACACACCGTATTGTATGCCTTCGGGGCTTCGGATCAAATGACAGTTTTTTGTTTTTGCAATTTTCACACAGAAATTAAGAATTATTTAAGTGTCTATTGAGAAGAAATAAACGTATTGTGGAAAAAATATTATATTATCCACTGTTTGACCGCCTCTGTGGCGCAGTGGAAGCATATTATGTGACTGCCGAGCTTGAGATCTCGGGTTCGATTCCGGGATCGAATAGAATGTTTGTATGATCTGCAAATATTTGTTTCGGACCCACAAACACAAAAGCACAATTTTTTTTTATAAACTCATTTTTAATATATAGTGTTGTCATCCATCCTCATCACCATCAACAGTCTTTAATAGTCCACTGTTGGACATAATCTTTATTTTTCCTTGCTGATATCCCCTCGGACACTTCCTCCTTGTGGCATGTCTAACTCGAACCGACTAAATCGACCGCACGTCGTCTCATCCGAGACGACGTGCTAGTATCCACTAGCAGCCGGAGAACCAGGTGTATCCTAGCAAGGAAAGCCCTGAAACCCCGACGTACCTCGGGCCATTTACGATTTTAGTAGGTTTATGACTATTAAAACCGTAGATGAAATAGGGACGTAACCCTGTCCCTAGCGAAGAGGTTTTCGTCGTATCCACAGTTAAATAAAAAATAATCAAACATTTCTTTATAACATTTTTCCGTACAGTTATATACATTTTGACCGCAGAACGCACATCAATATTGACCAAAAGCCGATTACAAAAGAAACTGAAACCTCTGTAAGAGCTGTCCTCTTGTAAGAGGTGTCAAAGCTGTCAATAAAACCAGCGATAGATGAATCAACGAATGAATCAGTACTGTAAAATGTATGTAAGGTAAATTATATTTATCGATGATAGTTGGACCAGAATAGTCGCGAATTCAATTTTATAATAGTGAATACTGTACAAAAATACTACTTATTACTAGTGGGCCCATAAACGTATATGTCCGCTGTCACGGTAATAAGTAGCCTATGTCCTCAAGAATTAAAGGTCTAATTTTACTGAAATCGATGAGCCAGTTTAGTCGTAATAGCATAACAGACATGCAAACAGACGATGTTACTTTCGAATTTATAATATTAATATGGATTATATTGCGAAAACAATTTAAAATGATGCAGAAGCATCTCAATGGGCCGCCATAGTGAGGGTTTCCATGCTGCATTGTCTGCATTCGCAATGAGTATGATGACCCCCACTCTTGAATTATGCTCATGCTTTTCATCAGTCAGAGTAACTTCAGTTTGGCTTATTCAGTTACAGTAACCGATTATTCCGTTTTTTTTTGTCTTGACTGAACATCATTAATGTTTTATTGTAAGTTTATATTGGTGAGTTTCAGTATTTGCAAGACAATTGCACACGACTGTACAAATAGTCAGTGAAATGGTTCTTAAAAATATGCTGTTACATTTTTTACTTTTTGCACCAAATTAGAGTTATTTATAAAAAAATCAGCATCATGTAAAAGTCGGCATAAAAAATAAGTTTAATAATCCTTGAAAAGTCAGTATAAAAGGAATAAATACATGATATTTCAGTAAAGTCGATTGAGTAGGACGACTTTCCTAACTCAAAGGTCATTACCCGCTTAAGCAGACAAAGAGAAAACTGAACCGTTTTTTTTTCTAGATTTTAAAATATTGATTAACCATTTATTAAGTGATTAATTTTATAATGTCAAACTAGCACCTTGCAGTTTGATTTGTTTTTCTTTTTTGTTAGTCTATGCCTCTAAATAGAATGTTCATTTCACAAGTTCTTTACGCGTTTATATAAAATCTTACGTAATTAATTTATTTTTGAACCCATTATAATACCATTTTTAAACCGACTTTAAAAAAAGGAGGAGGTTTCTCAATTCGGCCGTAGATATTTATTTGTTTTTTTTTATGTGTGTTCGCGGATAACTTCGTCGTTTATGAACCGATTTTGATGATTCTTTTTTTCATGGAAGGGAGATATCCCATCGGTGGTACCATGAAATCGAGTCAAACCTTGAAGTCGGTTTTATTTTTGTTAAAATTTTACTTGTATGTTTGTTTCTTCAACGGAGCTTTATATGCATCTATACATAATAAGTTTAACTTAGTCTGAGTTAAACTATATTGTTACTTGTTCCGATTACTGTATACAAATAATATACTGCGCATTAAAACTTCCTATTCCTAAGTAATGCACTAATTTAACTTCTTTCGAAACAAATTGTGCATTATGAATAACAATACCTATCACGTAACACAAACTTGCTCTCAATCTCGAGGGTTTGATGCTTTCAAGTTGTGCAAGATATGTTGCATTTTTCTCTAACTGTAGTGCTTTCGTAATATGAACTTTATTGTTATTGGCATAGTTAAGAAACTCAAAAGATACAGCGACGATAACTTTCCATGCGATTATATATAATCCATGTGAAAATGGACTTGCACTTTCATGTAATAGAGCTATTCCAACAAAAGAGAGTCATCCTAATTTTCTTGTCTTGTTTATTTTATACTTGACCGCTTATCGCTAATACTGGAATCTTCCCTGAATAAATATAAAAAGCTTAGTTATGGTGGGAAAGTGGTGGAATCATCAAAATTGGTTCACCCCGTCGAGAGTTCAGAGGTAACAAAAAAAAGGAAAAAAAAACAATCGAATTGAGAAACTCCGCCTTTTTAGTATAAAGAAGCGTTATAATGTTAAATATATATTTTAACGGGCACAATTTTTATATACTCGTCATATGAAAACAAAAAATAAATGATGCATAGGCAAAGTTCCATTTTTATGTGTTGTCGGCTATAAAAATGTTAATTTCTAGTAAAATGAAATTCTCTTCTCTCAAAGTTCAAGCTTTAACATTATTCCTAACCCACATAGCTATATGCTATAAATCTAAATAGCTTCTATGATTCTAAAAATTTAATCCATAGCTATATTATAAAGTAACTCTGTCTGTCTGTCCTGTTTTCTCGGCCAAACCGCTGCACCGATTTCAATGAAATTTGACATGGAAATACTTTGATTCTTGAGAAAGGACATAGGCTACTCTTAGCTGTGATAACCGACAACGTGGGCGGAGCCGCACGCAAAAGCTAGTGTTGTTATATAACATACTCTCCATGGCAATGTATCTAATAACAGACATATTACGTATAGATCTAAAATGTATACTACTGATACAAAACATTCATTAGCATAAAGCAGTTTAGAAATATACTTAACAGGAGTACCTAATACTGAATTGAAACTAACTTGCGAAAGTGATTCAAAGAAAAAATACATTAATTGGAATATTACTAAGCAGATGTCGGTAATTAATAAATTATTTATTGATTTAGGTTTCAACGTTTCTTATTATTGTTCAAATAATTTCTAAACAGATCAATGCTGTGTAAGTCTTTGTTATATAAAAATACTAACTGCAAGGTTGAAAAAGTTATTAAGTTATGTAACTTAGGTAGAACGAAAATGTTAAATGTCCGGGATGATGAACTGAAAGTAAAGCTTTGGTACAAAAATCCAAGAGTGGTGGTGACCATACTTATTGCGAATGCAGACAATGCACCATGGTGGCCTAGTGGTGATTCTACGTCTTTGGGTTTTATTGAGCAACAATTCTAACTCTAATTTAGATCATTTTATATAATTTTTACTTAAGGGTTTATTGTCCTCTTCTCAAAAAAGATCTTTAAAAGGGGAATCGCACTTAAGAAACTTATTTTTTTTAATACAGTTATTAAAGGTTTGACGTTTATCAATTTCATCTTCAATTTAGTTTATTTATCTAACTTTATCTGAAATATTTTTTTGTTCCTCATACCTTCAACATAATCTAATAGATTGCAGAATAAAGAAAACGAATATTATGATAATACAGGGGGTTCTAATATTTTTTTAACCGGATCGGTTGTAACTAAATTGAAACTCCTACAATAATTTCATCAAAATGTTTAAATAAATTACGTACTCTTTTATAAATAGATAAAAAAACTGCAAATTGGTCCTTTTTACAATGAATAAGTAATTTTACAGATACACCTTATCGACTGTTATTTTAGGTATATTATTATTGAATAATTTAGTCGACAAGGCATTTAGTCTTTTATACATATCACAGTTATCTGCAGATGTAACTGAAGTGCATTACATTAAGAAAAAAATGCATAATTGGCAAATTGTAAACTGGCTTCAATGGAATGAAATTCTATTTTTAAGAAAAACGACTGATATGATTCCATAATATTTTCTTTATATGAGTCTGTATTTCATTTTGATCGTAATATAATTTTTGACAGTGACAGTTTAACATTAAAGAAATTTAACTGCTTGAAGAAATAGTGACTGAAATTAGGAAATAGTTACAACAATTTTGTAGAAAATATTACTAAGTGACAATAGTCAATCAAAACAAACAACAGGTGGCCATTTCACCCGCAGGCAACGCCGCGGGTCAAATCAATTTCTTTTTTATAATCTGAATCATTCTCAAAACTTAAGGAATAGACACAAAAAATTCATTAAAATCGATTTAGCTAGGAGGAGTTTAGTCACATACACACGCAGATTTATATATATTTTCTTATATCTATCTATCTATATACATAAAAATGAATCCCTTTTTGCCTTGGTCACGACATCACGCGTGAACGGCTCAACCGATTCTGCTTATTGTTTTTTGTTGGATAGCCCATTTTGCGAGTAAGGTTTTAGGCTATGTAACATTACCCTACGACCAATAGGAGCCGGGTATCTACCGAAAATGTTGGGAAATGGGAAAAAAATATTTCTGATGGAGAGACGCAAACGAAGTTGAGCGGATCTGCTTGTATATATATAAAATAATTAATTCTTTCAAGGTAGTAGAGCCACGCTGAATGGGCAGCTTTCAGCACGAACGGGCCGGCTCGACCGGGGCGGTAAGTGCGAGACTGGAGGCCCAATGATGCAGAATCATCACTAGCACGCCATGGTGTGGGTCACCATTCTGTATTATTGCATTGTCTGCATTCGCAGTATGGTGACCACCACTCTTGGATTCTGCTTATGCTTTCCATCAAGCAGAGTAGAGTCACTTTGGCAGGGCAAAACATAAAAAAGTCTCTTATCGGTATAATTTATAGACAAGTAAGATTAATTTTAGTTTTTGGCGCCCAACGTGGGACTAATTACAATATGGACAGTGGTGAAACAAAGTTTGTTGATATTTTCATATCACTGTTTCATTTATGAAACTGTTTAATAAGATTGTTTATTCTTTTTAAATTTATGCTTTTATTCATAACAGCACAAATTGTTCTGTTTACCCTTTATAAAAGCGTACAGAATTAGATAAAACGGAGTAGAAAATAAAACATTTTTAAAAAGTAAAACGCAAACGCCAACAGTTTATTTATTCAATCTATCTATTAATCATTTTTATCTAAAAACGATAAGTATTTCTAATAGTTTTTAGAACACAAATGTAGCAGTGGATCTCATGTTTAAATAGTAAGTTATTTATTATTGACGTCTAATTAAGTTCCAAAAATTACAACGCAAACTAAACTTACTTGCAAAATTTCTTCAGCAGAAGCTTTACTCATATTCACAAGTCCAAGCATTTTCGACCAATGGCGCGGAAGCTTAATAGCGCCACTTTTTAAACTCTGAAGATGTTTCAAACGTTTTGATTGATTAAACGAGCTCATCATAGGTTCACTTCAATCAAAACAAAACGACTAATTAATTATTCACACAGCGATTAAATTTCAAATATCTAATTCTAAGTTTAAAATAAGAATAAGCGACCGATGGACGAGTGTCATGATCGCGACGGAATAAGCGAGCGATCGTGCCGGCTACATGACTCCTACTAAAGTTACCTACTAGGGTTGCCGGTTTTATACAACCCTTATCCTTGTTGGGAAAATTTTGATATCAATTTTCTTTCTAAATATCTTATGTTCTAAGTAAGAGTTCTTTTGAATGATATTGTGTTATAAATGTCTGAAACGTTAAATAAGTACTGTACTTATTTAACGTCTTAAATTTCCTGAATATTTCAACAGACATGAAAGGTTTTTCCCTTGTCATAAAATAAAACGATGAAATTACTTCAGTAAACAACTAAAATATTCTAAGATTAAAGGCTGTTGATAACATAATTTAAGAGATATTCTATTTATCTAGAGAGTTAACTATATATCTGTACAAGGTACCTACCTACTTATGTGTTTTAATGACACCATGTTTCTACTTCGTTCTAGAAGAGCGTGATGTTTTGCTTCTAGCCTTCGTTTTTATGAAACGTCGTTTCTCTATAACGAACGTAGTAAGTATATATGTAGCTATGACCTTAACTGGTAAAATAACGTTCAAAATGTTCAGTATTAAAAACATTTTTTTTGATAAACTTTTATCCAGTTCAATATTAGTTCCCATTATAAAGCTGTCTAGGTATATTGAGGGTAAGAAGCATACAAAGATGATTTGGCATTTAAAACATTTCATATAATTACATTTTGTACTAACGTCTCTTTATGCTAGATGGAATATATAACTAAACTATATAATATAGCATTCTTTCAGTAGTATTATTGGTAGCTTGAGCAAGTCAATACACATACTTATATATAAATTTCTCAATTTCATATACATTTAGATAGATAGAAAACTATTTTTTTGTACACCGTGTTACAGAGTTGCAAGAGAGTGCATACAATGGCAGATTTAAAATGTACCAAGGGCGCGTGCGGTCTGATATTAGCTGATTGTTACTTTTCTTTGTTATAATATAAAGCGTACAATAAAAAGGTTTATTCTTCGTCTAGAATAAAATATAAACTCATCAACTCACTTGTTACCTGTAAATACATCCTTGAAATAAAACTCTACCATACCGTACCTTTATTCTACTATTTAACTTAATATTATTATTACTACTACTAAATGGCACATTTAGCGATAGCAACATTTAATAATGAAAATATAAATAGTGGAATATAAGTACAACTTTATTTCAGGAATGTACGTCTAGAATATTTCTGAACGCATATATATGAACTAAAATGTTATCCAAACTCTTTCTATGGTCATAGAATATGATCAATGAAAACGAATGCCTTGGGTATGCAGGGAGTTATAGACTCCGATTTCAAATTTCACATATATACATAATATATATATCGTAGAATAAGGTGAGTGACTATGAAAATAATTTAATCGTTTGAGAGCCCTGCAGATGTCCATGGGCGGTGATACCTAAGCGTTCACCATCAATCGTACACAGAGAGCTTGTGATTGATACCCAAGGTTCAAGCAATATTCGTCTTTTAATAAACATCAACATTATTTACATAACTTTATGATAACAAAATAAAATAAAAACAGAAATTTTTCATTATCACATTACTCGTTATTATGTTTTTATAGCTCTCAGTGGAACAGTTAATGGTTTCAGAAAGGTTTAATATTTATTGAATACATCATTAAGGTATGCCATTCTCAGGTGCTAAGATTTCATTGTGAAAACATTTGAAAGTTTAAAATGTTTTGTTTATTTAGTAAACGATTTAAGTTTTGGTAAGAAATTTTTAATTTGTTTAACAGTTTTATAGTCGCACAGTGATGTAAGTTCAATCCTATTTAGAGAGCATAGAGTTTATTTTATCTTAATTAAGGCTGAACAATGCATTTGTTATATCCGACTACGTCAATGCCAAAAGTGGGTTATGATTTTGACATTTTTTTGTATGTATGTATGTAAGTATGTTCATCTGTTCCCCCATAGCTCCTTAACTACTCATTAGAACTGGACAAATGAGGTGTCGTTAGAAGCATCTTGATCGTCCGCTGGCTAGATGACGTGTCACTGAATCTAATGTGGCGCCCTCTAGCCAACATAAAGTACTGTATTAAAAAAATAATTTTAGATAAATATGTCGTGTTTGGTATCATTGGAAAGCGCGTTAATTGTATATTTCAATAATACATATATTATTAGCATTTGCTAGTGACTTTGTCCGTATTTATTCGATAATTCTGATATTTCTATGGTACCTATTTAAACTATACTTTTCGAAGAAATTAATGTTATAGAGGCACCAAAACATTTAAAAAAAAAGTCAAAACTAAAACCTAACTATGAAAAAAAACAAAGCTGAAAAAGTAAGAAACAAGATTTTCAGGACACTGGATTAAACAACATTACTGAAGAAACATACGATGCGATACTTCCAGATCCAGTGGCTTGAAAATCTTGTTTCATACTTTTTCAGTGTCGTTTTTTGTCGTAGTTGGGTTTTAGTTTTTTATAATTAATATGTATTTTACTTGAACACTAACTGCAGTTTGTACTTTAAGCCATGCGAGACGGAAATATATGTAATATTCTTGTTAGAAGAGATCATAATATCAAGCTAGGAATGAATGAATAGTCTTGTAAGAAAGTCGTGTTAAGTGCGTCAAGTCACATTTAAGTCACACGCGACTTGATTTCGGGCTGCTATTGAGATACGATATCTTGTTAATATATTTTTACTAAAGATCACGTGGTATTTACGAGTTATTTTGACACGTGATTGGAAGCTTGTTTGGTAATAGGTAATGTAATTGTTTGTTTATGCATGGTTTAAGAATACAACCTTGAACTAATATTGACTATGTTTGACTAAAATGTTCTTTGGTCTAGTGAACTCTAATAGGTGACACTAACTGGAAAGAGGTAAATAATAATGTAAGGTTCTAGATAGGTATGCATTTAGAAACATTCAACTATGTTTATCAACAATGTCGTTATTATAGTATAGAATTTGCTCAGGTGTGATGGAGATGATCGTGTGTGAAATGTGTTAGGGTTTTTTTATTTTATAACTTATTAATAAACTGCCTCGTTGGTCTCGTGTTGGCGTGTGCGACTGCTGATCACGAGGTCTCGGATTCGATTCCCGGGTCGGACCAAATGTTTGTATGATCTACAAATATTTGTTTGGGTTCGGAGTTTGGGTGTTTTCTATGTATAATGTGTACGTAGTTACAATAAAAGTATTTATATGTATTTATATATGTCTAGTATCCATAACACAAGCACTGCTTAGCTTGGAACTGAGTGGCGTTGTGTGTTAGATGTCCTATTTTTTTTTATTTGTGTTCTTGACTAATCTTGAATATACATTTTAAACTACAAAAAATATTTAATACGAAGTCGAACCTAAGAAAATTCGTAAATAAATAGCAAATAACGTAGAACACTAACCGCAATATAAGATTAATCGATAAAAAAATAGCATACTATCTTGAGTGACTTTAAAGTACCCTACTGGTAGGCTCCTTACAGTTTTATAAGAATCGCAAATGAATTGAAGGCGTAAATCATATAAACCCATTGTGTTTCATGGTTGTAAAACAGACTTTTGACTACCGTTCCCACCCGAAGTCACTGCGTAACTAACCCTTTTTCTATCTCACTCAGACTTAGGAGTCAGAAGTGTTGTACAAACTAAACTAGACTTAGTGATACATTAATAATAATAAAGCCTTTTATTCGGACATATGATACAACTATTTTACATTACTGCACTGTTAAATTTACGTATAGGTACCAATGTTATACATAATTTAAATTACTCGCGTATTCAATGCTTTTTACTACATTGTCCGTTCGCCAGTTGGCAAAGGCCTCCTCCAACCTTATGCATGTGTAAGTCCTGTAAAGTTTCTATTTTTTTTAAATGCACATTGTAATTTACTTTGTACACATTGTGATACATTACTTGTTCTTTAATTAGCCAAACTAAAATAAATCATGGCGCGACACATTTATGTAACATGCTATCCGAGAATACTAAAAAGGTGACGTTGTTTTTTTTGGCACGAACATCGAAGTTTAGAAGACACAAACAATTGTTCACTAATCCTGATAATGTAGGGTTCAAAGGAACAAGGTCGCCTTGTTTCTTAATAAAGTAAGTGTATGTGACGACAAGTATATATGCGTAGTCGTTAACTTGTCTTTTACGAGCATTATGAGGTACACTGTACAGAGAAAAGTGGTTTTTGTAGCATAATATTACCTATCCAATATAGCAAAGCACGGAATACCTTCGCTTCAGTTGACGCATTTTGTTTCAATAACACGGGACTCGAATATCTTTGGAATGGAGAAGAACAAACATTTTATTATTTATGTTTCATAGTATGAGAAAGTTCCCCCTGAAATGTCTTTGTTATAACAGATACTTAAAACTTTTTCAAGTTATCGCCACCCGTATGGATATACAGCATCTTCTACTCCACCGTGTCCCTATCGAATGATCCCGAGCAAGAAACCGGTGAGAACTGATTACCTGAACTGGTAGTGATATGCGGGCAAAAATACAACTATCGCTATCAATGCGATTTTTTTGGGAATACATTTTTTCTTTTATATTTGGCCCTGCTAAAATGACTCTACTCTGCATGATGGAAAGCTTAAACAGAATCCAAGAGTGGTGGTCACCATACTGCGAATGCAGACAATGCAACAATGCAGCATGGTGACCCACACCATGGCGGGCCAGTGATGCTTGTGCATCATTGGGCCTCCGTTCTCACACTCACCAACGAAACACGACAGCTTGATCGCTGTCATTTTGAGTTGATTTTCTGTGCGAAGGTAGTACCACCCCGGTCGAGCCGGCCCGTTCGTGCGTGGCTCTTCTACCTTGTGTACCTACCCTAGATGGAGAGACCACTCCACATATGTATATCTCAACCGGTGGTGATTATTGGAAAAATAAATAAGTATCCCTAATATTAACAGGGATATTTAGAATAGGGGGAAAATTCAGGTTTCAGATGAGCAATTGAGTTGTTTTGAATTCATGACATTGACATATATGAGTAACTGCTTCAATAGTCCATGCGGTAAGTAAGACTTGACCTACTATAGCAAACTGGCCAGACGACTTGGCAAAGGGAGTTTGAAGTTTTCCTTCGTTATGCAGTGCTATTTGCTCTTCGTAGTTTATTTACTTATTTGGCTCTTACGATACTAAATTACCGTACGTAAAATTACTATATTACCGTAAAGCTTCATCCAAATCCGTTCAGTAGTTTCTGCGTGAAAGAGTAATAAATATCCATCCATCCATCTATACTTACAAACTTTCGCGTTTATAATATTAATAGGATAAGAGGCCCTCTAAGTTACGAATTAATGAAAATAATTTATAACTTAATGAGATTTTTATAAGTTTCAACGTTAATATTTACTGCTTCTATTTTCGAGTATGGAATTAAAGATGAAATTACCAAGGAAGTAAATTACTTAACAGGAAGAATCGTCACAACAAGTTTGGTTAGTAATATTTAAATACTGGACTCTAGAGAACACTAAAACTAATAGTCCTATTGGGTAATTATACAGGGTTAACTTAATATGCAAAACAAAATTCAACGGGGCTTTGTTTACATTATTATGTTTATATTTTCAGATAACTGTCCTCGTTTGCGTCCAAGTTAATGCGCAACGGGAGATTAATACAATTATCATATGTACACATATACTTCGTGACTATGCAACATACTGTTTTTGATTTTTTAAATATTGATAGCTAATTAATAGATTATATCAGGTAAATAAAAGTTACGCACATTATAAATCTATATATATATAGAAGAGGAAGGTGACTGACTGACATACCAAGAGATCAACGCTCAGCCTAAACCACTGAACCTAGAATCCTGAAATTTTACAAGTAGGTTCTTTATGTAACGTAAGTGAGCACTAAGAAAGGAATTTTTGAAATTACACCCCTAAGGGTTAGTGTAAATCAGGGGATGAAAATTTGCGTGAGCGAAGCCGCGAGCAAAAGCTAGTAAATAATAAATTACAAACTGTAGAAAAGTGAACAAACTCTATTCCAAACTTGTGTTTTTAAACCTAGACAAGTGGCAGTTTTGACAAATACTTGCATTACCTATAAACGTATCGGTTATTAAACAAGTCTTAATACATTGTAGAACACGAAATTATGGTTGAAAAGTCAATTAGTATTTGAATTAAAGCTATACATTGTTTCAAACTTATGTACGAATGTATGCTTTTTAACAACTTTGAAGGTATTTTTAAATCGTCGGTTTCATATCATATTTCAATTGAATAGTTTTTTTCATATAATGACCACTGTGATGTAACTTAATCTTTTTATCAATACTTTTTCCGATTCTTTCGAGATTCCCAATTCTTTTAGAGGTCAGCGCAATGGATAAAATAGCAGAAGGTTTTAGATTGAAATATTTAACGAGTGGAAACTCACTCAATCTTGTACCAACTAAATTACACTAGGCAATATCTCATATAATCTATGCTGCATGACATCATTTTCTACAAGCCACTGCTGAATATAGGCCTTTCCTGAGAAAGGAGTTTTGGACCTACTATAAAACGCGGGCTGGTTGATTTCAAAGAGTCTGTTTTAAAGTTTCCTTCTCTTTAAAGTGATTTTGCACTGTACTTTACTACCTTGATCGCCTCATACGACACTCATGGAATGACTAGATGTGGTGTCATGTATTCTTAATGGATCACTACGCGGAAAAAGTATCAATATGTGCTTAAAAAGGAGAACTCCTCTAATGAGATAAGGAATTAAGCTAAGGTTAGATTTTTTTTAATATTTGGCCTGCTAATATGACTCTACTCTGCCTGATGGAAAGCACTAGCAGAATCCAAGAGTGATGGTCACCATACTCATGCGCGAATGCAGACAATACAACAATGCAGCAGGGCAAACCACACCATAGCAGCCTAGTGATGCTTCTGTATCATTGGGGCTCCGGTCTCGCACTCATCAACGAAACACGACAGCACGAACACTGTCATTTTACGTTGATTTTCTTTGCGAGGGCAGTACCGCCCTGGTCATTTTGATAAAGAAACAGAACTGTGACTGCAATCGATCTGCAAGAGAAGTTTCTTAAGAGTTTTTCCCCAAATTAGGTTAGGGTCCGCTTTCAGTCTACTATGGTAGGTCTGAAATTCCTTTTTTACATGGGACGATTACGCAAAATAAATTCTTCAGTGTCATCTAACTAATGTAGGCCAAACTACAAGGTATAAATCCTGCATAACGCAATGAAATTCTCGCTTCCATTACTATACCTTCGATTTTCCAACATGAACTGGTTTGGTGTAATCTGGCAGTTAGGTATGATTACTCGTCAGAAGATCCTCCCCTTGTGTCGGAGGGATATAACACTCGTTGTTTCACACAAAACTACAATTTTATACCACACACCAAACATTTGGATTATGTACTAATACAACAAAAAATGTCGATAACGAAAATACTCAAAAACCTTTAGCGCTTGATGACTTTACTTTAAAAGAACACAATTTCGGTAATACAAAATTAGTAGGTCTTCGTATTCGGAAAGTGAAGAAGCAGTGTTTTAAGGGATCGGAGATTAGTAGTAGTAGATACAAAGTTATTCTAAGTGTACTTATTTATGAGTGGGTGTAGGTACAGAAGTAATGATTTCAATGATATACTGGAAAAAGAAGTAACTGATGATAAGCCACTACAGTCACCATAGATATTGCAACTGAAGACCCACAAGTAAGTAACCACTTGTGGGTAAGAATCTCCCCCAAAATCCCATAACTTCAGAAAATTCTTTCAACTCCACGATCTTTTGCTTTAAAGTAGAGAAACTTATTTAAATTTTGTGCTCAGTCTATTATTGTCGTCCCTTGCTGAACAAATGCCTAAATGTTTACAATTCAGTTTTTAAAACCAAGGTTAGGTTTTTTCGGTGATTGAAGTCTATGTATCTAAATTGGTCTGCTGAAAGACACATAAAAACCAACTGCTTCATCTCAAGCTCATTTTCACAATAACAATATAATTTTATACCACGATTTTCTCTAGTTACTATGAAATTTGACTTCTTGGCTAATACGCCGAAGCGCCACTTACCTATAAATTTTCGGGTTTGACACGAATCGGGTATGTGTGTTAAATTAAAGAACTTTTTCATATTTTAGTTTATTTTCAAATTAATTAATTTGGCCGCGCGTGTTCATTAGACTGTTTTGTTTTAGCTTGGTCCTTTGTTTTTTACTAGCATTTGCATAACATATTATGTTATTATGTATAATAAATCTTTCAAAACGATTTATTTGTCTTTTAATAAACGAAAAAATTTACATAAAGTCAATCCCCCATTTTTAGTCTTTACTAGAAATTATCACGAAAATTAATGCAACTGAAATAATCTAATAATTTTATCCAATGAAAAGTATCAAAAACAAAATTAGCAAGTTACCAAAGCGATAACAGTATAAAAACGTAGTTTAATATTAAGCTATTATTTATATAGTACCTAGTGCCAGGTTTCCAAGGGGCTAAAATCTCAACGTTGAAATTTTGGAATTACTGACATTAATGCGCTTAAAGAAATTATATCTTAAAATTATTTTCTTGTCTCTGATTTCAAACGGAATTCAACGTCAATGATTTGCAAGCCTTGCCGAACTCGAATAATAATATAAAAGTAATCTTGGTCGTATTCATCGAATGAAAGATACAAACCTTTTGATATGTTTTCATTTAAATAGTTTTCCGTCTTATTAGAAGTAGATCAAAGGTCATTAAATTCTAGAGTGCTGCTTGAGGAAATTTATTTGTGTGTTATTGTTCCAGATAAAACAACTGGATTTACTATAGTTTTTGTTCATCATTACCATTGAAATTTACATAAAGCAAATGGTAGCAAATAAATAGGTCTCTGTTTATGGAAATAAATTAGTATTCAAGAAAAAGTCATCAACCTTATGACATGTAACAATGTCACTGAATGAACTAATTCAGAGACATTGTTGACGTAACTCTGTATTCGAAATGCCTCTGTGCTACCACTGTACCACTGAGGCAGTTATATGTGAAAACATGTATGTTCACAGTCACTATTAAAGATAAGCCCATCTCAATACGCTTTTCAACAGGGGCTCAATCCACTGTCCCGCATGCTGCCTTCTTCAGGTCAATAGTTCTGATTGGATTGTTATTCCATTACTGACAGACTTCTGTTTACCGGACAGATAAATGCAAAACGTCTTTTATTACAATTATGAAATATGTTATTGAAGAAAAAAACACACTATACTGTTTTAAATATTTATGTTTTTTTGTTATTATAATATTCAGTTAAAAGGCTTTTTAAGACTACGTCATAAAACATCTCCATATTGCATTAAGCGATTGCTCTGAGACATGTTACTATTGCATGCAACACGGTGCACACGATGTAGACGGTAATTTAGAATGTAATTGGTCAACAACTTTACTTTCATGTTATTCTCTGATAACGTTATGTAATCGCAAAAAAGTCATGTACTTTTTGACCATTCGGTTATGTAAAAATGTCAACATCAGTAAACACACCAATGTGAAATTGTATGCAAATAAGATAAGATTTTTAATGCTTTTACGCTATTATGCTAAGTAGTACATCGTGATTGATAGCTTAGAGAGGCAGTAGAAGATAACGATAACATTGTCAGCGAAGAAAATCATTTTGTTTATTAGTAACCTTTTTACGGTGCGAAGATTTTCTACAAGAACAAATTTATATGGTGTGGGGAGAAAAGAACGGTCATTTTTCATAATATAACTACCGCTCGCTCATAGATACCGCTCATAGACACCATGACAAGAGTCACATTGAGTTCCCCATGAATTAGAGTGAGGGAGCTGGCTAAAATTTTGTGAAAATATAACATTATAAAAATGCCTAAGTTATTTTATTCACTGAATCTAATCCTTTTTAAGCGACTTCATAAAAGGAGGAGGTTTTCCATGCGACTGTATTTTTTTATGTTCTTTACCTCAAAACTTTCGACTGGGTGAACTGATTTTAAAGATTTTTTTTTATTTGAAGACTGGGGTTCCCGTGTGGACCACACGTCAATTTGGTACAGTTCTTGAAGTCGGTTTTTTTTGTTAAAATTTTGTATATTATATTTTGAAATACAATTTGACAACAAATTTGAAAAAATAATTTTTGAATGGAATAAATCATTTCTTCCACTTAAACGTTACTAGAACGTTTCGGGTGTAAGTCCTAGTCTTATTAAAGGGCAGAATATTTTAGTTCGTAATGTATTTTTAGAAAATTTATCAAACGAAAGGCTTTCTATAATCTTTGAACATGTTATACCCATATGTCGTTGTCATATTAGGTCAATAGAAATTGATGGATACTGGCTTCAAGCCACTTAGTTGTCAAAAGGAGATTCATTGCTTTACTAGACGAAAAATGAACTCTTACGTAATTTAGATACACTATGGTTGTATAATGTATATGAATAATGGAATAGAGTTATCTAAGAAAGTTATCTATCTATACATATTATCAAATCAAATCAAAATCTTTATTGCTTACTAAGTGTAGGTATATTTTGTGATCTTAAAATAAAGTTTGTCTACACTTAGTAGGCTTTTATAGGCATTGCAAGTTTAAGAGGAGATGACCATGTTACTTTTGTTACATAGCTATGAGATATAAAAATGTTAAAATTTTATGAAAAGGAAAAAATAATAACTATAACTAAAATTTAAGTAATAAAGTGAACAATTTTAAAATCCTTGAACTAAAATTTTATGATGGCAACTCACATAGAACAGCTGCTTTAAATTACCTACATAAGTATGTATTATTTTATTTATTTTGTCCCTTTTTTACCCGACTACGGTTTGCCTTAGTCGGGTAAAAAAGGCTTTGGCCAAAGGAGGGTTATGATTTTGACAGGCTATGTATGTATGTATGTATGTTCATTTGTTCCCTTCTAGCTCCTTAACTACTCATTAGATTTGGACAAATGAGGTGTCTCTAGAAGCATCATGATCGTCTTCTGGTTATAGGCTATATGACGTGTCACTGAATCTAATGTGGCGCCCTCTAGCCGACATAAAGTATTGTATAAAAAAAAAAATTGAGATAAATATGCCGTGTTTGGTATCATTGGAAAGGGCGTATATTATTAGCATTTGTTCGTGACTTTGTTCGTATTTATTCGATAGTCTCCGAACAGTTATTAAATATTTCTTTAATGAGTAAAAGTCCAGAACAATAACACTAGTAGTAGTATTGATAATTTAACTTTTGGTCATAATACGATATAATTACATAAATATGCCGTGTTTGGTATCATACGAAAGGGCTTTACTTGTACATTACAAACATACCTATATTAGCACCAAAATATTTAAAATAAAAAAAAAAACTAAAACCCAACTACGACAAGAAACGACGCTGAAAAAGCGGGAAACAAGTTTCCGATCCATACTCGATAACACTTTAACAACGCATGACTACGGCTTTTGAAACTTGTTTCCTGCTTTTTCAGCATTTTTTTTGTTTAATATACACAAAGTTTTATTAATGCCAGTACCTTTTTACACCAAAGTATATCTTTCTCTGTTAATTTTCAGACTGATTCACGCTTTGTGTTATTTTATCATTAATCAATATCAGCCAGCCAGCCGCTGCAGTCCACTGCTGGACATACATAGGTCTTTTACAGTATGATATGTAACAACAGTAACATTATGTTATTTACCGGCCATAAAATATCATAACCAAATATATTTGTGATAATATACCTATGATAATATATTCGATATGCATATATGTAAAACAATGAGTTCATTTTGTGTATGAATGTACTAATATATAGATAAATTTGTTATCAATGTCACCATTTAGATACCTCGTTAATTTATGCACATGAGTAGTGACTATTATTATTCATGTCTAATAGCCCTTGTAGACGGTATATTATCTGGCTGTCATTTGAACATGATAATCAACCTGGGTTTGCAGCATTGGCGTCTTTATCTATAGTGTACAGTGTTAAGGGCGCCGGCCACAGCACTTTTAATGAATCTCGTGCTTACTAAAATACGCTATCTCTACTAAAGGGCGTTATGATTGCACACGGGCGCTTCAAGGGTTAGAGACGCCTCTGGTTAGCAGGTTATTGTTACGTGAACGGAATAACTGCACGGATAGCGCAGGGGTCCCAGCGATCTTGAGTAGCGATATACACATAGGGAACTCACATTTCATCAGTCAGCATTGTCGTTTGTATCATGAAGAAGTATATGTAGTATTTATTATGGTTGCAAAAGCCGAAGGTACCACAACAAATAGAACCAAACAAGCAATATGTATATATTAGAGAAAAAATTACACAAGGGAGCAAGCGAGCAGACGGATCACCTGATGGTAAGCTACTATCGCCACCCATGGACATGTGCAACTTCAACTTAGAGACACAATTGCATTTAAGTAATCACTTTACTATGGAATAGTAATAAATAACTAGTTAAATATTGCGAAATCTAATATATCATTAAACGAGCGATTTGTGTATAAATCTGTTTTTTTTCTTTTTGCAGAGATTCCCACGGACACCACCGGCTGGCGGCTATATATGACCTGAATCTGAGAAACGGCTAAAACGATTTTATTGAAATTTAGTATTCAGGGGACTTCGGGGTCAATAAATCGATCTAGCAAGGATTTTTTTTTAAATTACCTAAAAAAAATCTAGGTATTATCTAAATTAACATGTATCAATAAATACAGCTGTTTTTTTAAATATTTATTTTATTTAACTCTCCCACATTGCTTCGTCTGCATCACTTTTCAATTATGCTCGGCTCCTATTGGTCTAAGCGTGATGTTAACTGTCCTATCTTAGGCACGACAGTAAAACATTTTTAAACAAAAAATGTGAAAATAGATTAATATAATAGTTTCGGAGTTCGTCGTGTGAAACAACGTGATACGAGAATTATATATAAATAGATTAATAGCTGGATAAAACCCCCTGCATACCAAATTTCACGAAAATCATAGGAGCCATATCCGAAATTCCGATTATTTAAATTTATAAAAATAATGGTTTTAGATAAAGAGGAAAAGCTTGTTTGGTTAAATAGTAATTCCTGAGGTTAGTGCTAACCTTAATAACTACTATTTCAAATCGAAATCTTTATTTGAATGTAGCCTAGAGAGCCTAATAATAATACCTTATTGTCTTTGTCCCTTTATTTTCCACCTTTAAAGGACGTCTCGTATCTTGGAATTTTACTGAGACAAAACAAAACATGTATTTTTCCGAATTTTCCCTAAGAATAACCTTTCATTAATAACAGAGTTCAGGAAAAATAAATATAAAAAGAATATAACAGAATAGAGAATTTCAACTTTTTTAATTTGATAAAATGTATATGCGTCATGTTGTGATAATTGTGTCGAAACGCTGAAGCTTTCTTTTTTAAAGGTATCATTGTTACAGTGCAAAGCATAATAAATAGCTAAAAAGAACAATTTTGATGTAATTTTAAAAGCATAAAATCATAATTTGAATAAAATACTACAAAATCTTCGGCGTGCGGTGCTCATTTGTGTATTTATTTAATAAAAGTATAACAACATATTACGCATAGGGTATATTATACACGTATTATTATTCATTACTGGAATACTCTGACGTCTATGGCCGTTCGGCCAAGGTCAGTATAATTTGTCATCTAGGAAGAGGGTCAAGAATACAATTTATCGGCGCCGTAAATGAACAATAAATTATAATAACACGTAGAAAAATGTGTATACATTGTAAATTGAGTTTTTCATAAAAGTATAGAATAACTTAACCACTTTTTTAAATTGAAATTCAGAACAAAAAGCACGTCCACGCAATAATAAAAGTCTCGTAACTGCTGCTATAAGTATTGTGCCTTCATCTTTTTGTACAGACCCATTTAACAGATGAAAATTTAATTCAACAATTATAGAATATTGCAGACCATCCCGAATGAATGATTTGTATTTGATGAAACTTTCATCTATTCGAGGCAGTAGTGCTTAGTACAGAAAGTAATTATGCTCTTACAAATAATATGATCTACATTGCGTTATACTTTCAAATGCAAAGAATTCTCTAATCTCCTAATCATTTTTCTTTGTATTTAAATAAGCATGCAAAAAACTTTCTAGAATTCACTTTCACATTTGGATGCTAATAAATCCTGATATTTGATAGCCCTAAATTGATTTAATAAAATTAAAGTTTTAGAATGTTTATAATAAATTGATATAAAAAATTTTGGGTTGGATTTTTGCTGTTGATTTTTTCTTACAATATATTCTTAACAGCAACCCGGAGTATGGAATATGGTGGTATATCCCGCCCATGCCCCGACGAGCAGGTTAAGCCGTTGTCATGTCCCGGTCTCGTTATTGGAAAGGCAGCGCCCTCAAATATTCTGACAACTAGTTCAACCTTCGAATTTATTTCACCCTCAGGGTTGCGGACGTCCGATGCCAGTCGCTCCGTGGAAAAACCGATATTCAGATAAAACTGGTTGATTTGGAAGCCTACCCCAATAAATCTTGGGAATAATATAGGCTAGGAAGATGATGAGTGTAAATATTAATAAAAACAAATAAAATAATATTTAACTCTTCACTTACCGCATTTAACTTTGTCGGTGTAACTGGTATGCAGGGCACGGTGTTAGCGCGACGAAAAATCCACATGATTTAGCCCTCTTTTTACATCCTTCCTCTCCCATTTACATAGTGCAAATGACTGTCAGTGGTATCATACTAGCTATGTTAATCCTTCCTAATCGAGATACAGCGATCTGCTATTAACAGGTTAACAAGTTCGATGATTATCGCTATGGACGCGATAATCGAGGCTAAGTTTTTGTTAAATCAATGAGAGATTTTGGTAGCGGGAGCGATTTTAATATTACTTAATGCGAATGCTCGTTTTGCAAATGCTTTTCATCGGTGTGGTGATGGGTTAAAAATACAGATTATCACAATCTCTATTGATTCCATAGGACTGTAGGAGCAAACTACGTAGATCCAAATCAAAGGGCCCACCTGGGACGTATACCCACAAGCAAGTATGTTTTATCAGTTTACGTCGTTGTATGAAGTTAGACACTTAGCGCAGTCGAAAGCGGTGAGGTGTCCGCTCAAACCACTTTAAGCATTTCCTTTAACCGAACACTACATAACGTGGGAGAGAGAGGGATTTCTTCAGGGATGTTCCGAATCCTGGAATATACGGGTATGCAACCCCGAAGCACCCTGGCTACCAAGGCGGCTCGTCTATTCCTAATCTGCTGCTGACGTATCCTATTCCCTAACTCCTACCCAAATACCATATTTCCCTATCCTATACTATTCCCTTACTGCAGTTTCCTCCCGTTAAATTAGTCGATTCACCACTGTGTCAATGCTCAACACCTGATAATAGTTGTGAACGCTCGGCTCATCATGTTCTCTGGGAGTGTAGTCTTTGGTACAATGAACGTAACACAATGCTAAATCTTGTGTCTACTACGGTGAATTTTCGTGCGTTTAGGCGATTCTGCCATACATACTATAGTAATCAGATATAGCTCACTTAGGACACATAATTTTTCATCCGTGGTGCTTCCCGGTTTTAAAAAGATGTTTGCCTATTTTGACTTCATTTTGTCTCCCGCTTTGCTAGGAGGAAAGTGGACTTATCATATTTCCAACTCTTTCTGTTATTTCTTCTGATTAACTTCGTTGCGGGTTCCAAGACAGTTATTTTTTTTTATTTTTGTAAATATATAGATTTTTCGATATACAAATAATACACAACTTTTTTAAATATAATTTCCCGGAATTCGCTCTTTAGCCTCCAACGTATCCAGACCCGGTTATACAACTTGACTAAGTGAGTACTGCGAAAACATGATTTCGGCTCATCACTTTTTATGAAAGCTTGACACGTATCATATTTTATATGCACAAGTTAGATAGTTATTTCATAAACATAATGTTTTCTTTAAAATGTGTGACATTAGCAGCGAAAGTTAATAATGGAATGGTTATTATTAAAAAAGCTTTTCCCGTCGCTTAGAAGAAGTAAAGAAACATTTCGAGCCAATTTTCCTAAGGATGTCTAAATCATCATTTAAAAACTTACTCATGAAAAAATATATCTTCCTTATCGTGTGAATTGACAGTCATGGATGCCCGTCTATCCGTGACTGTAAGACTAGTAAAGTTTTATGGAGTCTTTATTAAGAATTATAAAAAAAAGCCTTTTTATATACTCATATATTAGTTTAAATACTCAGCCATTTATAAGGTAAAGAAAAACTTGCACGTTTAAATATGAGTGCTTTGAGCAATCAAACTCAACAAGAACACCTTTTTTTAAAAGTACTTGCTCATTCGCTTTGATTAATAAAAGGTGGTGATCGTTTAAGATTCAACAAAAACGAGAATTCTAAAATGAACAATCTGTTTTAGCGTGTTCACTTGCGGTGATGTTTTTAACGTATTGACTTATTAAAGACAGACAATAACTAGAGAGGTATCTACTTACGTCAGTTTCATACTTAAGTAGTCAGACTAAACATTAGAAAACCCATTGGGTGTTGATAATCAAATAAACCTAGGGACCACATTATTTCAATTAAAATTTAAGAACAGTTAAAGACAACGATACTTTCTCATATCACAATGTGCCCGTAAACTTGAACCCTTAATTGTTCTTGTGTTAGATTAGTACTTGAGAATTAGTCGACACACCACACAATTTAGTAAATAACCAACAATACATAAATTTTCCTTATAACTTCATGTAACAGTCAAACATACTAACGTTTTATGTATTATGCTATTTACGAAGTATAAAAAGGGTTTAAGAGGTGATATAGATATGTAAGCAGCGGAACATAAGACTTGGATAAACCGTAATAATTAATAGGCGAAAAATATCAACGGGCATTAACCTCTTTGTCAAAACAACAGTAGCTGAATCAAGATGACACGGTTCCATTCGAAATTATGCTAAAATAACAACACCCAATATAGTTTATCGATCATATAATCTCTGCTGAGAGTATTTTAGTCGATTGACATTGATAGTATTATCTAAAGTGGTTAACACTCCATTAGTTGCAAAAATACTCGTACCAGAGTTCGTGGGTTAGGTTTAACAACAATATTACTCATATTATAATTTATCAAATGATGAAATGCGTCGCTTATTCGTTTTCGGACTATTTCACAACACACACTCATCACATCTTGATCAGCACAGCCTTTCATAAAATGAAGTTTTTTACGCAAGGAATGCCAGCCTACCTCGGCAATTTAGGAACAGCTCCAGAAGCGCATCAGCGGCTTCTGGAGTCCTCTCTGCATCACCTCACAACTGAGGTACATCCAGGGATGACCACGGTCACCCCAGGCATAGGACACTATCGAACCTCTCACCGTTCTACACAGTAAGAGTCAGCGCAGCGCCATGTCCTAAACGATATTCCTCAGGCCTCACGGGTTCCATGTCCCCTGTCTTATTAGGGAGCTAGCGACCTCAACCGCGTCCCCTACACGCCCCCCTCCCCCCCCAGCCCCTCGGCGGACTCACAGAGCATAACATCCTTCCATAAGGAGACTGCAGCTTTCTACCCTTCACCACTCATCAACATTGCCGCGATCAATGTTAGCGGTGACAGGTACTCAGCATATAACCGGTCTTGTAATTATGAAAACATTGAACATTATAAAGAAGTAATAATGAAATGTAAATTATAATTCCTGAAGCACAAAACGGGTGGATGCAATTTAACTATAATATTAAATTAATTATAAATTAAATTAAAATCTCTTTATTTTCAGGTATCTCTGACCCATACAAAATATTAACTATTTAACAAATTTAATAATAAAAACAAATATAAATTATTTCAATTAAAAATGCATTTATAAAAAAATATACATGTAGGTATGTGTACTTCTAATACTAGTGGTCACTCAGTGGTCAATATTCGACGATAATTGTTTTTTTTTATATTTTTAACCGACTTCAAGAAAAGGAGGAGGTTTCACAATTCGACCGTATATCTTTATATATATAATTCTTCTGTGAGTGTGTATGTCACTGAACTACTCTCAAACGACTGGACCGATTTTGATGAATTTTTTTGTGTGTGTTCAAGGGGATCTGGGAATGGTTTAGATTCACAATTTTGTCCGCTGGACAATGTTTTTTTAATTAATTTTTAATTTATTAGTAGTTATGGCAAAACGACGTTTGCCGGGACAGCTAGTATATATATATATATATATTTTTATGTATGTTCGCGGATAATTTCGTCGTTTATGAACCGATTTTGATGATTCTTCTTTTGTTGGAAAGGAGATGTTCCGATGGTAGTACCATGACAAGGAAACTAGGATCTGATGATGGCATCCCAGGGAAATCGAGGGGAACCCTCATTTTTTTCAGGCACATACGAGTGTGGTACCTACTATTACATTTGGCTTGGCGCTGCAAACATGTTTTAGGTACCCAGCACACATAATAATACTACTATTTAAATGAACAAATAATTAGGTATAGACAAGAATTGGCATAGCAATTTATGAAGAGCCAGTTTATTTTAAGCTTTTTAGTATTTTTTTGCCAGGGAGTTTTCGTTGGATGCTTTTTGGAAGTCGGTTTTTTTTTGCAGCTTTCTACTACTCCTTCCTATAAACTTTAGCCTAAAGCCAAAAAGTCAGTTTGTTTAGCCTAAAATCGATCAGAGTGAAGAGCAGTGGGGGAGACCTAAGTCCAGTGGTGGACTGCAATAGGCTGATGATGATGATGCTTCAGCACAGGCTCTGTTTGGCTAGACTGCTGTATGCAAGATGTGTAAAGATATTATCATTCTGCTAACGACAATATCCAAGAATGGAATAACAACTTACTCAACCTGAGAATCAAAATAAATACGTAAACACCCAAGTTGTGTTATAAAACCAAAGAAGCAGTCTCGAAAGTTTAATTTTCGTTATCAACAGTAGTTTATCGCTAAGCAGTCGGAAGTGGGATCTACAAGTTGCGGGTTCAAAGCCCATTAACCATCGAATTAAATCAAAACACAATACAAGAACATTGTAAGAGGAGTTCAAAGGAAGGAAGTAATTATATTAAAAATGTAGGTAACGTAATTATATTACTGTTCACGAATAAATATGTTAGTTACCACTTTCTTCAAAACTGTATAGAGTAAAAGTAAGGAAATATTAACCGAATAAAATAAATATTTCTTTTATAATGAGGATCTTTGACACTCGATATTGTAGTGGTGATTACTAACGAGGAAATCACCTCCCGTTTGCACCTGTGCTAATATAGAGTCCTTATCTGTTAGTTTGGTAATGTGTGTAAATAGCAAATAGATTAATTATGCTTATAATATAGGTTTTTACAGTCACGATTGCTAAATTTGTCTGTCTGAATCAGGTCTGGGAATGGGTCAGATACCGCAGACGATTGGGGATCGAAGGATGCGAGAAGAACTTCCTCCTGCATAAGACCAGACCTGGACGTGACACATGAGGCTAGTTGGCACTCTAGCATAAGCAGGCCAGGAAAGTAGCTCAACGTGCGAACCTTTCCACGCAGGAGGCAATCATCTGCAAGCTGTAGATGCTCCGGGGCCCATCGGGTAACAGGGACGCACAGGATGCCCAAGACAGCGTACAGTTTTAAGTTGGTTCGAGTCCGACACAGGTTGTACGTTGTTGACGTCTAAAAGGACTTCTATTATATATAAAATACTCTAGAAACAGTATAAGTTAATAGTAACCCTGCTTGATAGCGCCATCACTGGTTTACTGAAAATACCTAAAATTATGATTGTGCCACGTCGTCAGTTAACCAGATATATCATTTACTTCTTTCATATTTTTCTTCAGTGACAACTCCAGCTGTAGAAATATAGATCCAGTGTCGCGGGGGACTTTAGAAACATGCATGAAACGGATACAGAGAACACAGACTCAGTACAACAATTTGTGGATCACACCAAGTATTGTCGTATGTGGGGTTTGAACTCACTACACTTGGCGCAGTAGAAAGCGGCGTGGGGACCACTTAAACCACTAAGCTAAACATGAAGTCAAAATACTACATAAATGCCCATATTTATATACTTTTCTATTTTTTGGGACTAATCCTGCCCATACGCCCACCACTGTAACTCCTGTACACTAGGATCAACAGCAGTAACCCACGAACACACCGAGTTATGACACTCGGGAAGTCCCCGGAACCCGCAACGAAGTTAATCAGAAGAAATAACAGGAGGAGTTGGAAATATGATAAGTCCACCTCCCTCCTAGCAAAGCGGGAGACAAAATGTAGTCAAAATAGGCAAACACCACGGATTAAATATTATGGGTCCTAAGTGAGCTATATTTGATTACTATAGTATGTATGGCAGAATCGCCTAAACGCACGGAAATTCACCGTAGTTGACACAAGATCCCCATAGTATACCGCCCCAGATGTCATTTGTAAGCTATTTAGCAGTGTGTTACGTTCATTGTACCAAAGACTACACTCCCAATACTTTTCTATTTATGAGTTGTCGTGGTAGAGACTCATTAACGCACATTACGTTATTTAAACGACTTTTAATAATTAAACGTTTGGTTTATAAACTTTCCTGTTTACTTTCAGAATCAAATAAAAGTATAAATAACATTGAATATTTGGGTCACATTAAATTAAAGTTCTAGTAATTAATCTGCTAAATTAAAGGTAGGGTGCAAATCCGGATGAATATTTCATCCTGTGCTATAAAAATACTGCTAAGGTTTACAAGTTAATTTAACAGATAAGGACTTCAGCAAATAGTAGTTCAGTAAGCTAAATAAAAAAAAAAGGACATAATAAAATACTTTTCGTAGTTTTTAGAGTCAATACTGGACAATGTCTTGTTATACAGTTTAAACTTTATGAAAATACTCGAACAGCGAATTACCATTTGTTACCGGAGGCTGGTACTACAACAAAAAAGACAATTATACATTAAAATTTACATACCCGCAATATCCTGAACGGGCTCTCGGCGAGAAGACAAACGTCACCGGAGTTGGCTCGTTCAGGCTGACTTGGCAACATAATCTGCAATTCACCGCCGGGGTCTTGAGCTTTCTCTCTGTTTCGGTGACCAGTTATAGTCCACACCCATTCCTGGAAAGAAGAAGCAAAAAGGTATAACTATAACGGTATAATAATACACGGTAAAACTAGTGCGAAGTTATCGCGAGATTGAACTCCACTACCCACCACAATATATTACTGTAGGTTGGCCACTTTACTCTTACTCATTTGAATCTTATGAAAATAATTGATGACACCACGCTCGAACATACTCGGCTCCTACTGGTCCAAAGTTACTTATCATGTCTTAAGCACGCTAGTAAAACACACATTTATAAGTAACGTGAAAATTGTTAGATAGTCTCTGAGTTCATCGTGAGCAACAACATGACACGAAAATTGTAAATTAAAAAACAATTGTGTTTCTAAATAATTTATCTTATACTACCGCTGTGACTGCTACTTCGTATACGTGATATTTAGATTTTCAAGTTATTTTTAATTTTTCAGCGTTTAAACCTTCCCTGGACTACGACAAACATTTCAAAACCAAAATCTTCTAAATAGGCCCCGCCGTTATTGAGTTTTAGCGAGACAAACGAACAGCAATTGATTTTTATATATAAGAAGATGAAGGATTTAACAATAATAAATAAATGACTTCATATGGTAGTCTGATTCCAGACTTCAAATCAAATCACTAGTAAAATATTTTAAAATACCAGATGTAATAGGCATATTATTGGAAAGAAACTGACGACATCCGGATAATTTAATGCAAAAATTAGAAAGATGCATCACATTGAGAAAGTTAATGCGTGTAGACAAAAACCTCTTAGGGAAAAGTCTATATTCAGCAGTGGATTATTAGAGACCGCTGATAATGTCGATAATAATGCAAGTTTTGATAGATTTCTAGGTATAAACGATCAACCCCGAATATACAGTTTTAATAAGACATTTTTATATTTGCAGCACTAGTAAAGTAATTCTATAAAACAGACTGTTTTGTGGTTTAATTAGGTGAAAGATTGCCTTTTATATTGTGGCTGAAACGTGAGGTAAATTGTTGTTGGATGTTTCTCTTTGCCAGTTCTTAGAAATATTACTAAGATTTGTCTGGAAAGAAGTCCAGCTGAATTAGCTCTGCCTCTATTACCTAACCTAGTTTACCTACCCTGTTAGAATAAATAGATGTAAGAATACTAATATAATATACTAAACCCCGCAGTGTTACCCGCGGTTATTGTTGTACCGCGAGTAGTTAGTTTAAAAAAGTAGCCTAAGTTACTCCCTGGATCATCAGCTACCTGCCAGTGAAAGTCCCGTCCAAATCCGTCCAGCCGTTCCAGAGAATACCCGGTACAAACAGACAGACAAAAAAAAATTAACCACTTTTTTGTTATATGTATCGTGTATACATACATATGCATTGATTAAAAAGCTGTTATTTTAATATTGCAAACAGACACTCCAATATACACTCCAAAATAGATATTTAGCTATATTATTACAATAAAGGTAAAGTTTTTTTATTCAACGCAATCGGTAGAATTAAACTTTTTGGAAGATGATTTCATGGTGACGGGATTTTATATGGGTATATGTAAATTTATGTTTACGTTTATGTATGGTGCGTGTGATGGTGGTAATATACAGCGGAAATGTGTCTGCTTTACTAATAAAGTTTGACCAATATTTCATTAAACATCTACTTCGTTAAAGACACACTTAAATAGAAAAATACAAGGACCATTTCTACTATTAGAAATTATCTATGTTAAATTCACTAACACATACAGTTGAAATAAGTTAACTCTAAACCCCAAAAACTTTTGTATCAGAATCACATACATTATTCATTGAAAGCTATTGGTTCTGTGTTATTTTCAACTTTAAACTTCTAGCTTTAAAGTTAAAAATAACACGAAATCGTTTTACAAGTTACTAGCCGACCCACGCAACCTCGTTTGCGTCTTCTATTGCCCGTAGCGTGTAATTTTCCCCCGTTTTCGAAACATACATACAAAATACTCTAAAACCATACACATAATACCTTCTAATAAATGCTGGAATCGTTTACCACTTGTCGTATGTCGTTAAGATTGTTTGCAACTTCATGTAAATCTTGATATCTAACTTAGATTATCTATACATAATAAAGTCACGGCATCACGCGTAACCGGCTAGAACAATTTCAATAATTATTTTAGTGTTAGTTTGTTTATAACCCATTCATCGAGGTAGGCTAAAGGCTGTATATTATCTCGCTACAACCAATAGGAGCCGAGTACCATGAAGCAGACTGGGTTACGCGGCGCAGTATTTAATATGTTCGTTGTTTTTGGATGAAAAGTATCCATTCTCTACCGCAAAGAATCATGATGACTGATTGAATAATTGTGACGTAAACGTAAAACATAACGCAGAATAAATATACAATAGTAACTATGTAATATTGGTGTTATTAGAATTAGAATACTCATCCATTTAGTTGCATTACCTATTACACTGAGGATACTCGAGACCACTTTTAATGGTAATTAATTCATTATTTTAAACCGCCTTTGAAAAGTAGGAAGTTCTCAATTCAGAGGTTATTATTTTTATAGTTCCTTTATTTATATACGAATATGCGTTTTTTTTTTCGAAAGGAGTTTATTCCGAAATGGTCTCGTTAAATTTCATGTTGATCTGATGATGCGGGGACAGACGACACTCTTCAAAAGATGTCAACATATCAACAGCGATTGCTACTATCGCATGAATATGCATTGTTTATGCAATTATATAGTATTGTTTGAAGTCGGTTCAACATTATTTTCAGAAAAGATTTTACTTGTAATGTAGTTTGGCGGAAAATAAGCACGATGAACAGCAACACTTGTAACCCAAGTGGCGCTTCCTCACAGAAATCAAAGGATACATTTAATGCTATTTGTTGTCTCATGCACTATTCAATCTGAGTTCAATGTTGGATAATTGGGTAAAAATTGAACAGTTATCGTATCTTCAAATGACATAATACTTTGGAGACCCAATTCTTAAACTCGATTGCCATACGCGTTCATTGTACTTTTAAATGACTTCAAATAAAAATGCAATTGATTTTTTTATTTTTGGGCTTACTCCTTAGTTTGATGCTATGCGATATCAATATTGCGAATTGATGTAAATGTTTTTGGGACGAACTTCCTTATGGGGCGTTGCGGAAAGGTAACTTAGCCGGCAAAAAGCGTTCGTAACGTTAAATAAAAAAAGCGTAAGACTTTAAAAATTTAGTGTAGCGTCATCCGTATACCCTATCCCACAAAATCGTCAATAACGTTAAATAAAAAAAAAAGCGTAAGATGTAATAAAAATTGTATAGCGCCATCTGTAAGTTGCATATATTATTTTATTTCATGATAAGGAACTTCGTTCCTACCTGATGTCCCACGACACCACACGATTTTTTTAATTGATCCTAAATTAGGAGATTTCCATAAAAATGAAATAAATGAATATTGACAGTTAAAAAAACAGTTGTTTCAATTTATTTTTTACTAGCTGAGTCCCGCGGTGTTACCCGCGCTTATTGTCGTAACTGTGGGTGACGCCGCGGGGCGAAGCTAGTCTAAAAAAAGTACGCTAAGTTACTTCTTATATTATCTGCTACCTATCAGTGAACGTCCCGTCAAAATCAGTACAGCCGTTCCAGAAATTAGCCGGAACAAAAGACAGATAGACAGACAGACGGACAAAAATTTTTTTTTGGTATATGTACCGTGTATACGTTCATGCATTTATAAAACATACATATATGCATTTAGTAAAAAGCGGTTATTTTAATATTACAAACAGACACTCCAATTTTATTTATTTCTATATTTGAAAATTGTACATTATTAAATATAACGTTTACGAATTCTGAAATGATAGATTCATAATGATGATGTTTTCCTAACCGATTTCACCCACGCAATATATTATAATAAGTATAATATACTAACTGCCCCGGCAAACGTTGTTTTGCCATAAAAATAAAAATAAAATGTTAGGGGTGGGGTAAACAACCCTTATCACATAGGGGTATGAAAAATAGATAATAGCCGATTCTCAGACCTCCTGAATATGCATATAAAATTTCATAAAAATCGGTTAAGCCGTTTCGGAGGAGTATGGTAATAAACACTCTGACACGAGAATTTTATATATTAAACTAGCTGTCCCGGCAAACGTCGTTTTGCCATAACTACTAATAAATTAAAAATTATTAAAAAAAACATTGTCCAGCGCACAAAATTGTGAATCTAAACCATTCCCAGATCCCCTTGAACACACACAAAAAATTTCATCTAAATCGGTCCAGTCGTTTGAGAGTAGTTCAGTGACATACACACTCACAGAAGAATTATATATATAAAGATATGGCTTATGCGTTGTACGCTGACGCTGACACAAGTGCACTCCTGTTCCAAATTTCAGCACACTATCACTAGTACTGCAAACAACATTCAAAATTCAACGTCATATTATATTGATTTTTTCTTATTGAGAATGTTTATTTCATACTGACATTCAACATCTTCGGTAGTATAGTGGTCAGTATCCCCGCCTGTCACGCGGGAGACCGGGGTTCGATTCCCCGCCGGAGAGAACTTTTTGTAAATGTAGATTTTTGTTAAAACTTTTGGAACAAAGTTCCTTGCGCGTTGCGAAAGGGGGCTAGACGGGAAATGTGTAAAGACACTTTATGCTATATTAACATTGATTTGACGTAATAGTGCTGGATACTCAACGTTAAATATAACAAACTAATTGCCAAAGTCCATACTATATTGAATACACCGATTCTCGCCCGATCACCGAAGTTAAGGTTAACCGCCTGGAAATACCACGTGATGTTGGGTTTTAGCATTTATTTACAGAAAATATATTGTTATGTAGTATACTTTGTACAGTTGATTATTTCTAAAATAATTTAAGTATTTTACGGCAAAGTCAAAGGAGGTTTATGATTTTGACAGGCTATGTATGTATGTTCATTTGTTCCCTCATAGCTCCTTAACTACTCATTAGAACTGGACAAATGATGTGTTGTTAGAAACATAGTTTCAAAAGCCGTAGTTACGCTTTGCTAAAGTGTCGTGGACTATGGTACATTACTAAGCTTCAAAAGCTGTAGTCAATGTAGCGTAAATGTACCATAGTCCTTAACACGTTAACAACGCGTGACTACGGCTTTTGAAACTTTTTTCTTACTTTTTCAGCGTTGTTTTTCGTCGTAGTTGAACCTAAGACCTAAGGTATCCTCTGCCAGTCGGCTGATTGACAATGCAGAGAAAAGATGAGATAAATGCACTAACGAGAAAATGATTTATTGTAGCAGTTTTATATATCTACCACTGTCTGTTTTTTTTGACTTAGATAGATAGATAGATAGATAGAAAACTCTTTATTTGTACACCGTGTTACAGTACAGAAATTACAGAAAATAACAAATATATAATGTACAAAGGGCGGCCTTATTGCCGAAAGCAATCTCTTCCAGGCAACCTTAGTGACTTACTGAAAATTACTACACTGCCTGATAGAAAGCAGAATCCAAGAATGCTGATCACCATACTCATTGCGAATGCAGACAATGCAACAATGCAGCATGGTGACCCACACCATGGCGGCCAGTGAGATGCTTCTGCATCATAGGGCCTCCTATCTCGTACTCACAAACAAACAAGACAGCACGAACGCTATCATTTTAGCGTGATCTTCTGTGCGACGAAAGAAAATCTTAGTGAAACTGTCTGTCTAAAATTCTGTGTGAGAGACTGCCCCGGTCAAGCCCACCCGTAACTGCTAAAATCAGCGTGGCTCTACCACCTCTTAAAAAATTGAATTTATGAAATACAATAGTATTATACTAATTATTTAAAGTAATTAGCACCACCATTAGCATCATTTTAAATGATTTATATCATTAATTGTGTTACTGATTCTTGGCTTTGAGTAAGTACATAGTCTCTTGAACATTTCAATATAGTCTATAAATATTCTGCAATGCAGAAGAGAAATACTTACATTCTGCCCATAATTTTCCAGCTTTAAATCTTCAAATAAACGTTTTCAAGTAACAAATTAAAATTCATTACAAATTAACAGCCACATTGTCCTACAAATTGCGTAGTATGTTCCGGTGCTACGCTCAAATGTTGTTTCCCTGCTCGCACTGTTAGCTACCACAATCGAAGTTTTTTGTAAACTGAAAGGTAGGCCCCTCATCAAATAAAGCCACTCGTGAAAAAATGCTTGGTAGTAATAATCTATATATATATATATATATATATATATATATATATATATATATATATTGTCCTCCACTCGGCAATTGTTGATCAGGCCGAGATACGCTATAATTGTTGATCCACCTTTTTGGCACTATTTCTAAGATAGTATCCAGTGTATCGTCTTATACACGCAATATAAGTATTATACGCCTTGCGACGCTGTGCTTAAGTCTACGGCAACTACTCTAGCTCGTCATCGATTTACACGGCAATTGCAGCTCCAATAACGGTCAACTTTATCATACTTGATGATGCTTTGTTGATCAATATACACAACGTTTTGATCAACATATGCTGCGTAAACTAGCATTTTAAAACGCGGGCCGGAGCAGCAACCTCGGTAGAAAAGAACAGGTATGTTATATATATTGTTATAATAAAACTCCTAAAAATAATGTGCGATAGCTCATTCGATTCTTAATGAGTGTCATGACGTCTAGAAAAATGTTTTTAAGGATTTATTAGCGCATAAAAAATTGCAATTGTTATTAACAAAATAAGAAAAGGAAAACAAGGTATTCAGTTTTTCGTTAAAAACTTCTAACATTAATATTTAAGGAATTTTTGAAACTAGATCCTGAAAAACAAGGAAATTTCCAATGAACAAGTCCTAACTCTTGAAACTATATCACCAATTTTGAAAATTATTTTTATGTTCGAACCTCACGGCACGTACTATGTTATTAGTGTATTTTCTATGATTACACCGATATTTTCATTCATCATTATTCTGGTAGTCATCATTTCATGATCATGAGCTGATGATGTAAGGTACAGCTCCTTAACGGTTAGGAGTTGGAGGATAAATCTTTGAATATCATATGTACGTATGTTACCTTTAGTCGTATTCTTTCAAATTATTTAGATAAGCTGATGATGAAAGGTATAACTCCTCAACAGTTAGGAGATGGAGGATAATCCTTCGATTTCATATGCATCTATAGACCCTTAGTTGTGTAGTTTCAAGTTATTTAGGTGAACTGATGGTAAAAGGTTAAACTCTTCAACAGTTAGGAATTAGAAGATTATTTTAATATTACACGTACGTATAGACCCTAACTTGTATTCTTTTGGAGTATGAAGCTGGTTCTTTAAATACCATATATAGAAATAGGAATTTTGGAATTTCTACTAATAAGAGGGTGAAATAGGGTCTGAAAGTTTGTACGATAGTCCGTCATTTTTAAGTTAGAATCATGAATATTTATCTTAGAGCTACTGATTAAAAATTATTAGATACGTATTTAAGCGTATTCTGCCCTAAATGGGGTGAAATAGGGGTTGAAATTTGTATGGGAGTCCGTCATTTTAAGTTATATATATCACTAGCTGAACCCCGCGGTGTTACCCGCGGTTATTGTTGTACCGCGAGTAACGCCGCGGCACAAAGTTAGTCTAAAAAAGTAGCTTAAGTTACTCCCTGGATTATCAGCTACCTGCCAGTGAAAGTCCCGTCCAAATCCGTCCAGCCGTTCCAGAGATTACCCGGAACAAACAAACAGACAGACAGACAGACAGACAGACCGACAGACACAGACAAAAAAATTTTTAACCACATTTTTGGTATATGTATCGTGTATTTGCTTTTTAATCAATGCATACATATGCATTGCTGTTATTTTAATATTACAAACAGACACTCCAATTTTATTTATTTGTATAGATTAAAAAAGGGTTTGTCATTAATCATTTTCATTCTTATTATTACTTAATAATTTACATTTTTAGTATTTTTTTTATTTTACAGGTTTACTTTTACATTATTTACAGATATAATATTAAGGTAGATTTACGTTTTTTACTTTTATATTTGTCAGTTTTTATCTTAAAGCTTCACTGTAAACTACGTTGGCAGTGGTATTTGTAGATGGCAACAAAATATATTGATTTTCAGGAGATCCCACTCGAGAAAGGGCAACATATAGTTGTCCATGAGAAAAGCATTCTTTTCTTAGGTCGATGCCAACCATCGAAAATGTTTGACCCTGGGACTTATTTATTGTGAGGGCAAGTGATGTTTTTAGAGGAAACTGTAACCTCTTAAAAGATATAGGCAAGTCCGTAGGAATCATGGGGATCCGCGGTATGTGGGCGAGCTGTCCGGCCGCGGCCCCGGTGATTATAGTGGCTACTATGACGTTCTCCCGCAATTCCTTCACCAGAAGTCTCGTGCCATTGCACATGCTGGGAGGGCATAGGTTCCTCAGCAGCATTACGGGAGTGCCTACCTTTAATTGTAGTTCGTGGGGCGGCAAGCCGGAAGGATTCAGGGAATTTAAAAATTCTTGTGGATAGTGCACTGTATCTTCGATGTTGCATACTGTGTCAATAGATTTGTAAGATTTAAATTCACCGGGTACTTTTTCCATAATAATTTTGTTAATCTCATTAACCGATTCATTTCGCGGGGATACTATCGCTCTCGAACAGAGCCAATTGAAATTTCTCTCCGTAAGATTTTGTATGTCCAGATATATTGTGTCCACAAGAATTTCTAGACTCTGAACGATTTGACCCAATTCGTTATCCAACAATACCTGGGGACTGTTTGCAACCGGAGACGGTAATTTTCCGTCTCCAAGTTTTAGAAGTTTTTGTGAGAAATTATTATCGTCATTGTCACTTAAATGTGCTCTCATATTTGTGCGCAGATTAAGAGTTTCAATCGATTGCCATAAAGTTGATGATTTAAGGCAAGCTCGAATAACGTCAGCTCAAGTACCTTTTGTTATAACCGGTAATGTTTGACGAAAGTCTCCAGCTAAAACAAACGTCACGCCCCCCATTATACGGTCTGAGCTTCGGATGTCTCTCAGCGTGCGCTCCACGGCTTCCACGTGCGCCCTGTGGCTCATGGTGCACTCGTCCCAGATGACCAGCGAAGTGTCTTGTAAGAGCTGCCCCAGCGGACCGCTTTTGCGGATCGAGCGCTATGGCGGTTTTGTTTACTGTTTGAATTTTTTAATTCGTAATATCTTTTGAATGGAAAGTCCAATTTAAATAATTTAAAAACTATTTTATAGGTAGTTAAATGGTCTTGACCATAAAATAATTTATTTGGATAAGGATTAATATAAACACATAAATAGCATGGTTTGGCTGAGTGGTTCTTCTCGTAGACCCCAGCTAGGGTCTCGGGGCAACTTTTCCAGGTCTGTAGCCTGCTTAAGTAATGTTCCGCGCCGCCTGTAACTACAGGTGGGTCGTTGGGTTGGGCCCTATGGGCCTGTTGGTAGGTCCGGGGTGTTGGTCCGATGGAGGGCGGGGGAGCGTGACTAACGGCCGTGTCTTGCGGGTGGACCCCACGGGATGACTGACCTGTTAATAACGCCTGGGTCTTATCCAATGTAGTGACTTGTGCTTAGCGAGGTCGAGCTCCTAAGGGTGTAAACCCAAAAGAGCGCCCGTCAGCCAGCACTAGGTCTGGGGTGAGGATAGTCTGGTAGGTATTGAGGATGGTCCGGGAGTAGTTGCCACAGAGACCAGGTCTCGTGGTAGGCCATACCTGTCCGGCGGTCGCCGATGGTAAGGTGCGAGCTCCCGCAGGTGGCGAACTTGCGATCCGTCAGCACGCACGAACAGGTTGGTGCTCAGGCGTCCCACGAAGTCATCCAGGCTCTCCACGTGCAGGTCCCTGGAGATCGTCCTGTTCCGCACAAAGCGGGGGGCGTTTGCTAGGGTGCGTAGTGCGAGCGACTGCTGCGCACGCAGCCGACGGCGGTTCGTCTCGGAGACGAGGGCGAACCAGGCCGGGGCACCATAGGATAGTCGGGTGCGGATGTACGTATTGTACACACCGAGTTTTGCGCGGAGCGGCAATCGGGACGATAGTACGGGCCGCAGGAGGGAACGTGCGGCACGAACCTGGGCAACGACGTTGTTGACGTGAGGCTTCATGGAGAGGGTGCGATCGATAGTCACGCCGAGGTATTTCACCGTCGCGGACCACTCGATATTCTGCCCCAGGAGCTTCAACTGTGGCAGTGTTACAGTCCCTATGGATATCGCCTGAGTCTTCGCCACGTTGACCGTCAGTCTCCAGTCCTTCAGCCAGCTGGGAAGAGTGTCTAGGGTGTGCTGCATCTTGGTAACAGCGTTACCGCCATCTTTTGACGTCGTGATATAGGCCGCATCGTCAGCGTACAGCGCAAGTTGCACGCCATCTGTAACGGGGATGTCGTCTGTGTACCAAGAGTAGCACACTGGAGACAAGCAGCTTCCTTGTGGCACACCGGCAGAGATGGGTCGCTCTGTGGACAGGGCGCTTTCAACCGCCACTTGAAAGCGTCTATCTTGCAAGAAGGTGGCCACAATCTTCACTACTCGACGAGGAGTAGTTGATGTGGACAGCTTGTACAGCAGACCGGTGTGCCAGACGCGGTCGAACGCTTTCTCCATATCGAGGAAGACTGCAACGACCCGCTCGCGCTTGTTACGCGCAACCGCGATTTCGTGCAGTACCCTCGCGAGCTGGTGTGTTGTAGAGTGTTCGGCACGGAACCCGAACTGTTCGTCGCGTGGCTGAAGGTGGGGCGTCATGTGCAGCAGCAGCAGTTTCTCGAACAACTTCGACGTCGTCGAGAGGAGTGTAATAGGGCGATAGCTCCCCGGTTGAAGGATATTTTTCCCCGGCTTTGGCAGCATGATAACTCTCCCAAGTCGCCATGTGGTGGGAAAGTGTCCGGTGCGAAGAATGCCATTGAAGAGACGCGTCAACGTTGCGATTGCTCGCGGAGGTAAGTGACGCAAGGCTTCATTGGTCACCCGGTCGGGTCCGGGTGCTTTCCGGAGAGGCGTTCGGCGAATCATCCTCTGGATTTGGCCAGGGGAGAAGATGATGGGGTCCTCTGTTGGGGCTATTGGCTGCTCAAAGTATAGCTGTAGCTTCCTCTCAACCTCTGCTACGTGCTGCATATTGTGGACAGGATTTGGTCTAAACTGCGCTTCCAGGAAGTCGGCGAATATCTCCGCTCGGTCCTCGGCATGGTAACGTGGGGTTCCGTCACCCGCCAACAGGGGCCTAATCGGAGCAGGTTTCCCGGATAGTTGTCGACATAGACGATGTATGCCCGACCAGTCTTCACTGGCTCGCTCGATGGTGCGTTGCCACGACTCCGCCACGTTTGTTGCCAACGCGGCAGAGATCTTCGCAGCCAGAGCATTGAGCTGGGACTTCATGGTCGGACATCGGGCGTTCTGCCACTGCCGGCGCAGTTTCCTCTTCCTCTCGATCATCGCCAGGATTTGGGCGGAGGGTTGGAAAGGCTTCCTTACGGTAGCGACGTCAAGCTTTGACTCTCGAAGTGCGGTCTGTAGGGCCGCACTGAGATCTGTCGTAAGTTTCTCGACGTCGTCTGCTGTCTCGACTGGGAAAGAGGGGGAGAGCTCTGCCATATGCTCGGTAAAGATTCGCCAGTCTTGGCGTGATCGGGAAGGTAGCTGGAACGTTTGCGGGATGTCATCCAGAGTCAGACACACAGCCTGGTGGTCTGAAATGAGGTGATCGTCCAGGACGTCAAGATATACAGCCGCGTCAATACCGCGGATGACGGCTAAATCTATGACGTCTGGTGTGTGGGCAACGCAGTACGGGTAGTGTGTTGGAACCTCTGGTCCTAGTACCTGGTACTCGTTTCGGTCTGCATCATCTAGAAGGCGTCGGCCTTCCGGGCATGTGTAGTTGGAGTTCCACGCCGTGTGTTTTGCGTTGAAGTCACCGGCGATTATGGTGGGCAGTGGCGAGTCCAGCAGAGTGTGCATATCAGCCACGGCGAGGCGCAGCCTCGGTGGCCTGTAGAATGCAAACACACGGGTGGGCTGGCTTCCGATGCAGACCTCTACGCCCAAGGCGTACGCAGACTGTAAAGTTAGCGATGGTAGTGCTTGGTGGACGACCTTCCTCTTGACCAGTACTGCTAATCCCCTGTACGCAGTCCCTCTAGGGGAGCATTGATCCTCGCGGTAGACATGGTATCCGCCCATTTTGAATTGGTCTACTGATCTGAAGTGAGTTTCGCTGAGCAGGGCTATGTCCACTTGCCTTTGGGCCAATAGTAGTTTCAATAGCCTAGTCTTCTCTGGTGACATCCCGTCGGCGTTCCAGAATAGTATATGTAGCCTACGCGAATCCAGACTTACACAGCTCCGTTAGACAGTCGAGGATCAGCGGAACAGGGTCACGCTTCTCCAATAGCGCTACCAGTACCTTCTGTAAGGTACCGATAACGTTGGCAAGTCTGGGGTCCAGGTTTTCCGTGGCCGGCTTAGGGGCCGGCTCCGGTTGAACGGTTCGCTTCGCCTTCGTCCCCTGTAGTGGGGCAGCGACCACGACATCCTCCTGGACATTTTTGCTAGGCGCGTTTGCCTGCTCCGCTTCCGTCTTCGCTTTCATCCTGCGTCGCCTCTTGCGACGCACACGCTCCTCCTGAGACGGATTGGCTGCTGCCATAAGCGAAGCGGGGGCGTTACCGTCTTCGACGGTGGTGGGCTTCTGTAGGTGCGGTGTGGCTGCAGATGTTCGCGCAGTAGTTCCGGCCTTCCGGTTCCGAAGCTCTTGTTTGAACACAGGGCAGGCAGCATTGTTAGCGGTGTGTGCTCCACCGCAATTAGCACACGTAGGTGGCTCCTCCAGGGGGCGTGGGCAGTCACGAGCGGTGTGGGCTTCTCCACAACGCACACAGGAGAGCGGCCTGTGGCAATTATGGGACGAGTGCCTAAATTGCTGGCACCTGTGGCATTGCGCGGGGCCCTTTTTTCCGCGCCATGCTTCTATGTGTACGCCGGGCATGCAAAGAAGTTCATTTACTTCGTAAATTCCCGGCGTAAGGTTAGCTGTGCGTGCCAGCTGTGCAAAAAACAGGCATCCAGGACGGCCTTGTCGGGCACGGATGGGGCGCACGAACTCGGGTGTAAACCCAAGCTCGGTAAGCTCGGCCATGATCTCTTCTGGCGTGGTGTTTACTGGTAGCCCTCGAATGGCCACCTTGAGACTGCGTTCTGCGGGGAGGGAGTACGAGAACCAGGAGATCTTCTCCTTTTCCTCCAGCGAATAGAGGTACCGCTGTATGGTGCGGTACTCCTGGTCCGATTTAGGAATGAATCGGACTCCCTTTCCAAATGGGCGACCGTTAGGAGCGTGCCCAAGTATGTTTTTAAGCTCCCGAAAGTGCGTAGGCCAATTCGGGAGTGCTTCGACTACTAAAGGCGGGTAGCGGGGCATGGTTTGGATTTGGTTAGCATTTTCATTAATGTTTAAAATGAAAAAAGTTGTTGTAGTGACATAACTACAATAGTTGGACATATGCTACCGCGGACTTTTTTGTAGACATTATGATGTTCTTCAATATTGTTGTACATTATTTTGTTCTATCGCTAATAGATTCGGCAGCGCATTCGACGAAAGACATTTTAAGACTCATTTTTCTACACCTTCGGTTACATTTTTCAAATTTTACCAAAGATCCCTAATTTTTTTCAAAATGAAATGTAGCCTATGTCAAATTGGAAGAATGTAGCATTCTATTGGTGAAAAATTTTTTTAAATCGGCCCAGTACTTTTTGAGCCTATTCATTACAAACATACAAACATAGGTACAAATCTTTCCTCTTTATAATATTAGTGTAGATGTAGATACATATCACAGCATTTATGGGAATGAGCATTAATGGGAATTCCTCTCCTAAAGGGGTAATAAAAAGATCGAAAGTTTGTGTGAAAGTCATATTTTAAGGTATACGAATGAAAATTTATTACCTAGACAAACGAAACAGTTAAAAAAAACTTTTTCAAGTAGATAGTTTTAAGAGGGTTTACAAGGGTTTACAACAAGTGCTTCCACGTTTAAAAAAAATCTCAACCAGAATGAATATTAAAATTCTGTTCTGACTACTTGGTGTATACCACGCCGTTTTAAAATATTAGTTCTCCTGGCATATGTTAATCAAACGTTGTGTATATTGATCAACAAAGTATCATCAAGTATGAAAAAAGTGATCAACAAAGTATCATATATGAAAAAGATAACGGTTATTAGAGCTGCAATTGCCGAGTCAATCGAGATAGAGATTTTGCCGTAAACTTAAGCACAGCGTTGCAAACCGTGTGATACTATATTGCGCCTATAAGACTATACAGTGGACACATCCTTAGAAATAGTACCGAAAAGGTGGATCAACAATTATTGCAATCTCGGCCTGATCAACAATTGGCGAGTAGAGGACAATATATATATATATATATATATAAATGTTCAACTCCTGTTTCACGCCCTTAGAGGTAGAATATCCAGAAACGGTTAAATATGTCACCACTAATTTTTAATCAGTAGCCGTGAAATAAAGTTACCTCTTCTTACCTTAAAGAAGGGTGTACTTACAACAAAATACAAACTTTCAACCCCTATTTCACGCCCTTAGGGGTAGAATATCCAGAAACACTTAAATACGTATCCAGTTATTTTAATCAATAGCCCAAAGTTAAAGTTTCATGTTCTAACTTAAAAAATGACAAACTTCCATACAATTTTTAACCCCCTATCTCACCCCCTTAGGGTAGAATATCCAGAAACGTTTAAATGCGTATCTAGTCATTTTTAATCAGTTGCCCAAATATAAAGTTTCATGTTCTAACTTAAAAAATGACAAACTTCCATATAATCTTTAAGCCCTTATCTCACCCCCTTAAGGTTAGAATATCCAGAAACGCTTAAATACGTATCTAGTCGATTTTTAATCAGTAGCCCAAAGATAAAATTTTATGTTCTAACTTAAAAAATGCCAAATTTTCATACAATCTTTAAAACCCTATTTCACCCCCTTAGGGGTAGACTATCCAGAAAGGCTTAAATACGTATCAACTCATTTTTTTACTTTTGGTAAAGTTAAATAGTACCTAAATATATCTGATTACGTACCTTTTTTTGTTTGAAGGGTCCTTAGGCAATAATACGTTACGCATTAATTCGTTAATTAATTGTGAAGCAAATTGGAAACAGTCTATCATAGAAAAGACCCAATCGTGGAGAAGGTGGTCTCTGATTGGTCCGTTTGAATTGGATCAACAATAGCTGGTGTGGATTTGTATAAAAATGATGTAAATAGTTCGTAATTCTGCCAGCAGAGAGGTTGCAATTGTTGATCCAGAGCGGAGCCACATTAGTACGCCGGAATACACATTAGATCAACAAAACCTGTTGCTGATCAACAATCGCCAACACATCAACAATTAACTGACGCCACGTCGCGTCAGATCAACAAGGGCCGAAAAGAGATATCTATATATATATATATATATATATATATATATATATATATATATAAATGAATCCCTATTTGCCTTGGTCACGACATCACGCGTGAACGGCTGAACCAATTTTGATAATTCTTTTTTGCTTAATAGCCCATTTAGTGAGGAAGGTTTTAGGCTATGTAGCATCACTTTACGACCAATAGGAGCCGGGTATCGATCGAAAATGTTAGGAATTAATGGTAAAAATTAATTTCTTATGAAGAGACGCAAAGGAAGTTGAGCGGGTTAGCTAGTTTATAAAATAAGATCCGGAGATTGCGTACTATCATGTGTTCTACTTAAAATGAAATTTTCTTTACCAATCTATGTAGTCACCAAGTAAATTAAAAAAGGTCCACTTGATTTTAGTGTATAGGTACACTTAACCAAAGTAACCACCAACCAAAAGTAAATTTTGTACGTGTATGTATTTAGCATTACCTATTTATTTATTTATTTAGAAGTCTAAAGTCAAGGTACCCATTAATGTCAACACGAGTCAAAACTAGTTTACCTGTTAAAATCTATAATAAGTTTAGTTAAATGTCAAAGGCTGAGAAAAAATCAAAAGAAATTTACGGTGAAATGGTATTTTATACTTAGATCCACGTGACCTCTACCTTGATCGCTTCCCTGCACTTGCAATTAAATATACAACAACAAAAGACTCGATATTTCTTACATTTCCAAGCAGTCGTCGTTTGAAACCTTACTCTGCGACGTCGATCATTCCCGAACGAAATATTTATTCTTCAGAGAAAAAAAGAAAATGCCTCGTTTGAACAGCGAATAGCAAAGGTTATCGAGTTGATACTTTGAATTTGATTTGATTCGATGTCGTTATGTATGTTTGTCCTTAAGACTTTCTGGCGCCGAGTACTTTCTAGAATGCATACGTTAGTTTTAGGCACTATAAAAAAGTATGACGTAATTTATAATTAAAGCCTAGAATTATTCAAATATTTTTTTAGCTATATTTTGCAGTAAATAGTTGTTTTTGATATCGATATACTTTTATACCAATGAACTAAAGTTAATAAAAATATTAATAAAATATTAAGTATATATCACATACATATAAATTTCATACATTATTATATACATAAATGTAAATATTAGCCAATCCGCGCAATTTCGAGTGCCTTTCTCGAAAGTTATATAGCCTATAGCCTTCCTCGATAAATGGGCTATCTAACACTGAAAGAATTTTTCAAATCGGACCAGCGGTTCCTGAGATTAGCGTGTTCAAACAAACAAACTAACAAACAAACTCTTCAGCTTTATATATTAGTATAGATAATATATATATATATATATATATATATATATATATATATATATATATATATATATATATATATATATATGGCATAAGGGTTGTACCCTGACGCTGACACAAGTGCACTCCTGTTCCAAACTTAAACACACTATCACTAGTACTGCAAACAACAATTTAAATTCAACGTCATATTATATTGATTTTCTCTTATTGAGAATGTTTATTTCGTAACGACATTCAACGTCTTCGGTAGTATAGTGGTCAGTATCCCCGCCTGTCACGCGGGAGACCGGGGTTCGATTCCCCGCCGGAGAGAACTTTTTGTTAATGTAGATTTTTGTTACAACTTTTGTTTTCATTTATTATGGTTTTTTGAAATTGTCAACATCTGTATATCAAAGATATTGGAGAGAAACTAATGAAGGTGGTATTTATTAATATAACATAACTCAAGACAGTAAATAGTTTTTGTTTGTGTTCGCTAATCATAAAAGTAACTTAACTGATCGTGATACCTAGTTTAGAATATTATGTATTCTGCAACAACGGCGCGGTCAGTGCCTGGCTGGGTGACCGCTAGCGGAAGCTAGTTTTATTTATTAAAGTTTTTTCAAAGAGAGAAGAAAGAAGTAGAAAAATAATTTATTATAATGTGTATAGTTATCCACTAGTGGCTAACGTGAATTTACTAAAGAGTGGGTGTACTATGACGCATACCATTATAAATTACTAGCTGACCAGCGCAAACTCGTTTGCGTCTCTTATTGCTCGTAGCGTAACAATTTTCCCCCGTGTTTTGAAACATTTTTTATTGGTGCTCCGCTCCTATTGTTCTTAGCGTGATGATATATAGCTTATAGTTTTCCTTGACAAATGTTCTAACCAACACTGAAAGAAATTTTCAAATCGGACCAGCGGTTTCTGAGATTAGCGCATTCAAACAAACAAACAAACAAACTCTTCAGACTTCAGACTTCAGAAGCTCTGTAAACTCTCCAGCTTTATAATATTAAATATAGATTACTCCTTACGTAAAGCCATGGAAGTAGAGTAAAGTTACAACTCTTGCTGCAATAAACAATGCTAACAAAAATTAGCTTACATCGTTCATTCATTGTAAAAGCTCCGCTGCAAAATTCTGGAAGCTTTGTTTACTAGGGCTTGTCTATTGGTAACGTGCACGATAGTGGCGCCATCTCGCAAACGCAACTTTCGAGGCGTCGCCGCGTCATTTATCAAATATCGAATGACAAGTTATTATTTTTCTCCAGCTTTCTCCGCGGCTCCGCTCGCACTTAATAAAAAGTATACTATGATACTTCTAATACCTCCAAGACTATATCTACGAGTAATTTCCAGGCTACGAGTAATTTGTGTGCTTCCTCATGTCTTTAAGACAATAACTTCCAAACATCAGACTATTATTAAGCATTTCTTTAATAAAAAAAGCTCTTAAACACTTTCTGGCTTGACCCGGGAGTCAAACCTGAAATCTATTGATCGTAAGTTTCATACACTAACCGCTAAACCAAAGAGGCAGTTTTCATCTATACTTATAAAATAACAAGTCCTGACTGACGGACTGACTGACTGATTCATCATCGTCGAGCGTAAACTATGATGGTTGGGGCTATGAAATTTTGTGAGTAGGATCGTTTTATTGAGAAGACACCCACTTAGGAAGGAATTTTGGTATTACAGTAGTAATACCAAAATTAAACCCCTATTTCTCCCCCTTAGAAGTATCTAAGGGGGTGAATTAGGGGTTTAACTTTGTATGGAAGTTTGTCATTCTTTAAGTTAGAAACATGAAAATTTATTCAGGTGCTGCTTGGTGATTAAGAAAAAGTAAAGACGTATTTAAGTGTCTGGATATTCTACCCCTAAAGTGGTGAAATAGGGGTTGGAAGTTTTGTATGGAAGTCCGTTATTTTTTAAATTAGTACCATGACACTGATTAAAAATGACTAGATATCTATTTAAGCGTTTCTGCATATTCTACCCCTAAGGGGGAGAAATAGGGGTTTACATTTCGTACATAAGTTGGTCGGGAAATCCGTTATTTTTTAAGTACCATGAAACTTTAATTTTGGGATACTGATAAAAAGTGACTAGATATCTATTTGTACCCCTGAGGGGATTAAATAGGGGTTGACATATTTTCATGGAAGTCCGTAATTTTTGAAGTTAGGAACATGAAACGTTATATTTGGGCTACGTATAATTAAAACCGTTTTAAAATGAGTATTCACCTATAAAAGGATTTCTGGATACTCTATCCCCAAGGGGGTGATATAGGGGTGAAAGTTTGTACGGAAGTTCGTCATGTTTATTGCCATTGACATTTCATATATAGGTTAGTTTGGAAGTCCGTCATTTTTTAATTTAGCAGCCTAAAAACTTTCATTTTTATGATTCTGATTAAAATTGGATAAATAACATTTATGGGGATTCTCTTCCTAAAGGGGTTAAAATATGGGTCGAATGTTTGTTAGAAAGTTCAATAGGCTATAGATAAAAAATAAATAAATAGTTTAATAAAATGAATTAATTATTAACCGACTTCAAAAAAAGGAGGAGGTTTCTGAATTCGACCGTATTGTATATTTTTTTTATTTTTTTATGTGTGTTCGCGGATAACTTCGTCGTTTATCAACCAATTTCTTGATTGATGATTCCCTTTTTAATGGAAAGGAGATGTCCCAACGGTGGTACCATGATAAGGACATCAATATCTGATGATGGCATCCATGAGAAATAGAGTCAAATGTTGAAGTCGGTTTTATTTTTGTTAAAATTGTACTTGTTCATACATACTTTTACACAGTTTTAATTAAATACATATAATCAACTGCCACGTGAGCTAAACCGCGGGCAACAGCTAGTAACAACATATGTATAAAACTAAGTTTGTATATGAAACGATAAAAAATCACTCTTTAAAATTTAGTATCAGAATTGTTTACGAATCAAAATAAATATTGATCAAAAATATTATTGGCGAGAAAAGTAGTAAACATTGAATTTAATGTTTTACACAATAAAGTTCTGAGCGATTGGAGGGAAGATAGATTACTTTATTAAACAATACTGATACAGCTGTGAACGTGACAGGTCGTTACATCACATTGTTATGATAAGCACAATAAACATTGGCAATTGGTCTCAATATTATTGTAACCTAAAACAAATCGAAGCGTTTTTACCTGAAGGAAATTTTTCCAGGCATGTTGGCCTACATAATAAATATTATCTTCTTAAATATATTTGAAGTAAATATTAAGGTGCTCCCACACAGCAGTTATATAATGTTTGAGAATGTTGGTTAACATTTTGTAACAAATTGTAACCAAAGTTATAAAATGTTACTGATATAACATCTCATCATGTAACAAAATGTTGCAAATAATTATAACAGGATAAATCAAACTATAACTTTTGTTGTATAATATCATCCGTTTCTCAGCGGGACGTTAGCAGAAGGGCGCAGGCAAGAGGTTGCTTGCGCGCAGTTTAGGGCATTAAGCAATTAATTTATAATTCAAGTAATTAATTGATTTTTTAATCATTGTGATTAAATAAATTGCAATTGAGTTAATCGCAATTCAACATTTAATCGCATAGATATTACAATATAATTATTTAGATGAATGCACAATGCATATCAAATGTAAATCTAAATAATTGCAATTAACTTTTTAAAATGTTTTATGAAGCAATTAAAACTAACAATTAAGTTATTAGGGAATTTGGTTGAGAACAATGGTCTGAATACTTCCTAAAAGATTAACGTTAGTAGTCCCTTATACACCCTTTAAAAGTAGGTAGGTACCATAGAAATATATTAGACACGTTAGCTTCAGAAACAAGCTCAATCTCGTTCAATGCGCTACAGACTACAGTGGACCTTTCAATGCTGGAGTTGTTTGCTGAAAATAAAAGTCAAACCAGTTATCACTTTCTTCATCGAGCCACTATCAGCTTTCTCGAAAAGCAGACCCATGTAAAACTGATTGTTACAGAATGTTACACGATGTTGTACAACAAGTTCAATCTGTGTGGAGAGCTTGAAATATATAACATGTTGTAGCAAATGTTATAAAAGATTATCGTGTTACACAATGTAACATGTATTATAACGTTATATAAGTGCTGTGTGGGAGCACCTTTACGCTAAGTACTACCCTAAGTACCGGTAAATTGTCGTTGTAGTGACAGATTAGGAAGACGGAGATCGCCACCTCTACGCAGTAAACCTATGAAGTTAAAACTACATAGGTATCGTGAGAGCTGATTAAGGGAGCAAAATAAGCTGAACAATAGCATCTGAAGAGAAAGAAAACCTAAAATAACCATAATACCAAAACGTCTAGCCGGAATGGTATAAAAGGCTAAAACCTTAATAACGAGAGTTATTTTTTATTGGTTTTTCACAATAAAATTTACCAGAAGAATGGAACAGCATGGAAAATTACAGAAAGGGAAACAGAAACCGTAAAAATATAACTTGAACGAGTGTATTGGCGTGGGTGAAAATGATTCATTAAGTAATGACACTGTGAATTAGTCTGATGTCATTCTAATTTGATGATTTATGTTAAATATCATATTAGCTTTAATGGCTCTATTTCCTTGATTTGATTGCGTACCCTCTCGACCTTGATAAAATTCTTAACTAGGTGTGAATTTGGTATTTTAAAACAAACAAATCGTTGCCTAATTTATCAGGCCTCATTTACACCTTTTTTTGCACCTTGCTATATTTACGTAGATATAAAATCGTTAAATTAGGTTATGTCGGTAAGAAAACTGATTATTAGGGTTCCGTAGTTCACGTATCGAAATCCTTAAGGTTTCGCCATGTCTGCCTGTCCGTTCATCCTCGGCTTACCTTCCAAACGTTTAAAACTAGAAAGATAAAACTTTGCCTAGATATGTGTACTTACCACTTCAACAAAGTGCTTAAACAAAATCACAAAAAAATATTTTATAGTGTTCCTCGCCTACACGTAAAGTGAAGATGATTTTCTTTATCGTGTCTACCCCTATAATAGGATATCATTATACAGGTATTTTAAAAAGACTTGGTTGACTTGATAAGGTTGCTAAGATGTTTTTTTTATTTACTACTTTGTTTTTGCGATATTCAAATTTTAAAGCACATTTCTTTGTTGAGACAGCGTCTCCCACCCAGCTCGTCCTAAAATTAAATGACGAAACCTTTTTAAAAAATACTGACGGTAGTCAATGTAATGTTGTTATTTAAAGAGTTATAGATAGCTACCTTGAAAATTACGCTTACTTAGAAAACATCGTACAAAATAACGAAAATAATAAAACTGAAATCACAAATTCCGTTTCGTTACAACGGAATCATTATGTGTGGCCTGACACGCACTTGTTCGGTTTTTTCTTTCTATTATAATTATAATTATGATTATATTTAATTTAATCATAGCCCAGTTGCACTCGGTGATTAGAAACAATCACCGAAGGTAGGCAACGACGTCGCGGTCAGTACCTAGATGGGTGACCGCTAGTGGCATGTTACCATGAGCGTCTCCGTGATTCGGAGGTTATGTTAAGCAGTTGGCTGTTATCGTATTATAACAGTCGTAAAGCTTAGTTTGATGCCTTTGGGCGGCTTGAAAACATCCCACGGCATGATTACGTAGCCACAACGGCTTCTTGTCAGTCTCCAACCAGGTGAGGCATAGCCTTTGTATTCTTCTGAGAAGAGACCAGAGCCCAGCAGTGGGACTTTATGGGTGGTTGATGAATCTAACGTTACTGTATTTGCTCCGTGGTTACAAATATGTACTAAATTTTAGCTAAAAGGTAAATGTAGTATAAGTAATAATATATATTTTTACACTTTATTTTATACTACTTCAGATAGAAATGTGTGTATTTATTTTTATAGATATTATATTTATATGTATCTATATTATATTTTATTTTATTTATATTTACTTTTATATTTATCTTTACAATACTTATTTATTAAGAAACGATTTTCATGTATTTATGACACACAAATTCTTGAGTTAATCTGACTTTACTGAAAGATTTCATCTTTCACAGGGCAAAGTGTACTTATGTGAAACTCGTTACCAGAAGCCGTAAGCCAGTCGGTGAGTACTTTTGAAAAATTCGTCATAAATCATTACTCATGTATGTGATATACGTAAATATTGTTTTTTTTTTTTATTATTTCGATAAACCTACGAAACACGTCGTAAATACACTGCGCTTGGGGTTTTATTCAATGCCAAGTCGGCTAAAAGGATTTCTTTGATATTTGGCATAGAGATTTCTGTCTGGAATAACATTTCATTCACTGGAGACTGAGTTTAGGTAGAATCTGACTCTCTCACACAGTCTCCGTGATTGGTTGGTGAAATTTGCAATAGATGAGAAGTATGCTGTATTTCTCATCTAGTGTAAATTACACCAACCAATTAGAAGCTTGCGTGAGAGAGACAGCCTCTACCTGGGCTCAGTCTCTCTCTCTCTCTCTACTCCGATCACGCTTTCCGCTCCTTCGGCATTCCCTCCATATATTTTATGCTCTAAGTAACATTTCTTTACATGGAAAACACTTATTGACAAAATAGACAGCAATGCAAGTGATGTGACGGATGAAATCTAGAAAAAATATTTTAAGGTATAAAATTTCATAGTATGATTATTATATGATAATAAGTGGTTGCTAACTTTCAGCCGAGCATAGTAAAAACAGAAATTGATTTAAAACCTTATCAGAACACGAACAACAGATAAGTCGATAACACTGTTCACCCCTTAAAACGATTCCGAATACTCTATTCTTACTACATGAAAAAAATTATAAAGAAAAACTTTTTGAGGACTACGTGATGTCACTACAAAAGGCCATAAACGGAAGATAAAAGCATATAAATTTAGGTAGGCAATTCACCACTTGCACAAGTATTTTTTTATCTGTTTGTCTTTGGGGTTTTTGAGGTTAAAGCGGAAAAACTTGTCTGATACACTTAATTTAAGGTTTTATCGGTCAAGACTATGAACGGTGTGACGATGAGCAAATTAGCAGATGAGCAAAGAAAGCTATATTTACACCAAACTAGTAATTATAATAAACTAGTTCAAAATTATATAAAATTAATTGTAGTAGTTGTAGCAAAATGACTGAGACGTTAGACTTGTGGTTGTGAGTTCAATCAAATCCAACTCGATACATATCAACGAACCTTATTCATAACTCAGTTGAAGACGTTAGCTAGCAGGAACAGTAATGATGTGTAAAATACTTTAAAATATTTAAAAACTACTGTATAATGCTTAAAAAGTAAGATACTTTAATCTTCTTATAAAATTAAACAGTTCGCCAAAAGAAGTAAAGATTACAGTGAGCCCATGTTGAGATGACATGCGCTCAACACGCGGTTCGCTAACGCGTGTTTACAACTACATATAATTCTAGGTTAGATAGATAATATAGCTCTAGGAGTACACATACTAACGCGCGGTTTTACTTGTAGTTGTTAAAGCGCGTTAGCAAAACGCGATTTGAGCGCTCGTCATCTGAACATGGCCTAAATCATCCGCTTGTGATGTAAAACAAATTAATCCCACCAAAAACATTTTTATGTAAAATGTTGCCTAGACGACTGCGTATGGTTAAAAATGTGAAAAATATATCAGATATCATGGTAGAGTCAACTTAGTAAAAATGTTAAAGATCAACGTAAAATGACAGTATTCGTGCTGTCGTGTTTCGTTGGTGAGTGCGAGAATGGAGGTCCAATGATTCAGAAGCATCACTAGGCCACCATAGTGTGCTGCTGCTGCAGCACCATGCTACATTGTTGCATTGTCTGCATTCGTCTGGAGTAAAGTTGTACTCAATTACGCTTTGGGTAAATAACATCACGGCACCCCCTACCACCCTGGTCGAGGACTTCTGCAACGTCAGGGGATTACATAGTAATCTTGATGGTGTCAATGCCAGCATTGCTCTTTTTGATCGAGACGCAGATATTGTCTCCAATGGACATATCCTATCTCAGCTACCCTAGGTACGAACTGGAACATTTCTTTAAGTCTAAAACCGGAGTGTGCGTGTACGTCAGAGACGATATTAGCTCTCGTCGCCTCAGCAGCATTGAAGGTGTTGAATTTTCCATCTTGTGGCTCAGTGTAGACAGCGACGCGCAGCCCCGCGTCTATGCGTGCCTCTACAGGTCTCATAGTGGTGATGCCAAAACTGACCGACTCATGGAGTACATCCAAATGGCTACAGACCTCGTGCAGCAGCAGATCCCCTCCGCAGAGATCATCACACTTGGCGATTTTAACGCTTACCATGCCAGCTGGCTCAGCTCCAGTAAAACAGATCATGCGTAGAGAATTGTTCACAAAAGCACAAGTTTGCGCGTTCACCGCTAAAAAACTGCTGTGGTTCGTATGTCCTCGTTTTGAAGACAATCCCCTATCTGCCTCTACCAATACTGGAATACTTGGATTCGACGTATCGAGTGATGTTCAGTTTCGTGGTCATTTGGTGGGTAAGACCAAATTGGCCTCGAAGAAGCTTGGTGTGCTCAACAGATCGAGACAGTATTTCATTCCGGCCCACCGCCTTGTGCTTTATAAGGTGCAAGTTCGGCCTGACATAGAATACTGTCCCTATCTTTGGACGGGGGCACCCCAATACCAGCTCCTCCCTTTGGACCGCTCTCTTTTACCCGGCAATGCACTTTTGATGCCTCTGGTGTTGCGGGCGTCAATGGGCGGCGGTAATCGCTTACCATCAGGCGATACGTCTGCCCGTTTGCCGCTTTATCATAAAAAAACTTCCATTCTTAGGAGAGGCCTATATCAGTAGTGGACTATTAAAGGCTGTTGATGTGTGTGATGACAGCATAGGAAGAGTGTGCTACTTTTATATTCAGTAAAAACGACTAACCTAATTACCTTTCAATTATCTTTTACTTTCATGCTGCATGCTTCATGTTGCTTATTAACTTACAAACAAAACATTCTTTAGGAACACAGTTTTTCAAATTTGAAAAGTATTAATTAGTTTTTGAAACAAAATCCAAAAACTTATTCCTTTTTGTGTTTTTAGTTTATTGTTAATAACTTTTGCAATTTGAACTTCATTTTTTTTTCAAAATCATCTAAATGCCATTCCCAATCGAATGAAACCTCAATCCGAATTTTTCGAGACCGCTGAAAAAAGTTGACCAAAAAAGCACTTCTTGAGTAGACTAACTGTGCGATAACATTATACAATTTTTGTCCTAAAATATCAGCTCCCTAGCAAAAGACATTTAACATTGTTGAAATATTTAACATCATCGCGATTCTTTTTTCTTCTTAAAGAAGGTATACAAAATTATAATAAGTACTTTTTAAAACTTAGTGTATAATATATATCTCCTAAATATAATAATAGTATCTACATTTTCAAATAAATGTAGGTAGTAGGATTACAATTATGAGGAGCACATTAAAGATCGATGTTTATTTCTCTATTTTTGTCAATTGCTATCTTACACTACGTCGATACAAAATCGATTATATAATTAGAGTACTGTAAATCAGTACTGTTCATTAATATTCTGCTTCCAGAAAAGTCTAAATGTGAACTGACACGTAAGTATTCTTAAATCACGATTATTTTTGCCAAATACGTTTATCAATTTGCAGAAAAATGTAGTAAAATGAAATAAAGACAAAAATGTATGATGTATCACGATATATGATCCTCTGTAAACTATGATCTGTCTGATTATAATACGCTTTAAGAGAGTTTATAACCGTAAATTTATTACTACCTGAAGGTTTTCTTTAAACAACTAAAATATGGTATTTTAAGAATATAATAGGGAAAAGAAAATGTACAGTACATTGTTCCCATACGGCCGTAGTAGAGTTTTAAAGAAACTATAAAATGTTAGGTAAAGTGAAATCACGCTGCGGCACCCCGGCAGTAATCGTCACATGGAGCGCTCGTAAAACCCATTTGCACAAACCAGAAAAATCGGGTCGCGTCGCGTAATTACAATTTCCTATCTAAACTCATCAGCGCGCCAGGCTTAGTAGTATCTAGTTTACAATAGACACCAACATTGTATAGCAACAGTGTCCAGTAATAAGTATAAAACACACATTACTAGCTTTAAAAAGAGACTCACTGACTGCCCTGCCCGTATGCAAAAATTTATGATTATGTTATCGGTTACGTATTACGTAGTCAAAATATCAAAGTCTAAATCTCATTCATTATGTTCTTACTTACTAACCTATTATAAAACAAGAAATTCTAACAGATACAGTTAGTCAATGATTATATCCAAAGAAAGAAAAACATGAATATTATTAATAATCCATTGGACTTTGGGGTTTAGCGGTGGCTAAATTCATCTAAAATCAAAGGTGAGACAATTAGATTGAACTTCTTTTTTAAAAAAGTTTTACTGGGTTTTACGCATATATCGATAAATAGAAATTAAATTAGGTATAAAATTTAAAAACCTCGATTTAGTGTAAAACATCACACTTTACTTGATTCAAACGATTTTCACGACCTAAACAGTTAGCCTTTAGGCAGCAAATACTTTAAGACTTTGGGTACTCTTTTAATGACCAGATAATAAAAATTTCAGTGCGTGTACTATAAATTGGCACAAGCCTTTATTGACAATAATAGTAAAAGAGAGGATAGTTGGAATAATAGAAATAAGAATAATTTATTTTTATTATTTAGTCTGCCTCAATGGTCTATGCCTTAATGGTGGTTAGCGCAAGCGACTGCCGATCAAGAGGTGTCTGGTTCGAATCCCGGATCGGACTGCTGTTTGGCTTTATTTATAATAAATTCTTAACTACTGAGCTACTAGCCCAGAGTATGGGAGATGGCGGTGTTGCCTCGAAGAGAACATTATGCCGTCGGTCCCGGTTGTCATGAAAACCTATGATAATCGTTATTGGGAAGTCAGTACCCTCAAAATACTGACAACTAGTTAAACCTTCGAATTCAGTTCACCTTCAGGGTTGCAGAGGTTCCATGGCAGTCGCTTCATGAAAAACTGATAAATTGATGACAAATTAATCTTGGAAATAATAAGGGCTAGGAAGATTATATTTAGTTTGTACAATTTTTCATGGTTACATAATGTATTCTAAAGCATTTTAAATATGTAAAGAAAATTCGTTGGTGACCGTACTAGCAAAATTGTGCTATAGTCGCCAATTCCTTCCACCCCAAGATTGTTTCAAAAATCTTTCATTGTGTAGGCACATTAACAAAATAGAGAAAAATAACTAAAATACATATAAAGGTGTTTGTTTTGTCTTCTTCAATATATTTAAGATTCTATAATATTTAAAAAACATAGAAAACTGTTACCACTCGAGTTCAATATAGATGAGCTGAAATAATTGACCACTGAATTACTGTGAGGTGTGAGTGATACTTGGTTTTACATAATACGCTGTATTTTCCAAGGTTTGTAGGTAGAAGATTTATAGAGTAACTAGCTGTTGCCCGCGGCTTTGCTCGCGTGGAAGTTGATAATATGTATTTACTTAAAACTGTGTAAAAGTATGTATCAGTACTTTATTCATGTTTTTGAACGTATTTTTTTATTTTTGATGAATAGCCCATTTAAAAGAACTTTCATACAAAGATTTGACTCATATTTCATCCCCTTTAGGAACAGAATTCGCATAAATGCTGATATAAGTATTCATCTATTTCGAAAAATGACGGATGCCAGACTAACCTATGTACTAAATGTCAACCCCTATTTCACCCCTTAGGGATAGAATATTCAGAAACGCTGCAATACGTATTTACTCATTTTTAATTAGCAACCCAAAAGTAAAGTTTCACCTTTCTTATTTCTATGTATTCTTAAATATGACGGATTTTCATAAAAAAATTCAACCCCAATTTCACCCCCTTAGGGGTTAAATATGCAGAAACTCTAAATAGATATCTAGTCATTTTTAATCAATAGCCCAAAATTAAAGTTTTTTCGCACTAATTTAAAAAATAACGGACTTCCATACAAACTTTCAACCCCTATTTCACCCCTTTAGGGGTAGAGTATCCAGAAACGCTTAAATACGTCTTTACCCTTTTTTAATCAGTAGTACATGAATAAAGTTTCATGGTTCTAACTTTAAAAATGACAAACTTTCATACAAATTTCCACCCCTATTTCACCCCTTAGGGGTAGAATATCCAGAAACGCTTACATACGTATCTACTAATTTTTAATTTGTAGCTCAAAAACAAAGTTTCATGTTTGTAACTTCAAAAATGGCGAACTTACGTACAAACTTTCAATCCCTTTTTCATCCCCTTAGGGGTAGAATATCCAGAAACGCTTAAATACGTATCTACTCTTTTTTAATCAGTAGTACATGAATAAAGTTTCATGGTTCTAACTTAAAAAATGACAAACTTAAATAGAAACTTTCAACCCCTATTTCACCCCTTAGGGGTATAATATCCAGAAACGCTTACATATGTATCTACTCATATTTAATTTGTAGCCCAAAAACAAAGTTTCATGTTTGTAACTTCAAAAATGGCGAACTTACGTACAAACTTTCAACCCCTTTTTCATCCCCTTAGGGGTAGAATATCCAGAAACGCTTAAATACGTATCCACTCACTTTTAATCAGTAGCCCAAAAATAAAGTTTCATGTTTGCTACTTCAAAAATAAACGAACTTTCGTATAAACTTTCAACCCCTAGTTCACACCCTTAGGGGTAGAATATCCAGAAACGCTTAAATACGTGTCTTTTCATTTGAAATCAGTAGCCCAAAAATAAAGTTTCATGCTTCTTACTTAAAAAAAGACGAACTTCCATACAAACTTTCAACCCCTATTTCACTCCCTTAGGGGTAGAATATCCAGAAACGCTTAAATACGTATCTACTGTTTTTTAATCAGTAGCGCATAAATAAAGTTTCATGTTTCTAACTTAAAATATGACGAACTTCCATACAAACTTTCAACCCCTATTTCACCCCCTTAGGGGTAGAATACCCAGAAACGCTCAAATACGTCTCTACTCTTTTTAAATCAGTAACACATAAATAAAGTTTCATGTTTCAGACTTAAAAAATGACGGACTTCCAGACTAACCTATGTACGAAATGTCATCCCCTATTTCACCCCTTAGGGGTCGAAATTTCAAAAACGCTAGAACAAATGTTTTATTATTTTTTATCAAGTGCTTAAATATAAAGCTTCATGGTTTTATCTTTAAAAATTATGAAATCCCATACAACTTTCCCCCCCCCCCCCCCCTTTTAACCCCTTACAACCCCTTTTTCGCGATAAAAAGTAGCCTATGTTTTATCTCGGGGTCTAGAATATATGTATACCAAATTTCATTCAAATCCGTTCAGTAGTTTTGGCGTGAAAGAGTAGCAGACAGACAGACAGACAGACAGACAGAGTTACTTTCGCATTTATAATATTAGTTAGGATTTACTAATATTATGGAGTATTCATCGGTATGGAGGATCCTCAACACAAATTTGCTTGAAATAATTTTACCTACGAGACTAAGAGCTTCAGAACCACTTGAGTTTTAAGTGTGCGCAATCTGGTCCAGCCATTACCGATTGTGTGATGAACTGACTGCAATATTCGTTCTGTGGATATTGAAAAATGCTCCTTATTGGGCATAGTCCCACAAAGTAGCTTTATCATTCATATGGAGTGCTTTGAACCAGTATTATCTTTTTTGTATTTATTTATTTAAATGAAAATTATATTTCACAGAAAAAATTATAGCGTTATGTACTGTTTAAATTAAGAAATTGAAATAAAATATGACACTGCCCGTGGCTACTACTGGCCACTGGTAACCGTAGTTGCTGGGTCCAGTGGCGGCAATCGGATACAATCACCGGTCGTTACTTCTGGCCACAATTCGTCGCTTGTTTTCGGTCAATTGTAAGGGAATTTGTTAATGGTGCTTATGACTTTAACAGTTTCCAGTTACTGACACCGAACATTTTGATCGTCGAATGCCCAGGGAGTGGATGCTTTCATACTGGTTCTAAAGAAATTAAATATTCATCGCTAGGTTGTATCTGCCACAAGATACAAAAGTGTCCACGTTTGCGCCCTGCCTAAATGAAATAGCGCGATTACTTTAGTAGGGTGTGATGATATAATAAAATAAAATATATAGATTGCAGAGTGAGATTCTTGCACAAACGAATGTGATAAAGTCGGTGGAAACTAGATGTGTAAATGGTGGATGGCTCTTATAATGATACTAGCTGACCCACGCAACCTTGTTTATATCTTCTATTGCCCGTAGTGTAATAATTTTCTCCCGTTTTTGTAACATTCTCCATTGGTATTCCGTGATGATATATATATCAAGAAATTGAGAGAGATTAAGAGGAAGGCTATAGCCTATAGCCTTCCTCGATAAATATGCTATCTAACACTAAAATATTTTTTCTAATAGCACCAGTTCAATCTACAATCTTGCCATTAACTCATCAATGGTCTGGCTTTCTGCAGGGACAAATTCACATGCAGCAATAAAATACTTTTATTATTTCTCGGGCATAAGACATTAACACTTTTGCAATAACCATTTTATTCGAGATGACCTCTCCCAATGTCTTATTTTTGATCTCACTTCTTCAATATTTGAGTAAAAAATTGATATATCAGTCTCTCATTTTAAGTTAAAAAACTTTTGTTATTCTAAATGCAATGTTGTTGCCGACTTCTTTCCGAAACCGCTTTTAAGTTTAGCCCACATTTCAGCTGAAGTTGTGCAGGATAGAAAATGAGTCAATATTTATTGCTCCACTACTCTCCTGATAATCTATCTAGCTAGCTTTTTGCTTTGTAGTCCTTATCTATTTACTTAGTACTTATGAATATATAAAATAATAAGTCAGGTAAATATGTTGATGACAAAATTTTTACCTGACTTCTTCTCTGACATGATTGCTTGATTTATACTTTTTCTTGATCTGCAAACTCTGGGCCCATAACCAGTGATGATATATAGGTTACAGAGTGAGGTTTTTGCACAGTGGAATGTGGTAAGCTCGGTGGAAAGTAGATAAAAATTAAACAGTGATTTAACTTTTGGCTCTTGATTCTGACTCTAAAATGACATTCTTCAGAAAAACAGACAAAAGACAATATAGACCGACTTACCATAGATATCTTTTTTTATAAAAATTGGCTACACATCACACAGGGCTTTCAAACATAGCATTATGATTTGTGTATGAGTGACACCGACCAGCTGTTACATTAAAATGTATTTGTAGCATCATCTTAAATATATCCGTCACTCACACATGAATTCAGTTCATCCTAGATTCAGTAGATCGAGCTCTCCTGATTGATTCGTTTTCTATAACGCCAAATCCTATTTGCACATAATATTTTCTATTTTAAAAAGTTAATGCGTCGATACTGTCACGTATCATTGAGGACTAATGTAAATCCCTAAGAATGTATGATTCATAAATCGCATCAGTGTCATTCGCATATTGTCTGATTGTATGCAAAGAGCGTATTCAGAAGGCATACAGGCTAGGCATTAATGACTCGAATAACATACATCACAAATTACTTCTTGTGTACTTCTGAACTGCTGAATGTAAGAATGTTTTTTACTATTATTTTTTTTTTATCAATATTAATGAGAAGTATATGGCGCTTATTATTTTTCCGAGAAATTTCCTTTACTTACCATTAATGCGTGGAAAGAGCTCATGCCTAGAAAAAACGCTTGATCAGTTAAGGACGCGTTTGCAAATTTGATAGATATAGATTCGAATTATACGTTGACACAAGTTACACAAACAAGTGCAAGTCGGATAGCGGCGGAAATGAATGTCAACTTGCCTAAATTGATATTTTGAAAGTTTTTTATATTTTGTCATTTCTATGTAATAGGTACTCACCTCCGGACTTGCTGTAGTGACCTGAGTGTACTACGGTGACTGCTTATGGAACTCCTCGACGAGAGAACTAGATGTGCCGGGTTTGGGCTCGTTTTGTTAGTTATGATGAGACCTTACCTCCGGACTTGCTGGAGTGACCTGAAGGTGTACTTCAGTGACTGCTCATGCAACTCCTAGACGAGTTGACATAGACTTACCGAGTTTGGGCTCGTTTTGTTAGTTATGATGAGACCTTACCTCCGGACTAGATAGATCGACCTGAAGGTGTACTTCTGTGACAGCTTATGGAACTCCTAAACGAGTAGAACGAGGTGTGCCGAGTTTGGGCTCGTTTTGTTAGTTATGATGAGACCTTACCTCCGAACTAGATGGAGTGACCTGAAGATGTACTTCGGTGACTGCTTATGGAACTCCTTGACGAGTAGAACTAGGTGTGCCGAGTTTGGGCTCGTGTTGTTAGTTTTGATGAGACCTTACCCAAAATCGGTAAGACTATGTCAACTCGTCTAGGAGTTCCACTAGCAGTCACCGAAGTACACCTTCAGGTCACTCCATGTAGTCCGGAGGTAAGGTCTCATCATAACTAACAAAATGAGCCCAAACTGAGTAAGACTATGTCAACTCGTCTAGGAGTTCCACTAGCAGTCACCGAAGTTCACCTTCAGATCACTCCACCTAAGCTGCAGGTAAGGTCTCATCATAACCAACAAAATGAGCCCAAACTCAGTAAGACTATGTCAACTCGTCTAGGAGTTCGCCAAGCAGTCACCAAAGTACAACTTCAGGTCACTCCACCTAAACCGGAGGTAAGGTCTCATCATAACTAACAAAATGAGCCCAAACTCGGTAAGACTGTGTCAACTCGTCTAGGAGTTCCAAAAGCAGTTACCGAAGTACACGTTCAGATCACTCCACCTAAGCCGGAGGTAAGGTCTCATCATAACTAACAAAACGAGCCCAAACTCAGTAAGACTATGTCAACTCATCTAGGAGTTCCACTAGCAGTCACCGAAGTACACCTTCAGATCACTCCATATAATCCGGAGGTAAGGTCTCATCATAACTAACAAAATGAACCCAAACTCGGTAAGACTATGTCCACTCGTCTAGGAGTTCCAGAAGCAGTCACCAAAGCACACCTTCAGGTCACTCCACCTAAGCCGCAGGTAAGGTCTCATCATAACTAACAAAATGAGCCTAAACTCGGTAAGACTTTGTCAACTCGTCTAGGAGTTCCAGAAGCAGTCACCAAAGTACACCTTCAGATCACTCCACCTAAGCCGCAGGTAAGGTCTCATCATTACTAACAAAATGAGCCCAAACTCGGTAAGACTATGTCAACTCGTCTAGAAGTTCCAGAAGCAGTCACCAAAGTACACCTTCAGATCACTGCACCTAAATAGGAGGTAATGTCTCATCAAAATGAGCCCGAACTCGCACAATACTACTTAGTTTTAGCAAACTAAAATATTCTTATAAAAATCTGTAAATAGAAGAAACCTCCTTCTTTTTTTGAAGTCGGTTAAAAATAATCTTACCTTGTCAAGTATCAACCTATTCTGGTTTATCGAATATATTGAATTTGTAGAGCGATCTTTTCAACAAGAGCTAATACAAACAGGCGACACAGTGTCCACTCATGACGGCGGCCGAGCGCAGACTGAGATTACGAAATTTTTACGCAATAAATCAAGAGAGGTTCAAAAAAATAAAATAACCCTTATTGCAATCGACTACGATTCATCCGTAATAGCAAAATATGAGAAAATATAAGCTCCGGTTGTTATTTTTTCTGCGACTTTCTGTGACACTTTAATACTATTTTTTTTCCTCGGATTTATAATTGACTATATATGCCTCCTTACATTATTTTTAGAAATTATAAAATAGGTTGATTGTAGAACAAAAATGTACCAAAACTCAACCCGATATCGTAAATACTGTGGAAAATGGTTACGGAAGATCGTTTTTACAATATTAAAAAATACAATTTCCAAAAAAATTGTCCCTCGGATTTGAAGATAAAGAACTAATCTATAAGTGTTAGTACTTTGTAATATTCAATTTGTTTAGTTTAGTTACAAATTGTACCGAAAAAAAGCATAATTTTGTATGAATCGTAAACGCGCCCTTAATATAATTTCATTTGTCTTTTCATAAAGTTAAATATACATTAGAAATGCTCTCACTAACCGTAATTCTTGTATGTACATTACTTAAATACAAAGCATAAAAGCGCTTTAGTTTTACTCAATTACTAATATTTCGTAGGAAACAATTTTGTTAAACAAAAACATTAAAGAGAATCATTTGTTTCTGAGAAGATGCTATCGTTCATAATGACTGTTAAATTTTTTATGGACCAAAGTTATGATATATTGTTCAAAGTAGCGCGTTCCTTTATACGTAAATCACTTTTAATAGCTTCATCAGTTTATACACAGAAATCAGTACAAAGGTTTCGAAGACATAATAAGAGTTGTCTACTTATATTAATAGTAGCCAAATAAAATGAATGTTGATGCTTGTTGGTGGATGCTACTGCATCATTGGGATCTGGTCACACACTCACCAGCGAAACACGACATGACGAATGCTGTAATTTTAAGTTGGTCTTCTGTATAAAGTTAAAATTATTTCAAACTATAATACCTGTGTGTAAACTGAACCTTTATGACATTAATAAGTTATACAATAACCCCCGCCTGTAATCATGTTAAAATGTGTACACAAGTAAAATTGCTTATTTCATAACTTTGCACGAGTATACTTGAAACGAAATTAGTAAAAACTTAATAAGCGTGTAGTATTTAAACATGCTTCGGCATGCATGGGCCGGGTCGACCGGACTGATACCACGGCCTCACAGAAAACCGGTGTGAAATAGCGCTTGCGCTGTGATTCACCGAGTGAGTGAGGATACCGGAGGCCCACACCCTAACGCTCCCCCCATGCCCCAAAGGCCGGCAACGCACTTGTTACGCCTCTGGTGTTGCGGGTGTCCATGGGCGGCAGTAATCGCTTACGAACAGGAGATACGATCGTTTGCCCCATATTCCATTAAAAAAAGTCAAGTGACATTATTACACACGTAAATCAGTTGAAATGAAGCGACAAATAGATAATATAATATTTTAGAATGACAGCTGCCGGTCTTGGAATATTCCTGTGTTGCTGGGGACTTTTCAAACGTATACACAAAGATCACCCAGACTCGAAACAATAAATTTTCGTCAAAATCATGTGCATCTTACATGTATTATCTTATGTACCTATCTTGTTATTGTGCGTTATCTTACATGAATTAATTCAACAGAAAACATAAGTTCTCTTCAATAGCATTCCTATATATTTTATCGCGTCTTATCAAACTACTTCATCATATTGGTATACTATTAAATATGGGGATGTTTTTGACAATTAATATCTATAAGTATACAAATAGAAAAAAAAAAACAAAAGAAAATGAAAAGTTTGACTTTGCCACGCTCTTTGACGACCAGTTGACGATTTTAAGTGTTAAACATTTGTAATGTAAATGGTCCCATGCATGTCTAGATAAATAAAAGTGAATTGCCGAAATGTGTGTACGCGCATAACTTCCGATCGGCTGCACCAAATTAAATAATTCGTTTTTTAAAGTTAAAGTGTTCGTTATTGTTAGGACAAAGCTTGTATACAAGAAAAATTAAAAGAAAACGGTATAAGTAATTTTTTTTACCGCGACTTTACACTGCCTATGTTTTGCACTAATATGTTCGCATGCTTAATTTAAATGAAATGTAGTACATTCTCGAGATAAACATCTATATACTTGGTTACATTTAACATGCATAATTTGTACTACTTCTACTGCCAAACTGTTTTAGATACGTAAATATAGATTCTAATTTATAAGTTTACTATAGTAATTTGACGAACCACCTTCTATGGATATTTAAGATGCAGTTTCAAAGTTATAAATTGAATGTTGCTGGTATCATTGCGATAATTACGAGAAATCCCTCGACTCTCTAAGATTTCATTATGAATGACCTAGGTAATCAATTTTCCGCCGCAAACTCAACGTCATAAATCGCCAATTTTAAAGTTGCGACAAAGAAGGAGGTGCTAAACAATTTACTTCTTGTTAAGGCTAATGATGATTTAGTGGTGGCCAAGTCACTGGTAGTCTGCGAGTGCTACATTATTACGTAAGAATATTGTCATACTTCATTGATTTATTGTTGTGTAAATAATATTTATCTAGATTAATTCATTTAGTGTAATGAATGGGACCATTTACATGAGAAATGTTAACACTTAAAAAGTAAAAACCAAAATCCAACTACGAAAATGTTTTACACAGACATTACTAAGTTTAGAAGCCGTAGTCAATGTAGTGTAATGTACCATAGTCCATAACACTTTAACAATGCGTGACTACGGCTTTTGAAACTTGTTTCATGCTTCTTCAGCCAGCATGCTTTTTTTTTTTTATTTAAAATGTTTTGGTGTTTCTATAATATTAATTTCTTTGCAAAGTATATTTTAAATAGGTACCATAGAAATACCACACTTATCGAATAAATACAGACAAATTCGAGCAGTTTCGTTGGTGAGTGCGAGACCGGAGGCCCAATGATGCAGGAGCGTCACTAGCCCTCCGTGGTGTGGATCTTCATGCTGCATTGTTGCAGTATAGTGACCACCACTCTTAGATTCTGCTTAGGCTTTCCATCAGGCAGGGTAAAGTCATTTTGACAGGGCCAAATATAAAAAAAAAACATACATACATTCATAGCCTGTCAAAATCATAATTCTCCTTTGGCTTTAGGGTAAAAATGGTCAACTGGTGGTCCAAGAACGTGGTAAAGTCAAACTTTTCATGTTCTGTGTGTTGTGTGTGTGTTCTTTTGTTTTTCATCTAAAAAATGAAGTATAAGATTTTACTTCTTTAAATACTTTTGCTAGAAAAGACTGCATTTGTGTAGTTATATGAGCCTATTGATTTTTATAAACCTTAATTTTAAATAATTTTAATTACATACCTAACTACATGAATGTTTTTCTTTTTTTCTTTTCTTTTTTATGGTATTGTTTTTGTGAATTTAACCAGAGCCTTCCTCAATAACTGGACTATCTAACAATGAAATAATTTTTGAAATCAGATCAGTACTTCCGAGGATTACACCGTATACCGTCACAAACTATACCTCTTTATAGATCTTGTTAATAAATGATGTCAAAGGCATTAGAGTTTTTTCTTAATTTATTACACCTAATAGCAGACTTAATATAACTTTTAGCTGATCCGGCGAACTTTGTATCGCCATATATTTTTTTCTGAATATGTTAAAAATTTCCGAAATACCTGTTATAGTATTTATGGCCTCTTCAGCTTCCCACTGTATACTACCCAGTCGCAGATGAAAACTTACATTTCCGGTCTTTTTATTTTTTCTACTCGTATATAAACCTTGTCCTGACAATGATAAACATATAACATACATATTACTATCCAATTTGGTGCAGTAGATCGGTAGTTATGTACAGACATTTCGGTGATTCATTTTTATTTACATAGATAAAATAAACTATTTCAGTAAATTACTAATTTTAGTAGTTATCAAAGTGTGTCTTCTTTAGTTTACATTTATTACATATTCCTAATACCATACATAATACATATTCATATGTAATAAGTAATAAGCCTGAAGCATTACAAACATAGGAGTGATATTATTTTATCCAGGGACATCTACTTCCCACCTCGCAAGTTAATTGCATTACACTTTACTACCCTGTTCACTTAATGAATTGAACAAAAACAATACTACTACTGAACATGCATAAATATCATTATAACATATTTAGATGTAAGCAGCTATAATGTACTGTCTCTAGAGAGAGGGTTTTTCTCTAGAGAAGTGGAGTTTTTTATTACAATTATATGTATCGACATTATTTTAATATTCTTGCAAACATATTTTTGATAATCGGGACTAGTCTATCAATCGAGTATTTAGTAATGCTATTGTTAATCTCGAATGGGCAAGAAACTAGGTTCAATAAACTCGCAGAACAAATAACTATGTGATGAGCACAATGGTTTGTTTTATGCCCGGATATTCTTTCTTAAAAATATGTATGTAATTAAATTATCTAAGCAGAAAGTGAAATCGATTTAGAATTAGGCCACCTCTTATCATTTCTCTGTAATAATGTTACCAAGTCTCTTTATATCTATGGAATCCTCTGAGCAAATAATTGTTGAGCGCTTAGGAAATAGAGCTCACAACTTAATTATCAAGCAGAATCCATGAATGAATCGTTATGAAGATCATTATTCAGACACTAAATGTGCAAATGTGTTGACCGTGGCCCGATGAATAGCAGAATCATTTCATTTTTAAAGTCGTAATAATACTATCGAAATACATTACAGGTGGCAACCATTATAAGTGGCAAACACAAAATTATGCATGTTTGGCAGAATTCCAAGTTCCGCTACTGCATCCCAGCCTTAAAACCCAATATCGGTCCTTATTATATATCTACACATGAACCGAGATAGCCGTGAATCTATGAATAGGATTTGAATATTTAACTGAAAATACCTAGTGAAGGCCACGGGAAGTCGTTTGATGCGAGCAGCATAGGACCAGCTGTTTTGAAATCCTTGGGGGAGGCTTATGTCAAAACCGCAAACCCTAGTAAGGTGACGGCTCCTGGGGTGCCCAGTGAGGGCAATGCATCTTGGTTAAATTGTGAAACCAATCTGTGACCTTATTGCAGTGTTTACTTATTTCTCATTTGTTTCATCTAATATTTTCCCATTCACTGTACACACAACGACTGAAACTGAAATTAATGAAACCGATGATGGTTTAAAATAATAAAAAATAAGGTCCTAAAGTACAGTTTTCTTCTAACAGCACGTGGATTACGTAAACTAGCAATGTTTTCATTCCTAGTAAACCCTTTTTTTCTTCTTCTATGAACATGCTTTTGTTTTTTTTACTTAAACAAGTTTTAATAGTTTTTAATATACGATTTTGCTAACAAAGACAAAATATTTAGATAACTAGGATAATACAGCGAACATCTCTTAGGTCACTCTCTAGCCAATGGTTCTCCAGTTACTAATATAACAGGGCTTACTAAACAGTCTGTGGTTAAATAGCATATTCATCAAGTCGAATATTTTGTTTGTCGATCAGGCATTAGGTATATTTCTATTTAATCAACAGCTTCTATGAACTAAATTAAAATTTTCAGATTGTTTTAAACTTAATCAAAACCCATAATACTAGTTTCATAGTAATTTTATTATGTAATTATGATTTATCATCAAATAATGTTGGAATTTGAGGTCGATGAAAATATCACAGTCAAGCTTTGTAAACAAAATTTTAAGAAATGTAATATATAAAATTCTCGTGTCACAGTTTTCGTTGCCATACTCCTCCGAAACGGCTTGACCGATTCTCATGAAACTTTGTGAGCATATTGAGTAGGTCTGAGAATCGGCCAAAATCTATTTTTCATCCCCCTAAATGGTAAGGGTCACCCATCCTTAAAAAAAAATTATGGCAAAACGATTAGCTCTTAAAGTTCATATTAATCATAATTTAAGACATCAGAGCCAAACTAATTTCAGCACGAACTGCATTGTCAACATTCGCAATGTGTATGGTAACCACCATTCTTAGATTCTGCTTGTGCTTTCCAACAAGCAGAGTAAAGTCACTTTGGCAGGCCCATACAAAATAAAATTACATTGTCTTCGGTTTTAACGTCCTCAAATAAAATAAAGGGAAGATGAGACGAAAAAGCTCATCTGACAGTCATGATTTCTCCCTATTAGCAAGTCTTACTTTAACTATTAAACTAATATAGAACCCCCAAAATTTAATAATGATAAAATAATAATAATTCAATCAAATCTACTAAGAAACTTGACAAGGGAGAGGAGATTAGAAAAGATATTCAAATGAATTGACAATTCAAAAGAAATTCAATCTGTTCATATTATTGCTAAGGATTAGAGTCGGTTAATCACTCAGTTAATTTCTTATTTTGTGTTCACTCAGTATGTGTTATTTGATTAAATGAAAAAGTAATAAATACGATTAATACTTAAAAAAAATATAAAATTAAAAAGCTATTACATACACTTTACATTTGTTTGTTTGAACGCGCTAATCTCAGGAATCGCTAGTCCGATTTGAAAAATTATTTCAGTGTTGGAAAACTACATTTATCGAGAGAAAGGCTATAGGCTATAAGGAGACGCAAATGAGGTTGTGTGGTTCAGCTAGTAAGAATATATAATTATTACATTCTCATTATTATATGTTGTCGTTATTCGTTGTATCTACTACACTGAAGATCTATTTCATTTAGCAGAGGACTGCTTGCTTTTATTTACAGATATGGAAAGAAAAATTAAGACATCGATACTACGGGAGCAGCAATTTAACTGTTTCCGTGGCGCAGTAGCACTGCTAGTACTGCATACGCATACGCTACTTCCCGCATTCCCGGGTCGGATGAAATGTTTGTATGATCTGCAAGTATTTGTTTCGGAGTTTGGGTGTTTTCTATGTGTATATATCTATATATATCAGTTGTCTAGTATCCATAACACGAGCTCTGCTTAGCTTGGGACTAGATGGCGTTGTGTGTAAGACACGGAGCAAATACAAAGAGGAGATGCCCTAATGAGATTTTTGTATGAAGCAATGCGTGACAATTTGCGGGGGTGAGGGGGTGTTAGTTTACACTTTTCCATCTACCAGACAATAGCAAAACTACTTGCATCGTTGTACGAGTATATTGCTATGTAGTTTAGCTAGCTGACACTAGTGTGGACGTACTCAGAATTTCAAGGAGTAGTTTTTTTCAAGGTCGATTTTGTAAGCATCTTGAACAAAAAATATCATTAATAACGTAAATAATTTTGCAAAAGTGAACTTTTTTTTTTCTAATAAATAACCCTAAATAAAACATTGTTCAATATGCTTGGTTTACACGTGGATTATGTAGAACAAAAATTAATATATGTAGTGCAAATCATTTTATTTAAAAAATAAATAAATTTATATTTTATTTCACTTCGGAATTGGAATGCTTAAATAACGCCAATCTCAGAAAATCAACTAATCTAAATCTGAATTGAATGGTCATACCAATGTTGTCTCTAATATCCACATCTAATCACTTTTAATCTTGCCTAATTTGGGTTTAGATAATAAGTTCCTTTTTCGATTTTTTATGATTTTTCCTTGAAATGAATCACTATCATAACAACGGGAAGAACAAATATTGGTGTATTTTGTAGGAGTCCAGTTTTGCCTATTATTTTTTTGATCAATTGCTCTTCAATACTATCTTTAGATGAAAATTTAGAACATTACCTGTATACTGGTACATTGCATTATTTTTATGAATTTAAAAAAAACCCGTCAAATCATCAGCATAAGTAAAATTTCTTTTTTTTTTCAATATTTGAAGTAACAACTTTCAATGCAAGATTAATATAGTCGTAACTTGATAAAATATTTGGATTCTAAATACGACCCTGTCTTTTTATTTTAGAAAAGATGTCGATAGATGTCAGTCTGTTCACAATATAATTAAGAAAAATACAAAAAAAATACCATGATGAATAAAAATTCATTAGGTAAGAATGTAGAACTCATTTCGGTATCTTCTTATGGTATGTTTTATTAATATTCAGCTCAACGTACCATTGTATCTTTATTTCCAGTAACACAAAGTTTTGCCATCTAGTGGCGAGTAAATATAATAACATTTCAATAAAACACCAAGAGATTTTTCTAGAACTTTTAAAAAAATTAGCTATAAAATTACTTATAAAAGAAATATGATGCCACTCATGGTACCAGAACGTCTATCTGAGTTATTTGTACAAGATAAAACACAACACTTCATCTTTTTACTTGATTGTTCCGAGAACATTCAAGTATTACGATTTTTCGATGCAGTTCTAGAACATTGACGTTAATAGTATAATTTGCAAGTTGCGTCAACTGCGATGACGTCGGGGTGAGTATTTTGTCACGGGGGTGATGCGCTTATGCCATCTCCTCTTTGTATTTGCTCCGTGGTGTAAGATGTCCGATATATTTATTTATAATTGTTATTTTATGTCAGTCACGCTTATAAACGTAATACCTAATGGAAACAGAGAGCAAAACAGCTTATCAACTCAAAAGTTTAATATATTCCAAATTAACCTCAAAAACCCACAATTTTCCTCCTACATTTCAAGAAAAAGTGAAAAACGGCAAGCAACACTCGAAATTTCATATTATGGTTTCACGTACCGCTAATCCTCTCTTTCTGGGTGTGTTCGAACAGTTGTGTGAAATAACTTGTACTGACGGCACAGCACCATCTGCAGTGCTCAGGATTGCGGGGCCTCTGGGAAGGTGCTGCTGCGGCGGTCTTACCGTCCTTCTACCAAACAGCCACATGCTCGGCATCACATTCGTTTCTGCAACGAGATATAACTTGGCTTTAATTCAAACCTTCACCTGGATTCTACACCTAAGTGAATCATGACAAAATAGAGTTTCGTATTCCAATTGTTTGACGTGCACTGACGTCATTATACGCCAATACAGTTAAATTTATTTTCTTAAAAGTATGATAAAAAATGGTCTTACAGGTGTGAATTCATATGTATAATAATAATAGAATTCATCATCATAAATAGTCCAATGCTGGACACGACGAAATGTATGTAACTGCATAACTTCCTATCCGATTACTTAATTAATTCTTTTTGTATGTGTTCGTTATTGTTGGGACAAGGTTTGTGTACAAGAACAATGAAAAGATAACGGGAAAATTTTTTTTTTTGGCCCCCCTGAATGCTAAGACCGATATGTAAATATGGCAGTACGAAGTTCGCCGGGTCAGCTAGTTTTCTATAATATAAAATATTATGTATATGTATGTATACTCGACGTATATTATTGAAATTTTATTAGAACTAGGAATAGAATAAGTGCATTAGCTCGAACTCGTTCAGGCTAATGCACTTGTTCTATTCCGCCGTCATTATCGTCCAATTCAATCATATTAACGGGACTTACGACGAACCTATCTATAGCGCCATCGTCTCGGTAAGCCGTCTTGACGATCATGGTAGACCCTCATTCTAATACTTTTAAGTAATCAAATTAGCTTACAAGATTCTAGATCTAAAGTATTAAAATATACTCGTATATATAAAATTAATTACCTAAATTGTATGTATTCTGTATATCTATATATGTATTGAAGTATATATATAGGTATTTAACATGAGTTTCGCGTGTAAGTATTCCTTTCGTTAGTTTGATTTCTTTGATGAAAATAGTCTATGTACTATTCCAGACTAGAAATCTGTCTGATATGATTAAATATACCGCAACATCCTCATTTTTAATTAATGATGATTCAGTGATCTTAAAATCTTCGACCATCTTCATTAACTATTTTTATTAAACGCCTCCAGTCTTGAAAAAAACAGTCTATATAAGATTTTACCTAAATATTCATGAAGTTCTTTTCATATAATAATTAATATAATACAAAATTATGTCCATTTCACGAACCCTGAGGGTCGTTTACGTTCACGCAATCCATTTTTACCATATTATTCAATTAATAGTAGTTTGAAGATGTTATCAGGCATCGCTCATCGGGTTAATGGTACCACGCCTTCTGGTTTGAGAAGGCTACTGACACATAATTATAGTCAAACAATTACTAGAAACTTTGATACGTCACAATCTGTCCTTTGGCACACCCAAGATCGAATACTAAGTGTATGGAGCTTTTAAGGAAATTGAAACTTAGTAGAAAGAAATATGAAAATTTACAAGACTTTGATAATGTGATCTTTTTCTTTTATGCATAGGTATGTTCGTCTAATCTTAGTTAGACATATTTATTACTCTTATGGTCCGTACTCACACACGGTATTACTCAATAATTTTACTTCAAAACGAGTAAAAATTAACGTGTGGCCCTCAAAGCTTACAACTCGAAGGCTCGCATCGAGCCGACTCGATGGCTTCTTTTACGTTTCTCCTTAACATTTTCTTTAATTCGTTTATAATTAAAAATTTTCAGACTTGCTAAATGTAGCTACCGTTTCCTTTGCTGAACAGACAGCTTTTGGCTCGAACTGTTCGGTGAATACTGAACGACAAGCCAAAAGATGCGTCACTCGACGATGAATGTAGAATGTGTGGACGAAAGCCCATGCCGTGGTTTTTACTCGACGTGTTTGCTCGGTCGAGTAAATCCGTATGAGTACTTAGCATTAGTCAATCTGCTAATATAGGAAAGAAAGTCCTTGAAATAAGAAATTACTTTAATTAAGACTAAAGGTTTAACAGTTCGTGCAGATAATTAGGAAACCAAATACGAATTATATTTTAGTATGCAAGAAGGGTGTGATGGCCACAAGCCTATATTTGACCTTGTATAGTTTTACGTACGGTAAACAAAAACAGTGTGCAGGTTTTATTGCGCGATACAAGATCAGTAAATTAACGGAAAGGAGAACCGAACTAGCTAGTAGTTCGGTTCTCCTTCGCTAGATAGCGCTGATTTGCTTAGTTTAGATTTAAGATGTGTATGAATATCAGTACTAGGCTAGCAAGCTTAGGCTTAGACATTAAAATAGTGTATAATATAGTATAATATTATTTTTTTAATTTAAGTTGAAAAAGACCCAATTAAAAAAGCATAGCACTAGGCCGCTATAGTGCAGGTCACCAAGCTGCATTGTCTATGCTCGCAATAACGATGGTGGCCACCACTATTGGATTCTCCTCATGCTTTCCAATAGAGCCGAGCCATTGTATAGTATTTCATAAAATGGGCTATTCCTCAAAAATATTTAAATTCATACCATTATTTCGTAAAATTATCGCGTTACCATATCAACAAACTTCAGTTTTAAATATTTTTACGCATTCCCAACCCGGTTTATATCAAACACTTATAATGGAAAGAATTTGTTGATCAAAGCAACATATTCTCTCTTGCCTCAAAACCGATTCATAGCTCAATGGTGTTTCATTACGTAACGATTTGTTTCTATTCCGAAGAAAGGAGGAAAAAGATTTTATTTTCCATTATAATCTTCACAAATAAGAAATCGATGTACGCCTTTGAGATGTATGTTTTTTTGGAAGATTAACGGAAATTAGCTTTCGTCTGAGAGTTCAGCCGAGAAATTTTGTGTGGTAAATCTAATCAAAATCCGTTCAACGGTAAATGCGTAATAAAAAGGAATTCTTCAACATTTTTACCGATTTCCATATGATTTTTTAGGTGTTATATTAGTTTTTCCTATATATAAATATATTAAAGCTAGCACGTTACAGCGGTTCTCCAGAGATGAGCTATGTAACAAACATTATATTAATCTATTGTTTAATTTGTGCTTATGTTTTTAAATTAATTAATTATCTGTGTATTAAATCACATACAGAATGATTATAATTTAATAATTCCTTTTTGCATCTTTAGTATCCTAGGCCTCAAGATTATACATAGAAACTAGATTTTTAAATACAATATTTAAATTCAATGTCCTATAAAAAACGTGCCATTAGTGGAAGCTTGTAAACAAACCAGACTTTTTGGTACGCAATAAATTAGAGGCTTATAATAAATTCATGCGGTGTATATGAACAGTGGATGAGCTCTACATGAAAAAAGTTAATTTGAGTATTTGTAAGACAAGCTTGTTTGCGTCCTTGCTTTCAGCTGTTTACTTTATTTATGTACGAAAATTCACAGAGTATCTTTGAAAATCAAGATCAGATCGTAAATCTAAAAAACATATTAAATTAAAATTTTAACAAAATAAAAAACTGACTTCATGAACGATAAAATCGATCGATTTCTCTTAAATGGCCTCATCAAGTTTTAGTGTCATTATTATAGTACCACCGTTGGGATATTTCCTTTCCATTAAAAAAAGAATCATTAAAATCGGTTCATAAACGACGAAGTTATCCGCGGCACACATAAAAAAACACATATACGGTTGAATTGAGAACCTCCTCCTTTTTTGAAGTCGGTTAAAAATGATCTCAATAGTTGTAAGACGATCAAAGTAGTCCTTGAACATAATTTAAACTTCAAAAGCGAGAACATTATTTTGCAAAAAAGACCTATACCTCTCAAAGTCTTTTTTTATCTGTGGGTAAGAGTGAACGGCTGAAAATTTTATTTTTTAAATTCTTGTTGGTGCTTGTGTGACCTTCTTTTAACGATGAATCACCAGGATCTATAGAAATTTATTCAATAACACATATAGCAAATGGATATCTGAAACATGTGCGAGAGTGATAGCCTCGCACCACGCGATCCTTTCATAGTTCCAAGGGAGGCAGAGCCTGTACTAGATTCTACAGAATTTTCTAAGAATGCTCGCTCGCTTGATGCAAACGGGAATAGAGCGCGCTTATAGTTCTTAGTTCTCATTCTTGCTCATTGCATTGTTTGGTGTAAACACCGAAAATGAGTTTACACTAAAAGAAAGAACGCTATTGTTCTCGCTTTAGCTTTTAATTCGTTTTGTTTAAACCCACCTTAACAGTATTCTACATATCCTGTTACTAGTATAATTGGGACTAGAGTCCCTTTTTAAACCTAAGTAGGTATACAAAAACACGAAAAACCGGACCAGGTATCCATTAATACGTGTTTATTAGATACCATCGTGATTCAGAAGTCATCCCTCGTGACAGTGAATAATGGAGTTCACACGTTGTTTGCATGACAAGTTTACCCTAACCCTTTCGCACCTGATTGATTCTTAAAGTTACTTTAAAGGTAAAAGAAATATTAAAGACGGTATTTTCTAATGAGAATGACTACAGTGCTTTGAATTTTGTGTTGCGTCCAAAATCCTTGAATGCAATGCTTGTAAGCAAATTTTATAGACGTGTGACATTGAAATAATCGGTATTTCGATTACGTTAGGTAATATCACTATCGATAAGCTAGTAAGTATGACGTAGGTTAATCTTTATGCGTGGTAATTGTTTCCTTATTATATCATAGTTTAAACAGTAGGAGTCAAAAGTAAAAGAAAGTTACTTAAGCCACGGGTTTCGATTTGAAATGCAGCGATATAATTATATTCAGGTCATAGCTACACTTTAAATACCTATTTAACTTTAACAATTTATTTTAACAATAGAAGGTTATTTTGTGTAACCTAAAGTAACAAGTCAGTATATATTATCCAATTCTCTAGTCATCTTAGAAATCTTCTAGCAAAATATTCAAGATTTATTTTCTTGAAGGTCACTTGTAAAATAGGAAGTCTGTAATAAAATATGCAATGACATGTAAACAAAAAACATCTTTAAATTATATTCTACACACAAACAGTTTACTTTACTGCCGATTTTTATGTTTATAGAGGTTACCATATGTAGGTTGTCTCTCATGTTCAAACCTGCTGTAAACTTCAATAATTTATATTTAAATAATTAGAGTGCTGATTAACTTTTTGACTCATGTACATCTCAAACTTAAATAAAAAAAATGTAGTAACAGTATTCTTATGTCCAGCAGTGGACTGCAACGGGCTGATGATGATGATGATTCTTTGAACACACCTTGTATGATGTAAGACGCGCTAACGACTTAATTTGTAGGTATACAAATGCTAATTGTTCCTTTACTACAAAATACACTCAGAGCAATTATTGCCTATCACTTCTATAGGTCCCGCGTGCGAGCAACTAGTAATAAACTGCGCAATTATTTTTACTTCATCCTATTGGCACATTAGTTTTTTTTATACAACTATTAATTAATATGCCAAAACAACCGATTTTGACGGAAATTTCACTGATAGGTAGCTGATGATATAAGGACTAATTTGGGTCACTGTTTTTTAGACTAGAAAGACAATAACCGCGGGTAACACCACGGGACTCATATTGTTATATTTGTATGTGTGTAGTATGTAATTACCTCTCTATTTTCGTGAACCCCTAAGGGTCAATGCTTCCCTTGAAATCCCTCACTTTGAAATGATCTGTCGGAATTGAACTAACGAAAACGAAACGGTGTTCCATCACAAGTCTATTGGATAACCTGGGAAGAGCATCCTCGGAAGATTGTGGCCGCCATTAGCTAGAAAAGCCTAGCCCTCCTTCGAGTTTAGAGAGCCGTGTGTGGAACATGACATCAAAGAGGTATCTATTAATTAACGTGAACTTTCATTACGAGTCTTTACATAAGTCATGGCTTGCCTTCAGGCTTTTACTTTATTGTAGACTGAATGATTACAGTATCCAAAAGAAAAATACATAAGGCATCGCAAAGATCCAATATTTTAAAGATACCTCTTCTAATGGCTGAAAATTTGAAGTCAATTGTTTCTGATAAAGAACTAAAAGAAATGCTAAATCTATTTCTACTCATCCTTAACATAACTCAAGTAGTGTTGATGGTATCAAAAATCTTATGATTTTATATTATGACGACCAAATATAAAGATTTATTAGTACCTATATTCCATACTGGAATAAGACACAATAATTTGAACTAATTCACTTTACGGTACATTAATGACTTACATTATTATCTCCCATTTAATGTATACGATACTGTGAACACCTGTTCTACGGTGAATTCTAAAATTTGCCAGTAAAAACTAAGATATACCAACTTTTAAAATAAAAAAATCCAAACCATTGTATGATAATATAAACGTTTATCGCGCACTTTTACCATAACTTACTTGTTAAATCTTAGAATTCCCCTCAACATATGGTAAATGTTGAAATAGCGCAGTTCTTATATATTAAAATCAATTGCTGTTCGTTTGTCTCGCTAAAACTAGAGAACGGCTGGGTCGATTTAGCTGATTTTGGTTTTGAAATGTTTGTCGTAGTCCAGGAAAGATTTAAACGGTTAAAAATAACTTCAAAATCCAAATGCCATATGTACTAAGTAGCGGGCATAGCTAGTTTAATATAAGTAAATTATATATATGCTTCTAAAATATTAGTATGTTAAATTCACCTTCGTATATTTACATTAAATTGTTTTTGAGAAAAATCTTTGTTACCCTTTTTACGAAAATCGTGGGAACGGAAATTATGTAATTTGCCACAGTTAAAGTTAAAGTTTATATGAAAGAGACGTGCAGAAAGCCAAATAAAATTAATGTTAAAATACCGTAGTTCGAGCTTTTATAGTAACATAATATTTAATTAAATTAAAAAAATATGCTTCTTTAGTATAAATCCATCTTTGTACATTTTTGTTTTAAACTTCTTTATGTACAATTGTATCTGGCCTTCATAATATATATAACTTTAAAGGACATTTTTAAAAACCAATTTAGTACTATGACGAAAAAAAGGCACGAGGCAAGTGGGTACCTACTATTACATTTTGGCTTGGCACCGACTTCAAACCTATGAATAGAAAGCACAAACAAATAACAGTGTTTCATCAATATTAAAGGTTTTAAAATTAAATTTTTATTAAGTTATTTTATACTTTTTAGTTTTTGAAGTCGGTTTTTTCAACGAATTTCTTTTTTTTATTTTGCGCCTTTAATCTTTCTAGGCAGGGATTTCAAATCACCTAAACAACTTGAAAGAAAACAATTATGGCTCTATTCGTGCATTTAGTATAATCCTCGTGGCCCTATAGAATCCATAAGTATAAAGATATGTAAGTATGCAATCGAAAGAATTATCCTCCAACTCCTAACTGTTGAAGAGTTGTACCTTCCATCATCAGTTCACCTGAATAACTTGAAAGAATACGAGTGACGATAACATACATACACATGACATTTAAAGATTTATCTTCCAACTCCTAAGTGTGAATCAGCTATAGATAATGTAAAGCTCATCATCATGAATTGATGACTACCAGGTGTATTGCAATAACTTTAGAATATGATGAGAATATGAAAAACATAGTACGTGCCTAACAAATTTGAGGCTTCCTTTGATTCCCTTGGGATCCCATCACCAGATCCTGATGTAGTGGCAATGAGACCACATGGGGAGCAAACCCTTTCGAATAAAAATATTTTTTTTAAATTATTCCACTATTGACGGAGTAATCAGTACATAAATAAAAGAAAATAACAATGAAATTGAGAACCTCTTCCTTTTTGAAGTCGGTTAATAAAGAAAGTTTATTTACAGCTTTTCAAAATATCCCCTTCCAATACCAAAGCACTTATGCTTTCGGGTGAACCAGCTTTCAAAACACTTAAAACACGTGTCTAGCGATGGCCTCGTCTGTAGTGCTAAATTACATGAAGTTTACCTTTATAATCATAGAAATTCAAAGCACGCAAAGAAAAAGAAGAGTGACAGATAAATCTTTCAACAGGTTTAAAATGGCTACACATAGGTGGCTTTTGTTGAAATTAGCTGTCAATCCAAAACAGTTTCATGAACGAAGAGATTGCATTTATTCTGTGGCTATTAACTTTCGGAACCACCTAGGTAGATTCGAGTTGTTAATGGTTTTCGATTGTTGCATAACCTGCTTATTTTGTTATTTCTTTCACTTACTTGTTTTGTTATTGACTGTTTTTTTTTTGTATTTTACGTGAACTTTCTGATGATTATATAGGTATTTGCCGTGTCGATTAAAATGCCTCGCGGACTGTATAATCTTCTAAGTCAAAGTTATTTATTTCTGTTAATAGATTTTTACAAACACTTTTATAAAGCTAACGAAAATTTAACATAATATAAATAAAACTATTTATATAATATCTATAATTAATATTTGAAATCATATTTCATTTGCCTGGAACAAAATCTCAAAATAACTCTTATATGTATGTTGTCGGTTAGGAATGGTAGGCACCCCGTTCATATTTTATAAATTATTGTTGCTATTAAAAAAGGGGACATGTATTAATAGATTTAATATTTTATTGATACTCATATAATTATTTTGGACCTAACTGTACCTGCGCACACCTGTTACGCAGCTTCCGCACGTTATTAAGTTTGCTTTGGAGTATACCTGCATGACTGAGATTTACTCTAATGTATATACAAGAATTGTTCGTTTTAAGGCATTAGATAGGTAGATAGATATTAAAAGTATAGGTTATAGTTTAAATTTCCGCGAACAATAAAACAGAGAGAGTTATACTAACTTTTAAACTTTCGCGTTCCATGATATATTAACAATTATTTTTACGGGAATTAACGCGATCACTTATTAAAAGGTATTACATACCTCTGATTTGCCTGACGTTTCGACCAGGTTGCACTGGCCGTGGTCACAGGCAGTCAGCCTTGTTTTTAGCATTTCATGAAAAAAACACTACGTAATACATAGTAGTCGATTCATTTGTGTCGTTCTTCGTTACGCACTGCCGTACTCACAGAACAAACGAATTCTCCTCTTCTGTGGCCGTACTAAACACGTGAAAATGAAACTCTCCACGCACACATGACGTTGTAATACTGCCTTTATATTTCTTAAAAAGCGATACACAATAGTTCTTTAATTTTTATAGTACCTACTAAGGTTAAGAGACTTAGAGCCCCCGCAGACTACAAACTTTTTAATTGGCCTTATTAAGATTCGGTATCGGCCGACAAATAAGACAAAAGCTAACCCGATCAAATTATCTGCCGATTAAAAAATTTGTAGGCTGCGGGGGCTCATAAATGACTGCCTTGGTGGCGCAGTGCTAGCGTTCGTGACTGCTGTGCTTGAGGTCTCGGGTTCTATTCCCAGGTCGGAAAAAATGTCAGTATGATCTGAAAATATTAGATGTTTTCTGGGTATAATACTCGTATGTATGTTTTTACAAAAAAAGGGTAATATTCATTTATATCAGATGGCGCTTCGTGTAAGATATCTGAAAGATTGTTAAAATATTATTATCATTATAAACTAACTAAAAACAGCAAAAAAGAAAGATTTTTTTTCACTATCGACTCTTAACCATACAGAAATTAAACCTATTATGGTTTGTGACCCAATTTTAAAACTAAAACATCTGTTTCGTAAGCCCATTATGCATTAAAAAAAAACTAAACCAGTGATAAATCAGTTACTCAGATATGCAGCAATCAGAAGCTGTCGATGTTATTGGATGTGTACTAATAAAATCGTAAGTGAGATAAAATTAGGGGTGTTTGGCCGTGTCTGAGGCGTGACAGGGCTTCTGCTCTTGATTAAGACATTCAATCAACAAATATAACGCAGATATAATATTTTGGATGCGGTATAAATATATTTAAACCTAGGTAATTTTTTGTAAGTACTTTTTAGCTGTTTGCTTTTCATTTTTAACACCACGTGAAATATGGAGTCTAAACACTTTTTTTATGTATGACAGACAAAATAGCGCTACTAATTTAATTAACCTATTACTGATAAGATCCCAATTAGCAGTGTACACAAGGATGCGAAACGACCCTCTATAAATAGCTTTGTAAATACCGGGTTCATACACATGAAGGGTTACAAACTTTTTAATTAAGTTTGAAAAGGTTGAACTCGGCGAAAGGAACGATATTTTACTGTCGAATAGTAATCCGAGCGTTGAATCAAAAAGATAAAATGATGGAATTATGAGGCAGATATTTTGATATAGTTTTGTGTAATATATTTCTTCTCGCTCTTGCTTTGATATAATCTGTGGAATTAGAAGCAATTGCGCACTGAGCATGCGCGCGATGGTAGAAGTGTGGTACTATCATCTAGCTAATGAATCGGCACTACCTGCACAAATTTATGAATAATTTTTGTGTGTAATAGTAGCTTTCCTAACTATAAATGAATCCCATGTGTGTAAAAGGCGAATATTTCAAACTGTTATTTGATGTACCTACATTGAATACTTTAATTCTCTGTTTGCAAAAAAGTGAACAGTAATAATTAGGTAATGTCACAAAACCACATATTTCAAATACACCGTATTTTACAGTTTACAGCAATAATATTTATTGAATGGAATCGGGTGGATAGTTAGATGGAAACAAATACAGACAATACTTGATACTCAATCTATACCTACTAATATATAAAGCTGAAGAGTTGTTTGTTTGTTTGTTTGAACACGCTAATCTCAGGAACCGCTGGTCCGATTTGAAAAAATCTTTCAATGTTAGATAGCCCATTTATCGAGGAAGGCTATAGGCTATATATCATCACGCTAAGACCTACAGGAGCGGAGCAACAACGAAGAATGTTACAAAAACGGGGGAAAATTATCACGCTACGGGCAATAGAAAACGCAAACGAGGTTGCGTGGGTCGGCTAGTAAAATATAAAAATTACAAATAATCTCTGTTTATCTTTTTGTGACCCTACTTCTGTATATATATGACTTTTAATCATCATAGAAAGCGTGATCGGTCTAACATTGTTCCATTGTTGATTGTATTGCCTAAATATATATTTTTAGATTAATGGTGTAATGAGCATATGCTAAGATCTTGACTAGAAGTACTTATGCCCGAGTAAGGAAATAGGTAGAAAATAGTTGAGTAGATACATCGGCTTGATGGTACATAGCCATAACGCTAACAAAGACCAATTATATCTGTTTCTCTACATATTACAACGGGCAAGCGAAAGTCGAAAGAGGGTTCACTACGACAAATTGTAAAACGAATAAAATTTATCAAATAATTAATAACTTTTGCATTTGTAGACTCATTATTTTTATATTACCTTTTTTTTATTTAAAGAAGAAAAATAGTATACATTAATAAACATAAAACACCCATAAAATGGTTATAGGTTTATCTTGGGTGTGAGTATACATTCCTCATTTTATTTATTTTAATTAAAACTAAATATTTGTTCAATAATATCTACACGCATGTGTCAGTGCATGCGCAAGTAATCAGATACATATAAGAATTATAAAAAATGTTGGTAGCACTACAAGAATTAATAGGTGCAGGGTAGGTAGGCGTAAAACTATTTCTAGCGTTTGATCGGTATAGTTGTTTACGTTCGATGTAGGAATATTATTTTTACTTGGTGATTGGTAGTAGCTATTACAATTTTTTATAAGTATTTTTTTTTCGTACAATATCCTGTTTTATTAGGTTTTATCCTAGATGATTAATATATAGACCTATGTTAGATTACTGCTTGCTTTAGGTGAGTAGATATTTTTGACTATTGATTTTAAATTAGATGAATTTATTTTACTTCTTGTTTCCACTGTTATTTCATTTATAAATCTTGGTAAGAGGTAGTCGTAGTAAATTACAATTAAATTTATAGTAGTTTTCTATGGTGAGCACCATTTTTACTCTCTCATGAACTGGTATTGCTTTACAAAATTGAAATAGTTTTTCATCATCATGGTTGAATTGTTTTCGAACTTTAATATGACTGAAATGTGCGTCTATAACTACTGAGCCTGATATAGTATAATACTTTCCGCTAAGGCTGTATACATATCTAGTAAAATAGCTAAAGGTATTTTATATTTAAGTATACCATTGCTAAAATGGCGCGTAGTTTGTCACACACAGTATCAATATGAGCAGCCCAATTGGATCTACTATCTATTGTTACTCCTAAATACGAGATTTGGGAAACTTTATAAATGCATTCGCAGTTACATTGAGTTTTTCTACCATGCAAACAGTCGTGATCATGCGTAATCAATTGAATGTCATCATCAGTGTTTGCTTTATTATATGCTGATGACACATGAAGCAATTTTGTTTTCTGTGCATTTAGGACTAGTCCTACATCATGAGACCCTTTTGTTAGAAGCGTGAAATCTGTTTGTAGTCGGCTCATGGCTACCAATATATCACGATCGGCCGGCCGATCCTTTCGTAACTTTAACCTGGTCACTCAATGCCTCATCTATCTTTACCTGATAGGATCGATTTTTTTAGGTAGTCTGCACACCAAGCTAGAGGGGAACGGCGTATGCCACTGCATCCTATTTTTTGTAAAAGCGTGTCATGACTCGATGTGTCAAATGCTTTACTATAATGTATAAAAACCACGAGAACACTATTTTTCATCAAGTCTGCCATTTACATAATCTGTAAAATTGGAGAGTAATTGTACTCTTTTTGGACTGGAAACCGAATTGATTCTCTGAAATTATATGATGTTGTCTGTAAAAATTATGGATTTCATTGAAAATTAATTTTTCTACTATTTTGTCAATTATAGGTGATATATTAATGGGCCTATAGTTGCTATATTCGTTACGTGGTCCTTTTTATAGATTGGTCTGACCAAGCCAACTTTAAGTTCGTTTGGGTATGAGCACTTGTTTAGACTTTCTCTAATTAATTAGCAATTGCACAGGATAGATGTTTTAATGACTATTGGTTTAATTTTGTCTATTCCAGGAGATTTATTGATTTTAATGTTATTAGGTTTTTTTGGATGTTTTCAAATTCTTTAGCAAATTTATTAGCTATAGCTTTACTACAATAGTTTTGCAAAGGTTTTTAAAACTGTGCTATCTATGGAGGACTTCAGTCGGCCTGTCATTTCATTTAATATTACCCGCAGTTTTTTTTGGTTGGTTGGGTAAGTATTGATTTCCTTTTTGCAAAATTGGTTCCTAGATCTACTATTTATATCTACTATTTATTATATCTTTTATATCTACTTTTTCAAGCACAGAATTGTCATAACGGAGCATATCATTACAATCATCCTGTTTACTTAAACTACTCACTTAAAGAAGTGCTCTTAATCTGTTGCAGAAGTGTCGCATCCATAATAAAAGTTAATACAAATTTCGTGCGTCAGCAGCAAAACGTGTCTTGTCCGGCCACGCAGCTCTTCAGGGACTTCACATTAATTAAAAGCACATATTATTTCGTTGATTAATCGCCGGTTTAACAACCTAATGTTTTAATATAACTAGTTCGAGGAAACAATCCCTTTTAAATTATGATATAGGCTCAATTTGGTTATTCCATGTTCGACTCATATGTTGTTATGCCATGGCTCATAAGTAAGTCGGTTTTTGAGAGTATTTAACCTCTTTTCTGCGACATTGTGTTAAAGTATTTTAGAAAGTTCAGGTATAAAATAAGTTCAAAGTATATTCTTTCTTCGCGTCCTCATAGAATATCTTGTAGTATTCAAGTTCTGCGAATGCGAATCATGTAATAGACTATTTTACTGTAGAGTTATGTATGAGGTATATTGTCCTTAAACAATTATTTTCAAATAAATTAACCAAGAACTACTGACTGCCTCGGTGGTAGCGTATGCGACTGCTGTGCTTGAGGTCTCTACAAATATTTGTTTCGTAGTTTCGGTATCTTCTATGTATAATATATACAACTAGCCGACCCACGCAACCTCGTTTGCGTCTTCTATTGCCCGTAGCGTGATAATTTTCACCCGTTTTCGAAACATTTTTCATTGGTGCTCCGCTCCTATTGGTCTTAGCGTGATGATATATAGCCTATAGCGTTCCTCGATAAATGGGCTTTCTAAAACTGAAAGAATTTTTCAAATCGGACCAGCGGTTCCTGAGATTAGCGTGTTCAAACAAACAAACTCTTCAGCTTTATATATTAGTATAGATTTAGAACAAAATACTTAGGGCTGCTTTCACCGATTACTTTTACAATCCCTGATAGAGTAATGTCAACTTATCTATCAAATAACTACAGATGTCGATTTCACAAATCTTGGATAGATTATAACAGATATAGGTACATCTTTTATATTAGTCAGATAAGTATCTGAAACTTTATCAAGATCTGGTAAAAGTGCCCCTTAGTATTCTTGGTATTATGTTAATGGATTAAAATAACTTTTTTATTTTCAATGCCATATAACTTCAAACTACTGTCTATATCCATAACACTTTAACAACGCGTGACTATGGTTTTTGAAACTTGTTTCATGCTTTTTCAGCGTCGTTTTTTCTCGTAGTTGGGTTTTAGTTTTTACTTTCTTTTTATTTCTTTTTCCTTATTTCTGAAATCTTGACGGTTTGGTTGTGTAAAATGGTCGTTTAGGTGGTTATTATGAAATATACATTTGTAAACACTTTTAATATCCTAATTATAAGATCATTTCTCGATATCAACTGCTTGTCCCATTACAAAAAGATATATATTATGTTTCACAAATTTCATTTTGATTTGTAAATATAATCCACTAAACATTCATACTTAATAAAATAAATTATAAGAAAACCTCTTATTAACCGTAAAATTTAGCGATCAAAAATGACAAAATTAGAAATACCATAATGGACTAAATTTAAGGAAAACCAACGTTAGGTACGTCTGTTTTAAGTTTGGTTTCTATTCTTTTAAGTAATGTTAAACGGATAAGTAAATGAATTTGCAAGTGGTAAATGCTTAATATTCAAGTATAAGCTTCCATAAAAATGCTAAACGAACAAGTGGGTAACAAACAAACACAAATTGGTGAAAGTCAGAGAAGGGAGGTTATAGAAAAAAGATACACCAGTAGACATCATAACAAGCGTGGTTTACAAATGCAACCTTGCGTATAGTAATTTTTCAAAGACATTGGTGCCAATATATTTCGTCGGTTCAAAAGTTTCAAACCAAAATATCACAAAAAATAGTCCTGTCCCGTCAAACCGAATGTGAATTTAGAATGTTAAATGAAGAAAGATTTGCTAAAATTAGAAATGTCACTAAAAATATTTTTTTTTGTTTTTTTTTTTTATTTTATCGGTTTTATTGAAAGTAATGTACTAAAAGTTTAAAAAACATGATTAAAATATTCGGTTAAACTTTTAGTACACTATTTTCAATAAAACCGTTAAAATAAAAAATATTTCTTATTTTCAAATTGTTAGTTATTAATTTCATTACATAGTACTTCTCATCAGTGTTCTACTATTCAAGCTGTTTCATTTGATACCCATATTGTGGTAGTCTTTGACGAAATGTGTAAACCGCCACTTTGTAGCGACGGCCATCTTAGACATTAATTTTGCATAATGAACTGTGTCCTACTAGTCAAACCCTTTCATTTGATAGCCATATTGAGGTAGTCGAGACAAAATTTGTAAACCGCCATTTTGTAGGGGCGGCCATCTTGGATTTACTATGAAACAGAAATTATTTACTTGTATTGTCACCAGACCTGAGGCTGTGTACCAAATTTTAGATTAATCTGTCAACAGGAAGGGGGTCAAATTTCAATTACAAGATTTGACACAAACAAACAAATATTAAAAAACAACCAGGTCAAGCTAAATAAAACTGTTTAATATTAAACGTTACTTTAATACAAAAATTACATTTTGAAATCGCCTTACGAAAATAAATTTAGTTTGCTTAGGTAATAACACAATTGGCACTATTGCCTCAGCATGGTTATTATTCTAAAGATTTTTAAAATCATAGAACAAACTAACATAAAAATCTGTCTGACTAGTTGTTGCCCCGGCTCCACCCGCGTATATGTAGGTTGTCACGGTAAATAGGAGCCTATATGTTATTCTGATGTTTATGCTATATTACTGCAAAGTTTTATCCAAATCCGTTAAGTAGTTTTTGCGTGAAAGAGTAACATACATCCATTCCTCTATTCATCCATACTTCCAAACTTTCGCGTTTATAATATTAGTAAGATTTGACTGAAAAAAACACTGGTGGACAAGCGAAACCGTTGTCCTACAATAGAAAGCTGGCAAAAATCGGATAGAAAAGTTCACGCTCCTGATTTGATATAGGTACCTATACAAACAACTCCTGATAGCGATCTCCATTTAAGTCAGGCAGTGTTGATGCGATGGTCTACATCTTTATCTACTTTCGCGTCGGACAGAACCTATGTATTTGAACTTGTCTACTTTGGGTAGTGAGATATCAATCAAATATAATTGTTTTTGTCATAATTCAAATTCAAAATCATTTATTCAATTATGATATTAAGTGACATTTATGAACGTTAAATTGAAGCTACAGTTTAAAAATCATAGATCGACATAAACAGACGCCACAGCATGTGCTGTTTTATCAAAGTAAATTAGGTGAACACATCAAAATCTACTGCCTGCTTGTGTCGATTCATAACTTCCAGTTTCCCAAATGCGTAGAGACTTATGAGAAGAATACTGGCAAAGAATTTCATGGCCACTCTTTTTAAAAGTCAGATGTTCAGGCACAATATTGTTAGTATTATATGAAAGGTAAACAATATGGAAGCTGTTGCCAACAGAATTTCATTTTATTATAAACAAAAAGGAAACACTCAGTGATAACGTTGAAGGTTTGAGTCTAAATAAACATAGAAATCATTCATGGTGCTAGTCTACTTACATTCAGTTGCAAAAATCTACTGTTAAAAATAATTCGTGACTAGATTAAGAGGCTAGTAATAATAGTATATGCTAAAGCATACTCCGGTCGCATATTCATCAACGGCATACAAATTGGCACTGTATACCTAGAATAATTAGTAACTTTTAGTAATGGTTGAACAGAAGTATTCATTTTGTCTGTGTATTAAAACAATAAGAATTTTAGCTCATATAAAAAGGATTAAAGGTTGGTTAAATAAAAAAAAACCTTATGTAATCAATCCATAGCCGTTTACCGTTAACCGAAGATCTCCCCTATCTATCGCGGTCCTGTGCAGTCCAACAACTTATTACGAATTCAGAATTAAAGTAATTTGAAAACATAATATTTATCAAAGTTTTGTTGTGTCTCTCTGGTTTGCTATGTACAGTTTACAAAAGTTGAAATATGATAAAAAGCTTTTTATTTCTAAACAAACAGTGTAGTCTGTAAGTCTATTTTTTTTATTTTTTTTTATAATAAAACACATCAAACTGTAAATAACCGTTTATATAAGTCAGTTTTCCATTCGAAATTACTTAAAATGTGATAACACAAAAGAACAATATTAATATTAAAACAATATTGTTACCGCTACTTACTAGTCCAAGAAAAAGCTCTTTTATGCACGGCACGTTTTACAACAACTCATGTACACCGCTTCGACTTTATTATGTTTTCCAAATGGTACGCCGTTTATTATACTCCCGAAGGGCATAGAAGCTCATACTGAATACGTATTTTTTAACTGTATACAAGCCTATAACAATTAGCTTAATAGAAAAAAATACTAATTCATTTCAATCAACAAACTTTATTGGCCTATTACTAGATGCGTGACAGTAATTTTATAACAGAGTAAGAAATAAAAAATGTATTTTAGCGCGTGTATGTGGAATCTACACTTAGTTATTCTATGTTAAATAGTGAATCTAAATAAGAACCAAAAAAAAGAGGTCTTCTATTTATTTGTTACCGTAGGAGAGTATTCAAGCTTCGGACCTGACTTGTTTTCTGTGAGGCCGCGGTGCACTGGTGCCGGTGCTTCGGCGGAGTTAAAGGAGGTTTCTGGTTCACCATATATTAGCGATTACATTGAAAACATCACTTGGCCAGCGTGGGGACGTATGGGCTTAATGCTCTACTGAGAGGAGACCCTAGCACGTTATGGGTTGTTGGTAATATTTATTTATGGCGAAAACTGTGTCAATGTAATATGATAGCTATCAAGCTTCACTGTATCACATTTTTTTTGCATTGATCAAAGATGAAGAACTAAAGTGACGCTAAAAATGGATAGAAACAGAATCTTTGACAATAACAAATATTAAAGAGAATTTTCGAATATTTATGTATGAGGTATATTATTATAATAAATACCTAGTTTCTAAGGAGAGGTATATGTTCAGGTGTGGACTGTTAAAGACTATTGATGATCTTGGTAATCCAAAGGCAGCTTCACACAGTTCAAAAAATGTTTGTACCATATGTCATATCCATTGATTGTAAGCCAAGTCCATTAAGAAAGATTAAAGAGTATCATTTATAAAATATGAATATACAGAAAGATGACTAAACTATCATCAGCTAATATTGGACGCCCAAGTTTTAGTTCTTTTCTTGTATGTTTAGGAGTAGCCATCCTCCAATATGACCTATGTAAATAATGGCCAGGTAGTAAAGGACGTTTTAAACTATTCTTAAAGCCAAATAAAAGTTTTTATCTGAATAATAATAAAATATTGAACTTCGAGATTCGTGACCCGGCGAACTTCGTACCGCCATATTTACCTACATATCTGTCTCAGCTTCCCACAGGCAGTGAACAATCGAGGACAGAAAAAAATACTTTTCCCCTTATCATTTCATTTTCCTTGTACACAAACATTGTCCTTACAATAACGAACATCTACATATATATCTATATATGCAGATAAAGGCGATCTGTATTCATGTCTATAGATATGCAATAACGCGTGTTACCCGCGGTTATTGTTGTACCGGGGATAATGACGCGGGACAAAGCTAGTGTGGGGAACAGGTGTCTGTCACACCAAAACAAAGTGAGGCTCCTCCGACCCGGCGAGGTGGTTTTCTTCGGTTGGCCGCTACCCAACAGTTGATGTTGGGATGTTGTAAATATGCTAATCGTTGTGAGAACTTTTATTGCGCGAAGCAGGATTAGTAGTTTCTTAGTATTGTATGTTACTCCGTAGTTCAGTGTATCTTCGGTAGATGGCGCTGTCATGTGTTTTCTTGATGCGCTGTTAGTGGATGTCGCCACACTAGTCTAGAAAAAAGTAGCCTAAGTTAATACTTATATCGTCAGCTACCTATCAGTGAAAGTCCCGTCAAAATAGGTCCACCCGTTCCAGAGATTTGCCAGAACATACAGACCGACCGACAGACAAAAATTTAAAAAACTATTATTTTGGTATATGTACCTGTGCATTTAGTAAAGAGTTGTTGTTTTAATATTACAAACAGACACTCAAATTTTATTTATTTGTATAGACTTATAGAGTACTGGCTGCCCCGGCAAACGTCGTTTTGCCATAAAGTTTTTTTTAAGGATGGGTGACCCTTACCATTTAGGGGGATGAAAAATAGATATTGTTCGATTCTCAGACCGACTCAATATGCTCACAAAATTTCATGAGAATCAGCCAAGCCATTTCGGAGGAGTTTGGCAACTAAAACTGTGACACGAGAATTTTATATTTTAGATAGATTTTTTATAGACATAGATAACGAAAGTACCTAATACCTAATATGTATACACTTTTAGTTATTAAATAAAATAAAACTCGATCAATTTCACATTTCACTGTTAACACAATAATGATTGGCTGATAGTAGGCATCATCGCCTATGGATATCTGCACTCGAGACTCACAAGTCCTTGAGTCCCTTCTCCGGTTTTCAGTGTCCTAATACTGTTTACTACTACTGCTTCTAGATCAAACCCCGCCTATGTTGTGTTAGTCATCAAATATCATAGAATTGTGTATAATTAATTAATCACTCAACACCACAGTGGTTTAGAATTTTTTTGAAGACTAACCTCGTATTCATCATCATTTTTTTTTAATTAGAATTATTCTATTGAGTATCCCGTGAATATATTCACACATACATAATCAGATTAATAATAATATCATAGCCTACGATTCAAATCATGCACTAAATCTTGTATGTGTTGATAAACTTATAGGAAATAAAGAAATTTCCACCCTTTCCCGTTTCTTTAATGCGAAAAGTAACTTACAGTACTGTACATAAATATAAGAGAATGGACGTAAGAAGTAATTGTTAATTGTATTAGTTTACCATTTAAGCTTACACTTACTTTTTATTCTAACTGCTACTGAACCTGACTACTAAGCCGCAGGTCTAGAGTTGTTTTTTTTTTTTTATTTGCCAAATTGACTCTACTCTGCCTGCCTACTACACCATACTCACTGCGAATGCAGACAATGCATCAATGGAGCATCGTGACCCACACCATGGCGATCTAGTGATAGGCATCATTGGGCCTCCGGTCTCGCACTCACCAACGAAACACGTGCTAGCCGGCCCGTTCGTGCTGAAATCAGCGTGGCTCTGTGATTCTATTCCTTAGTGAAAGTCATGCGAGAAAAACCCCTAGACATGGTTACAAGTCCTTACTAGTAAACTTAGGAGTCGTTAGGACTACTTAACTGTGTCGGAGTCATTTAACCTCCTTAACGTTAGAACTTCCTTCTTTGCCTCTATCTTTATTCTGTTTCCCCATTTATCGACGTAACATTTTTTTTTTTGACTGCTCATTGTCCTTTTTGCCGCCTACTAAACATTAAGGCACTGTGATTTTCCCAAAAAAAATGGGCACTCCTACTCTCATTTAGTCATAAGTAACTATAGTGATAAATTAGCCACATGTGTACATTACCAGTATTTCCTTTAATTTATCATACCAAGGACCGGTTTTACGTCGTTTATATTTTGGGTCGCGAGAATCTGCAAAGCTTTTGTTCATGTAGGCATCAATAATACTAAAGTCTACTTCCATAACGAAGTAAAAGTAGTAGAGTATCCATTTAACGTGTCTAGAAGATAAATTGTCAAAGATAAAGTAAATATTTTGACTAGACTATATTCGAACGTCAAGGTCACAACAAAACAATGCCAAAATAAACGTTTTAATTAACCATTTGCCTTGGCACCTACTTTCATAAACGAATAACTATTTCCAGGTATTGAGAAGTAAATGTGAGGAAAATGCTTAGTGTCATCGACATTTTGAATATCATCTTCTATAGAAAAAAAATGAATTGGAGTGTCTCTTTGTAATAATAAAATAACCGCTTTTGAATAAATGCACATGTATGTACGCACAGTAAAATAACATTTTTGTCTGTCTGTCGGTCTGTCTGTCTGTTTGTTCCGGGTAATCTCTGGATCGGCTGGACCGATTTTGACGGGACTTTCACTGGCAGATAGCTGATGATCGAAGGAGTAGCTTAGTCTACTTTTTTAAAACTAGCTTTGTCCCGCGGCGTTTCCCGCGATACGACAGTAACCGCAGTTAACACCGCGAGGTTCAGCTAGTTTAATCTATACTTTATTAAAATAAATAAAATTGGAGTGTCTGCTTGTAATATTAAAATACACACTTTCTAATATATATGCATTTGAATGTAAACACGGTACATATACCAAAATAGCGTCTTTTACAAATTGTCGCGCGCACAGTAAAATAACATTTTTGTCTGTCTGTCGGTCTGTCCGTCTGTCTGTCTGTTTGTTCCGGCTAATCTTTGGAACGGCTGAACCGATTTTGACGGGACTTTCTCTGGCAGATAGCTGATGATAGAAGGAGTAACCTGGGTTACTTAGACCCGCGGCGTTATCTGCGATAGATGTTATACCGCGGGATCAGCTAGTACTGCAATAGAATACATGGTGTAAACACTATTACCATGGATCGCTAGGTAATCCGTCAAAACATTGCCTAGCTTGCTTGCATAAACCCGCACACAATAAAGCAAACAAACTTTCTACAGAAACAAACATCTACCGCCATCTTTTATTGATTTTTTCTAGTTTAGAATGCCTATTTCATTGGATGGATCAACATCTTCGGTAGTATAGTGGTCAGTATCCCCGCCTGTCACGCGGGAGACCGGGGTTCGATTCCCCGCCGGAGAGAACTTTTTGTGTTTGTATGCGTCGCGACACTTTTTTTTATTTAGTTTAAAATACCGGTTTTCTTTAAATGAATAATAACCAATAATAAGATTATTTGTTTCATAATATTTTGAAGTTTAAGAAGTTAATTCTCTCTAAAAAAAGCTCAAAGTTTCGGTCACTATGCTTGCTTGTGCTATTAAATATGTGTAGGTACTTGTTATGGCTTTAAAAGTATCTCTATAAACCCATACCGTCATAGTAGGTGCTGAATTAATACGGAATTAAGTTAATTTTAATGACCACGTAATACGAAAAAAAATTGCCCTTCTAAAACGGTAAGTCCATTTTAACAAAGCCAAACAAGTAAAACTATTTAAAAAGAAATCCCGACTGCGTCAATATCTGCTATCTTTAAATTTAGGTTCTTTTATAACATTTTTATGTATTTTATTTTTATTTTGATCTAAGCAATAATACAATGTTACTCTCACGACTAAGACGAATCTATTGACACCACTCATATAAAAATACGACCAGCCGTTTAGTTCCTAGAACGTGCCAAAGAAATATACATACATTCATACATACATAGATACATACACTCGAAAAACATAACCCTCCTCCTTTCAGTCTGCAGTCGGGTAATTACACAAAATCTTGATAAATGTATCCTATGTGTATATGTGATTCAGATGTACATGTAAACTACAATTCAGTAAAATTTATCTAAATCCGTTCAGTAGTTTTTGCGTGAAAGAGTAATAAACATACATTCTTACAAATTTTCACAATTATAATATTAATATGTATTAGTAGGTTACTAAATACTCGAGTGTCAAGATCACAACAAACCATTGCCAAAGCAAACATTCTAATCATGACTATTTGCTTTGGCATCTGCTTTCACAGAAATAACCATTTTAGGTTTTGAGATATAAATGAGCAGAGTTTAGTGTCATCGACATTTTGAATGTCAGTTAATTTATGAAAAATATTTCACTCGCGGCTTTACTCGCATTTAATAAAAATGTATCGTATGTTTTCATACTTCTAATACCCCTAAGATGTGTACAAAGTTTCATGATGACCGGTTTGATGAATTAGTTTGCCCGTAAAGGCGTAACAAACAAACTTACTTTCATCTTTACAATATTATAGTATGAAGTGTGATAGTCCATTGAAAGTTACATTTGGAGATGCATTTCGCAGAGAATACACTTTTTAACCGACTTCAAAAAAGGAGGAGGTTTTATATTCCATTGTATGATTTTTTTTAAAGGTGTTCAACGATTACTCCGTCAATTTTGGACCGATTTTGAAAACTGTTTTTGTATTCGAAAGGGTATTCTCCCGAAGTGGACCCATTGCCACCATGTCAGGTTCTGATATCGGGATCTAGGTAAATTGAGAGAAACCCTCATTTTTTTAGGCACGTACTATGCTTTTCGCATATTTTCTGAAGTTACTCCAGTATTTTCTTCTGATAGTCATCATTGTATGATGATGAGCTGATGATGGAAGGTACAACTCCTCAACGGTTAGGAGTTGGAGGATAATTCTTTCAGTTTCATACGTATCTTATTGACTGCCTCGTTGGTCTAGGGGTTGGCGTGTGCTACTGCTGATCATGAGGTCTTGGGTTCGATTCCCGGGTCGAACCAAATGTTTGTACGATCTACAAATATTTGTTTCGGAGTTTAGGAGTTTTCTATGTATAATATGTATGTATTTACAAAAAAAAAAGTATATATGTATTCATATCATTTGTCTAGTACCCATTTTCTTTTTTTTTAACGTGTGGAAACCCCCTCTGGCCGTCACCCCGCCGGGGTTTGCGGCGGGGCGGTGTGTCGGAATCGAACCGACTAAAACCACACGGTGTGCCACTCTGCGCCTGAGACGGGAGGGATCCGGGAACTGCTGTTATTAACACATCCGTACCCCTCCCAGCGCTTGCCCGCACAGAAGCGGGCACCGTCTGCTGGTAGACTCTCAATTTGGGCGACGTACGGCACACGCGTAACGTCGCCCGCTCGCGGGTGACCACTAAAGCGGATGGAGGGGAAAACCCGTCCCCACCATCCGCGGCCACACTCAGGGCGGCATGAGGCGCTGGTATGCGCGCCTCCGCCGCCCGGTTCGCCGGTGACGGATCGGGTCCGAGTGGATATCATCCTCCCGGGCCCTCTCCGCCGCCTCCTTCTACGAAATTACGTCTTCGCAGAAGGCTGCGACCGCGGTAAAACTGCTGTCGCTACCGGCCATGTAGCATATGACGGCCGGTAGCGACAGATCTCCTCCGATGACTGCAGTGAGGGCCCGACGCTGCGACGCCCATGCGGGGCAAATCGCCAGCGTATGCTGGGCCGAGTCCTCACTGCAGTCGCAGTGGTGGCAGGCGGGACTCAGTTCCCTCCTGGCGACCGAGTGCAGGTACTTTCCGAAGCATCCGTGCCCGGAAAGAACCTGCGTCAGTCGGAAGGAAAGGGTCCCGTGCTGCCGCCCTGCCCACTCGAGGATGACCGGCTGGAGAGCCTCCACGGCGGCAAAGCCAGCGCGTGGAGTCTCCAGCCGGAACGACCAGCGAGCCATCGTGGCTCGACGGGCGGCTTCATGCCACTCGCGTACCTCTTCGGGCGGAGGGCGAATGCCTCTCTCCGCCCGGAATTCAGCCACCCGTCGATAAACTTCGGCGAGCACTTCCGCCTCCAAATCCCACGGAGGTGTTCCGGCCAAGGCGCACGCCGCCTCGGTGGACACCGTGCGGTATCCGCGGATGGCTCTGACCGCCAATACCCTCTGAGGCCGCCGGAGGCGGGCCTTATTGAGGGCAGTCAGAGCCGCCACCCACACCGGTGCCCCATACAGCGCCATCGACCGGACCACCCCCGAAATATGTATTTGTATCAATTATCTAGTACCCATAACACAAGCTCTACTTAGCTTGGGAATAGATCGCGTTGTATGTTAGATGTCTGAAATATTTATTTATTTATTTATATTTATTTATCTATAGGCCTTTAGTTGTTCAAGATATCCATGTGAACTGATGATAGAAGGTTAAACTCTCTAACAATTAGCGATTAGAGGATGATTTTAATATTACACGTACTTATAGACCGTAATTATAAGGTGAATAACTGAAATATAAAATATTTCAGTTATTCACCTGAGCTGATGATAGAAAGTAAAACTATTGTGAGTTAGAGACTGATTCTTTAAGTACCATATCTATATACAAATAGGGCCTTAGTTGTATTCTTCCAAGTTGTATAGATGACAGGTAAGGTTAAAAGATAGATGATACTTTACGATCCTGGCTAGAAACTAGTCGTCTATTGGAAAGAAAAGCAATGCAAAGTTGATGTTTGGTTTAGGAACCTACACTATATCTATACACCTAGTTTGTCTTAGTATTAATTCATAAATTATTATATAATATTATAATTATAAAATAACATGTCCTGACTGACTGATTCATCGTCGCCGGACATAACCTATTAAAGTTAGCGCTATGAAATTTGGTGAGTAGGATTGTTTTCGGAATTTCTACCCCTAAGAGGGTGAAATTATTTAAAGTTAGAAACATGAAACTTTAGTTTTGGGCTACTGATAAAAATGAGCATTAATGTATTTAAGCGTTTAATGAAAAAGCAAAGGAATTAAATGTGCAAAAAGATAATTTCATAGTTCTTCATTGCATTATCTACCAATAGATCTTGTGTTCTAAGTCCATTCGACTCCAGAATATTATGAATGTGGTAGTAAAAACCATCAACTTTATTCGATCCCGAGGACCTTACCATCGTCAGTTCATCGTCTTCAGTTTTGGAAGAAATATCAGCTGAATATAACCACGTAACATATTATTTATTTATTATATTATTGTGACGTCAGATGGCTGAGCAAACGAAAAATGTTGAAACGGTTTTACAAGCTTAGAAATGAGATTGCTATCGACTTCATGAAAATAAAAGGTAAACCACTATCTGAATTAAGTGACTCAAAATGGATATGTAACTTAGCATTTCTGGTCGATGTTATAGGCTATTTGAATGATTTAAATTTGAAACTTCAAAAACAAGGACGGTCAGTAAATTATTTGTACAGCCATTTGCCAGCATTGCTGATCAAACTACGCTAATGGGAGTCACAGATGCTGTCTCGTAACAGTTACCATGCTATCTTCGTGTGAAAATATTACTTATCCAATATGCTGAAGAACTCTAGTTACTGTCGGAACAATTTTCGAACAGATTTAGCGACTTCAAAAACACGGAAGACTGTTTCAGTTTATTTATTTATGGAAAACTTACAGCTAGATATGTTAGTAAAATCAAAGCAGATTAGTCATCAGACAGCCAATAACAAGTTTTCACTTCTAGTTATAGACTAATATAAAATACTAGCTTTTGTACGCGGCTTCGCTCACGCAGATTTTCATCCCCTGATTTACCCCCTTAGGGGTGGAATTTCAAAAATCCTTTCTTAGTGCTCACTTTCGTTTTATAAAGAATCTACATGCACAATTTCATGATTCTAGGTTCAGCGGTTTGGGCTGTGGGTATGTCAGCCAGTCACCTTCCTCTTTTATATATATAGATTGAGAAACAAAACATAAGCTGAACATAAGAACAAAAAGAAAAATCGCACACAATACGTAAGCACCAAATAAATAATAAATATATAATTGCCTCAACGCAAATTTAAGCAACACTGTGTCTGCTCAAAAAAACTAAGGCTTAGACACCTTCTTCCCGAGGATACGGTTATCAAAAAGGGATCAATATTATATAGTTTACATAATTCAATAAAATGTCTGCTTGCGCGTACTAAGTAGCTGTTTTGTCTATAATTTGTTTTAACTACAGGAATGTGAAGAGGGGGGCTAAAGCGAAGTGATTTAGACGGCACATTAAAAAATATCTGCTCAAGTAGATCAGGACAGTCAATGTTGTGGTTCAAAATTTTGATAAGAAAAGTGAAGTCCGCTATTTTACGTCTATCTATAAGTGGGAGGAGGTGAAACTTTTTGCATAGTCTGAGATAATCCTTGGAATGATACGGGATTTTCTGATGGTAACAGAGATTTTTAATGAAGCGTTTTTGTATGTTTTCGATATGATTGCTGTATACCAAATAACACGGGTTCCATATTTGAGACACATACTCCAAATGACTCCTTACATAGGTACAGTATTTTAAGAGTTTTTACTTCAGAAAAGATTTTATCTACACGCATTATAAAACCAAGAGATTTTGATGCCTTTTTAATAATTGTGTCAATGTGCGTGTCAAAAAGTAACTTGGAGCCATGGTACACTCCCAGGTCTTGGATGGTACTATTTCTTTGAATTGTATGATCCCCCAAAGAATAAGAGGTGTTCAAGACGTTGTGTTTTCTAGTGTATGTTACGAATGAACATTTAGCAGGGTTGAGATCGAGTTCATTTAGATGGCAGTACTCTTGTAGCTGATTCAAGTCGTCTTGAAGTGCCAACATATCTTCTGGTGTAGATACTGTTTTTAGACTTGTCATATCATCTGCGAAGCATAATAACTTAGATGATTGAATGCACTTGCTGATGTCGTTCACATAGATTACAAACAAGAGGGGCCCGGGCTCTTGGTTTTAGGGAACCTTGAGTCACGCCACTGGATACCGACACCCAATTAGATCTGTAGTTATTTATCGCTACAGCCTGAGATCTATTTTCAATGTAAGAGGCAAACCATCTCAGAAGATCCCCACGAATTCCTAACATGAATAACTTCTCAATTAAGATGTAGTGATCTATTCGATCGAAAGCCTTACTGTAATCTGTGTAAACGACATCGACATGCCTGCCATCATACATAAATTTGGTAATAAATTCATTTGATAAAACCAGGTTAGTGGCTTTAGACCGGCCCCTTAGAAAGCCATGCTGGAAAGGGTTTAATGAATTTGTGATTGCAGAGTAAATCTGATTATAGACAATTCTCTCAAATATTTTAGCTATAATACACAGCTTAGAGATTGGTCTATAGTTCACAATCTCAGTCTTCGAACCCTTCTTATGCACGGGCGTTATAAAAGCTGATTTCCATTGTGACGGCACTGTACGTGCAGATAACGACTTAACGAAAAGTAGTGAGATTGGGAGGGCAATGGATGGTGCACAGCGTACCAGTAATTGAGCCGATATATGGTCCGGTCCTGCGCTTTTAGATATATCTAGCTTCTCAAGCAGGTTAGTTACAACATCAAGTTTTACTTCGATTTGATAAATATCAGCTACCGAGTCACTAAATGAGGAACTAGATAAAGAGGAAAGCAGACTACCAGTATTGCTAGTGTCGTCTGAGAAAAGTTGATTTAAAGTAAGAGGAGAACGCCTCACAAATTAATTCTCCTGTTGATAGCTGATTTTTATCATGATCGACAAGTGAACCAGGAATAGCGCTTGAGTTGTATTGATTTTTAACATAGGACCAGAAACACAGCGGCTTATTTTTTATAGAAGATTCAGTATTTTTAATGTAGTTAGTGCAACAAATAGATTCCATTGATTAAGTCCTCTCGCGTAATAATTTAAAAGTATGTTTATCAACCAAATTACCGTATTTACTAAACTTTTTCATGTATTTATATTTCTCCTTAAGCGCTCTTATTAATGTAGAACTATACCATATTGGGTACTTACCCATATGCTCGAGTTTATGTGGTACATGTTTATTTTGAAGTTAATAATAGTTTCATTTTAAAAAATCTACTGAGTTGTCCACTGAACGAGAGAAGAATTCACATTTCCAATCGATTGCATTTATTTCTTTACTTAACGATTGGAAATCACACTTACTAACAAGTATCTGACTCGAGGTGCACATTTTAGAATGGGTATATCCAACAATTTAATATAAATGAATAAAGCTGGGTGATGGAAGTCCACGGGGACTAAGGAGTCAGAATGTTCTTGCACGCCAACTAGGTCGTTCGAGTCGTTCGAGAGAACCAAGTCCAATATTCTACCTAATTTGTTAGGAACCCCATTGTACTGCCCTAGGCACATTGTGAATATTTCATCTGTGAACAAAAACTCATCTGTCGAGGATAGGTTCACAGGGAGAAGTGGCATATCTTTACCAGACTGGATCCACTAGATACCAGGTAGATTAAAATCACCGATAACGAGAAATCAGTCAGTTGGTTTATTTAATGTTAAGTCACTCCATTTTGCGAGAAAGTTGCTAAGTTGTGTGGAGAATGACAAACCCTTATTTTGTACACATAAATAAAGTACACAAATGTATAAATTAACACTGTCACGTGAACTCGAATTATTTATGAGTATTTTTATGCATAGGTCCTCTGCTGTAGATAACAAATGCGACTGTGAAGAAACTGGTAATTCCCTACGCGTTGCAATGGCTACACCTCCCCCCAGAGCCTGCTTAGTGAGTGAATAATCCCGGTCACGACGCCACACAACATACCGGTCATCAAAAATTTCCGAGTCATGGACACCGTCAAGCAACCATGTTTCTGTTAATACGATAATGTCATACGAATTCATTAAAACTTGACGATAGAAATATTCCGTCTTAGTTCTCAACCCTCGAACATTCTGGTAGTAAATATTTAGACAATCAGCCATCACTTAGCGATTCAACAACCGTAAATACACTCATAACAATGTAAAAACTACATTCAAATATTATCTTAATACAGTTATAACTAATATGCTTAATAATATTTAAACTATTAGAATACTTATTATAAAGTGGGTAGTAAGATATCATCACATTCCAATAAAGATTACATTCATTCAATGCACAACATTTGATAACAGAGCAAGCAAACATGTATTGTAATAATAGTACGAACAGTGCATTCATCCTACAAGCGCAAGCAGGTTAGGTATGCGTATATATGGAAGTTTAAAGAATACAAAGTAAATAGCACGACAAGGCATACAATAGAAATCGACAGACAGAGAAAGCATATGCGTCAGGCACATTAGTGTAGCAGAGGCGTCAAACCTTTTACAACAAAAAGTAGTATTGTGTGAGTTAAAAAGAATATAAACAAATATAGATGACATCTTAAATTAATTTGTTTAAATCCGTTAATTGTTTTATAATGAAGGATTTGGAACTATTATTTCTCCGTACATGTACTTTTCCATGTTTCACGTATTCGTGGTTTTTCTCTTTAGCGACAATTTTCGTTCTTGTTAGTAGTTGTTTGCATTCCATACTTAGATGATCGTTAACGTAAACACGTCCACTACCTTAAATGGCCGACAAATCCTTAACCGAGCGTGCCGCTGATATAAAATCTTTAATGTAACGATTCAGGAAGTTTACAATTATTAATTTCTCCTTAGAGATGTATATAGGTACTCTGGATATGTAATTAATTCGGGACTAAGGACAGTTGTAACTAATTTTACGCCCAATAGCCTCCGTAATTCTAAATAAATTCTGGTCTTATTTTTTAAGGTACTATGGTCATTTGCTACTCCTACAAAATGTAATGTACAAAATACTCCAATACACTTACAAACCTTACAAATTTGAAGACGTAGAGTTGTGCGATTTCTACAAAAAATACCTAGAAGAAGACTATTTTCCGCAGCTTAGAAAATTCGCAACAAGATTGATTTGTGCGTTTGGCAGTACTTATAAATGCGAACAGTTCTTTTCATTGATGAAATTTACTTAATCAGACTTGTCTGTCTGTCTGATTCACAGTCACAAAATGGTAAAAAATGTTATTTTGGTACAGATACCATGTTAAAAAAAAAGTAAAAATTAAAACCCAACTACGACAAAAAACGACTCTGAAAAGTCGTGAAACAAGTTTAAATTTAAAATGTTTTGGTGCCCCTATAATGTTAATTTCTTTGCAAAGTATATTTTAAAAAGGTACCATAGAACTATCACAATTATCGAATAAGTAGGGACAAAGTCACGAGAAAATGCTAATAATATATATATGTTTTTAAAATGTACAAGTGACGCCCTTTCGTATATGTACCATGTATACATACATATTCATTTATTTACCATAACAAACAGACACTCCAATATTATTTATTTGTATGGATAACTACTTGCTGAATCCCGCGGTGTTTCCTGCGGTTATTGTCGTACCGCGAGTAACGCCGCGGGGCACAGCTAGTCTAAAAAAGTAGCCTCAATTATCCTCCCATTTCATTAGCTACCTATCAGTGAAAGTCCCATAAAACTCAGTCCAGCCGTTCCAGAGATTACCCGGAACAAACAGACAGAACATACAAGACTGACAAAAATTTAAAAAAAAATACAATTTTTATACATGTACCTTGTAGCATGTTGTATGTACATATACATTTAATAAAAAACTATTAATTTAATATTACAAACAGGCACTCCAATTTTATTTATTATTATATAGATAACTCCTTAAATGAAACCACGGTCATTCAAGTTTTTTGCTGCCATAAACAATGCTAACGAAAATTACCATAAATCATTCATTTTTTTTATAAGCTCTACTCACTGACGAAATATATCTCTACATAAAAATTTTTGAAATTTTACTTACTTGTCAATTTCTTGTGTTGAAATCTAAAAACAACAAAAACTTCTTTTAAAGTTCTACTTTCTCCAAATTCTTCTGAAACATTGTGAAAATGTTTGACTTTGTTATATTCTACTAAACTAACTAAATTTGTTATATTATATTATTTCATATTCATCCCGCACTGTAATAAAACACTACGTCTTATATTTTATGGTATTCAATTTGTATTGGTCTTCTTTCTCGAGTCAAAATAAAATATTACTTCCACTAGCAATAACTTTTATTGATTTTTCCATGTTGACAACGCTTATTTCATACTTGTTTGCAACATCTTCGGTAGTATAGTGGTCAGTATCCCCGCCTGTCACGCGGGAGACCGGGGTTCGATTCCCCGCCGGAGAGAACTTTTTGTAAATGTAAATTTTCATTACAATATTTGTTATTCATTTTGTTTAAATTACTGTTGTTTTAATTATGAATAAGATCTTTTCTTTATTATTTTTAAGTTCAACAAGCTTGTTTTGTCTAATAATGTAGTCAGTTCAGTCGATTCAGATTGACGTCTAGAAAAATGATTTTTAAGGGTTTATTAGCACATAGCAAATTGCGATTGTTATTAAAGAAAAAAAAAGCAAAGTATTTAGTTTTTCGTTAATAAATTCTAAAATAGTAATAATGATATTAAAGGAATTTTGAAAAACGATCCTGAAAGATTTCCGAAACTCAATCTCTATTTTTTTTTTTTGAACCCTGAAAATAGGCCTCTGCGAGGTAGTTAAGGCATAGGCGCGCCGCCTTAGAAGCCGGTATATCACCTAACATAATTTTTTATGGTATTAAGTATATTATGGTGTAAACTAACGAACGAACGAATCTTGAACGAAAAAGACCTCAATAAATTTTGGGATTTTGAAAATTTAAATTTTTACAGTCTTATTGCATATACAGGGACTAATCCCACGCCCACTACTGTAACTCCTGTACACCAGATCCGGGTCCAGATCAAAAGCCGTGACCCACGCATTATGATTGTCTTATTTCATATGTGAAATAAGGATTAAAAAAAAAGTTTAGATATAATTAAATAGCCTATTTCACTCGGACCATTATAATTGACAACCTATTGACACCCCGTTTATTCAAATCAGTTAATAGTTCAGGTGCTACGGTGGAACATGCAAATATACATACACTACCAAAACTATTACTCTTCCTTTCTGCTTCACCGTGGTCGGGTAATTTAAAAACAAAATATGAGTGTCAATCTTAACTTAATATAACGAAGCGCAGTTTCAAACTAATTTGTTATTAAGCTTAAGATGTTTGAAAAGTTTAAAGTAATACTCGTTCCTTCGTAATAAAACTTAGAGGTTTTTTTACTTTGCTTAATAATTTATGCTCAGATTCATTGTAGAAATAGTAATTACTAATGCCTATTGTATATACTAGCTATGCCCGCTACTACATAGACGTGACATTTGGATTTTCAAGTTATATTGAATTTTTTCACCGTTTTTTTTTTCTTTTTTTTTTATGTTTAGCCCTGCCAAAATGACTCTGCTCTGCCTGATGGAAAGCATAAGCAGACTCCAAGAGTGGTGGTCACCATACTGCGAATGCAGACAATGCAACAATGCAGCATGGTGACCCACACCATAGCGGGCTAGTGATGCTTCTGCATCATTGGGCCTCCGGTCTCGCACTCACCAACGAAACACGACAGTATGATCGCTGTCATTTTACGTTGATTTTCTGTGCGAGGGTAGTACCGCTCCGGTCGAGCCGGCCCGTTCGTGCTGAAATCAGCGTGGCTCTACTACCGTTTAAACATATTGTAAAAATACTGAAGATTTATGTATGCAAGTTATGTTTATGCTGACCAGCTGCTACTAATATATAAAACTGAAGAGTTTGTTTGTTTGTCTGTTTGAACGCGCTATTCTCGGGAACTACTGATCCGATTTGAAAAATTATTTCAGTGTTGGATAATACATTTATCGGGGAAGGCTATAGGCTATATATCATCACGCTAAGGCTAACAGGAGCGGAGCTAATAGGAGACGCAAACGAGGTTACGTGGAAATTGTTGAAATGCAGTATTGTGGTCTAGCGGTTGGCGTATGCGACTGTTGATCATGAGGTCTCGAGATCCAAACCCGGGTCGATCCAGAATGTTTTACTAAGTTTTTTCGATTATAGAAATGCTTAGTAATAGCTCGGAGTTTGGAAGTTGGGGTCTCAGCCCCCGTGCCTCGGAAAGCACGTAAAGACGTCCTGCACCTGATCTCTCCCCGGTCGAGTCGGATAACTGTCTTAGCGGATTATGAGAGTGAGGGAATAGAGAGTGCACCTGTGTTTGCACCTGCACTTGTGCACTATAATATCTCCTGCATAGTTGGCTGGTCTTCGTTGAGACTGGCCGAAATTGGCTAGGAGAACGTAAAAAGATGTATACAATCTATAAGCATTCTATAAGGAAAACACAGAATACTATAAAGTATAGAAAGATTATGAGCATTCCGTTCAAGGCATACTGTGAAGGAGTTAGATTAAGTATTTTATTTTGTTTGAATAAGAAACTCAGTATACATTTATAAACATAAAACCCTTGTGGGTTTATCTTGGGCGTGTGTGTGAGTGAGTCAATTAAACCCAATAAATCATATGTGAACATATAATCGACCTTCCCTATGTATGTGACCCTTATGATAAGTAAGATAAGTAAGTCACTAAGTTCAACTAGAAGCGTCTCTAACCTGTGAAGCACCCGTGTGCAATCATTACTCTAGCCCTTGAGTAATCGCAGCGAACCTTAGTAAGCGCTCAAATTCATTAAACACTGTTGCGCCCATGTGCACCGCACATAATAGGCAAGTGGAATTAAGAGTCTCAAATGCGTTGCCGTATTTTTGGCTTTCTTTGCAGAATTAAAAGGTGAAGAGAGTTGATGGGCCAGCTATTCATTTACTCTATGTGAAGCAACGAGAAAATTGCCTATAATCGCTTTTCTCTGATTCCGTAGTATCCACATCGGTTGAGCCCTCTGATTTCTGACTAACCAATACAAATGATGTGAGTACAATTAATTAATATGTGATGCACTTTGTGTTCTTTAGCTTGTATTTATAAAAACTATGTTCGTAAAACGAGACTTTTCTTATCGAGCCTTTCAACTAAGCTTTTAAATTCCTTGGCATACCAGTATTTAGCCGTGTACATAAAATTGTATCCACTAATCGTTTGCACAAGTTACCATCAATACTGTAATCTTACAAAAACAACCAACGTTCACCTATGCTATTTCATTTTACGGCATATTTTATTGCTCTATCTGGCTTCAGATAAGGCTTAACTGTGACCGATTAAACTACGCTAACAGTTCCTTATCTCTCCCTCTCTAATACCAGTAAAGTAGAAAGACCAAAACATATACTATTTTTCCCATACACTCAGTTATAAATTAAAGGGAAGGTCTACTTGTTGTCACACGATATATCAGAATAAGAAGATTTTATTGGGCTATTTACTCTTAGAAATGACACCATCAAGTCTTGTTTTCTATTGTTCTGTGCGATACTAGTAGGTACATATACATCCTACTATATTTAATATTATAAATGCGAAAGTTTGTAAGGATGAATGGATGTTTGGATGGATGTTTGTTACTCTTTCACGCAAAAACTACTGAACGGATTTGGATGAAACTTTAGAGTAATATAGCTTATACATCAGAATAACACATAGGCTACTATTTGCTGCGATAACCGACATATACGCGGGCGGAGCCGCGGGCAACAACTAGTATATATATACAGTTTTGAGGTTTAACATATATGTTATTTGTAATAAATAAAAAACTCCCTCTCTTATCAGGTATCTGTAGAGTAACCTGGCTCCCTTTATCAGACACGTTGGAACACGATTGTAACCAATTTTAGCATTTGACGGGTTAGTTGCAAAAAAGTTATGCTTGACTTATAATCATGAAATTTGACGAAAAACAAGCGGGTGGATCAGTATAAGTCAGTAAAAGTAAAGGTAAAACTCTACAATCTTCAATTTCTTTTGAAATAAAGGACAAGGTTATCAACTTAATGGTATTTTATATGAATTTGTTCCTTAGAACACAATCATTTAAGAAACAATTTGGGACTAATCAATTTTTTTTATTTAAAAAAGACAACTCCCACATTAGATATTCTTAGATATTCTGTATCGCGGAGGATTTTACAAACATACTTGAGACCGACCCAAAGAACAGCCAGACTCAGAACAACAATTTATGGATCGCACAAAGAGTTGTCTCATGTGGGATTTGTACTCACAACACTTGACCCAGTAAAAAGAGGCGTAGCGACCGCTTAAACCACTAGGCCATCCACGCAGTCTAATACAGATTAATAATACTCTAGACGAATTGTTTGTGCTGAAAAAATCTAATTAGAATACCAAATCGGAGCAAATATTTATTTCATGGTTTGGGTGTTTTCTATGTATAATATGTAAGTATTTTCAAAAAAAGTATACATGTCTTAATATAATTGGTCTAGTCTTTTGTTGTGTGTTCCTAAATTGTATATGTTATATTTCAACTTCTAATATCATATGTTCTACAGGTAGATCCAGTGTAATAAATAATATTCAACATATGTCTCAGTAAATAAATAGGTTTAACATTTATCGAGACGGATTGTAGATGAAATTGTAGTCTCGCTTTCCTCTTTTACCCTTCTAAAGCGATTTGATTTTCTTTTCTTGACAGAATATAAAAATCACTCAAACGATACGTATGTTTCTCATTGAATTTGTTTACCAGACTGCGAAGTTAGAAAACGAAGCCAAGAAGTCAAGTAGGTATTTTGTGATATTTTTCATTTTAAACAAAAATTGTTTAAAAAACCAAACCACCCTATAAATGATAGTTTTCACAATTTCATACGTCTACCTGTTGTCATTATTAATATCCACGAATAAAACCGCAAAAAAATCACGTTTGTTGTATGGAAGGCCCCCTAAAACTTTTTATGTTATTTTGTTTTTATTAAGTAAGTATATGTTTTTTGTTACAGCCTAACTATCACAGTTCATGAGATATATGGCCTGGTGATTGATAGGCGGACGGACAGACAGACAGTCGGACAACGGAGGTTCAGTACTAGGGTCCCGTTTTTGCCCTTTGATTACGGAACCCGAATAAAAATTAACAGAGTTATAAGACAAGTATACAAAGAATTGTATACTAATACTAATAACTTAAACAAAATAAACTAATTTTCATAAAAAAAATAGTCATATAATTGGAAAGATAACTTCGGACACATCTATATCAGATAGCAGCAGATTCATCGTGTTTTTTTTAGATGACCACAGATACACAAGATACTTCACAACATTATTCGATTTGATTTTCGAAGCATTTCCACAGACTGATTCAATTTCTACGAGACGTACATAAACGACTTGGCTCTCAGGGACCCAACACAAGGCCCCTAGCACACGGCGTATTTTAAACGCACAGATGACGCGCAGAGGACGCGCGTATACGCGCTTCAAATGAGATTTTAACGTAACCTTGTATCCTAAGCACACGGGGCAGTTGTGAAACGCGCGTCTACTGCGCGTATACGCGCAGATACAGCGACACAGACGCGCTGTAGTCGCTCGTAGACAATCCTCGTCAGTTGTACAATACTGTCGGTTAAGACAGCACTGCTTACGCTGGTCTGGATGTGTTAGTGATAGCAGTTCCCGGATCCCTTCCGTCTCAGGCGCAGAGTGGCACACCGTGTGGTTTTAGTCGGTTTGACTCCGACACACCGCCCCGCCGCAAACCCCGGTGGGGTGACGGCCCGAAGGTGTTTCCACACGTAAAAAAAAGCACTGCTTACGCTGACAAACGCAAAATCGACATCTACGGTGCAGCAAATGCGCGTTCCTGAGACGCGCGTCATGTGCGCGTTTAAAATACGCCGTGTGCTAGGGGCCTTAGTGCAACTGCGGTATCTTCTCCTCTATACGTAGGGATATAACTCTATTTACTGAACTTGAGATCTTGTTATCTTATTATAAACATAGTGCAGATACTATCCTTTACAATTGTTTATATTTCGCAAAATGTTTGAGGAGACGTAGAAGGAACATCAATGTAGAATATTTTTTTCAACACACTTGCTCATAAAGTGGTTCTAATTTCACTGCAATTAGGCACATATTGATACCATAAGCGGACTGTGACTTTTTCATTGCTATTATTCACAAGTGAGTTCTAGGGGTTCTTTTTATTTTATTGGTTGAGTTGCTTTGTTCTCAGAAAAATTTCGATACAAAAAAGATTGTGTTCAATAGTACAAATAAATTAATATACCTATTGCTTGCTCATTTAATGCTACTTTAATTTCAATTTGTACGTGTTTAATAAATAAAACTTTCACTTATATGTAACTTTTATTTTTCTGTAATAAAGTGAACTTGAAATTCCCTATTTTGTACGTGGCTAAAACGCTATCCGCGAAAAGGCAAAAAAAGAAACCTCATTCTTTAAGTCTATAAAATTCGTTTTCACTGTTGAAATTACAGTTATTTATTAATTAATATGTATACAAGTTGTAATTATAAGGAAAATGGTTTATGTTGTACACCGCTCGATATAAGATGAGAAGCCCTTAACGTCATGGAAAGTTTACTACCTGATAACCCCAAGAAAAAGTTTTTTAGTGTAATTTCTTCACAAGTGTGTTGAAACACGTCGAATGATGCACGTGTATGTTAATGATTACCGTCCTCGACTGTCTTCTCACCTAACGGCTCGGGTCTCAATGACGCATCAGCGGTAAACACCAATATTACACACTTGTACCATAATGTACTATAATTCATTATTTTTGATTTTTAGATCTCTTCGCAGGTTCAAAGTCATACCAAAGATCCCACCCAAAACATTTTCATGTAAAATGTTGTCAAGACGACTGCATCTCATATAGAGCCAAGCTTGTGAATCTACACGACTTAACTCTACCAACCTACCTACCTACCTACTCACTTCACACAGTCTACATCTCAGTAAAAATGCGTGCTCATTTTTTATTTTATTTTTATTTATTGATCTTTATTGTACACACATCATTACATATAGAAAAAGAAAAAAAAGAAAAGTGTTGCAATTTAGAAATGTGACAATTGGCGGTCTTATCGCTCATGGCGATCTGTTACAGACATCACCTCATGCTGAGCAAATCCAAGAATAATGGTCACCGTACTCTTTAAATACGCATGCAGATAATGATATGTGTGTGAATGCAACATGGTGGCAAAATTTACAAGAGTCTATTGAGATGCTTCTGCATTATTGGGTCTCTGGTCTCGCATTTACCAACGAACCACGACAGCACGATGCTATCAATTTAGGTTGGTCTTCTGTGAGAGGGTAGTACGGCCCCGGTCGAACCTGCCCATTTGTCCTGAAATTTTGACTTTGACTACCTTTAGACAAACTTTTATCCAGTCTTTGACATCACGCAACTACGAGTATTACCAATGGTGATGCTAGCAAATGAATAAGAAAAAATCGATGGATGTCCATGCTAACACACGAGGGGAAACCTTTTGTTAATAAATTAGATTATTTGTGAATGTTGTTCAACAATTCACCAAAACCCGTAAACAGAAACGTTCTCAAAACAAAAAGTTCCATCGCTTCAATTTTTAAAAAGATGTAGGTATCGATCAAAATGAGATGAGGTATCATATTGGTGCATATATATTATATTGAGACATAATGATGATTCATGAAAAAGCTTTGGGCACTTAGCAAGTCATCTTGTAAACACTTCTAACTAATTGGCAAGACATATTAGGAGTGCATACCATTTGAATTGACATACCATTTAGAATCCCCAGTGGAAAAATAAACATTGTAGAAACGTCAGAAATGTCGACATAATGTAATTCACTAAGTGGTTAAACGAAAAACAAACATTGTGGCGTTAAACACAAGGTTCACCTGGATGTTAGTGCCCTTTTTAATTTCAATAAATATTTCTTATTGATATGATTAGTGGTTTTCAGCAGCGTTTCGATCGGCCAATTTTTCGTCATCAAGAAACTTTTGCAGATCAAGCTAAAGTCAAATGAATCAAGGGCTGTGTTATAGATACATCAATTTATTTATCATTCCACATGTTACTTTAATTTATTCCGAACCTTCAATAGCATCGTGTGCAGGACAGTACAACAGCTCTTTCGATCAAAACAGATACTCAGCGTAACATTATTTAACAACATTCGTCCATTTGCATCTTCTAATATAAAATGGTGGAGTTTCGTTGCATTTTTGCAAATTTTACTACCACTAGTTGTCTATGTAATGATTCCAAACTGTGGTATCCAACATGTGCGTAGTACTCAGAGCCATGGTTATTCTTTGTTCGTTTGCGTGATTTAGAGTTATCACCAGCAAAATTTCATCAACTTTTTCAGTGACTGGCAGTTTTTTCAACATCATCGGACTAATCACTCCTGATCGACTTTTTGGCTTATAGCATTCCGCATACTTAACTTTTCTGCCATTATTTTACTTTTTTTTATTGTAAATTATAAAAAAATGTTATTTCAGTCACTTCCAAATCAATGTAACTTTTTACATTGTCAATGACTTAAAAAAATATCTTCACAAAACATATCTGTAGTCACCTCTTAAGTACATGTTTCTTTTTAGTCTAGTCAACAAGTGCTTTTTTGGTCAACTTTTTTCAGCAGTCTCACAAAATTATTATTGATAAAATATCCATTATTTAATAATTTTTTTGCAAGCGCTTTTTTTTCAAAAACCATGTAAATGCTATTCCGAATCGAACGACTCCTCAATCAGAATTTTCGGAGACTGCTGAAAATAGTTGACCAAAAAAAACACTTGTTGACTAGACTATTTAACACAATTAGGTGAGTGCTATCGATATGAAGGCAGTAACATTTGTCTGCATTTAATAGCGTTTCCAATAGCAAAGGAATATAATTGTAGACTATATTTTGTATCTAGAAACTATACTCGGCAAATGCATAAGCTTACAGATGTTGCTCAAAGCTTATCCAATACAAAAAAAATTATTCTTGGAATAGTCGCTTTTTTTATGTAAATTCTTGCACTATTTTCCACCACGATTACTTGATATTCGTGAGGCGTAACTTATGTGGAGCAAAATCTGGCAGCTAGAAAATGCATAATAACAGGGATACGTGTATGCACAGAGTATGAGATGAATTTTTGACTGGTCTTGTCGCCTTCTTCTGATATTTATATTGATCTATTTAAAACCCAAGTCAAAGTAAGAGGCAGCAGACGTCACCAGATTAGTTTAAGTGATATTACTCAGCGACGAGACAGTGAAACCTGGCGTTAGCCTGGTTTCACAGTTTCATTACAAGGATCTATCCACATACTAGTACAAGCATACCCATGGGGACTTCCACCCACCCACGCTCCATTTTTCAGCACGTGGTCACCTTGGTCACCACTTTAGAACTTTTCGACCCCAACGGCCGTCTTGTCTGCGAGTAATATACCCCGCCCATTGCTACTTAAGTCTGACAATACTCCGGACAATGTCGCTGACAAGCCCCCCTAGCCAAGTTGCAAGCGTTTTTCTTTCTACAATCGTTTGTAACGTGGTAGAAATTATTAGACAATAACTTATAAATATTCGATTATTTGATTTAAAGCCATGTGTCGAGTTGCAAGTTACAACACTATTTATGGATAATAAAACAACATAATTTTATTACTACTTATTTTAAATTCATTTCATTCTTGCTACATTTTTACAGCCAGCTACCGGCGAGCTGCCGTCGTTGTGTTGAGATATTTTAAATTATTAATTTTAATTGCCTAATTGTATACGTGACCCGAATATTTTCGGTGAGTTAACTTTTGTATTTCAAATCTCTCGTCCTCTTCCGTTCCAGGGCTTTAAGCGTACTTAGTTGCTATTAGTTTGAAAGTTTATTTTACTCACATACCTGCAATCATATTGAGTGAATTTGTGATTCCATAATTGTAATTGCTTAAATACTCGTCATGTTGTAAGATTATTTTCTTTTACTGTGTTAATTGTTCATAATCAGTAATCGTGCAGCGAATGTCTAAACGGGTATTCGTTGCGCGTTTCGGCCTGCGTGTAGTACCCACTGAGGCCAACTACCTTCTCCGCTTCAGGGTCTATGGTACGAGTATAAATAGTACGAGTTTTTCTTCTGGTACGAGTCGTAGCAGACTGATTTTGCGTCTGCAGCCAGAGCGTTGGGTGACGTCCCTACTTCCCTTCACCGACGAAGTGCCAGTACCGTTAGCCCTCAAGGAGCCGAGCCGCTGGGAGCGCCGGCTGCCACAACAGACACGTTTCATCCCGTACGCGACACCAATAATTTTTAGCCCTGAGAAGATCTACCCACGACCCATAACATTGTCAAACTGCCTTATGTTATATCTTATCTTTAAAAAATACTGTAACGTACAATATCTTTCATTTATATTCAAGTAGAATAAAAGGTTACACGTTACCGCCTGAATTCTCGGGTGTCATTGGTTAGTCTAGCAAGATTAGTCAATGATACACGAGAATTTAGGTGTTAACGATTGTAGAACGATAAACGCTTGCAACTTAGCTAGGACTCCTGGTGCGTCTACAGAGCTCCTAATTTTCTTCATTTACTTACTTTAACTTTTAGTATGTTTGCTTAATCAAACGTACTAGTCTCAGGAAAATTAAGTTCCAATTGGAAAAATTCTTAAAGGTTTATGTTAGGTTAGGCATCCCTACATTATTGAGGAAGGCTAAATATTATCACGTTATGACAAATAGGAGTATGACAAAAACATTGAAAAGTTATTCCTAAAGGTTCCATTACAAGCATTGATTAAACGGTTAAAGTTTCGTAAAAGTAATCTATGACTGAATTGATCCCTTTAAAAAAATCAGCGATACCATATCTCTATCTTTTTAGGTTGGCTTACTACAGTTTCTATTACTGAAAAAAAAAAAAAACCTCTCGCTGACTAACGTGGCGAGGCAGACAACGTTGCGCGGGTGGTCCGCTCGTAGTTAGTAAAGTATAGACTGAAAGTTTGGTACTCCATTGGAACTGATCTGGATTTTTAGCCTTGAAATCAGTTTTAATTTTAGAAAGTAATTAAATTACTTTCATCTAGGAATAAAATCTTGAATAATCTAATTCATAGGCCAGTAGCCGCACGTGCCATGGATGTCTTTCAGCTGATATTATTATGATGTTATAAATTTAAAAATAGTACTTGGACAATATAGGAACAGGATTCTAAGCGTGGCACCTGAGTTTTTGGAGGAATGGGAGAAGATAGGAGGAACAAAACCTTGAAGTACGGTATTATTATAGTTCTTAAAATAAAGCTTGATCTCTCTGATAGTTGACTACGAAACCGACGAAGTAACTTTGAACAAGCATCATATTTATAAATCATTTAAATTTTCATTCTTTTTGCTAGTTTTATGACAAATGAAGTGCAATACATTAAAAATAAAAAAAATTACACCTAAAATGAACCTCTTAAATTCCAAAATAATACTAGTGACAACTCTTACCGAGATGAAGCTATGTTTTAAAGTGCTAATTTTACCGTAGCCTTATCGACAACTTTAAAAAAAAAAAACACAAAGCAGTCATGAGGACTCCCGACAGAAGCGAAAACTCAAAACTATAAACAAAAGTTGTAGATGATAGTTTAAGAAAAACAATACCGCGCAGGCGCGAGTGAGCCGACACATACGCCGAGCCATCAACGTCGATGTTTTACGCGCTACCGGCTAACAATTTCGATGACGTCCCTCTTGTCTGTAACTGGCCGTGTTTGTTCGTCGACTATTCATTGCTGACTTTCTTTGTTGCTTAAAGTTATGAATGTCGTTATTATTTTTGGAGCTTATGAGTTCCACGATTTGAACAAAGTTCCCAAATAAAATATTATATATAAAATAATATAATAATCCTAATAATCTCATCTTATCTAATACTATTATAGATGTGAATGTAAATTTGTTTGTTACGCTTTCAGGCGAAAACTACGTAACCGATCATTTTGAAACTTTGTACACATATTCTTGGAGGTATTAGGACTAACAAACAATACTTTTTATTAAATGCGAGCGCAGCCGTGACTAAGAGCTAGTATTAAATACATTCTTTGAAAATGTCCATCTAAAAATATGCATTCATTATTTTAGTATACATACACCTGATTATATTATTTATCTAAGTCAAAATGTATTTGAGAACTGATTACTTGAGAGAAACTGTTGGTGATGGGTATGTGACCCATTTCTTTGGCTTTTATTAATGATTTTCTAGCAGCTCATTTAGATAATTTAGTTTTTTTTCTAATAACATATGATAGACGATGTCGAAGGCTCCTCCGATCTTCTATGCAATCATAGCAATAGGACAGCAGTATGTTTACACCCACCTGGATATACATTTTGGTTGTAATGATATGGACTAGTATAACTATAACTTCTTAAAAAAACCTTAATTCGTTATCTTCAGAAGCTGCACAATCTTCGCATTAGCTGGACTGAACTAAGCCTTTTATTTCATTTATGATGGTTGTCACACGATAACCTTCTTTCACTTTGTTGCATACTTTATACTCCGGAGTAACTCTACATAACTTTTAACCGACTTTAAAAAAAAGGAGGAGGTTTCTCAATTCGACCGTATATATATTTATGTGTGTTCGCCGATAACTTCATTGTTTATGAACCGATTTTGATGATTCTTTTTTTAATGGAAAGGAGATATCCCAACGGTGGTATCATGATAAGAACACTAAGATCTGACGATGGCATCCAAGAGAAATCGAGTCAAACCTTCAAGTCGGTTTTACTTTTGTTAAAATTTTATAATTGTACACAATTCTCCCTCTTTTTTATCTGGACAAATTAGACAGCATTGTTGCCATAAGATTCCCTTGTTGATCTAAAATAACTGCTATGTGTCGATTCTGCTGAATGAAATACTAAATCTCAGTGAATATATACATGTCGTAATAGCTTAGTCACTTTTATTTACACATTTGAAAATTCTGCACTTTCCATGTCAACAATAACTTTCTGTACATTTCTGAAGTCTGCTTTTATAAACAGAACTTCCATTTTAATTAGAATAACGTAATTTTTTTATAATCTAAAATTGTTGTCATAACAGGAGATACGTCACTAGACGCTGATTGGAGTATTAAAACACGAGTTCGTTTCGTTTTGAGTACTTTTAATTCATAATTATTGTAGAAAATTAATATTAAATAAAATAAAAACGTTGCACTGACCTTTCTTTAATGTTTTCCTAACATTATAGTCACAAGATATTGATAAATATTGTATTTGCATTTTCCCTATTCTCTAGGTTGCCCATGCGGTAAGGCGCAGCGTGTATAGTGCGATTGGGGCAATTTCTCAGTTTATTGCTAACTGCAGTGGTATAAATGACTGCAGTGCATGAGTTCTCGGGTTCGATTCCCGGGTCAAACCAAATGTTTGTGTGATTTGCAAATATTTGTTTCGGAGTTTGGGTATTTTCTATGTATAATATGTATATATTTACAAATATATATGTATTATTATCGGTTGTCTAATACCCATATACATGCTCTGCTTAGTTTGGGACTAGATGGCGCTGTGTGTTAGACGTCGAACATATATTATTTTTTTATTTAATATAATATAATATACCGCATTTCTGTAGCTACATCTTCACCTAGTGTCTCCTGTTTCTTTTGCGGTAGCATCGCAAAAAAGAGCAAGGGCTACACTGATCTTTTGATGTGTAAATAATACTGATGCCAATCTCAACACGTGTGTTTAGCCCGCCTTAGTCTGCACTAAACTGCATCGATGTAAGTACGTATTTAATATAACTGAACTCATTTGCAGTTTTGAATTTATATCTACACACATTGATGACATGTAAACAATGCGTCAAGGACATCTTTATATAGATAAAGTATACCATTTATTCCACAATGATAGAACCGTATAAAGTACCTTAATGTTGGGCATCAGGTACATCTTTACTTGTCCCAATTTTCTGCAAGTTATACTAGGATTGTAATCAGATATCTACAAATCGATTGTTACGATATTATCTAATGATCATCAATAAAAATAAAAGTTATCAAGTAAAACTGGGGTTTACTGTAAAACTGTAACTGTTAGTTTAGAGAATAACTCTAAAGTAACAGTTACAAAATGATCAGGTAAATGCTACATATTTGTTTTGCCTTTCAAGCTGAATGTCTTAATCTTTTCGACGGCAAGCTCTGAACGATAGATTCCGCAATCCCTTTTAACAAACAATATCTCTTTTCTCAGCTTTTTCTCTGTTTTATTTATTGTTTAAAACATTTTAAACTTCCTTTTTTAATTTCTTCAGTTTACGGCAAAAAGATTGTGATTGGTTACTTAAAAGTAACGACGTACGTGAGTAAGATCAAATTTTATAGTAGGTGCTTAGGTAAAATGAGTTTGTCTAATCGCATAGTCTGGTCCCCCTCTCCCCCTCTGGTTACCCCTCTCCCCCAACCCCTCTGCTCCATCCCATAGTACATATTATATATAAAAAGCAAAATCACAGTTTTTCTTGTGCTGAGATCATAATGTAGTATCTAGTAACTATTTCAATGATAATATCATTAACGCTAAGTCTAACGAGCTGTGAACTCATAAGAACATGCGTAATTATCTACTCAGAATACTCGATATTTACGTCATAATAAAGCGTTATTATAAAGCAAAAGTAAATTTTTTTATTTTATTTTAATACAAACAAGCTTCTAAGCTTAGTTTTTAGTTACATAAGATTTCACATGGGTTGAAAAATAAATTACATAGGCGAAATTTTCACAACACCTTTGAGATGTATTGGAATCTAAATAAACACTAATAGCTACTATATAACCCTTGCAAAATGATATAGAAGTTATCGTTTTGAGAACGTACAAAATAATATTCATAGGTAGGTATACCTAGGCGATCGCCTTAACCATACTTTAAAAAAATATCCTTAACATAACCAAAACAGTAAATTCCTTTATATGAAAATGTCCCCCACATTAACTGTACAAAGTACTGTATGTACATTTTAAAGATGCTTAAAAACTTTGAAAAAGAAAATTGTAAAACCTCAAAGCACAATATTATGCAATTCGCATTTAAACGTCACAAACTTAATTTATGAACACATAAAAATAGTTTAAGTCATCATGTCATCATGCATTAAGATTAATATATAAAAAAAAAACTGTACTTGTTTATGGATATTAAAACTCACCGGAAAATCACAATTCGCTTGTCGTTTCCTGATTTAGAGGTTCCTTTTTCAAAATAAAGTTTTTAAACAAGTTGCGTGTATTCGGATTAGTGACAGAACGCGGCCGCGGTTGCTATGGTCATCGCGGTGAATGTGTAAGTTGCGAATGAGCGCCACCACATCTACAGCAGAGGGCATGCGTGTTTCGACGCCCCATGGATGAAACTTTACTAAGAAATCTTGATGTAATATCATCAAATATGCAATTCTAATCTTAATCAGAAAACTTTTAAAGGACTGTTCCTTATTTAGGAGTTAAATTATTTTCAACTAACTTGTATTAAATATATTGTTGCCTCTATATTATCATTTTCTAGCTACTATCTTTTCTAACGAAAAACTTTCATTTTACCAAAATGAACTAATTAAAAGTCTCGTGATACACATTTGAGCCAGAACTTAGGTCAGAATCATTACTAATTGAATAAAGTCGTATGAATAAATATTACAAAATATTGTAACATACTGATATCTATAAAGTTCAGAAAGACCTGAAAACGCCATATAGCAAACTGATACCCAGAAGCATGTGTTTACAATTAATCATACAAAGTGAATCGTTTATTCAAACTATTCTACGGCTATTTAACCGATTAAATGAACACACACTTCAATAAATCATTTAAACCTACTTTTCTGTATGAAAAATATGAATACTGCCCTCTATTACATGGACGTAGAACTATTTAGAAAGTGAGAGAGAGTAGTGAAGAGAATACGACGTCGTTGATATAAAACTGTATAGATGTCATTGTACGCAATTATGAAATTAAGATTCGTAAATTTATGTACAATTTTTATTTTCACATTAGAATCCTGAGCGTTAGCGAGGGAATCAAAAGAGCACGAGGTGAAAAATCTTTGAACTCGAGTTCAGCACGTAACTTTTGATCCCACCTCAGCGAGGAAATGGCTAAATGCAAAAAAAAAGATGACGTGAAAGAAAATGGCGCAGGCAAAGCAAAGTTAAAAAAGGACACGAAGAAGGGTTTCAGTCTGAGTTTTTAACCAATTAAAAAAGATTGTATGATATAGTCGGCACCATAGAGGTAGAAGTAAATAGGTTTAATGATATTATAACCCCGACGCAAAAAGAGGGGTGTTATAAGTTTGACGTCGATGTCTGTCTATTTGTCTATGTGTGTGTGTGTGTCTGTGGCATCGTAGCTCTCAAACAGGTGGACCGATTTAGATGCGGCTTTTTTTCATTTGACAGCCAGTTTCCTGGTGGTGGTTCTTAGCTATGTTTGGCAATATCGAGAGTATCAAAACTTTTTCTAAATAATATAAATCATTTCTGTCGTATGATATTTCGATTGAGTGCGTGATACGCGTGCTAGTTTATTGCTACCTGATGTTGCGTAGGGTATTTTTAACTGACTTCAAAAAAAGAAGGAGGTTTCTCAATTCGACCGTACATTTTTTTTTTAAGTTTGTTCCCGGGTAAATTCGTCGTTTATGAACCGATTATGGTGTTTCTTTTTTTAATGGAAAGGAGATATCCCAACGGTGGTACCATGAGAAGGACACTGATGATGTCATCCAAGAGAAATCTAGTCAAACCTTGAAGTCGGTTTTATTTTTTATTATTTTAATTTTAATGTTATGTAGTTAACTAGCGACCCGTCCCGGCTTCGCACGGGTGGATTTTAGATGCACCCACCGAGGACACGAATCGTGCCTTTTAAGTCTGTAATACCTTCGAATATATGCATTTCAATTACATACTGTAATGTACATGTAAATGATCTATATTAAATGCACAAAGCACTTAAGGTATATAATTAAATAAGGCAGAATAATGTATTGCTTAAAATCGCTTCGTAAATAAGCCATTTTTTCTTGTAAAAAGGGTTATTGTGGGTAATGTGGGTTATCCCTAAAAGAGAGACATGTGCCATCGCCGATTACCGCCGCCGATTAGGCCTTTTTAAGATGTACTATATTGTGGTACATTATTTTCATAGGTTTCAGCCAACGTCTGCAATGTAAGCGCAAATATAGTTATACAAGAGTGCAAAGTTGCTTTTGTTGCTCGATGTCATTTTACGTTGATTTTCTGTACGAGGGTAGTACCGCCCCAGTCGAGCCGGCCCGTTCATGCTGAAATAAGCGTGGCTATAAATATTTCACAAAACATCACGCAACGCCCTATGAGACCGTTTACAATAATTTAATATGGATTTTCTTCGTAACCGTCGCCGTATTCATGGTCTCGTATTTCTCCACAAAATCTCGTGATCTAGTAGAACGCATACTTTATTCTGTCCTAACATAACCGCCGAAATATGCCGCGTGGGGACGGTATGGCCTTAACCCTTTCCTGAGAGGAGAACCGAGCCCAGCAGTGGGACGTTATGGGTTAATACCATGCCATCACCAGAAAATTCTAATTTAATTGTTTTGTCATCATTACTAAATGTATTTAGGGGTTGGATTTTAAAACGAGTCGCCTGAATTTGAGGGTATTGGTGGTATAGGGGGCTTAAGGGAGTTAGTCTTAATCTCCCCAAAGTAATTTTGGCTGCCGGAGTTGCGTCTAAATTTTCGAACGTTTCACACATTAATGCCAAAAAAATGTTATATTCAAAAAGTAATAATAAAAGATTACTTCGTGGCATTAAACACGAAATAAATTATCTTGTTCATTAAAGCGACTGAAACAAACACTATTGATAACACAGTACCGATCTATCGAAAATCAATGGTTCTTCGTGTTTGCTTTCATAAAAGTAATTTTTTCTGAATGTTTAATATTTTTCCATCTTAATTTAATTCATATGTGTTTAGAGCAAAGAAAGAGAACAATAATAACTTATTGTTAAAATTAACACTCAATTTCTTAATAGTTCATAAAACGTATAAAATATAGTTTGATAAATACTGTGTGCTCAGTTCTTGTTGCTAATTAAAAACCGTTCCACTGACACGATGAATGCTTATAAAAGCAGTAATGGAAAAATATTAAAATGCTAGACTGTAATTATTATTTGATTAAAAATGTAATATCTAAACTATCTAAGCAAATATTTCACTGTCCAATAAAATAGTTACTTTTCAATTTAATCTAATCTATACAAATAAATAAAATTGTAGTGTCTGTTTGTAATATTAAAATAACCGCTTTTTACTAAATGCATATGTATGTATACACGTTACATATACCAAAAAACGTAGTTAAATTTTTTTTTGTCTGTCTGTCTGTCCGTCTGTTTGTTCCAGGTAATCTCTGGAACGGCTGGACGGACTTTGACGGGACTTTCACTGGCAGGTAGCTGATGATCCGGGGAGTAATATTAGGCTACTTTTTTTAGACTAAATTTGTCCCGCGGCGTTACTCGCAATACAACAATAACTAGTACTGAGGCTTTACCGGTGTTGGCGGGTGTCCTTCCGGTCGATCTCGAGGTGCAAAGACGTGCAGCCATGTACTATTCCACATTACAAAACATGGAATGCGATTTTTTGGGCGTACGAGACCGCGATAAAATCATAAGATTGTTTCAACAGCAGTCCAATGTCTATAACGGTCTAATGGATGAATGGCAACAACGATGGGACGAATCATCTAAGGGGCGCCACCTCTACCAGTTCTTTCCATCTGTTCGCGAACGGTTGTCAAGAGCATGGCTCGAGGTGGATCACTGTGTCGCTCAATTTCTTACAGGCCACGGTAACTTTAAGAGCAAACTACACTCATTTAAATTAGTCGATTCACCATTGTGTCAATGCTCAACACCTGATATTAGCTGTGAACAGTCGGCTCATCATGTACTCTGGGAGTGTAGTCTTTGGTACAATGAACGTAACACAATGCTAAATAGCTTACAAATGACATCTGGGGCGGTATACTATGAGGATCTTGTGTCAACTGCGGTGAATTTCCGTGCGTTTAGGCGATTCTGCCATACATACTATAGTAATCAAATATAGCTCACTTAGGACCCCTAATACTTTAATACTTTATCCGTGGTGCTTCCCGGTTTGAAAAAGGTGTCTGCCTATTTTGACTTCATTTTGTCTCCCGCTTTGCTAAGGAGGGAAGTGGATTTATCATTTCCAACTCCTCCTGTTTTTCTTCTGATTAACTTCGTTGCGGGTTCCAAGACAGTTAATTTTCTTCCTGGGACTTCCCGAGTGTCATAACTCGGTGTGTTCGTGGGTCACTGCTGTTGATCCTGGTGTACAGGAGTTACAGTGGTGGGAATGTGGGCGGGATTAGTCCCATAAAAAAAAAAAAAAAAAAAAAAAAAAAATACAACAATAACCGCGGGTAACACCGCGGGGTTCAGCTAGTAGTACATAAATTTCCAATATAGGATAGAGAGCAGATTATAATTTAATTTTATCAAATTCTTTTCATCAATAATTTTAAATCTCTAGTTGCATAAAGTGTATTTACGCTGAGTCCATAGAGGCCACCTTTTTCTGCATTTGCTCTATTCTTCGATCAACTTGATCGAAGGCTCTATTCATTAAAATGTTGGTTTGCGTGAAAATTTCTTAGTGTGCGTGAGAAATGTGCGCATGTGGACTATACTCATAGATATTGTTGAACACCAACATGAATGTTGGTGTAAATTTGTGGGAGAAAGTTGGCGACACACGAACAATTCAACGTTCTCGCCAAATATTTCTTGTTTCCATGATCTGTGGGAAAAAGTCATTCAGCGAAAGTAGATGTTGAGTTACATGTTGCGACTATAAATCTTACCGATTACAAAAAATACTAGGAACATAAACTGTACGAAATTGTCTCTGGTTTAATGTTATACTTGATTTGTTTATCGTAGAATGTGTCAGAAAGAAGTTTTTGCAAAAACTGCTATAAGCCGCCAAGTTAAAATTCGCAGATAGCATATCAAAATGTATAAATTGAAATCTCTTTTGTTGCATCAAATGGCTGTACTAATATGATAATTATTAAAAGACTTTTTTGTACAGACTGCCTTTTTTAATAATTGAACTAAAAGAAAAACAGCAATAAAATATATCTCTATTACAGTATTTAGAAATACAAGATTGTGCACATAATTTATTTATATACATTTAAATAATAACATAACACTTGCTTTAATCATATTTTACAAAAATATATAATTAAAAACTATGATTTAATGGAAGAGAATAAAGTAGCTAGCAAAGTTACAGTGAAGAGCAATAGAGATGGTGAAGAAGTAAGACCTGATCCGTTATGCCAAGGACCGCTTGGATCCCTTATTCCGATAACACCACACGCGACTCGAGGACCTGCATTACCAGTAATAAGCGACTGCGCATCTCCTCCTTGACCTAAGTCATCGTTTTCCTTGTGAAGAACAAGAGTGCGTCCTAAAATACTGTTTACACCTCTCAGAGAAATCAAATGATCAGTAAAGTTAACTCTCGCTATTCCATTGTACCCTGGATCTTCACTGGTTTCAAATTGAACGTTTCCTAGATCACCGACGTGACGCACAGTGTGGTTTCTTCCCCCATGATTAACGTTTTCAGGGTTAAAATGGCCTGCCGAAGTGTAGCAAGTGCTTATATCTCCCAATTCATGCACGTGGAATCCGTATTTGCCAGGGAGCATTCCTGTTAAATTTCCATACACGTGGAGGCCATCAGCAGTCTCAGTAAAAACAATGTGTCCAGATATGCTTTCACTATTGGAAGGGTTTCGTGGAGATAAAATAGCGATTGCTTGTCTATATTCAGTATCACCATTAACCGCCACAAAAAGCGCGAGTAAAAATGAATAGAGCAAAAGTTTCGACATACTTGTGTGTAAATCACAACAAAATAAATATTACTTAAATGTAACGAAAACTACGTCCATACCGACTATTTAAGTGTTGAGAAATCATGTGGCATGCCGTTGATAAGATAATTGTAATTAAAGTAATTGATTAGCACTGTAATCTTGTCAGCTATTTCGCGATATGAATCTATCAGTTTTTAATATATTGTTTTTGTATGTTTTATGGTAATAACAATAATAATGTAAAATTTCAGAGTCCTAATCGCACAGGGAAGTCATACGGTAAAGAAAAAGCGTTATTGATAGAAATTATGAAGCATTTTTTTGCAGCATAGGTAAAAATACAAAAGTATCAAATTTTATTTTAAAAATTTTCAGCATCAAAAACGTTCACAAAGATTTTTATTCGACTTCAAACAGGTAGAAGTAATAGATTCGACTGTACATATTTCGTTTGTATGTTTCTTACGTGACCTTATTTTATTCCTTCGAGATATTTGTTAGATATATGTGGGTGTCTGTCTTGAGTAACAGGCATATAATAGGTCTTTACCTATGAAATTGCCGTTTTGTATGCAATAAGTGAAAGTACTTATTTTTTCAAACTTTTTTATTTCTGTTATTCGAAGTAATCACCCATGCAATCGACGCATCTTTGCCAACGCATTGGCAGTTTATTGATGCCTTCTTGTAAAAATCAGCTGGACGGGAGGCAACAAACTCTTCAAAGGCATTTTGTACTCTAGGTAAACTCCATAGGTCTACCAAGGCGATGACAACGCTTTATCTCGACCACGGTGAAATCAAAGACTGTACTATATTTGGGACCTTCAAAACGGGGGTTCTTTTCTTCCTCAACTCCATGTATTAAAAAAAAATTCCTACGCTCTTACTTGTTTAACTAGTCCATGCTACACACCAATGACTGGACTTGCTACCTTAGACTTTTGAGGCCTGCTACTACAAAGCTCCGGAATAAAGAGAACACAACACAGGACACACTTCCGGCTAGGCCAGCTATGCTAGTGAGCGGGCTTGTGTTGTTATGAAGATCAGCTTTAAACTTGCTCATTCTGCTCTGGAACATGCTGCTTAGGTTTTCTACTGTACTCATCAGTGATTCCATTTTCAATGATACACAGATAGTAAACACTGAAGTAAAGTTGAAAATACTTTTGCACACTGGCAGGTAGTGACTTGTAACTAGTTTTATTGCAAAAATATAGATATAATAAGCACTATTACTATTTTTAGGGTCCCGTGTCAAAGGCGAAAAACGGAACCCTTATAGATTCATCATGTCTGTCTGTCTGTCCGTTCGTATGTCACTTTTTTACCCAACTACGGCAAAGCCAAAGGAGGGTTATGATTTTGACAGGCTATGTATGTATGTATGTATGTATGTTCATTTGTTCCCTCGTAGCTCCTTAACTGGTAATTAGAACTGGACAAATGAGGTTTCGTTAGAAGCGTCATGATCGTCGTCTGGTTATAGGCTATATGACGTGTCACTAAATCGATTGTGGCGCCCTCTTGCCGACATAAAGTACTGAATTAAAAAATAAATTTTAGATAAATATGTAGTGTTTGGTATCATTGGAAAGAGCGTTACTTGTACATTTCAAAAATATATATATTATTAGCATTTGCTCCTTACTTTGTATGTATTTATTCGATAATTGTGATATTTTTATAGTACCTATTTAAAATATACTATGAAAAAAAATATATTATTGAGGCACCAAAACATTTTAAATAAAGTAAAAACTAAAACCCAACTACGACGAAAAAGGACGCTGAAAAAGCATGAAACAAGTTTCAAAAGCCGTAGTCACGCGTTGTTAAAGTGTTATAAACTATGGTACATTATACTACATGGACTATGGTTTTTGAAACTTAGTAATTTACCATAGTCCATGATACTTCAACTCATAATGAAAATGATCTTGGCTTCTAGTTAAATATAAAGAGAATAATAATATTCAGGACATTTAACACACAACGCTATCGAGTCCCAAACAAAGCAAAGCTTGTATTATAGGTACTAGACAACTGATATAAATACATTTATATTATAAGTTTTATTAAAAGAAAACACCTAAACTCCTGACCAAATATTGGCATATCTTACAACATTTAGTCTGATCCGGGAAGGGGTCTCCGATCTTGGTCTCGACCTAGTACATATAGAAGGGACTGAGACACTTGTCGCGGTCACCCGTCACGGTCTCCTGTCTCGGTCGCTTGTCTCTGTCGTGGCGCGTTACCTTAAGCCATATGAAGGCGCCTTGTCAACAATTTGCATGAAATTGTTTTTGGTGGGATTCAACCTATCCGAAACCGACATTCGGTTCGTTCAACGGACGGACTGAAAATACTAGTATCTAACCTTTATTTTACATTCTTTTAAAGAAGACGGTCTGTCATCCACATTTTTTATATATTATTTTTTTCATTAATTTCATTATGAAGATGACTTGAACAGTTAAGATTTAAAATAACATTGACAGAAATAGCTGATCTTGCTGGTTGTTATTTAATCGAAAGAAAAAAAGAATAAATATAATGTTAAGTTTACTGAACGAGATAGAAACCTAGTGATTATTCAAATTAAACAATAATTTATGACAGATATTTGCTTTCTTTCTTGCTTACTTTCTTACTGCTTACTGCTACTACTACTACTGCTAAACTACTACAACTATGCTTAATTTCAATATTATACAACGTTCTGATTCACCCGATCTAAAGATTTTTTCTTACGGTACGTGTAGTTTTAATGTGAATTTTAAGAATGTACAAGTGTACTAGGGGAAAGACCGGTGCTTCATCTAGGGCCTCTACTTGGTTGAAGCACGGGAACCACCTATGCTTTCCACCTGGGTGAAGCACGGGGACGTCTTTTATTTTTTTGGCTAGTGGGTGGAAAATCACAATTGCGTTCTTCCTCCACCTCTGGCAGGACGGGGTCATCTGGCGGATGTACGTGGTCTAAATACGTATAGTCCCGTACAAAGGTGAAAAGTATAGACAAGAAATAAAGTTTTTTTTATTTATTGTATCATCACTGTACGTACTTAATTCGTGACAAGACGATAAGTAACATGTACACCGATTACTATGTCTACGTAAGTAGACGTAACAATCGATGTCTTATCGCTCACGCGCATCTCTTACACACGACCTCAATACGGATATCAGGTATTTAAACATTTTGGGAAATTCACATACCTACATATTAAATGTTCAGTTGTGACTATTGTCATTTACACATTTATAATAAATTATTTTTAAGAGAACAGTTTGAAAACTGTTCCTATCAAATAATAATCCATATGTGTATGAATTCGATAGTAACTCTGTCTATCTGTTTCAATTTTTGTTTCGTGTATGTCTGTTACGCTTTCACGATTAAATCGCTGAACCGATGTGATTACAAGTTATAACTGTTTACCGCTAAAACCTACATAAACGCGGGGAGACATGGGCAAAGCTTGTACCTTATATTTTTTTAATAATGCATATATTGAAAGTAAGTCAGACTGTACAGGAACGTCATCAGTCGAGATTCTATATGTAATGTCAACATGTGAAGAACCTATGATAAGCACGGATCTGTTCCTCTGTCATTCTACTCAATAAAAGCAGATGACAAAGGCCACCAAAATCATGCTACTACAACTAGTATTGTTCTGCTCAATACGAACATAATGACTTAGCTGATTTAATAACAAAATAATATAGCGATAAAGCTATCTATCGTCTACAATATTTAGAAAGATTACAGTTATCTTTCATCAAAAAATAATTACTGTTAATTCCATCATTAGTATCAATAAATTTGAATTTATCTTTGTACATTGTAACGTGTCAGGTTTCGTAATTTAATATGGTATTAAATCAAATGATAGTTTCCATGTGTGAAAAACCTTTAAAATAAGAGGAAATATTTTTGGAACGTAGTTCCTTATGGCGCGTTGCGAAAGGGGGCTAGATGGAAAAAGTGTAACAACACTTTTTCATAAATAGAGTGGGGCAGACATATGGCTGCCTCTAAGCGGAAACGCCCAACGGTTAAAAAGAGAAAGAAGATCGCGGTACCCCATACGTCTTTCTCTTTTGACGCATGCGCAGTAAAGGACTGCTTGTTATTATGACAACCTCGAATAATAAACTGAAATCAAATTAAATAACTTATAAAGTTGTTATATCGTGATCATCTCTCTCTTTTTAACCGAGGGACTTCTTAGGCCTGGCTCACCTGCTCTATCTATAATACCTCTATGGACTTTTTGCTATAATAACATTGAGTTGACGTCATAGTGCTGGATACTATATAAGCAACTGGTTACCAACGTCCATACCATGTTGAATACACTGGCTCTCGTCCGATCACCGAAGTTAAGCAACATCGGGCGTGGTTAGTACTTGGATGGGGGTGACCACCTGGAAATGCCACGTGATTTTGGCTTTTTGCATTTATTTACAGAAAATATATTGTTTCATAGTATATTTTGTACAGTCTGATAATTTCTAAAATAATTTGAGTATTTACTGCGCATTTTTTACTAGTAGTAGGCATATCAAATATATATATATATGTATATTATATGTATATATATATATATAAACTTCGTTCCATCCGGGTGTTCCTTGACACCTCTCATGGTTTTTTTCGATATTTAATTAAGAAACTTACTGGAGACTGCAGAACAACGAAGCAGAATGAAGTACGCTATGGTTATTCGCCGTTGATCCGTATTGTTAATTCGCAGTATTACGACCCCTATTTATTCTATAAGTATGGTAAGAGAACAGAGAAACAAAATTGAAAAACACATTTGAAAATATGGTGATATACTGTTGATCAATGATTTGCAGATATTTTTATTCTTATTACATAAGTCTATCAAATCATTCAATGTTATCATCCATGTATTCTTCTATTTCTTTTTGTGAACTTTCATATTCCGACAACGAATCATGTAAACGAAAAATCGCCGACAATATTTGTTGTTTAAACTCATTCGAAAAACAATGGATACTTACCCGGGATTAGAACTATCTTGGTACTTTTTTCTGTCGAAATGGTTTTAGCGTCTTAAGCAGTAGGAAATAACAGACCGACAGAATGACGCACTTTCGCATTAATAATTTTAGTGTGCATTAGAAAAATTAAAAAATACCTTTTCTTGATAACTCTACCAAATACATGATTAATTGCCTCTATAATCTAATCTACTAAAACCTGAGAGTAATTAAAGATATCGTATCTTACAAAGAATTGAAAAAGAACCTTATTTTAGAAGTAGGTGCATGGACTATTTTATTAATAATAAAATAATTGTCCACCGTTTGAAGTGACCATTTGGAACTCAAAATCAATGATTTTTCCAACTTTAAGCTTTTCCAATAAAAGTTTTTTTCATTCGATCTCATTGAAAAGCTTTGAAATCAGCCCTGAACTGTATACAATCTAGAGCTTATTGTAGGTTTTCGATGTTCCTTCTGCTTGCTCTTTCGAAGTCACTTTGCTTTATTGGTCTCGATTTCATACCGTTTTTTACAAATTTAGGAGAGTAATAGTTTTTATTATACTTTTCAGTCACAGGTATTTACTTATTATTTTAATCATGTCCGTCTATCTCCCTCTTTATTTAAGCGTAGGTATAATATATATTTTTTCTATCTTTCTTTTGACGTGGTGACGGATTAAGAATAGGATTACAGGAGGATAGGAGGGAGGAAGTAACGAACGCGACCGACTGGAATGCAGGAGCGGAGTGAAATTGCGCTGTTTTTTTCGCGACTGTACTCTGCCTGTGGGAAGCTGTAACAGATACTTATGTAAATATGGCGGTACAAAGTTCGCCGAGTAAGCTAGTAATATATAAAACACATTCAAGAAGCAAATTTCGAACTTCACAATGTTTAAGGTACTATCGTGTAAAGTTATTTGAGGGTGAGGTGAGGGAGAAGACGACTTCTACAACTCTTTAAATGCCATGTTGATGGACATGGTCAACATCCTTCCGCATCCGTCCGTCAATGAAGAAATACATGATTTCAGTAAATCTCTATATTTTATTATAACTCCACTAAACAATACAAAGAAATAAACATGATGTCATGTGTCAAATTTACGTTAAACTGCTAAGCGCTAACAACGAGTCACTCCAAACCGACCTCGGACAGAGATACCATCAGGTCCGAAGAACATTTATCGGAGCTCGCGTAAAGGTAGAAGACTGTGGGGTGACCGTATGACTGATAAAGCCCAATTCCCTGCTAATTCTGTCAATCTGAGAGAGCTGTATAAATTAACTAAAACTCTGGCAGGAAAGAGCAGTATCCGTAAGAAACTTCTGAAGTCGAAGAATGGACATCTGATTGTGACATCAGAAGGGCAACTAGAACACTGGCGTAAGCACTTTAAGGAGGTCTTCCGTATCACAGTATGGACCGTGCCAGATGTACCGCAAGATACACTCCCAACACCTAAGCTTCTTGACGTTGACGTTGTTCAACGTTGAACCTCCTACAAATGCAGAAGTAGCGAAGGCAGTTCTCTCCCTCAAATCTAGTAAAGTGTAAGGCTTCAACCTCAATACTGCGGAAATGATAAAAACCGACATAACTTTAGCCGTCGAGGTACTGAGGTACCTTTAATAAAGAAAATCTGGAAGAGTGAAGAGCTTCCAAAAGACTGGAACCAAGAGCTTCTTATAACTATGCCCAAGAAAGGTAACCTAAGCCAGTGCAGCAATTGGAGAGGCATCACTTTGCTCTCGGTACCTTACAAGGTTTTCTGTAAGATCATCTTGGACAGATTATCGGGGGTTATTATTGACCCAAAAAAAATATTCAAACGAATACCTCATGAAGCGATGCCATGAAACGCCGATTGACCAATAGATCAAGAGTCGCAAGTGGAACTGGATTGGTCACACACTAAGAAGAGATTCCGACCATATCGCCAAACAGGCGCGTGATTGGAATCCGCAAGGAAAACAGAAACGTGGCCGTGCAAACAGAGAGAAACAGGCGACGCACAGTTGCAGACGAAGCGAAGAAGGCCGGAATTACGTGGAGCGAGATGAAATGCGAAGCTCACGGCCGAACGCGATGGTGGATTGCTGTGGACGCCCTTTGCCCAATCTGGGGACATAAAACTTTAAGTCAAATAAGTCATCGTGTAAAGTTGCTTTCTTACATTTGCATTGGTAAATGTAGGTCGATATATCAATACTTTATACGCAAAAATAGATTGTGATTTAATATTCAACATTGCGGGAAATGAATCACATGGTGCCCCGCAGTGTTAAGTGGTCACGGTGAAGTTGTAAAAATTTGTAAAAGGCACTCTACGGTAGATATGAAACAATCACTACTAAATGTTATAAAGTTTGTATCTATCTTTGTTCAATAAAATTAGAATATGAATGACTACTATTTATCTTAACTTTAAAAATCTTTATCATAATTTCATTGACCTCGAGGAAAAAAAATACGTGACTCTAATTACACGTTTTTAAAAGTAAAATTTCTTTAAGTAAAATATTTTTGTGAGATTTAATGATACAAACAAATTTTATTTTTTTATGTATTTATAGAATGTCCCGTGTTTCATTTGTATCAATTTGTAAAATAAACTGCCATAGGAAACTAAAAATGTCGGTAATACATCCTAACTAATATTAGAATTACGAATGTGAGTTTGAGAGTGGTTCATTGGGTGACTAAAACTTTTCTTTCTATGGCACAATCGGTTCGAATCCTAAATAAATACCAGTTAATGGTCTCTAGAAGGTTTTCTGCAATACAAAAAGAAGCACACCTGGTGTTCCGGCTACTAGCACCCGAGACAAAGAAAGAGGCCTCGAACTTTCCAGCAATAGTCAGTCCGAGTATATATAATACCCCAACCAATCGCATAAGCAATACCCATTACCAATTAACTAACCCTAACCTTTCGGCTTACTCCCAATTTTCTTAACTGACTCCTAAAGTTCCCAGTTTACGGTAATAGGCCGGCTTCTTATTACGGGCTTCTTAAACTGGACTAAAGTTATAGTAATAGTTGATAAATAGTATGTGTTTAATACGTTTTTGCGATTCCTCCTGAAGTATATACTTTAATATCTGTATTACTAGATTAGAACTTATTTAGAAGGTTTCTCTCCCCCAAAGCAGCAAATCAAAGCTAAAAAATATTACCATTCATATTGACACTTAGGTATGCAGTGAAGTAGAATGTGTAAATGTTTCCATAACTAGTACAAAATAGGCCCTAAATCCTCGACCTAATTCGATAACAAGTTTCATTTCAATAAATGTGAATGTGTACAAACCATAACTGGTACCACTAAACTAACTATTGTCACCGAAAGTACCAACCGATTACTTTATAAGTGCGATGTCATTACAAGAACACAAAGGATGTTCTGGATTGTTGAATGCAAGAAAATTATCACTAACCATTGTCACCATCTCTGTAATAGGTGAAAACAGGCTATTATTATACTTTCCGTCACTTTTATATATATTGAAATAGCAATATTATAAACAGTTCATATTTCCGTCTGACATTACACCGTAAACATGAAAGCTAATTCGGTGTTTGTTGTGTTGTATTTCGGATTGTGCAAGGCAGGCGAGAGTCGTGTTAATTATAGAGGCCTCACTAATTGGAATGGAAGATTGCAGGACGTCAAAGAACAGCATTTCTGGCCACCGTTACAAAAGGAGAGCAGATGTAAGTTTAACACTAAAACGTCACAGCTGTGTACAACCCCATATCTCAAAAAAAATCATTTTGTGTTTCATCTTAATTATATTTTATACGTTTAATGTACAAAACATAATATGAGTGCAATTGCGTATCTTTTCAATTCTTTTCGTTGTCTACCCTAACTATACATAATTATTATAAATGCGAAAATTTGTTTGTTTCTTAATGTTGAAGTAATCAATTGCCATAAAAAATCATGTGCATGTTGCAATAGCACTGAAAAGAAAATAGAAAAAAAAATGTAAAAAGTAAATTAGTAACATATTCTAAATAGTTCCTTATAATCTTCATAAATAGAAGTTACATTTGCAAGCAAAGACAATATCTTTTGAAGTTTACAAGATACCGTTTTCTATTAATAAATACATTCGTGCTAATGTATTGTGTACTATTTTCAATGGTAGCGTATGCGACTATAGCGTGCTTTAGGTCTCTGGTTTGATTCCCGAGTCGGACTAAATTTTTGTATGACCTGCAAATATTTGTATTTCGGAGTTTGGATGTTTTCGTGTATGTGTATGTAACGCTTTCACGGCTTAATCTTTGCACCAACTTCAAAGAAATTGAGTGTGGAGATACTTTGATTCTTCAGGACGAACATGGACTTCTTTTTACCGCGATAACAGACATACACGAGGGCAGAGCCGCGGGTAAAAACTATTAAAAAATAGTGCAGTACTGCACTCCTTATGTGCTGAGTATCCACAAGAAAGGGTATTATTTTCGGGAAATCGGGAATGCATGGTTTGCTTAAATAAAAATTGTTCCAAAAAACTATTTTCTAAGCTTCTGGGTATCTAAATATTTATCATAATTCAGTATCTTCTCCATCCTAATAATAAATACTTTATACTGAAGTTAAGACCGATTTTTACAAAGTTAGTCATAAACACTATGTGTATATGTAAGATTGAGTGGCAAAACCTCTCTTCTTAGTTGTACCTATCGTGACAAACCTTATGTATACGATAACTTGATAAAACGTTTTGTCATATGATGCTTATATTATTTAATGCCATGCACCTTGCCACACTTCATATAGAGGTAAATGTCCAATTTATTATTATGATAATTTTTTGTAGCATTCTCGAACTCATATTCACTATCCGTGAAAGAGAAAAAATGAGAACAAGAGTCTCTTACATCTTGTTCCTAGCTGCATTTTATTTATTTAAATTAAATTTCCTAAGATGCTTTTCATGTTTCTGTGTTGGATATTTCCAATTACTTACCGCGGATATGAAAAAAGTTCAATTAAAACCTTGTTTGCTTTGAACCTAGGCGGGTTTCTAACTTATTTTTTCTTTTCTTTGAGTACTTTATATATTTTAGAGCTCTAAGATTTTTATTAAGGGGAGTAAAAGAGTATGAAACACAAAGCACTGCTGAAAGAAGTGAAAACTCAAAATTATAAACAAACTGTTGTTTAACCTCACTTGAAATTAATCTCTTTGCTTTTTAAATAAAAAGCGCGATGAAAAGAAGTAAAAAAATTCTTAATGCGATGTTATAAAAATATAAGTTAATGCGGTTAATGCTATAAAGAATAAACAAATGAATAAACACTGTCTGACATGACTGGTAGTCATATCATATTAGACAGTCGAGTCACCAGCTGTCACCATGCACACTCGCGCAAGCGCCCTGCGCCGTCTTAGGTCGAGTCTAACACTTTTTACCCATTCCAAAATAAATTTTGCTAAAGCGCACAACGCCGCAAGAGAAGATTTCACTTCAAAAGGTAATTTAAGTAATAAGATTATTAATACAGACATTTTTCAGTTTTGTCCTTATTCACGGTTGTAACATTCCCAAATGGTGGATGCGCTGGCGCGTCTGGAGACAACGGAACTTGTATGACGGCACGAGAATGCGCCGGGAGAGGTGGTTCTGCCAACGGATATTGCGCTAACGGGTTTGGACTGTGCTGCATATGTAAGTTTAATTTCTTATATCACGTTTCTCAAATTTATTATCATCACTAATCCAGATACTCGACAGAGTTAAATTGTTTGTAAATCTTTTCAGATACCTACACAGACATTTATGTTAGTCATCATATTTTAATCAACGAAATATAAAGTACATTTATGTAATTTCTTCTTCCATTATTGTTCTAAAGTAATCCCTTAATGACCACTTTATAAATACATTGTAAACGAATTAGAATATCAGTAAATTTTTGGTTATCTATGTACACTACAGTTACAAGTTCTGCAGGTAGTAGAGTCACGCTGATTTCAGCACGGTTGGGCCGGCTCGACCGGGGAGGTACTACCCTCGCACAGAAAATCAACGTAAAATGACAGCGTTCGTGCTGTTGTGTTCTGTTGGTGACCCACACCATGGCGGGCTGGTGATGCTTCTGTATCATTGGGCCTCCGGTCTCGCACTCACCAACGAAACACGACAGCATGATCGCTGTCATTTAACGTTTATTTTCTGTGCGAGGGTAGTACCGCCCCGTTCGAGCCGGCCCGTTCGTGTTGAAATCAGCGTGGCTCCACTACCTTGAGAATATATATGCAATACTCGTTTTTACGTCTAAGTTACGTGTAATATTTTAACATTAATACGTGTATGTATTATAAACATCTTTAATATTATTATTGGTATTTATAAACCGATAAATTAAAGTTTTGTTCCCTTCTCTCTTTTTCCTATCATATGACTGTATGATAGAATAGGCACCTGGCTTGTCCCTTATAGGTCGTTTACATATATCAAGTGACAAAGTATTTAACTAAATTTTAACTTGGTTCACGGGGAAACAATCACTTAACAGCTCTTTAGTCACAAGTAGTAAGTAGTAAACGATTGAGTGATTAAGTGAATAAGCATAATAGAACATAGTCTATTTTTTATTAAGTAGCCGCCCTTCCCGCGCCCCGAACATTCCTCGGTAGGCGTGGCCTACTGAATAATTTTTATTTTTTCCCATTTTAATGGCTCTGGGATCTAGCCCTACAAGTTTATCCAACTCAAGGTTGACTGGTAGATAATGAGATGTGGCATTAAGTGAGACAAAAAAAAGCGTTTCTGTTTCCGTTTTCTATCATTGAAAGTGTCAAGTTGTATTAAAGTACAACAAGTATTGCTGGTAGCACTAGGTCACAAGTATCCTGACGTCGTAAACATTATCCTAACCGTCAGTCGATAAATTTATTCATTCATGTTTTACATTAAAAAAGGTTGGAAAATGTAGCTGTATTAAAATAAGATTGCAAAAGTTTCTCCATCGTTATAAATTAAGCTCACGTGATTTCTTCACGGCTTTGGTTTCTCGCAAACAAACAAACAATTATGAGAAAAATGAAGCAAAAATAAAGGCGTTCTTTTCTAGTCATGACCGCCTGTGGGAGTAATACGTCAGAGAACGGAACCTACTTTGTGAATACTGGATATCCATCGTCATATGACGGAACGGGGTCTTGTGAACTCACTGTTATGAAAGCTCATCCAGATGTCTGCCAAATTAGGTAAGATTAAAATGAAAACAATATTCTAGTCTGTATAAGAGTCGATTGTTTGTATTATCAAACGAACGAAAATCCTTTGTTTGATTTCAATTTCAAAGTAACTCAGTGGCTTTACTACTTAATTGAACTGCCTTACGCAGTTATGTCTGCTTCAACACAATACATATATTTTTGTACTACATTATTTGTACAAAAATTTTTTCAAGTATAAATTATTTGTAACAGTGGTTTTGTCTTTTTCACAGATTGGATTTTGATCGTTTTACAATTGCTGGCCCTGAACAAATTAATAATGTCTGCAATCAGGACCAGTTCATAGTGTCTGGAGGCAATCCGATACCTACTATTTGCGGAATTAATCAGGGTAGTCATAGTAAGTGAAATTTCTTTCATTATTTCCCACAATATTCAATCATTTCTTTTCAAAAAAGTATTTTATACGAAGGTATTGTTACTAATATTATATTATAACTGCGACCTAATTTAATGCTAATATATCGTTGCACATTCATATCGCGCTATATCTCAAACATGCAGCTGTCAGACCATTGAACGCGTCAATGAAATTAAATATCTCGGCGTCTCATTAGATAGCGCACCTTGCTGGTAAACACATATCAATAACACCATAAATCGCGTTAGAAAATTGATGACAATATTTTGTATATTAAGATATTCTGCTGATCTTGAGATACTAAAAATAGTGTACTATGCCCTAGCACAATCTGTAATATCGTTTGCTATTCTGGCTTGAGAAGGCGCGGGTGCAGCTTGAATGATTGGCCTGGAGCGTTCACAAAGGGAGGTTTTAATGGTCCTGTTCCATAAGCTTCGGTGGTACTGCACGGCTGCTTTGTATCGAGAATGCGGTGTCCTCACAGTTAGACAATTATTTATTCTGTAAGTAATCATGAACAGGAACAATAGTATCTCCAGTGGCCTTAATGGTACGAGTCGTAGGAATGTAGGATTATGCTTTACAAAATCTCATAGGACAACTTTAGCAAGGAGATAATATTATATTATAAGCACACGTATTGATAACAGAGTTAACAGTAAAGTAAATATTTCCACTTTAAGTTACAGTCGAGTCAAATCTGAAACCAAACAGTGGCTTTTTCAACTAAACCATTTAGAAACGGAAACATTGGTAACCTAACATCTAACAATAAATACTCATACACACACTCATACACACACGCGCAAACGCTTCATTTAATTATAGTTTCTCTATTTTGTTTCGTTATTTTTTCTGACTTTTTACCTTTTTCAAATTAATATCACTACTGTTTGTAAATTACCATACTTGGAAGACAGCTATTATACAGTTAATACTAGTACAGCTGTGAACCTTCACCATATCACAACTATTGTTTTAACCAATTACATCATTCAAGTTGTAAATAGTTTAAGTGATACCTAAGATGTATCTTATCTTGAAATTAATAAATATTATTATTCTCTTTATTACATTTATATATACATATTATTTTGTTTTAAATATACATATAAAAACGAATACATTTAAATACATAAAAAATAGTAGACCACCGAGTACGGGTACAGGGACCAAGAAACCGGGCTTCAAAGACGGGAACCTCCTCACTATACGTGCCGTGTCTAGGAGGACTGCCTTCTGTAATCAGACCCTTGATCCAGTCCTCCAACGTGAGCCTCTTAAAATGTTGGTCGAGGCTCTTGGCTATCAATCTATGAGCAGATAAAACTATAGGGACTATGATCACCGAATCCACATTCGACATATCGACAATCTCGTGAGATAAATCCAAATATTTCATTTGTTTTTCTTTTTCGTCTTTCACGAGATTCTTGTCATGAGAAACAGCGATATCAACTATCACTGCGCGGCGCTCCAATCTATCCGTCATCACAATATCAGGCTCATTGACAACAATCATGTTCGTGATAATAGATCGATTCCAATATAACGTACCACGACCATTCTCAAGAACTGGGTCGGGCACATACCTGTAGTATGGCACCTCTAAACTCACAAGTTTGTGTTTAAGGGCAAGTTGTTGAGGTACAATCATGGCTACTTGGTTGTGCCTGTGCAAATATTTGCAGTTAGCAAGACGAAAACAGCCAGGAATCCGAATAGATCATCATACCGTAGCCAGGAAGTAGATGCTTTAAAATCTGTATCAGTCTCATTTAGGGCCCGATAAAATCGATCATGACGTTCTTTGCCCTTCCATACCTCCCTGCGATCATTAGTACTAAGTACTACAGGTTTGCGCCAATTCTCTATAGCCAAAGCGAGCGGAGTGTGTTCGGTATCTACTGCAACTACAAACTAAAACTGTCGGTCCTGCGCCTGATCTCTCCCGATCGTGTCGGTTAACCGTCCCATCGGATTATAAGAGAGAGGGAACAGAGGATGCACCCGTGTTTGCACACAAACTTGTGCACTATAATATCTCCTCCTGACATCTCCAATTGGCTGGTCTCTCTGGCTAGGAGAACATTATTTGTATAATTATATTGAAATATGAAAATCTGAAGCTTGGCAGCCCAAACCACACTTGAAACGAATCATTAAGTGGTTTTCCACTTTACTGTGAGCTCCCTGTAGTAGTTTCTAGTAAGTGTTTCCAAACGTTAAAATAACAAGGTACCCCAAAACAGTTACAACCTCTAAAATTTCGACACAGATACTGATTTTACTTGTAAATATTTCTTTTAAAAGATGCTTTCAATCATAACAATGTGCACATATATTTTTTAATCCTAAACAGTGTACATCGATGCTGGCATAGGAATGACGAATCCAGTAAAACTGACGTTTGTTACCAGTGGAACTTCTTTTGAAAGACTTTGGAAAGTCAAAGTTACACAGATCCCTTGCAGTACCATTTACAGAGGTAATACTTTCTACATTGTATTTTTATAGATCCCGAGAGTTTGCACCCTTAAAATGTATGCAAAATGACTTAGATCTGACTCCCGTATGAATAATTAAGCATACTTGCACCTAACTTGTTCTTTAAAACATGCATTTGAGAATGCTACTACAATTTTTCAAAGTAATATTGGATTAACATGTTTTCTTTTTGCGGTATTTGTCTGCCCTACTTTCGTCTTAAAATACTACAGCTGTATTCTAAGCAAATAGACATAATAATAAATGCTGAGGTAACTTACTTGATACTTGAACTCGCGTGCTGAGTTTCCGCAACTCGATGACTTTGTTGTGCCTATTTTGCGTAGTGGGTCGGCACTATACATGCCAACCCAGTTACTCCAGGAAACCTAGCTGACCCTTTGCGATGCTGAGATTACAGCCGCTGCATAAAATCGCCATTATCATCAACAGCCTCTAGTAGTTCACTGCTAGGCAAAGGCCAATCCTTATAAAGGAGATTTTGGCCTTCTATACCATACTGACCAGACGGATAGAGTATGTTTCAAGTTTTCCTTTTATTTACAGTGTTGTTACCGTACGTAGTTTATTCTCTTAGTCAATATTTTCGACCGACCCTCTTATTCTAAATATGTGACCACGTGGATAGGGTATAGGATATTAGTTAATTCCAAACCTTCGACTTTCGATACTCCAGAGTTTTTCTAATCTTGGAGTCTGATATCTTTGATTACCTAAAACTGGTGCTTTTAACTGGCTTACTAACAAATAATTAGATTAACATGAGCGACCTATTACTACTTTGTTTCATTAAATGATAATATGACAATTTAAAATAATCTCTTTCAGCTGATGAGGGCTGTCTTCAGTATTACACAGGAGTATCTGGACAACTTCGTTCATTTAACTACGACCCTTCGTCTGGACTTCAACTAAGCAACCAGGACTACGGCATTTGTATTCGCATGGAGAGGAACTTTTGCGGCATACAGTACACTGCATGTGCTGATACAAGTAGGAATTAATTAAAGTATATTTGTTTTACATACATAATATATTTCGTGTCATGTTGTTGCTCACGATGACTTCGAAACTATTTAACTAATTTTTACGTTGTTCTTTAAAGGTGTGATTTGCTGGTATACTTAGGATAGTTAATATCAAGCTTCGACCGACCGTTTTCGACGGGGACGAGCCTGATTGAAAATAACCGCAGAAGTAGCTGCCTGGTTCTTTTTAAAATGTATTTCCTACATAGTTTTGGTTTGCGGTATAGAAAAATCTGGAGCATGTAAAGCTGTCGGTCCTGCGCCTGATCTCTCTCCGATTGTGTCGGTTAACCGTCCCATCGAATTATGAGAGAAAGGGAACAGAGAGTGCACCTGTGTTCACGCACACACTTTTGCATATAATATCTCCTGCGTAGTTGGTTGTTCTTTGTTCAGACTGGACGCCGTGGCCGTAATGTATACGTATAATGATGAGGTTCTCCTAGCCAAAGGAGAACCTCATCATTATAGAAAAATCACATGTCTGTAATAAGTTCATGACCAATAAGTCCCTAATTAATCTGTAGAGGAACGAATGTCATATCTCTCCAAAATAAGGTGAGGATCTTCCGACCAGGATAAATGAGTAAGCCTGACGTTGCCTGGGTGATGTTGGGAAGTTGTATATGTGTTAATCGGCGTAAGAAATTCTATATCACGATACATCATTATCAGTTACTTCGCAGTTTTGCGTGTCTTCTTTAGATGGCGCTGCAATATAATTATATTTTTATGTTGTGCTGTATATGGAAGTGTCCACAAATCCATATTAAAACACAATAATCGTTGCCAGCTATGAAACAATATTATTTTTTAATCTCATTTTTATTTCTCTACTCATATTAACTTAGGCACACATACTCACACTCACCAAAAAGGCTTGCTTGTGTTTCTGGTGCCTCCTAGTATGAATAATGTAATTTTAACCGGAAGTACTAAGTTTCTCTCATTATACACATAAACATAGATTCTAGGCTAGTCCAAAGCGGTAATTCTTCTTTTTCAACCAATTAAGTTGCCTAGATATAAAATTGTTATTTTCAAAGGTAACCAAAATAAATCTAGGTAGGTACTAAATACATATAGTCTATAGATAATTTGCCTTACACGTGTAAATCGAATCGTCTATTATGTGAACAGTGAACATAATATGCTTTGATATTTCAAAATGCATTTAAAGCATTATACTACTATTACTATTACTCAAACCTAACAATTAGCAAACGTTTAACTGTTGAATACAAGTGTCCAAGTTTCATATTCCTTCATAAATAATTCAAATTGCCATTGCCTGTAAGAACTACGGTGACACAAAATCAATATGAGAATGATGGGAAATGACCTGTAATTATTACTTTATGGTAGACACTTATATACTAAGTTTGTAGACATCAAACTGTAGTCTTAAACTGACCTTGATTTTTAACCGACTTCAAAATAAGAAGGAGGTTTCTCAATTTCACTATTTTTTTTCATTTTTTTTTTATGTGTGTGTACGCGGATAATTTCTTCGTTTATAAACCGATTTTGATGATTCTTTTTGAATGGAAAGGAGATATCCTAACGGTGGTACCATGATAAGGACACTAAGATCTGATGATGGCATCCAAGAAAAATCGAGTCAAATCTTGAAGTCGGTTTTATTTTTGTTAAAATTTTACTTGTATAGTTAAGACTTTGCTTTAAAGATTTTCATATATTATATAGTTTAACATCGTGTTGCAACAATTGCTGTCAAAGATGGGTTCAATTCCTACTTAGTGCAATAATGCGCAAGCATAATAATGCATGAGTATAAGCAGCTGACTCTGTTTATAATATGTTTTTCATTATGTATGTATATCTCATGCAGACATGTGCACATGAAAATAATATTAGAAATATAGAATTGCATAGGCAGAATGTTACTTTTTATTTAGCAGTAAAGTGTAAATTTCTCATTTCTAGTAAATAACCGATCAAGAGCTTTCACTATAAGCGGGAACAGCAACAATCCAGTTAATGCAATGATTGGCTCCGGCGCTGGGCCCAACAATTGCGCTAACGATTGGCTATTGGTGCCCTGTGCGACCAACGTTGGACGCATTCAACCAGCTCAAGCTTTATGCACCGACAGAATATGTGGTGGAACTTTCTCGGCAGACTTGTCTATGCAATCTTCCACAGTTTTGAGTAAGTATTAAAAATGTCAATTTCCTGGTATTCTGAAACGATGATGGTTGCACTTATTCATTTAAAAATAGTTATTTCCATACAATATTAACTTTATACATATTAGAATTGTATCAACTGTTTCTAATATATTTAGAAGACTAGGCCTATGTCCATAACCACTGCTGTACGTTAGCCTCCCTTAATTATTTTCGAAACATCACAGTCTTATGACATCCAAACATCACAGTTTACGGCTGCAACGTTTTCCTGTATTATTTTTAAAATGTTTTTATGAAAAGCCAATTAACGCAATAGGCATGTGTTCACTTATGTACCACTACGGCTATTATTCTATTTTAACTTTTCTTATCCCAAACCCTTCCTCCATCCGCCCTGCCCCGTACCCCCATCCCCCAAAAGCCGGAAACGCACTTGTAATGTCTCTAGTGTTGCGGGTGTCCATGAGCGGCTATAATCGCTTACCATCAGGCGATACGTCTGCTCGTTTACCCCCTACTCCACAAAAATGGGTACAAAATCTTTTTCTCATCTGTTCAATCATTATCTCCGACCACAATATGACTCAAATACCAGCCACAGACTTAAAACAATGACAACATCATGTTCCACCCTGTTCCTTATATGGAGCAGCAAAAGAAAAAAAGTAATACAACGACCGCTGCTTCCGTGGAATGAATGCCAAAGGCTAGGTTTTTCAATAATCACAGTCGAGTGTAGAAGAGAATTGGTATTCATTCAGTCTTGATTAAAAAGTAGGTATAGCTCGTCCTACAAGTGATTCTATAGCAGAGGAAATAATGTTGTCTTATATTGAGTCCATACCGTCCTTAGCTTAATATAGTTAACAACTGGGAATATACCAATATATGTGGTGTCCGTTTGCTTATCCCGTCACTATTGGAATAAACTACGGCAATAGAATAATACGTACGTTCTAGATTAAAACTCTTCTAGTCACCTTGATCCAACAAACAACTTTTATTTCTTAGTACGCAGTTTAATGAACGGGAAGCCCAATAAAGTCTAACACGTCTTTGAAAACTTCATAATAATTTACTGGTTGTTGATCAGCCTTCGAAGTTGTGCAAGTAGACCTGAAGCTAAGGTTGTGTACAACAACGCCATTGGTTAAGTTATAAGCTACAAAACTAATTTCAACTGGAGAACGCAAGTGTAAAAGTTTTACGAGGCGAGCTTTATTTACTAACAAAATGGAAGTAATTGGCATCAATGTAGAAAGTCGTGTTATTTGAAATGAATAAAAAAAAATTACCCTTAACTGGTGAGAATTCCCCTTTAGAATTTTTTTTTGTGTTAGTTTATATCTGTATTTTTGGTCTCATTATAATTGACATGTCAAATTTCTAAATTCTTTACTACTTCTAGGTCAACGACCTTGTGATAATTTGTGATCGATCGTTACTTCTAAATAATGAATTTACGTCGTTTGTATACGAGTTTTGTTGTATGTTTGTAAAGATTAATTATTAATTCGTGATTTATAAATATGTTTTGTTAAATGGTTTTATAGGATACCTTGTCAAAGTAAAAGCTGTGCTCAAAGATCTATTGTTTAGTTAAATGACAAGATTTTTTCTCGAAAAATTGATACTGATAAGTAAAGTTCTATCTATAAAAAAAATAAAAATTGGAGTGTCAGTTTGTAACATTAAAATAACCGCTTTTTAATAAACGTACACGGTACAGGTACCAAAACAACATCTTTTTCAATTTTTGTATCTGTCTGTTTGTTCCGGGTAATCTCTGAAACGGCTGGACCGATTTTGACAAGACTTTCATTCGCAGGTAGCTGATGATCCAGGAAGTAACTTAGGCTACTTTTTTTAGACTAACTTTGTCCCGCAGCGTTACTCGCGGTACAACAATAACCGCGGGTAACACCGCGGGGTTCAGCTAGTCATTAATAAGAATAATGATTTTTGCATTGCTTTCAGTAAACATACATAATTAAAATTGATCGTCTTCCGAGGCTACCGTATGCATCTCTAAGTATAATCGTTCTTTAATTTTAATTAGAAACCCCCGGCGCGATATTTTTATGAATAAAATTTGAACATTTAAAAAATTTGGTTTAAATCTGTACTAAAACAAATTGATATTATTCTCATCTATTTTAAAAGGGTTAATTAATTTTTTTACGAGTAGTAAGTAAACAATAGTGGTGTCAAAATTGAATAAAGCTTTACTTATATAATATTTATTTAATGGAACACTAAGGTTCAATTTCCTTTCACAGGTACAATAAAACCTTTCCGTCTTTGGTTCCACACCGATAACGTAGAGGCCCCCGTTGACGTCGGTAACAGAGGCTTCTGTCTGAACTACGTGCAACAGCCCTGTACTAATAATGCCGTTTAGAAAGTAATTTCCCGAAAAAAAAGTTTACTTACTCATGAACATAGTATAATATAAGTAGTATTTCATTTATACTCTCGATTGTCAGCACTCGATGGAACTTGTTAAAGTACATCTATACTAATCTATACTAACATATAAAGCTGAAGAGTTTGTTAGTTTGTTTGAACACGCTAATTTCAGGAACCGCTGGTCCGATTTCAAAAATTGTTTCAGTGTTAGATAGCCCATTTATCGAGGAAGGCTAAAGGCTATATATCATCACGCTAAAACCAATAGGAGAGGAGCAACAACGAAAAATGTTTCAAAAAGGGGGGAAAATTATCACGCGCAATAGGAGACGCAAACGAGGTTGCGTGGGTCGGCTAGTTTTAGAATAAACCTCACTTGTACTTATTGCACAATTTCAATTAACTTTAAATAAGAATAAATAAATAAATATGTCGGGCATCTAACACAACGCCAAATTTAGTCCCAAACTAAGCAGAGCTTGTATTATGTGTATTAGACAACTGATACAGATACATAAATACTTTTTTTGTAAATACATAAATATTATACCTATAAAACACCCAAACTCCAAAACAAATATTTGCAGATCATACAAATATTTTATCCGACTTTCCTTTAACCGGTAATTTTAAAAAAAGAGCGTATCTACTCCTTTTTTAACGCAACGCAGTTGTGACGCCTCTGGTGTTGTGGGTGTACAAGGACGGCGGTAATAGCTTACCAGTTACCATCAGGTAATCACTCTGCTGATTTGCCACCTATTCTATAAAAAAGTAACCGTTGAAAATGTCGTTTACTTACATTAGAATTAAACTCACTTGAGTTTAATTCTAGAATGTAACTAGTATTTACTTTCATCGGCGAATTAATGTTATAACCTACTTTAAGTTCAGTAAACGTTAAACGGTATTTAAAACTGTACTTTTTAAATAAACTTTATTAAAAATGTATCTCTTAAAATTATTTTTAGTTCCATTTGTGACGAGACTCTTTCTCTATCCGACCACTTATTTAATTTGGAATGAAATAATTTTCATATTGAAACTTTTTTTATTATCTGAGATATTTTAAAGGATTATTCTAATATCCTGACAAGGTATTGAAGGAAAGTTTTGCCATGTAAGTAATAAATCAGAAATTACCACCAAACTCTCAATAATGTTAAGTTTATAGTTGTACTGTGTTTTTTTTTTAACTTTTGTAATTTTGATGAAATAAATATTTAAAAAATAAACCTTATTTTCTTACTACTATTTGTTTCCTTTACCTTATTAGATCTTTTTAAATTTGACTGTGAGTGAAATTGCTATTTGTAAAAATATAAAAATCTTGCAGTTTTGAGTAATTACGGCGCATTTTTTTTTTTTTTTTTTTATGTTTGGCCCTGCCATAATGACTCTACTCTGCCTGATGGAAAGCATAAGCAGAATCCAAGAGTGATGGTCACCATACTGCGAACGCATTGTCTAATGCAACAATGCAGCATGGTGACCCACACCATGGCGGGCTAGTGATGCTTTCGCATCATTGGGCCTCCGGTCTCGCACTCACCAACGAAACACGACAGCATGATCGCTGTCATTTTACGTTGATTTTCTGTGCGAGGGTAGTACCGCCCCGGTCGAGCCGGCCCGTTCGTGCTGAAATCAGCGTGGCTCTACTACCTTCTGCTGCGCATGATTGGTTAGCTCATGGCTGTGCAGCAATTACTCCAAACTTTTTGTTTTGTTTTCTTTGGTCGACTTCGTTCTCATTTAAGTATCATCTCATAGCAAACAAAAAATATTGTAAACCCTACTTATTTTTTTAAAAGGAGTTACAATGGAGTTTCTGGCAAGATTCTTCTCCATGAAGGGTAGGTTGCACTTGGAACTGGCGACTTGTATCAGTCGATTTTTAAGTATGGACTATTCATGAGGGCCTGTTAAATAATTGCCTATTTGAATAAAAATCTTTCGACTTGACTGTTATTTTTCATTTTCTTTAACAGAGAATTTTCTGCCATAGAATTTTCTTCAATAGATACAACCTTTTTACTAAAGAGAAATCTTTGCGAAGCAGTGTACTATTGAAGACTGTTGGGGATGCTGATATATAACTGTTGCTGTTTGATTTAGATTTAGGAGCTTTTGAAACATAAGCTGAGCTTGTTAACAATTGTGAAACTTATTTAAATACTATAGTATGTCATAAACAAGACTAAAACACCTATCACAACAGGACAGGCGAGTGCTGAGGTTTCGTAAACAAAAGAACGACGAAATTCTACAGAACATGCAGCTGAAGTTAGCTAGTTAGCATAGTTAATTGTAACATTTGAAATGCCACGAAATTTCGTCTCCAACACTACAACAAATATTCAAAGGATATATATATGAATTTAATACAAACTTTCATTGATGATATGCAAACTCAACCTAATTAACGGATCATGTTCACAGGTTAGTTTGAGAACTATAAAAACGAGTTTCCATTTGTATATACATGATGCATTTCTAGGGAGACACCGGAAACTTTTACTAGCTGTTGGTCACGGCGGAACAGCTAGTAAAAGTTATACAAGTACATATGTATAAATAAATATAGTTATATATTAGTTGTATTTGATGTAAGTTTTAAATAAATAAATTATAATCATAATTATAGAACTTCATGGTATTTTTTTTTATTCCTCAAAAATTATTCACACAGCTTACATAAATTTTAACCATAAATCCATCATTCACAATACCATGCTATACCATAGGCCTACGTTATGATTCGTAGCAGCGTAACACTTCGCTACGCCCAAGCTACGGAAATAGAGATTAGTTCGCTTCAGATATACCTTTAATATTTTAACCATTTCATCATTGGATAAATATAATGTACATTTTTTATCGTATAATTTAATTTGGAGATAGAATGGAATAAAATTGATGTAGTTCTAAAATAAATGTTTTATAACATGAAGCTGTATGTTGGTAGGTATAAAGCTAATAAATCGATACTTTTATACTCTCTTAGCGATATAAAACGGCCTTAAAACACTTATTTACCTTGTTGATAGAACGTATGACGTAGGTGTGGCTCATCGTGAGCTCTAAGTTATTACAACCTATAAGTGAAATGAGGTCGCATCAATCCTTCTTTTCTTATTTTATATTTTGTCCGTCGGTACATTTTATTTTTAAAATTAAAATACATAACTAAAAATTCAGAGTCTCCTCGCTTCAAAACTTGTTTTTTTTTATTGGCAACTGAAATAAGAAGTAATACAATAATGAGCGCTAAAATTAACAAAAAGTTTAAAAGTGAAGGATTTTAAAGCTATGCAAAATAAGTGCATTGTAAGGAACTTAAAATAAATTGAGGTACATTATGCTTCGAGTTGAAGTACTAATATTACACTTGCAAAGTGCGGTAAAAAGTTATTTTGTTAAACATTTGTGTCATAAATTCGTGGTAATATATATTATATTATAAGTTACTACTTTTATAAAATACTAGTTATTGCCCGCGGCTCCGCCCGCGTGTATGACAATTTAGCGGCAAATAGTAGCCTATGTGTTATTCTGACGTATAAGCTATATTTCTACAAATTTTTATTCAAATCCGTTCAGTAGTTTTTGCGTGAAAGAGTAACAAACATTCATCCATCCATCCATCCATCCATCCATACTTACAAACTTTCACGTTTATAATATTAGTAGGATTACTAGGTATTTCAGTGTATTTATAACGAGATCAATCCACAAATGTTTGAGAAATGTGTCTTTAAATTATTATTGAAAAATTAAACACAATTCAAGTCTAAACATGACATAATTTGGTTATGTTAAGGTCATGTGTACCTATTAGTTTTAATAAAAAAAAATATGATCTTTCCGTTTTCGTATTCGTATTTGCAGAAATGCATTCCCGATTATTCGGCACATCACTAGCTACGACATGTCATTAATAGATTGAATAATTGAAATTAAAATTGACAGTTAGAATCGCAATGAAATCTATATTTAAAAATTCAATGTTAAGCCAACTGTAAACTTATTTAAGTCAAATTGCATTCATATTTCTTGTTTATCCATCAATTATAAAAGGACTTCGATGGCCATGGAGGCAGTTTACGCCATGAAATAAGTCAAGATCTTTTTCAATTGATGTGATGTTTTCACCCACCTTAAGTGCAATGTGTATTTGTGTTTCCCCTACTAGAAATATATCACTCATAATTCTTAAATAAAAAGTTGTGCAAACTTGTTATTGTGAGTAAAAAAATTGTTTATCAGACTTAGCCTTCTTCTAGAGACTTCTATCGGTTCCAAGTTGACATCATGACATGAACTACTAACAACTGTAAATAGTCACTATAATTCAAGTTTACCATACTCTGAGAGTTGATTTTAATAATTTCGGAGGAATGAAAAGCCTACATCAGAAGATTTGATCTATTGTAATGTTAGCGTAAACCTTAAATTCTTACTGACATCCTGAGCTTGGCGTCTCAACTGTAAACAGGTTATAACAGACAATGACAAGCCCATTATGTTTAATAAATCGACGTCGGACATTCATTGGGTAGTAATATAGACAAAAATTCTTTCCAGGTGGTTTTAATCCCAAGATTCAATGTTTGCTTATAAAACTTAAAAATTGTTGTGTGTTTTTAAATGGTCTAATTTATTTTTTAGCCGCGGCGCAGTAGCTTAACACGGCATAATCAATTGACCAGCGGTCTACAAACATATTACTAAAAGCAATGTCTTTAATCAGTATAGGAACGGCTTTCGTTTTGAACAGACGCGACAAAACACTTACTGAATGGCGCGATATTCAGATTCGACAACTATGGTAGTGACCGAATCGTCGGGTAATTATTATAGAATTATATTATTTACTCTTTTTTGCCATTACGCGTTATGCTTGCCACGTTTCTATTCCCCCGTGCATATTTGATGACCTAATACTATCGACTAGCGTTAGTAAATATCTGTCGGCCGTTCGTAACGCATGCCGTGTTAAACTAACCTTCTGTAAATCAATGTTAAAATATGACTATGATCGAAATGTCTAGCAGACAAAATCTGTATCCGACTATTATAACTTCCCGTAAGATATTTGTTTTAAGTGAAATAAAAGAAAAGAATTATAATCAAATAGTTGCTTTCTTGTTTTTTATGAAGAAGTTAATAATAATTCTGTTGTATAAGTATAACTTATGTCTTCTTTTAATTAATGATTTTGGAATGTTGGTTAAATTTTTGATTGATTTTAGCCAACGATGATGGTGAAGGGGAGTCAAAAACCTGTGGCAAGATCCTCGTTGTGTTGTCGTGGATTCTCGTGATTATGACTATGCCATTCTCACTTTTCATCTGCTTTAAGGTAAGTCCAGAATAAAAAATATTTAAAAGTTGTTGAATGTGTTTTAATGTAATTTTTATTTCCTTTTAACTTTGTTTGGCTTGCGTTTACTTAACCTAAGTGCTGTGATCGCGAATATTTCAAGCGATAAGGATTTTACTTTTCAAAGTACGTGGATTTTATTTCGATATTTTTATTTAACATAAATTGCTATGATAGTGGTTAGAATGGGAAAACATTATGACAACTCTTTTAATAGTACTTTGACATAGTAAGGTGGGACTCGTAACAATATTTAAAGACTTTATGCATTTAGGTTTTAGTTACTTTGTCTAGTTACTGTTTTCATTACAGTCCTTTTTTTGGTGTCTGTTTCTGTTTAAAGATATAACAGAATACAACGTATTATTCTATTTTATCTACTTTTGAATAATACATTTATATACAATAAATATTTCGGGCATCTAACACACAACGCATCTAGTCCCAAGCTAAGCAGAGCTTGTATTATGGATACTAGACGACTAATACAAATACATGTGTACTTTTTTTGTAAATAAATTTATATTATACATAGAAAACACCCAAACTCCGAAACAAATATTTGTAGATCATACAAACATTTGGTCTGACCCGAGAATCGAACCCCAGACCGCGTGATCAGTAGTCGCGCACGCTAGCAGCGAGACCAACGAGGCAGTAGCATAAATTTAGAAAAATTCATGTACTTCCATCAGGAAACAAACTTTCTTGATATTACCTAATTCAACAATTATGCTTATGTGTTTTACACCATGTTCCAACTTTATATACTATTGTCTCGTTCATTCGATCAGCGTCAAATTTTGCGTATACATTATAACAGATACAAGAAAAGGACACAGACAATGACAGACATACCATATCATACATCCATAAAAGAGATTTCTCAGGGATAGATTAGGAGGTCTAATAGGGGTAATTACTTTTATGTAAAACAAAGCCGTAGTTTAAGCTGATAAATGAAATAAAAGTACTTCAATATTAATAATGATGTATTTTTGTGATATCTTGCACACAATGCCATCCAGTTTCAAACTTAGCGGAGCTTGTATAAAAACTAAATGGGTTGACAGAATTTTATATTAAAAAAAAATATACACAGACATGACAAACCTAAAAAATAGATTTTTTAAAGTTTTTCATATAAATAAATATTTCGGACATCTAACACAACGCCATTTAGTCCCAAGCTAAGCAATGCTTGTGTTATGTGTTCTAGACAACTGATTCATATACATATATACTTTTTTGTAAATACATACATATCATACATAGAAAACACCCAAACTCCGAAACAAAGATTTGTAGATCATTCAAACATTTTGTCCGACCCGGGAATCGAAACCGAGACCTCATGATCAGCAGTCGCACACGCCAACCTCGAGAGCAGTAGCACACGCCAACCGCGAGACCAATGAGGCAGTATTGTGTACAATTTAATTAGAAATTTAAAAAAAACATCTTGGCGAGTATTGCGCACGCCGCTATATAGCTCGCACTAGTGGCTATCTAATATAATGTGTTCTATGTTCCGTGTTAAGGTTTAATGTATTTGAGAAATAAATCTTGTGACGAATAAAAAAGTCTTATTAAAAAAACACTCCTTAAGGCACAGCATTCAGAATAATAGTATTTAATTGTCGCCCAGGCCGCTAGGTTAATCAGTGATATCACGCAGATATTTGTTGCACTATAGCTCAAAGTGAACTGAACTGCGGCCCGCGTGGCGCCTTTTTATATTAAGTGCCGTTATTACTAGTACATTGGAGGAAGGTCATTGATCGGTTCCAAGAACGTGACGTCACCAAACCAACTGCATGGCAATCAAACTATATTAAATGTTTTGTTTTTCGATGTAAGGTTCGTCTTGTAAAGAAGACACAGAGGCCCGTACGAGAAGAACCGTCTCACCCTGTTAAGTACACCTAATTTCTGCAAGGCCGCCTTAATGACGCTCTCGGTATACTCACGTATGTTTAGATATCATGGCAGATGACCCAGGATACCGAGCTTATCTTGTAGGGGCAGTTGAGTGTTCCGAAACGTGGAAAGGGGAAGGAAGGGAGACATTTTGGTAGATAGCGCGCACACCTGTGTTTTCTTAGCGTTAGACTCGACCAGATTCTCACTGCCCCATTGAGAGATTCGATTTAGAACCAGGTCTGGCTCAGCGACGAGATCATGTTGCTTCTCCGCAATGTCCTCAGACTTGGCTGTAGGGTGACCAAAATATTGCCCACGAACTGTAATGTCGTCTGCATAGCAATGTATATTGCCAAGGGCCAACATGTAATTGATATGAAGAAGACACAGTGTGGGCAACTGGACAGAGTCTTGAGGTACACCAGCGTTTACCTGCCGATGATCAGAGGCCGCACCGTTGCAAAGGACCTTAATGCGGCGCTGTTGCAGGAATGCGGTGACCCGGGTGCAGACTTTGGAAGGCAGGCCGAATGCGCGAAGTTTGGAGAGAAGCGAGCAGTGCCAAACCCTATCAAAAGTTTTGGCCATGACGAGGCTGATGGCCAAGGACTCCCCATATCTGTCAATAGCTTCTCCCTAAAGGTGAGTGACATACGCTAGAAGATCACCAGTGGATCGGTTCGGCCTAAAGCCATATTTCCGATCATTTAGCAAGAAGTGATCTTCCAGGTAGAGGACCAATTACTTGTTGATGATCCGTTCGAGCACCGTGAAGAGAATGGAAGTTACGGCTATAGGTCGGTAATTAGCCGTGTCTGAAGGGTCACCTTCTTTAGGGATAGATGGAACGTTCGCCTCTCTCCGAGCCTCCAGAACAATTCGATTGCGATTTATCCATTGCTTGGCCAAGGTGTTCAAACACACGAGTTGTCTCTGAGGCTCCAGAATGGGACCGATGGAGGCACATAGAGCTAAGATCCACGTGGATCCAAAGAATGGAAAAGGATAGGTCCTCAAGGCAGCGTAGACGGTGACTACAAACATCCGCCCTGACAAAAAGACGCAAGCCATGGCGAGGAAGCACTCCTCAAGCACGTCATATAATATATAGTCATATAAAATGCAAATATCAAGGCTTAATAAAGCATTTACACTGAACGAACGATATTTACAATCTTTGAACGATACTAAAATCGTGTTCATAGTATGTAAATTCTATATTTATTTATTTATTTATTTATTTACAACTTTATGCACAAATGCATGCATCGGCGGACTTAATGCCTAAGGCATTTTCTGCCAGTCAACCGGTTGGGCAATGTAGAGAAAACATGAGGTAGGTGCACTTCAAGGGCGAAAACTAGATGATAGTAGCTTTAAAACAGTTATACTATTATTTTAATCTAATAATGCTAATAAATACAGTAAGACACATATATACACATACATATATATTCATACATATACCACAATAGGAGATAGAATGCAAGGTTATGAACTAAGAGCTCGCCAGTGCCGCCAATTCACCTAGTAAGAGCTCCTTCACTTTCATTTTGAAGGAGTTACGGTTCCTAGCCATCCTGGCTTCCAGAGGAAGCGCATTCCACAAGAGAACAGACTGTACTATAAACGAAGAGCCGACAAACCCAGTGGTGTGAGAAGGACAAAGTAGAAGGAGATTGTTCGACGAGCGAAGGTTTCTGTTGTGGTTGTCACTTAAAAATTGAATTTGTGATGTTAAATAAGTAGGAGGGGATGGGGAATTGAGGATAGTATACAGGAATGTGAGAGCGCGCAATTTCCTGCGTTGACGAATAGGTAACCATTTGAGCTGGGAGCGAAAACTGGAGATATGATCATACTTACGAAGGTTAAAAATAAATCGAATGCAGTTATTGAGAAGACGGTCTAGCTTGTTGAGGAGATCTGCATTCAGGTCATAGTAGCACACATCACCATAGTCGATTAAGGGGAAGATTAGAGATTGCACGAGCGCTACCTTAGTTTTCGTGGGAAGGAAATTTTTTAGGCGGTATAACGTTCTTAGGATGCCAGTTACTCTCTGACATACGTATGTAACTTGATCACACCAGGTTAGACTGCAGTCGAGTTGTATTCCCAAGTCTTTTACCGTTGTGCAGATGGGTATAGCGGTACCATTGAATATGATTTTCGGTAGCATTTCAGTACTGACTTGGGCCATCGAACGGCGACTGCCGATTATTGTGGCTTGGCACTTTGTCGGGTTAACAGATAATCCAAACCTCTCCGACCAATCCTCGACGGCCTTAAGGTCTGTGTTTATTTTGTCGATAGCTGTTGCTAAATCCCTCACGTTAGCTTGTGCATACAGTTGCAAGTCGTCAGCATACAGATGATACGCACTACGAAGTTCAGGTGTTAAGAGGTTAATAAACAGAGCGAAAAGCAGTGGAGAGAGTATACCGCCTTGAGGAACGCCAGTGTCAACGTCTCGCCAACTCGAGGAGAGATCATCAACTCGTACGGACTGCTGGCGTCCCCGAAGATAAGATGAGAACCATTCCAGTGCCTCAGGCGAGATCATAAGATAGGAAAGGACGGATAAGAGGATGTCATGACTAACGCTGTTAAAGGCATTTGAAAAGTCAACCAGAACCAAGACTGTCACTTTCGTTTCCTCCAAAGCCACCCTGATATCACCAGTTACTTTGAGGAGAGTAGTGGCAGTGCTATAGCCAGGCCTAAAACCGGATTGAAATGGGCTTAATAAGTCATTTTTGTATACAAAACTAGAAAGCTGCTTATGCACACAGGCTTCAAGAATTTTGGAGAGGAATGGAAGGATAGATATGGGTCGAAAGTGATTAGGGAGATTGGGCTTTGTGACTTTAACCAAGCTGCGCATAAAATATTGAGCGCAAGCGTCTTCCAAGACAGGACATCGTAGCCAAAAGTATGCTGCGACGCGCAATGAACTCTATTCCCCTGTCGTCGCATCCTTCCTTATTTTTTGGGATAGATTCGGCTGTTGTCTTTTACGCTCAGACAAGGGGCGAGGTAGCACCAAACCAAAACTCGTGGGAGAGCCACGTTATAGCTTGCAAAGAGCGGCTCGACCAGTGTGATACCACGGCCTCACCGAAAACCACAGCGCATTCGCTGTGTTTTACCGAGTGAATGAAGGTACCGGTGGTCCATAACCCAACCCTTCCCCCATCCTTCTCCCTATTTCCCAAAGGCCGGCAACGCACTTGAGATGCCTCTGGTGTTGCCAGCTGAGCAATGAGCATGGTAAGTGAGTGCACGGTAGTATTCACTTACCATCAGTTGATACGCCTGCTCGTTATTAAATAAAAAATACAATGATTTGAAGCAAACAATTCACATCACATAGAAATCTAATCGATGTGATGTTAGTTGTTATGATGAGATTAAGAGTACACAGAACTTAAAGCCTGCGTAACCAAGCCACGCATAGGATTTTGTATAATCGTAAAAAATAATAAATGTATGTTCATGCATGTAAACTACAGTAATCTGCACACTTACTACTTTTGACAAGTTTGTAATCGAAAGTGCGTAACTTAGTACAAAATTAATAAATCACAGATTAAAAACAATGTAATAGGTCTTTACCTATGTAATTGCCGTTTTTTATGCAATAAGTGAAAGTACTTATTTTTTCAAACTTTTTATTTCTGTTATTCGAAGTAATCACCCATGCAGACAGACTGTCCCGTCTAACAGACAGTCTCTAAGCTGCAAGACCTGGGGTTGGAAGCTCTCCCTCATCCGCCATACTCACCAGACCTTGCACCTACCGACTATTACTTTTTCCAAAATTTAGACAACTTTTTAGTGGGTAAAAAATTCAATTTCCTAGAGGCAGTGCAAAATGCCTTTAAAGAGTTTGTTGCCTCCCGTCCAGCTGATTTTTACAAGAACGGCATCAATAAACTGCCAATGCGTTGGCAAAGATGCGTCGATTGCATTGATTTGAAAAAATAAGTACTTTCACTTATTGCATACAAAACGGCAATTTCATAGGTAAAGACCTATTATTATTACTCATCATTCAGGAAAGATACAGATATATAAAACTACTTATTTACATATTATTACTACTTAAGGGATCTGCCTCATTACTGCGTTACGCTGCGTCGTCGCAGCGTATCAACATTACATACCACATCTGCGTTGTGATGTACGTAAAACCCTGTTTTTAATTTTGACCTTATTTTTAATTGATTAGGAATATAAACTGACTTTCCTATTTCCAAGTTTTCTAAAGTATTCAACTGAAGTCAATAGACTCCGTATTACGTAAGTGGAATTAAGAATATGCGCCTCTATGTTACTTCGAAAATAGAAAGTATGTATATAATGTATTTGTATACATAATTACTATACTTTAATGTAGAAATGATTGATTTATCAGACATATTGACGTAAAACAGAGCTTTGTAGTAATTTCGTGGCATTATCACGTCTTTAATATATGATTTGAATGTATTATGAGGATGACCTATATTACCCAGTTCATAGTCCTTATATTCTTATTCATATCTATTCTAATATATAAAGCTGAAGAGTTTGTTTGTTTGAACGGGCTAATGTCAGGAACCGCTGGTCCGATTTGAAAAATTCTTTCAGTGTTGGATAGTACATTTATCGAGGAAGGTTATAGGCTATATATTACCACGCTAAGACCAATAGGAGCGGAGCACTAATGGAGAATTTTTCAAAAACGGGGTAATCTTATCACGCTACGGGCAATAGGAGACGCAAACGAGGTTGTATGGGTCAACTAGTAAAAAGTATATTGAAAGTCGAAACTGATAGAGCAGAAGTATAGAATACGTTAACAGACAAGAGTGACGTCAATAGAGCTGTATGCCCGTTATCGCGAGCGAACGGAATCTGTCAGTTTTGTTACAGTATTGAACAGCAAAGGAAATCGTCACTTTTTATTCAGGTATAACAACTTAATTTATTTTATAAAGTCTACTTTTACTAGTTTTTAAATAGAAGTGAAAATAAAATATCACTTTCTCTACCTATTACACAGGCTATTCATTATCTGGGGAATGATGTAAGAATTTTCAGAACTTTATTCTTTAACTATTTATACACTACATATTGAGATCAACTTTTAATATTTAATGTGCTTGTTAAGTGGTTTGAATAAAATTTATTTTAAGTATTGATTCGAGGTATGGATTGGTCCGTAGTTCGCTCAAACCGTGTTGTTTCTCAGTAAACGAATCATCCGGGCCGTTGCTTCTAAGAACTACGAGTATTTATTTATAGATATAGTATGTATATATTTTTCTTGACTATATATCTAACTAACGATAAAAATCTGCTCTAAAACCGTGGGAGAGCCACGCTTCGGCATGCATGGGCTGACTCGGCCTGGGAGTACGCTCTATTCTTGAAGATTTGAAGTTCGTATTGGTCCGGGAATACCGCAGGCTACAGTTCATTTCACAGTATCAGTAGATAATCAAAATTCAGTCGTATCGTACTAGACTTAAAGCCTAATTAAGTTGGGGAAAACAGGCTCGGAGGTTATTTCATCGTAATATGTGAGCGGATTATTCAATACTAGCTTTTGTTCGCGGCTCCACTCGCGTTTATGTTGGTTCCTCAGGAATCAAAGTATCTTCGTGACTAATTTTATTGAATCGCTTACCCGTGGAAGAGAGACAGACAGAGTTACTTTCGCATTTATAATATTATTAGTTATAGTATTAAAGTATAGTTTTGCGTTATTTTATTATTTTTCTACTCTTCGTATCTATATATTGATGCGTAATCTGTGATTAGAATATTAATTATATATTAGTTTACAATAAGTAGATGAACGACAATATTTTAAAATTAAGAAGGAATGAAGGCAATCGGAAACTTATGTCACTACCCTAGACATTCCATGGATGTCATAAGAGACGAATAATGTAGTATATCACGCACGCTTCTTTAATCATGTCTGTTTTCTGTTATGTAGTGACGTGGGTCGCTTTTAATTACTAAAATCACTTTGTACATAATTACGTACGAGTACAAAGTGTGGAATATTAGTAAAGTACTACTTAATTATAGTAAAAGTCCAATACTTTGGTCGATAGTCAAACTTAATATAAAGGGAAGGTCATTTAAAACAAAAAATAAAAAAATACTTATGTCTTAAGGCTATTGATGATGATAGATTTATGTAGTTGCTACTACTGTGTGTACTTGAAGAGAATTTGGGAACAATAACAAAATATGTGCAAGTAAAACTATGACCCACTATACTCATACCCAAGGCCATTCCATATCTAACTAACATTATTCATCCCATCGTGAGTGAAACAAACAAAACATCGTCTAATTTAAATGCCGCAATTATGAAGCAGAGTACTAGAAATTCGATAAAATCATTGTGTGACTACAAGTCAAAATATACAGCAATTTAACCTGTACTCTAGGTTAATTAACATCAAAGTACTGTAACTAAACAAAAGTGATGTTTCAACGATAAATAAAAATAATGTTATTTGATTTGGAATTCATGTACTCTTGTATCTGTCATTGGTTCCACGTTACCTATGCAATTAGGTCTACTACTCGTTCATACAAAACCTACAATTACATTTTAACTAGGATATGGGATGTTATTTACGATGTTAGTGTGCTTTGTATATGAATTGGGAATTTTAAAAAATAGGGAGAACAGAAATATGAAGATTTTAAAAACACAGTACAGTTTATAATTCTATGATGAGGCCCTAAGGATCGGAATTACTCATGATCAAAGAAACAATAAAAATAGTAGATAGATTTTAAAATCTAATTTATATCAGCCAATTAGAAGCCACTTTGAATTCAAAACAAAGCTTAGAGAGTCTCTGAAAATAATGTTATTTGTCCGTCGTTTGATTTTATTCTCTGCTTGGTTGATTTATTTTATTTCCATTACAATCACACACACACAAACACACTACATTTTTTAATGAATACCAAGAAAGAAGGTGAGATAAAAAATATATGAACTTAAAAATGTTTTGGAGATAAAATGTTCCAAAAATATTTAAAAAGCAGCTTCGGAAAATATAAAGTTAGAATGAGTTTGTACTAAAGCGGTAATCTTATATAAAATCAATTGCTGTTCGTTTGTCTCACTAAAACTTGAGAACGGCTGGGCCGCTTTAGTTAATTTTAGTTTTGAAATATTTCACGTAGTCCAGGTAAGGTTTAAATGGTGAAAAATTTAAAAAAAAACTTAAAAATTTAAATGTCTCGTGTACGAAGTAACGGGTATAGCTAGTTTAATATAAAACTTAAGTCACTATGAAATACATCAAGATTAAGTTTGTATAAAGCGTAAGAGAAGGAAATCTAACGCATTATTACGAGCTAATGCATCAACACTCAGTGAACAACAGGAATCCAAAAGTGTTTAAAATTATATAAAACGTATAAACAGATCCAATGAGGAACGTATTTAATTAGATAATTATCTCTTATCAATGTGATCTATCCAAAAAGACTGTTCTAAAGACAAAAGGTGGATAAGCTTAAAAAGAAAAACAAGTGCATATCCTTCCATGTATAATCGCCCTTATCTGTACATCTGCATTCTCAGTATTAGTGCATATCTACGTATTATTTAGATACTTTGTTAGCTCTAGTACTTATACTAGTAGTTCCTGGGATTAGCGATTTGATCAAACAAATAAACTTTTCAGCTTTATAATATTTCCATAGACGTGGAAAACATAATTATGCCGATAGATACAAGCTTCATAGGTCTTACAATTAAATTTAAATCGCTCTTTGCCTTTGTCTCTCCTTTAACGTTTGCCTTTGCTTTATAGTACAAATGATAACGTTTTCATATACAAAACCTGACAGAAAATTAAACTAACTTTAATTAACTGCCTGTAACATTCGACTAATTAATTCCTATGTGGCCCTGGTATGCTTTGTTCACTGTGTATCTCCATTTCATATGTTGATAATTTATTAGTAATGTAACAAAGGGTCTACGCGTAATCGTATCTTAGATAAATTCGACTAAAACATTTGTAGGTAAGCTAAAAAAGGCATTATTTACGTGACTTTCTAAGTAATACATACTTTTTGATATGTCTTAACTCTGAGTTTTTTTAATATCTGAGTAGTGCGAGTATATATATATATAATGTGGTGATTTCAAGTAAAAAAGAGATGAGAAAAGTAACTGTTGGAAAATACGTAAGGAAATTTTCTCTAAAAAAATTGATATCATTCGAGTTTGTAATTGAAAGCACATCAAAATAAAAACTTAAGTTTCCAGATCTAAAAATACTAAAATATATATCCATTAAGTAGTTTATTAATTATTATAATTAAAAAACCCAAAAAAAAAACATTTCCACGATTAAATTATATCCTAATCACAAAATAAAAAAAAAAAGTCAATAAAATTTTTATACTTACACTTTTTGTTGCACTTTGATTTCATACTGACATTCGAATTAAAGTTTATTAAAATATAAAGCTTAGGTGGTACATTTTAAGTACGCTTACTTAGAATGTTGAAAAATAACCTCAAGGAACCACGTATATACATACATATTTGATGTAATTTCATTTTTGATGCTTGCGTGGGTTGCGTTCTTCTAAAAATAGAGTCTTAACAGACAGACGGACAGGCAGACAGACGTTAAAACGTTATTTCCTTATGGTATTTACTTTTATTTTTATGAATGTAAGCCTTAAAAGCTTAATGTATAATACACTAGTTTTAGCTCGCGGCTTCGCCCGCGTGTATATCGGTTATTGCGGCAAATAGTGGCCTATGTGTTATTCTGATATATAAGCTATATTATTGTAAAGTTGCATCTAAATCCGTTCAGTACTTTTTGCGTGAAAGAGTAATAAACATCCATCATCATCCATCCACCCATCCATCCATACTTACTAACTTTTCCGCTTATAATATTTGTAGGATGTAACTACCAAAGGGCATTGGGAATCAATTAATAAAAATTACTGTACGTTAATATACAGGTTATAGGAATACTAGCGACACAATTCGTGCATTTTGAATCTATACAAATAAATAAAATTGGAGTTTCTGTTTGTAATATTAAAATAACCGCTTTTTACTAAATGCATATGTATACACGTTACATATACCAAAAATGTAGAAAAAAAATGTTTGTCTGTCTGTCTGTCTCTCTGTTTGTTCCAAGCAATCTCTGGAACGGCTGGGCCGATTTTGACGGGACTTTCACTGGCAGGTAGCTGATGACCCAGGGAAACAATTATTTTTGTCCCGCGGCGTTACTCGCGGTACAACTAGTTATACATATAAACCTTCCTTTTGAATCACTCTGTCTGTTAAAGATCCGCAATCCGCATCAAAATCCGTGACGTAGTTTTAAAAATTTAAGCATTATAATTAGTTTATTTATATTATGTAGTGATGTAATAAGCATTTAAAACATGAGGGCTATAAAAAAACCCGCTCAAATGCGAGTCGGACTAGCGCACCGAGGGTTCCATACAAACCTGTAGGTATAGTACATGATGTTTTTTTATTTTATATTTGAGTTGATTGAATGAAAGGTAAATTGCGGTTTACGATTAATAACGTATGAAAAGATATTACTAACTAGATCTCGTTCAAGCCAATAATCGGTGGAAGTTTGCATGCATTTTAATGTACCTGCATCATATTATATATTTTTTTAGTTTTATCTTCTCTTATTTTAGAAGTTACAGGGACACTCATTTTACCACTTTGGAAGTGTCTCTTGCACAAACTATTCACTTCAGAAAAAAATGATACAGTAAAAGCACTTTATTCGCGGAGGACACTTTCCGTAAATATGCCACGAAAACCGTGAATATGGGATGGTAATGTGCATAGAGTTATACGTTTCAAGATAAAAAAATAAAACAAATATATTTACAAGAAAACAGTTAAATTGAAATTTTCGGCCATATTGTTAAATTATTATCGTCGGGCTTAGGCAATACTTAAAATATTTTTTCTTACTTGACAGCTCTTAAAAGCACCTTCAGTTCAGACTGATAATCAGAAGTACCCTTATTTTATCCTCAAATTTTTTAAACGATCGTACACTTTTTTTTGTCGACATTATAAATTACGAATAGAGTCTCTAATATATGGCAACATTGAACAATATACGTTATTCATTGAGTTATAAGACTTTTTTCCTTAGTCATTGTGTTTGTTAATTTTCTTTAAATTGCCAACCGCTGCGAAGGCGACTTACGACAAAGGAATAGCCGCCAGATAAAGCCAGATGGCATTTAACAATATGGGTACATAGACAAAGAAGTAATAAGGGATATTTAACTTTTTTAATAGTTCATTTGCCGACGGGTATACAAAGGATACCGAATCCTTTTTATTAATATGTATTTACGGTTGGAATCCGCGAATTAAGATTTTTTTGCCGCGAATATAGGAATTAGGTCGCAAACTTTTAATCCGCAAATAGTGAAAACGCGAATGCAGGAAGCGTGAATTGACTGTATTAGAAACCTCATCATCATCATTTTTGAACACCTACCCATAGATACACGAATGGGATTGATGAAAAAAAAGTTTTCGAGTCTCAGTTCTAAATATGAGGAACCCCCAAAATATTTTTTTTTTCTATTTTTGTGTGAAAATTTTAATGTGGTCCACAGAATACATTTACTTACCAGTACTTAACAGTATAGTTCTTATAGTTTCGGAAAAAGTTGCTGTGACATATGGACGGAGAGACAGACATACAGACATGATGCCGTTTTTTACCATTTGGATACGGAATTCAGCAAAAACGAAGCAACCAGTGAGCCACTTATTACATCACTCGTATCCGCATGGTTCACAATTAAGTCAGTAGAATCTGGATGACTGAGCTATGCCTAATTTTTGTTTGGTGAATTTTCTAAAATGGAACCCTAGTTAAGTATATCGATTTAAGCATACTAGATTTCATGAAAACGTTGGAGCCCTTTCCAAGATTCAGATTATTTATGTGGTTTAGTTTTATAGATTTTTTTTCATTATTTTGTTTTAAATTGTAAAACTTACCTTTCATGTTTTTTGCTTTCGATTGCCGCGTTAAGATTTTAGTTAATAGTAAATGTAAAAGTGTAGTTGTCAAATTCAGTAGTATATGATATATCTGGGTATGAGACTTATAGGTTACGGAGATCATTTTTTGTTTTTTCGGAAGATATTTTAATCATTCATTTCATCACGACGAAGACTTATTGACTTGAAGACTTATGATTTGAAGACTATAAACACTTGACATTGGCAGAAATAGCTGATCCGAGAGATCCGGCTGGTTGCCATTTCATCAAAAGAAGACTTATAGGTTACAGTGTTTACTCTGTTAAAAAAATTGGCAATCATAAGGACTGCCGATTTAAACTCCGAAGTGAGAACTTATAACTTAGAATGTTATTTGTAAATTAATATGGGAAATTGGAAATTTCATGTTAAAATTAAAATTATCAACATCAAACATTAGCATGTCGGTGAGGCGGTGACGCGAACTCATAAGATTTTCCCCTACCAAAATGTGCTCAACGCGGTTAAAGAATTGTACCTACTTCAAAAAAATTTAATAAAAATAAAAAAAAATAAACCCGCTACAATAACCTGAGTTCCCTTTAAAAAGTAAAAAATAATGAAAGAAATTCGTACATACTTAGGTACTTTAAGATTGACTTTCTTTCATTATTTTTAACTTCTTAAAGGGAAGGTTGTTACGTCGGGGATATATTGAATTTTTAATTTAATTTTTATTTTATACTTTTTAAAGGTACACACTTATTATAATGTACTTTTTTTAAGTTGATATTACATAGATTCTGTAGTTTAAGATCTTTATTTCCTCATAAGAATTCACAATTCACTTACTGAGAAACAAATAATAACTATAATATAAACTTAAAGAGTGTACAGAGAAGTAAATTAATTACTACTTATTTAAAGCAAAAAACACAAATGACAAAAATAACACAACACGAAACGTATTTTATTCTATACACACAAAGTTCTATAAATAATATTTACGCAAACAGCATCTGCTTTTGGAGATAATAAAGTGATTGAAAGTAAATTGACTCCAGAGCCCATAAGGACATTAAATTATTCGTTATGATGTTCCGGCTCAAGTGCTTACGCTGTTATCACATCCCTCTTGTCAAGGCAAAATCAGTATAACATTTTGCAAAAGTTACTTAATTTATGTATTTAACATAAATTTACTTACAATATACTAAGATCCTATTTACTTCAAGTGGTAATATATATACATACCTCTCATGTAACCGATCTAGTGTCGATAAAACACTTGTTGCATTTCTTATCAAATACATTTAATTTACCTAACGTAGTGGATTGATGTCCACTTAAGAAGATCCAAAGAATACAGAGCAAACTTTCATATTAAAGATTCCTTTTGTAATCCAAGTGAGCATTCGATCCCCTTTCTGACAATTTCAGCTATATACTGCAATCTCAGCCTCGAATTTCAAATTGCTTTTATGACTTCAGTACAGAATTCTCGGTAATTGTGCTTGGCTTTTTCCACAACTACAAAGTCCTTTAATAAACTCGAACAAAGCTTTTATCTGAAGTTAAGCAAAAAAATCCATAGCTGAGAAACTAAATGTGCTTTCAAAACCGGAGAACAACGAGTAAGGAAGTAAGTTAAAGTAGGGAGATGTCTTTTAGCTTATGACATAGCAAAGAGTAGTTGAGAAAAGTATGTTTATGGGTGGTATGATGGGATGAGTACGACCGTGTGGGCAACGTGATAAGTGGTAGCATCACGTTTTCGCGTGCATTGTAGTGTATTCAGCAGTAATTTCAGTGTTAAAAAGCAGAATCACATCTATTTTTGTTTAAAAATAGGTAGTAGATACCTATTATTCGATTGTAAATCGGGACTTAATCGCGATAATAGTCGCGAAAGTAGGTACCTCCTTAACTATTTCACTTAAAATGAGCTATTGCGCCTTTATATTTAATAGTGACAAAATAAATATCGTAGAATTATATTTTTTTAAGTTTTTCTTCAAGTAAACAAGTGAGCAAAACTGTTTTTAGGCGAATCTTTGTTTTATATGGAAATTGAATGTGCTACGGCTGACGTGTGTCCTAAACATTGCGAGTTTTTGTTTACAAATTCGGTCTTCTTAAGATCACTCTAAAAGAAACAATGCGTAGATTTAAAAAAATGTTTAAGTACTATAAAAACTAGATATTTAACGTATGTTTCCCTTTAATGTCGGAAATGGATTTTCCGGTACAAGCACTAAAACTTAAAGGAGGTAAATTGCATACCACTAGCATTTGCGGAGGTAGGCGCCTCGCGGACCTGCGAGGCGGTGCATCGGGGGTATTGGGCGTATCCCAGGGGTGGAGGGAAACCGCAAGGCGGTCGAGCTCTGATGTTTTGCTTCCATGAAGATCATAACTGGCTTCGCCTCCGCTGGCAGCGGACGCTCCCGATCTAGTTCCCTTTAATAAGTCTTGATACTAGTTGCTTGAAGCACATTTTTTCTAAGTGTTTCAAATCTATAGTCATATTTTTTCACTTAAAGGGGGCCCACAAAATATGTAGTCAAAGCCTAAAAAAGCTAAGTTTTTAAAAGTAAATAAAATTAATTGGCCTCGGCTTCGGCCGCAGTCAATTAATTTTATTTACTTTTAAGTATGGGGTCCGTCTCGGATATTCTCGAGGCTTCAAAAAAACGCATATGTCCCACATAATTTCGCGGCCTTTGAGATAATCGCTGTCGCCCGCGCCGGTACCCATTCGGTTGTTGACGATTCGCGAAGATCTCCACCGCTGCGAAAAAAACTACAACTGTAAGTATAAAATATCCTATTTTTTTTTCAGTTCCTTCCAATCACCTTAGTTTTTATTTACATTTAATATTTAGACCTGTCTTAGTTCTTATTTTTTTTCTCGTTCATTAACTTCTGCAAGAAGGTCCATTTTTGTTTTCCAAAAATGTTTCTCGAAAATTACTTTTTTCCTTTTTTCAATGCTTGCGGTGCCACTATTTTGACAGAATAAGGCGTATGTTTTGAACAAATACTCTTTGAATTCTCGTTGATAAAATTTTGCCGGTGAGACTTCAACAGCGTGTAAGAGCAATTTGACAGACCGCGAATATTTAGAAGTTTCATTTTATCATATTCCTAAAAAAATATAATGCAAAGGAAACACAACTGAGTTATAAATAAAAAAATAAAATATTATACTAGAAAAAGTACGAGATAAAAAAAATTGTGTCATTTGAGTAACATTTAGAAAATATTGGTATATTGGTGGTGGTTGTTTGCTTTTACGCGGCTTTAAAATTTCACCGGCTACATATGATTCTATTCAACTCAAAGTAATTAAATATTTCAAAAATTTTACCTTTATTCTTAGCTTTATAATTGAGCCAATTTTTATTTACGAACATCGTCGTTATGTGTAGAGTGTATGGAAGCCTCCATATACGAAGAATGTAAAGCCCTTTGTGTATTCATATGGCTTAAATATTAATGTGGATTTTTCATTAACGTAATGGAAAAGATAAAATCTTAGTAATAACAAAGTGTTGATGTTGGACAGAAGACATGATTTTCTTCTAGAATTCTAGAAATCAATGCTAATTTTGTTGTTCAAAAACTCTTTAAACTAAACTAAAACTTATTAAAAATTTCAAATTTCATCAAATATGTCATACTGTCTATCTAAATACAAACGTACAAAATTACCATATTGGATAAATTTTAGTTTAGTGATGCAATAACAGAATTAGCAGTAATGTCTCTTTTAATAGGGTTACGCTGAGCAAAGCACAAATAGCAAGTAAATGCCCACAAATTGCTGGCGAAACGTATTTTCAAATAATATAATAAAAATTTACATTACTATGAATTTTTTTTTTAAACTATGCAATAAAAAGAACTGGAGAACCTATGTATGACTTTTCAACCAATAGGCCTTACATTAGCTATCACGCTAGCGCCGCGTCTTTATTTAATTCCAATTAGGTATCAATTATATTAATTAATTCAATTAATCAGTTGTATCATCTCTGTGGGCGTTTGGTTATGACAGCATGATTAACGAATAAAGCGATATCATATTACAGACGCATTCTGAGATGTTAACCCTCATTTGTTATGACTGACCTTTTGATCTAGTTGTTGGTGTCATTCGATGACCATTTACCGATTTAACATAAAGCGGCCAAGTGCGAGTCGGACTTGCACATGAAGGGTTCCGCAGCAGCAAGTAACAAATATAAATATAATTGTGGTTCGTTGTAACTTTGATCGATAAGTTGCGGTTTACTATTTATGACGTATTTAAAAAACTACCAACTAGATCTCGTTCAAACCTATTTCCAGTGGAAATTTGCATGGTAATGTACATCATATACTTTTTAGTTTTATCATTCTCTTATTTTAGAAGTTACAGGGATACTGACACACGTTTTACCACTTCGGAAGTGTCTCACGCACAACGGAAAAAAGTGGCTGTGACATACGGACGGACAGACAGACAGACGGACAAACAGACAGACTGTTTTTTGTTTTCTATGGTATAGTCGCAAACGAGCAGACGTATCACCTAAGCAATTAATTAATAGCAAGCCGCCCATGGACACCCGTAACACCAGAGGCGTTACAACTGCATTGCCGGCCTTTGGGGGTTGGGGAAAGGGATATAGGGGGGATTGGGGTTGGGCCTCTGGTTTCCTCACGCACTCGGTGAAACCCATCGCAAGTACTGTTTCACACTGGTTTTCTGTGAGGCCATTGTATCACTCCGGTCGAGCCGGGGCCCATTCAAGCTGAAGCGTGGCTCTCCACTATTTGGTTCCGTTTTTTGCCTTTGGCACGAAACCCTTAAAAAGGAGGTGGTTCTCAATGTGTTTGTTGTTTTAAATATGTCCTAACTCAGAATTCCATCATTCATGAACATGATCGTTCTTGAAAAAATTTAGTGAGATAGAAAATTTGGTAGATATACTAATCTTTTATCTTAAAAAAATTGAAAACACAGATACTAGTATTACAGTTGGAAAATTAAGCGCGTTGAAGTTAGTGATAGTTTTTTAAAGTTAGTTTTTAGTTTATGCTGTGTTTAAGTGTAACTTTACGTACCTACGTATTTACTTAGATATAATGCGTAAAACAGATAATTAGGCAATGTATCTATAAATATATTATAGCAATGGAATATTAAAAAAACTTTACTCAACAAAATAACACTACCGAAACGTACGTTGTAAAGACTCATGTTCAGAACAATGTAAGAATGGCGTAGTGGTGAGTACGTTGAGTGTTCTGTGTTCGATCCCCACATGGTAACACTTTGTGTTACTCAGAATATTTTCTTCTAAGTCCAGGCGTTCTTTGTATCCACTTCACATTTGTTTGTAGAAGTAAAGATTAAAAAGAATAAATCAATAACTACATTTAGAGAAAAAGCAGTCTGAGTTTATAAAAATGTTAAGAACTTTTTACCAAAAATTAGCAACTCTTAATTAATTAGTAGAACTAGCGAAAATCGTAGTTATTTTTACAAGCTTATAATTAGCTTTACCTGTCCCGATGTTTCTCTGCAATCATGACCTAAAATTTGAAATATACCTTTAATTGTGATGACAATGCAATTATATTTATATTTATTTTTATCAACACGTATTTTTTTACTTGTTGATAAAATGTTTTGGTTTTGGATAGGAATCAATGAATTGGGATGTCTAAGCAAAAGCTCCAGTAGCCATAACTTCAGCTTGGCCGGCATTGCTGGAAGCCCTGAGGCATTTTTTTTAGAAATCGTGAATACTTGATAAATAAATAATTTTTGGCCTATTCACGTCTAAAAATCATCAAATTTGATCAATAATTTAATAATGTCATTCTATATAAGACATTTCGCTAGCGGTATATAAAATCTATATATATATATATAAATAAAATTCCTCTTTGACTGACTGACATACCAAGAGATCAACGCACGACCCAAACCGCTGATCCTAGAATCCTGAAATTTTGTATGTAGGTTCTTTATATAACGTAAGTGAGCACTATGAAAGGAATTTTGGAAATCTCACCCCTAAGAGGTAAATCAGGGTATGAAAGTCTGCGTGAACGAAGCCGCGCTCAAAAGCTAGTATTATATAAAGCATTTAACACGAAAAATCTCTAGAATGTAATAAAGTAAAATGATCCCAAACTAGTTTTTCTGTATTTATATTGTAACTAGCTGACCCGCTCAACTTCGTTTGCGTCTCTCCATAAGAATTTTTTCCCCATTTCCCCAACATTCCGGCTCCTATTAGTCGTAGACTGATGTTACTTAGCCTTAAACCTTTCTCGCTACATGGGCTATCCAACAAAAAAGAATTAGCAAAATCGATTCAGCCGTTCACGCGTGATGTCGTGACCAAGGTAAATAGGGATTCACTTTTATATATATAGATGTGTAATCTGCATTTAATATGTCAAAAACTCTTTTAGATATTCCCCGCATACCAAAACACAGATAATAACAATTCATGCATGTCAAACAGCCCCGCGAGTGAGTTACATTACACGACCTTTGTGAGTTGCAACATTGCATTTTAACGAGATTCTAAAGAGACTTACGCGACACAGACTAACCATAATTTAAATAGAAATATAGGTCGCTTTTCATGTCGCTTTATAAGTATTAACATGAAGGATTTCTTCACAGGTTGTCCAGGAATATGAGCGTGCTGTAATCTTTCGCCTTGGCCGTCTTCTCTCGGGAGGGGCTAAAGGCCCTGGTACGTATTAAAATTTTACTACAACATTAAACATTTATCACATTTTTTTTATAAAATCTAAGAACTATTCTTTTTTTTATTGATTCTAGTAGACTGTCGAATGTTGGAATTCGATTTACAGATGAGACAACACTTTGTATGATCCACAAAGTTTAATCGAGTCTGGTTTTTTTCCGTGAGACTTTCACACGTGACACATGCTGCTACAGAGTTACAAAAATGTTACCAATTTTTGACAAGTCCTGGAAATGAATAAATATTACTTACAGGCTAGTTACTCTTAATATGTTTCTATGTTCTACGACAGCATTTATGTAATTTTGAATTAACCAATCACTACAATGACTGACTGACATAATGCTTTTCAAAACAGGTAAAATTAGTCTAAATATATTGCCAAGACAATTTATAATCGAATCAATTACGGTACTAATATAGCAAAGAAATGTAAATTTTAATATGGCTAACTTCCTACCTAATTTATTCCAACGATATAATGGGTACATATTTCAACCCAGTTATTGCCAGCATCAATAAATTTTGTAGATATTATGAGAATACTGATATCTATTTGCAGAAAAAAAAGTGTCACATTCGTAAATCGTTATGAACATATTAAGTGTGTATCGCATCGATAATCTGTATGTATCGTTTTTGTACTCAGTACATTATAATAATACAGGAAAATGGTACATCAAATATATTGAGCCAACGAAAGTATGTAACCGTGAAATTTAAGGAAAAAACGAGTAAATTCAAATTACGAATTCTTATCACATATTTACAGAAATAAGCAATTGGCAGATATATTTTTAATAATATATGTATATACTTGAAATGAAAAAATAATATATATTTGTGTCACTTATTTTTTCTAACGGAAATCGGAACAGAAAAGTAGCGTAGATCTGCTTCAAGTATAACTAGGCGGTGCGTTTTCTACGTTTTTTTATTTGATCTGAGAGATCGGCTTCGCAATATTTTTTCGAATATTTACAAACTTAGAACTTCAGTACAATGTTTCTTTCATAGGTATTTTCTTCATCCTTCCGTGCATCGATACTTATGCACGCGTAGACCTTCGTACACGTACATATGATATACCACCACAGGAAGTAAGTATTAGTATTTAAACACTTTCTTAGTAATTTATCTGTTAGGTAACTCACGTAATAATAACACATAATAAAACAGAATCAAGTAAGTCTGATAGAGATCAATTACTAAGTCATTTTAACATTATGATGGTTTAGTCAAATCTATTAAATAATAAGAGCTGAGTGTCATTCCGGGCAAGATTTTACCTATGGTATTTCCATTGCAGCTGGGTTGGTGTTTGTTATTTTACAAAAAATTCTTATTTCTTTTAATTTCTCAATATAATAAACATAAATTATGGGAAATGATTTGAATAGATCACAATATTATGATAACTAGGGATAGGCTTCTTTCATAATTTTCAAGAATGAATTTCAATAAAAATGGCAGAATATGAAATATGTTGACTGAACTAAAGAGCTGAATCACGAAGTCACCCTTACTTTCAGGTGCTCACCAAAGATTCCGTAACTGTATCAGTTGATGCAGTAGTCTATTATCGCGTGCAGAATGCTACTATCTCAATTGCAAACGTCGAAAACGCTCACCACTCAACGAGGCTTCTCGCTCAGACTACACTCAGAAACACCATGGGTACACGTCCATTACATGAGATCTTAAGTGAGCGGGAAACAATTTCTGGCAACATGCAACTCTCCCTAGATGAGGCAACAGAAGCTTGGGGTATCAAAGTTGAGCGAGTGGAAATGTAAGAACCAATGCACTTTTCTATTTTTTTATGAAATATGCGGCGGAATATCTATAGACCGGTATGGTTGGTACTCTCTGGGGATAGGCGGAAGAAAAAGGGTTAGAGGTTTGTCGTTTTAAAATAAAAAAAACGACAATTTATTATGAAGCAGGCTTTTAACGACGGGATGGAGTGAAAGTTCTAGATCCACTAGATTTCTGATCTCCTATTTGCTAAGCACAAGCTCACTAAACTGCTTGACTGCTTCCATATTGATTAAAACTTTAAATTGGATTTAATTAATTACCTACTTGCTAGTGGCTTTTAAAACAGGCAATTGACACTTACTGTTCTATACAGAAGTATTTAGGAAAGAAATGACGCACCCGATTAGGATGAATGCAAACGTTACATCCAATTCAAATACACGATGACATAACTTACTTAGTCACATTTCCTTTTAAACATAGCTTACAATAACCTTTAGGTTCACTGTCTCATAAAACTTATTTATCAACTTGTTAAAGTCCTTAACAAGATGCAACCTTAAATTCTATACAATAATTCACTTGTCACGGTAAAATATCTATGTCGGTACAAAACTTTTGCCACTTAAAAGTTTCAATCGACAACTTTAGGTGCAATTATTCAAAAAGCAATATAATAGTATTTCCAATGTATGTTGGTACTAGTTTGGAATATGAGTATTAGAACAAGCTATTCTAATAATTATGAAATACAAACATTTATTTACCTTTCTTAAAATCAAACGCTTGTTTCGCTATGTGGTATTCTAGTAAATCTCAACTAGAGGCCAAAGATACAAGATTTATGACTTCGTCCTTCGGTTCACTAATTCGTATGCTGTTGAAAATGAGTTGGACACTTTGCGATATCGCATCAAGATCACATCGACTTAACACTATCTGGGAGCTTAAATAACTCAGATGGTAGATTTTAATAGTTTACATTTCTACTACTACCCCCGAATTTTAAAAAGTCAGAGCTAGCTTCTGTGGTGTCCTCTTAGATAGTCATGTATGCAAGTTTTTATATATTATCTCTCAAATGACTGACCTCTTAAATTAACAGATGCCTATAAATAAAATATTGTTTTCTTAAGTATTGAAAAAAATCTAAGTGTTAGTCTTCGGATACAAGTCCAGAGCGAAGACTCTACCGGCCTTTGTTTCTGAACTACACGAAGTGGCCATTGACTCTTCATGTATTGAATCAAATCAACTGCAACACCTTGAAGCGCTGGCAAACGGCGTAAACTGTCAGTCTCTACAATTCCGTCTTTTACATGAATCGTGTTATACGAGTATACGAGCACTGTTAAACGACACAGAATGTATAAAAGTCTATGTTCCATATTTGCGTTACATTATGCATGAAAGAAAACGCTGACCACTCGTAAGTTATGTGTTTTTCTAATAGGTCGTGTGAAATTACAGTCATGTGGTAAAGTTACCATGAGAAATGGAACAGTTGTATCGATTACTTAAAATAACCGTGATCGGTATGAAGCAAACTTTTAACAACTTCATACTATAAATTCACCAATGATGACAGTGAACAACCTGAAAAGGTTGAACAATCGTTTTGTGTAATTTTGTGTATTAATTGCTTTCAATTAATTCTCATATTAAGTTGAATTTTAAAAAGGGCAGCTGTGGAAGTTAGGTATAGTTTATTAAAAAATACAACACTGTCTTTATTGATGTGTCTGGGCATGAACTACATATTGACTTTACATCACAGTAAGGACGTTCGGTTACCTGTACAACTCCAGAGGGCAATGGCAGCCGAAGCAGAAGCAGCAAGGGAGGCCAGAGCCAAAGTGATTGCAGCCGAAGGAGAACAAAAAGCCTCACGAGCTTTACGAGAAGCCTCTGAAGTGATTGGCGACAGTCCAGCTGCACTGCAATTACGTTATTTGCAGGTAAAAAGACCTACTTTACTATAATATAATTTAGAAACATTATGGACAACTGATTCCTTTAATAACACACGTTTTTGTGTAGGTACATATTGCACTTTCATTGAAATAACTGTATTAACAAAAAAGCAAACGATCTATTTTGCTCTGTGATATGTACTACCGATTTGTAGTTCTCTTGAAAAATCTTGCAAATGCCGATTTACATGCAAGTGCAATAATGTTTTCTCAACATTGGGCATCTCTAATGATTGAAAATATTTAAAAAAAACGATTTCTTGTCATACTGAAAGTATTACTTGGCAATGGAAATAGAGACTTAAGTTTCTTTACTATATTTTTTCTAGTCTTATTTTCTCAATTATAGGTTTTATTTTGTGTTTTATGAAATATAACTTCTAAATTCCTTATTGCAGACGTTAAACACCATATCGGCTGAGAAAAATTCGACGATTGTATTTCCCCTACCCATCGACATGATAACATATTTCATGAGAGCAAGACCGGACAGCAGTATGTAATTAGTTAAGTAGTTCAATATTTATCCAACATATTTAATCGCATTTAATCACATTTAATGTTTTAGGTTAAGAACTAAAAAAGGGGGTATCATGTTCATGTTTGCTGATTCTGAGCCACAGCACTGGTGGTTGAGATGATTACAAATACCACAAAAGTATTTTGTAATACCATGCCATCACCAGATAATGTGAACATGATTACCCTCTATCTATGAGACTATAAAGTTTATTTTGAAATATTATAAAAATATAAAAAAAAAATTATTAGAATCTTTTAAATATCATAACCTTTATTGGACTATTCCAATTTCTTTGCTTTGATATCAGATCTGATGCCGTACCCAAAAAAAGACGGTTTAATTTTGCTAGCTGTTATCTTCACTTTTCTATAACATCCATTGGTGTCATAACAGAGCACATTTTTCTTAAGTCACACAGACGTATTTGCACACATACACTTTTCTTAACTTGGTGTTAGTAGTTTAAATAAGAGTACCATAGATATTTTCGTAATAGTTTAATGTCATAGATAATAATAGATACTTTTGAAATTAAAATGAAATTGATCTCATCAATGGCTGTGCGGTATTAGATTGATAACAAAACATAGATTTAGAATAGATTTATGTAATGTGTATTGATTATTATATTGGTAGCCTCTTTCACAAGAATCAAATTAATTAAAACAGATATACTTGTATTCGATATTATATTCTACGTAAGTTTATTAAAAATTGTGAAAAAAGTTATTTAAATGGGTAATATAATAAGCGATACTCATCACAACTAGAATAAGAGAATAAGCTATATTCCAGTTTTTAATGATTTATTATCTATGTAATACACAGTAGAAAAATGTTGTTTATGGTAGATGTTTGTAGTTTAGTTTATTGAACAATTAAACGTATTCAATATCTAATACTGTTTAAAATTTTGATGAAGAATACATGTGATGGAGATGATTGGCACTTTTGAACAATGTAAAAATGATCTATCAAAAAAATGTGTGAAACGATACGCCTTAATTGACAACGCACGTTGCCAATATCGATCAGAGTAGCGTGCAGTGGGAGAGGGCTACGTCCAGCAGTGGCTGATGATGATGATTGCCAATATACGGCCTCCCAAAAAACCGGTATAAAACAGCGCTCGCGCTGTGTTTCACCGAGTGAGTTACCCCTCCCCAATCCCCCTCCATAATCCCCCTCCTCATCCCCAAAGGTCGGCAACGCACTTGTGACGCCTCTGGTGTTGCGGGTGTCCATGAGCGGCGGTAAGCGCTTACCATCAGGCGTTACGTCTGTTCGTTTGCCCCTTTATTCCCTTAAAAAATCCGTATTTTTTTGCAAAGAACGTACGACAAATTACACGTAGTTATCATGCAGCAGGCAAGCAATTCCAAAAAGAAATACAGATCAATAGCAAAAGTTTCAACACAGAAAACGTGTGGTAATAACATTAATTTGAATTAACTAATAAAACTGTTTGCTTTATAAAGGTTTTAGGTGTGCCAATATTACTTACATACTATTAATCACAACAAATATTCATCATGGTCGACAACCTTTAACAGTCCACTGTTGGACATAGGCCTCACCTTAGAAGAAACCTTTAATTAATTTTAATTGATAATCTTATATACAATATATAAATCAATTGCTGTTCATTTGTCTCGCTAAAACTCGAGAATAACTAGGCCGATTTAGCTGATTTTGGTTTTGAAATGTTTCACGTAGGTAAGGTTTAAACGATGAAAAATTAAAAATAACTTTAAAATACAAATTTCACGTGTCCGAAATAACGGACACAGGAAGTAATATAATAAATATCAATGCTTAAGAATCGCAGAGTCGTTTTAACTATTTGAAATCAATAAAACTAGTTTCAGGGAATCAGTATCAAATACTACAGTTTCTTTCTACACTCACTCACTCATAAAAAAAACAACAACATTGATAATACAAATAACAGTGTCATTTATGTTATAATACCTTTATTTGAATCCAAAACCCTTTGAGGTCATGTTTAAATTTAATTATGTCATACATTTGTCGATTAATTTATAAAATATAAATAATAGACTGTGGTTATTTCTATTTGAATCTACATATCTCTATCAAAAACAGCAACATTCAAAAGCGGCTGAATGGACGCAATATAAATATGAAGTACAAGATCCCAGTCAGCCCAGACATACGTCGTTTTAGGAGAGATGAAAGTTTAAGGGTCGGCAGTCTAACATATAATCAGAAAGTAATGAATACTCACTAAGCTAAAAGTGGGGCCGTTTTACAATTAGCAGGTATCAAATGTGGAAAAAAACTATGCCAAATTACGTCATTTTAGGAAGCTTGAATTTTATATAATATCATTAAGTATAATATTTTAAAATATTTTCCAATCACTCAGACAGTCTGAGGGGCGTTTGACCTTCCCAGACTTGTTTAAAGTTTATAGGAACTAACGCCTCGGCTATATTTATGACAGACATACGCGTCATGTGTATTGTTATATAAGTTAGCGTAGGCGTTCATACTTCTCAACAATATAGATTAAAAACTAACAACACACAATCTTTCCTAAAATGACGTAATTCTGGGCTGACTGGGATCTCAGTCTAATATTACAAGTTAAAAAGTTTCTTGGATGCTCGAAGTCAGATTGGTTTAACCAAATATTAATATTTGAAACATATTTAATCCACATTCATATAACAATCTGATATTATCGATGTTTTAAATAGAACTAGTTTTTAAGCAATCGGCACGACCCCTAGCATGGTCATTCTCAAAGCACATGTATTACCACACGACTTTTATTATTATATAGATGTTAGTATCACGTAGGTATTTGTTAATTAAACTTTTAACTAATATCTTATAGATGTCTAACACATACAATATATATAATTATCTAACACTTCATTTGTTTTATTTGTAAACTATCTGCAAATAGACTTCGTCTTTACTTTTAGTCATGATGTCACCTACGGATCAAAGGAGCGATATTGTAGTTAACATGTATTGTGTAAACATATACCAATATATTATTGAGAAATTTGAGATGTTTTTGCACTCTACAGACACACCCCATACTGACCTCTGCTTCTAATTCGAATAAATTTGTTTAGAGTAGAGTAAAACATCTTTAGGCAAATTATAAACCATTTCAGCGGAAGGGAACAGCTGAGTCTGCGATTATTTGAAAAACACATTTTATTTTATTTATTTATTTATACAACTTTATTGCACACCACTACAGTAAAAATTTGTACAGATAAACATACGGAGATCACATCGGGTATTACAATAGGCGGTCTTATCGCTCACGGCGATCTCTTCCAGACAACCTTCGTACGGATATTATAAAATGATTGGGTAGTCGGCGGTGTACTTGAATAGATCTAAGTTATAATACATATAAAGTTACCTACATATACCTACTTACACTAACATATACTATATATATACATACTAACATATAAATCCATACACAAATATTACCATAATTACCAAAAAAAACACATGTTGCTTAAAATTTAAAATCCATGACGTACCATACATTAACCACAGTAAGTAGGTATTCCTGTACTGGAATACTTAAATGGTCAAGTAATAATTAGTGACATTTTTCTTGAAGGTTTGCAGAGATTTAGACTTTCTTATTGTCTCAGGTAGATTATTCCACAATCTAACGGCTTGCACGGAGAACGACTTGTCAGTAAATTTTGTAGTGTGCAAGGGCATCTTCAACTTTAGATTCTTCGACGATCTCAAGAACCTGCAATGTGAATCGTCAAGGAATTCAAAACGTTGTTTAAGATAGGACGGCAAATGTGGAAGGAACAGAGTACTGTATAGAATGGAGAGAATATGAACATTCCGGCGAAGGCGTATAGGTAACCATTTGAGCTTAACACGAAACTCAGAGATGTGGTCATATTTACGTAAACCGAATATGAACCTTATACAGACATTTTGGAGACGCTCAAGTTTGTTCAATTGTTCTTCGGTAAGATCTAGATAGCTAACATCACCATAGTCAAGGATAGGGAGGAGAAGGGATTGTGCTAGGGTGATTTTCGTCTTGGTAGGAAGAAAGTTACGAAGTCTTCGCAGCGACCCCGCTGCACACATGTTTAAGAGGCAGCAAAGTTCTTACCGTAGCAGGATGTAGGATTTGGGTCTAAAGCTAAACAGCTGGCGAGCGCGTTCGGCGTTGCGATTGGTGAAATTTTCAGTTTAAAAACTTAAAAGAATAGCCACTAAAATTGAAAGCAACGAATATATTGCATATTTACTGCACGGATGCATGACGTCACGAATGGCTTAGTGCTTTAAGCGGTCTCTAAGCCATTTTCTACTGTGCTGTGTATTGTGGGTACAAATTCCGTCTACAGATTGTTGTTCTGAGTCTAGGTGTTTCATGTGTACTTGTGAAATCTGCCGCGACACAGGATTTATTCCTAATGCGGTAGTTATCTGGATAAAGAACAATTTTCCTTTTTGAAACGTTTTGATTGATTGTAATACAACATAAATACTTTTTGCAATGCAGGCAAAAACAGTTACAACTCTCCTACTTCAAGGTACCGAAGTACTCGTATTAAAATTAAATCTGGTGTAGCCATAAAGTACGCAGAAAATCAGAGATTTGAGTTTTAGGTCATTTCCAAATGGAGGGAGGGAAGAGGGAGGGAAGAGGCACTTATTGAAGTACAGAGTCTATTATTTAGTACGTCTGATTTCGAATATTACAAAACGAATTATTGCTTGATATGATTTGTTACCTTCGGACCACTGAACTCTGAAATAATTCGTATTTTATTCAAAATTATGGCTGCAAAAACTTTTCTAATAAACAGGTCCAAACTCTTACGACCTCAGATGTTCAATCACCACGTCGAACCAAAGTTGTATTCGACCATGACTACAGGCTCACTTTTAGACTAGTACTTACTAGTAGGTAAGGTAGGAGATAGAGCAACATCCGATGTTATTCTTAAAAGTATCTTGATAGTATAGTATTTTATTATTTAATTAAGGTATTTACATCGAATAAATAAAAATATATTTAAAAGATAAATATTTTAACTGGGTTCAAACCGGGTTTTGTACACTGAGTTAGAACTATTGCTTATTATAATCATACAGTGTTGACATTTGTTGTAGTTACTTCAATTTAGATTAGATACTACAATTTAGATTACGATAAGGCATGTCATGATGAGCATGACCTGATTCTGCAGCTATTGACGCCACCCAGGGACATCCTCCAGGTTCATTATAAATGCATTAAATTATAGAGGTCATTATAAATGTATCAATAGTTGACTGTTGCACCCAGAAATAACATTTTGGAGGAAATTATATAGTTTTTATCTGCACAGATACTTAAGGTATGCATTGAATTGCCACAGATTATTCTGATGTTGAAATATCTGTATAAACAACATTTTTAAAAATGCCTTGACCTTTTTACAATACATACATTAAGATTGAACTTTGTGTATCTTTTTCCGAAAATCATGCGACCGGAGGAGGAGAATGAAACTTGGGACGGCTTAAGTTTATATGGAGAAGGAGCACAGAAACATAAAAAAAAAAAATTGAATTATCGTATCGGTCGAATTTCAACCAACAATTCAAATTATTCTATTGAAAATTACATTCCTTACGAAAATTAAATATATCCTCAATCACATCCTTTGTTTATAGTTTCTTTATTTTTTATCTACAATTGTGTATTATTTTCAATAATGTAATGTTCCTAATGTCCTATTATTACACAAACGGTGAACAAATATTGTTGAGCTCAATAAATAACGGGGAATCCCACAGTAATTGAATGTCGATTCAAGTAATAGTATATAATTATTGTGAGCTTTTGCCCCTGGCTATATTTAAAATTGGATAATAAGTAAGTATGATACCGTATCCAGGCAGTATTCTACAATTAGAGGAAAATCGACCAACAACATTGTAATTTGCTTTGAGTTATAATATTCTAAAGTGGTTTTCTAATTTCTAGCAAAGTTCTATAGAGAAATTCTTTATTAGTTCAAGTTAACTTGTTTAACTTTAAACACAAAACTTGGAACTTGTACTTCTAAAAAGGGACCTTTAAAAGATTTCAACTTTTTGTTTAGGCTTAAATATGCTTTAATAACGCTGCGAATACTACTTCATAAATAGTATTAACTGCCATACAACATTTTGATTTGAAACTTCTGCCCAAGGACTTCTAAGACTCTGAAACCTAAAACTGATTTGTGATATGAATAGTAGAAAAGCAGTTGAAGAATTGCTAAACATTTGTTTTCTATCATTTGGCGGACGTAAAACTTCGATGGAACCTATTAAAGTATGCCGATGTATGGCTCGCCCACAGTAAAGGGAGTTTTACTTTTGGAAATTAATGAACAATAAAAAAAAAAATAGAACATTCATAAGTAGGTATTATTCATACCATAAACAAAAAAACTTAAGTTTATATCGATAGCATACATCACATCACATCAACAGTCTTTAACAGTCCTCTGCTGAACATAGGCCTCTCCTCTCCTCAGAAATACACTTAAGTAAAAAGCTTTATTGCTTTTTTTTTGTTTAACTTAGCATCGATGCAATTCGCAACATTGCTGAGGGTGTTTCATTCTCAAGCGTTGCGATCTGCCAGACGTTTTCCCTCCTTAGGGCAGTGGTCCCACCGCAGGCGAGGATACGACGAACTATCGGCGATTTTCTCTCTCAAGAAACGCGCAATAAATATACATTCCGTGTATACAACAACGACAAGTACATACAACGAAAGAGTTGCATAAATTAATAGTTGTTCTCTGGCTGTTTACACTGCCGGCAACGTCGCTTTACCAGTTTTGTTGCTGAGCGATAAGAGCTTTCAAAGATAAACTCGTTAAAAATAAATACAATGCGGCTTTGAAAGTACACTTATGGATATCAACAAGTCATGGCAACTCTCATTGTTGTCTAGTTCAGATGACTACGATGATGTATTTTACGATAGTGTTTATCGTAAAATACCTAATCTATAGTGTCTTAGAACTTGGAGTGGCGTGAGTAATCGCTCATTGCACTTGCACACTCGCTTAAAGCCCAGCTACAAAACTATCGAAACTACACACTCATTTCCCGCTGATTGCCAACACGTTTATAGTTTCTAGTTCTACTCATTTCTCGTTCATTGTCGACGTCGGACCACTGCCTTAGAATGCAATCGTTTTTTAAACAGGACAAAGGAACAAAGAAAGCGCATAATTTGAAAAGCATTAGTTTAGGAATAGTAAGTCTCGAATAGGGAAATGAGTCCGAGATTACAATACCTCTAATGTCCGTCTCCTGATTGGACAGGCCATTAGCACATCTGCTAGCTTCTCGTAATTAACAACAGTGCACAGATTATATTGGAGATGTGCAAGTCAGACTGACATGTAGTTAGGAAATGGTTAATTTATAAACCCAATGTTCTTAGTAACGGGCTTATGGTTCTAGTGAATCTAGTGGTTAGTGACCTAGAACTGACGTCATGTTATCAATTAGGTCAAATAGTTGTGTGCTAAGTACAATTATGTGTAATGTGAATTAACAGTTTTGTTACCATAACACAGACTCTACTTAGTTTGTGATCACACTGCCATGTTGCACACATGTGTGAAGCTACTACTACTAGCGTCGGCGTCTGTAACAATAACGTTAACTTCTGTAGTCATGCGAATGCTATAACGAAAAAAAGAGTTACTGTAAATCTAAATTTCAGTTCACAAATATTGCTCACATGAGGTTATTGATCGACGTTGACAAATAGTATCCGCCCGTCCCGAAGTTCAGTGTGACACACTTCACACGTGGCATTGACAAACACGAATACCAACAATCCAAATATCGGAACGTACACAAACTCCGGAAATATTCACTCTCAACCCTGGACCACCTTACAACGCAAACTTATTTAGGAAACCTCTTTTATCACTTCAATGTGAGACGGAATCAATTTACCCAACAGGTGTGTCCTAAAGAAATCGATAACTTGATTTATGTTACAAAATGAAATTTCTAAAAAAAAAAAAAAAGCCATGTTGCTATGTATACTTATATCGCTTATTTCGGTAAAGTCTAGGTCCTTCTTCGGGAATCAATGTATCGCTCTCCCACACTTCATTTAAATCCCTTCTTCTTCTTCTTCTTCGATAAAAAGACAACCAGCCGGATCTCTCGGATCAGCTATTTCTGCCAATGTCAAGTGTTTATAGTCTTCAAATCATAAGTCTTCAAGTCATTAAGTCTTCGTCGTGATGAAATTAATGATATAAAATATAAAAAATGTGAATGAGATGAAATGGGGACCGTCTTCCGAAAAAACAAAAAACGATCTCCTTCATTTAAATCAGTGCAGCTATTTAGCCGTGAAAGTGAATTTGACAGACTAGTCACTATCGAATATAAATAGTTTCGTTTTATAGAAGTATAAATATGAACCGAAATAATATTAACAATAAAACTTTGATGAATCGCATACACGGTAATCAAAACCAAATAAGATAGAACTTTTCTTATAAAATTCGGTTTGCTAAACAAAATACTTATTATGTATCGAATCTAAATAAATAATAATGAAGCGCCAAATGTGTTGGCGCTACGCGCAAAACTCGAGAACAGCTCGACCAATTCGGCATAACATTATGGTCATCTCAACTGAAAGCCGTCCACTGCCGGGTATAGCCTCTCAGTAGACGTCAAAGCTCATACTAAGAGACTAAACATTATTACTATTTTAACTAATAATCCCTGATGTAAATGTCTTAAGTGCTTACAACAGCATCTTAAAACTAAAAAGAAAGGTGACGAGGTCACGGTGTGTATTCCAGATATTATATTTAGACGTAAAAGAGAAAATTATATTCTCAAAGCATTTTCCTTATTACTTACGAGTAGTTTTATCTTGCCGTTTTCATCTGGTTTCAGGGTATGACATAATTTAATGGAATAATTTGTTTTCTGTTCATATTTCTTTGAATAAAAATGTTGGTTATTACACCTGTGTAACTTATGCGCTTAGTTATGAAAACGTTCCTTACCTCATATTGTAAAACTTGACATAAACAACTGCTTTTCAAAAGTTTTTACGTACATCGGCCGTTTGTTAATTATTATTTTATATTTTACCAAATATCAAGTACCAAGTAGGATCGTGATGCACTTTTACCTGACACGCAACAACTCATTGCCTAGACAACTCACTGCAACAGCTTGTTATTGTAGTCATTATTATAAATTTATATTCATTTTTTTTTTGTTCACATTCCGGCTGATGTACTGGTGTTTTGCTACTAAACAAAACAATTTAAAAACAATAAAACAATTTAAAACACTATCACGAATACGCAAAAACCTTTGATAAAATTTAAATGTCACCCGGGTCATTAATCCGAATCTATTGACCTCATTCATTAAAATCGTTTCGGTAGTTTCATTTATAGACTGTCAAAAATAAAATCCATCCTTTTGGCTTTACCGTAGTCGGGTGATTATCCCTATGTTTTTATTCGAACAAGTAACTAACTGGTCTGAAATAGGTACTTTGTCTATTTAAATTTGAAAATAAATCAACAAACAGACACGTGGCGCACTATGTAATAAGACTTACAATACAGGTATTACATGACATATATTATTTTGTACTTTTCCATTTTTCCATATAATAGTTTACTGCCTTCATAACCACTTCTCAAATTCCGACAGTCGTAAAACTGCTCATCCAAAAGTAGTACGGTAATTTCAAAGACCTTAAGCACATATATATTAAACTTTCTCACAAATATAAACGTATGTACCTGAGTGTGTTTGTAGTTAAGACCAAACGAAATCTTCCGAAAAACAGTGCAGAGGTTGGAAAACATTTCTGTCGTTATGCCACACTAGGTCACCACATATTACTACTTAATGACCAGACACGTAATAATTTGTCTATGATTGATTTAACTTACACATACAATAAACGAATTGGTCCTTAAGGGCGCGTTTACGATTCGTACAAAATTATGCTTTTTTTCGGTGCAATTTGTAACTAAACTAAACAAATTGAATATAACAAAGTACTAACACTTATAGATTAGTTCTTCATCTTCAAATCCGAGGGACAACTTTTTTGGAAATTGTATTTTTTTATATTGTAAAAACGATCTTCCGTAACCATTTTCCACAGTATTTACGATATCGGGTTGAGTTTTGGTACATTTTTGTTCTACAATCAACCTATTTTAGAATTTCTAAAAATAATGTAAGAAGGCATATATAGTCAATTATAAATCCGAGGAAAAAAATAGTATAAAAGTGTCACAGAAAGTCGCAGAAAAAATAACAACCGGAGCTTATAATTTCTCATATTTTGCTATTACGGATGAATCGTAGTCGATTGCAATAAGGGTTATTTTATTTTTTTGAACCTCTTTTGATTTATCGCGTAAAAATTTCGTAATCTCAGTCTGCGCTCAGCCGCCGTCATGAGTGGACACTGTGTCGCCTGTTTGCATTAGCTCTTGTTGAAAAGATCGCTCTTCGAATTCAATATATTCGATAAACCAGAATAGGTTGATACTTGACAACGTTAGATTATTTTTAACCGACTTCAAAAAAAGGAGGAGGTTTCTTCTATTTACAGATTTTTATAACAATATTTTAGTTTGCTAAAACTAAGTAGTATTGTGCGAGTTCGGGCTCGATTGATGAGACATTACCTCCTACTTAGGTGGAGTGACCTGAAGGTGTACTACGGTGACTGCTTTTCTAACTTCTAGACGAGTTGACATAGTCTAATCGAGTTTGGGCTCATTTTGTTAGTTATGATGAGACCTTACCTCCGGACTACATGGAGTGACTTGAAGGTGTACTTCGGTGACTGCTAGTGGAACTCCTAGACGAGTTGACATAGTGTTACCGAGTCTGGGCTCATTTTGTTAGTTATGATGAGACCTTACCTCCGGACTATATGGAGTGACCTAAAGGTGTACTTCGGTGACTGCTAGTGGAACTCCTAGACGAGTTGACATAGTCTTACCGATTTTGAGCTTATTTTGTTAGTTATGATGAGACCTTACCTCCGGCTTAGATGGAGTGACCTGAAGGTGTACTTCGGTGACTGCTAGTGGAACTCCTAGACGAGTTGACATAGTCTTACCAAGTTTGGGTTCATTTTGTTAGTTATGATGAGACCTTACCTCCGGACTACATGGAGTGACTTGAAGGTGTACTTCGGTGACTGCTTGTGGAACTCCTAGACGAGTTGACATAGTCTTACCGAGTTTGGGCTCATTTTGTTAGTTATGATGAGACCTTACCTCCGGACTACATGGAGTGACCTGAAGGTGTACTTCGGTGACTGCTAGTGGAACTCCTAGACGAGTTGACATAGTCTTACCGATTTTGAGCTTATTTTGTTAGTTATGATGAGACCTTACCTCCGGCTTAGATGGAGTGACCTGAAGGTGTACTTCGGTGACTGCTAGTGGAACTCCTAGACGAGTTGACATAGTCTTACCAAGTTTGGGTTCATTTTGTTAGTTATGATGAGACCTTACCTCCGGACTACATGGAGTGACTTGAAGGTGTACTTCGGTGACTGCTTGTGGAACTCCTAGACGAGTTGACATAGTCTTACCGATTTTGAGCTTATTTTGTTAGTTATGATGAGACCTTACCTCCAGACTAGATGGAGTGACCTGAAGGTGTACTTCAGTTCCATTAGCAGTTACCGAAGTACACCTTCAGGTCACTCCATCTACTCTGGAGGTAATGTCTCATCAGAACTAACAAAACGATCCCAAACTCGGTAAGACTATGTCAACTCGTCTATGAGATCCAAAAGCAGTCACCGAAGTACACCTTCAGGTCACTCCACCTAAGCCGGAGGTAAGGTCTCATCATAACTAACAAAATAAGCTTAAAATCGGTAAGACTATGTCAACTCGTCTAGGAGTTCCACTAGCAGTCACCGAAGTACACCTTCAGGTCACTCCATCTAAGCCGGAGGTAAGGTCTCATCATAACTAACAAAATAAGCTCAAAATCGGTAAGACTATGTCAACTCGTCTAGGAGTTCCACTAGCAGTCACCGAAGTACACCTTTAGGTCACTCCATATAGTCCGGAGGTAAGGTCTCATCATAACTAACAAAATGAGCCCAAACTCGGCACACCTAGTTCTACTCGTCGAGGAGTTCCATTAGCAGTCACCGAAGTACACCTTCAGGTCACTCCGTGTAGTCCGAAGGTAAGATCTCATCATAACTAACAAAACGAGCCTAAACTCGGTAAGACTATGTCAACTCGTCTATGAGATCGAAAAGCAGTCACCGAAGTACACCTTCAGGTCACTCCACCTAAGCCGGAGGTAAGGTCTCATCATAACTAACAAAATAAGCTCAAAATCGGTAAGACTATGTCAACTCGTCTAGGAGTTCCACTAGCAGTCACCGAAGTACACCTTCAGGTCACTCCATCTAAGCCGGAGGTAAGGTCTCATCATAACTAACAAAATAAGCTCAAAATCGGTAAGACTATGTCAACTCGTCTAGGAGTTCCACTAGCAGTCACCGAAGTACACCTTCAGGTCACTCCATGTAGTCCGGAGGTAAGGTCTAGTCATAACTAACAAAACGAGCCCAAACTCGGTGAGACTGTCAACTCGTCTAGGAGTTCCATAAGCAGTCACCGAAGTACACCTTCAGGTCACTCCAGCAAGTCCGGAGGTAAGTACCTATTACATAGAAATGAGAAAATATAAAAAACTTTCAAAATATCAATTTAGGCAAGTTGACATTTATACCTGCCGCTATCCGATTTGCACTTGTTTGTGTAACTTGTGTCAACGTAGTAATTCGATTCTGTACCTATCAATTTTGCAAACGCGTCCTTAAAGCAAATGACCTTTTTGAGTAACATCAACTAGGCCATATTTATAGCTGGGTATTTAGATTACTAACTAAAATAGAATTACATTGCCTCTCAGAAAATTAGAACTATGTGGTGTCTGTATAAGAGTGCACTTTTTAAATTTGGTGTCATTTTTTCTTTGTGTATATGGCAACTCAACAACAACATTTATTTATACCGATTATTAAAAATCGAATGCATTACGAAAAAACAACGCATTATAATTGTGAAAATTTATTACAAAAATTTGGAATATAATACTGAGACCGTTCACACACTTCGAAGAATTTTCCGTCGAGACAGGGTATCTTTTTCTTTGGGATTTTATTAAGACTCGGGTATATGTGAATAAACGTGTGAAACTATGCCTGAACTGAAAAAGTGCACTCTTACTGAGACACCCTAGAATCGTCTCGATAATGCCAGCTCTAAGACAACCTTTAAAAAGAGTTCTTGGCGTTGTGAAGTAGTAAGTTCCGGAATCATTGCTTTATTATCTCATATATAATTAACCAGTAGTTACTCAATTTATATAAGATTCTTTACCTATTCAGTTCAAGAACAATTAGTAGAAGAAAATCCTGCCATTGTTTGTGAGGATCCCTCACGTACATTAAAACAAGCAATGGCATAGATACTAAGACATTGTCGGAAATGTATTGAACTGGATAAACCGTAGACAGAGATTAGTATAGCCTATTCTTTGTCTACGGGATAAACGAACCAATTTTCACTGCGAATTTATTCCCGTTGTAACTCAGTAATAGTCTCTATTCTACAAAGAAAGCATTGCATGACTGTGTTAAATTATAGCAAGTGATTTCGATTTACATAGTACCGATACTTCTTAAACACAGAAGTACTGGCATTGTAGCAATCGATTTCTAATTTCTCACAAGTTATAAAACCTTTCCACTAAGGTTAATATTTCTCAATGATAAAAGAACATAATTAACACATTGTTTAGACTTAAGATTAAAGATTAACAGGAGATGTGCAAATTACCGTCTGCAATGGGCAAAAAATCGTTAATTAGTCGTTAAATTAAACTATTTTTACCGGTTTTTGTTTCTTGATAAAACTTGACTGAAAGATTTTAGTTTCAAAGAATAGTAATTGGAATCTTAGGTTGCAGTAATGGCGGATAACTGTTTTATGTTGTCAGTATGAACAATATATTTAGTACTAGTTGTTGCCCGCGGCTCCGCCCGCGTATATGTCGGCTATCGCGGCAAATAGTAGCCTATGTGTTATTCTGATGTATAAGCTATGTTACTGTGAAGTTTCATCCAAATCCGTTCAGTAGTTTTTGCGTGAAAGAGTAACAAACATCCAAACATCCATCCATCCTTACAAACTTTTGCATTTATAATATTAGTAGGATTTAATAAAGTATTATCAAAACAGTATTTATAAACAATGTTGCCAGTATAATTGTAAAAATAACAAAGGAATGTTTAATATACGTTTGATATATAATTTTCGGTGAGAATCTATATGAATTTATAAATCACTAGTTGTTGCCCGCGGCTCCGCCCGCGTATTTGTCGGTTATTGCGGCAAATAGTAGCCTATGTGTTATTCTGATGTATAAGCTATATTACTGTAAAGTTTCATCCAAATCCGCTCAGTGATTTTTGCGTGAAAGAGTTACAAACATCCAAACATCCATCCATCCTTACAAACTTTCGCATTTATAATATTAGTAGGATTAGTAGGATTAATAAAAATAGTTTTACGAAGTATCTCATTAGTGTTGCTCTTACTTATGTACTCGTATATTCTACTAATATTATAAACGTGAAAGTTTGTAAGTATGGATAGATGGATGGATGAATGGATGTTTGTTAATCCTTCACGCAAAAACTACTGAATGGATTTGGATGAAACTTTACAGTAACATAGCTTATATATTGGAATAACACATAGGTTACTATTCGCCGCGATAACTAACATACGCGCGGGCGGAGCCGCGGTCAACAACTGGTATTATATATTACGTTGACACGTTTATTAGGCCAAGTATGAGGTTACCAAGTGTACAAGTAGCCTGTCAATTAGAATCTCATTTTGCATTTTCATATAGATTTTATTTTATACTAGCTGAACCCCGCAGTATTACCCGCGGTTATGTTGTACCGCGAGTAACGCCGCGGGACTAAGTTAGCCTAAAAAAAAGCCTAAGTTACTCCATGGATCATCAGCTATAGAAAGTCCCGTCAAAATCGGTCCAGCCGTTCCAGAGATTACCCGGAACATACAGACAGACAGACAGACAGACAAAATTGTGTGTAACATATGGATTTAGAAAAAGCGGTTATTTGAATATTACAAACAGACACTCCAATTTTATTTATTTATACAGATGTCACGTAGTAATTTATTTACATGTAGGTATTATTTTAACGTTAAAATCATAAATTTATTTCCATTTTTAATATATCATAACTAATTCTCACTTTTAGTGTAAAAATAAATATACAAGACAGTAGAATACTCATTTATCTTTACAATACATTATTTCATGTACCTATGTCCTTTCCAGGCCTAAAATGTATGGGCAAATAGCACGTCTCCTGTGTACACCCGCAACAAGAAGGTGGACTGTAGGCTAACCGTGCAGTCAATTTATTTAACTACTAGCTGAACCCCGCGGTGTTACCCGCGGTTATTGCTGTACCGCGAGTAACGCCGCGGGACAAAGTTAATCAAAAAAAAGTAGCCTAAGTTACTCCCTGGATCATCAGCCACCTGCCAGTGAAAGTCCCGTCAAAATCCGTCCAGCTGTTCCAGAGATTACCCGGAACAAACAGACAGACAGACAGACAGACCGACAGACAGACAGACAGACAGACAGACAAAAAAAATTTTAACTACATTTTTGGTATATGTATCGTGTATACATACATATGCATTGATTAAAAAGCTGTTATTTTAATATTACAAACAGACACTCCAATTTTATTTATTTGTATAGACTATAATAAGCAGAGAGAACAAAAAAATCTTTAAACAAAAATTCGAAGAACAACTTACCATATTAACAATTTCAGAAATTTCTTCTAAGTTATTCCAAATGAAGTGTTTATTGTGATCATGAGCTTATAACAGTATTATTTGCTTTCGAACATAAAGTGTTAATTTCTTGTAAGTCCTAACTGAGTGCGGTTACACCTAATATCAGATTATTATTGTTTTTTGGGACGTAGTTGAAGGTATAAGACATGATAATGTGGGTATGTACTAGTGCTTACCTATTACCTAACAAGTTTGAAGCACGTATTACTATGGGTACCTATACCTATTTAAAAAAAATATCATTAAGCTCACTACTATGTAAATATTGTTTCTTTTGTTAAATGTTCTCATAAAGTGAAATTTGATGTTAATTTCTTTTTTGAAAATAAAGTTCTATAACCACCAATACGCTATTAAGAACTTCAAATTTAGCCTGCGACTTTGAATTTTACACGAGTGTGAGAATTTCAGCAGTTGGTAACTTAACTACTACTTCAAACTTGACCTCGACACCACTATCAATTTGTAGATAATAACTTCTGCTTACGACATTACAAATACAATTTACCATCAAGAGAATAGAGAGGTAGAAATTTATCATTTTGCATTCCTACTCAACTTTAAAGATATTTATAACATATTTGTTCGTAAAGGGTCTCTAATTTCACCAATTTCAATATCGTAATGTATCTCATTACGTATTTGTGCGTTATTGTAATGTAAAATACACGTATTTTTTTTAATAAAGTAAATCTCACGTTTTATCAAGATGCTCGAACAATACCCTTTTAAATATTAGCAAAGACTTTTAATGTCAGAAAAGTGGTCAACATTTTATGAATAAAATTAACTTTGAGAGATAAATATCTATCTATCTATAATATATAAAAGAGGAAGGTGACTGACTGACATACCCAGAGATCAACGCACAGCTCAAACCGCTGAACCTAGAATCCTGAAATTTTGCATGTAGGTTCTTTATATAACGTAAGTGAGCACTAAGAAAGGAATTTTGGTAATTCCACCCATGAGGGGGTAAATCAGGAGACTCTGCGTGAGCGAAGCCGCGTGCAAAAGCTAGTAATAAATAAACATTTAATTCTTTAATTTAATTAATTTTGACAATTAATTACAACCATTTATCTGTGACTATATCTTTATATATATAATTCTTCTGTGAGTGTGTATGTCACTGAACTACTCTCAAACGACTGGACCGATTTTGATGAAATTTTTTGTGTGTGTTCAAGGGGATCTGGGAATGGTTTAGATTCACAATTTTGTCCGCTGGACAATGTTTTTTTAATTAATTTTTAATTTATTAGTAGTTATGGCAAAACGACGTTTGCCGGGACAGCTAGTTATGTTAAAAGACTTGATTGTTCACTTCAACGACAAAAGAAGTGAGATCTAAATGGTTGTCAAGTATCATTTATACTTGACAACCATTTAGATCTCACTTCTTTGGTCAGTCCTGAAATTTATTTATAACAACATAAAACATTTTATAAGAACTTAAATATAATTTTTATTTAAAACTTAGGATAACAAATTGAAGTCTAAAGGATATTCATATCTGCAAATTCATACGTATAAAGTTAAACAAGAGGTTGAAAGATATAATAGATTAATAACTTATTAGGTACCATAACAAATACTGATAATTTAATATGTATATCTATAGTATGTTGAATGATTTTCTACTTAGATTTAATAATGCCGCATTTTGCGCTAACACATTAAACAATAGTAAGTTCTTGATTGACCCCTGCTATTTCTCATCATTCTTGATTGTGTGATAGATAGATCACTCATGCTAGAGCATATTATATACAAAGTTACCAATACTTATAAATACAAGAGTACTTTCTCGCATTTAAGAAGTTCAAAAATTCAAGTTGATATAAATATTTCACTTTTTAATATCAGTCTTGGTTTGCAACTGTAGTTTAGGAAATTAACTCGATTTCGGAGAGTGTGGAACACGTGTGGAACAATGGATTTCGATTTAAAATAAATAAGAAACATAACTGCCTCGTTGGTCTCGCGGTTGGGGGGTGCGACTGCTGATTATAAGGTCTCGGGTTCGATTCCCGGGTCGGTTCAAATGTTTGTATGATCTACAAATATTTGTTTCGGAGTTTGGGTGTTTTCTATTATAATATGTATGTATTTACAAAAAATAAGTATATATGTATTTGTATCAGTTATCTAGTACCCATAACATAAGCTCTGCTTAGCTTGGGACTTGATGGCGTTGTGTGTTAGATGTCCGAAATATTTATTATTTATTATAACGTCGTCACAATGGTATAGTGCTAAATGATACGAAAATACACCATCACATGAATGAACTCCTTAGCAAATGGAAAAATAATAAAAATGCTGGAGCATACGTTTCATTTTTAATAGACGAATAAAGATCTCACATTATAAATGGTGATCATTCATGTCAATATTAAATATGTACAATACTCCGTCCATGACTTTGTTTTCTTTTTGTCAGTTGCTTGAGAAGGCAACTGTTCATGAAATTAAACTTCAAACGCAAAGTCAGAAAAATTTACAAAATCATTTATTCTGTTTAGATGCTATCTTGACGTAAATGCAGTTTGTTTTTAAAAAAATATACATCTAGGTTAAAAACTTTGGTACCTATACATATTTAGTTCTATTATAAATGTTGCTGAGAAAGAAAGAGTATTACATACTTACAAGCAAACCTGGTGAACTCCGCTCTGGCATTTTTTTGTAAATATTTTCTAAATTGTGGAAAAACTTGTTATATTATTTATTGCCGGTTCAGCTTCTTACGAGGCTAGTGTAGTCGAGGACTAAGAAATATAACACTTTCGGTTTCCTTTTTGATTTTTTTCTATACAAACCTTGTCCTGACAATAACATACCCATAAAAAAGAATTATCCAATTTGGTGCAGTCGATTCAAATATGAGTTACGTGTAATAAAAGGCTTTTGAGTAAATAAAACACCTAAGTGTAAAATAATTCACATTTAATAATTCAAATTACAACAATACTATTACTCGTAGTACAGATTAGTTAACAATACATTGGGGCGGTTCTATTCCCCTAAACCGCCTGACTAGCTTCTATGACATAATCGATACATTTATACAAATAGAAATAAAATGAAAGTCTCTCTTTATAATTTCAAATTAACAGCATTTCACTAAAAGTCTATGAAATATATACGGTACCCTAAAAAATGAATTTTTAAATTATTGTCCTTTTGTCTGTCTGTCTATTTGTTCTCTAACCTCTGGAAAGGCTAAACCGATTTTGACGTGACTCCCACTGGCAAATCGCTAATGATATAAGTAGAAACTTAGGCTACTTATATTTTGCACTAACTTCGCCAAACGGTGTTACCCGCGGTTTTTGTTGTAAAGGTACAACAAAAACAGCGGGTAGCACCACGGGGCACAACTAGTATTAGAATAAATACTAAAATAGTTTATACTAAACTACTATAATAATAATTACTATACTACAGTTTTAAATGTAATTAGCACGTTGTCGATACTTATTACTTAGCAAAACTATTCGCGTTTCTCATTCCTTGAACTCTTCAGACTCTCATCAGTCATCAGCAGCCTACTGCGGTCCACTTCTTTAAATAAAAAGTCTTACCGCGTAACAAATCTATAAAATACCAACATTCTTTAATATGATATTATAAACAACTCTAAATACGTACATTTTAGTCCTTTAAAAAAAGAAATCACCCATCAAAACGAAGCGTGGCGGTCTATTGGATAAAGTAATTCCACATCATTCGCTTCAGCATAATTAAACCCCACAATCTTCTTGCTGTTTAGAGTCATTCCCAAATTCAATTTTAGAGAAGTTGACTTACATCTGTACGTAAGAAATATTTTCGTTTGTGAGCTGATTCTTATAGAGAAGCAATCGTTCAGTTTCGCAACTTTCGCCATCATCACGCACTGCTGGAAACTCGATTTAACTTTGTTTTTCACTAGATTCTCTGCCTCTAATTCCTGCATCATTTCTTCCGCCGAGGGGGAAGACGGTGGCGATGATTTACTTGCTTTTAAATATGATTCAGAATTAATTTTTTGAATCACAGGGTCTTTGGGCTCTAAATGAGAATTGACTCTAAGCATTTTAAGTATAGGAGGATCATTCAACCCGTGCCATTTCCAACGAGATGGAAATCCAATGGCTGGGTCAACTAAAGCACCTTCCGACTGATTGTACTTCAATCTACGGATGGGACAGAAAAATTATAATGTGAACTTTTTTCTGAAATCGAAGAACTATGTAAATAGGCAGGTTAATCAGAGATTAATAATATGTCTGACCATAATAAAGTAAAAATTATTACTTGCAACTATTTTGTCTATGTAAGATACAAAATTATTTGGGTAAGGTGCTTAAATCATAGAAAAAGCGTTCAGCTAACTTCATTTGCTTAGAGAGGTACGTGTTATTGATTCATAAATTACTAGCGACCCGGCCTATATGTATATATATATAACACATATTGTGACCTTCCTCTTGAATCGCTCTATTTGTTGCTCAAAAGTGCTTTAATTCGGTTGACTAGTTTAATAGAACTAAGCGAACAAACAGCGAGAGTGCCTTTTTTTGTATTCTGTTCTATGTAAAGATTATATAATATGCAAACATATCTAGACTTTACCGAACGTTTCCATTAATATCATATATCACTCCGTTTCCATAAAAATCAAACATGGCTAAGGCAATTGGCAAACTTTGCTTAGTATTATCATATGCGTCTGTTTTGTATCCGTACACCATACAGCGGCAGCCATCTTTTATTTCTAAAAAGTATAAATTCTAGGATCACTTACAATCACCATTAAATCAGTTTATTTACTTATGATGTGTTTATGAATCTACATTTAAAGGTGAGCGAGGTTTGAAGGTACATTTTAGGTATAGTTCATTAGTCTCAAAATGTGGTTTCACGTCCATCTGATCCCACACCTCTTAGTCAGATTCCAACCAAACCAAGTAAAAAATCTATTCCAGTTCTTAAAAGGGACCCACGAGGTGCAAGGCATACTGTTGCTGATAACTTAACCAGGTATGTAGGTCTTGTTGTTCGAGAAAATTCATTATCGGTCTGGGAACAGTCACTAATCTTCCCTTATGGAATTTTATATATAAAAAACTAATTGTACTCAAGAATCTTTGACGGCACAAATTAAAGAAAATTGCCTTAATCGTAAAAATTTCGACCCTAAATTATCTAGCTTTTATAATTATTTGCTTACACAAAAAATTTGCTTCTGTAGAGACAAAACTAAAGGAAGGAGATATAAGGGGGCACCCAGGTTACTTTTTACTCGCCTTATACAGTTACAGACCTGAAGAATAAGCATCCCACACCTCAGGACGATCTCTCCTTTCCTGACCCACCTGCTAGTGTAAATGAACATCTGAATGTTAACTCCTATGTATGTTTTTTCAGCCATTTGCTCCTTTCGGAGTAGATTTGTTGGCGGTTTTGACGGCTTGAGACCGCAACATTTGAAAGACCATGTTTGTTTAAGCGCTGGATAGGCTTGCGATGCTCTCCTGAAGGAGTTGACGGCTTTGATAAACCTCATGCTCTCCAGCAATGTGGATGAAGGCATCATTGACATTTTATATGGAGCCAACTTATATGCTCTACGAAAAAAAGATTGGTGGTATTCGTCCGATTGCCGTAGGGTGCACCTTACGGCGTATGGCAGCCAAAAATTGCTGCAAATACTACAGTACCGAACTTGCAGCAAAATTCGAACCAGTGCCACTTGGTTTTTGGCTCGAAAGGAGGTTGTGAGCCTGCCATTCACGCCCGGTCCACATATCTTGGCGCGGGAAAAGGGAGGTAATCTTCAAGGTTGACCTGAGGAATGCTTTCAATTTTGTAAAAAGGACACTTTGCTGACACAAGCCAAAATTGAAACCCCTAAAATTTATAATTTCCTTTGGCAATGTTATATAGATATCCAACGAAATTGATGTATGAGGACCATCTTTTAGACTCTGCCGTTGGATGTCAATAGGTAGATCCACTGGGACCAGTTATCTTCAGTTTAGCAATACATCCCATTATAGAGCAGGAAAAGTCTAAATTTAACATTTGGTACCTTGACGATGGAACTTTAGGAGGGGAAGTAGATACAGTTTTAGAAGATTTATCTTTTAATAAAAATAAATTTAAATCTATTGGTTTAGAACTCAAATCCGACAAATACGAATTTTTATTTGTGACAACAGACAGACTCTCGACTGTACAAAAATTTAATTATTTATGACAGCCTCGTTGGTCTCGCAGTTGGCGTGTGCGACTGCTGATCGTGAGGTCTCGGGATCGATTCCCGGGTCGGACCAAATGTTTGTATGATCTACAAATATTTGTGTCGGAGTTTGGGTGTTTTCTATGTATAATATGTATGTATTTACAAAAAAAAAGTATATATGTATTCGTATCAGTTGTCTAGTACCCATAACACAAGCTCTGCTTAGATTGGGACTAGATGGCGTTGTGTGATAGATGTCCAAATATTTATTTATTATTTGGCTTACTTTAATGTTACGTACAATAAAGTTTTTGAAAAAATGACTCTTCGTCTTCTTGGGTCTCCGGTCTTGGAAGATGGTTTTCAGACTTTCATAGAGGACAAAAAATGTTTTTATGTATTTTCGGATCGTTTACTTAAAATTAATGTCATGACACAGAAGAGTTAACCAGGATATTTTTTATAAACACACTGGTTGATTTTGAAGTGTCATACAAGGCCATTGCTATAGATGCTTGGCAGATAGCTTGTCCCAGTACTATATTACCTGCTAATCCATTTACAAAACGACAATAGGACGCGCCATTATGTATTTAAAAACAAAAAAGATACTAGATACATAAACCAGTCTTGCTAAGCGTGGTCGTTTGTTGTCTGTGGGAGAGTGGGAATCAGGTTTATGGATTTAGGCACTTCCATCACCCAACATAGGTACGTTGTTGGACAATACTACATATCACCTTGCCACTTGCCTCTGTTTAGGAGCGCCTTGTGTTTCTCCACATTTTTGTCACTGCGGTTCTCCGCAGTGACAAACAGTCTTAGTTGACAGTCTCGGACATCATGGCCTTTTTTGTAGTAGAAGCGCTGGCCGTATATCTCGACTTGCCAATATTAACGACATTATCATTCGTGCTCTTGGTACCGCCGGTGTTCCAGTTGTACGTCAACCAAATGGTCTGGTACGAGACGATGGCAAAAGACCGAATGGTATGTCGTTACTGCCGTGGAAGATAGGCAGGCCTTTGGTGTGACATCATCATCACATCCATCTCAACTTCTGACGCCGCTGCTACTTCTGTGGAAAACCTCAAACGGCGTAAGTACCAAAATCTGATAGGTAATTACATCTTTGAACCGTTTGGGATCGAGACGCTAGGTTCTTAGGATCCGAGTACTCGCGCTATGTTTAAACAACTAGCTAAGCAACTGACCGACGCTTCTCATGACCAGTAGGCCGGCCTTTATCTAGCACAGAGAATTAGCATTGCCGTTCAACGTTGCAATGATGCCAGCCTTTTGGGAACGCTACCAGTAGGCGATGATGCGGAATAATTTTTTGACGCTTGTGTTGTTGTTATGTAAATATTTTAATTGTTTTTTATTTTTATTTTTTATTATGGTAATGTATATATGTTTCTATGCTATGTAATATAGATTAGTTTGAATACCATCAAATACATAAATACCTGCATGTACTCTAAACATTCCATACTAATAAAAAGAACTGTTCCATCTGTTTCCCGATGGCATTTATGGCATTTTTGATATTACATAAAAACATGAGCAAATTTTTAATACGCATTTATTTCAATCGTAGTAAGTAATAAGAGCAAGCTATTACAACTAATTATTAATAAAATAGAAACAGATTATACTAATGTTCGATACCAAATCGCCTATCTTTTGTAAACTATAATATTGCAATGGCAACACTAGGGTTTTTCACATTCATGTTTGACAGTTGAAATGTCATATCACTCGGTTCAAAGAACTCTCGAGAGACTGTTCGAAAAATATGTAATATCACGTATAGACGTGTGTTGGCGCGGGCCGGCCTATTAATTGATAAAAGGAATTGTAAATTAATGTTCACTAGCCCTCGTGTTGGATTTTGATAGGGCCACGAGTTGTTGTGGGCTAATTAATATATTTACCGAGTGTTTGTTGTCGCTTTGGTACTTGTTTCGGGAGTCGTAGCAACACCTAGTGATCCGAGACATAGATAGAAATCTATGGAAAAGTTTCAGTGTGAATTGTTTCGTTCATTAGTTTAATAAGCTTTTTAATCGGGTTGTTGAGGAAAGATTCAAGAATTTTCCCCGGCCTTCGTAGGAGTGTTTTCAATTATGAAACAGTGTGGGGTGGAGTGAACAGAATCACGTGGACATCGGGAACAGGAGAACAGGGTTATATCTGAATCTAATGGACTGACTACGATAATTCTTTTACCAATAGAAACTAAATTTCAGGATCAAAGCTGGGCTAGACATGTTTTAGTTCTTGTGGGATATTTGTGAATAGGATAGAGGCCGTAAAAGGCATCGAACGTGATTCTTCGACTGAGAAGTTTGATATTTACAGGTTATACCTACTTTACTTTACTACTAAATTATGAGCACCGTTAGTGCTGCTATGGAGAAAGGTAGCAGCGCTTTAAATACCCATTTAGTGCCATTTTTTATGTGATAGGAGTAAGCCAGTTATATCCGGGCACTTAATAAAAAATGGGAAGACTTGATAAGAGAAATTTAAAAGGAAATGTTATTAAGAAGAGAAGGCAAAGACAGGACAAAAATAGTATGCTGTGCAATTGGAGATTAAACACATGCAGACTTTTTGTTACTGCATGCTTAAATCAATCTATACAACAACAACAACAACCACTACTACGGTATTATTCAATCCACGTCCACTACCTATAGCCTCTACTATAAGCTACCCCTCTGTAATAGCGAGTTTTTACTTCTTTTCCAATGATGTTATGCAACTAAACATTCTAAGTAGTTGATATTCAGTCAATTGATAAAAACACAAATGAAATGAATATTGATACATGTAGTATAAAAAATAGTAATCACTAACTTCCTGAGTAATAATATTCCAGTGCCACAGATCCGTTTTTGTAAAACCATGTGCCACGACCATCATCACTAATGTTTGAAAGTATTTCGCCAGTATCATAATACATAGTTTCCTTATTTTTAAACCTTTCAAACCAATTTTTTTCCTCATCAACTGGCTCCATTTTGTACAAATTCATCTGAGATAATGACAATAATAATATCTTAAGATACTTTACATACGGCTGTCTAAGCCTAGAATATATATATATAACTAGCTGAACCCTGCGGTGTTACCTTGTATTCCAAAATTTAGACAACTTTTTAGTGGGTAAAAAATTCAATTCCCGAGAGGCAGCACAAAATGCCTTTGAAGAGTTTGATGCCTCCCGTCCAACTGATTTTTACAAGAAGGGCATCAATCAACTGCCAATGCGTTGGCAAAGATGCGTCGATTGCATGGGTGATTACTTCGAATAACAGAAATAAAAAAGTTTGTAAAAATAAGTACTTTCACTTATTGCATACAAAACGGCAATTTCATAGGTAAAGACCTATTATTTGTGTGAAACAATTACTGTTTTCTCTGCATTTATTTTAAAATACCTTTATGATCTTTGAAACAACCAAAAATTTTTGAACCACTGCCAGTGTTAACATATAAACATTTTTAGAGGAGATATTAACCTGTTTAATGATGATTGTTAAAAAAACTTACCCTTCGCACAATTTTGTCATGAGGTAATTCAGTCCAACCGTTATTTATAAACTTTCTATCAGACAGCTGATAAGTGATTATTCCCGAGGCTTTCTTGTCTCGTTTCTGAAATTTTATAAAAGAATTAAAAATTCTTATAAAATAAACACATTTGTATGAAACTATTTTGGCAAAAAACATATATAATAATGTTGGCGCTACAGTATATATCAGAATTGTTATTTGCAGCTTGATAACATAGACCTTTTTTTTTAAATCTAATCCTAAAATATACTGTAATAATTTAAATAAAATGATGAGAAAATGATAACCTGTAAAATGGTTATCCTTTTATTCTACTAGAAGTACGTCAATATCTTTTCTGCTTAAATATGTAAATAAGATAGATCAACTTTATAATCACGACCAATGAAATACTGCTGTTGGACTAATACTTACGCTCGTTTCTTCTACAGAGGTTTCCACGTCTGTTTTTAATCCTTCATCATCAAGCGGATCAAAAATAAATTCTTTTCTAGTAAATAATTGAGAAGATTCGTTAATTTTACTAATCAAATCATAATGTAATAAACAGGTACTTTTTACAATAAATTTAGGGGATGTACTTTCCACATCACACTCAATAAATGTCGAACTTTTTGTCTCTTGTACATCCGTTCGTAAAGCTAAAGCATCTGCTAATTGCTTATCAACTAATTTCTGCATTTCGTCTTTATCCTTATCGTATGTTTTACTAACAGGCGGGATATTATTTTTTATATTTTCCTTCCGTCTCTCTGAGCTATTTCCTCTATTGGTTAACATTTTTTGTAATAGTAAATCGGATTTTCCTTGTATTGATGAACGTTGTTTATCAGACTTTTGAGCTGTCACTGGTACGTTACTTTTGTTTCCTTTTTTTCCTACTCTAACTTCTTTAACTGGTAATCGAGTTGATATTTTGGGTTTGTCTTTGATATTTAATTCTATAGATGGTACTCGAGTTGGTACCTTCAAATTAATGTCGATATTTAATTCTACAGTTGATTCTAGTGCTGGCGCCTCAGGCCTTTCCTTTTTCAGAAGTTTACAGATACATGACTCCATACATGAAGAAGTGCTATCGCTATCGCTTAAAACCTCAGCCGTCTTATCACTTTCAGGTTCAATCCGTCTCAATAGTATATCAAGCAAGTCTTTGCTTTCTGAAATACTTTGAGTGAACAATTGATGTTCACCTATGTCTGGAAAATATTCTATGACGGGTTTTCGGACGCAAATCGGTGATCTAATTTCATTCAAAATCCTTTCTAGATCTGTATCTGTGCTATTTATGTGTTGGCAAATGTTGTGTGATTGTAGAAGAGTGGTTAATAAATACTTCAATTTTAATAACCATTCCGTGAAAGTTTTCACTTTAGTTCGTTCTTCTTGACAGACAAGAAATTGATGACCCGAAGCATTACATTTTTGACAATATTTGGATTTCGTGACATTCTTACAGTATTTACATGTGGTAACAGCATTAATTTCTTTAGTAGATAAGAATTCATCAAGTAATTTTCGAATCTCTTGAATTGTTTTCTTACATTGGTTACATTTCGTTTTGTGTTGGCCTATGGAATGTCATAGATATAATGATGTACTTCTTAATTTTTTATTAAGCACAAAGCAGATTATTAAGAATGAAAAGTAGGTTTTACGGGGGTATCCAGTGTACAATTTAATTCATCTAAGGATTAATCATAAAATGAACTAAGCCTTTAAGACGAAATCCGTTTGTTTTTACTTCTTTACGTATCCTTTAATTTAGCATAACGAGTTAGATACGCATTTCTTTTGCGCATTACCTTGACATTCCTTTTTGCCTAGGTACTATTTCAGTGGGCAAACATTTTAACGTTTTAACTAATAAAATAAGAAACTAAAACCCAACTACGACAAAAAACTACGTTGAAAAAGTATGAAACAAATTTGAAAAGCCGTAGTCACGCGTTCTTAGTGTTATGGTACATTTCTATGTAACGTGTGACTACGACTTTTTTATTATTTTGTATTTAACCCCAAATTTTATGGTTATAAAATTATAAGCTTAAAAATCCAAAAGTCACGTGTACGAAGTAGCGGGCACAGCTAGTTTATTCATATTTATGAATATGGTAGGTATTTACGATGCAATGCAAACAAACATACAAAAACAAATACCTATGCAACTACAAATATTATTATAAATATGTATTTACTATTATAGTTTAGCAGATTGTTTATGTTTTCTTCTTTGTCTTATATACCTACATCAGATACTATACGTTCTTATTAAATCATGAAGTTAAAACTCATAACCCTCCTTTGGCTTTGCCGTAGTCGGGTAAAAATAGGTTAGCAATTAACGATTAGCCAGATCCCCTCTGTTGTTGCTGAATCATTTGAATTATAATAGGAGACGAAAAAAAACCGACTTCCAAAAAGCATTCAACGAAAACTCCCTGCCAAAAAACACTAAAAAGCTTAAAATAAACTGGCTCTTCATAAATTGCTATGCCTATTCTGCAAGTACCTGTTTATTACATTATGATTTGATTAGTAAAATTAACGAATCTCTTCAATTATTTACTAGAAAAGATACCTGATTCTTTGTTTATTCAAATAGTAGTATTATGTGTGCTACGTACCTAAAACATGTTTGAAGTCGGCGCCAAGCCAAATGTAATAGTAGGTACCATACTCGCTATATTTCGAGACGACCATCAACGACGGTAGCCCGCGCGTGTTTTGTGCTATTTCGAGAGGACCATCAATGTGTTACCCCGCATGTGTTTTGTGTTATACGAGGAGTAGCGGCAGCTGCAGTTCCGGCAGCGGCGAGTGCGGTATTTCCTTTTACATTTTGACTTGGCGCCGACTTCAAACAGGTTTAAGGTACCTAGCACATATAATAATACTACTATTTAAATGAACAAAGGATTAGGTATAGACAAGAATTGGCATAGCAATTTATAAAGAGTAAATTTATTTTTGGCAGGGAGTTTTCGTTGGATGCTTTTTGGAAGTCGGTTTTTTTTATAAAAAGTTTTTATTTTTCCATTTTTAGTGCAAGCAATGGTAGGTTATCAGTAAGTTGAACTATTTCATATAATTTATAGTACGTGCCTAAGAAAATGAGGGATTCCCTCCATTTCCCAAGCATCCCATTATTAGATCCTGATATGGTGGCAATGGGACCACTTCGGAAGCATACCCTTTCGAATACACCTCAAAAACTTGACAGTATACAACTAAAGGTCTATAGATAGGTATGAAATTGAAAGAATTATCCTCGCAACTCCTAACCGTTGAGGAGTTGTACCTTCCATCATCAGTTTACCTAAATAACTTGAAAGAATACGACTAAAGGTCACATATACACATATGACATTTTAAGATTTATCCACCAACTACTAAACGTTTTTTTTTTTTATTATAATTTTTTTATTTATTGATACAATATATACAATTTAGGTGTAATCTATAGAACATCACAATACCTTGACAGGTTTGTCTGGACGTTGAATCACTTTTAAGCAATCTATTAACATACATTCACTGAAAAACATCTCAAAACTAAAAAGAATGTTTTTATAATAGTACCTACAATTCACTTAAACTATTTATCACTAGGAAACCGGTTATCGAACCGTTCGACACATGTCCTGTCCGTTAAGGAGTTGTACCTTACATCATCAGCTCATCATCATTAAATGATGACTACCAGACGCAAATACTAATATATGTGCCTGAAAAAATTGAGGGTTCCCCTCGATTTCCCTGGGATGCCATCATCAGATCCTAGTTTCCTCGTTATGGTACCACCGTTGGGACATCTCCTTTCCAACAAAAGAAGAATCATCAAAATCGATTCATAAAAGATGAAGTTATCCAAGAACACACATAAAAAAATATATATATTACGGTCGAATTGGGAAACCTCCTTTATGAAGGGCACGACTCGTGACTTTGTCTGTATTTATTTGATAAGTGTGGTATTTCTATAGTATGCTTGTTTGTTCCCTCATTATTTCTAAACTACTAGTCAGAATAAAACAAATGAGGCATTGTTAGAAGCGTCTTAATTGGTCCGCTGGTTATAGACAATATGATGTGTCATTGAATCTAATGTGGCGCCCTCTGGCCGACAAAAAGTACTGTATTAAAAATATATTTTAGATAAATATATCATGTTTGGTATCATTGGAAAGGGCGTTACTTGTACATTTCCTAAATATATATATATTAATAGCACTGGCTCGTGACTTTGTCCGTATTTATTCGATAAGTGTCATATTTCTATAGTATGCTTGTTTGTTCCCTCACTCTATCTAAACTACTAGTCAGAACAAGACAAATGAGGTATCGTTAGAAGCGTCTTGATTGTTCGCTGGCTATATATATGACGTGTCACTGAATCTAATGTGGCGCCCTCACCTGGTATTAAAAGCTAGATTTGCGATAAATATGCCTTGTTTGGTATCATACGAAAGGGCGTTATTTGTACATTTCAAAATTATATATATTTATATAAATATATTTATAAATATTATTAGCATTTTCTCGTGGTATTTGTGATTGTGTGTGATTGTGATATTTCTATGGTACCTATTTAAAATATACTTTGCAAAGAAATTGATATTATAGAGGCACCAAAACATTTTAAATAAAAATAAAGTAAATGCTAGAAACCAACTACAATAAAAAACGACGCTGAAAAAGCATTACTAAGTTTCAAAAGCCGTAGTCCATGTAGTGTAATGTCCATAACACTTTAACAACGCGTGACTACGGCTTTTAAAACTTGTTTCACGCTTTTTCAGCGTCGTTTTTTGTCGTAGTTGGGTTTTAGTTTTTATTTAAGAGATGCAGCATACAGGTGTAGAGGGTATTTATCTTGAATTTATAATATGCCTTTTATTGATTTGTGTTTAACTGGAGTGTTTTAAATTCTAGTAGGTTTTTGTCAAAAATATTGTCCCAAAAAATGCTAAACTAGTAGCAGTGAGCGATAAGGTCCCCCACAGGGATGATGGGCCCACCACAAGTGGTCTGAGGAACTGGCGAAGGTCGCAGCAAGACGTGGGATGAGGGCAGCACAGGACTGATTATTGTGGAAAAACTATGTCCAGCAGTGAACGTCTGAGATGATTATGTATTTCGTTTTTTTTTAACTCTTTACAATGCCATAAATGCAGTTAACTAAATGGAAACAAATGAATTTCCACAACAGGTCTAGAGGTACTCACATGTTTCGACGCCAGTTTTCTGATGCACGTGTGGCTCCTGGCCACCGTCACATACTGAAGATGACTGGCATTTTATGTATTCGCTTTTTCTACAAGAAAATACAAAATATTACAAACGATTTATACTACACTATACCCGCGCCTCCGCCCGCGTATATGTCGGTTTTTGCGCCAAATAGTAGCCTATGTGTCATCCTGATATATAAGCTAATAATAAAATAATAATAATAAATAATTACTGTAAAGTTTCATTCAAATCCATTAAGTACGTTTTGCGTAAAAGAGTCATTCATCACAGACAAACATTCATCAATCCTATTAAAGCCTAATGATGAAGATGACGAGTAGTGTAACCGATGTGACGGGAGTAGAGGCAAGCCCTTATATAGATATCTCTAGTACCATCACCAGTGTCAGTATATCAATATTGCAGTACTACCCTTACGGAGCTAGTGTTTGTTAAAATCTCCTAAACTATATGTATAGGGGTTAGTACTAGGTATCTTGAACAAAAATCAATATCTCGGCTATCTGATACACCACGCCATTTAACATCAAACTAAGCAGAGCATGAATGCTAGATTGTCTGATACTTACATACCAGTACTACTCCTAAACGAATTTAAATGAAACTTTATTGTAGTACATCTTATTCATAAGGGTTACAAGTTATTAAGATTTTGAGTAATTTGGCAATTTTGTAAAAAATTGTATCCATCACATATTATGCGTCTACAAATAATGCGCCACAAAGTTGGAACTGTTTTAAAATTTCCCGGCGATTCTGTGGGTTAATTTGGTCATTTAATTTTTTACGGCATCGGTTCCATACAATTTCAATACCTCTTCTCCATTCATTATTCGCATATAAAAATTATGTGACAAGGGAGAAAAATCGAGGGCTGCTACTCCCTCCTATTTACCAGTACTGAGTTGGACAGCTTGCAAATGACGGCATAGTGCTGAATGTTATTGTTTTATGCCCCCTGTCTTTCTAAAAACGTTTCTCGGTGGTTCACATGACCCATCAATTTTCGATACGGGACTGTAGTCTTACAGAGTTCTCCTGGTAGCAGACCGTAATGAAGCACATTGAGAACCTCATTTTTTTTTTACTTGCCAATGCTTCTAATCCTAGATAACGGCCACTATTGCAGCAATCAGACGAGTATTATGTCGCACGTTGATAGCATAAAAGTAATAAAAAATAGGAGACGCAATTTCATTGATACATAACTCGGGCAATTTATCTCATACAGAGACCCCCTGCCGCCTAGATCATCACTAATGAAATACCCATTAGCAGGCAAGATTCAATGATTGCCAGGCTATTATAAAGGAGTCCGACAATTATTCGACCAACGTATTTTCTTTTTTGTTAAAATAACGAACACTTGTGATTGTGTAAATAAATATTTGCATTTTTTTACGTTACATTTCATATATATGCCGGTAAGAGCTGAATGCAAAAAGTCGAGAATTGAATAAAGTGGCCTGCAACCAGAGGGGCCTATGTCAGTATGCGATAGACCAACGATGGTGAAATTTTAGTCACGTTTAGGTACTACTTAATAAATCAAATATTGTTTTTATCTTGCTCTCAAGTTTATTTACCTAAAATATTAGATCTTGCTTCAAAGAGTTTTCCCGACTTGTTCAGGCAGGTTGGAACGCAGAGATAGAATCTTTGGTTCATCATCCCCTGTCATGTCATGTCATGTCATGTGGTCATGTCCCCTGTGGCCGTAGACGCCAAGAGTCAAATACCATCATGTAACGGGTTACTCTATAAAAGCTTCAAGAAGTAGTTGGGTTAGTCGGTGTGTCGCATAAGACGCTGTTGTGTTTTAGTTAGTTCCACTCCGATATTGTTATCCACCGCTAAGTTGTATCAATATGGAAAAATAATACCAAGAATTGCCTATTTCTTGAAATATTCAGTACAGTGTAAGACTGTGCCTATATACAGTGTGTTTAATCAAAACAAATGTTTTCCGAATGTAGTAAGCTGTTGCATGAACTTGAAAATATAATAGCTGTTCAAATATTAGGGTAACGCCCGTTCCACAGTGGGACTACGTAATGAAAGGAATAGACGGGCTACTCGTTTAAAAACGATCTACCAGCTACCTTATAGAAATTATGTTTGTGCAAGCTTTTGTCTATGTGTCCTAAAGGTAATATGTCCTAGCTCAAGAATAAGAATATCTTGCCATGCAAAATTTAATTGAAAGAGTATCAGACAGACAGGCAATCAAATCAATTTATACCTAATATTAGTGGACGTCAGTGGGCTGAAGTGATGATGATGATGATGATGATGATGATGATTAGCATGACTTTTAAGAACGTTTTATAAATTTGATGGTTTTAAATTAAAATCATCTTCAACATAATTCTAGCCTACAAAACAAAACAAAAACTACCTAGGTACCTATATATTTTTAATGTTGACTACTCAAAAACCACATTATCACATTATATTTAGAAACTAGATATTGTTTTAAAAATGTAGTACAAAAAGCCAAGTTGCAGTAGTCTCTAACTACGAAATAAGGACTTCGACATGGTTCTCAAACAACATAATGAAATTAAAAAAGAACGAAGATCGCGAGGATACCATCTGCTTGTATATAGGTAGATATATAAACAAAAGGGTGGGAATGTTCAGACGTTTTCAAATCATCTAAAATTAGCAAATAACTTTAGTTATTGGTGATGTGCTTTGTTATGTTGCTAAGTTACGGTTTTGTGTCAATTTAAATTTTAAGTAGACTATTTCGTAACATTTTACCCATTTTTGGCTACACATTTTAAATATTATTACAATAATATGCAGAGTGTAATGTAAGTACAACATCAACTATGATTTATGGCTTGGGAGTACTAAGATTTAACGGAATTTTTCATCTTAGAGGGAAATGATCGATATTTGATAGATCGCGCGCTTATGAAAATATCGCTAATGGTAATTTCATTTCACGTAATAATAATTTTGATCATAAATAATAGTTTGAATATTTTATATTACATAATTATGAACCGAAAAAAGCTCATTTTTACACATTTTCTACAGAATTGTGTTGTTCAAATATAACTGTAATGCATTTCTACTACTATTTGAATCATTTTAAACATCGTTTGAAAACTTACAGAAAGTTCCGAGTGCACGGACAATTCGCGCAACAACTATGAAAAAAACCAAATCGATTAATAATTATCTCATTTTTATCTTCAATTTTAAATTTTAATGGTTAAAAAAATGTAAATCTTACCGATGTTTAGGTTCCATATTTTCATATTACTCCGACCGTTTATTTTCTACAATTACGATTATTATACGACAGGAATACAATGACGTTCCTTCATACGTCCCTGCAGACGTCAGTCAGTTGTATTTCTAGACTTTTTGGTAGCTCGGGTAACCATGTAGGTTACAATATCTATACCTATTATAATAATATGAATTGATATTGTGATGATAGATCGGTTGGAGCGCCGCGCAATGATTGTCGATATCGCCGTTCCTCATGACAAGAATCTCGTGAAAGGCAAAAAAGAATAACAAATAAAATATTTGGATTTACCTCATGAGATTGTCGGTATGTGGATTCGGTGTTTATTGTCCCGATAGTTGTATCTGCTCACGGGTTGATAGCCAAGAGCCTCGACCAACACCTTAAGAAGCTCACGTTAGACGGCTGGTTCAAGGGTCTGATGCAGAAGGCAGTCCTCCTTGACACGGCTCGTATTGTGAGGAGGTTCCTGTCTTTGGAGCCCTAACCACCGGTTTCTTGGTCCCTGTACCCGAGGTCGGTGGTCTTCTATTTTTTATATTTCTAAATGTATTTGTTTTTATACGTATATTTAAAAATGTAAATAATATGTTATAATTTATAAAGAGAATAATATTAGAAAGCTGATTAAGCTGAAGAGTTTGGTTGTTTGATTTGTTGAACGTACTAATCTCAGAAAGTACTGGGCCGATTTGAAAAAATATTTCATTGTTAGATAGCTTACTTATCGAGGATATAGGCTATGTATCATCACACTACGACTAAAAGGTCGGAGTATCGATAAAAATGTTGCAAAAATGGGGAAAATTATTCTTTTTGAGAGCTTCCATTGTGTGCGCTGTGTAAACGGTTAAAAGTGTACAAAAACAATGTATGATGAAATTGTTCCCCTTTACACGTTCTAAAAAAGTCCACGTCAGCACGTGTCGCTGTTATAACAAGACGGGCAATAGGAGACGCAGGCGAGGTTGCGTGGGTCAGAGTTAGGTCATATAAATACGTCATCTGCTACATGAAATTTTTTAACTCCGCTTAAAATTTTTGAGTAACGTCACCAGTGATATTTCATACCCTGCAGGAAAAGTAAGTGGTGCCACGAAATGATCAGTGATCACACTGACTCAAAGCTTTTAGAATCTAGTGGCACGCTGGTAGACTACTAGGCTTTCACTTAACCACGAACTCCTCTCAAAGAGGCCATGAACTCCTCTCAAAGGGGCCATTGACCCCTCCCAAAGGGTCTACTGACCCTTAACGACTTTGAACGTTTTTGAACTGTTTCTTCTGATTTGTGACTGTTGTGCTTGTAGATCGTGGGAGAGCCACGCTTCGGCATGGCTAGGCCGACTCGACCGAAGTGAAACCACAGCTTCACAAAAAACCGGTGTGAAACAGCGCTTGCACTGTGTTTCACCGAGTGAGTGAGGATACCGGAGGCCCATATACCAACCTTTCACCCAAAGGCCGGCAACGCACTTTTGACGCCTCTGGTGTTGCGCGTGTCCATGGGTGGCGGTAATCGCTTACCATCATGCGATACGTCTGTTCATTTTCCTCATATTCCATAAAAAAATAACTAGATTGATTTGTGCTTGTGATACGGAATTGTTGAAGGTGATGACCTACAATAATGAGAAATGTTCTGACATGTTAATTGGCTACGGATACAATTGGATGTCCGTACATCCTCTCAATGAGTTTATAAGATGCTATCTCAGCTGTGGAGTGCCGGAACAGTTCAACAGTTCTGTATCACAAGCACAAATCAGAGTCCAGTTTACAAGCACATCAGACACAAATCAGAAGAAACAGTCTTAAAACACAGCCAAGTCCGTCAAGTAGGAAACAGAGAAAAAAATCACATTTACCACGAATCACTCATAAGCAGACTAACAATAACAAGTTAATACAAAACGTACACAAAATGTATTATGCCCATACCACTTTCTGCACATTATTAAGCTATTGCATAGCTTCTATCGCGGGCCTTGAGCGTGAAGACCGAATCCAGAAATTCCGTAACGAAAATAACCTAAGACCCTCCACTCTGACCGGCACAACAGTGATACTTTTTAGTTTTGCCGTCTATCGATGAATAGCAGAACTTTTAATGACTTTTTTGAAATATCACGCTTGTCTCTTTAGTTCAGCAACTCGCCTCTAGGTGGCATTGGTTTGTTTTGTGTAATTTTGTATTACTTATGTAATGAATATCTTTTACCACAATGTCTAGGAAACATTCACAAAAAGACGACGACGCCCAGATGAGATTTGAACTCGAGGCACCTTTACCTACACCTTCCAAACTCATTTTTACTAAACGTTAAAATTGTTGTTCATATGCTTGATAAATTCTAACGGTCCGGTTATTCCAAACATACATTTGTTTGTTATCAGTATGGCAATAAAAGTATAGATGGCGGTGTACTTCGAATGCGGTGGAGCATTTGAAAAATAGTTTAGTTTTGAAAAAATAAAATAAAATACTAAATAAATAAAAAATAAAAAAAATTATGATTGCATAAGTTGATTTAGTTGACCGCGGCAGTCCCCGAGTGCCACATGTCTTTTTTTTCTCACTCACACCTGCTTAAATCGTAAGGTAAGACACCTTACGATTTACGCTCGCATGCACCGCTTTAATCAAGAACAATTGGTATATTTGACAAATTTTTGAAATAATGATGATGGTTCTAACGTGTTGGATAGCTGATGAAACCTAGATATTTTTAAGCACATCTGCAAAACAGGCGTCATAATATGTTTTTTAGAAATTCATTGAAGAAAATAAACTTTAATTTTATTTTAATTTAAATTTTAGTCGTCTATAACGACTTATGTATTCATTTTACGTGTAATACAGGTCATAAAGCAATTCATTTTAAAAGTAAAAAATAAATAATAGTAATAATAAAACCTACACTTTTCAAAACATATAAGCTGACAGCCGAAATTTATAATACACGCCCTTATCGGGAATAGGAATAACCAGTTACCCTGTATATGCTCTAAGATGCAAGTGCAAAACTAGATCAAGATGGCAACTCCATCAATTAAATATCAAATTTTGACAAGTGAATATTTGACGTATTTAACCGACTTTGTGTAAAATTTTAGGACAAAATATTTTTTAATAAATAAACCGCTATGCCTCTACAGAGGGTTATGGCTGTGCCTAAGTTAATAATACAAGCTAACCGTTCAAATACGATAGTTAACGCCAAAACGAAGCATCTACTGTTCACATCTTACAAGTGAGTGATTTTCTTTAAATTTATACGCAATTGTAAACAACTAGTTTTTTAGCCAAGGTACTCTATTTTTAACTCATTTATATACTATTTTATTGTACAAAAATCAATTTTTTGAGACATTACGTTACTCAAACATTATACAAAGTATCGCGCTATAATTGTCTTTCATTAATGCCAAAAATATGAAAACTCACAAATACGATATTAAAACAAATGAGATACTTTATTCCCACAATACTACGATAACTGTAACATTTTTCGTTTATGGAAAGTGCTTATTGTAGTTGCACAATTTTTACAAGAGATTTCAAGGATAACCTATACAGGTACCATGCAGTCAAAATATTTACAAAAGTAAAATATAGCAGTACGAAGTTTGCCATGTCAGTTAGTATAATATAATAATATATGTATAAGTCAGTCATATGAAGAAAATACAATGAGCTTTTTACTGAACTGGATGTATTTAGTAGACCTGCTGTTAAATATCCATTAGAAAAGACATTGAAGAAATATCATTGTGTCATATATGGGGAACATGTTAGATGTTATTGAGAAAATCATCTACAGTACTGTTCGTTCCAAAAGTATGTTCAATCCTGTTCTCTGGTCAAGTAAAGGTACACAAGGCAGTACAAAATGCCCTAAATTCCTGCCGTTGTCCTTCGAAGTCAGTGAATAATTAAATAAAAAAAATAATCATCTTCTTTTCCAGATATGAGACGATTAACAGGCTAAAACACTCAAAAGTATTAAAAACGGAAAAAGAAAAAATTCAAACATTTGTTATACAAAGATACATTCAATATGTAAAAAATTACACAAATGTTCTTGAAACAAGGTTTCCAACGGCTGTGAAGATGTACCGAGTGTTCAGTGTAGGAATCAAGGACTTCCTAAGCGATCTGAAAAAATACATATCTCTACGTATAAAAGTATCGAAAGACCAAGGATTTACAAATATAAGCAGACAAGACATTGAATTATATCTAAAAATGCCATCAGACATGTACAGAATAGCACCTGTGTTGATATTGTCTGCCATCCCTTTTGGAAACTATGTTATATTTCCCTTAGCGTAAGTATTTATTACAAGAACTTGCGTGTGTGCTCAAGCTAAAACAAACTTTGTAAATTTACTTATAGTTTATTAGCTTTTGCCTATGGCTCCACCCACATTTTGTTGGTAGGTGCGGTAAAGATTAGCCTCAGAAATCAAAGAGTGTCAATGCCAAATGTCTTTAAAATTTGAGTAGCGCTTTAGCTGTGAAAGCGTAACAGACAAATATATAGAGTTATTTAATAATTTACACTTTTAGTATTGATTTTGCTAATATTGCATCATTCATAATATATTGCATAAATAATACAAAAAAAACAAGTACATGTATTAGTTTGGTCTGATCTAACCTACTGTTAGCAATAAAAATAAATGACCAGATTTGATAGTATGATGATTAGCTATGCAACTCTGAATTTCATGATTTATTTTCTATTTTCAGATTTTTAAATCCGAGAAGGCTTCTTTGTTCTCACTTTTGGTCAATACAACAGAGAGTTGAATTCACCGCTCAAGAACTAACGGACAGGTTAAGAAATAATAAACCAGTTTTCCGAGCACTGCAAGCCAAAGTACATGCGTTACCAAATACGGATATGAAATATAGATGGAAGAAAGTCATTGCATTATTAGGTTCAGGGGTACATCCAAAAACAGATGATATTCTAGAGTGTAAAGAACTGTTTTCTGGTGAACCTTATCAGTTAAGTGATTTAACCTATTCACATAAGGTAAGTTTATATCATTCTTTACCAACATTGTAACCTTGAAAGGCTCATTTATATTTGTGCGAAAATCACTTTGAGTACCACATATGGTGCTTAAGTAATGACAAAACCAGGAACCAGTTGTACCTTACCCTGTTGAACTGCAGGTCATCTACGGTTTGCAGATGGAAGATCGTTTTAAGATCTCCAGCGCCTGAGTCGTCGGCAGAGTGACATGCCCTCATGCTCTATACCATGTCACAATCATGTTACCGAGTGAGAACATTCTAATTCTAATAACTACATCGAGGTCACGCCTAATCTTTACCCACGCCGTACATTCTGCCAGCGTGTGGAGCGCCGTATCTATGGTTCAGTCATAGCACTGGCATTCAGGCGGTGGCTCCTTGTGGATCTGACACAGGTGATCTCTGAAGCATCCTTTTCCAATGATCACCTGTGTCATCCGGTATGAGTACGAGCTTGTGACGCTTCTTCGCGTGCAATAACGATAACCATATGCTTGGGTGATCTAGTTATTACTTCCACTCCTCTACAAGAATCTGGATGAGTTAGAATTTCTGATCTTTGATTTCTCAAGTCTCAGGAACCATAGAAAGATGGGCCTAGTGCCCAAATTAAGAGTCGCATAGCTAATCATCATACCATCAAATCTAGTCATTTATTTTTATTGCTAACAATGGTTAGATCAGACCAAACTATATATACTTGTATTTCTTGTATTATTTTATGAACTATAAAAAAATAACTATAAAAATGCAATATTAAAAGTGTAAATTTTCATCTTTCTATGGTATCAGTTGTCGGTTCCAATTCATTTTACCAAATGTTATAAATTTTACCTACTACTATTTTCCTTATCATTATACTTTAATAATGACAGTATTGTTTAACTTCTGATTTACAGGGTTACCTGTTAAAAATGCATGGCATGAAAAGAACAATATTTAGAACGAACAAATTAAAATACAGAGCATTCATACTTATAGAAATGGACAAGGCTATTATCAGGGAAGGGGGTGTCGGCAGTCTTAATACTGAAACATTGAGGTATGCCTGTCACATTCGAGGTTTGAACGGTAGTCATCTAACAAATCAGGAAATGAAGAATTGGTTGAACAAGTGGCTCGCTATTTCAGAGAATGTGGATAAAAGTTCGTATTCACTGTTGCTTCATAGTCCTGTGCTTTTGGGATACAATCATCCTCAAAACTGGGTATTAATTTACTAGATGAATATGTAATGATACAAATACTGGCTACATTAGTCAGAGAAGTGTTTTGTGATGTTAATTAGTTGCGTTTAACACTTATTATTTTTGTAAATAATTCGAATTTCTTAAGTGAATTTTGAGTTGGTACAGGTTATGCATAGACATTATACACACGGTTGCTTTGCTTATTTTATTATTGTGATGGAGAGGCCCATATCCAGCAATGGAACGTGAAAAGCCGTTGAGCAATATACAAGTATAGTGATACAACTTCACAGGATTTATGTTCCATACAGATAATTTATTAATGTGATAATTTGTTATTATTTTTAACTATATTTATTTATCCTCTTTCTGTATTACAGTAAGTAAAACACTAAGTTGTGATCCATAAGTTGTAGTGATTATTATTTATCACAAATATATGTGGTGCTTTAAAATTTAATTGTTTTTTTATGTCAGGCAAAGCTTGTTTTTTAATCATTTAGGATAGATATGGTTACTTGTTATGACAATGGAAAAAAAAATCTTTTAGCTAGTTTTCTTCTTTGAGATTGTTATCTTCCTTGATACTGAATAAAAAAACTTTAGTTTTACTAAACCCATAAATTTCATTGTTTTTAAAGGCAATAGTAAAAAAAATTACACCTACTGTATTCATATGCAAAGACAACATTTTCCTTCTTTAATGCATTTATCAAAAATGCGTCGTGTATCGGCATTGAAAATAAAAAAACGATTTAAAAAAAAAACTTGTCACGATAATTTGTTTTAGCTTTCTGCAATCCTCCTCGATACAAACTTTAACTGTGCCAAATTTCATATTCTTCCATTCGCATAATTATCGTAAACAGTTGTTGCTTCACGTATTAATGTATAGATGTATTATATACACATTGGTTCAGTTCACACTCCTTATTTTTTTTTATTACAACTTAAATTGTGAACATTTCGGCAGCCGACCTATGACAGTCAATAAATATTATAATGTTATTTGTTCTGGATTGTTTATGCACTAACAGTATTATTTATGTTTATGTAAGTGGTTAAATAAATATTTATACTCATTTTAACATGACTTGTTTTTACTTAGTACTATTTAAATAGTTATTTTTCATTGTTATTGTTTTATTAGTTAAAAGTTGCTTTGATAATTAAGGGTAATTTCAAACCCCGAAACACAGAAAAAAATATTAGGTGACTTTAAATGGTTTCAAATACTGGTTAACTACATACTTTAAAAAAAGCAAATGACACATACGCCTTCAGGGAATGCTCTCTTTCATTTTGTCCGGCCTGAGTCGAATATCGGAGCCGACCCATACATGCCTACATTGTATAACCTCCGATATCGTACCGGCGTCCGACACCGATAGGAGATCGGATAATGTGAAAGCGCTCTAAATGTGATTTTGTTATAATGTAGTCTTACCCCCTTTGTTCTTGCCTTTATGTGTATTTTTACATTTGAAAGAAATAAAGACACTACGCGTAAAATAATTGAATTTTCTTTCATTTAATATGATCTACTGGTAAAGCGACATTAACAATTGCATGAGTTTAGTTTAAAGATTTATTTAATTTACATAATATGTACTACTTCTAATCTTTTTATTTAGACATCGTATTGCTGTATCTTATTTCTATTTAGAAAGATGATTGTATGCACAAATGCTCGAACTGCGTGGTCAAAATCTACACTATACATTTCTAAATCAGTACCATCTATAGTTAATCGCAAGAGTCCTAGAGGCTATTTTTTATCGCGATAACACATAACATACGCTAGCGGAAGTACTGGCAAAAGCTAATCATATTATAATTTGTCGTGGTCCATTAGGAATAGGTATGCCAAGCGAATTAAAGCTAGCGTTAAAAGCTCAATCGACTTCTATTTTGATGCGGCGCAGCGAATATAAGTAGTAATAAAATTAACATTGTTCGAAATAAATGTGTGAGAAGTCTTTTTTAAACCGTACGTAGCAAAGAATAAGTTTTATACAATTGATGTTTTTGTACAAATTATTTTATTTATCCAAAATATATACATAAAAAAAGTAAAACCTAAAACCCAACTACGAAAAAGGAGGAAACAAGATTCAAAAGCCGTAGTCATGCGTTGTTAAAGTGTTACGGAATATGGTACATTACACTTTAACAGTTTTTACTTTTTTTTTATTTAAAATGTTTTGGTGCCTCTATAATATTAATTTCTTTGCAAATTATATTTTAAATATGTATTATAGAAATACCACACTTATCGAATAAATACGGACAAAGTCACGAGCTAATGCTAATAATATATGTATTATTTAAATGTACAAGTAACGCTCTTTACAATGATACCAAGCACGACATATTTATCTAAAATGTATTTTATAATACAGTACTTTATGTCTGATAGAGGGCGACACATTATATTCAGTAACACGTCATATAGCCTATAACCAGAGGACGATCAAGACGCTTCTAAGGACACCTCATTTGTCCAGTTCTAATGAGTAGCTAAGGAGCTATGAGGAAACAATTGAACATACATACATAGCCTGTCAAAATCATAACCCTCCTTTAGCTTTGCCGTAGTCGGATAAAAACTAAATAAGTATGTATGTACAGAAACTGTACCTACACTCAAATAGCTCATTTAAAAGAACTGATAAAGTCATAAGTTCGGGTTTTCAAGATAATAAAATGTCTATGTCCCTTTAACCTTAATATTATTATGAAAAATAATACGAGGTGTATATTTATATCAATAGTGTAGAAACATTTCGGTTTTTACGGTTTAACCAATCCTAGTTACGCCCATGGGGAGATTCAACTAGATAAAACAGGGCATAATTAAACCTAATCCGAGAGAACGCACGCGTATTGTCTTCTTCTTTTGATGAAATGGCAACCAGCCCGATCAGTGCCGGTTTTAACACTACCAGCGCCCTGGGCGAGATTTCTACGGCGCCCCCCAACTGCAATTAAAACCCATACGAAAAAAGGGAAATGATATAATTCAATATGCATTTATAAAAAAAAACAATTATTTATCATAAAAAATACCTTTCTGGCCTTTCCATAAGTGAACTCTTTTCTAAGGTTATCAAAGACGACGTTTTTTTAGCAATTTATTTTTCAATTGACTAAGTTGCTAAGTTTGTCAATCTAGGTTGAGATATTATTGATCGAAGATAGGTTTTGTATGAAAAACTCCTCTCCCCACTAGCAACTATTAAGGTATAGTCAAAAATATGCGAAATGCTATCCACACATTTGGATACTTTCGAGGTAGGTCTTGTAGGTTGTGATTTTTGATAAAATTTAAAACAAAAATAGGAAACGTTCTGATCAGGCAAAAAATATTTCAGACTTATGAGTTTAGTACATAACATATAACCATCTATGTTTGATTTAGAGTCAATTTTAATTGGAGATCCCCACAGACTTTGACAAAGTCGGATTTTTACCCGACTACGGCAAAGCCAAAGATGGGTTATGATTTTGACAGGCTATGTATGTATGTATATATGTTCATTTGTTCCCTCTTAGATCCTTAACTACTCATTAGAACTGGACAAATGAGGTGTCGCTAGAAGCGTCATGATCGTCTTCTGGTTGTAGGCTATATGACGTGTCACTGAATCTAATGTGGCGCCCTCTAGCCGACATAAAGTACTGTTTAAAAAAATTTTTTTTTGATAAATATGTCGCGTTTGGTATCATTGGAAAGGGCGTTACTTGTACATTTCAAAAATACATATATTATTAGCATTTTTTCGTGACTTTGTCCGTATTTATTCGATAAATGTGGTATTTCTATGGTATGCTTGTTTGTTCCATCCTTATTTCTGAAAATACTAGTCGGAATAAGACAAATGAGGTATCGTTAGAAGCGTCTTGATTGCCCGCTGATAATAGGCTATATGACGTGTCACTAAATCTGTGGCTCCCTCAAGCCGACGCAAAGTAGTGTATTAAAAAATAAATATGAGAGAAATATGCCGTGTTTGGTATCATACAAAAGGGCGTTACTTGAACATTTCAAAAATATATATATTACTAGCTGCCCCGGCAAACGTCGTTTTGGTATAAATTATTTTAAGGATGGGTGACCCTTACCATTTAGGGGGATGAAAAATAGATGTTGGCCGATTCTCAGACCTACTCAATATGCTCACAAAGTTTCATGAGAATCGGTCAAACCGTTTCGGAGGAGTATGGCAACGAAAACTGTGACACGAGAATTTTATATATTAGATTGGTATTTTCTCGTGACTTTGTCCGTATTTATTGGATAATTGTGATATTTCTGTGGTATCTATTTAAAATATACTTTGCAAAGAAATTAGTATTATAGAGGCACCAAAACATTTTAAATAAAAAAAAGTAAAAACTAAAACCCAACTACGACAAAAAACGACGCTGAAAAAAACTTTTTGTTTTTCCTGAATCTGTTTAATATTTTACAAAAAAGACCAAGATTTCGTACTAAGTTAACTGTTCGAACCTTTCATTGACTGAAATTAATATAGTGTCCAGAAGACAGTTGAAAAATTCAAATTCTGAAATCTTTTAGATGTTCAGCTGGAGTATCAGTCTCATGAGACACTTAAACATCAGTTGTCTGGATTTCAATAGTAAAGTTATGTAAGCATCATGGATGTGGGACTAATCCCGCCCACATTCCCACCACTGTAACTTCTGTACACCAGGATCAACAGCAGTGGCCCACGAACACACCGAGTGATGACACTCGGGAAGTCCCAGGAAGAAAATTAACTGTCTTGGAACCCGCAACGAAATTAATCAGAAGAAAAACAGGAGGAGTTGGAAATGATAAAACATCATGGATGGCAGTAATTTGGTAACGAACTGCTTTAACACTGCTTATTCTTGCTTCCCAACGTGGTGGAGTTTTTTATAGTTTATAGCCCCAAGTGATCAGTTAGAATTTTCCATGGATGAACATTGTATTTGTTTTACATCATCAATGGAGTCATCCTTGTATATTTTTCCTTTGCGGAAATCCCTCTGGATACCGACTTGCTGGTGGCATGTCGGACTCGAACCGGCTAAAACCGCACGCTGTCTCGGCTACTGGAACCCGGAAACCAGGTGCACTCTAGAAAGAAAAACCCTGGAACCCCGATGTACCTCGGGCCACCTACGGTGTGTAGATGGCCCCCTCCTGTGTGGGAACTCCGATGTTACCGTTGCTGTCCCCAAAAGGCACTCAACCCGGCCTGCTTCTGCTAGTGTGACAGTTGGCCTCACCTGTCACGCCCAGGCTTGCGCTTATGGAGGACGGAGATCGTTTTACGATCTCCAGCGCTTGAGTTGTCTGCGGTACCTGGCCCGGGCCTGGCAAACCGAGAAAGTTCTAAACCTCTCCCAGCCCCGCTTCGCCGTCACCTTCATAAACATAACTTGGCTGCAATCATGATACCGAGAGAGAGCACCCCGATGGCCGTCACAAGATCACGCCTCGACTCCCCACACGCCGGACATTCTGCCAGCGTGTGGAGTTTGTTCGCGAATAACTTCGTCGTGTATAAACCGATTATGATGTTTCTTTTTTTAATGGAAAGAAGATATTCCAACGGTGGTATCATGATAAGGACACTAAGATCTGATGATGGCATCCAAGAGAATCGAACCTTGAAGTCGGTTTTATTTTTGTTAAATTTTATTAACTTAAATATTAAAAAGAGAAAGACAATGTGTTTCTCTATGATTGGGGATTCCGGATAAAATTAACTGCATGCAGTGCTCAGTTCGAAGTGTTTGATTATGTTGTGATTCAAACAAAGTTGCAAACAAAGATTTTTTCGCTTAATTTAGGGAATTTACGAGTAAGTAGACCTCGAACTACGAGCGATGGGTTTTAAAGGGGCGCCTGGGGCGCCCCTTTTTATCTGGCGCCCTGGGCGATCGCCCACCCGCGCCCTACCCTAACGCCGGTACTGAGCCCGATCTCTTGGATCAGTTATTTCTGCCAATGTCAAGTGTTTCTAGTCTTCAAGTCATAAGTCTTTAAGTCTTCGTCGTGATGAAATTAATGTTAAAAAAATATATAAAATATGGATGAGATGAAATGGAGAGACCGTCTTTCGAAAAAACAAAAAACGATCTCGCGTAATGATTGTTACCTCAGATAAAGAATTATGTTTTCTTTTCGTCTTTGATGAAATGGCAATCAGCCGGATCTCTCGGATCAGCTATTTCTGCCAATGTCAAGTGTTTATAGTCTTCAAATCATAAGTCTTCAAGTCGTTAAGTCTTCGTCGTGATGAAATTAATGATATAAAATATAAAAAATGTGGATGAGATGAAATGGGGACCGTCTTCCGAAAAAACAAAAAACGATCTCCAAAGAAATAAGTTATTCTTTATCTTAGATTGTTACCTACTCTTTGAAAGAAAAAACCTAGACTTCTATTGCATTGTCAATCTGACAATGATGTTATAGCTGTCATGTGTAATTCTTAGCCCTATTTAGTAGATAGTCTTCTTATTAATTTTAGGAATACTAAAGAACTATAATTTTGAGTTAAGTACAGTTACAGTCAATCTCAAGCAGTTTATATGAAGCTAGAATGTATTTCGTTATTTATAAATGCTTGACACTCTCGATCATATGTTTCTTTGCAATAGTACTTTCAAAAAAGCCTAGCAGTAAACGACACTTATCGGTCTGGCAACTTGAATGTGAATTGGGCATGATTGCAGACCCTGAATGTCCAATAGATGGCGGCTGGTCAGCATGGAGCCTTTGGACTGAATGTCAAGGACAGTGTGATGATATAGGTCATCGCCATAGAACCAGAGAATGCTCCAATCCACCACCATCCCAAGACGGCTCTCCTTGTAGTGGTAGCGATGAGCAAACTGAAGTTTGCTATCTAACAAACTGCACTGTGGATGATTTTCGCAAACTTGTAACTGGAGATACAGCTAGAATGAAGGCCTTTCTTCATTTACAAACCGTACCAGCTTTAATGGAAAGATGCTTACAAATGGAATGCCCTTTCGAAGCAATAGAAGCTGTTCTGACCATCGATAATACCTGGCAACTAAACTCTGAATCGTTATGGAATGCTCTACAGTGTGTAAAACGTAATCTGGGGTGTCCAATAACTGGTGAATGGGGCGCTTGGGGAGCTTGGTCTGCTTGTGGTGCCCGCTGCGGACACGGGTTAACCTGGCGACTCAGAAGATGTGATACTCCACCTCCTTCAGATGTCAGCCTCGCTTGTAATGGAAGTCCATTACAAGCTGATGATTGTGTAGGTGACCAGTGCGCTATTAATAGTCATGACTCCGGAGGCAGTTGGGGTGAATGGAGTGAGTGGTCAGCTTGCTCGGAAAAATGTGGAATAGGCGTCAAGCGTCGAAAAAGAATCTGCCGTGAGACAAAAACCCAGCATATTTCTGGTACTTGGGGTACCCATTGTAGAGGTCAGCATGATCAACTTGAAATATGCGAAAATCGCACTTGTAATCTTGATGGTGGATGGTCAGGATGGGGTGCATGGGGGTCTTGCTCTCAAACTTGTGGTGCAGGAAAACAATCAAGAACCCGATCGTGCACCAGACCAATCCCCGCAGAAAGAGGAAAGCCATGCATAGGACTCAGAACAGAGGTTGGTTCTTGTCATTTAATGCCTTGTGAAGGGTTTTCACATACAGTAGCTCAATTACACGGTGAATCTTCTCTACATTATAATTTCCGCAACAGACGTGCGACACTGTATCACTTTTACATAAGATTCCTGCCTTTATCTCCACACGGGACTTTAGTACGTAGAGAAACAGGTGACGGTTCATACGTTCGACTCAGCTTACAAAAGTGGCACGTGTGTTTGGACGCCTGTGGAGCAAGTCGTTCGTGTTGTCTCCTACGAAGCTGTTCACATTCGAGTATAGAACCAGGAGCTTGGCACTCTGCTCTAGTTACTGTTACGATTGAAGGAGCTACGCTTAGACTAGATGATGCTCTAATATCATTAAAAAATACTTGGCCCTGTGATCCTGATTTACCTGATGATAATTTGAATATATACATTGGTGATAAAATCCAAGGACAAATACAAGAACTAATTTTGAATTTTATTCCCTTAAAAATGTTCAATTATAAAAGACAAAGATCACACCAGTCAGACTTCTATCCAATTGCTGCTTCCAATGTTGCTTTTCAGAAATCTAGTATTTTAGAATCTTATTTACGCATTAATAATGATCACTACCTACGAATACCATGTTTTGATCGTCAAGATGAATGGCAACTAGAGTTAACTTTGAAACCCAAGAAGGAAGCCGGTACCATCTTATTTTTAAAAAACGACGAAACCTGTAATTGGTTGCACCTGTACTTACAAAACATGCGACTTAAGCTAAAGGTAGCGTTTGATGACTTTAGGTCTGAAAGCAGCAGCACGATTGAATACCCACCTGACAAGTGGTTCGATGTAACACTGTCAAAAAAACAGGCGACAAAGGCTATCGAAGCATCTGTAAATGCAGGTGAACGTTTACACGTTATTTTTGAAGAAGTAACCCGCAAAGGACGGGAAATTACAAAAGATAACCACACCACAGTCGCACCGGACATTTTAGCACTATGTACTGACGAATTCTTCATTGGGGGCGTTCCTAACGAAGTAAAACAACAAGTCCTTTTAGAAGACTTTACAGCATTATCGGCGGTCTTAGCCTCAGTAAAACTTAACCACATATATTTAGATCTACACGCTTACAGCCTAGAGAGGTACAAGGACAATAAACTTCAGGTATCTTCGAGAACGGCTAGTGTATCTGGATCCTACCATGAGACAGGTTGGGGAAAATCTAATCGTTTAAATTTGACCTGCTTACATGCCAGAACCACACGATTACCACACACGGCTGGTTGGCTATTTTTAGACACAACAATTACAGGTGTTTTGGACGACCGACCTTTAAGAGCAATTGATGACGGCAGAATCCTTAGACTTATTGCATCAGCTGATAACGATTTAAGAGGATTTTACACATGTAGAGCGCATAGCAATAGACATACTGCGAATATAGTTACATATGGTGTTCTAGGAAAGACTCAATATAAATTACGAGGTCCGGATAAAACCACAGCGATAGCTGTCTTTACAACCTTAAGTCTTGTCTTAGGAACTCTACTCTGGCTTTTTATCGAAGGTATTCATGACCTTCGAAATGGGTACGGCTTTTTTCGAGACGCACATTTTTCCCCTGAAGAGGAGGCCGAAGCAGTGTGCAAATATATTGACCAAAATATTAATTTAATACATTCAAAGAGTGCAGCTCATATTGCTAAAGCTAAAGCGAGGCGAAACGGTAGGTTAGCAGCAAGCCGATCTAATTTTGCAGCCCAAGAACCACAGGGTCTGATGGAAGAGAACTCACAGTTAAAGTATTCTTTGCAAAATGAACCATGCAACTCAAAAGGATTGGCGACTGTACCGGAAGTTAAGAGTTCTAGCGTTGAACCATCACACGACGTGTTTAGATTCGAGCCATGTTATATCAGTTCGCCGCGTCATGGACTACTTACGTCACCACGTACGAGAGTGACGTCATCCTCGTCGTTTGAATTAGTTTCACCGAGAGTGCTATGCTCTAAATTATTAGTTACGAAGGGCTTTCGTTCTTCAACGTCGAGAATAAGCTTACGTTCATGTAAGAAGGAAAAAAATCGTACTCCTGAGTCTAAAACGTCGCAGCCCAACGTCCCGCTGAGAAAAAATACTGCTTTCGTGAATCCTACTGCAGCACAAAAGATTTTACAAAAGTTCCAGAACTTAAAAAGTGATGATTACTGAAAATGATTTTCATGATTTTTCTTCGTAAGATCTTAAGTGATATCTTTGTGTCTGTGCTGCAATTAAAACCAATTTCACTTATACATCCGTTATGCGAGTTTCTTTAAAAAAAAAACACTTCTTAACCTCTATGAGTTTTATTATTTCCAAGAATAAATTACATTGATTACATATTATTGGTATTATGATTACCGATTGATTATTTCATATTAATAAGTATCATATTAGGAATATAAACATAACCACATTTGGCACTAAAAACTACATTACATAAATTTGATTCGTACATACAAAATAAATGGCACTAAACAAAAATTCTTATAAACTATTTATAATTTTATTAACCAAGTGTAGTTGCGTTTATACCACTTACAAAATATTTATAATAACAATTAAATTAAACAATAATAAACTAAGTGGCAATAAATCTAACTGTACGTACGACAATCACATTGTCAAAGCAAACAATTATACTTAAATAAAATTTAAATTCAGAAATAATGTCTTTTAAATATTCGAATACGAAACTTACGATTTATCCATTTAATGAATTTAATCTAACTTATTATGTGTACTTAATATAGTAATAACAAATTTGATTTTTCATTACCATTGTGCATAGGAAGAGATTAAGCAGGAATTAACTAAATTAAATGAGGCCGCCAAAATAGCTCGCTACGTACGTATGGCAACGTATGGAACTAAAACAATTATATTTAATGTAGTTGATATACTTGTTTAGCCTCTTCTGTCCCGTTGTCAAAACACTACATCCCTAAGGAAAGATGGCGTCAACTGGTAATTAAAAGTCAGAACTCTCCTGTTACTAACTTAGAATAATTATTGCAACATAAAAAGTACATTTGAAAGAGTTGCAACATTATATGTATATTGTGAATTTAGCCTTAGACTACTTAACTAGAACAATAAAGGTTTTGTGATGGACTTTGAAAGAAGAGAGGAATTTATTCGTGTTATTTGCAGAGGCCAGCACTCATGGAAGAAATGGAGGAAATTGCAGATCCCAGAACCGACTATCAGCTGCCATAATGTATAAGTCAAAAGTTGGCCCTCCAAGAGAATTAATTAATATGCTTGCATTTATAATAAATGTAAAATGTTGCGTTAGCTATATGTAGTGGTTAGGATCGTAATTAATGTAGGTATCAATTGAAAAGGTTATCGAGTTATAGGAGAGTGATGTGGAATGATGAGCGAAATGTTATAAAGAAAGTTTAACGTATAGAAGATGAAAGATACAAAATTAGAAGGCGAATTAACAAAAGTTGGTTGAACTGCGCTAAAAGATAAAGTATCGTCGATAGCATATTGTATTGTATTCAGAAATAAATTTAATAAAAATGTAACAATGTAAGTTGAGTTGACTAAATTGCGTTTTATATGTAATTTTTTAAATCGTGTAATTGTTGGTTAGTTTCAAATTACAAAACGAATAAGTTTAAAGCCTGCTAACAAAGCTGGCTTATATACTTATTTAATTAAAAATAATAGTATTTCGATTCCATTTAACTAACTAAACCTTCGAGATTTAAAGCCACATTGGTTTGACTAGAAAAAATAAATAAAACAATCATAAATTAATTAGTTACTTTTGCTTTCCGTTCAAGACCAAGCCTCAATCGTAAGATTATGAACTGATGAATGTCTATATATTTTTATGAATAAAAAATTATCTAAAGGTTCGTTAAATAAAAATGAATGTATGAAAGTATTAAAGATCAATTGCTCGAAAGTAAAAACTAACATTAGGCTACGACCACAAGCTAAAATGTATCTCCTATTATAATTTTACCTATTTTGTAGAATTCGAAAATTTTCAACTGGAATGGTAAAACTAATCCACCTGTCAACTCTACCATAATTTTCTTATATCTACCGTCAATAAATATTGTCTTACTCTACAGAAAATCTTAAAGAATAGCTCAATTCTTGGATAGAAAATATAAACTTTTATATCACCTACTCATATTACTTTGATCACTTGAGAGATAAAATGAGAGTATACTTCCGGCTAAATTAAAATGGGTGCACCATTGCACTACATTTTTGCGTTTAGTGTGCTATAAAACACGTTAGAGGTCGTGTCAGTCGAAATTTTTACATCAACTTTAGGAACTAAATAATCTTTTGATATTAACTATCAAAATTAATTATAAATAAAGGAACTCAAAATGAAAAATTAATTTTATGTCAATAAAAGTCACATAAAATCTCAGCAAAACATACAATATAATGTATAAGTATTCGATAAATTAAGTGTTTTGATGATAATAAAGATTTTGTTGCGTTTTGATTATAAATAATATGCTAAAAAAGCTGCCTGCAAGTCAAATCATCCATTAAATTAGTATTATGTTGAGATTCCATTCAATTTTTAAATAATATCAATCTTTATGCATTCATTCGAAACACATGCACTGTGTACCTGCTTGTTTTTTAATCTTTAAGAATGTTTTTATTAACCACAAATTTAATTTTGTACCATGTGTACTGCATTGAATGTAACAATTTATAATGTTCTTTTTGTTTTCTACTATGAAATATACTACTTCATTGGTATTATAATAAATTTTACCAGTTACAACATTAATATGTTTGATGAGCAGTTAAAATTGATCGTAAGTTCTATTTAGATGAAATGGTAAACAGTTTATAACAAAGAACTGCAGGAACTTCACACGTGAAGAAACTGTAGTATAGTGTCAGACATACAATAACAATAATCGAGTGAAACATATTTATGTGTATATAGACAGATATCTAATCGAAGTGAGTATGGATTTGCGATCGGTGAGCCTTGGCAATACGTCGTGTCCTGCCATTGCAGACGCAACTGAAATTCTGGTAATACAGCGCCGTGAACAGAACCCCCGAGCTGAGTAAAGTCGATATCGTGAAGTTAATTATCAGGTTGGTGTCCGCTGAGTCGACCCACACGGTGAAGATCCGAGCTAAAACGACAGTAATATGATTACTCTACTGTTCAAGTAACTTCCTTCATGCATTGGAAGAATTGCTTCTGGTGATGATATATATTTTAATGCTTGACTAGACTTTGTAATTGCATGCAAATATGCAGCACGGACTTTTACAGCTTTGATACAAAGTTTCTACTGACTTACTCGCTCAACTTTGTCTGTGATCTCAAAACGAATAAATCCCGCTTTCAAACACAAATATTATTTCAATTCGAACCAACTTGAGCTTCGATTGTGCATCAATCAAACTAATTATTCAGCTTTACAATATTAATATGATTGTTACTCTAATACTAACCCAAATTGGTTCCAATAGAGATCATCCAGGTTGTCAGCGATACAGCATCTGCTTTACCGGCCATTACTATTCCGTAGATGTACGATACTTTTGCGAATCCACTCAAAGGCGTGCAGAATGGCTGAAACATAAATGAAAAATACTTGTATTACAAGAAGATGCCTACCACGGAGTCCATTATAATATTATGCCAGCGATTACAATAACAATAATAAATATTTCAGAAATCTAACACACAACGCCATCTAGACCTAAACTAAGCAGGGCTTGTATTGTGGGCAAGAAAACACCTAAACTCCGAAACAAATTTTTGCATTTTTTTTTTACATTTACTACAGCTACCACTGTGCTGACAGTCCTCGTTGACCATTTTTTTGCTATAGATTAATTTATTAGTGAAGTGATAACGATATTTGGAATACATCGATCTCAGAATAGTTCATAATGTCGTGGCAATAAAATAGGGACCTGTGGATTGGTGTTTTTTGTTATTGTTACTGTCTACTACACTATAATACAACTAACATTTACACTAGTTTTTAGATTAATTGACGTGAAACGTCTAACGTCAGACCGACACCAGCCCGCTAGCCAAGTTGACATTCTACAGAGGTAAATGATAATAGAAAACTTTCTCAACGCTAAGTCACGTGGTCAAAATAAAAATTAGCCAATAATACAAGGGGTTAGAGGTGTGAATCGACGCGTAACGCTTGCATCATGGCTAAAGGGACATGATATCAGTCGGCTAGGTAATGCGCTGTCAAAAGTCATCATGCCCAAGTCACTGTGAATTAATATGAATGTCTAAATAGTATAGCAAATCTAATATTATAATACTTATCGTGCTATATTTATTGCCTTTTCTAAGCTATTCTTTCATCTTTATAATTTTTTTATGGTTGGCCCTGCCACGACTATATGACTCTACTCTGCCTGATGGAAAGCATAAGTAGAATCCAAGAGTAGTGGTCACCATACTCACTGCGAATGCAGGCCTGGTGATGCTTCTGCATCATTGGGCCTCCGATCTAGCACTCACCAACGAAACACGACAGCACGCTGTCCTTTTACGTTTATTTTATATATATTATTATTATAAATTTATTTCTATATATTATATATTTTCTAAATTTATTTGTATGGTCTTAGGGGGTATGTACTGATCTGATTCTGAAAATTCTTTCAGTAACAGAAAACGACATATTTTATTATGATTGAACAAAAAATTCAATTGAAAATAAAAGTATTTGTAAATCAAGTCGAAGAAAAGCGGGCGGTCAGCGCACAACGAAGTGGGCACGGGTCGGCTAGTACAAAATAATTCACATCTGCCAGACGTGAATTATTTTGTACTAGCTCAATTTTTTCAGTATCAAAAATACACAAAATAAAAGTAGATATCTTGGCACCCATCCCATAATAGTTACTACACACGCTTTTTAAATTAAAAAAATATCGTTCGCAATATCTGGCGCTGATAACTAATTATTCGGCCAACTCGTGTCATGTATATTACTTACATGCGTCTGTGCATACTGTTACATACAAATCTAATGTATGTGTAATATAATGAAAGTGAAATCGGTAAAATAATTAATAGGCGGTAAGTTCATCATGTCAACCTTAATAATAATGTTAAAAAGTGATAATACAAAAATAAATATACTACAAATAATATACTATTCGATTCTAATAGGATCACTAGACACTTTGGTGTGCATACAATCTTAAGAGAATTATTTTGTTAATCGTTGATTTGATTCTTGGATTAGGTTTTTGGTGGGTCTTAGGTATTTTATCAGTCTTTATTTTAACTACCAGTTAAATTGAAATAGAATACAAAAAAATTGTGTGCTCTGCTTCAGAGATGGACAGAAGCAGTAGGAGTAAGTTAGAATTACTTTAGTTTTGCAAAACGCCAATTTATGTGCTGTATGTAATATAAGTGCATTCAAGTAGATTATCATGAATGGTGGTAAGGAAATATAATGAGCAGGTCAGAGCAGCACGTCGTGCCGAAGCCTAGGACAACTTACTTTGATTAAGCTCTTGAAGGAGAATTTACTAAGCCCGACAACCCTTGATAGAATGTCTTGGCGCTTCGAGACGAAGAGCCGACCCAACGCAAATTGGAAAAAAACTAGGAAGATATTTCTATCTCCCAATTTACTTGTGATTTATTTCGTTGCGCCTTTCAAGAAAGTTTAACTTTTCTTGGGATTTATCGAGTGTTAGTACTTGGTGTGTTTGTGGGTCAATGCTGTTCAGGAGTTACACGTTAACGCTTATGATAGGGATGAGTACCATTTGTATACACTTTGTGTCTAGTTACCACACAATACTACTACTAAATAAAACTAGTGTTGTACTAAATACAATCACTAGTATTACTTACCACCAAGACATGCAAAATATGCTTCGGTAAGAATCCAAGCAGGAATGTCAAAACTATTGTGACGTAAGATCCAACAGCCATGGGTACAATGGTCGTGTCCAACAGCCTCTGGTACCTCAAGACATAGTAGAGCAGTACATAGATTTGCACCAGTATTATCGGGTACTCCAAGTATGTCATCACACTATAATCATTCGTGTAGTTGTACAGAGACATTACCGTGAATCTGGAAATATTTAAAACATAATTAGAAGAGCAAGTTGTAAGCACTCAACAATTTTTGGGTTTTGGCCAAAGTGACTCAACTTTGCCTGATGGGAAGCATGAGCAGAATTCAAAAGTAATGGTGACCATAATAAAATGAAATAAATAAAAATAGCCTTTATTTACTCTGACCTTTGCACAATATAAAAATAAAAAACATGAAATTATGCTAACTATACTTAACTATACTATATTAACTATACTTCTATCTATTTTATGTATGGATATAGCTTAACATTTAATGTCAGTTACCAGGTCAGGCCGTCTTGCGACATAGGCCTCCTTAAGATCCCTCCACATTTGCCTGTCCATTGCTGTCCTTCTCCAACCCTTGGGCAAATCGTCTTCCCATCTTTTTTTCTGCCTGCCTCTACGTCTTTTTCCGTATTGTTTATGTATGAGTATGGTCACAAATGGTGACCATACTCATACATAAACAATGCAACAATATAGCATGGTGACCCACACTATGGCGGTCTATTGAGATGTCTCGCAGTTATCAACGAAACACGACAGCTAACAAAACCCCACAGATGGTGTAGTGGTTTAAGCACTTTAAGCGCCACCACCACAACAACATAAGTAACAGTAGAGCTGAGTGTTGTGGGTTTAATCCTTACATGGGACAACGCTTTATGTGATATTCCTAATGCCAGCGTTGTCTTAAAAAAAGAGGTCTTAGTAAAGTGAGGCCTATTTCCTGCAGTGGACTAATAAAGACCGTTTCTGATCATAATTATTTAATTTATTTTACCACCAAAAAGAACTAGGGCAGCTGTAGCACTGATAAAAATAGTTTATGATAATTTATCAGTATAAGAAGGAAAAAAAGTACCGAAGCTTGACATATCTAAATATTAATCTCAGTTACTATAAACTAATTATAATTACTGTTGATAAACGAATATTATTATTTTAATACATCTTACACGTGGCCTTCCGATTCCAAACAAGACATAATCGTGCTACGGTAAACAGACAGCTAAAAACATACTCATTATATATTTTTGATCCAAACTAATTTATAAATTACAAAGTAACTCTTGTCTGTCTGTCTGTTTGTTACGTTTCAAGACTAAACAACTGTACAGATTTGAATGAATTTTTATATAAAGATAGATTGAACCTTGGAGTAGGACATAGGTTACTTACTGTCGCGACAATCGACATACACGCGGGCAGAGTCGCGGGCAAAAGCTAGTATATTTATAGATTTCATATACGGCTATTCGGCTAAATCGATTCTAAACTAGACAGCTGAATAACATACTCATAAAATACCTACAATGACCTACATACATACAAATAATAGTGTAAATAACATTACACCTAAATATTGAACAAATGATGTTGCTCATCACAAAGTTTATTGTTTTGCTATTTAGCAAGATTTTTTTCTTGCCAATGTACAAATTATTGGTAGGTAATTAACATAATTTAATAACCAAATGACTTTGGATTTACAATATTAGCTGTTTTCAGTCTTGTTCGAGAATCTTACGTTTAACATTGTGGCTGTGGCACATACAACAATATTTAAAGACATATTTATCACAAAAACTGTCCCGTGACAATATGCAGTTTCTTTACACAAAACGGGGAAAATTTATTTATTTTAAACTGCCTCGGTGGCGCAGTGATAGGGTATGCGACTGCTGTGCTTGAGGTCTCATGTTCGATTCCCAGGTCGGACGTTTGTTTCATGAGAGTTTGGGTGTTTACTACGTATAATATGTATTTACAAAAAAAAGAGTATATAAGTATTCTATCAGTCAATCTAGCTATCACAATACAAGCTCTGCTTAGTTTGAAGCTAGATGGCGTTGTGTGAAATATCAATAATATATTTTTACTAGCTGAACCCCGCGGTGTTAGCCGCGGTTATTGTTATACCTCGAGTAACGCCGCGGGGCAAAGTTAGTCTAGAAAAAGTAGCCTAAGTTACTACCTGGATCATCAGCTACCTGCCAGTGAAACTCCCGTCAAAATCCGTCCAGCCGTTCCAGAGATTACCCGGAACAAACAGACAGACAGACAAAAAATTTAGTAAAAAGCGGTTATTTTAATATTACAAACAGACACTCCAATTTTATTTATTTGTATAGATTTATAATTATTATAAAAAACGCAAAGTCGCCCGGGTTATTTAGTGATTTAATTATAAAGTATCTGAATGAACCTGCTCGGAATATATCTTTGGTAAACTTTCTAAAAATGAATCGTTCGACTTATCGCCCCCGAAACGCACTGCATACTAAATTTCATGAAATCGTGAAACCGTTTCAGAGATTCAGGTTATATATTCGAATTTACAAGAATTGTTAGTTTAATTAAAGGTATTAGATAGATACTCAAGTCTTTCATTTAGTTATCAAGTGTCGCAAAAATTTATGGAAAAATTTGATTATGTTTAAATTATACGCAGCAGCGGTTTGCTACTCTTATTAATAGTTAGTTAGAAGAATAATAAATTGCGATAAGGAAACCATAATTTCAGTCATTGCAGCAAACACTGCCAGTAAGTATGCATAAAGTAAATTATGTTATCTTCATTTTGAGTACAATGCGAAACAAATCTATCTATATAGATGCACTGAGCTGGTTGATAAGGAGTAATTTTTTACTGTTTTTATACTATACTAGCTGACCCACGCAACTTCGTTTGCGCCTTATATTGCCCGTAGCGTGAAAATTTCCCCCGTTTTTGAAACATTCTTCATTGTTGCTCTGCTCCTATTAGTAGTAGCGTGATGATATATACCCTATAGCCTTCCTCGATAAATGGACTATCCAACACCGAAAGAATTTTTCAAATTGGACCAGCGGTTCCTGAGATTAGCGTGTTCAAACAAACAAACATACTCTTCAGCTTTATATATTAGTATAGATTCATGATAGCATCTATCATTGTCAAAAAATTTTGTCAAAGTTTGGGTAGTTGTTCATTTATTATGTTGATATACGTACTCGTATTTGTGTCAGGTCTTATCAGCTTCATCCTGACGTGATAACATTATATTAGTACTTTAAACATTGCATCTTACTACTACATTTTATACATGCAAGTTTGGATGAGTATTTCTTATTCAATATGTAACGTATTTATACGTAATTATATAAACGGATCTGAGTGTAATTGTGCACATAGACAGCGTAAGGTATTAAATAGAAAATTGGTTAATTGTCATGTCATCTCAGAAAAATTACTGACAAAATCGACAACAACGCAGTATCTTCTCAAGTCAATAAGGTTGAAAAATTAACTAAATTTAATAAAAAAATGTTTATTATTACTACCATGTTTTTTTTAACCATCGACATATTTAAAAATACACTCACAGGCACAATTAACCGCCTATAACCTATATTTTTCGTCACCCTGTTTGTTTATGTTAACTGTGGCTTATTAACTGTTTGTTTTTTGTTAAGTGACTACTTTAGCAATAAATTAAACACTTAAACCCTAATTTCGACCCACAAACTTGTAACACCGAAGCGTTTTTGGAATTTAGTCGTTTGACATTGTTGCAGTTACGTTGTCTTGTTTACATTTCTTGTTTTTTTCTGCCATCGTGGGCGAATATTGTTTAATTTGAGTTTTTAGTGTATGATTATCCTTTGTGACTGAATAAAATGCCACCCGATGAAAGGGGCCGACATAGGTGTACTTCGGGTCTGAATGACCGCTTAGTTGTCAGTAACCTGCTAAAAAAATCGCTTTTGTACCGCTACTGAAGCGCATACAAGTCTGTTTGAGGTGAGACATGTCAATATAAGTGAAAGTATCATTAGTAGAAAACTGGTTAAAGGAAATTGAGAGCTTTTCGTCCAGCCCGTTCTCCACAAATGCTTCCACAGCATCGTAGAGCTACAGTTGCCTTTGTGTGAGAATATGCTGTCTGGACTATGGAGGAATGGAAGATCGTACTGTTCTCAGATGAGAGCAGAATAGCCTTAAGAGGTCTAGATGAATGTTAGCGTGTTTACAGGCGTCAAAATGAACGGTTTGTTCCATGCACAATAATCGAAACTGTGATTTCTCAGGGAAAGTCTATAATGGTTAAGGGACGTATCTCTTACGAGCCTCCCTCCTACCTTTTTGGTGGTGTTTGATAGAGGCAGTGTGACCATTTAAAGATACGTGGAGAAAGTCTTACTTGACCACGACATACCTTTCTCACCATTAATTCGTGAGATCAATGCACGACAATACTCGATGCCATAAAACCGCAAAATCTGTCTCTGAATACCTCTATGAGGTCGGGGTTCAAATTTTGCCCTGGCCGTCACGCAGTCAATTCAATTTAAAATCATTTGTTCAATTAAGGCACTAAGTGACATTTATGAACATTAAATTGAAGCTACAGTAATCATAGATCGACACAAACAGACGCCACAGCATGTGCTGTATTGTCAAGGTAAATTAGGCAAAAACACCAAAATCTACTGCCTACCTGTGTCGATCCATAACTCCCAGTTTCCAAAATACGTAGAGCCTCATGAGAAGAATACTAGCAAAGAAACTCATGGCCACTCTTTTTCAAAGTCAGATTTTCAGGTACAATAGTATTAGTATAGTACAAGTAAAGGAAACAGTATGCAAGCTGTTGCCACCTAAATTTCCTTTTATTAAAATGTTGTTTCTTGTAGGTATTAATATTGTGTACATCACTGTTTTTCTTATAGTCATTAATGTTGTGCCTAAACATAATATTTGCAAATAATATATCTTTACCTATGAAATTGACGTTTTGTAGGTTGGAAGCTCTCCCTCATCCGCCATACCTACCAGACCTTGCACCTACCGACTATTACTTTTTCCAAAATTTAGACAACTTTTTAGTGGGTAAAAAAATCAATTCCCGAGAGGCAGTACAAAATGCGTTTGAAGAGTTTGTTGCCTCCCGTCTAGCTGATTTTTACAAAAAGGGCATCAATAAACTGCCAATGCGTTGGCAAAGATGCGTCGATTGCATGGGTGATTACTTCGAATAACAGAAATAAAAAAGTTTGAAAAAATAAGTACTTTCACTTATTGCATACAAAACGGCAATTTCATAGGTAAATACCTAATATATACTGTGATGCAACAGTTAAAATACCTATATCTTGAAACAACTCTCGAAGAGATACTCTAGCACCTAATCTGTACATTGAGCGGATGGCTCGCTTTTGTAGAATAAAAATCGTTTCAATATAAGCCGCCTTGCCAAAGTAGTATACCATAGGTCATGAAAAGTACTTAAAATAAATTAACCTAGCTGTGTCCGTATCAGTAACCTGACGTACCTTCCATACTGTATAAGCTGCCGAACTAAGTCTACCCGCAAGGCTATCTATGTGGGCTCCCCATTGAAGTTTACTGTCTAATGTACTTACTTATAATTTCATTATTTATAGTTAGATTAGTGCCTAGTTGTTTTACATTTGGCATAGTAAATTTCACACACTTTGTTTTATTTGAATACAGTAGGAGATTATTCGTTGTTAACCAATTCAATACGTCATTTAGCGCGCTATTCACATCTTTCTTACGATCACCTTTAAAAATAAGTGACGTATCATCAAAAAATAGAACTATATCACAGAGATCTTTTAGATAATACGGTAAGTCATTTATATATATGAGAAAAAGTAAAGGACCCAGTATAGAGCCCTGCGGAACGCCCATAGTAACGATCCACATGAGTTCGCACCATTGACATCTACATGTTGAATTCTATCTTTCAAGTAGGAAACGATTAGTTTCAAAGCAATACCATTTACACCATAATGCTTAAGTTTAAGAAAAAACGTGTAATGTTTTACACAATAAAAAGCTTTTTTGAGAGTTCGCAAAATACACCTATCGCATCTTGCGAATTCTCCCATGCATTAAATATATGTCTCAAAAGAGTTGCACCCGCATCAATTGTTGAACTACTCTTTGTAAAGCCACATTGCTCTTTGTGAAATAAATTATTTAGATTAAAATGGCTTTCTAGTTGTTGCAAAATAACTTTTTCTAAAATTTTACTAATAGCCGGTATGATTGAGATTGACCTAAAGTTACTTGGTTCAGTTGCAGCCGTTCTTGAATAAAGGTATTACTTTGCTATACTTCATCAGGTTAGGAAAAACACCAGAATCAACACATTGATTGAATGTTATAGCTAGAAATAGTGCTATATCAATTATAATAGTTTCTATTAATTTAACTGAAATCCCCCAAAGTCCCCTGTTTTCTTAGAATTAAGAGACCTAAACGTTTTTATAATATCTGTGGGGTTTATGTATTCAAATTGAAATAAATTCTTACATTCATTTACATTGGCCCATAACAACAATTCAGATCTGGACGCACAAGAATTCAAGGTACTCATTGTACTAACTGGTATATTTGTGAAAAAGGTATTAAAAGATTCAGCTATGTCTAAGTTGTTTGTCATAAACTATTATTGATATTTAATTTTAAATCATTATCTGTTTCTATGTTACTTTTATTATTATTATTATTTTTTGTTGAAGCTTGTAAAATGTGTGTGTCCAATAAATGTTTCATTCATTCATTCATTCATTCATTCATCTCGAGGTTTACTATGTCTAGTTTCATTATTAATAATGTTCCATGTAGTTGTTATTTTATTATTTGAAGACTTAATCCTATCATGATTATCATTATGTACAAAGACTTCGGCACACGTTACTCTCCCCCAAAAATCCTTGAGTAATTTCTATCATATTCATTAAATTTTGGGTCAATCTGTTTCAAAGCATATAAATCATATAGCCTTTCCCTACTTTTGTATATTACCGTTGTCGCCCAATCACAGAACGTCATTATGGGCCGCTGCTTTATTGTTCTTGACTTAAATATACTATTAAATTCGATTTCTATCATGTTGAATAAGTAGCCGTAAAGCGTATCCGGATCCTTCTGGGTCCAATCTAAATTGGAAACCTTTTCACTAATGTTGTTACTAAAATTAAAAAATCGGTTACTAGTTATGGTTTTGTTTATTCTAATTTCTTTTATATAAGTCAATGTAACAAATTGCCCACAGTGATCAGATGTTAAATCACTTAAAATCACAAAAGTGAAAGTCACAAAGGTCAAAGTAGTCCCAATCTTAACCCAATTGAACACATTTGGGACAACCTGAAACAACATGTCCGAGAGAGAATAGCAGCCCCTATGACCTTAGAAGAGCTTAGGACGGCTGCGATATGGCAGTGGCACAATATCCCTCAGTCAGATATTCAAGACGTCATGGATGGATTGCCAAACCGGCTACAAGAAGTCATTAGGGCCCGAGGTGGTAGCACCCATTAATTAAATTTAAATAAAAAAGAAGGCGGACAAAAACTGATTTCAGGCATATTTTTTTAACAAGCAGGTTTGTTATGAGACTTTTGTGATTTTATTTAATAACTTAACATTATAACTTTCATATTACTTTCAACTAAAAACTGAAAGAAATACAAGGTGGGTGGTTAATTGTGCCTGTGAGTGTATTATGAAGGAGAAGACCACTTACTAATGATGCACTTATATGTTGGACAAAATAATGCACTAACTTTAAAACTTAGCAGATATGGATAATTGCAACACTAGCTTTTTTTACCCACACACAATGGCCCAATCAAGAGGCTAATTGCCGAAACAGCCCTGGATACCCAAACCAACACTAACTTTTGAGACAATGTAGTGTCCCTGCAGTGAAAGTGTTCAGAAAACTTGGCAAAAATCACTGTGACTTATGAAATTTCTAATAACAAATCCAAGAAAAAAAGATACAACCAAGGCCTAATTGTTTAGTTAAAAAAATACAGCCTAAAGTAGAATCTCCTACTTTCAAAGTTGGTTAAAAGCAGACAGCCAAGTTGTCAAATGAGAACAAAAAGAAATGCATGCAAGGAAAAAAATCATACCCGGTAATTTCCATCAACATGGACTGCATGTAGATTCCTTCAGCTGACTTTCGGCGTTTTATTTGCAGAATCTGTGGTACTTTCAAGAAGACACATGACAGTATGGTTAAAGCACTCAAAGCATTCGCAACTTTCTCCAGTGTTATTTCCATTTTGATTTAGCTTGGTGGCAGACCTAAAAAAAATAAAAGAAAATAAAGATCCATGTGCAATGCCCCATGAGAAACAGTACGGTATCTTGTCTGGTGATGGATTAAGAATGGAGAATGTCACCATCCTTACTCATCTCTTGTATTGCTTATTAAATAAAAAAATATTTATCAATATCAGATTGAAGGGAATTCAAAGGACAGCAATGCGCTTAAGTCTCTTTAGTTTAATGTGCATGTCCTATAAGTCACTCGCTATTAAGTGACCCATTGCCTTACTTACCCCTATACCATAAAAAATAATCATCATCATCAATATTAATAGTCCACTGTTGGACAGGGGCCTCTCATCTCTCATCATCTAAAAGATTTAAGCCTTCGCTGGCCAGGCAGGTTGGTATATGGTTTCTTGCAAGGTTTCCTTCTCATTGCATTAAAAAAATAAAACATTAATAAGAACACTAGTGTGGAGTAATATTCTAGTTCATCATCATCAACAGCCCTGAACAATCCATCACTGAATTAAAGTTTTATATTCCAGTTACAAAATTTTATGTTTCCCATCTAAAATGATCTCAAGAGCAATTCTTACCAAAGGACCAAAGTATGTATGTGTAAAAGGAAGTTATCAATACTGTTATCAAGCAAAAGGTAAGAATGGTACTCCGTATTAAAATCATCATTATCTTTTTAGAAATAATACTAATAAATTTTATCAATGTACAATAAAGCTTATTACACTGTTTTGAGGACTGTTTTGCAATGGACACTTAGAACTCAAGTTTTATGCTGCAGTTTCGGTCCCTCTTATCCAGCACAAGGGATGAAGGGTTCGGCTTCTGATAATTTATTCACTTGATGAAGTGCAATTGTTTAATATTTTTTTGTGAGGTGGTGGTTACCCCAGTCATTTACCATTAAATGGCATTTCTGAGCTGATTTTAACAAATAAGGTGTAAATGACATGTAATGACATTTATTTTTTTGACATAAGCATAACATCTTCAGAGACCCGGACTGATTTTGGGCATTAACATTTTATGAAGAGAAATGTGAAAAGAAATTTAGCTCCACCTTAGGTTTCTGCGAGGCTGTGCTTTCATTCCAGTGGAGCGAGGCCTATGTGTGCAAAGATGTTTCATGGGTCTTTCAGAGATTTTTTAAATTTAATATTAAATATTTTTGGACATTTTAACAGATGACACCTATTAGTCCCAAGTTAAGCAGAGCTTGTGGTATGGGTACAAGACAATTAATGCATATTTATATACTTTTTTTTGTAAATACATACATATTATGGGGATGCATGGCCTTAACCCTCTTCTTAGAGGAGATCCGAGCCCAGCAGTGGATGGTTATGGTTTGTTGATGACACATATTATACATAAAAAACACCTAAACTCCGAAACAAATATTTGCAGATCATACAAACATTTGGTCCAACCCGGGAATCAAACCTGAGATCTCAGGCACAGCAGTCACATGCGCTCCCACTGGGCCACAGAGGCAGTCATTTCTCAAGTGGAAAAAATAATTACATATATAAAAGTATATATTTATATATATAAAATATATATATTTATATATCAATATACTATATATATATATTATAAAAATAATTAAATATATCGTTTTATTATATTACTCACCATAAAACACTAAATAATGTGAAAATCTTAAATGTATAATCAGTCCAGTGGTGAAGTGCAATAAGCTGATGATGAAAGATATAATTAGCTTTTTATTATCAGAATATACAAAGAAAAATATGTTAACTAAGATTCAATTATAAGGCTGCATTATTAAGAATAATTGTGTAGCTAGTAATACCTAAATACTTCAATTTAAAAATTTTAACAACACTAAAATGTGTTTTTAATTAAGTTACTGAACATATGTTACAGTAAATTCTTACATAGTTATTATTTTGATGTAATATGTAACTAAAAAACAGATCAATAAAAATATTGCGCATCTGTTTAAAACAAAGTAAACAAATAATTAACAATAGTAATTTAGTTACCTTATTTATTAGACAGGCTCTTCTGATTTCAAACCACTGCAGATGAATATTACTTTAATTTCGTCAATTAAAATCACTGCATTGACACTTTTCGCTTACAGATAGAAAGCTTCGCAGAATAGCTAGACTTGGTCTCAATAAATTAAAAATCAATACATTGCAGTTGCCAGAGGGATACCAAAATCAACCGACAGATGGTAGTCCGGCACTCAATTAAATTAAATTCACCGCTGTTTTAGACTTGATCTAATGCCAAGGCCAAAACGATTGATCTATCGCCATTCCCCGCACTCGATGATTGTGCACCGCTTGAAATTATATTTTTATGAGAAGATACCAATACAAAAACATTTAATTAAGCTGCATGATTTCAATAAATATTTTTGAAGATGATTGTATGTTAAAATAAGCAAGAGAGTACAATTTTAATAGAAAGCTTAGAAAGCTAGGCTCTAGATAAGATTTTACACCGTCCCTCGCACAAAATTCGTATCGTATTATTTGTTGTGCATGTGTTTGTGTTGCGTGTTCAAGTGAGTTACCAACCTCGAAAAATATTTAATAGCAGCTCCAGACTACTCGCGAAGTTTCACGAGGTTAGGCGAATACCTTAGTGTGGAGAGACACTTCGTACCTCAGCTTCGTACAACCTCAAACAGGCTGCTCAAGCCTCTCCACACTACTCGTTTACAGTGTAAATAACAAATAACCAACCCTAGAGTTATATATTCGCCTCTCTCTCTTGCTCCGCCCGCGTGTATATCGATTATCGCGGCAAATAGAAACCTGTGTTATTCTGATGGTAGAAGTTATATTACTGTAAAGTTACATCCAAATCTGTTCAGTAGTTTTTAAGTAACAAACATACACACTCACAAACTTTCGCCTTTATATATTAGTGTGATGTCATAATGTGATGTGACTACTGTTTTTTTTTTTGGAAATTCTGAGAGTATCTGATCTATCTAGACGTCGAATTTCTTACTAATATATTTAAACTTTGATGAAAATAAAATAGTTTAAAAAACACGCCCTAATAGCAATACAACTGAAAAGTATTGAAATTATTGAAACATTTTCAGAAAGCATCTCACGCTTTTTACATTAAAACAATTTTCTACTTTTCAGTTCGTAACTTGGAAATTTGCACAGGGGTAAAAGGGCCGATGACATTACAATAATTTATAAAATAAAAAGTAATAAAAAATGGTTTAAAAAACTAAACAAACACGCTTTTATAAATATACCAAACTAAAAAAACATGTTTTAAAAGCATAAAGCATTAAACCAACAATATGTTCTAAGTTTAATAGGAATTTTGATGTAAAAAGCGAGGGGTGCTTGCTTTCTGAAAATATTTGAATAATGTCGCCCAACGCTTTTTACATTCAAATTATTTTTTTTACTTTTTAGTTCAATTGCTATTAAAGCGTGTTTTTTTATTATACTAGCCGACCCACGCAACCTCGTTTGCGTCTTCTATTGCCCGTAGCGTGATAATTTTCCCCCGTTTTCGAAACATTTTTCATTGGTGCTCCGCTCCAATTGGTCCTAGCGTGATGATATATAGCCTATAACCTTTCTCGATAAATGAGCTATCTAACACTGAAAGAATTTTTCAAATCGGACCAGCGGTTCCTGAGATTAGTGTGTTCAAACAAACAAACAAACTCTTCAGCTTTATATATTAGTATAGATTACAAACCGACTCTCTCCACACTGTCGTATTTACCTAACCTCGTGCAAATTCGTGGGCAGTGTGGATGGTTCGTATTCGGACTTCAGTCAACTCTCCCGAGTACTTAGTCGAGTAACTTCGCGAGTAGTCTGGAGCTGACATGCAAGTAACAAGTTAACAGTGTACTCAAAACAAAGTAAAGATTTATTGAACAATCAAGTAAAATATGAAAATATTAATAAATGTTATATTATGGAGGGAGCGCTGAATGAGGGAAAGCATGATCGGAGTAAAGAGAGAGACCGAGTCTATTTAATACATGTAGTTGGTGCAAAAACATTCTGATTACCTCCAAGTTTTAACATATTATTTGAACTGGCAATAATTGAAGTCTTCTGTTAAGTTTTACAAATTTATTAACTAGATGGCGTACCTTGTACTTTCTGACCTTTCTGTAGACATTTTTTTTTTTGGTCTTTACTTTCTAACAATTTGAAAAATAACAATGTAAGTACATACTCCACATAAAAAAAAATCTTAACACTATTTATAGGCTTCCTACATTATTATTTCTTTCCCACGTAGCTCTATTATTTATATTTTTGTTATTTTTGAATAAATAGCATAAAATATGATTATATTTGTTGACATAGATTATAAATTACTAGTTGTTGCCCGTAGCTCCGCCCGCGTACATGTCGGTTATCGCGGCAATTAGTAACTTATGTGTTATTCTGCTATATTACTGTAAAGTTTCATCCAAATCCGTTCAGTAATTTTTGCGTAAAAGAGTAACAAACAAACATCCATCCATCCAACCATACTTACAAACTTTCGCTTTTATAATATCAGTAGGATTATTAGATATGCCTAGTGGTTTTAATGCATAGAAAATTAAATATCAAAAATCACAAGATAGAATATCACGGCCTTGTGCTTAGGCGCGAAAGACATACGCTGCTTCAAATAATAATGATGGGCTATAGGTGGATGTGAAGAGACGCATTAGACGAATGAAAAATACGTGGCTGCTAAATTTCAGGGAGTGAACTGACATCACTAGGGATGTATTTACATGTAGTGCAAGGTTTCCGGTGCACAAAGGCACTTTTAATGAATCTGCGCTCTGTTTGAATGGCGCTACATGAATGATTGCACACGGGCGCTTCACTGGCTAGAGACGCCTCTGGCATATCACCTCCGTTGTACCTGGTCCGTCTGGCCAATGACAAAGAGGAGTTTATACGCGTTCTTAACACTTGATTGTTTAGGTAGGTACTCTTATCTCCTCCTTATCTCTTGAAGGAGTTTGAAAAGGCACGCCAAGAAGTAGTATTAGATATTTCATAAACATCTAAATGTAATACCTTTAAACGACCAATTTTTGTATATCTCTATCATCATCACTACGACACTAATTATTATAAAACAAAGTCCTCCGCCGCGTCTGTCAGTCTGTTCGCGATAAACTCAAAAACTTCAGTACGGATTTTTATGCGGTTTTTATTCTTGTTTTAAACTTCTTGACGAAGGTTTTCGTATATAGTTTGTTAAATTTTTGAGCATATTGGCTAAAATATAACGACATTTGTCGAAGACGTTGGTAAAAATTATGCTGCACACCTCAGAAAACATGGGCTAGTATATTATAGTACGGGTTGCTAGTAGGTATATTTTTATTTATTACTAGCTTTTGCGCGCGGCTCCGCCCTTGTGTTTGTCGGTTATCGCAGCAAAGAGTAGCCTATGTCCTTCCCCAAGAATCAAAGTATCTCCATGCCAAAATTCATAGAAATCTGTGTTTGACCGTAGGCACAGACAAACAGACAGACAGTTTCACATTTATATTGTAAGTGTGGGTTTCAATATTTATTTTCATTTATACATCTCGCAAATGGCTTCAACGATATTCATTAAAATTATTAGGTATGCAGAGGGTTTCCGGGGCAATAAATCAATTTCAAATAATGTTGACTATTGAAATTTATCAAAAAATAAAACCGAGCAAAGCTCATCATAGTCATCATCGTCATACAGGCACTTACATATAAAATATCACCTAAAACAATTATAATCTTTGAGTGTCATTTTATTAAAAGAACGTATTTTATTTTTTTCTAACTGGGTTTGAGAAGTCCTGTGACAAGAAACTAACGAGCTGGATAAGACTCTATATGGAGAGCTCAAGTTACCTATTCATGTGAGTCGGAAAGTTCCTAATTTGAAATCTACGAACACTATACCTACATATCGTCTGAAGAATTTTCTGTGACCTAAAACGAAAGTCTCTCTCTAGCAGTCCTTAATCTATATAGTTACTGATAATTATAAATGCCAAAGAGTTTGTTTGTTTGGTTGACCGCCTTGATCGCAGGAAGTACATATCTACTTGTAAGATTTGAATTTTTAAAAATTCTTTCAATGCTTGGAGGAAGGCAGGAAGGTTATAGAAATGAGCGTATTCCATTGCGTGAATTGCGTAAACCGTTAAAGCTTCACAAAAACAATGTAGGAAAAAATTGCTCTCCTTTATAGCCAGTGGTCCCACCGCCGCGGATGACCGAGTGACGAGTAGAACTAGAAACTATAAACGAGTTGGCCATCTGCGGGCAGCGAGTGTGTAGTTTCGATAGTTTTGTCGCTGAGCTATAAGCGACTGTTCAAGTGCGATGAGCGATTACTCGCGCCAACACCACAATCCCAGATACTATGGATGAGTTTTTCATTGAATGTGTCCGATAATGTATGAATAGGTACTATCGTAAATTACATGATCGTCGTCGTCTGAACTGGACAACAATGAGAGTAGCAATGATTTGTTTATATCCATATGTGTACTTTTAAACCGCACTGTATAGAAATGATCAAGCGAACGAGCATCGCTAGCATTGCTAAGCGAGTATCGCTGAGCGAGTTTATCTTTGAAAGTTTATCTTTGAAAGCTCAGCGACAAAACTAGTAAAGCGAGTCGTCGCCGGCAGTGTGAACAGTCGGAGCGCAACTATATAGGCATCTTTTTCGTTTACACAGAATGTATATTTATTGTACGTTTCTTGAGCGAGAAAATCGCCGCTAGATAATCGTTTTCTCGCCGGCGGTCGGACCACTGCCTCAAAAGTTGTAAAAATAAGACCGTAAGGGCTTTCACATAACTGCGAATTCGCATGCCATCGTAAATATCTGAGCTATACATACGTGGGATATTTAAATGTGTTGATTTACTTTGGGATTGTTAAATTTATCCGAAAACGGATTTATTCATTCATTTTATACAGCGCTAAGTTATTTTAAATTCAAGACCAAAATAACATTGACTTGATATTGTCTGGACTGTTTCAAGATTAACTATTATTATCCATCGATTTGTTCTCTGAAGCAATGTGTTTTTCAGATATCAATAAAAGAGTTCAACTGATCTACTTTTTATTAGATTCTTCAATAACGTAGAGTACCTGTTGTAAATTCATTGGACATATTGCATTTTTTCTATTTGATAGGAGACTAGTTTTTGCCCGCGGTACCGTCCTCGTGCATGTCCATTATCGTGGTAAGGAATGGCCTATGTGATATGTCCTACTCAAGAGTTAAAGTATACTCATGCGAAATTTAATGTCAATCAAGCCGTAAAAGCGTAACAGACAGACACATAGACAACGTTTTTTTTCAATTTGTAACATTATGTAGTAAAGGTTCGAAGTTTAAAACAATTTATGGACCGTAATTGATACCATTTCTTGATGTCTATTCATGGGTACATTTAAATGTAATTTCTATAAACTTAAAGAATTCGATTTATTGTCTGTAAAATGATTAGGAACTTTTATAAGACATAGAAACCAAAGCATCTAGGTTCTGTAGTTTTGGGATAGGTATCTTGTCGTGCTGATAAAGGTGAAAATCGTTAAGATATTCATAAACAGCTTAATTGAAATTTTCCTCTACCTATTCAATCAGTTAAAAAAAGCGTCAATGCGTTTTCTGGTTTTTATTTAGTAATTTAATATTCATTCCTTAATCTTCTATCCTTTGATTTGGTATAAATCGATTGATAGGTGTAAGTTGTGTGTTGGCGTTAACTTAAATCATATAAAGTTATAAACATGTAAATCTGTACATACCGTGAAATAAAGTAGCGTGTAGTTCTTTTCTATTTTTAAAATTACACAACGATTTTTAATGCCTTTTTACCAATTGAAAGAGTGATTTAAGATTTACATGTGTAGGTATTGTCGTTGAGAAAATCCGATTTTTAAGGCGATGTTGTAAAAATCGTGGTTTTGGGTGCTTACATTGCATACGATGGCTAAAGTCCTAAACTAAACAGATCAAAATAATTTACAAATAAATAAACAATTCAATGAGTCGATCTCCTAAGGATGACTCTTTCTTTAATATTTTATAGGCTAGTCACGAAGCAGTTTTATATAATACAGTATTATCCTGTATTTTATTAAATACCTCAGATAAGATGTGCATCAAAATTGTCCAGCCTGTAGACGCGAAATGTGTTTTTAAATTTAAACTTAACTAATACTAATATAGATAGGTACTTGTACATAGCTGTAACATTTCCTACAATATTAAATGAAAATAAATAATTTTAATTATTAAAATTGTGAGTATCAACTATTTACTATTTAACACTAAAAAAAACTATAGGTACTATCTAAACTTAAAAAAAAATAGAACCATAGCACTAAGAAGAAAAGGCAAACTTGAAACGAAAGCTGTTCCCATCCAGAAGGGCGGCAATAGGGTTGGCGAAACTAAATTCTAAGGAGAAGCCCATGCTGCAGTGGGCTAGGTACATAATAACATATATTAAGAACACTATCATGTTGAATCATGAAATTTAAATAGTTCTATTTAAATTACCAAGTGGTGAAAACAGAATTTGCATAATTATAAACTTTTGCGTCATTTATACCCAATATTATTTGTGGTTGGCATCTAATTTAACCGACTTTACCGACGTCAAACACCGCCAAACTTCCAAACTCCGTGCTATAATAAAAAAAAAACAATTATACTTTTGGCCAGAATTGAGGATCGAACCCGAGGCTTCTATATTGACAGACTTCATATGCAAACCGCTAGACCAACGAGACAGTCGACCTAAGTACGTAATTTTTTACATATAAATAAAATAAACATCACGAATCCAGTGTAATCCGTGAAAGCCCATTCACTTATGACTCAATGCAATTCACATACCGAGAACCAATATGAGACCAATAATTAAATTTTATTTCCATAGCGATTGCAAAGTTAGTGAAAGTTTCACGAGAAAAGAACGATGACATGGAATGATTGTTGTTTTTATAATTTTTAAATTCACAATCATGTTCGTTTTTTGTAGTAACAAACCACTAGCTTACACTTATAGGCCTACTGCCTATATACATCCTTATTTTCGTGGTAAGTACTAAGTACCTAGTAAATGTAGGTTGTCGAACATTCTTCACGCACAAAAATATAGTGCAGCCATTTATGAAAATGATTTATATTAAAGTAGTTTCTGTCGCCAACTCCACCTACGTGTTGGGTATGGGCCTCCGGTATCATCACTCACTCGGTGAAACACAACGCAAGCGCTTTTTCGCAAAGGTTTTCGCACGGTATGGTGTATGTCGGTTATCGAGGTAATAGCCTTAGTCCTTGTTCAAGAATCAAAGAATCTCCATGCCAAATTATTTTATTTATCCGTGGAAGCACACGTATGTTTTTTTAATAAGAATATGTCATAGTCAAAGGTCGACATGCAGTATTCACCCGGAATTACAGCTTTATCTTAAGTTTGACCAAAGCCATTGGGCAATTTCCTAAATAAATTCCAATTTAGGCCTTCGACTAAAGTATTTTCAGGCAAAACCTTGAAGTTTTTAACTTTTCAGTTAGACGTCGAGAATAAAATAATCCGTTCGGGCTTTGCATAAACTGATTTATACTTTCTCTGTTTAAATATTTTATCATATGCTTTGTCCGTATCTTGATTGTAAACTGGTATAGGTTTTAAAGAGAACAAATAGAAATAGATTTACAACACATGAAGTTTTATTTGTAGTACTACTTATTACACCTAGCTCACCGTCTTTTAAGAAAATGTCTTTAGAAACCTCGCTTCTGAAACATTATACTCTATTTAAAAAAAAATACTAGAATATTCTCTGATTGGTTGACACAGATACTAATCAATTAACAATAAAAATTATAAACATTTAACTTGATACTTATGTTTAGGAGCTGAATATAATAAAATGTAATTTATAGTATCACTAAATTTGAAATTAAGAAATTAATAACACAAATATATAAAAAGAAGCTTCTCGGTTGTAGTTACATGACAGTTCTGATATGTTCAGAAATAATTGCCATAGATTAAAATTGAAAACAATATCAGTTACTTAAAAAAAAACTACTATACTAAAATAATCTATTATGCTTAATTGGTATTCGTTACACTATAATCTATATGAAATTCACGTTTTTTATACTCAGCTAGCACCTTCAACCGTGTTTACCACGGTGTGTGTAATGTAATAATTTTCAACTTGGTATTAAAGCACAGCCAGGAGGAGCGACATCATATAAAACTAGAAAATAATCAAGTAGTTTTCAATAAAATGCGATTTTTAATAACATCTACTGACGTCCTGGACTCACTTCTGACATTCAAGAAAATGTAATAAGTTTAGTGTATCTCAAGAGATATTAAGACGTGAACTTCCATTAGAGGGACTTGTTGTTCCTAGACCAAGTGTCACTACACTAGTGCCATTATATTAATACGAGTAAAAGATAGGAACAAAGGTTAGGTATTAGGTACTAAAAGACAATACGAAATTATAGTGAGGTACGTGATATTGTAGTTAAAAGTAGTAGCAGGATAATAGTTTTGGCAGTCTATATAATATGTTCCCCCCATCATCTAAAATACTGAACCGATATTAAAGAATGAGGTTTGTGTGTGTGTGTGTGTGTATGTGTGTGTGTGTGTGTGTGTGTGTGTTTTTCGATGCTTTTCATTAAATAAGTGAGGTTAAATTTTCGGAAGCAAACCGGCCCTAACTTTAATCTACCTACCATAAGTTCCTTCAATCTTTGATCGTACTTGTCATGTGTTCCATCTTACAATTAAAAGCAGTTGTAAAAATAATACCTAATAATCGCGGAACCAAGCATCATTCAAAATTAAGAACTTGATCGTAAACAATTTTGAACTTTATTTGCAAGTACTATAAAATAACATTTCCATTAATAAATTTGATATTGTTCAATCGTTAACCCATCTTTGATAGGGTTCTTATCTATAAACTCCACAATAAAAACATAGATGCCGTGAAATTTATTGAACGATAAAACGTCAAATAATACAAAATAATGTGGGTAATAAATAAAGGTATAATTGTTTAGAAAGAGTCAAGAGCAGTAAAGTCAAATAGGTAGGCCTACTTTTATCATGATACCTAATTTTTAACGATGGCAATTGTTTTGTGAAAGAGTAGGTATACTTGTATAAATTGTATCAATGTCATGCGTGATTGACATCAATTATTTGGTATCAATTATAGGTATATGGACGTTTAATTCCGGTTCATTAGTAAAATGAACCGGAATTAACGCAATATTATTCGTGATTGTGAGATGTGTGACCACGAGCAGTACACGTCGAAACGTAAACAAAGGAGTTGATTACCTATTATTTTTTTAATTCTTGTTTATCCTACTAATATTATAAACGCGAAAGTTTGTAAGGATCAGGATCAGGAGGAAAACGTCCCTAACGTTACATAGAAATATGTAAGACTTTAAAAAAATAGTATAGCGCCATCTGTAAGTTGCAATTATTATGTTTTATGATAAGGAACTTCGTTCCTATCTGGTGTCCCACGTCACCAATCGACTTTTTATAATATAATTATACCAAAAATTATACCAAAAAAAAAGATATCAGACAAGTCTTAAAAAGGTCTCCGCAGTAGTACTATCAAGTGTGAAGACACACTTGATAGTACTACTGCGGAGACCTCTGTTATTATTATTATTTTGCCTGCCAAAATGACTACTCTGCCTAATGGAAAGCAAAAGCAGAATCCAAAAGCTGTGGTCACCATACTCATTGCGAATGCAGACAATGCAACAATGCAGCATGGCGACCCACACCATGGCGGGCTAGTGATGCTTCTGCATCTTTGGGTCTCCGATCTTGCACTCCCCAACGAAGCACGACAGTACGATCACTGTAATTTTACGTTGATTTTCTGAGCGAGGTTGGTACCGCCCCGGTCGAGCCGGCCTGTTCTTGCTGAAATCCGCGTGTCTCTACTACCTTTACACATTAAAAACATTAATATTACTTTAAAAACAATAATTAAATTAATAACACAGAGTTCCTTTTATTCATTGAGATTTTTAATCAATGTTGTTTGTGTATATTGCACACATGGAACAATATAAAATGCTCGCTCTTTTATGGCTCCAGTAACAAAGGGTACAGTGCTAAAGCTGTTAAAAAAAAAAACAATATTACAAACTTTACCTGTACAGCAAACACGTGCTGAATTATAGATTAGGTTCGTCATACGAAGTACTTTTTGCTGCAGCAACTCGAGTATGCCATACACCTCTTACACTTGTATCACTTTCTCTAAAAATATCTTTGGGCTACAAAGTATGGTATTTAGAAGTAATGTCTAGAGAGAATAATAATTTTAAGAGTAAGTTAATAATAATTTTAAGAAGCAAACTTTTTGTAATGCTTTCGAGAGGATCTCTACTTGGCGTGACAATAAAACTGTTGGTGGACCCAATTTCGTATAATCCATTTGCAAGATTATTCAACTTTTTTATGTCCTCCCTATCCTCGTTTGTTTGTTGAAAGAACAGTCCGGAGTATTGAAGTTGGCGATGTTTCACGGCGAGAGTTAAGCCGAATGTTACAATCTTAAAAAAAAGTTTTAGTTAAATTATAGTTAAATTAAAGTTACACTTTTCCGGTACTACAAACTAATAGTGCAAACGAACTCAATTAATTTAAAAAGCGATGCGAACGGGTGGTGTAAACAATATATTTGACGCTGAAATGTACACTAATGCAAGAACTTTAAGTAGGTACCTCTTGTTATACTGCCACTTACTTCAGCAACGGCACAACAAAGGTTCTTTTCCACGTTTAGGAAGCTCAAAACTTGGTAGCGGACCGCTTAAAGTGGCTGGCGAACTGCCACGTTTGCAAAATTAAACCTATTAAAATGGAGAAAGGCATAACACGTTTCGTGAGAAGGAAAACGAGTTTTTTGACTAAATTTGAAAAGATAAAACATTATTTGCTTTTTATAAAATTAAAGCATTATTATATCCTTTTTTCTGAACCCTTCTGACTTGAAACTTAGCTTAGGTAAGTCACTACTATCAAGTATGTGATTATCACACTATCACACTAATATCATAAAGGCGAAAGTTTGTGAGTGTGTATGTTTGTTTTTTCACGCAAAACCTACTGAACGGATGTGGATGAGACATTACAGTAATATAGCTTATACATCAGAATAACACATAGACTACTATTTGCCGCGATAACATATATATACGCGGGGGGAGCCGCAGGCTACAGCTAGTTATTAATAAAATATCGAGTGATACCTTTTTTGTTTTACGTGTGGTGACCCTGGAGCCCTTACTCCACCTGTGTTTGCGGCGAGTTGGTGTGTCAGAATCGGATCGACTAATATTACATTATGTGCCTTGCCTCTCTGCTTCTAATATACGATGAAACCTGAGGTAATCGATGCATCTAAGAAGCGTTACATCCCCAATTAGCCAAAAAGGAGTCGCTACATTAATATGTCGCTTTTCAATTTTTAAGGAAATCACCAGTTGACCAAAAAAATGTATATTATATAACACTATCTATACTTATAAAATAACCAGTCCTGACTGACTGATTAAAAATGAGTAGATATTTTTTAAGTTGAAAAATTAAATATTATCTGCCCATTTTACATCGGTTTTCTGTGAGGCCGTCCGGTATCGTCATCACTCCGGTCGGGCCGGCCCATTCATGTCGAAGCATGGCTCTCCCACGGTAAGATAATGTGATTATATCGTAACTAGCAGAACCACGCAACCTCGTTTGCGTCTCCTATTGCCCGTAGCGTGACAATTTTCCCCCGTTTTTGTAACATTCTTCATTGGTGCTCCGCTCCTGTTGGTCTTAGCGTTATGGTATATAGCCTATTGCCTTCCTCGATAAATGGGCTATCTAACACTGAAATATTTTTTCAAATTGGACCAGTACTTCCTGAGATTAGCGCGTTCAAACAAACAAACTCTTCAGCTTTATATATTAGTATAGATGTAATCGAACATTGAATCGGTAATCTGCTTGTTTTAGTAATACTTTACCTTTTTACTACGAAAAATATTCTATGACAGTGAATTTAGACCCTCCAGGGTGCATAATAGTATTATTTTCCTAGAAACATTGTGGCGGTAACAAGGTGTGGTGGGAAAATTTGAATAATTTGAAACTTTCGGTGGTCGTACATTCTTCTTAGCCTTTTCAATTCAAAGTTTAAAAGTTATTTCTCATATTATTGACATCGCATGACGTGATTTTTCGGCCCACTCATAAACCTTATTGAAAAGAAGTGAGTAAACAAAGTTGTGGTGGACCTTAACTACAATTTAAGGAATCCTTAATATTCTTTATCTTTTTAGGTTTCCGTACCTTATAAAGCAATAACGGAACCCTTATATATAGCATCACTTTATTGTTCGTCTGTCCGTCTTTTTTCGACCCTTTTTTTCAGATACGCGGCGTTACTCGCGGTACTACAATAACCGCGGGTAACACCGCAGGGTTCAGCTAGTAGATAATATAATCGGAGGTAGATTATTTCAATAGGACTTTAAAGCAGTGCAACATATCTATATATATATATAAATAAATCACAAGGTCAATGTCATAGGGCTTCATAAAAAAATCAATTAAGTTTTATAATTCGAAGATAATTAGTAAATATTTATAGTATTGGACAAAATCTCTGGTAAGAGCTTATATTCAGACACAAATACCCATTCCTGGAGTAGTTATACTTTTTACTTAAATAATGAATGATATGCTTCTAAATCTAAACTCCAATAAGGCAGTTCTATGACATAGTCTAAAGTAAAGTGACTAGATACTCAGTTTCACTTAAAATATCAAACCAATTTATTAGTGCATGAGAGCAATTCTAAATGTCGACCTCCCCAATACAGACCATTTCCTTTGAAGATCTGCTTGGAAAGTACAGTACAGGTAGTTATATATTCGTCATTTTTAAATCCCGTTTCGCGTTAAACCTCTTTAGCTCACCGTGCATCGCTCGATACAATTTACTTCAGGAGGTTCCACCGCCGCGCGTGCCATCAACTCGATCTTATTACGTTCTATGATAACTTTTATACGACTTTTGAAGTAGGTTTTCAATTAGGTCCGTTTTTTAAGGATAAACGAAGACCAACTCTCGTAATTTAAAACGGAACTGCTATAAATACTGTTCACAGTTCAGTATTAGTATCATCATAATTCCATTTCAGTCATATTAGAAACCATTAAAATAATCTTAATAAGCAAGATTAGCAGGATACAAATTTTCACTTCGACATTCGATGACAATACAATCGATGCGATGATGACGTACCTATTACATCGATGTACTATGAGATGAGGGGTATAGAAAACACCCAAACTCCGAAACAAATATTTGCAGATCATACAAGCATTTGGCCCGACCCGGGAATCGAACACGAGACCTCAAGAACAGCAGTCACATACGCTAGCACTGCGGCACCGAGATATTAAATGATTACAACTTTCTTTGGATAATATACAGATAAAAAACCCAACTACGACAAAAAACGACGCTGAAAAAGTATGAAACATTACTGAAGAAACATACGATGCGATGCTTATAGTACACAATTATCAGTGTACAGAGATATACATATTTAAGTTTGAAAAGCCGTAGTCACTCGTTGTTAAAGTGTTAAAGTGTACGTTTCTATGTAACGTGTGACTAATCTACAAAATGCAGAAGCATCACTAGGTCGCCATGGTGTGGGTCATCATGCTGCATTATTGCATTGTCTGTACGAGCAATAAGTATATTAAATAATAAATAAATATTTCGGACATCTAACACACTAAGCCATCTAGTCCCAAGCTGAGCAATGCTTGTGTTATAGGTACTAGACAACTGATACAAATTTATATATATATATTTAATGACATAGAAAACACTCAAACTCCGAAACAAATATTTGTAGATCATACAAACATTTGGTCCGACCCGCATTGGCATTGACCGTTGGCAACCGCGAGACCAACGAGGCAGTCAAAAAATATTGGCCACCACTCTTGGATTCTACTTATGCTTTCCATCCATTTGCTTGTTATTCCATAAAATAAAAATAAAACCAATACCTACTTGTTTTTTTTTGTTTATGGAATAAGGGGCAAACTAGCAGACGTATCACCTGAGGTTTGCTCATTAAACACATCTGATTTACCTAAAACAGCATGGCAACAGCAGCATTGGACGGTAGCACGCGTAGTGGAAGCAATTACCTCACTGATTTCTATTGAGTTCAATGTGTTCAAACTCCACTGAGTCAACACTTTGTGTGAACAACAAATTGTTGTACTTAGTCTGAGTGTTCTTTGTGTCCGTTTCATGTATGTTTGTAAAGAACCTTGCAGCACAAGAATTATGCTAGTGAGGAAGATGTTTAAAAAATGGACATACGTATAGTGTTACTTCAAGAAAAAAAAGAATTACATTTAAAAGAATCACAAAAGAAAACATTCCATGTCAATAAAAATCGAATACAATAAGTTTTTGTTTTGTGTTGAATTATTTGTTGTCAGAGGATTATAATAGATGGACTGTACATACTTATTTTTCTTTAATAATACTTCTAACTTTAGTAACATCAAAGTGTGTCCACATTTAAAGAAAGTTTTATATGACACAGTTTTTCTTACTTATTGAATGATAAATAAATAATTTATTTTTCATAACTTAAATATATGATCGCTTGTAATATGAGCAATATGAATCTGGCTAGACAAACTAGACTTTCGTGTCTTGATTGTCTTTCTAAATCACTAATGCCGCAATCCTCTTGTTTGTTTTCACCCCGTGACCTAACGTAGGGAGACGTAATTGCATACATCTTTTAGAATTCTTTAAACATTTACCCTTGAAGAATGCAACTTGGCTGGGCGCTTGTTGCGTTTAAAACAATAAATAAGAAATTCGTTTTAACAAACTAATATTATTTATTAATTTTTCTCCGACGGAATGCTCATACTCTTTCCATACTGAACAACATACTGAAGTATTCTATTTCATCTGTGGATTCCATTCCTTATTTAAGCACGTTTTATTATCCTCAGTAACACAAACTCGAGATTCTCAAGATCATCTGAATCTATGAAACTAGGATTACTAAGTAACTAATGTTACCTGGAAGAATATATTTTGTACATGGTGACTAATGTATTGTTTACCAAATGTATACAATAAAGTTCTATTCTATTCGAATCAATATTATGAAATTTATTTGCCAAAAAGCCACTACTATTCAAATAAAATTGTTATATGAAAGTGGTAAAGTATTTATTAATCGAATCTGAGCAATGTTACAATATAATATGTAGTAGGTACTAAAATGCAAAAGGAATGCAACAGATGGGTTAAGTTACTAGAAACAATTATTAAATAACCTTATACGGTTGCAAGGAACATTGTAGAAAAAAAGTTTAGTTCTAGATGTGATTTATTTCAGCAAAAAAGTTAAAACAAAATCATCAGCATCTCAGACGAAGGACGTCCACTGCAGCTGGACGTACGCCTCGCCAAATATTCGCTACAAAACTGATTCTTTGCTGACCGCATTCCAAGACTTCAAGCCCCATTTCCCGTAAAACAAAATAATAGACTGGAATAATGCAACAAGTTGAGGAGATCTAAAATTTAAAAGAAGTGAAAAGAAATGGGTTTTATTTAAATTATACAGACAAAATCTAAATTTGGTCTGGAATTCCTACTTCAAGTGAATTTTACTACCAATTTATGTAAAGTGTACTTGTTTGTTATGTTACAATAGTAATTTTAAGTCAACATACTTTTAGCTTCATAGCAAATTGTCATATAAAAAATAACTGCTAAAGAGTTATAATAAGGTGTTCCATCACCAAACCGTGTTTAGAAATTTAATGGTACTTACACTTCAAATAAGTACCTTCACAGAAAATACTCTCTTAAAAAGTTCCGAAGCTATTAATCAAAAAACTTTCGTTGAAGGAAAACGCGCGAAATACAACTCCATAGCTCATGTAAAGTAAATTGTCATCTATGCCCCCGTACTCAACGAGTCCACTACCTAACAAGGTACCGAATTACTTTGTTAGCGTTACAATAAAACTGAGAGTACGAGTTTATATACATAACTATAGATACTAATCTAAATAACCGCCGACGCATTTGACATATAGGATCAGCCACACATACCGTCTCAGTTTTACGTCCGAGTCATCAGTCGTCACCCGTCTACATGTCGCCTTTACCCTTACGAAATCGCAGTGAAACCTGCGCAGAGAACAAAAAGTAACCCTCTACGCAGCGTCACCCCCACCCTAGAATACTCCACCCCACACCTAGTAATAAAACCACACAGACATCACAATATTTCTTATTGAAACTAAAGCGGTAGGAGAGGGCGAACGAGTCTACGAGTACCGTACTTTTACGAGAAATATTATTTCGATAAATATTTTTGTATGTCCTCTTAAAGGGCTTTCTGAATAAAGTGAAATATAATGTTAACTAAAAGTTAATTCGAAGTTGGTCAAGTTTTTCCTATAGTTTTCTGAGTTGTTTTGATAAGTAAATAAACTTGTTTATAATTTTCGCCCGTTGTCGACGTGTTTGGTGTAAACAAGTAAGTTATTATGTTTGCTTCTTGTGGTTTTTGAAAAATCTTTTGCATGTTATGTGCATGATTCTTATTTATTTTTTAGAAAACAACTTTCTTTACTGTTTGCATTTTCCAAAAATTTATTTCAGCTGTGCGTAACTGTTGCAATTATTTTTGTTAATCTTTATAATAACTGTGTTAAAAATTCAATGATCTTGTGTTGTTCATTCTGTTTTTTATTTTAGATACGGTATTTATTGCTGAGTTAATATTTATTGACTTGGCCGGTGTTCTATTAAGGAAAATCGTCAATTCTCTACTTTTTTTAGCAGAAATCCTATTTAACTACTAGTTTACTTTCGAGTACTTTAATACGTAAGCACCGAATTTACGTCTTTAAATTAAAAAAATTAATTTGCTTGAAAGTATTCAAGTCACAATTTTTTTATGATTTTGATAGACGTTAAATCATTTTGTGTAAATAAAATTATAATTTTAATATTTATATTCAATATGCAACATTAAGAATTTGAATAGTTACCTATTAGTATATATTGAATTAGAACAAGTAATTTTTTTCAGCCAAATATATATCAGTACCAATTTTCAAACATGTACTTACCTATATATGATAGTAAAAAGAAATGGATGTTAATTTATTAAGAATTTTCTTTACAAATCGTGATATAAACTTCTTTATTACCGATTTCTGTATTTATGAAATATAAAATCTTTAAAATATGTACAAATCTTGAAAAGATTTGGGAACTTACAATATTCATACTTACCTCATAAGTATTGCGTTTATTAGTATGTATTATTTTTATCCCTCACGTAAAATAAAACAAATAATATTGATAGGCTAACCAAAGGGATACAACTAATACAGTGTAATATTAGTAGTGCACAGATAATGCTACATTATTATCAGAGCACTTACGAACTAATAGTTGTCTGTGACTTCAAAATTATAATGTAAAATCGAAGGAAAATTTTATTGTACAACCGGTAAAATGTCGATAGTGCAAAAATAATATTTTGACCAGTGGACAATATTAATAAGTACTTTAAAATGAGATAGTTAATATTTCCATAATAACTACTGTTGTACGCAGGGAACGCCGCGGGCAAAGCTAGTTTGAAAAAATAGCCTAAGCTATTCCTTACATCCATCATACCTATCAGTGAAAGTTCATCAAAATCGGTCCAGACGTTCCAGAGATTAACCAGAATAAACAGACAGACAAAAATCGTAAAAAATATTATTTGTGTATATGTACCGTGTATACACACATGCATTTAGTAAAAAGTCCAGACACTCCAATTTTATTTATTTGTATAGATTAGCCAAAGGGTGACCCCCTTTGGTAAAAACTAAGCCCCCTTAGCTAATTCTCTTTCTACAATCTATAACGCCTCTATTCGTTTATTCTCTTATATTTATTAACTAGCTGAACCCCGCGGTGTTACCCGCGATTATTGTACCGCGAGAAACGCCGCGGGACAAAGTTAGTCTAAAAAGTAGCCTAAGTTACTCCCTGGATCATCAGCTACCTGCCTGTGAAAGTCCCGTCAAAATCCGTCAAGCCGTTCCAGAGATTACCCGGAACAAACAGACAGACAGACAGACAAAAAAAAAAACTACATTTTTGGTATATGTAACGTGTATACATACATATGCATTTAGTAAAAAGCGGTTATTTTTAATTTAATAACAGACACTCCAATTTTATTTATTTGTATAGATTAGGTTTCTTCTTTAGTTCCTAAGCAATTATGTACCTAATAAAAAAAACCGACAGACAGACAGACAGATAAAAAAAATTTTAACTAAATTTTTGGTATATGTATCGTGTATACATACATATGCATTGATTAAAAAGCTGCTATTTTAATATTACAAACAGACGCTCCAATTTTATTTATTTGTATAGATATTTTGTTTTGACCACGTGACTTAGCATTGGGACGATGGGATTCCCATAGATTTGTTAGTTTCAATAACGTTTAAGTTTGTAGAATGTTAACTTGACTCGGGAGGTATCACATAGGTATATATTATGCTGGCGAAAAAACGCAAGTGTCTTTTTATTACCCGACTACGGCAAAGCCAAAGGAGGGTTATGATTTTTTGTAGGGAAGTGTTAATCTGCCTATACTTCCATGGACCTTAAATCACGCTGGCGATAGATAACTTTTTTCTTAAGATTTTTTTTATTGTTAGTTTTCTTCGGCCAGTACTACTTGAAGAATTTTGTACTAAGATAGGTTTTCAGTCATCATCTTCGTAGCCTATATTATTCCCAAGATTATTTAGCTCGGTCACTAGTTTAACCGGTTTTACCTGAATATCAAACCTATTTATCCTGGTTTACTATGATAGATTTTAAGTAACCGTTTTTAATCTTTATATATATAATTCTTCTGTGAGTGTGTACGTCACTGAACTACTCTCAAACGACTGGACCGATTTTGATGAAATTTTTTGTGTGTGTTCAAGGGGATCTGGGAATGGTTTAGATTCACAATTTTGTCCGCTGGACAATGTTTTTTTTAATAATTTTTAATTTATTAGTAGTTATGGCAAAACCATTTAAGTCTTCAATTCGCGTTAAGTATACGTGACAAATTGACGAATAACTCAATATCAAACTAACCGATTTCGATGATTCTTTTTTTATTTGAAAGCCGGTGCTTCCCGCGTGGGCCCATTTCAATTTGCTCCAGTTCTTGAAGCAGATTTTTTTGTTAAAATTTTGTATTATTTAAATGTAGTGTTGATTTTCTGCTATGAATTCATCAACAACCCATAATGTCCCACTGCTGGGCTCGGGTCTGCTCATAAGAGAGGGTTAAGGCCATACGTCTGCTATGAATAAACATTGAATAAAAATTGTTAGGTACTAGGTAATTGTATGTTGTGTCGTATTAGTTTACTAAAAGTTTACAAAATGTCTCAAGTCAACTCAAGTCTAAGGGAAAGAAAAGACACACACACACATTTTATTAGAAATGCAAAGGTATGTTATCTTATAGATATCTTTAGTAGCTTTAAATAATAATAATATATTGTCGAATGTTTTAGTATTGTGTGTGTGAAATTCAACGCGTAGGAGTCTTCGTCGATAATAAATGACCAAGAAGTTGAAGTTTAACAATAAATGTTCAAATGTTAAAAATAATCAGTCGTTTATTTGAATTAATGGTTTTAAATAAGTTCGGCCTTTTTTTGATAGGGTGGAAAATTCCTTTTGAATCTCCGGCTACTTGGGGACGCAGAAGCAAGCTGTACGTGGTATTCTCAGTAATAACTATTCCAACAACCATCTTTATCTGAATATATATTCCGTTGAACCTAAAGAGAAGGCTCTTTTCGTAGTTTAGAAGGTTTATTTTAAATATATTTATAATATTAGTATATTTATTTTCTTCTTTACTTAATAAGATGAAAACTAGTCGACGGCTGCTTTTTATAGGTAGATATGACAAATACAATTAAAGTGTTTATATATCTTTGTAAAATAGTAAAATTAAAATAATTTCAATTAAAATAATTTTAATTTTACTTTTAGTTCGGTATTTTAGTAAGTTTATCTTTTAGGTTAGAAGTTATTTACCTAAAAAGCTTTGAAATTAGTTAACTTTTAAAATCACACTATCGCATTGCATTCTTTTATATTAAAATGCAAAATGCAACGCAATCTCGCGTGTGAGATAAAAATTCGTTGCATGGTGCTGAGTGCTGAAAAATGTGAAAATAAATCGACAATTAAAGCCTGCAAAACAGTTTTTGTCAGATCCTACTTCCCCAATGTCTATTTTCGTGCCAAACACTAAAAGCTATTTTCGAACATTCTAACTCGTAAAAATTTTCTCTTACTTTTTCCATCATATGTTGACAATGTAAGGACCACTGAACAGGATTTTATCTGATAACATAAACTCGTACTAGTAAAAATTATTTAGCATTAAATTTCGGCCAATTGCTGAGATACGACATTTCCACATTTTGTTGATGTATAAAAACTTTTCTTGTAACTCATTTCTTGAGTTTGCAAAGTTATGCCGGATAAGTTTCAAAAATGACTACGGTTAAGCCGGATAGGACTTGTTTTTCTGTCGTGACAAAAAATTGTCAGCGTCGGGCAACAACCCTAAAACATACTGTTTAATTCTGATCTCTGAGAGATCTATGACCCAGTCACATCACCAACTCGTTCGACCTAATACAGCCCTGCACGAGCGTAGGACCCGTACGAGCAATGTCATAATTGTTATCCGTAACCGTCAAATGCGGCACCAGCTCCCTTGGCTCCCCCTTCAGAGCCGACATTAGTTATGCCATCTTAAAGGCAAATCCTCCCTTAAATGCACAAAACTATCAAATAAATTATTGAAGCTGACCCACTCACCGAGCTCTCCATCAAAACTAGGTAGTTGTATCTGACGCAACCGTGATACAACCCCGTGAGAGTGTGGGCCTTCCAAAGCTTCTTTAAAGCGGCCAGCCCTCTATCTACACGCTGCTTTATATCATCAGCGATTGAGATGCACTGGTCAACATGAGCCTCCATCGAGGATCTTATCTGATCGCTGACCTCCTCTTCTTCAAGGGCTCCAGCCTTGGCCAACCAATTTAAAACAACATCCAGCGGAGCTGATACATCCAAGGCTCGAGCTAACAATGCATCTTGTTTATCTGTTCGTACCTACTGCCCTGAGCCGAAGTAAACCATCTATTTTATCTCGGTATGATGAACGCGACATGGTGCAGAACCTTACTTGCAAGTTACACTCGTATATATATTTATAACAAATTCTATCTAATACATATGCACCTACATATACTATGCAATTTTATTACCTTTTTTTAAATCTTTATTTATGGAGCTTAGCCACAATTATGACTATGTCGCTCTTAGTTACCTTCAAATTTTAACTTTATAACAGCTCAAAACAATTGAATTTAAGTTTTACAAAACTACGATCAAATTACACAAAAACTACACAATATCAATTTATTGAAATAAGCATCTATGGGCAATGTGCAATATAATTGCAACCTATATCTTGGTGGACCCGATGTCCTAAAGCAATTAATCTCAAGTTTTGCAATAATCCGAAAAATTCTAAATTCTAATATAATCACATATTGTTCACACTGTTCTCTAATTTAACTATTCAATAGTTCAATATCTCCTATTTATTAACACTTGAACATGATTAGGTGTGTCTTTACACCACCCATTTTTTATTATTATCTAAATACTCAACAACGCTAAGCTATAGCGGTCTAAATTAGCTATTTCCCTGAAATTAAACTAACCGGATATTGAAAAAGTTCAACGACTTTCCTAACACGTTGCTGTCCTCTCTGGACACTCACCAGTGTTCATTAGAGGGACCAACCAACGCCCTGCTACCAATTGTTTAATCTTGTCCAGCAGTGCTGCTTCCTTGGCAGTGTAAGGGTTGTGAATACCCTGATTCGGCCCATAGAGATAAAGCTAAGCACTCACAGACCATGACCGATGGACAGTTCAAACCAGAGGCGTTTACACCCCGTTAAAATAAAATATAAAAAATCCTCACAGTTCTGGCTGTGAGCTGGCTGGCTGGCACCGGATGTTAACGCAGCCTATACAAGGCTGCGTTGACATCCGAAGCGGTTATCGAGCCCCCTGTACGCTATCACGTAGCTCCTGGGTACACTACACAATGTCCAGACACACATACAACACTCCTACAAGGTCGGGGCGGCTTCCCTATTCTTAATACTCCCGTTCACGACCAACCGCACAACAATAACAATTAAGTTTATACAATTAAAACAGTGACTGAACTATTTACACACTGAATCTTCACATCTCCGGGGTGGTATGAACATCCGACACCAAAGTTCAAGGTTATTTTACTTTTACAACGTTAAATCCTAGAAAACACCGTCGTCGAAAAAACGTCCGTACGGTGTGGTATATCCGAACAAATCCTGTTTTCTTCATAATATATAAAGTGTGAAAAAACTTTTCATACAAAATAAATCAATTTCAATGTGTTTGATAGTGACGCCTAATGGTTGTTTAAGTCATAATATATTATTATTTACCATGATCATTTTAATCCAGCGTAGGTTCTAAATTACTTTTGTCAAATTACCGTCAGAAGTATTTTATGTAGTGAAGCTTAAAAATAAACTATACATTTTTTATATTAATGGAACCTATGGTAGGATTGAACACTATAGGGGGAAAGTTTTGTCGACAACTCTGGCGTTGCACTTATTTTTATAATTTGTATTTTTTAATCCCACACGACTTTATTAACCTCATTCGTTAATCACAATTTTGTTTTATTTTGATACGAATTTAATGTAACGTTAACAGCGACTTTAATAGCGCTTTGATACCTAGGTTCGTCTATGCTGGCGTTACACTTCACACACACACAGAAGCGAATTGGTTACATTTTCAAATTCTCAAATTCACTTCTGATCAATTTCATTGCAGGTTCCAAGACAGTTAAAGATTTTCTGGGACTTGTCGAGTGTAATATTTCGATGCGTTCGTGGGTCGCCACTGATCCTGATGTACAACGGCAATGGGTGTATGAAAGGAATAAGTCCCAGTAGCGATTCCGATCAAAATTCTTTTTTTGGCTTCGACAGGGACTGTCCGAGTGTCCGAGAGTGTGTGGCCAGTTGATCCTGGCTAACAGTAGTGAGTTATAGTGATGGGCTTGTTTGAGGTATAACTTGCATTAGCTAGCGGCTTAATAGATGTAGTTAAAAAAGTACCCAACAATTCCCGATAGAATTAAAATAATAATGACTTCTCGATGCGGTTTAATCGCCTCTTAGTAATATATCTCAAAACATACTAAACACTTTTTAACGTTACGTTAACATTAGATTTAATAACGTTAATTTACGTCAAGCAGATACGTGCAACGATCGATTGCAAGGATTTTTAATTTTGAATATTTTCTGTTAACCGATTTTATAAATCTGACTGCCGAACTCAAATAGGTATTTATTATAAACTAGCTGAACCCCGTGATGCTACCCGGTTGTTGCGGGAAACGCTGCGGGACAAAACTATTCTAAAAAAAGTAGCCTAAGTAATTCCTTAGATCATCAGCTATCTGCCAGTGAAAGTCCCGTCAAAATCGGTCCAGAGATTACCTGGAACAGACAGACAGACAGATAAAAATTGAAAAAAATATGCATTTACTATAAAGCGGTTATTTTAATATTACAGACACTCCAATTTTATTTATTTGTATAGATAAATTTCTTACTGAATATGTTGTCTGGTAAAACATTTTGAATAGACAAATTGTAGTTGTAAGGAATTACAGAATTGTTTAATTTGTTTAATTAAATCTCATTTTAATTTAAGATTATAGACCCATCGTACGAACGATGATAAGACCTCATTCAAATAAAAAGTTTAATTTACATTTCAAGCATTGAGGTTCTATAAAACTGCAAATTCGAATCTGTTTCGACGTTTCTTCTCATAAAGAAAAAGTCAAATCTAAAACCAAACTACGACAAAAAACGACGCTGAAAAAGCATGAAACAAGTTTCAAAAGCCGTAGTCACGCGTTGTTAAAGTGTGATGGACTATGGTACATTGCTAAGTTTCAAAAGCCATAGTTCATGTAGTGTAATTTGCACGCGCTTTCGACACGGCCAGTGACGTCGCGTCATTGTAATTTCGTGTTTGTGTACTATTCAGTGTTTTGTTTCAGTTACTTTATACTTATTTACACTTTTAATTGCTTTAAATTTATTTTTTCTCACAAACACTACTAACACAGTAGGAATTTCAACGCCAATAATTTCGATGAAGTGACCAATAGTGACGCGTTTTGTATGTTTGAATTTCCCTCTCTTAATTTTAACAGCGGCCCTCACCTTCAAGTCATCTGTGCCAATCTAAGTTCTATTAGTATTTCAATAACGTCCTTTTCATTTATCCTCATATTAATTTTTAAAGTTCCATTATCGAAATATTATGACTATAAAACATAAGGAATTTTAGTTAAGCTTGTGAAAAACTCATCCAGTTCTAATTACGGCGGTCAATCCAATTTGACTTTTAAACAGATTTATTTAGCGGATGGGATTACATTAAATGATTATGACCCCATATTTTCAGAGTGGCTAACGACCGTTCAATTACGAGTTACTGGTTGCGAACATTAGATAGATTTATAAAGGTGCGTTTCCACCGAAATTGTTGGCAATTTCAGTGTTGTCAATTTTAAGTGTACAACTGATGGCAAATCTTTAAAAATCGCCACCTTTTGTTTATATTGTGTCTATACCGTGTCGCCAACAATTGGAAAAAAATCCAATTAAGCGTCTCCACAGAGCCAATATATCTGCAACAAACGTATTCTTTTGATGTTTACCGTCAAAAGCAGAAACACGGCTGCCAACATTTGAAACAGAAAGAACAAAAACAAACACAAAGTTTTATCACCAACACGTGGAGGTTCACAAAAGTTGACAACACAAAAGTTGTCAACTTTTATTCGGTGGAGACCCGGCTTTAGACACCTTCATTTCACTAGTCATTTTCCCTGGTTTATGAGGAATGTTCCATTTTTTAAAGTTTAACAACACTGTCATAGTTTTAAATCTCTAACCCTGATGATATACTAGCCGATTTCGGTCACGGTGGCCAGTCTCAACGTAGACCAGCAAACTACGCGGTGAACTAACACAGGTGAACCCCCTGTTCCTTCACTATCATAATCCGATGGGACAGCTGTTTGATACGTTCGAGAATAGTTCATGCGCAGGAGCTAAATCTTTTAACAGCTCTCCGAGGCATGGGAGTTAGGTAACTTCCAAACACCGGGCTATTATCAAACATTTATTCTTTTAGAAAAACTAAATACTTTTTTGCCGCTACCCAGAAATCAAACTCGAGAACCGCTAACCTTAGCGACGAGACGTAAGAAACTTACCAACGAGTCAGTAGATATATCTCCCTATATGAAATTCAAAAGTAAAAGCATATCATGTAATAGTAGGGGCACCAGTTTCCACATTGGAACTGAAAATGACTAATTTTCTGTGAATCCTTACTGAATATTTTATCAAGTGTAAACATGATTATCAAAATTACCGTCTAATTATCAAAAACAAAAAGCATATCTACGAGACGACCTACGCGATTAAAAAATTCGCACTAAATGATACAATATAGTTAAAAATTCTAGTCTTCATTCCTTATTTTTCCAGGTAGGTAATCTATACTTATAATCCTGATCTATACTAAAAAAATAACAAGTCCTGACTGACTGACTGATTCATCATCGCCGAGCGTAAACTATGATAGTTAGGGCTATGAAATTTGGTGAGTAGGATCGTTTTATTGAGTAGACACCCACTAAGAAAGAAATTTTGGAATTTCTACACCTAAGGGGGTTAAATAGGGATTGAAAGTTAGGATGGAAGTCCATCATTTTTTAAGTTAGAAGAATTTAAACTTTATTCATGTGCTTCTGTTTAAAAAAGAGTAAAGACGTATTCAAGCGTTTCTGAATATTCTACCCCTAAGGGGTGAAATAGGGGTTGACATTTCGTACATACGTTAGTCTGGAAGTCCGTCATTTTATTATATATTCGAAACATGAAGCTTTATTTATGTGCTACTGATTAAAAAAAGCAGAGACATATTTAAGCGTTTTTGAATGTCCTACCCATAAGGAAGTGAAGTTGGGGTTGAAAGTTTGTATGGAAGTTCGTAATTTTTTAAGTTCGAAACATGAAACTTTATTTTTGGGCTACTGATTAGAAATTAGTAGATACCTATTTAAGCGTTTCTGGATATTCTATCCCTGAGGGGGTAAAATAAGGGCTGAAAAATTACATGGAAGTCTGTCATTTTTTAAGTTAGAAACATGAAATATTATCTTTGGGCTACTAATTAAAAACAAGTAAATACGTATTGAAGCGTTTCTGGATATTCTACCTCTAAGGTGAAAATAGGCATTGACATTTCATATATATGTTAGTTTGGAAGTCCCTCATTTTTTTATTTAGCAGCCTAAAAGCTTTCGTCTTTATGTAAACTAGCTGACCCGGCGAACTTCGTACCGCCATATTTGCATATATGTCTCAGCTTCCCACGGGCAGTGTACAATTGTGGACAAAGAAAGTTGACTTTTCCCATTATCTTTTAATTTTTATCGTACAAAGACAAATTGAATGCATAGTTCTTTTTTTTATGTGTTCGTTATTACGAGCACACGGAAAATGGTTTGGTGCAGCCGATCGATCGCGATCGAGAATTATACATGATCATAAAGATTGGAGATTCATCTTTATATGTTTAGATTATTACCTATGTAATATTAATTTGTTTAGCTGTTTTTGTTAGTATTTAACCTTTTTTTCTATTATTACAATTTTGTGAATGTTACAGTTGTTCGGTGTGAGAGCATAGCTTCAAATATCTAACATGTATTTTTTAATCTATTAGCTACCTGTTATAATGGTGATAATAATAATGGCGCAATTAGTTTTTATGTATTAAGTCAATAATTGTCAGTTAAGTAATTTTGGGTATACTGTCACTCGGGCCCAATTGAAAATCAGTGTCAGGTTTTTGCCTGACACAATGCTGAATTGGGTCCATTTTTGGTACAGTTTTTTGTTATGTGCTTTCCTATTTTTGTTTGTTTGTAAACAAATATTTTTATAGTGTGTTCCAAAGTAAATATTTTTCATTTCATTTCATTTCATTTATGTTGCTGATTACAAATAGATGAATATTTATACCAGCATTTATGGGAATTCGGTTCCCAAAGGGGTTAAAATATGGGTTGAATGTTTGTATGAAAGTTCTTTTAAATGGGCTATTGATCAAAAATAAATAAATACGTTTAAAAACATGAATAAATTATTCATACATACTTTTACACAGTTTTAATTAAATACATATAATCAATTTCCACGCGAGCAAAGCCGCGGGCGTCAGCTAGTACATGATAAAAGCCTACCGAATTGAGAACTCTTCTTGACGTCAAAATGTTTTTAACAAGATTTGTTTTATTCTGTAGGTAGGTACATTATTGTGTTCCTGCCGGAATAAAACAAAATCGTGAAAATTTAGAAGTATGTGCACTGTGTACCTACTTAAAGGTAAATCGTAATGTGCCTCATTTATCTTTTATATCTATACTAATATATAAAGCTGAAGAGTTTGTTTGTTTGTTTAAAAGCGCTAATCTCAGGAACCGTTGGTCCCATTTGAAAAATTCTTTCAATGCTAGATAGCCCATTTATCGAGGAAGGCTATAGGCTATATATCATTACGCCAAGACTTACAGGAGCGGAGCACCAATGAAGAATGTTACAAAAACGGGGGATTTTTTTTACGCTACGGGCAATAGGAGACGCAAAGGAGGTTGCGTGGGTCGGTTAGTACATTATAAAACACGTAATCAGTTTTGTGAAATGTTTGGCAATTGTAGTCGAACATGTTGACAGAGATAGATGCATTCCTAAATTTAATATTACATTAAACAATTAACTGTAGCTAATATTCGTTGTTTTCTACTATAAGATAAGGTGTATAAGAAAAATAGTGCCATACTGTCAATCAATTAACTGTTGTTTTGTTAAGTAAAAATACTATGTAAATGCCAAACAAATGTGTTACTATGAAAGCATAAGAGCTTTTTTTCGTTTTTATTGAAAAGTCTATAAATAAAATAGTCAGTCTCGTGGAAATAATAAAAAAGTGAACTGATACAGACAATTTACGAAAAAGCTCGAACTAAAATCAAATAACAAATACGTATGCGGAGTATTTTTTTGGGAATTGTCGGGTGCATTTCTGCTGCGGAGTTTTATTATTGTTTTGTTATTTGCAGATTGTGACTTATTGGATTTTCATCTAGTTCGCAGTATTGTCAGCATCGGGTAGGCCTAAGCTAGTTTTTTCTTGCATTCATCATCAACAGCTTTTGCTGGGCATAGGCTTCTCTGTAGAAAAAGGTTTTAGTTTGTCTAAAACTCATAAAACTGTTACAATTTCATTTCATTCCATAACAAAAATTTATGTTCCTGATATTCATGTAACATTATAGTTGGAGTTGGAACTTATACTTGGCTTAAACTTATACTTAGCCAACTAAGCGGTGTCACTATCTTACCGAAAGAAATTGATTTTTGTACAATTTTAATCTTACCGGTAAAAACAGTTTAACTATAGGTACCTTAACTTTTAGTGTACGTACCTTATCAATTTTCCAACTTTCCATCTTTACTTTTTTAATTTATAAATATAAGTTAATCCCCAAATAAGAGCCACAAATTTACAGCATATAAAAAAATCTTGTGAAAATTAGTTAGAGATTTTCCCAGAAGAGTTTAAAAAACAACGTTTCTCCATTTATAACGGAATTATAACTGTGTTAGACAACATAGTTCTACAGAGAATGCTAGACAATGATGTTTATAAGATTTTCCATTTCTTAGAAGTCACCATCTAAAATTAAAACAAGGTATCACAAAGGCACGGAGGTCAAATAAAATTGTTGACAGCCCGTAAATCGCACACAACGCAGAAAATAATTTTTATATAACATTTATTTACACTTTTATTTAGGCTACAGTTTCCGACAAACGTGGTACATCTGGCAGTTTGCTTACTAACGTCAAACTGCCATAAAACTGGACAATAAATGGGATATTGAGTTAATTACGCCTTTACTTCTTTGTGATGCAAACGGTAATAGACTTTATTGTCCAAGTTATAAGGAAGGTGATTGATTTTCTCCACCGCAATGTTTTTTAAAGCTGTGTGTTAATTTTGCTACGGTGACTTTAGTGCTGTACTATAACGTGATAGCTATTTCCTTTTTTAACAGCTCTTTCATTTCTTTCTTGAAAATAATTTGGAGCACATTCGCGGTAAATTTTTATTTGACTTGTTATTAGGAACACTTAGAAATGAACACGGTACATATGTATTTGTTAGATGATAATAGTGCGATATTGTGGGCTCATTTATTACTTTTTTACAGGCGCAGTTTCGGTCGGTTCACGGTCAACGTGTACCGTACCGTAAAGGTAAATTCTAAAGGAAGAAAAAAGCAGGTAAGTAAAGTTTTACTTTAAGCAGTAATTATTTTTTGTTTAGTTAGTAATCATATCCGTACTACTAATATTATAAATTCGAAAGTAACTCTGTATGTCTGTCTGTAACGCTTTCACAGCTAAATCAATGTATTGATATTGATCTATTTCACGAATCTATCTAGATTGGACGTTGGAGAAGGACATAATAATATGCTACTTTTATCCGATAACCGACAAAAGCTAGTGTTTTATACATCTCATACATGGTCTTCCGATTCCAAACTAGACAGAAATGTAGTACGGTACAATACAAAATTGAACCGATTTAAATTAATTACACCTTAATAGATTTGTAATAATCGGTTTGGTAACATGGACTATATAAATTTGATTTTTATTATTCCATCCGGGTCCTTGCGGTGAGGTCTGTATTGTGACGACTTATAATTTAAATTTTAACAAAGTAACAACCGACTTCAAGAACGGGGCCAAATTTAAATGGGACCACACGGGAAGCAGCAGCTTTCAAATAAATAAAGACTCATCAAAATCGGTTCACCCAGTCATAATTAATAAGGTAACAAACATGAAAAAAAATAAACACAGTCGAATTGATAACCTCATCCTTTTTTTGAAGTCGGTTGAAAAATATAGTGTCACCACCCCTGTTCATCTCATGGGTGACATATAAGGCGACTTAATGAGCAAACTACGCAGGGCAATGTCACTGTAAAGAGAAGTAAAACTTGAAACAAACCATGAATCTACCAACCTGTCTACCAGTATGGTACATAGTAGGATAAAATCTTCGTTCTAAGGACAAAACTAAGTCCAGTAGTCGACAGTTAAAGGCGATGTGATGTGATTAATTTATTTGTTGTAACAGCCTACAATCCTATAAAATTACACAGTAGAAGAAATACGAATTCCGTTGATACACAATATCGTAATATATTGAGTGTCACGTAATCCGCATTTATTACTTAGCACCAACACACAAACATTTATTTTCTAAACTAATCTACCAGACGTCCACCAGTTGATTCTCTATTTAATTATTCAGGTAACCTATACACGGGCATTACGTAGGGAAACAGAATCGAACAGATTTCATCATTTAATAAATAATCACGCCGAGAAACCAGTTTGTGAAAGTTAATATTAAAGATAAAATTGTTAGTTAATCCAGTCATTAGATGCAAAAATAGGGGGCTACCTGGAAAGTTTTCCGGGAGTTTTGAAAATTGATAATTTTATAGATTTGAATGTGCTCTTCACGAATTACGATTTTTCCACTTCCTATATTGGAAACATGACAGTTTATAATAGTTTTTGGCGATAACTCTATTCCGACTTGTTCTACGACAAAAAACATTAAGTATAAAATAAATGTATATAGATTACCTACAGTTTATATTTCTTCAAGTTTTTAGTAAAATCAATAGTTTCAGCGTTATTAATTTTACGAAAAAGTTTTTTAGCTATTGTATAGCTTTTATAGCGGGCTTTGAGGAGTTTGAGCGCGGCGACCGAATCGAGAAATTCCGTAATACAAAAACCTGACACCCGAAGGTCGCAAGGATCGAGACGAGATGCTCCGAACGACAAATCAACGAATCTGTCTGAAGTTCACACGGATCGAGACGAGCTGCCCCGAACGACGAATCTGATACAAAACGAAAACGAATATGACGACAGACAGATTCGTTGACGAGCTGCTCCAAAATCCACACTCAGCGTCCTCTGTTGTTTGCTGTCAAGTTTTCAAGGCCACTATATCCAGGAAACTTTTTTAAACTGCTTTATTTAAATTTTCTTGTTTGAGTCGAATCTAGTAGCTGGTATTTAATCCCCTTCCTGTTGACTAAGTGATCAAATTTTTGGAATCCACCTTTAGTTTTGATAACCACACAATTTAGTATATTTTGTATCATTGTAAATTCAAAATTGCCGCCGCTACTTAATGGTGGTTTATAACTATATTTTCGGCTGGGTAATAGTGCTATGAAGTTTATATTATGCAAAATTGGATAATTATAGATAATGTGGGCAAATAATTAATATCGTTTTAATTTTCCAACTTTCAGTGGCAGCAAAAGTAGCCCATGTCCCTTCTTCCTATTTAAAACGAATTAAATGGCGTTAATACGAGTATTAAAAAGTCGAAAGATAGCTTTATCTAAAACAATTGTATATAATGGAACTGAAGATAACTTAAAAGTTCTTATTCTGTCCCTATTACTATACTCCGAGTATATGAAGATCCAAAGAGAATCTTGTGTGAAGCAAGGTCAATATGATTTATTTTTAACTCTTTCGGACACAGAACCACAGGTATTGGCTGTCAATTCCTATTTGTAGTTCTATTGTAAAACTAAGATATTGGAGGTTAGCATCGATTAAGCTATACGAGAAAACTGGACAAGTTTAAGGTCGAATGCAATTTTAGGATAGTATTTTTGGTGCAATGTTATTTCATTCTGCTTATAGATAGAATCAGAAGGTCAATTCTAGCGATAAAATTTCTGTCACAAATCAGTATTGATTCCGATCAACTTTCAATCTCATGGTAGATGTTTTACGTAGCATACAGAATAGCCGGTTACTGATTCAATTTTGGGTTACAGTACGATATAATCACATCACAGTCAAAGTTGGAAGTGAAATACTTTACACATAATTAACTTTTGTGACAGTTGTCAGGTCGAAAGTTCGGATCGGATCGGAACTAAATTCTGAATAGAACTTTAATTCCGAGAATTGGCGTTCATCAGGTTTATTCATAGTTTAATTTTTAATACTATCTGATAGGAGGGTCTATTGCCCGTATTGTGGTATAATACAGACTGGACTAATTTGTTTACAATAAAAAGGTAGACTGGACCGTGGCCAATATAAAAAATAAACCCGTCTTGCCAGTGTGGTAAAGTAGGCCAAAACTTCGGAGAGATCTATACCCAACAGTGAACTGTTAAAGACCGTTGGTGTAGGTATAAACAATTGCCAAAACTATATTATCGCTGTAGTCATATACACTACCACTGCACTACCGAGGCAGGCAATAAGCGTTATCAAAGGCTAGATTACAAAAACCAGCCAAGTCAGGAATAGGCTAAATTAATGAGTAGTCAACGTTTGCCGATATAAGCAGTCAAACACAAGGCTACCTCTTCAAGATATGTTGATCATATCTTGTAGTACAAAGACAACATTATCATTACAACGTATAAATAAAAACTGTAACAAAAAAACTGGCGTCAAGAACTGGACCAAATTGAAATGGGAGCAGACGGGTATCAACACATTATTGTTTGAAGTATAAAATACCACTACACTACACACTATAACACATCACCTTTAGGTGGGTAAGGTAGATAGCCCTAGTTTACGGGAATCAATATATTTTTATGTCCCCGATCAATATATGCGTGGCGTTGGGAGACGACAACACAGACTCCTGTGCTATCCGCCTACATGGCGCTCGCCCCAGCCTAACAACAGCCCCACTGCTACAGCAATTGGGCAGTTCCTTCGGTGTAGTCCTGATGTAGACATATTTTTTTACTCCTATTGCATAATTTCAAGACATATTTTTTTGAATTCGAAAGCTAAATACTAAAATTATAGTTCCTACACAGAATTAAGCTTGTTTTCTGTTTTCAAATTTTATTTTATTATTTTCATCTATTTAACTTTTCTAATTTTAGTAGTACGATTTTATTTTTATGTTGTAATTAGTATAGTTAAAAGCAATTTGGTGTAAACTGTAATGCTTATATTATATTAAATAAATTGAATTAGTTGATGTAAATGGTAATGGTAAAGGTAAAGGTAAAACATTTAAAAAAATACAATCGAATCGAGAACCTCCTCCTTTTTTGAAATCGTTTAAAAAAGTATTAACCACAGTTTAAGACGCTGCCTTGTTTTTGAAACAAAAGAAAATAAGAAAATAGTTACATGGAAATAAAAAAGTGGTAGATATATAACTTTCTTATTTATAAAATGATTTTTGTTAAGAATCGGTCGGCCACATCATTATGTTGTCATTTTTAAGATCTAACCAAGATCTATAATTTGAACTAGTTTCGCTTGTTTACAATAGATGGCGTTAGAAGAGCTGACTAATGATTGGTTTTTACTAAAACAAAGGTGTAAGCTAAATTAAAATAGTCCCGTCAATTTCCACATTTACAATCAAAACTTTTATGCCAAATTGCTTATTTTATTCATTTTTAAAATATTTTCTAGTCATAATTGCCATTTGTTAAACAATCTGGATATTACGATTTAATCAATGACCTACTACATTAGTTACTGGGCCTTTTACAAAAAATCTTGTATACAATTGAATTAATGCATTTTTAAAACAAGTAAAATGTTAGTTATACCTTTACCTTCCTTCTTCTTAAACTTAGTTAAGGTATTTTCCACCCCAAAATAAAGTTTTGGTGTTCTAATACCATTTTTTTCCGCAACAGCTATTAATAGTCCACTGCTGGGCATAGGCGTCTCCTACCAGTACCACGCTGGCAAGACGGGTTGGTATAGGGTTTTATATCAAATTTTCCTTCTCTATACAGTGATGTGATCCTGCATTGATGAAATACCAAGTACTTAATTAAGTAAATAATAATATATGATAATGCTAAAAAACAAAACGCTTGCCCAGGTACTCGTATTATTATAGTCCAAACAGAGTAGGACCGCCGGCTCAAGAATATTATTTAGTGCTTGTATCAATAACCAAGTTAAGCTGTTATTCCCCTGCAGGCTAAGATCCCATGCATAGATCACCATATTATGCCGTCGGGAACGTCACGAGGGTGTACTCCCCTGTGACGCTAAGCAATGACTGGCCCACCCTTGGACGTCTCCTCTTCATGGTATTTTTGTCGTGTCTTGGCTCCATTCTCAATGGATTCTTCGTGTCCGCATTCTTCGTGGAGCGTACCTTAAGGAAAATTGGTGAGTCAAATAGTATAAGTTACGAATTATGTCCGCCATGGAACTACATAATGTTCTCGTATTATCTTGAACATCTTATACATCTGGAGATTTTTCTTGCCAGGCAACGTATTCCTGGCATGTGTCGGCCTTTCTGATCTAATACTGACAGCTGGCGTGATGCCAGTATCGGCGGTGGTCTTACTATCTGGCGAATGGGATATATTGCCCGTCTGTCGAGCCCTGCAATTCCTTACGGAAACTTCTACCTACGGATATGGCCTCTTTTTTACTGTAAGTACTTATTAGACTATGCTAATTTTACTATATTAAGCAAAAGGTATTTTAAAAAAAGTCAGTAGTAATAAAAAAATATGGTTGTAAAATACGTTCATTTACATAGCGTACCTCCTTGAAGATTAAAGTTTATTCCATATTATAATTTTGAATTCCACTCGCAATAAACGTAACGCTAGTTAATACATACACGTTTAGCTTGCAACAAAATCCGATGTCGCTAACTGGCAAACTCCACTGACACTGATCTTTCTACTTTTTACGATAGTATCATACGACACATAAATATGTACTTCTACTTCATCATCTTTTGCAGCTGGTTTCACTCGAAACCTACTACAGGATATGCCGATCATCGAATGACTACAATACATTTATATCCATGAGGATCGGACTTGTCTCGATACTGGTATTCACCATTAGCTTCCTCGCCGCCGGTCTTGGAGTGTACCTTGGATTTGACTACGACTACTGTCAACGCAAGCACTTTGGAAACTTCTACTTCAGATGCGCTTCCTCGGTCTTGTTCCACGCCATACCATTCCTCGTGACTATGTTTGGTCTCCTCACCGCTTCTCTTCGTGTCCGTAATCGTGCCCGTAAACAACTACAATACAGACGGTCCCAGCAGTATGAGAGGGACTATTCTACCACAAATTTAAACATTACTGCTTACATTTTTTACGTCATTGCTTGGATTCCGTATTTGGTCGTTGTTCATGAATATCCAGATGCAGCTGATTCCAAATACTACCTCAGTGTCTGGATTGGTGTCTGCCGATCGGTTTTCTCAAGTTTTTTGTATAGTTCAATGAACAGGAATTTTCGGCGTGCTTTTGCTCATCTCTTCTACTACTGCTGTTGTAAGAGCACTTTGACTGGCTCTTTCAACAGTCGTCACAGAAGGGCGTTAGAATACAAGTCGGCAACGGGGGATGTTAGGGTTCATATCATGCATCAGGCGGTGAGTGTTTGTAGCCCACAAAGGGCGTCCTCGTCTCGCGAAACCCAGGATTTATAAACTGCTACAGGGTATGAGAATCTTTAATTTTTATTAAATTTTGATGACGTGAATTAATTGGTGATGCATTATGCATCAAGACCAATATTAGTCTGATGATCGTGTATGGTATGATTATTATAGATGGTAACTTTTAGACAAAATTATTAAAATTTTGAACCTTTTACACAAAATAATTGGAAAAATTTATCGAAAATTAAGATAGCTTGACCTTAAAGAAATTCTTAACACAAGCGTCATGACTATAGACGTATTTTCTATATTTTTTAACTAGCGACCCGCCTCGGCTTCGCACGGGTGCAATGCTGAAACTAAATATACTACATAATGTCTTTATGAGTTTATATACAACGTTCACAGCTTTTTATCATTTTAGAGGTTACTCTTGATAAGCGCGGTTTAAAAATTAAACTTAATACCAACTAAGGTATGAACTCTTGAATCACTCTATCTAGTGAAGAAAACCGCATCAAAATCTCTTGCGTAGTTTTAAAGATCTCAGCGTTTATAGGAACAGACAGAAAGTGGAAGCGACTCTGTTTTATACTATGTAGTGATTATAAAGAAGACTCAAAATGTTCAGTGGCTCGTAAACGATAATGATATGTCAATCTCAACAGGCAATTAAAAAAATATTCCAAAGTATTTGAATAATTGAAGGTATACAGTCCTATTTAAAACTACAAAAGATGTTGAGCTCTTCTTTAATGAGATGTTGATATAAGTGTTATTTGATGTCGTACGAGCTTACATGGGTCTGATAGCATAGCTGCACGGTCTAAAGCTTCATTTGGGTGGTCCCTACTGCAGTATATACTACGTTTCCGTCGTATCTGGTAAGATTAGAAAGCGACTTCAATATGCTTAATGAAAGGTTGGATAAGGGTATAATGGTTTCCTTAGAGGTTTTTGCTTGAGTTTACTTTTGTGTTTTTGCCAATCAATGTGTCTAGCGCATATGTTTTGGTATCATTCAACCTTTTAAGAGTAAAACCTTGATCTCAGTTCCAAGTTAATAACGTTGTTATGTTTGCGTTGCACAGTTTTTGAGTTCAAGATTTTGCATTTTTAATTCAAAAAAATCTAACAGCCTCAATTATAAATATATCTACTATACCTACATGTAATAAAAATTCCTTGTAGGGTAACTGCATGTAAATAATCGTTATATAATATAAAGCCTACAATTATTTTATTTTAAAAGTTTATTGAATAAATCTTTTCGATATTCGATATATTATTTCTTTTCTACGCTACGATAACTTCTTTTCTACGCTACATACATAAATAACTTTCTTTTAATTATTACTTTCGGTCTCATAATTCATCTTTGCTATTTCTATTTCTTCATCTCGTTTTCTTGTATTTTGTACATATTTTTAGAATTTGACTGCAATTTCTGTAAAATATTGTGTGTTGTGTTTTACAAGATATTATGTGTGATGTAACTAGACTCGTGTCTCCTAATCAAGAAATAAGTTATACAGCTTCGAGAAAAGCTTTGAGCTAGATTCGTAGGTTTACTACTTTATAAAAGATTTAACTAGTGCATATTAATGATCAACTTTAAAATATCATAATTTCAATTATGACATTTAAAAAAATGTAGCCGACATGCATGTTTGTTGTCTATCTCTATAGATTTTAAAGTAATTCTAAATATGAATGAAACACATTGAATGAATGGTTTTTAAAAAGAACGAATGAAGGACGTGGGACGCATAAATTATAACTTAATTCTAATTGTTCGTATCAATGGTATTCTTCCTCTCTGTGTACACCATGTTACTCGTCTATTGTGTATACCAATTGTTACATTTGTTGTAAGTGTCAACCACGCACAATAAGCAAGCACTATAGTACTATGTGTTTATACGTATAAATGTTGTAGTAATATAATAATTCTGCAAGCACAAGGAAATTGAAAAGTAGATTCTAGATGTAAAACACAGCTCATAAGCTGATTGGTACTATTAAGTCATTAAAATTACTATTAATTACCTTTTATACATTATTCATAACAGTATTCCTACCTTACGTATTTAATTATACCTCCGTCCTATGGAAACACACACTAGTTTCATGACCATTTCCATTTAAAATAAATACAAAAGCAGGTTTTAACCTGCACTTGCACAATTGAGTTCGCATGAAATACTCGTATAATAAAGGCTTTATACCTAATCACAGACAATAGAAATGTTCCAATGTTTATTGTTTGTTTCGTAATCTTTAAAGACACCTTGTGTTGTCACTCTCATGAAAATCTTAACACGCTTCGCTAAAAGTAGGTAGGTACGTTATTTTATATAAAATGTTTATTTAAATATAATACTAACTGATGTATACCCATATATATATTTTAATGAAATGTATATATTTTGTACTACGTAGAATTGATTTTCTAAACGTTTATAGTGTAACGACATTGATCTAAAACCAATGCGTAAATAAATTAATATTTATACTAAATTATGATATCTTACTGAAGACTGTTTTTGGAATTTTAAATACTTTATAAAATTAGTATTTCCTCGGAAATCTGGACCAGTTAATATGTATACATATATATATTGGAAGTATCTAAAGAAGAAGGAATAGCGCAGCGTTCCATTTCCTCCATCATTTTGTAAAGTAAAATTTATAGATAACATGTACGTGTATAAATATATATCAAAATTTATCAAAGCTCAGTTTTGATATTGATATTAATAGAATTATGAGAAAAAAACTTAGAATTGCAATGAACATAAAATTTTTGTTTAATCAAACAATATTGTCATAACGGATAGTTGAAAATATCGAACATGGTGGTGAAACTCATATAGAGCTCAACTAATGATATTCAAGTCAAATCGTACCTAGGACACTTATCCGCATCCGAAAATCATGCCTCTGGGCTGTGTTTGGTCATATCTGACTTTTCCAATTGATGATTTTGACACATTCTTGTACCAAATACGACCAAAAACGGTCTTGAAACACAAACGGCAGGATGACATCATGGCATAAGACGAATTATTGACGTATTATCTGTCTTCTAAGATATGCCAAGGTTGTGTGTATTAAAACGAGATAACTGTAGATCTACCCAATTTGTTTCTTATTCGTGTGAGCAAACGAGGTAATGGAGTTTAAAGAAAAACCATTAATGATAATATTTTATGAAATTAGTCCTCAAAGATTAAAGAAAGGTAAAATGGTTAAGATTCATTTCGTTCTAAATATTAGCTAATAAAATTAAAAACACTATTAATGAATGGGATTGATATTTCTTTATAGCTTAATAACAATTTATTTACGTTACGTTAAGTTTACGTTGACGATAAAGCCAGGTACAGACGTAGCATCGCAAATTTTAAGTATTTCACCCATACGTAATACGAATTTTAATCTATCTGCTTATGTGGAATTTAGTGTTTAATTCTCTCGATACCTACTGCCATTTCAATTTTTTTTTAATCTTTGGAGTTACTATATACCAAGTAGTTAGTGGTTTTAGTCATTTTACTAAAAACTCTTTCAAATGTGTAATCGTGTTATACTTTCGCGGTACAAAAACCAATTCGAAACAACCACATATCAATAAATAGAGAGAAGAATTTTTATAGCAAATGGCAATGGAATGTAAGAGATATTTCTTATAAGAATGGATTGCAGGAATTTTCAAAGATCTAGAACGCACATGTGAAGTTGAAGTTACGATAATCTCTTGGCAAAAGCATGTTTAGCAGGTGATTAATGATTACGATCTCTCTTTAGATATAATAAGATAAAGACCTGACAGACAAAATCAATTCAACGTTTGTATTGCATCCAATAAAGAAGAAACTTAGATTAGGTATTTACGTAAGCGGATCGTCTTCCCCTACCAACTTCTATCTTTAGATTCCTAAATTACAACTAGTTCAGGTATACATTCCACAATTCTCTCTGCCCCAAAACTCCAACGTTTGACTTGACCCAATATAGTTACGGTATGCAAACTCATTTCGCTTATTCGTAACTAGTCAAGGTCAACTGTTTTGTTAAAAAAAATGCCCAACCATGGTCGCTATCTTCACTATCACGAATGCTTAAATATAAAATAATATTCATAAACAATGTAGCTATTAAATTTTTTTTTTAATAATTTTAGTGAATTTTAGTTGTTAATAATGGTCGTGGTTTCGTAGACAATATTAAAAGATGAAAATATCCTTGTTAGTACCTACAAGATTTTCCTAAAAGAACTGTTGGAACAAACAGTTCAAACATTTCTTACTGGTGTGTTAGAACTGCTGTATATAGTTTCTTCAACAATTTTGGATACTGTTATATCTGAATTATCACCATGTAATCTTCACTGTTATAACCTAAATGTATTAATATATAAGTGCATATGTGTTTTAATCATAATTGTTTATAGGTAAATGTTTAATCTGATGATGTAATCAAGATTTTGGTGTTGTTAACTAAGAATTTACGTATTACATATGACCTATCATTTTGTCTTATAACTATATGTCACAAATGAAATATATTTATTATGTGTGTATTAAACATTGTAGTTTTATTTTGGCACCGACTGTACCTATTGGTTAGTTAAGTCGATTCTGGCAATGTATAGAGGATAGTATGTCCTTATACCAATTCTTTTTCGAATCACCGGACGGAGACATGACTTTAGCCTATTCTCTGTCTCCCTCACTCCTATTTCCCACCAGAGAACTGCGAATCCCTTACTCTAGTTCCTTTTAAAAATCCTCTTCTTTCATCATTATTTCTTAGTCTGTTTCAAAAACGAATACAATACATTTTTAAAAAGGGTTGGTGGTTTTTATATGGCAGCCCATAAAAGGAACCTGTCAAGTTGTAAAGAGGTTGGATGCTATCCATTGCTCCTATAAAATTAATGAAACTAATTACTAAATGTAACGAGTAGTAACGCATACCCTAGAAAAAGTTGGTAACAGTCTGGCATAAATGAAACTTACAAAGATGTGGGTTCTGGGTCCAATTAATTAATCCAAGTACATAATTATTTTATTAATAAGTAGGAATGAATAGTGTCTACTAAATATATTAGTACTGATATATATTGCTCGAGTGTGTGGTACCCAACGTTGTCTATGACTACCCCAAAGGGCTCGACAACGACCTGTAACAATTTTACACAGAGAAAAAAAAAGGACTCAGGGGTCTCTGATTTCGAAATGTTAGAATTTAAGTTAGAATTTTGTTTCAATGTTGTCTAAGTGGGGGTAGTATCAGTGGCGGGTTTTCATATTTGACACCAGTAGGCTTATATTTTCACAGCCCTTTCTTAGTTCTGCAATTCAATACCCATTTTATTCATGTGGTAACAATTCCAAACCGTCATTCTACAGGGTTTTTACGAAATTTTACACACAACGCCACCTAGCTTCAAATTAAGCAGAGTTTGTATTCTTTTGTTTTGTGGGACTAATCCCGCCCACACGCCCACCACTGTAACTCCTGTACACCAGGATCAACAGCAGTGACCCACGAACACACCGAGTTATGACACTCGGGAAGTCCCAGGAAAATAATAACTGCCTTGGAACCCGCAACGAAATTAATCAAAAGAAAAAACAGGAGGAGTTGGAAATATGATAAGTCCACTTCCCTCCTTAGCAAAGCGGAAGATAAAATAGGCAGACCCCGTTTTTTAAACCGGGAAGCACCACGGACAAAATATTATGGGTCAGTAAGTGAGCTATATTTGATTACTATAGTATGTATGGCAGTATTGCAGAATCGCCTAAACGCACGGAAATTTACCGTATTTGACACAAGATCCCCATAGTATACCGCCCTAGATGTCATTTGTAAGCTATTTAGCATTATGTTACGTTCACTGCACCAAAGACTACACTCCTAGAGGACATGATGAGCCGACTGTTCACAGCTAGTATCAGGTGTTGAGCATTGACACAATGGTGAATCAACTAATTTAAATGAGCTGTTTGCTCTTAAGTTACCGTGGCCTGTAAGAAATTGAGCGACACAGTGATCTAACTCAAGCCATGTCCTCGACAATCGTTCGCGAACAGATGTAAAGAACTGGTAGAGGTGGCGCCTTTTAGATTATTCATCCCATCCTTGTTGCCATTCATCCATTAGGTCGTTATAGACATTGGACTGCTGTTGAAACAATCTTATGATTTTATCGCGGTCTCGTACGCCCATAAAATCTCATTCCATGTTTTGTAGTGTGGAATAGTACATGGCTGCACGTCTTTGCACCTCAAGATCGACCGGAAGAACACCCGCCAACACCGGTAAAGCCTCAGTACTAACCGTCCTATAGGCTTTGCACAAGAAGATCAATGCATTTCTTTGGTCTTGTAACAGTTTGCGACGGACAGAACCTACAGTCGCTCTATCGGCCCATATCGGTGGCCGGGAGCACAGCAGCACAGCACAGCATAGCAAATAGCACCCAAATAAGTAGCTCCATATATGATTTTTAATGTATTAAATGAAATACCCCATGTGACAGTTGATATCCTCGTCAGAGCAAACAAACTTTTTTAAAACTTTTCATTAACTGTTCTAATCTTCTTCTTCTTCCTAGCCTTTTCCCACTTTAGGTGGGGTCGGCTCATAATTTCGATCGGCTCATAGGTTCGAGAAATGAAAAATTTCTTTCTAAAACCAATCCAAAATAACAAACTGAGGTTTTATTTTTAATAGTAACATTTTGAAATTTAATACTCGGTGGTGATTTGAGTTTACCTTTCAGAAGTAGCTGGAAGGTTTCGTTTGGTGCAAAAGTCAAGCGATTACGTACACCCCATAGAGATACTAATATTCAAACATCTATTAGCTAGACTCAAGCCCCGCTCTAGTATCAGATTCCACCAGTAATAAACCGTCGTCCGCATATGCGTTTAGGGTACATCCGGGTGGTATAGGTATTGTAAGAAAATCGAAGCCTATATTCCACAAGTATGGACCTAGCACCGAGCCCTGAGGACACCCAATCGTAAGTGTCTTCGACACAGAGTGATGCCCAAGTCTCAATTTAGTTGTACCTTGTGTGAAGTACGAGGTGATAAGTGACCTACGTAACTTCTTCTGCGTGTCTTTTCAATCATGCATTGCTGCCATTGATTTAAGCACGATGTTAATAATCCTATCTTAAGCCGAATCTCCACCGAACAAAAGTTGCCTTGTGTTCCCAGCACCTGTTGATGACAAAAGTTTCTGTAATGTCCTTGTTTTGGCAACAAAAATTGTCAACAATTGTTGGGAACCGTGTTTCTGTTTCTGACGGTAAACATTAAAAGAATACGCTTGTTGCAGATATATTAGCTTTATGCAGGCGCTTAATTGGAATGTTTTTCAAATTCTTGGTGACTCAATGTAGACGCAATGGAAATAAAAGTTGGCATTTTTTTTGAAGAGTTACAAACAGTTGGAAACACAAAAATTGCCTACAGTTTTGGTGGATACGCGTTTAGACACGCCAGCAAAAAATCATTATTTAAAAAACACGATAATCGGTAATATAGTTTCGGAGTTCATCGTGAGTAACAACATGATACGAGAATCATCTATAATAGACTAGTTTTCGTCCACTGCTTTGCTTGCATTTAATAAAAAGTATACTATGTTACTTCTAATACCTCCAAGAATATGTGAACAAAGTTTCATGTAGAACAAGTAGTCTTCGCGTGAAAGTGTTACAAACAAACTTACATTCACATTCATAATGTTAGTAGGTATTAGAATTTCTGGCCAGTCATTAACACAGGCAAGTTGATAAAACAGAATTTATATTAAAAGTAAATACTTAATTTAATCATATTTTAAAGTCGTAATATCAGTTTGAAAAACTATAAATTCTAGGTTTAAAAAACAATATAATCTATCTCGATCTCATGCTCTATGGATTTGTCTACAGCTTCCTTTTTTACAGAAATTTAAATACATATTGATATTACTAATTAAATGTTTCAAATTATTGAATTTACAAAACTGTGTTTAGTACTTGATGCAATGAAATTTTAAGATTGTAGTGTGTTAGGTTAAATTTGAATTATAAAATGTACAACTTTTAAAACAAACGTATTTTCCTTTATTACAATAATTCTCAAACCATGAGATTTTTATTTCAGACTAGTTGTTGCCCGCGGCTCCGCCCGCGTATATATAATAAATAATAAACTATATTACTGTAAATATTCATCCAAATTCGTTGAGTAGTTTGCGTGAAAGAGTAACAAACATCCATACTTACGAACTTTCGTGTTTATAATATTAGTATAGATTGCTGTCATAAGGTTTCAAATATAACTTAAATCTTAAACTGCAGAAGAAGTGAAGCTAGGAATTGTTTTAAGAAAAGGTACAGTTATGGACACTTATTAAAAACACTCTTTCTAGATATTCAGTTGTGGAATTGAAAGGAAAAACCGTGTTTACAATGACGTATGTTAAAATAATGAAAACTCTCTCAAAGCGTTCAAATATTGTACTAGATTTAACAACTTTTCTGGATGTCCAGACCAGGAAGGCATAAAAAATAGAACATCTTGAAATCACATATGCAAATTGACTTACCGCTTCAAAGGTCTATTAAATAATTTTATCTTTATTTATATGGAATCTGAAGCCCATAGTATTAACGTAAACTGTCCTATTGCCTATATAAAAAATGGTTAGTGAACTTGCTAAAGGTACATGTTATACATATTATATTAGCATTATATCGATCGCATTCAAACAGGGGGGCTATCGAGATGTTTCGGGAGATCCGTTCTGTGTCCCATTATATGTTTACTTAGAAGATGACGTCAATAAGTAGATACTATAAAACTACAGTAAAGCGTATCATATTCTGATAAGTTATTTCTAAAAGTGTTCTATTTTTAACCCCCGACGCAAAAAGAGGGGTGTTATCAGTTTGAAATCGATGTCTCTGTATGGAGTAGAGAAATAAACTACGATTTTACTGATATCAAAGATGCTGGACTGGATGCGATAGTAGATTTTCAGGTTAGTAAAATTTTTAGAATAATCATCTTCATTGATGATTGTAACAATTAAAAATATTTTAAAATAAATACTTTACAAGATTAAAATATCGAATAACAACGCTGCTAACTCTGGCTTTATTTAGATACCTATGTAAACCACCATAAAACGACCAAGTAGATGTTGTGATGTAAGAACGTTTTAGTTATTCCTTTTTAAACATTTCACATTTCAATCCCAGATCATAAAAATATTTATTGCTCAACTTCGTTTGCGTCTCTTCATAACAAATTTCCTATTTGCCCAACTTTTTCGGTCGATACCCGGCTCTTGTTGATTGTAGATCAATGTTACATAGCCTAAAACTACAGTTTAAATATAGGGCAAGTAAGGGGGGTGCATATGATGAATCTCTTTCCCCTCCACATCCTGATTTTAACGCTTTAAGGCTTAATATCTCACAAAGTGGTACCTTAATCAAAATCTCGTTTTAACAAACCCCTATTTTTAACCACACCTTACCTAATGAAACCACATACGCATGACAAATAAGGTTTAGGACACCTTAGTATTTTTATCATCTGTCAAAACGATAACTTTATGTGAAAAATGTAAAATACAAACTTCACTGTCACTGTTTTAGACTACTCAATCAATACATATTTTGTGGGACTAATCCCGCCCACATTCCCACCACTGTAACTCCTGTACACCAGGATCAACAGCAGTGACCCACGAGCACACCGAGTTATGACACTCGGGAAGTCCCAGGAAGAAAATTAACTGTCTTGGAACCCGCAACGAAATTAATCAGAAGAAAAACAGGACGAGTTGGAAATGATAAATCCACTTCCCTCCTTAGCAAAGCGGGAGACAAAATGAAGTCAAAATAGGCAGACACCTTTTTCAAACTGGGAAGCACCACGGATAAAGTATTAGGGGTCCTAAGTGAGCTATATTTGATTACTATAATATGTATGGCAGAATCGCCTAAACGCACGGAAATTCACCGCAGTTGACACAAGATCCTCATAGTATACCGCCCCAGATGTCATTTGTAAACTATTTAGCATTGTGTTACGTTCATTGTACCAAAGACTACACTCCCAGAGTACATGATGAGCCGACTGTTCACAGCTAATATCAGGTGTTGAGCATTGACACAATGGTGAATTGACTAATTTAAATGAGTGTAGTTTGCTCTTAAAGTTACCGTGGCCCGTAAGAAATTGAGCGACACAGTGATCTATCTCGAGCCATGTCCTCGACAACCGTTCGCGAACAGATGGAAAGAACTGGTAGAGGTGGCGCCCCTTAGATGATTCGTCCCATCGTTGTTGCCATTCATCCATTAGATCGTTATAGACATTGGACTGCTGTTGAAACAATCTTATGATTTTATCGCGGTTCCGTACGCCCAAAAAATCGCATTCCATGTTTTGTAATGTGGAATAGTACATGGCTGCACGTCTTTGCACCTCCAGATCGAACGGAAGAACACCTGCCAACACCGGTAAAGCCTCAGTACTAACCGTCCTATATGCTTTACACAAGAAGATCAATGCAAGTCGTTGTCCTTGTAACAGTTTGCGACGGACAGCACCTACAGTCGTTCTATCGGCCCATACGGGAGCACCATAGCTAATAGAACCCAAATAAGTAGCTATATATAATCTTTAATGTATGATATGAAAGACCCCATGTGGCAGATGATATCCTCGTCAGAGCAAAGAAACTTTTTTTAGACTTTTCGTTAACTGTTCTAATATGTTCGATAAATGAAAAATTTCTTTCTAAAACTAATCCCAAATAACAAACCGAGGTTTTATTTTTTAAACTAACATTTTGAAATTTAATACCCGGCGGTGATTTGAGGTTACCTTTCAGAAGTAGCTGGAAGGTTTTATTTGGTGCAAAGTCAAGCGATTACGTACGCCCCAAAGAGATACTAAGTTCAAACATCTATTAGCCAGACTCTCAAGCCCCGCTCTAGTATCAGATTCCACCAGTAATAAACCGTTGTCCGCATACGCGTTTAGGGTACATCCGGGTGGTCTAGGTAATGAGAGAAAATCGTCGAAGCCTATATTCCACAAGTATGGACCTAGCACCGAGCCCTGAGGGCACCCCATCGTAAGCGCCTTCGACACAGAATGATGCCCAAGTCTCAATTTAGTTGTGCCTTGTGTGAAGTACGAGGAGATAAGGGAATAAATATTTTTAAAGCATCCTCTTGATTTTAACTTTAGCAATAGCATGGGCCACCACGCGTTGTCGAAGGCGCCAGATATATCTAAGAAGATACCTAAGACGTATTGAAACCTTGACTCGGTGACAGTTTTCCTTACAGATATGACCGCATCTGTTGTTGATTTTCCCAACGTAAATCCGAATTGTCTATCATGAAATTTAACTCCACCCGGTAGAAGTTGAAGCACTACAAGACGTTCTAAAAGTTTTCCTAGCGATGGTAACAATGTTATAGGTCGATAGGATTTAGGATCGTCCGGCGGCTTATCGCCGTTTTTTGGTATTATACGAATATTACCGCACCGCCAAATACTAGGAAATACTCCTTCCGCAATGCAACGTTTAAAAACTGTTAAAATGGTATCACCCGAGAGTTTGCAAGCTTCTTTTATCATTTTATTTGATATTTTATCGTCGCCCGAAGCCTTGTTTAGTGGTAATGACCTAACAATACTAAGAAATTCGTCTGAAGATGGTAAGTCAGACGTTGGAGACAATGGTGGTTCGATGGCCCACTGCCTAATTTGTCGGTGATAATCAGTGTCATCCTGCGGCCGATCGTCGGGCACAAGTAATTCTAAAATATATTTTGCTGTTTCTTCTACTCCTGTAGTATAACTATTATGAATTTTGATGTTCTGTACGTATGCAAGGTCGATAGATCTATTTGCCTAAAATTCATGATAATATGTGAAATCAATACATATATTAAAAATCGTAACTCATCGCTGTCTGTAGATGGCAGATATATAAGGAAAACTATTATAGGAGTGCTTTATGAAAGCAATAGCAACCAAAACAATGAATTTTAGAATTTTTTGTCTGTTTGTCTGTGCGTTTGTGCCCGCTAATCTCAGGACCGACTTAACCGATTTGAATTTGGTTTTTACCTATCGGTTGTGGTTTGCTTCACTTAACATTTAGTGTTTGTTTCATCGAAATCTGTTCATAAATAAAAAAGTTATGTCAGAACAAAAATAAGTTGAGCGATATATTTCAATGTTTATTTTATTACAATTTGTAGCATAAGTGAAAAGCTGTAATAATTATATTTTCCGAGAAGTTTTGTGATATTGGTTTTAATGAAGGAGACATCGGCTTTTTTTACGACTAGTTGAACCCCGCGGTGTTACCTACACAAAGTTAGCCTAAAAAAGTAGCCTAAGTTACTCCCTGGATCAATAGCTACCTGCCAGGGAAAGTCCCATCAAAATCCGTCCAGCCGTTCCAGAAATTACCCAGAACAGACAGACAGATAAAACTTGTAAAAAATACATTTTTGGTATATGTACCGTGTATACGCATTTAGTAAAAAGCGGTTATTTTAATATTATTAACAGACACTCCAATTTTATTTATTTGTATAGACTAGCTGAACCCGTGGTTATTGTCGTACCGCGGGAAACGCCGCGGGACAAAGCTAGTCTAAAAAAGTTACTCTCTGGATCATTAGCTATCTGCCAGTGAAAGTCCCGTCAAAATCAGTCGAGCCGTTCCAGAGATTATCCGAGACGGACAGACAGACAAAATTTAAAAAAAATGTTATTTCGGTACATGTATCGTATACATACATATGCATTTATTAAAGAGCAGTTATTTTAAAATTACAAACAGACACTCCAATTTTATTTATTTGTATACTCGTAGATACAGTCACCTACACTATTGTACGCTATTGTTACCTATTGTAAAGCGAGTCTAAAATCTGATGGTTTTGGTAGTAGATCTAAAAAGTACTAAATATTGAAAACTTTTCATCAAAGTTCCCCTATCTCCTTTAGAGAAGTTCAATCAGGAATACACTCTATATGCAATCTGTATGCATAATTGAGGTATTTTATATGATAGCCGACATCGCACCGAGAATAAGTACGTTGAAGGGGAAATGGGCCGGTCATGTCTCCAGACGAACTGACGGCTGCTCAGCATAAGGGACTGACGATTTGAAGAAAGTGTGTGGCGGCGGATGAACACGGGCTGCCCAAAATCAGGATGTTTGACGCTCTTTTTTTATGAGATGGGGAGGAAACGAGCAGACGGATCGCCTTGGAGGGAACTTCGTTCAGCACTGGACGACGATTGCTTGACACTTTATAATACCCAGTCAATATATACAATACATATAACCATGGAAGGAACGCTTCGGCATGCATGAGCCGGCTCGACCGGAGTGATACCACGGCCTCACAGCAAATCAGTGTGAAACAGTGCCTGAGCTGTGTTGTGTAAGAGGAAGCCCATACTACAACCCCTCCTCCATCCCTCTTTCCATCTCCCAAAAGACGGCAACGCACTTGTGACGCCACTGGTATTGCATTTGTCCGAGCGGTGGTAATCGCTTACCATCAGGCGATACGTCTGCTCGTTTGCCTCTTATTACTTAAAACATAGGGCGTCAAATTGTGTATTATTGTCAATTACATACTTTATCTAGGTAAATAATAGTTACAATTCATAGGTATTGTAATGTATGAAGTACTCGTAGCTAGTGGTACACCTAATGTGTAAAATAAATAGATTTTTGTTTATTTTATCACAATATTATGTAAGTGTCTATCTTCCGGGTTAAACAGACTGTGGGTAATATTTTACATAATACTCACATGACGCAGAGTCACCATCATTTGCTGACAGAAACTTACAAAGCGTATGCAGAAAAACATCAATATCGGTCTAGCTATCAACCGATGCTAACATTATTGTGTACTACTCGTACATGACGGGTGAATTTCGCATCACCTTCCTTATTATCTTTATATATATAATTCTTCTGTGAGTGTGTATGTCACTGAACTACTCTCAAACGACTGGACCGATTTTGATGAAATTTTTTGTGTGTGTTCAAGGGGATCTGGGAATGGTTTAGATTCACAATTTTGTCCGCTGGACAATGTTTTTTTAATTAATTTTTAATTTATTAGTAGTTATGGCAAAACGACGTTTGCCGGGACAGCTAGTATTTGTGTATACTCGTAATAGGAGGACATATTTCTGAGCGCACCTATAAATATTTGACAACCAAGTGCCAAGAGCGGGGCTTGAGAGTCTGGCTAATAGATGTTTGAACTTAGTAGCTCTTTGGGGTGGTGGCTAGTTGGGGGGTGTAAGTAATCGCTTGTCTTTTGTTCCGAACAAAACCTTCCAGCTACTTCTGAAAGGTAACCTCAAATCACCGCCGTGTATTAGATTTCAAAATGTTACTTTAAAAAAAACCTCGGTTTGTTATTTGGGATTGGTTTTACTAGCTGTGAACAGTCGGCTTGTCATGTCCTCTGGGACTGTGGTCTTTAGTACAATGAACGCAACACAATGCTAAATAACTTACAAACACAGAACAAAAAGATATGAGTAGAAGTGTTATGTGTCATCATTTACAGCGGAACGACTATCGCCAATCTCAGACAAATGAAAGGACTATTTTTTATTGCACACTAATAACAAATTGTTTTGATTTCATGTTTTTATTATGCTCAAAACTAGCCTACAATACATCAAGTCACAAGTTTAATAATATTTCTTCTCGCGTAATGTTAAGAGTTATTTTGCCATAGGGGAAGAAGAACTTACAACGTTTCGTAATATTGAAAGTAAGAATACTTCGTTGCAAGCTATTCAAAAACAGATGGTGTTATTCTAAATGCACGCAATTATAACATTAATCTCTACAGGAATAAATTCAATATTTGTGTCATTCCTCGACATGTACCGCTACTCGATTATCGATCGCTAGCGTTGTAGCACATATTAGAATATTATCAATAATATCGATACCTAACTTCTGTTTGGACGGAGCAGAATATAAAACATGAATTGAAGGATATCTGAGGAGGTAACATTATAAAGGTAAGGAAGCTAAAAATAAGTACTTGCTTAACAATGTTTACTAATTTTAAGAATCTGTATTAGAATCAAAATTCTACTAATCACATCACATCACACTAATATATAAAGGCGAAAGTTTGTGAGTGTGTATGTTTGTTACTTCTTCACGCAAAACCTACTTAACGGATGTGGATCAAACTTTACAGTAATATAGCTTATACATCAGAACAACACATAAGCTACTATTTGCCGCGGTAATCGACATACACGCGGGTGGAGCCGCGGCCACAGCTAGTAATATTATGTATAATAAAGACTGTTTAAGCACTTAACGAAATTCAAAACAGTGTTTCCTACATAATTAATTTTTGACATAGTACGTACCTATATCACTTAGTAGATTTTTAAATAATTAAAAAAATACTATATTCATTTTTATTTTTTAGGAAATACGTAGTATCAATAATCATAAATTGTTTGCAATGAACAAAAATGCAATATTTCTAATTGTGGACTCGTTGGTATAGTGTTTAGCGATCCTGACTGCTGAGTCATAGTACTCTCAACGTATTCGCGTGGGTTGAGATCTCGGCAGATATCCATGCCCAGGATATCGAGCCTACCTTGTAACGGCATTTGAGTATTCTGGAAAGTGGGAAGGGGAAGGAATGGAGACTTTTTAGCAGAGAACGGGCACACTTGTGTTTTTTTGGCGTTAAACTCGACCAGATTCTCACAGCCCCATTGAGAAATGCCGCCCAGAACATGGTCGAGCTGAACGACTGTTATATCAATAAATACAATATCTGCTAGCTTGGCTATAGGGTGTCCAAAATATCGCCCATGAACTGTGCTGTCGTCTGCATAGCAATGAATGTTGCCAAGGGCTAACATGTCATTGATATGCAGAAGAAATAGTGTGGGCGATAGGACGGAGCCCTGCGGTACTCCGGCGTTAATCGATTGAAAATCAGAGGCCACACCGTCGCAAAGGACTCTGATGCAGAAAAGCGGCAGCCCAGTTTTAGAGTTTGGGGGCAAACCGAAAACCGGTAGCTTGGAGAGAAGCGAGCGGTGAAGTGAAGAAACAACTGAAATGAAGTGAAGAAGCGAAACTATTTAAAATTGTACCTACCGATGGTAAGAAACACGCGTCACGCCTACTAGTCATTTCTAATTTTTTTTTTGGTTCTGTGCCTACAAATGACATCTTGGGCGGTATACTTTGGGGACCTTGTGTCAACTGCGGTGAAGTTCACACAAACATTTGGTTCGACACAGGGATCGAACCCGAGGCCTATAGTACAGCAGTCGAATTGACTCAATTTGACTTCGTCTGTATTGAGTTTTTTTTATTTGGAATAGGCTGGCAAACGAGCAGACGTATCGCCTGATGGTAAGCGATTACCGCCGCCCATGGACACCTGCAACACCAGAGGCGTTACAAGTGTGTTGCCGGCCTTTGGGGAAAGCGGGGGATAGGGGGAGGGGGGTAGAAGTATGGGCCTCCGGTACCCTCACTCACACGGTGAAACACAGCGCAAGCACTATTTCACACCAGTTTTCTGTGAGGCCGTGGTATCACTCCGGTCGAGCCGGCCCATTCATGCCGAAGCATGGCCCTCCCACGGTAAATGTCTAGTGTTGTAGCTTGTAGGTTATAACACTCAACGCAGCCGCAGTAGAAGTACCATCATAATTGCTGTCCACTGTTGGACATAGGCCTCTACAGAACTATATGAATAAAAAAAAAACTATAACATACTTTATCTACACAAGTACGAACAACAGCTGTACAAAGTTTCCACTCAACCGGAAGATCACGAACGCATAAAAGATAAACCAACTAACCTCAATACATAAATAGCGCTGTAAAATACTATCCGGAATAATGAAATATTAGTTCACTTCTTTATATTTTTTTACATTTATACTAATGTAATATTATAAAGAGGCACCAATATCGAAAATTCTTTTATCAATAGAAAGCCACATTATCTATGATTGTCAGGCAAAAGCTAATATTTAAAAAACACTCTCTCACAACTTGTGGATTCGTTTTCATTTGGCAGAAAGTGCACTGTCAAATTAATTAGTGAAAATGAATCGGGAATAATTGGGTAGTCATCGCATTTAGCGATTTCATAATCGATAACGATTTATTAAAGAAAATTCGGTATTACTCACGTGCGTATATCAGGAAACCCCAACTAGTTTCGGACACGGTGGTAAATGTTCCCCTTTATTGAGGGGCGAATCGAGTCCCTTGGCGTTCGACTTAAAAAATACGAATACCACTCACAAATTATATTTGCCAATGGTTAATTATTCTGCACGATATAGTCGAGTGTCTGCCTGAAAAAAAAAGCATTCATTTAGGCAGACGAGTGAGGGAGCGATCGTATGCAAATGAATGGACATGGGAGGGATGACCGGTTAATATTTTATGATATTGATTTCTATGCAAAGGACATGCATCAATGTTCCTGTTTGTTCTAGATTTTCAGTTCAGTGTTGGTTGACGACAGCCGTGATGTAATGCGTGTTAGTGGCTTGGAAGATAATTGTCAAACATACATAATAATTTTATTCGATGATGTATAAGGCAATGCAATAAAAACTGGGGCTTGCCCTACTTCAAACTGTAATGCAAGCGAGCCAGCATTGACTAATCACGGATATTAAAATAATTTAATTTTGAAATAAACACCAGACTCGAAAATAATTACATACATATTTATTATGACTATTTCGCTTTAATTTAATTTAATTGTGTATGTATCTCACGCCATTAAACAATTGAATCAGGCCACCACCAGCATGTACATCATACTAATATTTTAAATATGAATGTAAGTTTGTTTGTTACGCTTTCACGCGAAAACTACTAAACCGATCATCATGAAACTTTGTACACATAATCTTGGAGGTATTAGAAGTAACATAGGATACTTTAAATTAAAGGCGAGCGAAGCCGCGGGTAAAAGCTAGTAAGTAATATTTGCACTTATGTAATTTTAATGGTTTCCAAGCAAATCTGGAACACTCTAAGTTGACAGAAAGTAATCCAATTTTATCCTCGAATTGAATTATTCATCCGAAGATAAATGCTGGATATAGAAAATTTCACGTTGAGAAAAACTTTTCACATTTGCTTAAATTATTTAAGGTATAAAAACGATTCACTGGGAAATATAATGTAAAAAACTTGTTACTAAATAATTCAACAAATTTCTAGATTTGCGTTAAATAATAATGTTTTATACAGATCAACGTAGTTCTTTTAAAATGTTTATAGGACTAAAGTAATAAGTAGGTACCAAGCTGATTTCAGCACCGGCTCGACCGCGACGGCACTAGCCTCGCACAGGAAATCAACGTAAAATGACAGCGTTCGTGCTGTTGTGTCTCGTTGGTGAGTGCGAGACCGGAGGCCATATATGCATTGATGCACAAGCATCTCAATAGGGCGCGTCAAAATGTGGATCACCATGCTGCATTTTTGCATTGTCTGTATTCGCAATGAGTATGGTGACCACCACTCTTGGAATCTGCTTATGCTTTCCATCAGGTAGAGTAGAGTCTTGAGAGGGCCATAAATTAAAAGAAAAACAATAATATCATCATTTACAATTTTTTTGCTAATCAGTATGTTTATGTCCCGGCTGTCTATTGATTTAAAAACTTTATTGTTAGACGTAATGCGAAGAGTCACTTTAACATTTTTCCCTCCAGTTTGATGTGTAATAAAATATGTTACAAAATGAAATGTGACCTAAATTATTTGCAACCTTACATATTCAAGCTTTCCCTTGCCGTTATAGAGCTGCTTCTACATTCCCTACCCCTACTAATATTTGTATGTCTCCAAAAATTGTTATTTTATAAAAGTCTTTAAATGTTTATTAAGTTTTAATGAAGTAAATTATTATAAATAGCCACTGATTATTCAAATTAGGTAACAACCACACCAAATATAGAATCAAGTTGTAAACACAGTTTCCGTGTACCAAATGGGCCGTTTTTGTTGAATGTCAATCGTCATATAGCCTTGCCAACAGTCTTTCCAACTACGAATTGTAACGGTGAAAGGCATTTCATGGTGGGGATCGGCTGGCTGCGCAGACGCCCGTTCAGTCCGACGCGAACACTTGACAAGGCCGTAGACTCGTTGCCTTTGCCTGGAACAAACCTCGAAACGAAGTGCTTATACATTTTCTCTCGCGCCAACTTTTGAATTAGAATCTCAGTGTATGTGTATGTGACGTCATGAAATAGTGATGTTCCTTCAAAGAGACTTCAATATGTTTTTGTGTGTTTGCATTGTTATTTGGAGCGCTCTTTCGCCAGCTCTGGCTCAAGGTGAGTGAACAATGCATTTGCTTTATTAAGGCGAAAAATTGCATACTGACAAGACAGTGTATATTCATTGCAATAATCACGTCAAGCTTTTGCGAAACCTGCATATTTAACTTTAAAGTTCAATTCATGTAAGTTAGCGCCAATCTCTGCATACATTAGAGTTTTACAAGTTATTGACATCAAGGTCTAATATTTGGCAGTATTGGTCACGGATTGCGACGAGTGCCCTGTAGTTATGAGTCAGTGGACAAAGCAAGACAAATAAAAATCCATACGACACGCATGTGCATTAGTGTTGTAATATTTTGTCTACATGTTACAGCACTACTTTTCTATCGCTATTGTGTGTCAAGTGTATTTGGGGTTACAAAAACATAATTCATAGACGTAACTAATTACAATATTTTGTAACTTGCCTTTACACCGATTATGCGTATTTTTACTTAATTACAACCATTCATGACTGATAGAGTTTTAAACATGTTATAACAAACATATACTTAATTACAAATTAAAGTAATTGCAAACTTAACCTGAATTTCTGAAACTCATACTCAATTTAATTATTTTTTTAACTTACTACTTAATGATTACAAAGTATTTTTTTACTGCAATTAGTGTACAATAACGATTACCCAAATACAACATTTTTATAGCATTTATATTCTAATAGTGAAATGAAATAAAATTAGAATTTCCCCATTCTCGTGAGTGAATGTAGGTATTTTTATTTGATATTTAAGTACTTCCCTTCTAAAATTTATTCTCTGAACTCAAACGTAGCAACTTAAATTTTTCACACTCTCTGAACTACCCTAAGGTTCATTGGTTAAGAACGCCTATGGCATTAAGTTCCATACTTTCCTTTGTAAAAGTATCTTTTTCCTCTTTTTGTTCCTGTAACTGGATCACTCTGTTATGGTTTAGTGTACTGAATAGCTTAAAAATAGCCAAATTCATTTGTTTCACCTCAGAAATTATCTATTCTGTTACGTCTTCTAATGCCGATCGTTACACTTTAAAAAGTCATAAAATATTCGTTATGTTAAGTGGATGTGCATATAACACTTTTAATTAACTTAATTAATTTACTTTTTTATAACATTTATTTCGTTGATCATTAATAAAATAAATGCTGTGAGAAGTCTCAAAAGATTCTGACCTAAACGTTGTTAGTTACGTAAGATCAGTAACGCAAATTTTGCCCGAAATCACACGATTATATACTAACAATTAAATATAGTTTACCCACAATAAAGGTATGATTACAAAATCGCGGCCGAGATGACGTAAACTGAATAAGGTAAAGCTAATTAGTCGCTAGTCTATTGTCCTCTACTTATTGTCATAAATTGTCTCGAATTACGTGGAAACGCCTTTAAGCGTTACTGACACTTTAATTTCTGCACAAGAGTATTTTTATACACACCATATAACATTTCATATAATGCGATATAAAAATTCTCACATACATTACATGGCGTTTTCTAGACTTAAGCTTATACTGTGAGATCTAGAACACGGAATAATAGATATGTATGTGAGTTAAAATCAGACTACCTGATTTAAACTCACATACATATTTGAGTGAGTCTGAGTGGACTGCTCTAATACCTTCTGACATGGTATATACCAATAATTTACACATTTGAATTGAGCGGAAATCGAACACGCGATTACTGATTGTGCCGCATCAGTTAATTGACAAATTATGATATCGGCAGATCAGCAGGTAGTGATTCTTACTATAGGTATACGTTATGTTCATATCATCATCATCTCTTTAAAAGTCCACTGCCAAACATATATATCTCCTTCTAAAGGAGGTTTTGATTAACCATATATTATAACGACTGCCTCGGTGGCGCAGTGGTAGCGTATGCGACTGGTGTGCTTGAGGTCTCGGGTTCGATTCTCAGGTCGGACCACTTTTCTATGATCTGCAAATATTTGTACGGAGTTTGGTTGTTTTCTATTTATAATATGTATTTATTTACAAAAAAATACAAAATATGTATTTATATCAGTTGACTATAACACAAGCTCTGCTTAGCTTTGGACTTGAAGGCGTTGTGCTTGAGGTCTCGGGTTCGATTCTCAGGTCAGACCATGTTTCTATGATCTGCAAATATTTGTTTCGGAGTTTGGGTGTTTTCTATTTATAATATGTATTTATTTACAAAAACATACTAAATATGTATTTATATCAGTTGACTAGTACACATAACACAAGCTCTGCTTAGCTTGAGACTTGAGGGCGTTGTGTGTTGAAGTCCGAAAAAAATTACCATGCTCGCCAGAAGGATTGGTATAGGGTTTTTTATCAGCATCGCTGTTGTCCTGCTTAGTTTTTTGCCTTAGTTGGCTCGTACAATACCCACGGGGTGAATAAAATACTTTTATCGTCTATGCAATTTTGAGTAACTTTCACACTCAATTAGTATGCAAATAGATTACGCTCTGTTATGTAAAATAATAGACCCTTTTACCTTCGATGGCGCTATAATTAACGAGTGCATGTCTGTGGTTATGGCGAATCTAATTTTAGTGTAGCAGGTATAATATTAATAACGAGTAAGCCTTATAGCAGTCGAATATCTATTGTCATGCACAGCATGTACTACTGTGTGTTTGCATAAAACCACTGGTTGCAGGAAAGCGAGAGGAAAGAGCCTACGTTATTAATAACAACCTGGTAATATTACACATCACTTACTAAATTTAAAATGATCGCAGCGAGAATCAAGATATACTAAAACTTGAGAATATTTCCTAAAGTAACCATAAATTAAATAAGCAGCTTTAATTCACTAAAAACAAAAGATAATCAAATAGAACTCCTTAAAAAATTACCTTTGCGCTCATTTTGACTAACATCGAGTTGTTTACATCAGCGCTATGAAGCTGAAAGTGAATTTGTTTCTCTGTTTTTTTAAACCGGTTACTAGCATTAAATTTTACAGTCTTCATACTTACGTTTTTTTGTCCGGATCGAAAAATCGACTGTGAACAGACAATATCTGAAGTGATCAATCTATCTAGGTATAGTAGCCGAAGATCCTTTAAATTATTTTATTTATTTATTTATTTATCTTTATTGTATACACAAATTAAATTACTAAAAATTAGTATTACTTATGCCCGAATACAAAGTTTTCTAATGTTAGTTTTGATCAATGGAATTATTGCACACCTTGTCCTGGACATACTAATATGACCCACGTACATAATATAAAATAACTATTTTTAATGTTGTTATTAAAAGTCGTGTTGCACTGTGATACACTGTGTTGCAAGTGTGTGAGTCAAGATGTAAAAAATAGTCACTTTCTAAATAAATGCAAAATTTAATTTAAAACAAAGGAATTTGAAATTCAAAATGCATGTAGCTGCAATTTCAACGTGAAAATATGTGTAGAGTTATGACATATGCAAGTTTAGGATAAATAGTTTATTTTTTAAATATAGTGAATAGTAAAAAAAATATCTTAGATAGGAATCAGGAATATATTCTATAGCGATGTGCAGTCCACTTGCTCCTTATAATATAGCTGACCCGGCGAGCTTCATACCGCCATATTTACATTTCTGACTCAGCTTCCCACAGGCAGTGGAAAAAAAAATCTTATCCCGTTATCTTTATTTTTTCTTGAACACAAACCTTGTCCTAATAATAACGAATATATATATTAAAAAAATATCCAATTTAGTGCAAGTTATCGGAAGTTATACGTACTTACATTACGGGCATTCATTTATATATATAGATAGATAGATAATTGCTTGACATAAAATGTCACAGATTAAGTAGAGTGAGAAATGTTGTGAGGACTATGCATGTACGCCATTAAAACGTGTATTTTAATTTTTCTATGGCTGATTGATTTTCGTTTATATTTTAATTTTGTATTTTACCCTGACGAGTAAACAAATTGTCTTTCTATAATACAACATAACAAATAAAAGTTTAAAATTTAGCAGCCACTGGAACTTAAACTTAAGTGACTTAACCAAATTGCATGTGTTTGAAAGATGTTTGTCTCAATTGCAAAAGGTCGACAAAAAAAACTGCTAGACTGCTCTAAAAAAATTGTTTTTACGTGACCAATAGTTAAGAGAACTTTACGGCTGGTTAGATATTGAACTACCGTAGTAGAAATATTAGTATTTAGGAATTCGACTAAACAAATACCGCTTTATTAGAAATTAATATATCAGAGTTTTTTTAATTCGATTGGAGATAACTGTTTCGCGCCGATAGTGCTTTCGTATGGCCCGGCCTGACGTTATTATAAATAACGACACCAATACAGTTATGTACTTAGCAAAATACTCTCTACTCGCTTGTACATCGGTGTAGTCAGGGTAACCTCTAACAGCTCTGGTGGATAGGATCTGCAAGCTTCACTTCGCAAATTAACCCTATCACATTACACCCCGAAGAGACCCAAGAAAACCTCTTAAGACTGAAATCGACGATGTCTTCTAGACTCATGCTCAGAAGTCCCACATGGCTGTTCAATAGTCACTTTCTAGAGCACCATAGTCTCGCAGAAAGTAGTTAATGTTCCCGATTCTTCTGTGACCTCGCCTTACAGAACGGAAGATTCAGTTCTGTGTCTTAAAGAGTAAGAGGTTCGTAGAAGGTATCTAATAGCAATGAATTGTTCTACTTTTAGTCTTTTTAACCGTTCTATCTTGCTTATTAATGAGAACCATATAACTGGCTGTGCATTGCATTACCTTTGCTGCATACTTCTTGTCAATCTTGAAAGCTCTTTGATGCTAAATTGTCAACATCACTAGCGATCGTCAACAATACAAGTTTTAGGCCTTTACCCAAAACTTTACTAATACTTCATTTACTTATTAAATTCTTATCACTATACTATCATCATTTCATAACTATCTTGTCACAAATAAAAAAAAAGAAAACGCTATACTATACTGTACTATAGCGTTGTCTTTTTTATTATTTGATATATCAGAGGTAGTATGCCTAGAGCTAGTATGCCCATTGTATAATTTTATACCCCAAACCCTCCCCCATTCACCTCCCCATCCCCCAAAGGCTGGCAACGCACTTGTGACGCCTCTGGTGTAGCGGGTGTCCATGGGCGGCGGTAATCGCTTACCATCAGGCGATACGTCTGCTCGTTTGTCGTGCCTATTTCATAAAAAAAAGACAAAATTTAACAGCATCGTAAATAAGTAGATAGCTATAGCTCGTGTTTATTTATTAGTAATATTTTCACCAGATCTTGGCCTGTGGCTAATGCACAGGCAAGAACCAAATTTACAAACGGAATTCAGCTTTAAATAACAATTCGAGGTTTCGACATTCGGGACAATATGTGACTCAGCAGTATTTAGAGAACCGACTCCTTAAACCGCAACGCCATTAGACAAGATCAATGAAATCCCTATAATACTAAACTAACGAAAGGGCTCAAGTCAGATATAAACAAGTACATATCTTTAACAAACAGTGGTGGCTTAAACGACCAATTATTTTGTGTTTATGTAAACTAACTATTAGTATTAACGTTTACAATACTTAAAATATTATAACTAAACAAACAGGATAAAAGTTGGTTCTCAGTGCGTAAAGTTGCGCGAACACCTGTTGTCCTCGAAATCCCCTTACCAAACTTTCATTACGCTTGAACGCTCAAGGCCAGCATGTGACGGCTGCCATGTCTACATACAAACACTGTTACACTACATGCAATGATTGGTTAGCCTACACAATAAAGTTATTTGAAAGGGCATTTCTTTTAGAAAGAAAAAAAAACAGGAAACATTTGGTTGGTAAACGTTAGGGAAACTAGGCACTATTCCAATAATACCAGACCAGAGCTATTCGTCCAAAAATGAGAAGTCAATTCTATCGGTATGTAGATAAATTTGATTTAAATAAGTATGAAATTGATTCGTGGGATGTTTCACAATGTTTTGTTTGGTCATTACATTATTGGAAAAACGTTTAATAGTCAATATTTTTTTGAGTATCGATATGTACCTATCGATAAACTTAAAACTGGGATTGTTTTCATTTTCTGTCGTCTATGTCGAATAAGTTTAATTAAAAAGTTAAAATTAAAAAAGAGAATGCCCTTTTTCGTCCTCATTTTGTTTAATGAATAAAAACAATAAAAATTGCTTTATATAATTTATTTGGATCTGATCTTAAACTGACTTACTGGTAAATATTTATATTATTTAATTACTTAACGGTCTATCATTTGTAAATGCGAACGAATTCCTAACGTCCATCGTTTACAAGATAAGTACAGTCAATAAAAATAAATTAAAAATTTTATTCTAATAATACCAACAGATCTTGAAGATAAATTTTGTTGATATTTTTTAAATATAAGGTGGAAATTCTACTACTCGTATTTACTTTTCACATATCTGAACAACGAAACCATGTATTAGTCAGCGAACATGTGTACCTTCATATCTCTTCCATGTTTGAAACAAGTGATCCGTCTGTTCGTTAGCTGAATATTACACAAAAAAGGTTTCGTGGGACATCAGATAGGAACGAAGTTCCTTATTATAAAATTTCAAAATACATACAACTTACCTACAGATGACGCTATACTAAAATTTTCCTTCACACTTTTTAAAAAGCACAAAATTGTCTTAACTCCTATACTTTATTTAAAATGGTTTATAAAAATATATAATAAAAATAAATAAATATTTTGGACATCTAACACACAACGCCATCCAGTCCCAAGCTAAGCACAGCTTGTTTTATGGGTACTAGACAACTGATATAAACACAATATATTATGTAATAAGCAAATTATTAATACAATATACATTTTCACATAGAAAACATCCAAACTCCGAAAAAACAAATATTTGCAGATCATACAATCATTTGATCCAACCCGGGACTCGAACCCGAGACCTCAAGTACATCATTCGCATACGCTGCCATTGTGACACCGTGGCAGTAATCTTACGTTACGGACGCTTTTTGTCTGCTATGTTACCCCTCCGCAACTTGGAACTTCGTTCCAAAAAAAACAAATTATTGTATTATTTTGAAATCTTTATAAATGCACTGCATATACTACGTTTATACCTCTTATCTGTTGTCTGTTCAATCTAGTTATGATCTACTAATTAGTCAATGGATTTAAATTTGATTAAACAAGTGTTACGATTAATGTGAACATAGGTGCTTCGTCAAATATTTATACCTATACACGTTAATAGAAACATATGTACCCATCTGTATTTCCTATAAAACCAAAAGGAAATATGACATTCCGTTCGGAAACAGTATCTTCGCTACCTGTGTGATAAGTAGAAATTTAAAACGAAATTTAATTAACTATCGAGCTCGCTTTTTTATTTTATCTGTATGTAACTATGTTCTTCACTTCACTTCTAATATTAAAACCATTTCAATTACCACTTATCTCCTATAGAAATGGTCAGATAAATTCGTTAATTCATCTGAATTTCTCCCACAAAATGATATTAATAATTAACTGAATAAAGTAAAACGTTCATTTCAAACTTAGTAGATGCATAAATAAAACTATCAATTAAGCCAGAGTGATCGTGAAAGCTCTTAAATAATTTCCTCGTCCATTTTAGAAATTACAATAATGGTTGGATGACATTTCTACCACAAATAAGCACCATGGAAACTGTACCCGTTATAAGATGCCTTAGTTGGCTTTAACACCCACTGCTCGGTGACGATACCGTTCTTGATTAGGATGACGTTTACCTTAAACAAGTGTCATAAAATGTTTTAGGATAGATTCACAAGCTATGATAGTTTAACTGGAGAGAGTAATTGACTTGACAGGTGTCACTTGATCACAGAACACATTTACTCAGAGAGAAGAATGTCAACTCCATACAAAATAAATGAGGTAATTTTTCCTTAGCGTCCAGAGCCATCTATTAGCGGCCCCCGCGAAACTGTTGGTAGCATGGGCAATTCAAAATATGTTTTCTTTTTACTTGATATTATTGGGGTTCAAAATTAGAAGTACTGCACTTTTCGATTAATTCTTTAAAGTTAATGTCAATGCAGATTAGTTATCCGAAAGAAATCTGATTATTAATAAAATCAGAGAACCACATATTTGAAAAAAAAAATAATCGAAAAACACAGTTTAGAGAGTTCAATAAAATCTGTAACTATTTTAAAACGTTTATTACAATTACAAATCTTGCTTTATGAACGTACATGTACATGATTACTTTACATTTATAACAGGTTTTCAAGTATTTAACAAAAGATTTCATTAATTTCCTTAAAAGAATCACTTTCTCACTCAGCTTTCTGATTATTATTTACCTAACACTTGATTTCACCAAAACTTTACTACAACGAAGGAACAGAGTATATGACTCAAGATTGAACGTCTTTATAGTAGGATTAATCGAAATTAGTTTACTATTGTTAAAATTAAACCGAAATTACAAGTACAATTAACCTATACGGAAGCACAGGCAGCCATTTTTTATTTTATATTTTGTAATGTTGTCAGTAAATGACACGAAATTATTGGTAAATATTTGAATTTTGTTTTTTTTTTTATTTACTACGACTTAGACACTTTGCGATGTTGTTTAATTACAAAAAAAATAATTCGTAGTTATCTTCAAGGTTTTAACGGAGCGTTAGTATTAAAAAAAAAACTACTTTTCAAACATATTTTCAGTGGTATCATTGTAGCAAAACCTATATCGCTGTCCTTGTTTTTCCTTTATCGTTATCTCCGTCGTGTAATGAAACCTTCCTAAAAACAGCTTCTAGTTGACAGTTGACTGGGACTGCACTTGATTCTACGGTATTTTTAAGCGTTTGTCAAAGTTGTTGGTGGTAAGGCGCGACGACTAAAATAGCCGGTTTGGTAGGTTGACACGTAGGTACTTTGAGATTTGCAAATGTTGGATCTGAGTGTGGCTGTACTTTGTGTCTGTAGTTTAATGTTTATAACATGCATACAGAAAGATACATGCATACATCTTTTAGATGAATCGTTAACTTATAAGTAAAGTAAAGTAGTATTATTATTAAAGGTTATTACTTATTTGTCGCCAAATGAATACTCAATATTCGCAGAAAACAATTTTAGGAAAATCTGTAGCAGAAAATTATTGCCACTAGTTAAACAAGTTTTCTCCGTAGATTATATACAATAAGTACATACTGAATAATAATACACTGAATACACTGAAATACCCACAATCGCATTAGAAGCGACCTCATTCAGAATTCTACGAAGCAATAAAGCTATCGTAAAAACAACGAAATTCATGAAACCGATACCTACATACGCAAAGTCACTTATGCAATCCACTTACAATTAAATAGCAGTGAGCGCACACTAACTATGTTAGGAGTTGAGCGACAACCAACCTGAAAATTTACCGACAACATACTGTATCGAAGATTGGACACGTGTACACCTCAGACTTCTGAAGGTGACTTAAACATAAATTAAGACAATCATTATAAGGTAGGTACGATAGCGCCAGTTTTTGTTTTGGTACTCGAAGATAACCTCAAATTCCACTAGTCAAAATCAAAAGTAGACTAACTACAATCGAGAATTGAGTTACTATCACGGTTTAGATCGACGTAAAATGTGTCTTTTGACATACCTTACAAATGTCACCGTAAGATTCTAAAAACCGTTACATTATAATCCACCTAGCGAGATTTAAACTGTCGAAAGATTGTCAACTGTGACATTTTTCGTTAGATTATAATGTATCAAGGTAAAAGAGTAAAACCGTTAATTTATAATATAATCCGTGGCGCATCAAATTATCAACTGTCCTGATTGGTCAGTCTTACAATAGGCCGTTCTATGGCCATAGAGTTAGGGCAGGTTACATTTTTTTTGAATAATCACATATTCACTTTACTGCCCCAATAATTTTGTAACTAATTCTAAAGCTGTGAGGTATTTTCAACATGAAATCAATTTACAATCCTAAAAATACTTTTTATTCGGCAACAAACGAATTAACAAACAAATATGCGCGGGACATAATGCTGTCCAATCAATCAGCGCGCGTGATGCGATCCGTCACATTTATTTATTCTTTATCATCATTACTTCTATAGATTATAATTTAACTATAAATAATACGTTAAATTCTAAGCAGTATGTTACAGTTAACAATATTTTGTCAGTTTACAATCTCGCGAGATAGATTACAATCTAATGGGTTTGACAATCCCACGGTAACATATTCATAGAATGGGACACGTAAACAAACAGAATTGAGGTAAGTAGTTGGGCGTCCCAACTCTACCAATATCAGTGTCACTGCTTACCTGTTCGAATTGTTTTATGAAAGTTGTAAACATACTGTTGAAACATTACAATAAATATTACCAACCATAACCTATTTATGAGAAAGTATCAAATTTATGTATAGTCAAATGACAAATGTATAGTTTTCGCTGCAATAACTTCCAAAAGTTATTTACCAAAGAACTTGTAGACATTACGAATAATTTTGTTACTGTAGTTTGTTCCTGAAACGTTGAATTTCCCCGTCTATAGGCAGTAATTTCCGCTCCCATTGCATCAGGCCGATTGAGGAAGTACTACAAGCCTAGATTTAGCGGTTATACAGCACAGTTTGTTCTATTATTTGGTTCGCAATGAATAATTGACAACAATTGTTCATTGGCCCTTGGTACAGAACGAAAATTTTTCAATTTACGAGAAAAAGCACATTGACAAAATTAGGTCAAAGTCGGTAAGAAATCATAAAGTATATCTATGATAGGATCAACATTAAATTTGATGGTTCTAGGAATATCCTTAGTGTAAAATAGATCTAAATCTGAGTCATGGGATCAACGTCGGTATGACGTAAAGTGTAACACGGTTTCTCTGTTTTATGTCTTAGGTATATATTTTTTCACTATTATGAAAAATGTATATTCCTTTATTTTATTCCTATATTAAATTTCTTATATGAAAATAATATATATAATATTAAATTAAAACTACTAAAAATAAATTGAAAGACTAAAGCTCAAAAGAACCTATTGATACAATGTTTCGAAAGAATGGCCACTAGATCTATAGCTAACAGTTGTCTAATCGAAACCCTATCCACTTCCTCCGAAATACTTATGTAAATTCCCCACCCATTCTAGACTAGGGATGTTTTAGTTTATAATTTCGGATCTTTATGTGAAAACAAAACACATTATTTCGGATAATCTGATTGTTTGTGAATGATTGGTTAACCTTTGTTTACAACTTACATTTGATGTTATAATCATAGAAATAAAACGATGGGCTTTTTAAGCCTATTGAAATGTTAACTATATGGCATACCTGGCACCTGTGATACAATGCTCGCATTAGTACAGGTGTCATCGACATATATAAACTCGATTACACTAACCTAAGATGTGAAATTATAAATTTGTAAATGTTTGTAAACAAATTTTTAGCTAAATAAATATATTATTATTATTATTATTATTATTTTGGTGATTTATTTTTTCTCAGCTTTCGCTGGTAGTATGTAAGTGGCATTTACGGACTAAGTCAAGTAAATGTCACGGTTTTATGTACAAGTGAATTAAGTGTGTAAGTCTATTGCATTGTGTGTCTGCTCGTCTATTTGCAGAAACTTTCTGACGATTCTGCAGGTGTTCAGTATAGCAGCTTTTTGTAGGAGTATATAGGTATTGGGTTTCAGATCAAGGAGTTTCAGGCTGTGGTGTATGTGTTTCGGGATAATACCAGTGGTGGACAATACTATAGGGACAATGTATACTTTTTGTTGTTTCCAGATCCTTAAAACTTCATCCTTAAGGTCTGTGTACTTATGTACTTTTTCTGCTATTGTTTTTTGTATGTTGTGAGTGTTTGGAACAGCTATATCAATCAGGTAAGTAGTTTTATTTATTTTGTCTTGTACGGTTATATCAGGGCGGTTGTAGTGTATGGTCCTATCGGTCAGTATTGCACGGTCATAGTAAATTTTGTGAGTATTGCTTTCTAAAACTGCTTTAGGTGTATATTGGTAGTATGGCGTATGTGTATCTGGAATGAGTTTGTGTTTGACAGCTAGTCTTTGGTGTATGATGTTTGCAATTTGGTTGTGTCTATGAGTGTAGTCGGTTTGTGCAAGGTTGGGGCATGCTCCAGTGATATGTTGAATAGTTTCTGATTGATTATGACATTTTCTACATCTATCGTCTGTTACTGTAGGGTCTCTGATAATATGCTTTCTATGGTTCTTTGTATTTATAATTTGGTCTTGGATTGCTATGATGAAGCCTTCAGTTTCTGGAAATAGGGATCCAAGAGTAAGCCATTTGTTTGATGCTGTTTTGTCTATATGTGGTTGTTCAAGATCATGTGGATGTCGACCATGGAGTGCTTTCTTTTTCCATTGTTCTATTTTACAAGTTTGGGAGTTAGTTTCTACGTTATCTATTTCGATCTCTTGGGTTAGGTTTAGTGGTGTGTGGTTCAGATCATTACTAACTATTACTTTATGGATTTCACTATTGTTAGCTTTTTCAAAGAAAAATGATTTTAATTTTGATATTTGCGTCGTCCATAAGGTAGATATGTCGATAAGGCCCCTTCCGCCTTCCTGTCTTTTGATTGTGATTCTTTCTATTGCAGATTTTGGATGTAGACAGTTGTGTTTGGTGAGAGTGGTTCTTGTTGTTATTTGTATGTTTTGAATGTCTGTTTTAGTCCATTTTATGATACCAAAAGAATAGGTCAGTATGGGTATAGCGTAAGTGTTTATTGCTTTTACTAAGTTTTTGCTAGCTAAATTACTTTTACTTAAAATATTTACCCTATGCTTATACTCATCTTTTAAGGCCATTTTTAATTTACTATGGTCTATTCCTTTTGATTGCTGGTATCCTAAATATTTATATAACTCATTTGGTTCCATGGCTGTAATTGTTTCATCATGAGATACTGCGTAATCGCCTGGCTGGATTTTTCCTTTTATTATGTGAATTGTTTTGCATTTATCTAATCCAAATTGCATGCTGATATCTTTACTAAATTTCGTTGTAGCGTCTATGAGAGCTTTCATTTCTTTTGCTGTTTTTGAGTAAAGCTTTATGTCATCCATGTAAATTAAGTGTGATATACTAGTTTCAGTGCTATTATTCTTTAATCGATATCCAGCCTTGCAACTCTGCAGTATCTGTGATATAGGGTTTAGGGCGAGACAAAACCATAGAGGACTTAGGGAGTCACCTTGATATATGCCTTTTTTTATTGCTATTTCTCTGCTAGTAATATTGTTTAGATGAAGTGTGGTTTTCCATAGTGGCATTATGTTTTTTAAGAACTCTATTAGGACAGGACTGATCTTGTATATTTTCAAAATGTGTAATAACCAGGAGTGTGGAATGCTATCAAATGCTTTTTTGTAATCTATATATGTACAGTGTAAATTTCTTTTATTTGTAGTTGCGTGTTTATGAATAAGAGAATCAATAATAAGCTGCTCCTTACATCCCATATGGCCTCTTCTGCACCCTTTTTGTTCTTCGGCAAGTATATTGTGCTGTTCTATATGAGTGGTGAGTTTTTGTGTTATAGCTGATGTGAGAATTTTGTATATAGTCGGTAAGCAAGTTATGGGTCTGTATTGTGATGGTTGTGGTGTGTATTGGCCTTTAGGAAGCATGTATGTTATACCCTTAGCTATAAATGGTGGTGTGTTTTGTTGTCCGTGAATAATGCTAGTTAAATTTTTAGCTATGATTTTATGGAGGGTAGTAAATTTTTTGTACCAGTAATTGTGTATCTTATCTATACCTGGTGATTTCCAGTTATGTAGTCTGCTTGTGACATATTTTATATCCGATTCTGATATCTCTTTAAATTCCATTTCATCTAAGTCTGCCCATTTTCTTTCTTCTTCGGCTATCCATTGTGTTTCCCCGTTATGATGTATTTCTGTCTCCCAGATACCTGCCCAAAATTCTTCTAAGTCGTGTACTGCTGGGGTTTCTATAATATTGTTTGTTGGCTTTTCTTTATTTTTATTTAAATTTCTATAGAATGTTTTCTCATTGGTATGGAAGAGTTTATTATCGTTTTTTCTTTGAAGTGCTTTTTTATATCTGGCTAGTCTATGTGATTTTAATGCTAATTTCTGCTTTAATGTGTCTAGAACGTCTTCGGGTCTTTTATTATTATTTTCATGACTGCTGTGTATTCTATTGTTAGATATTATTTTATTTGCTGTATCGACTACCTTTTTTGACCTGTTATTATTCAAAAATTGTGTTAGTCTACCTATATTAGATCTAAGTTGCGTTATATCTCTCTCTAGTCTATCTTGCCAGGCTGGTTTTTTATAAATGTGTTGGGATCTGGCTAGTGGTTCTGTGTTATATCTAAGTTCTCGTGAAATTACTAGGGCACTACAATATATGAGTGTATGAATGTCGGTTAGTTGTGACTCATCAGAGAAGAACTCATGCAGTAAGGTATTGTTAAAAAATTGGGTTAATTTGGAAAGATACAAACTATATTTAAGTTTAGGGAGTCGTGGCCTGAGTGTAGGGTCTAAGCCTGAAAATTCAATTATCGCTGTCTGTAAGTGTTCTTTCAGTTTCTTTTCTGACGGATCTAGGAGGTTTCAGTTTGTGTTGATATATTAGTACTAAGTGGTGTTTGTGTGTTGTATATGCTATTATTATTATTATTATTATATCCAAATCACACGATACACAAAAACAATATGAATGCCACGCTCTACCACAAAGATATTATGATGATGTATAAGATGATTTGTACATCGGATATTCTACTGAATATCCGACAGTTTCGGTAACAGAAATCTGCATCATCCCTTTTATTAACAACTAACCCCGTTGTTACTACTACACTAGCACGTTGGTTAGTGAGTAATATTATATGAATGCGAACGTCGACATCATGAACATAATATTTAAACTAAAGAAGGTACTTGCCTTAATGCTTTTGAGACGTACAACTATTTTGTAAGGAAAACATGTGATATTATAATTGATATATAACGATAGATATGATTAATACTTTTAAGATATCTTATCTTTCATCAATGTTTGACGGATTAAGAATACGAAGTATCATCACCCCTTCTTTCTTCGTTTCTTCCCTCCTGTGCTGAGCACTCAAAACCTGTAACTCACTACCAGCGCACGTGTTTCCCACCCATTATGACCCCAGGTCCTTCAAACTTCAAAAGTCATCTCACTAGGCCGGCTGCATTGTCCGCGTCGCATTAAGGATGGTGACCACCATTCTCGGATTTACTCATACTTTCCATAAGGCCGAGTAGAGCCATTTTGGCAACTAAAACATAAAAAAAAAGTACGCTAGTCAATATCACTGCAAAACGAAGGAAATCTTAACACTAACCCTTTTTTTTTTTTTTTTTTTTTTTTTTTTTTTTTTTTTTTTTTTTTTTTTTTTAACGTGTGGAAACCCCCTCGGGCCGTCACCCCGCCGGGGTTTGCGGCGGAGCGGTGTGTCGGAATCGAACCGACTAAAACCACACGGTGTGCCACTCTGCGCCTGAGACGGGAGGGATCCGGGAACTGCTGTTATTAACACATCCGGACCCCTCCCAGCGCCTGCCCGCACTGAAGCGGGCACCGTCTGCTGTTAAAAAACTCTCAATTTAGGCGACGTACGGCACACGCGTGACGTCGCCCCCTCGCGGGTGACCACTAAAGCGGATGGAGGGGAAAACCCGTCCCCACCATCCGCGGCCACACTCAGGGCGGCATGAGGCGCTGGTATGCGCGCCTCCGCCGCCCGGTTCGCCGGCGGCGGATCGGGTCCGAGTGGATATCATCCTCCCGGGCCTTCTCCGCCGCCTCCTTCTGCGAAATTATCTTAACACTAACCCTATACCAACCTGTTTAGCCAAAGTGCTAGTGGCCAAAACCTCATTTTTAAGGATAGTCTTATCTACAGCAGTGGACTATTAAAGGCTGTCGATAATGATGATGATGATAATCTTGCTATTGTCTGTAGTAATAGTAGCTTCAACAAGATGTATATTTTCCTCTAATTTACTTATTAAATTAATCGTAAGGCAATTATCTCGTTCCTCATTTACAGAATACCGATTTTTCATAGATGTAGTAAACCTGATCATGTTTGAAGAATTAATGGGTATAGAATATGTAATAAAGCTCACTGTGTTTTTTTTTTTTAAAAACAATATGTAGCTGTTATGTTGCTAGAGCCTTATGTACGGAATGATTTGTTTTTGTAGACGAGGTTTTGTACGATGTCTTATATATAATAGAAAAGAACAGAATAGACATAGTATTGAGACATACAAATCTCTTTTGTTTTTTCGTATTGCAATTATTTTATCTTTCTTTCAACCACCAATGCTTTACCGTTGGAAACAAATATTTCTAGATCGAAACGAGCTAATTCAGAATCTGCTATATAAACATATTGAACATTTATTTTATGTAAATTTAAACAGTTGTGACAAACTATACCTGTCATTCTGATTTGTGTATATCTTTTAATTACATTATATTAAAATATTAACGTACGATTGCTTATAATTATTGAACAGTTTAGAAATAATTAAAAAAAATCTTTATTTTTGTAACTTTTGAAGTAACGGTATGTAGGTTTTACAATTTTTATTAATGATTTTTTATTCTAACACAGGGGCTCTATATTATGCTTACGACAACTGATCCTTGTAATAGAAATATATTGTACTAGCTGAAACACGCAACTATGTTTGAGTCTCTTATCAATCATGCATAACTTCTATTGGTCTAAGCGTGCGTTGTGTTAAGTATCTTATTTTAAGCACGCCAGCAAAACCACATTAAAATCGGTTAGATAGTTTCGGAGTTTTTCGTGAGTAACAACATAACACGAATTATGTATACATACTAGATAATTTGTACAATAACAAGAAGACCATTGCGAATCGAGCTTTTCTTTAAATCAACAGTAGGACGGTGAACACAACACTCCCCTATCGTCCAATTTTCTTGCCTTAATTGGAGCCATACTGTCCAGCTCAACCCTGTTTTGTTTCAAGAGGAGTCTAATTTGGTCAGTTTCTTTTCAGTTCAGGTCAATATACAGCTTTTAATTGTCAGATTAAAAGATTATTCTCGCCGTTGTTATTACAACGACTACAACTACATAAGATTTTAATATAGCCTTTGAACTCATTTGAGGAAACTATTATAATAAATTAAATAATAAAACAATACTTATTTTTTTATTAACATAAGATGTTGGTAAATAAATACAGCACTATAAATCGACATATACTACATTGTGGGTTTTCCCACATTTCTCTTAACCTTGAACACAAAAATCCCCGGTCAGGGATACGATACTACAGGTTTTTGTTTTTGTTTTGTTTTTTTAACGAGATACTTGAAGGAGATAAGTGGAGAATGCACGCCCTGATTTTAATAATCATCTTAGGGGTCCAAACGTTTTCGTAAGGTATGCGATCCCAATGTTATGATTGAAAATCAAGAGGTATATGAAAAAGACGTGTGGCACTCGGGCACAGCCGTGGTAAAGCTAACATTTTTTATTAACTTATGCAATTATAATTATTTATTTATTTATTATTTATGCAGTATGTATAATATTGTGAATGAAAAATACTAAAATGTTTTTCAAATGCTCCATCGCATTCGAAGTACACTGCCATATATATAATTGGTGCCATACTGACAACAAATAAATGTATGCTAGGAATTACCGGACCGTTAGAATTTATCAAGTAGCAAAAGAACAACAATTTTAACATTAAGTAGTAATGAGTGGCTAGAAGGTGTAGGTGAATGATTTATATTTTTTATTTTATTATTATTTGTATTTATGCTACGAAGGTGCCTCGACTTCAAATCTCAACTGGGCGTTGTCGTCCTTTTGTGAATGTTTTCTATATATTGTGGTAAAAGGCATTCATTAAATAAGTAATACAAAATTACACAAAACAAAACAGATACGTAAACTTCACAACAAACAACAGAGCAAGCAGCTCGTCAAAAATTCGTTTTCGTTTTGTGACAGATTCGTCGTTCGGAGTAGCTCGTTTCGATCCGTGCGAACTTCATACAGATTTGTCGTTCTGAGTAGCTCGTCTCGATCCGTGCAAACTTCGGGTGTCAGGTTTTTGTGTTACGGAATTTCTTGATTTGGACCCCGCGCTCAAAGGTCTCAAAGCCCGCGGTAAAAGCTAAACAATAGCTTAAAAAAATTAAAATTATTTTAATTTAAACGTTTTATTGAAAATAATGTACTAAAAGCTAAAAATAATTTGGTATAAAATCGTTGGGCGTAGCGTAAACTATGTTCACTGGATGGAAACACGGGCCCCAACGATTATATATATAAAAAACATTTTTACATTATTTTTATTTTCAAGTGTTTAGTTTTTAATTTTATTACATAGGACTTCTCATCTGTGTTCTACTATTCAAGCCCTTTTATTTGATATCCATATAGCGGTAGTCTTTGACAAAATGTGTAAACCACCGTTTTGTAGCAGCGGGTATCTTGGACTTTAATTTTTCATAGTGATCTGTGTTTTACTAGTTAAACCCTTTCATTTGATAGCCATATTGAGGTTGTTGTGACAAAATTTGTAAACCACCATTTTGTAGCAGAGGCCATCTTGAATTTACAATGAAACAGAATTCATTTAACTGTATTGTCACCAGAACCGAGGGTGTGTACCAAATTTCAGATCATTCTGTCAACAGTAGTGGGCTCAAATTTCAATTACAAGATTTGATCCAAACAACAACCAGGTCAAGCTAAATAAAACCGTTTAATAAAACAAATTCCTTAGTTATTTATATTTCGATATATAACTAAACATTATCTGAATTTATACCTTACCTACTTTCACAAGAATAGTTTTAATGTTGGCTTTAACTTTGAAACTGGACTAGTCAAGGTCGTTTTGTCAATCCTCACCTCACCGAACCCGAGAGTGCAGTAGTATGGTGATTTCGTGGTGACTAAAACCACATTATGTTTTAAGTATCTATAGCGAGGACTCAGGATAACCAAAAAGGGAACTCATAGCCTTAGGCCATCTGTACAGCAGTGAAACCGCTTGAAATCAAAGATGTCATCCAGTACACGTCGCAGAACTGTCTCAGGTCTTCTTCAGCAAGGGTAACAATCCGCACTCATTAACGACGCCGTGACGGTCAGATATTATGTTGTGTTCTCAAACGCCTTGTGCATTTCACGTAGGCCAAAACAATTTATTTTAGAATAATGACTAAGTGTCCATATTCTATTTTTAGTTAATTCGATGTTAATTTGCCAAAGTATTTTCTACTCAAACTCTGTTTCGTTTGATAGGAGATTGGAGAAAGTTCTGTAATAAATTTCGTTTTTAAGTCAAGATGCTTTGCTCGAGTAGTGCCTAATTAGTTGAACACAGTTTGTACAGAACTTGAGACAGGTTCTACAATACAACTTTACTATGTAGGGCGTCGGTGACACTGTAAAACCATTACAATTTATTAGTCTTCGACATTGATACGACTGTTTTAATAGTTAGTTGTCCTAAGTAAAGTTCAACCTTATACATTATTGTTTCTTTCTTATTATAAAAAAGACACATAATTATTAACATTTAACTGCAAAAATAAAGTTTATTTCTACATTGATATGCAATAATCCTTAGAAAGCTTTGTTACTTTACAGTGGCGGAAAGTATACTCATAGCATCCTATCGACAAAGTGTGGAATAATATATTTTATAACTAGCTGCCCCGTGCCCGCTTCTTTGGGTGGTAAACATTTTTTTCTCCGACTTACTCTGCGAATTCAGCTACCACGAAAAAGTCTTTCCACTTTTCGGGTTATTTATTATATAGCCTATGTCAGTCACAAATCACGTAGCCTTCTATTGGTAAAATAATTTTTAAAATCGATTCAGTAGATCCAGAGATTACACTCTACAACGTCACAAACTTTACCTTTTTATATTATAATAATAGTAAGTATAGACAAAGAGAATAATAATTTTATTGTACATCAGGAAGTTGCTAAAATTGGCCAAGTGTGAATCTGATATACGCAGGAAGGATTCCGTACCATTATTTAAACAACGCTATGGGGCAAAAAACGGCAAAACATCACGTTTGTTGCATGGGCAATAAATATTTAAGAGTGGGGCCTCTTTAATATTTATTTTATTCTGTTTTTAGTATTTGCTTTTATAGAATATATCATCTGTGAAGATTTCAACTGTCTAATTATCGTGGTTCATGAGATACTGAGATACAGTCTGGTGATATACAGAAACTGACGGAACAGAGACAGACGGACAGCGGATTCTTAGTAATAGGGTCCCGTTTTTACCCTAAAAAGGCTAATCCTAATCCCCTAAAAAAAGCCTAATCGCTTGAAGGCAATGTCTTAAAGGCAGACATGATAGAGAGAAAACGTATAGGGTAGTATCTGGTGTATAAAAGAAGTAGGTAAGAAGACAAAATTAAAGTAGTAAGAACTCCATCAAGCACTTTTAATCAACTGTACCTCGCTTTGATTATAAATCAATAGGAAACAATTCATAAGGAAGTCATTGGGACAAGTAGTGGTAATTTTCTCCTAGTTTACATTTCAGTGCTAATAAGTTTAAAATACAATCGTTTATAAGACAATTAAATTAAAAATACAGTCTTTTAAAGTATGGGCACTGACGAAATATATATTTGTGTCATTGGTATGGGTCACAAACTATGATTACATATTATTATATTCATCAAATTCCATATAAATCTTTGCAAAAGGGTACAAATATTCACTTCCTCATTATATGGGTTATGTAATAGATAGATAGTATAATAGCATAGTTGTATGCGACTGCCAGTCAAGAGGTTTCGGGTTCAAATCCTAAGTCGGGCCCAAAGTGTTATTGAGGTTTTATGATTATAGAAATATTTAATAACAGCTCAGTTTGAAAGATGGGGTCTGAACCCCCGTGCCTCGGAGAGCAAGTAAAGCTGTCGATCCTGCGCCTGATCTCTGCCCGGTCGAGTCGGTTAACCGTCCTATCGGATTATGAGAGTGGGGACAGAAAGTGCACCTGTGTTTGTGCATACACTGGTGCATTATAAAATCTTCTGCGTAGTTGGTTGTTCTCTGTTCAGACTGGCCGCCGTAGCCGTAATGTATACGTATAATGATGAGGTTCTCCTAGCCAAAGGAGAACCTCATCATTATAGAAAAATCACATGTCTGTAATAAGTTCATGACCAATAAGTCCCTAATTAATCTGTAGAGGAACGAATGTCATATCTCTCCAAAAAAAGGTGAGGATCTTCCGACCAGGATAAATGAGTAAGCCTGACGTTGCCTGGTCTCCGTTGAGACTGGCCGCCCTGGCTATTATCGGCTAGGAGAACATTATAATAGCACACTAAACAACTGTGTGAGTAGGTTATGATGTCGAAAGCTGTGCGACGGCGACCGGTTTCTCTACAGCGGACAAACCAACCCGGAGTGAGTTTTCCGTATGTATGTTAAAAATTTAGTCTAGATAAGCAGAAAATTACAAGAAAGTTGCTATTTGTGTACTAATATAACAAAGTTGATTTTTTTGTCTGTGTTAACGCAAAAATCTTTGGCGCTATCATTCAGATTTTAATATTTATTTATTTGTTAGAAAGATAGGTTATTAAGGAATAATGTGAGCTATAAAATATAAACTTTAGTTCCTCAAGACCGAACTGTGGTCTAAAATGCAAATAAAACTGCGGAGCGTTCTCCGCCGTTAATGAATAGAGAGTCGTTGTTGCTCTCTATTACTTAGTATCGTTGTCAATTAAGCTGTTTTATTTTAACACCGCGGCAAAGTAAACAACAGAGTTTTGCTTTTCACTGTCAAGCTCCATGACTGACAGATCAATTTTTAGATTTATTAGATTGTTGGTTTTAATAAATAGTTTCATATCTATTCTGAGAACCAATGATTTATTATTGTGATGGTTATACCTAAATAATGGAAATCTTTTATAGGAACTTAACATTAGTGTCACTGTACATAAACATTAACAATACTTATTCAAATGCACAACGTTCTGTTAAATCAAAAAAAAAAACATGATGTTAATTAAAAAGTTCTGTTAAGTATCTACAATACATGTGAAAGCGGTCGTCTCTAGTAGACACTTACCATGAAGTGATTCAGCTCCTAGTTTGTCACCCGTACTATAAAAAGACTTTGTATTTTTAATTTCATTGTCTTAGAAACTAATGTATTTTAAACTTTCAACTAATTAACTCTGAGATGTAAACTAGTAGAAAACGACCATTACTTATCCTAATGACGTCCTAATGAATTGTCTCCAATTGATTTATAATCAGGACGAGGTACAGTTGATTAGAAGTGAAAGACAAAAAGTTTACTAGCCACACATTGTATTTTATTAGTGGGATACCAGTTAATTGTTTGTCAAAATCTCTATCGAACAAAAAAATTACCATTGGTTATTTACTTTTTTCATGAAGCTTAATAATACGCATTAGTTGTATTAGTAAAAAAATGATGGCGCAATGATAGAGAATTTCTCCCTCTCTCTATTACTCATCTTTACACATTATAATTCCAGTTTTCAATGCCATGTAAACACATACTCACATACGAGTATTATTTACAGTACAATATACGGCAATTTACGATGTGTAAAATACTTTTCTTTTCCCATGAAGTTTTTTGAGTTCCGACGATTTTTCCCGATGTTGTTTTCTTCAATTGTGTTATTGCTCCCAACGTCCATACACCACATCTACCAAGTAAAACATAATGATTATAATTACGTTTCCAAATAACAACAATATCTTTACAAAAAGTTCAATTGAATATGTGAGAATAGCGTGCAACCGCAGATTACTTTCACTTATCCTTAGTATACGTCTGAGTGTGTGTTTATGACCTACCTGTGTGTCAGTATGAGTGTTTATAAACGACGTTGGTCGGTGTTTGCGAGCGAGCGATATACTGGTCGTATGGACAGAAACACAATCACGGCGCGGAGTCGTGATCAATCTGACCGAATAACTTAAGAGACTTTCGATCTAAGTTCATATGAAGGTATCAAACACGCAGTAATTCTGATGTCGTGATTAGAGTATTATATTTACGATTTCCCGTTCCTGGATCACGCATATTATTATTATTGACACAGATTTTAACACAATATTTATGTTGCAATATTTAAATGCATTTAATGTTTATTTGATGTCAACTGCTTTATTAAGAAACTAGAAAACCTTCAAAACGCATATTTAAAAAATATGAAGGTTTTTTCCAATATGGTAACATAATATAATAAAAACGTTAACTGAATGGGTTCAACTAAAGAAGTAACGATCGTCGAAACGGAACGAGCTACGCTTCGTGACGCGAAGTACAAAGCCTTGTATATCTATATTTATAAAATAGTAAGTCCTGACTGACTGACTGACTGATTCATCATCGCCGAGCGTAAACTATGATAGTTAGGGCTATGAAATTTGGTGAGTAGGATCCTTTTATTGAGTAGACACGCACTAAGAAAGGAATTTTGGAATTTCTACCCCTAAGGGGGTGAAATAGGGGTTGAAAGTTTGTATGGAAGTCCGTCATTTTTTAAGTTCGAAACATGAAACTTTGTGTTCGGGCTACTGACTAAAAATGAGTTAATAGGTATTTAAGCGTTTCTTGATATTCTACCCTTAAGGGGGTAAAATAAGGGTTGAAAGTTTGTATGGAAGTTCATCATTTTTTAAGTTAGAAACATGTTACTTTATTCATGTGCTAAGGACTAAAAATGAGTTATTACGTATTTAAGCGTTTCTTGGTATTCTACCCCTAAGGGGGTGAAATAGGGGTTGAAAGTTTGTATGGAATTTCGGCATTTTTTAAGTAAGAAGCATGAAACTTTATTTTTGGGCTACTGATTAAAAATGAGTAGATACCTATTTAAGCGTTTATGAATATTCTACCCCTAAGGGGTGAAATAGGGGTTGACATTTCGCATATAGGTTAGTCTGGAAGTCTGTCATTTTTGAAGTTCGAAACATGAAACTTTGTGTTCCGGCTACTGACTAAAAATGAGTTAATACGTATTTAAGCGTTTCTTGATATTCTACCCCTAAGGGGTGAAATAGGGGTTAAAAGTTTGTATGGAAGTTCGCCATTTTTTAAGTTAGAAACATGTTGCTTTATTCACGTGCTAAGAACTAAAAATGAGTTAATACGTATTTAAGCGTTTATGAATATTCTACCCCTAATGGGTGAAATAGGGGTTGACATTTCGCATATAGGTTAGTCTGGAAGTCTGTCATTTTTGAAGTTCGAAACATGAAACTTTGTGTTTGGGCTACTGATTAAAAATGAGTAGATACGTATTTAAGCGTTTCTGGATATTCTACCCCTAAGGGATGAAATAGGGGTTGAAAGTTTGTATGGAAGTTTGTCATTTTAAAGTTAAAAACATGAAACTTTATTCATGTACTACTGATTAAAAAGGAGTAAAGACGTATTTAAGCGTTCCTGGATATTATACCCCTAAAGGGGTGAAATAGGGGTTGAAAGGTTGTATGGAAGTCCGTTATTTTTTAAATTAGTACCATGAAAATTTAATTTTGGGCTACTGATTAATGGTAACTAGATATCTATTTAGCGTTTCTGCATATTTTACCAATAAGAGGGTGCAATAGGGGTTAATTTTTTTTATGAAAATCCGTCATATTTAACTTAGAAACCTGAAACTTTACTTTTGGGTTGCTGATTGAAAATGAGTAAATACGTATTTCAGCGTGTCTGAATATTCTATCCCTAAGGGGTGAAATAGGGGTTGACAATACGTGCATAGGTTAGTCTGGAATTCCGTCATTTTTGAAGTAAATTAAAAAATAAAGTTTTATGTTTTACATAAAACTTTATTTATATGCTACTGATTAAAAAAGTGTAGAGACGTATTTAAGCGTTTTTGGTTATTCTACCCTTAAGAGGGTGAAATAGGGATTGAAAGTTTGTATGGAAGCTCATCATTTTTTAAGTTAGAAACATTAAACTATATTTTTGGGCTACTGATTAAAAATGAGTAGACACCTGTTAAAGGTTTCTGGATATTCTACCCTTAAGGGGTGAAATAGGGGTTGCAAGATTGCATGGAAGTCTGTCATTTTTTGAGTTAGAAACATAAAATATTATTTTTGGGTTACTAATTAAAAACGAGAATATGCATATTTAAGCGTTTCTGGATATTCTACCCCTAAGGGGAGAAATAGTCATTGGCATTTCATGTATTGGTTAGTTTGGAAATCCTTCATTTTTTTTTAATTTAGCAGCCTAACAACTTTCGTTTTCATGTTTCTGATTACAAATATCAGTATTTATGCGAATTCTGCTCCTAAAGGGGTTGAAATATGGGTCGAATGTTTGTATGAAAGTTCTTTTAAATGGGATAATGATAAAAAATAAAGAAATAAATACGTTTAAAACATGAATAAATTACTGATACATTCTTTTACACAGTTTTAATTAAATGCATATGATCAACTTCCACGTGAGCAAAGCCGCGGGCAATAGCTAGTATATTATACAACATTATTTTAAAAACTGGAAACAAAACTACCTAAGACTATATTACAGTAAACTGGCGTAAAAGTTAAATGGAGTTAAAATTAGCCCTTTAGTTAATTAGATTCCTTCAATTTCTTTTAGAAACTACAGTATGAAGGTTTCAATGGTACTGACGTCAACGATTATAACCTGCGTAGGCACTCAATACCTACTGATACATAATAGAAGATGGAGTATAATCAATCTAATACTATCTTATAAGATAGTGTTAGACATCTCCCATATTATGTAAATACCTCTGCTTGCGCTTCAGACTATCAAAGTATTCGAAGCTCCGAAATCAGATTATTGTCGAGCGAAGTGTAATTTTCCAAAGGTGCATCGCCAATAACCTGTGTTGAACGTTTACTCTGAAAAGATCGAACGTAATATTTCTATTGCAGAGTTTAATACGAGTATGCTGTTTAAACAAATACCTACTGGTAAATAAACTCAGTTCAAGGAAAAAACCTGAACCAATAAAACAAATTAAGGTCTTTTTCAATTCTCAATTGATTAAAACTTGTGATGAAGCATTGTAGAGGTAAAATATTTTATGCTCCTGTGTATTCACTGAACAATTGTGTTTGTAAACACCGCCGAATGCAGGAATGTATTAATGGCTCAAGTTTGACAGTATATTTATAGATTATTTTTTAGTCATGTCTGTCTGTCCGTCTGTATGTAACAGCTACTTTTTTCCGAAACTATAAGAACTATAATGTTGAAACTTGGTAAGTAGATGTATTCTGTGAACCGCATTAAGATTTTCACACAAAAATAGAAAAAAAAACTATAAATTTTGGTAATGAAACTCAAAAAAATTTTTGTATCACGCCTTACGAGTATGGATAGGTCTTTAAAAATGATATTGAGGTTTCTCTTTTTTTCTCTAAATGATTTACATTTATTTCTAAACTTAATAGTTTGCGCAAGAGACACTTCCAAAGTGGTAAAATGTAACTTCTAAAGTAAGTGAACGATAAAACTAAAAAAAATATATGATATATCATGATATATATCACCATGTAAACTTCTACCGAAAATTGGTTTAAACGAGATCTAGTAAGAAGTTTTTTTTTAGTACGTCATAAATTGTAAACCGCAATTTCTCTATCATTGAATCAACAAAAATATAAAAATGAAATAAAAATTATATTATGTTACTTGCTGCTACGGCATCCTTCATGGGCGAGTCCGACTCGCACTTGGCCGCTTTTTTAGTTCTAATCTTGGCTGAACCAAAAATAATACTGTAAAAAAGTATCATTTAATTTAATGTCGCTATATCATGATGAATTGAAATAAAATGTATGCATTTCTTATTTTTCCACTCCCAAGGATGCACTAATAACAATTATAAAAAAGAGGAAACTTTTAAAGGAGTTACTTTTTTGGAATGAGAACAAAAGAGAAGGATTTTCTTCCAAATAAGTATCTTTTTCCAAATTAAACAACAAGCGATGATTTCATAAGTTATAAAGATTTTTAAAGCCAACATTAATGAGAAACTACGTTTGAGTCCTTTTCACATACCTCCAGCCCGTTTATAAATTTTTGAACCAATAAAACGATAAATTTCTACGGAGTAAACCTAATAAAGTTGACATTGGACCTTTTGGAAGGTATTCTACATTGATTAAAAACAGTTATATAAACTGAAAGTTTGATCTCAGAGAAATCGATTTAAATGGTGTACCATACTCTCTTTTTATGCAAACTACTAAAACATTAATCTTCTGCAACATAAAAAGACTTAAATCTAAATCAGGTTAGCTTAGAGATGACTGGAGATCATTAAAATAATTATTTGCATTTTGTGATATTATTTCAAAAAGTTCATTTTAAACGAATGAATAAATAATTTTCTTTTTTGTTAATATCTAGCTACCCAACAGATTTGTTGTGCTAGCTGTAATTATTTTTGTAGATGTTATAGGTTCCTCGGACTTAGACCTCTCTTTAGAAAAGAGGTTTATGAATAAAATATAAAAAAGTAGGCTTAGATTTCGTTTACGTCCGTTTTACGATCATCAAACTATTAAATATCATTACCATAGTTCGTATTTATAAAAAATCCGTACAGTAACAATAAGTAGAAGTTTACAAATTTCACACTTCGATAACTAAACTGTGGATAAACATCTATACAAATAAATGAAATTGGAGTATCTGTTTGTAATATTAAAATAACCCCTTTTTACTAAATATATGTGTATGTATACACGATACATACACCAAAAACAACCAAATTTTTCACAATTTTTGTCCGTCTGTCTGTTTGTTCCGGGTAATCGGCATTTAGAACGGCTGAACCGATTTTGACGGAACTTTCACTCACAGATAGCTGACAATCTAAGGAGTAACTTAGGCTACATTTTTATACTAGCTTTGTCCCGTGGCGTTACCTGACGTACGACAATTACCGTAACACCGCCGGGTTCAGCTAGTCATACATAAATGTACATACACAATAAAAAAAAATGTACCTAGAAACAGAACAAATGATCGTGTTCATACTACAATTAATTTCCAAGCGAACTGAGTATTATACCTGTCAGGAATCATGACTGCTATTAGCCTCAGTTCTGTAAAGATCCTGACTTCTAACATCTTGACCAACAAAGTAATCACTATACCACCGGGTATTACAAGACTGTGAAAGTATTGTTGCAGAATAATAAATAGTATGCACAAATGTACTGATGCATTACGTGTAGTTACTACGCAAAAAACCACTCAACCGTCACATGCATACTAGATCATGGCCCGTATTTTGAAAGGCGTCTCAAGTATCCGTTGAACTCTGATCAGCTGAAACTAGTTTTAAGTTCAAATCAAATCTCAAGCGTCGCTCTTATTATAGAACGTGTTTTAAGTTCTTCTTAGCTCAATCTAGCCTCAGTAACCAATCTCAACTCAACAGTTATCTTAATAATTTAAATTAAAAAATTTACGAAATAACACTTCTACATTATCGAAATTATTGTTCCGTGTCACGCATCAAATTATATTAAACAAAATGTAATGCAAACATAACTTTTATATTATTAGTACCTGCTATTAGTTACCTATTATTAGTTTATATATATAACACTAAAGTATCAACGTAAACATAATAAAAAGAAGCAATTCGCACTAAATTAAATATTAAAATGAAAATGACCAGATATACGGGAACTGGACCTAAATGCAACGTTCAAATTGTTATCAATACTTGTCATGTCGAATTGTCAAACTATGTTTTTGTTTTTTTAGTTAAATTAATGTTATATTTCTGTCAGAAACTAAACGGGTGATATTAATAGAAAAAAATGGTTGAAGCTGTATTTTAAGTGCATTGAATATCAATTTAATGTGAATTAAAGTTAATTGAAATTTGTACGATAAGTAATTTCTATGTAAATAAAGTTAGGTAAAGTAAATCTTTCGTTGTAATTCAGAAACATCATCATAAAATACGTTCATTTCACCTGAAAAGTCTTAGAAATTACCACTTGAGACTCGATTGAGCTTGTTTCAAGTGAACAGAGATCAGATCTATCAAAGTCTATTCCTAAAAGGTGACCTTGAGATAAACATCGTTCTCAAACAATTCATTGATCTTTACTCACTTGATTAACAATCAGAGAATCTTGTCTCAAGAGACGTTCAATTATAAAGTCTCTTCTTAAAACTAGCTTTAAATCTAGATTCTCAATTGAGACGCCTTTTAAATACGGGCCCATGTCACAAATCAATCAGCTATGACGAAAGCAGAAGCTTATAAAAAGTAATACGTTCGAAGGTGGATGTGTATAGTGATATCATAGATATCGGCAATGACAGAATTGTATAGTTCCATAGTCACATGCACGATGGTTTTATCACGAACGTCCTATCCTCTCACAAAAGACTAACCTAAAATGACAGCATTCGTGCTGTCTTGTTTTGTAGGTGATGCAGAAGCATCTCAATAGGCCGCTACAGTGTGAGTCACCATACTGCATTTTTACATTGTCTACATTCGCAATGAGTATGGTGACCAACACTCTTTGATTTTGTAAATGCTTTCCATCAGTCAGAGTATAGTCACTTTGCCAGGCCCATATATGTAAAAAGGAATTCGTAAATCAGAATTGAGTAGTACGCGTGACTTTAAAAGTGAAGTTTAAACTGCCAAACAGCGATTAATATTCTATTTTCATAATCGAAATATCTATAATTCATTACGTTGCAAGTTTACTTTCGAAACTTATCGTAATTGTTGTTAAAGCTATAAAATTAAATGCCTTTATTCGTTACTGTACAACTATAAACTCACAATATATTCGTGCAATGTTACATTTAAGTTTAAGGCGGACGTCAAAAAAGTTATGGCTGTATACTTAACTTTATTTTTTATTCTTAAATGTAAATAGGATTTAATCTACAAAATTCATTATATTTGAATTTTGCTGGCAATAGGAAAGAACTTTAGCTGATCCGGAAACTTAGTTTAATTTTCTGAAGGTGTTTTATATCGTCATAACCATAAAGATTACCGTTTAGATATTTTAAAGGAAAGGCAGAACTTACCTTTCTTTAATAATTACCTAAAGTCCCTTTAACGACAAAATTGCACAATTATGTATTTAAGGTCACGATTCCTGTAATATGTTTGTTGTTTTCTTTTTATTAATCTGTACTATATAAAATTCGCTAATATCTCAGGAACTTCTTACTGGTCCGGTTTGAAAAAAAAAAAGATAATTCAGTGTTAGGTAAACCATTTATCGAGGAAGGCTATACCCTAAGACCGATAAGAGCGGAGTACAAATAAAAATATTTCAAAAACGGAACAAAATGATTACGCTACGGGCAATGGGAGACGAATACGAGGTCGCATGGCTAGGTTAGCCAGTACTATATATATATACTAGCTGTCCCGGCAAACGTCGTTTTGCCATAACTATTAATAAATTAAAAAAAACATTGTCTAGCGGACAAAATTGTGAATCTAAACCATTCCCAGATCCCCTTGAACACACACAAAAAATTTCATCAAAATCGGTCCAGTCGTTTGAGAGTAGTTCAGTGACATACACACTCTCAGAAGAATTATATATATAAAGATTACTATTTTGTGCATATAAGAACTGTATAAATCTGTTATATATACTGGCATCAAAGCACCTGAATGGTATTATTTGACGTTGTGTTCATTCATTATAACATCAATACAATGAAAGACATTATTGAATTATCACCTTCACTATTTATCCAACACAACTTCGTTTCTTCATCGCTAATCAGACCAGAACGACAAATGACACCAGAAGTTGCTTAACTTGGTTTACGTTCAAAATCAGAGAGATGTCCAATTAGCTTAATGTGATATGATCTTTTAGCTATTACCATTACTTGTATACATATTATTAGTTATACACAACTTACTGGTTGGCGTAAGCCAATGCCGATCAAGAGGTCTGGGATTCGATAGCCGTGTCGGACTGCTGTTGGGTTTTTCTTACAAGAAATTCCTGATAGCAGCCCGGAATATGGAAGATGGTGGTATTTACCGCCCGTGCCTCGGAGAGCACGCTAAGCCGTCGGTCCCGGTTGTCATGAACATCTATGGCAATCGTTATTGGGAAGTCAGTGCCCTCAAATATACTGACAACTAGTTCAACTTTCGAATTCAGTTCACGCTCAGGGTTGCGGAGGTTCGATGCCAGTCGCTCCGTGGAAAAACTAATAGGGTGACATATGCTACCTATATAAATTTTATCAAAGTTTTTACGTAGTCGGGTTATACTTTTAAACTTTATCTTGTTAGTATTACAGTATTTGAAGACTAATCTTTAATACTCCATTAAACAAAGCAAATATTTAAGATGCCTTTCTTATTCAATTTGTTCCAAGCTCGATATCGTAGAAAAACTTTCGTTTTTCAATAACGTAATAATGAAGTAAGAGTTCTTTGTAGAATCTACTTTGTATTATATATGAGGTTAATGAACTAACAACTGCTCTAGAGCGGTAGAGAGCAGACTTGTTCCATGAACCTCCCAAGCCTAAGTTAATTAATGAAAGGTATAAGGTAAAAAGTGAATTAAGAATGAATGTATTGTCAATTTACACCTGCATAAAAGCTGCTGCTCTCAAACCATTTCAATTAATATTGACACTCACACTTCGCAACAAAGGAATCAATTTCAATGTACTTGAATTTTCATTAAATTGACTTGTTTTTCGCTATAACCGTTGATATCAACGTAGCCAGAGGTGCGACGAAATGTTATTATTTGTAATTTTTATAAAAGTGCAAAACGATGGATAGGTACTATTTAATACCAAAAGCACGATTTCCATTAAAAACGGACATAGGGTACAAATGATTCTCACTTAAAACATAAAACTAAGAACCATTTTGTAAAAAGTCTAGGAAATAATGTCTGTTTTTAGTTTAAGTACTATGTGGTTGCTATTTAATATTTAAAAATAAATAAAAGGACCAACTACGAGTCGCACTCGCGCACCGAGGGTTCCGTATAAACCTGTGGGTAAATTACATGATGTGCGGGAAAATGCTTTTCGAATTTTTCCTTTGTCTGTACCACAGAAAAGAAAATGCATTTGTTCTGTGATCTAAGCTATAAGACATTTTTCGTACCAAATTCCAAGATTCTGAGTTCACGGGAAATGAACCCTGTAGGGTAGGCTGTATCTTCTGATTAAGTCTGTTTTTAGTTTTAATGGAACACTAGACCTGAGTATTTGATGTGAATTACAGCTTGAAACCTTCACGCTTTCTCGAGAAAAAAGGTCTTGACAGACAGACGGACAGCAAAGTGATCCTACAAGGTTTTCGCTTTTACCTTTTGAGGTACGGAATCCTAAAAAAGCTCTATAAGAATGGTTGGTGATTGAAATATATGTGACCTTTAGTAATTAATCTTACAATATATAATTCAACCTCATGCTCTAGTAACAGACATTCCTCTATGCGACCTTGCCGTAAATTCCGTGCTAAGCTGAAGTACTCTACTTATTAACTACCTTCTTACCAAATGTTATCTTTGTAGGTCAAGTAGTTATCTACATTTTATGTGTAAATAGATGAGACAGAACAGTAACAGTGTATCCCATCCATCCCATCCCTTTGATATGCATCACACACGTGTATGACTTCATAATTTAATATCATACAAGTATTTAACAGCGGGTAGTCATTGACATTTAAAAAATAACAACGTTTTCATTCAAAAATCATTGTTAATCGTAATCTTAATCTCAACTTTGACCTGATATAATGCAGCTTCACCTCACGAAGGTGTCGGCCTTCAACCCATGTTATTATCTTGACGATAATTTTTTACTTCAGAATTATACGAGTTTGTTTGACCGGCTTTCTCTGTCGAAATTACAACGGGGGTCAAGTCAACAATCTGGCCCGCGGTCTGACGGTACGGCACGGGTGTAGCGCACTGGGTGACTCGCGGCAACGACGCAGCTGACGATGACATTAGCACTATGTACACATGTGTTAAAGTTCTTACAAATACCTAGATTTCATTTCAATTCATAATACATTTATGTGTTTATCTATTATTATTTAGGTATTAATATATAGATGATACGCCAGAAGCTGCATTTATGAAAATTAAATTTTTTTGTTGTGTGTGCAACGTCATTTAGATATCAAGTTAAAAGTTTGTAAGAGCTTATTTAGTTATATTTTATGAAACGCATATTTTATTAGGCGCTCATAGCTCAGTTGTACTAGGTGATTAGAAACAATAACCGAAGGTAAGCAATGATGGCACGGTCAGTACCGGGATGGGTGATCGTAGTGGCATGTCTCATGTGATTCAGAGGTCACGTTAATAGCTGTTATCGTACGATAACAGTCGTGAAGCTTAGTTGGAGAGCAGTGGGACGTTATGGGTTGATGATTAATATTGTATTTACATACTTTTCTCTTACAAAAATAGAAACGATTGGCTGTTCATTAGTAACAGCATCTCTTGAGAACGAGTAGACCTGACGAGAGCGCTTTCGTGGCTTGGTGTTAACATATTTCCGTTTTTGCTGGTTTTGCAGCTTTATAAGATTTTAAAGTTTAAAACTAAATAGAATAGCAACTCGGAAGATGAGGAAATTACGTTCAAAATTTCAGAGACCTTTTTCTTTCTCCTAGCTTGACTGTCCCTTGACTGAAATTAAAGTTGGCGTAGACTTAAACTAATTCTCCACTATAGTTATTTTCAAATAACTTTTTTGTGCAAATTGTGACAAAATACTTCTTGATCGTGCAATTGATGTTCGCTTATTGTTGTTTTGTTAACACGCTTTTATGAGCTTCATCTGTATATGTGTTTGTTTGTTTGTTTGTAACTGACTTTTGTAAGTTTTTTTTAACTAAACTTATTATTCATGTAATTTTTACTCTCTTGTACAGTATTGAATACTTTTACTGCGTTTTTTTCATCGAAATTATTGACACTTTAATCAAAAAGAGTTATGTTGTACATATTTCAAAATGGTATTATGGCAATTAGATAATAGTTACCTACTCCAAATCATTGATAGTGTTTTTACGTCATCAATAGTGTTGCAATCTACGAAACATTAAGATACGCTCAAATTATTTAATGATATTAGATATTAGATTTAGTTAATGATAATTAATTAGAGTAGATCGAAGGGTTTGAGTACTGGAAGACATTCAAGTTCTAGTGAGAAACCACTAGCACACATGAATGCAATACCAGTCAACTCTCTGAGACAAATCAGCGTGGCATAACTCGTGTTCACATCCGGATCTTCATTTATTACGTACGAGTATATATTATGTGACTGTAGTCTACTTCAGCACAAATCTGTTAGATCACGCCTATTCGTATTAATGATGTACATTTATGTTGTCGTTTACAGATGTTAGACTGGTTATTTGGTTCTATTCATTTCCGTAGAATGATTTAAATGTACAGAAAGAGTTTACAAATCCAATCACACTTGCAATGTACCCGATGTTAATATTATTTATCACTAGCTGAACCCCGCGGTGTTACCCGCGGTTATTGTTGTACCGCGAGGAACGCCGCGGGACAAAGTTAGTCTAAAAAATATAGCCTAGGTTACTCCCTGGATCATCAGCTACCTGCCAGTGAAAGCCCCGTCAAAATCGGTCCAGCCGTTCCAGAGATTACCCGGAACAAACAGACAGACAGACAAAAAAATTTTCAACTACATTTTTGGTATATGTATGCTGTATATATAAATATACATTTAGTAAAAAGCAGTTATTTTAATATTACAAATAGACACTCCAATTTTATTTATTTGTATTTATTTGTATAGATTTTATATCTGACATGTTTTGGTCTATGTGGGTGTTTTAGTTCTAATTTCAAAATTGAGCGACATTGTGGCTAATATTCATAAATAAAGAAAAAGAAAATCATATGTCACTCGGGGACTAGCCGCGGTAAAGTTATTGCTTAGCATTTTTTATCAACTTATGCAATTATAATTATTTATTTATTTTTTATTTATGCAATATGTATAATATTGTGAATGAAAAATACCAAACAATTTTTCAAATACTCCATTTTTTTATGGTATAATATGTGAAATGCATGTCACGATATTACGTCAATAAGGCAGAAAAAAACTTTGTTACAAAATTAAAAATAATAAAACAGCTACGAAAATAGACTAGACTAGAAGTTTCTAGTCAAATGCTAAAAGATTCATGTGTAAAAACTATTCAGTGTCTGTTAGAACTGCTTCTGTACTGAACTGATGAACAATACGATAGAACAGCAAGAAATATTTCGACCTTAGATAAGTATCAAAGCGCGATTACGCTGGTATCTCTATTGGTTACGGAAGTCTGACTTTCGCTGCATATAAATGCGTGTTTAATTAGCATTAGAAGGTTCTACTAAATGACCTTCAAGTTTAAAATAAATTCGTTGAGAGTGAGCTCAGTTGGAGCAGACGTTTGTAATTCCGTGTCAGCCTTTAAAAACGCTTGCTACTGTAAATTTTTTGGTAAATTTTCCTAAAAAGAAATACATTGAAAACTACCTGATCCTATCCAAGATGTCTGAGAGACAAATGTCACCTTATCCACTTACTAAAATACAGATTTCTGTTTCACAAGTAGATAGAAACATAAATGATAGATATGCATATACTTTTCAGCAACCTTTTTCTGTTAACGGTTATATGGCAGATAACTATCCGGAATTTTATCAGGAACTTATGAATCTGGCCCTAAGTCTTCACTTATCAATGTACTGATAAACGGCTCGCTAAATGAATATGTCATGCTTTTTGATTTAAGCATCTTACTTATTAGTACACCAGTATACATTTAAGTATGAAATAAATCGAAGTTATTAGTAGTTTTGACAGCACAGAAAGTTACTTTACAATAGTTTCTAATTACTTATATGATAAAACTACTTTTATTAAACTGGTTTGCAATAATCTAACCAAAATATCACGCTTCTTTTGCAACGACATAATTATCTCGCTGTTGTTGATACTTGTAAAATCATACTAATATTATAAATTCAAAAGTAAATCTGTCTATCTGTTGTGCTGTCACGGCTAAGTCGCTGTACCGATTTATATTAATTTTGGAATGGAGATGATTTGATACTTGGAGAAGGACATAGGCTACTCTTTACCGCGATAACCGACATACATGTAGGCACAGCCGCGGTCAAATGCTAGTGATTTTATAAACTATCTTTGAATTGCTATTAAGTATTTTGTACTCCTAAAGAGTCAACACAATTTCATTATCATTGATAAAAGGTATGTTAAACAAGTTAAGGTATGTAAGTTTACCAAGGTATAATTGGCAATGAATTCAATCGTACACCAGTTGTCAGTTCATATTTTAATAATAACACAGAATAAACATACAAATACTTATTTTTTCATGCCTAATACATTTGATTAATTACTCTATATGAGTAAATTATGGTCAGTGTTATAATTCTCAAGATAAACGATCATAACTTTTGTAACTTATGCATCTTAATAACTGTATGTACCTATGTTTGAAAAAGTTGTATGCCAAATTAAGTTATCGTACGTAGTTTTATTAGAAATGAACTCTCACTCAAGAGAGTTCTAGTAATCGATAAAAAACAACTAAAGAAGAATGTTGTTCGGGTAAGCACTGAGGCCGTAGGGAACTCGATTTTCATTTTTGCACACTTATACCGCTCCAGTTATAACCCTTCTTATGAGACGAATTGGACCACATTTGTGCTTCGATTTTATCCAGAACAATCTTTTGTTTTCTTTAGTACCTATTTGTTTATTTTTATTCGGTGGGATACAATTTTTATATCGGAGTATATTGTATTTATATATATTGTATTTTGTTATATGGCATTCAGTCTTAAATGAACAAGAAAAACAATGCTTTCAAGCATTGTTTTTGTGAAACTTAAACAGTTTACGTAGCGTATGCAATGAAAGCTCTCCAAAGGAATAAAATCCCAAGTTTTTGCAACATCTTTTATTGGTACTCCGCTCCTTTTGGTCTTAACGTGATTATAGCCTATTATATAGCCTTCTTCGATAGCTAGGTCATCTAACACTGAAAGACTTTTTCAAATCGAACCACGACTTCCCGAGATTAACACAGTCAACCAAACAAACTCTTAGCATTACTCGTATCATACATATTTGTATCTTTAGATATAATTTTGAATAAAATATATTCGTACATTAAATTACGATTAGAAAGTAATTTAAATATAAATATTTTGGACATCTAACACACAACGCCATCTAGTCCCAAGCTAAGCAGAGCTTCTTTTATGGATACTAGACAACTAATCTAAATACATCCATATACTTTTTTTGTAAATACTTACATATTATATAAAGAAAACATCCAAACTCCGAAACAAATATTTGCAGATCATACAAACATTTAATCCGACCCGGGAATCGAACTCGAGACCTCAAGCACAGCAGTCGCATACGCTACCACTGCGCCACAGGGCAGTTAAATTAAGTAATGGGTACAAAATGTTAATCAGTGATGATGTGGTGGCACAATGTTTTTCTGTTCTGTTTTTTAGTTCGCCATTTACAAAAGTATAACATGAGAACATAGTTAAATTGATGAGACGCGAGAACATGGAGTCTAAGTTAAACATTTAATTTTATTTACCCTCTCTTGAGAGGTGACACGAACTCAGAAGTTGGACGTTACGGTTTGATGATGGATGTATGAACCATTTATTACTACATAACGCGTTGTTCAATAGCGATAAAAACGAAATAGTTATTTATTATTATTTATTTAATAAATAAAACTCCCGTCAAAAGCAGTATTCCTGTGTCGCAGAAGACTCTACAAACATACAGGAAACGGACACTACGGAATAAAAAATTGAGGATCACACAAAAGTTGTTCCATATGGGGTTTGCAATCACAGCACTAAGCATAGTAGAAAGCGACGAGGTAGCCAATTAAACCACTACGTTATCCGCACGGTCTGTTGTTACCATAGTTTAGATAAAAGAGAAAATTTCCATTATTCAAAACGCTGGTTGCGTTAAGATAATTAATCGATTCTCAATCGAACTAATTTGAACTAAATATATCTATCCCGCTCTCGCCTCTCACTCGCTTAACATCTCAACCTTACAGGTTCCAATCAGCTGTGCGCGAGAAAGTTCTGCTTTTACCGCATTGTACGTACTTAATGACATACCGGCTACCGGTTCTTGTCCAATTTGTACCTACTTGTTTCTAACTGCGTTTGATGCAAGACTTGCATAAAATCCAAGTAGTTATTTTACAACATCCCTAGCTAATTAAACATTTAGCCAATGTGTATTATTTTCATTGAAGTGAAACTTTTTAGGTGCGTTGAGTACTTTTTGGGTGAACAAAAATCATGGAATTGGCGTCATCGTCACCGCACGGTTCCCTTGAGCTATAAGTATACAGTGTATACATATATCTATACTAATATATAAAGCTGCAGTGTTTGTTTGTTTGAACGCGCTAATCTCAGAAAGCGCTAGTAAGATTTGAAAAAATCTTTCAGTGTTGGATAGTACATTTATCGTGGAAGGCTATAGAGTATATATCATCACGCTAAGACGAATAGGAGTGGAACACCAAAGGAGAATGTTTCAACAACGTGGGAAAATTTGGGAGAGAGCAACGGGGGAGACGCAAACGAGGTTGCGTGGGTCGGCTAGTGTTCATATATACCTATACCTCCGTGCGTTATTAGTATTCATTAAATAAGCAAAGAGTATCACTCTCTTTCTACACATATAGTTGTCACTGCTATCGACAGTCCTCAAAGACTGTTCCGCATTTTTATTGCGAAGACTTGATACAATCCTTATACCAACCCTTCTCGTCAGAATGGTATAGTAGGCTAAAACTTCCTTTCTGAGGTGAATCTTTTGTCCAGCTGTAGACTGTTAAGGGTTTGTGGTGTGACATTAAATTTAAAGGTGAATATTCATATTTAAAAACTAGCTGAACCCGCGGTGTTACCCGCGGTTATTATCGCGGTTGTTATTATCGGCGGGAAAAGCCGGGGGACGAAGCTTTAATATTCTACTCCAATTTTATTTATTTGTATAGATGACTGAATAGCCGGTAAATCAGCTCACAAAAGCCTGTATAAATTTTATGATGAATTTCATACAATGTGAAACAAAACACAGCAACGGTCGACGTGTAAAACATTTCAAAAAGAATCGCTAAAGAACTTCATGTGATTGTTAATTGTGTTAATTAAGAATGGAACCCAACATACTATATATTGTATTTATAGTTATATATAACATGTATTTAAATTGACAACCTGTTTTTGAGGGTCAAGTTTGACTTAACAGCAACGCTATTTGTGTCGAGAAGTAATTCTACATGCTTTTGAGATTTCCCGCTAGAATATATTTTATTACTAGCGTTGTAATTATATGCATAATATTCCACAGAAAATTACACATTGAAATGATTATAAATAAAAAAAAAGTAATTCGATTTTTTTAAATGTTTTAATTATGATGTATATGTATTATGAAAGCCTAGATTCTGCGTAAGTAGGCCCCCCTCTCTCTTTGGTTTGGAAATACATTGAAAGGGTCAATACTCAATGGCATTATTTATTTCGTCAACTCACGAATCAAAACTTCAACAAAAAAACAATTTTTATTACATTGTTATATGGTATTATTTATTTGAAAACTGAGTAGTATTAAAACAAACAAATAATAATTTTCTGTAAGAATGTGATTAATATGAGTAACATGGCTGGTGGCAACATTTCTGTCACCAGGTTAGTAAACGCAATTCTGAACTATCTCTCAAATGCAGTTGAAGCAACCAATAAAGATAGTGCAGATTTTAAAGGAAACATCAGTCGAACACACAAATTCATCGAATTCATGCGAAACTACACACTAAAGGGAGATGTAAACATGTTTGAATGCTTCGAGTTCATTACACGGTCGTCAAACCGAGTTATTGGATGGCGCAGAACTTTGTTACTTCAATGTTAGATTTACTTTTTTAAGGGTACTTCAGCCCAAAAACATTTCTGTGTCACCGGGGATACAAACATACCCACATGAAACGTACACAAAAACACGAATGACATCAATAGATCCACAAAGTGTTAGCCCACGTGAGATATAATCCCATAACACTTGGCGCCATAAGAAGCGGCGTGTGGCGACTGCTCAAACCACGATGACATATTAATCATTGACGAGCTACCGTGATCAAAACGTAAAGCCTTACTTTTAATTAATTTTGTTAAACTGATTTGAGTGAATAGGTTACTCAAAATTTTAATTCAGGACCACCTTTCAATACAAATTACTATGTAACGTTTCCGTTGTATGCTTTCATAATTTAATACTGGCCGCATAAATGCCGGATGCAAGCAAAAATAGACTTAAGCGGTGAATTTAATCAATACAAATAAATAAAATTGGAGTGTCTGTTTTGTAATATTAAAATAACTGCTTTTTACTAAATGCATATGTATGTATACATGGTACATATACGAAAAATGTATTTAAAAAAAAATTTGTCTGTCTATATCTTTGTTCCGGGTAATCTCTGGAACGGCAGAACGGATTTTGACAGGACTGGCAGGTAGCTGATAATCCAGGGGGTAACTAAGGCTACTTTATTCAGACTGACTTTGTCCCGCGGCGTTACTCGCGATACGACTATAACCGCGGGTAACACCGCGGGGTTCAGCTAGTTCTTACATAATCCCTTTCAGTGTGCCTCTACTCCTTTAATGTGTAGAACGCTTCGATCTATTGTTGATCGAAGATTGAAGGCTAGAATAAATGTTGCATGGCATGAATGTAAGTTCCGATCCGCTCCACGTTGTTCATCCACAAACGATTTAATAATAAAGTGACGGCGCCGCTCACTATCGAACTCACAATAATGCCATTTTTAAAATTATAGTACATATCGGGCATATCATAGAGAATATTGTGAACGATTTATGTAGTCCACAACACAATAGTCTGTTTTTATTAGTAAAGCTTTAGGTACTGAATGTTAAGTAGTAAGTGTAAGCGAGGCCTAAGGTAAAACTATTTTTATATCGAACCTTAAACGGTAACATGTACATTAATTGTCACACTATATTTACTTATATCTAAATTGGTTTGCAGACGATAAAATGAATATTCCTTTTTCCAATTAAAACTATAACATATAATGTGTGATCATCTCTGGCAAGCCGGGGCCACAACGGTTGATGTTGAACAGGTGTATATAATATGCTAAACTTCTCGAAAATTTCTATATCGCGATACAGGATAAGCAGTTACCTAGTTCGGTGAGTCTTCGGAAGACGACATTTTAATGTTTTTGTTGCGCTATACTACACTGGGGTATTGTGGAAATCGCCATAAATTACAACTTAATATTGTAAGCAAGTAATAGGCAACATTGATTAATAACATACAAAATCTATTGTCTATGGTATTACCTGTTAAGTTATTATGGACTCATAAAGCTGTGTTCCTATTGACAAGCCAGATAGGATCCATCAAAAGCCTGTATACAGAGGGCTTGTTTAGACGTAGACTGTATTGTGACGAGACAATGCAGGTAGGTAAGCGTGAAATGGACCGCCGAAAGGTAAAACTATACATGTATGTAATAAATAGACCTATAAATAAACCGACAGATCATTTAAGCGAGAGTAAAATCACAATGACACATAGCTATGACGTCAGTAATTACGTCACTTAGATACTGATGCACTTACCGGGTGTGGTGCTGCTATTGTATTTGGATTTCAGAATGTAATATTAACTGAATGGGATATTGTAAGATTAACGATATAATAAAAAAGCGTACCTACAGAACTATAGGTATTTGTAGATATATGTGGATACATTTGTGTGTTTTGTATTTAGTTCAAACTTAACTTATCATGGACGCCTAATTTGACATCTGGTTAAAGTTGGTACTTTAGATTAGAACCTTCTGTATGTTTTTAGAACAATGTATAATTTTATCTGACCAAGTGATGCAACATAACGACTTATGTCAAAGAGAAGACGTTGTCCTTAGGTCCTTTTATATCAACATTTTCATCTAAACTGAATAAAATCACTACTGACCGTGGTTTGGCCGTGGTGTGTAGGTGTTAGAAGGAATAAAATGGAAGCTTATTATATTAATATTCAGTATAAACACACAGTAGCAGTCCAGACAGTACGTTATTACAAGCGGAATTGTGATTGGTCACAGAATACGCACACAAGCACCTCGTTTCAATTGAGAAGAGAAGGCTTGACGGCTGTGATCGTGGCTGTGATACATTACACTTATACGAGCGTACGCACACAAATGTTTCAAACAACTTTGTGATTATAAGATAAAGATATCTTACTGTTTCTTGCCTCTGTGTGACAAAGTTTTGTGTTGAAAATATGACTGATTTTTATATTACATATTTCTTAGCTTTCGCTCATTTTACGACATTACTGTGTAAGGTGTAAGGTAAACTAGTGATTGTAATAGTATAAAGACACTCATAACCAAATTTAAGATCAGTTTTTATTCGACAGAAGCCTATATCGTAACTACGCTCCAAGCGATCCATAGGCAATCTGGGACTCAGCTTTACGCAGAGTTAGTGTCAAATTTCACAAGAAATCTGACGCCAGGCATCGTCTCTTACACCTCTATTGGTATAATTAGCATCTTTTGGTCCCATATACATTTAAATTTCTTATAAAGCGATATCAGACGGCGACTTTGCGAGATGTCCACACCACCAACACATGGATCGGAGCTCGGTGGATCGTCATGGTAATGAATAATGCCGATAACGATGAAATCATAAAACTTATAATTAAAACGACGATAAAGCAGGAAAAAGATAATTTTCTGTGTAAGAGAACATATGGCGTCGGATGTAACTAATTTTTGTACTAATTACCAAAGTTTGAAAAACTATCACTAATACATAACTGCCAAAAACAAATAATTGATGAAATTTCCTTGGCTCTTTCTATCGTGTGTAACCTATTTCGCATATTTCTAAAAGCTTATAAGCAGCCATTTTCTTTAAGTAAATTCACTCTTCGTCTGACTTCGTCTTCGAGTCCTGGGGTTCTTGTGGTGTAGCCATCGTTTTCTCCCAGTGATATGCAGAAAACATCAAATATCTCTTGGTCTTATTTACGTTCGTACAGGATTCTACTTGACACCGGAACTTAATGGATACATGACTCACTAGTCTAGACAACTATCGATCGCCCTTATGGGTGAACTTAAATAGTACTAAGTTCATTTTAATAGAAAAACATACAAAACCTATATTTTATCATTGCAATAATAACACATGATAGTTTTCCATCAACACCTCGCGTCAATCTATTTACGTTATTTGTAATGCAATCGTATTTCCAACAGCTGTATAACTAAAACATAATTACTCGCTTGCAAATATCTATTTGCATTATGCCTGCATATAATATATTTATTATATTATGTATATGATATTATATTTTTTATGATCAAGCTACTAAAATGACTCTACTCTGCCTGATGGAAAGCATAAGTAGAATCCAAAAGTGGTGGTCACTATCCTCAATGCGAATGTGGACAGAGCAATGTAGTGACCCACACTATGCCGGTCTAGTCAGATGCTTTTTCACGCTCCGCTTAAAGGACCCGGGATCATAATGGGATGGGAACACATGCGGTGGTAGTGAGTTCCATGTTTTCCTGTTATTTATACATTATACTCTTGTTATTAGATCCATGCAAAGATTATCAAGCAGAGCTCGCTTTAAGCGATAAGACCGCACATTGTTCCTTACTGTAGCATACTAAAGCTCCATTTTCAATATTTAAAACAAAAAAGAGCGCCTACAAAAGTCATAGTATGACTTACTTATGATATTAAATAAGGACTTGTCCCACTTACAACAACTAAACGCAGAAAGACCGTCAAGTTATCAACGAATGGCCAAGTAGATACTTAAATATTACAAATGTTAAAGCCACTTTAAATGGAAATGTCAACCGTTTTGTACCTACACAGTGCTATACTGTGTCATTTTGTCTCGCAAAATGTGAATGTTAGATATACTCGCAGTCGTAGTTGGAACACAACATCGACAGCGTCCCACCGGTTGACGTCACAGTTGTCCAACCGGTTCCGAATGTTGCATTTTTGAAACATGCTAAAATTGAAGATATCAGATATTTTGTGTTAATGAGAATATGATTTCAAATGTAAACTTAAGCCTTGCTTTAAAAGGCTATTATTCTGTATGAAAGGATTATGTTGAGACGGTACTTAGACAATACGTTTTGTTCTTATCGGTGGTGAAATGGCTATTGCAAAATACACGAAAATATATATTTAAGAACACCGATGAAAAACATATTTTTTAAGTGCTCATTGTCAGTCATCTAAGCATATTATGCAGTTAATCTTGATTATTGCTCACGTGGCGTGCTTAAGATTATTTTTTATAATAAATAATTAAAATACGCAACTTTGTCTTCATCTCTTTCAATCATTCTCGGCTCCTATTGATCTGAGTGTAATGTAAACTGTCCTATCTTAAGCATGCCAATAAAACACACTTTTAAAAAAAACTTGAAAATCGGATAGATATTTTCGGAGTTCATCGTGAGCAACGATATTACAAGAGAGTTATATATGTAGTATTAATACATTTATTACTACATTTTATATAGCTTGTAAGATATTTATAATGAAGTTATTAAAGTGTTACACCCAAGATAGAAGGTCAACCGGACCTTCCATCTTAGGAGTAACACTTTAATATATTGTAACATTGCGTTGGTTGCCTTGTGTCAGCTGTAAGTATAAATAATTCTTCATTTCTAAGTATAATACTTCCTAAATAAAAAAAAACTAGAAATATTTTTGGGCAGCAATTAGTCAAGAAATTGAAATCAGTTTTATCTCTTACATTTTTACGTTCTATTATATATTATATAAATTATACCATGTTCAAGAAAATACGCCATAAATAGACTGGCTAAATGCCTGTGACCAGCCAGTGCAACCTCTGCGAAATAGGAAGCATAACTCTTAGTTGTACACCAGATTACAATTATATTATTATTTCATTTACATTAGATTACTAAAATGTTCTGAATAGTAGTAAATATATTAATTTACATAGACAACTACAAAAAAGTAATTTAATTAAAAACAACATAATATTTAAAGTTAAAGCTTTAATTGTTGGAATATGTACCTACTATGTACAATAATTAAATTGAAAATACCGTAATTTGATTTAGACAAAATGTTTTTCTATTTCTTACTTTTATTTATTCATTTGTTACTTTTTAAATAAAGGTTTTACCCACAGCCAACCATGTAAACAGGTTTAACTGGGTTTTACGATTCCTTGAATGGGATAGTCGCATAAGCTCCGTTAACTTGTAAATATGAGACGTTTAAATAACAACATAAGAATGAGAGGTAGCTTAAGTAACTACGGTTAGTACCGCTGTGAAAACCGGTAATATCGTATTTTCAGGAATTAACTGTAACAGTGCATATTCTAGACAAGTTTTTCGAAATATGACAAAAGCAGTATATTTGATAAGAGTTTAATAACTGTTGTGTAACTTTCATGATTGATTAAAAAAATTAAAATTGATTTCAGAGTCTTACTTATCTGTCAATTATAGGTATCCAGCTGTCATTAATTATTATTAAGAAATGAAATGTAAAAAATTAAAGGGCAAGGTGATTTATGTGATCCTTTGTGATAATTCCGTAATTTTGTCACATTCAATATTATCGTCTATGGGATACCTGACATCTTATAAATATTTATAATAATACTTGTGATCTCATAAGTCAAGGAGGATGTGTTCATTCCATACGAGTGCTGATCTAACCATACAGGAGTTACGCTAGCGAAAGTGTGGGTCGTGACGGTAACATTTCACGGTTGATTGATCTTATCGATTCTTGGAACTTAACATAATTGTCGTATTTTATATTAAAAGTTAGAGCGTTGTAACCGGTTTAAATTTTCCAACGTGTTACTTGTGTACATGGTTTATTTATACTTATATACATATATGACAAGAGCGCGACCGCGGCAGAAGGCCGACTGGCTCACTTCTCGTTTTGTGACCCTTGTCAGTAGCTGAGTTTCTTACAATATGTTTGTATTCTAGAGTAATAAAAGTGAAATTTGTAACTTTGAACAGAATACTACTGTTACTGTTCTGTGCATGTGTAACGAAGGAAGGCTCGTAGGTACTTTCTTAACAAAGTAACTTACCATAGTCTAGTCGCCTAGTCGGATGGAATTGACTAAGTATCTAGGGCACGGGCATATAGTACACCTAGACTCAGTACAACAATTTGTGGATTACACAAAGTGTTGTCGAATGTAGGGTTTGAACCACAACACACGGCGCAGCAGATAACCACGTGACGACTGCTTAAATAACTACGCTAGCCGTGCAGTTACTTAATTTTATGATGACTATTAATCCTGTTACCACAAATTTTAAGTATTATGTACATGTTCCTTTCTTGAAATTAATTAAATAATAAGAAATATATACAAAAATTTAAGTCCCAAGTTTGTTTTGACTAAAAGTACACAAATAACAACGTCTAATTTGTGTCATTAAAACATAAAAGTATACGTATGAATATTATGAAAGTTCATTAATACGGATGAATCAATATCATTATTTATGGAAATCTGTGAGCTGATTAAAATCAGAGCTTATGTATATGTCCACCTACCCTTTTTTAAGCCAGCACTTATTTGAGAAATTCCTTTTAGATATCTCGTTTTGAACTTTCAATACTTAACAACTATCGATTGGCTCCTTTCTCTAGGATATGAAGAGTCCGAAGACCTTGTCAACAATTAATCTGCTTACACAGTAATATATGCGTACATCCGATACTCACACCTACACTTAACTCTCTCTCTCACAGACGCACATACACGCACGAATAGAAACACACCCATTCACATACATACACATGTTTCTGTAACTAATTTCTTACTGACTCGATGGCGAAGTGGTAGTGTATGCGACTGATTTGCTTGAGGTCTCGGGTTCGATTCCCGGGTCGGACTAAATGTTTGTATGATCTGCAAATATTTGTTTCGGAGTTTGAGTGTTTTCTATGTATAATATGTATGTATTTACAAAAAAAGTATATGTATATGTATTTATATCAGTTGTCTAGTACTCATAACATAAGCTCTGCTTAGCTTGGGACTACATGGCGATTAGATGTCCGAAATATTTATTTATTTATTTACTGTTTTTTTCATGTTACATTTTTTATTTTTATTTTTTTACTTTTGGAATTTGTGTGTATCTCGGGAGAAGGCGTTAATACCTGTGACACAGTTTCATTAGTTCTGCAGGTATTATCGGTCACACACTAATGTTCTATATAAATTTGTCATTAATTCTAAATAAAGAATTATTATTATTACAAAAAGGAGTACCTGGATGACCGTGCTTCGTCCGGTAATTGTTTATTTTCTGGTAAATTTTCTATCCATGAATCCTAGTTAGATCTATTTATCGCCTCCGAAGCCCCATACTAAATTTCATGAATATCGTTGGAGTCGTTTCTGAGATTCAGATTATTTACATTTAGATTTATATGTCCACTTACTTTTATATGTATAAGTTTAATTATATATATAGGTAAATATATATATATATATATATATATATATATATATATATATATAGGTACATAATAATTTGTGTATCGAATTTGTACATCAGATTGAAATCTGTCGTAGTCCAGGGAAGGTTTAAACGGTAAAAGATTTAAAATATATATTGAAAATCCAAATGTTACGTGAATGAAGGAGCGGGTATATTAAATGTTAGGTTTACTTTTCATTAGTTATTATTGAAAGGAATCATTAGTTTAAATATGAATATCTTTTTACAACATTGCTAATAGGGACCATCAGTCCTTTTGTCTCCATGACATACCCCTCTAATGAATGTCAATTTTTATTTCGATAGCTATATTTAGTTCAGAAACTCTGACTTATGAAGACAATATTTTCTGCTACTATAGAGTGGAAAAATATTCGAAGCTTTTATAGTTGTCTACAGCCTTAGGCGAAAACTCGTTCAGAATCTGTTGACAGTGTTTATTTGTTCTCTGTGATCAAACAAGACGTTATAAAACATGATGGCCGTTGTCAGAAGCATAATACACATCTACGCTTTCGCTAACAGTTTTGTTGTTCAAATATTGACTGACATGTAACATGCTACCTTTAGCTTTTTCAATTATTTTAGTTTAAGACAAATCATAATACTATATTGGCCGGGGGACGGCTGACATGAGTCAGTCAAGTGCTTATTTTTACTCCTGTATCTTGACTGGAATACTTATCAAAAGAACGTCAGTATGTTTACTTTGTGTATTTATTCCATTCCACTACACATCAAAGAGTATCACGTGGGATGATCGTGTTATAAAACATCTGTACTTGCTACCAGAAACCTTTCACACTGTTCTCGACCCCGAGCAAACTTTCCTAACGTGGGGGTAGAATCTTAAATCCCACACATATTCTTACCCCTTAAACTATACGATAAAAACAAAATTGAATAGTTTTAAATTTGAAGTTAGCTAATGTGCGTATAATTATGAAATCAATTTCAAGGAATAAGGATCATGGAGTTTTGAAATTAGAAATGAACAAGGTTATTAAGGATATGTACATTAATTTTCCTGTTTGCATGTAAATACATTTAAAATTGTTACAATTTTTTCCTCCGAAAACGATTATTGTTGTGAACTCCAGAGAGGGCTATGTCTATAATATTTATTGAGTGACATAATTACACTTATATATAATTTCTATAACAGTGACACTAATAAAATAATAAAAAAAAAAACTGTTATTATAACGCATAAAATAGTTGACCTGTTCCAAAAATCCTTGAACAAGTGACTGGACTTTTTACAAACACAAAAGTAACCTTACTGAGCAATATAAAAGTTCTAAAGTCAACAAATCTCTCGCAACAAATGTACGTGTGTTAAATTATGTTTTGAATGTCTAAATTTCGTAACTTCAACAGGTTGTTTTCGTTGCTTAAGCTAAAAATAACTATAAGTACGTATAAAATATCGAGTGAACTTTAAATCAAGCGCCAAGGTTGTTACGAGTCCGCACAGAGAGAGCGGTAAGAGGGCCATTGTTCAAAAGGTCCATTTACACAAATCGTTATAGAGCAAAACTCGGTCGGTTGTGAAACATACCTAATCATGGTACGGAAAACAAGATAATTATTTTCAAAACAATTTAGGTGCTACAAGTGATTAGCGTTTGAAGCAGTTTTAAAGATATATAGAAAACTCTTTATTTATACACCGTGTTACAGACTTACAAAAGAATACATAAAATGACTGGAGGAGGCTTCAAAATAACTTGAAAATACAAATGTTACGTGTACGAAGTAGCGGGCATAGCTAGTGAGAAATATACATAATGACTGCCCCGTTGGTCTCTAGCGGTTAGCACAAACGACTGCCAATCAAGAGATCCAGGGTTCGATACCCAAGTCGAGCTGATGTTGTGTTTTTCTTACAAGGAATTCTTAACAGCAGCTCGGAGTATGAAATATACTTTTCCGCCCGTGTCTCGGAGCGTTTGTTATGAACACCTATGACAATCTTTATTGGGAAGTAGCTACTACTTGACGTTAAATAATCTTGGGAATAATAAAAACTAGAAAGATGATGAGAAGTATATATAATTTTTGACTGCCTCGTTGGTCTAGCGGTTGGCGTGAGCGATTGCTGATCATGAGGTCTCGGGTTCGATTCCCGGGTCGGACCAAATGTTTGTATGATCTACAAATATTTGTTTCGGAGTTTGGGTGTGTTCTATCTATAATATGTATGTATTTACACAAAAAAAAGTATATATGTATTTGTATCAGTTGTCTAGTACCCCATAACACAAGCTCTGCTTATCTTGGGACTAGATTTTAGGTTACGTTATGTGTTTAGATGTCCGAAATATTTAAAATATTTATAATGTACAATGGACGGCCTTCTTGTTGTAGTTGACGGTGCAAGGAGTTTTGAGTTTTTTTTTTATATTAGACACTAATAAGTAGTATTGTCTGATAACATGCAAAGCTTTAAATACCGGTACAATGTGTACCATTATCACATTACATCATTACATTTCGGAACATTTTTAAAAAAAAAATCGCTGACAGTATTATGATATTATTAAATCAAATATAATTAGAGAGTCTTGTTTGCAAAAGGCGGTTTCGATTAAAACAAACAACACACAGAATACCATGTCAGTCATTACTTATTTTAATAGTTATTTTAAATGAACAATACAGAAATCAATCTTCATTAGCATGTATGAACCGAGCGGCTCATTGCAGAATATCATTCGGAAATTTTAATAAACAAAGTAACCGCAACATTCGAATCGGTGCGGTATTCGACAAAATTTATTTTCATAAATGTACATTGCCAAATAACAATATAAATAGTATGAAATAAATAATTTAAATTAAAAAGATTTAAAAAAACAAGCTATTATTGGAATGCTCTCAAAAAGTACTCGTCGAGACGAATCAGAGGAATCGAAACTAGATGGTTTTGCGACGTCTCTTTACAGAGTTCCTATGCCCACCTTCCAGCTCTAGCATCTGATCAACTCCATGTAATCATAATATTGTATTGTCACGCTGTGTACATATATGCTTGCAAGATTTCAGCAAAATCAGGCAAAGATATCAACTTCAAAATTGAGTTGCAAGATTCCACCCTAACATACATACATACATTGCAAGTTAATAAAAAGCTTGTATTATATTCAAATAAATAAATTTGAAATGGTGTGTGTAATTTTAAATTAAAAGCTTTGCACTAAATGCATTTAAAAGTACATACTTAGGTACATCAGAAAAACAATTTTTTACATTTTTGTTTCAATGTCTGTTCTGTGTAGAGCATACTTAAAAAAACTAGCAATATTACACATACGCTACTCTTTACATAGACAACATCGTTTAGTTAGTAAGAATATATAAAATCTTCTCTAAACCAAGAAAAAAGTTACAAATAGCCTAGTTACTGGATGAAATTTTTTCAATACATAATTTGCTTGGTTCAATTCAAAAAAATAATTTCAAGACCTTAAAGCAATTCGTCACCACCTCAATCGAAAGACGTCAACGCCTGGTCGTAGGCCTCCCCCAAGACTCTCCAAAACAACCGGTCCTGTCGTAACAGGTATTCTAGCGGTATAAAAAAAAATGTTTTTAGGTGCAGCGCTACGCTTTAATTTTCAAGTTTTCCTCGTTAAACAAAACTCGGTTTAATTTTAAAATACGTAAATATGCCAACGTTTAAAATAAATCCAAGTACCTATTCATTAATATTTACTGTTTTATCAACACGTTTTTAATATTCAACCCAGCCAATAGGTAGAGAACATTCTACGTAGGTACTTGTATTTAAATCTGTGGTTAAGTTGGGTAGAAATACTCATCGAAGTAGGTACAATTAATACTTACATACTGCCAAGAATATTTGTTTACGCTAATATTAATGCCTTTTAAAACCATTCATATTATTGTAAGAAAAGTAGAAGATCTATTACACGTTGACCTCGATTCTGACAACGCCGGACAAAACGTAGGCATACTTCCGAGATTTTTTCTGGCAAGTCGCAGGTGTATCGATGGACCGCTATGTAGCACCAATTATCGATACGATACGAATTAACCCCATTTTATATTTTTTTAAAACATTCTATGAGATTCGGAACAATATTTTTTTATAAACAAGTTGATGGAGGTCATTGTGTTTCAAACTTCCACAGTTTAAAAACTTGGTTTTCTATGCTTAACCATATTTAGAGAGAGAACGGAACCACGTTATGTCTTCCCACTTGTTTAAGAATCATTATTTTCTTTTGTTATTTATTGTTCCTAAGATTAATTGGGGTCGGCTAATGGTTCCACCGGTTTTACCTGAATATCAGTTTTTCCACGGAGTAACTGGCATCGGACCTCCGCAATCCTAAGGGTGAATTGAATTCGAAGGTTAGAATTGAATTCGAACTAGTTGTTGGTATTTTTTTAGGGCACTGACTTCCCAATAACGACTGTCATAAGTGTTTATGAAAACCGAGACCGACGGCTTAACGTGCTCTCCGAGGCACGGGCGGAAAACATCATCTTCAATACTCCAGCCCTCTATTAAAAATTTCATGTAAGAAAAACCCAACAGCAATCCGACCCGGGAATCAAACCCGAGTCCTCGTGGTCGATAGTTGCTTACGCTGCAAACGCTAGACTAACGCTAGCTATTAAATCTTAGATAAAATATGTCTAAATGAATTATTACAAAACTAGATCAATCATTTAATCTATTACTAAAGATTTAACTTGATGCAATAACATGTTAACATATTTCATTTTATTTTGGCAAGTAGCTGAAATTAAGAAAAAAATATTCATATTTATTCTAATACAATTTACATATTTAAAACAATACAACAATATCCTACTACTAAACCAGTTTCAAGAATAACCTTAACATTTGGATTTCACTCAGTACAAAAAAGGCGACAAAAAGTTAGTGATTAATTTTATCAAGTCCAGTTTCGTTGCGACATCGGATTGCAAGAGATTGCCGCTTGTGCTCTGTACTGGCGGACGGTCACGATCAACGGCCGATTTGCTAAGTTAGGTACTTTGAAAAAAAGCATGATGTTATTAACCAAGACCATACACAAATATGTATAGCTATCATCAACAGTCTTCGTTAGTCTACTGCTGGTAATAGGTCTTAGGAAGGAGATTTTGGCTTACTATATTATGCTGTTCAGATGAGTTGGTACAGGATTTGTCAAATTTTCGTTTTTCTTTGTGGTGCTGTTTTCCTGCGTTTTATGCCTCATTAGTCAGCTCTTACAATTCAACAGTCCCAGAGCGAATAGCTGTGGTAACATTCCGTATTCTTAATGAACCATTAATTTAGGTCTACCTTTGTACCCGTTTTACGAAAATTATGCAAAAGGAATAAATAGTATGTTTGGTACAATTAAAGTTTATACGGAGGATGATTGCAAAAAGATAGGAAAAATAGTTTAAGGTCAAGTTTCAACCACTATGCGACCACTAGTCGAAACAGAGATGCTTACTTTACATACTAATTCATTTCGTTGAGCTCCAACTTAATATTAAAAATATTAATAGAAGGAAAATATGTGTATTATATTTCGTAACCGGTTTTAAGACTTTAGCACAAATACCTACAAAATTCTCTGCTAATAGGTATTATAATGATCACTTTGTCTTAAATAATTTGACGAATATTCGAGCTGCCTTATGGATTCCTTACTGTTAAAACATAAGTCGTCTGTGTCATAGGCTTGAAAATGATGAGATGTTTTCTCTAAACTATTAAGACGGTAAATGTCAACCTATTTCGTATAATTATTATAATTATAATTACACTTGTATGACTATAGCGATACATGTAAGTACCTGGTATATAGTAAGCAAAGATTCCTAGAACTCAAGGGCTCCCACACATAACTGCGATGCGATGCGGCGTAAAGTTCTTGCGGTGCATTCGTGCGAGCTCGATCGATTTTGACGGGACTTTCACTGGCAGATAGCTGATGATATACCTAAAGAGTAATTTAGGCTACTTTTTTTGACTAGCTTTGCCCCGCGGCGTTACCCGCAGTTGTTGTTGTTCCGCGGTTAACACCGGGAAACTCAGATGTAAATAAAGTTACACGTGTATTCCTGAAAGTATGAAGTTCATTCCATTCCATTCCATCTGGCACATAATGTGCTCAGGATGCCGTGAAAATGGTAGGTATGTGACTCTTTGAGTGTGTGTACACCTACATATACTACATATCTACATATTTTATTTATGTATAGTCGTCGAAGTATCTAAATTATATCGGCAAAATATAGGTCATTTTCAAAAGGAAGGGTAAGAAAGAAAGTTTAGTCTATGTATGTTTGAATGTTAAAAATAAATGAGGTGTCAATAGATTCGTGATATTGGGCCAGTGTGGTATAGGCTATATTATATACATTTTTTAAAAAGATTACGTAGTCGAGTTGTAGTTGCTTAATCCATGTCTTGTTGATGTCCAGAATCTGACATGAAATTTTCTAGGCTAACGCATAAATTAAAACCTAAGGTTTAACATGATTTACAATTCAAAATAAATCCAACTTTTATTCGCTAATATTATTTGACGAAGACGGTCTCCGCCAACACTAAATTCCACATTTTTTTTGTTTCAGGTACCTACGTCAACTTTATAGTTATCGAAATAGAGTATGGATTCGTCTGGCAGTAAGTCGTACTTCAACTTGAACTTGAAAATAATTGTTACATAAAAATATTAACGATGGTGTTATGTGGGCGAGAAACATAAATATGGCTATTGTGTACTCTTCTGTATAATGTACTTCTAATTTAATAGAGACACATTAATTATAGTAAATTATAATGTTTATTTGTACTGTAAGTACAGTGTCTTCGTCTAATAGAAATTCAACATACATTTGTACCTTGCCTTGATACATTGTGGTTCCACTGCTGAGAGATGAAGAATAAAACTGAAGTGAATAATAGTATAACATATCAATTGAATGCCCATGTACAGATGTCGATAACAAATAAAAACAATATTTCAAGCGGGTTATATATCGATTTAAACTATGAGCTTAATCAGTGCTGAACTTTTAAAGTTTTTGATAAGTACAAATACGAACTTATCGTTTTTATTTAAGGTAATGTGTATCTGGTAATTATTGTGAGACCTGACTATCGATATCTTCCTATGACAAATACTTGTAAGATGAGTAAGTAGCATGATTTGTTTTGGGTTTGTCTTTTAATGAAATTAGATTTGAATAATTATGTATATGTATATATACATATCCTAGCTGAACCCCGCGGTGCTACCTGCGGTTATCGTCGTACCGCAAGTAACGCTACGGGACAAAGTTAGTTTAAAAAAAGTAGCCTATGTTACCCCCTGGATCATCAGCTATCTGCCAGTGAAAGCCCGTCGGAATCGGTATAGCCGTTCCAGAGATTACCCGGAACAAACAGACAGACAAAAATTGTAAAAAAAATAATTTGGTACCTACGTGTATCGTGTATACATCCTTATGCATTTATTAATAAGCGGTTATTTTAATATTACAAACAGACAATCCAATTTATTATCCAATTATTTGTATAGATTTGTATAGATAAGAGTGTGTTTATCAGCGTTATCAGCAATCCAATTAACATAAACTCTGCCTAGCTTGGTTCAGACGACTGCATGTGAGATGTTCCGAGTTATTACAATCAATCTTCTGTAATAAATAATTATTCGTACACGTATCGGGTCACAAACTGTTCTCACCTTACCAAAATATTATATTTTTATTAAAAAAAACTATGTGTCCCATTTGAAACAAAAAGTACACAGTAGCACAGAAGTGTAAATGAAGCATAACATTTTTGAAATATTTTATGTATGGCTCTACCCTCCTGTGCCTGGTCATGCCAAAACCTGGAACACACTACCAGCACACGTGTATTCCGAGTCCTTCAAGTGAGGCGTGACAAAGCATCTCATTAGTCACCATGCAGCATTATCTGCATTCACAGTGAAGTACTAACCACCACTCATTGATTCTACTTATGCTTTCCATCAGGCTGAGTAGTCATTTTAGCACCTAATTTATTAAAAAAGCAGTTTGAAAGCTATATTTTTAAAGAGTATTTTCTGTTAAGTAAAAAATTATGATATAACCGTTTTATAAAAGTATTTTGATCGCATACACATATATTTGACCTAACATTCAAGACAAAACCAATTAAATTATACTTCAAGTTGTACAAATCAAGGAAATAAAAGAAAACATTCGAAAACCAACCAATAAGCGATCTTTAACAGAAATAACTGCACCAACAAACAATTTTTGGAGTACTTAATATTTTTTATAAATATAATACAAAGCACAAAAAGTCCTTCTACATTTAGTTCTAAAACGTTCAAACTGAATGTGTATTTATTCTTTGTAACCGTGGGAGAATTATCAAGGTTGAACACGTTACTAAGAAATTGGGAACAACTCCGTTTGTTGGTAGTTACCTCATAGTATTGCAACTTGTCAAGTTTTATGTGTATTTAACTAGTTCTAGGATGGTCCACGTAAATGTACAAAGCTTTATGAGTACCTACTGTAAAGGAATATTTAAAGTTTCAGAAATAGTGCAGAGGGCTATGACATTACACGAATTCTGAATATAACTAAAGTTGTCATTAGTATTAGTTAAAAACATCAAAATAATCTCAATACCCTTATTTTCTGTACTGTGCTCAAAACCCACTCAAATAAAATTGCTAGGAATAATGAGTTTATACATACTATGTAAAAGGAAAGAAAGCAAAATTTTACTATCAATGTGAATATGTTAGAAAATTACAACCAAAAGATCTCAGAATTGTCAATTTGACAGAAAAGAGAAATCTCTGTTCTGTGGTCACTTAAGTACCTATGTGTTGCACTGTGAAACTTAATTATGATCTCTATTTACTTTTAATTTGTAGTTGTTTAAAGTATGATCGAGTGTTAAAAGGAAACCCAGGTAAAACAAGCAAAATACCGTTCATATGAATAACTAATAAATTATAATATACGAATGTTCTCAGATAACGATCTGAACATTGCTTAAGTAATTACTTCAAATAACGATTGAAGTTGAGACTCTCGAAAGATCTATTTATTCTATCACCGTGCTAAAGGTATAAGAAGGGATTCGTTGTTAAAAAATGCCTTAGGTCTTATAATAATTAGTTTATAATTAGGTTGTTTAGCAGGCCAAAACTTCCTTTTAACCGACTTTAAAAAAGGTGGAGGAGGTCTTCAATTCGACTGTATTTTATAAGCGCAATTTACCAAAAAAAAAAATAGTTTTGTTTAGTAGACTTCGCTTCTTGCAAGGCTATTCTTGAGCAAATCTTTAGACGGATATCGGATATACGGCAATCCTTGAAACCTGACAGCTGGATATCTGACCTTATATTATACTAGGCGACCGACGCAACCTCCTTTGCGCCTCCTATTGCCCGTAGCGTGATAATTTTACCCCGTTTTTGTAACATTCTTCATTGCTGCTCTGCTCCTATAGGTCTTAACGTGATGATAGCATAGACTATCAATTGCCTGTGCCTGGATGTCGGCAGTAAAATAGTTTCTGTCTTAAAAAATAAATAAAAAAGGAACATATCCTAACCTATCACAACATACCAAGATACGGTTTCCGCAATTAATCTGAAAATCTTTGCCCGTAAACATAATTGGCCAGTAATGTGTAATTAAGTAGTATTAGGGGTTAGGTAGTGGTCCGACCACTACCTAAAACGACTAACTATCGGCGATTTTCCCGCTCAAGAAACGTACAATAAATATACATGCCGTGTAAATGAAAGAGATGCATATAAAAGTATTACTAATAAAAATACAAAAATTAAAGGAGACCTTTTGTATTTTTATGTAACTATTACTTTAACATAACTAACAATTATTGTCTCCAATTGAAACGAGTCATCGTGATAAGCTCGAAATTATAAATGAATATGTAGGCGGTAGATTCTTTGCCCGTGATTCACATAATATATATATATATCAATGATATACATAAAAAGAAGATAATAATTGACTTTACAGTTGTTGTTAATCTGTAGTACCATATTCTGAGTATTTGTAATTAGGATATAATTCTAATGACATCAAAACGAGACTGCTAGAATCAACAATAGTCTGAAGCTATGAGTCATTGATGTAATCCAAGTATTCTCTATACGTTGATTAGTTTTACAGATATGTACATCTAGAATGTAAAGATGTTCAATGTAAGTATTGTTACGGTCTAATTCTGTTGGGTAGGCCGTTGAAAACAAGTAGTTTATATTACATTTGCAGTCTAAGTCATAGGAGTTTTTTTATATTTAAATTATTACACAACTCGTACAAACTTTGTTTTTTAATAATATATACATAACTCGTATTTACTATTTTATATAATTTTAATTATATTACGAGATATAAGTTAGAGACCTGCGTCTTGTATCTATGTCAAGTCTGAAGTCAAATGTATATTGTCCTAATAATTCGACTGCCTCGTTGACGCATTGGTAGTTTAGGTCTCGGGTTTGATTCCCGCGTCTGACCAAATCTTTGTATGACCTGCAAATATTGGTTTCAAAGTTTGGATATTTTCTATGTATAATATATATGTATTTACAATACCCCCCTTTGGCTTTGCCGTAGTCGGGTAAAAAAAAGTATTTATATCAGTTGTCCAGTATCCATAACACAAGCTCTGCCTAGCTTGGGACTAGATAGCGTTGTGTTTTACATGTTGTTTGTTATTTATTTAATGTTAGAAATGTGAATGCTTGTAACCCTTTCACGCAAAAACTACTGAAAGAACTTGGATGAAATTTTAAAGTGACAACTACTATTTGATAACAGACATACACATGGGCGGAGCCACAGGCAACACTTAGTAAATAATAAAGATATATGTAAAGTAATGGGAATAGTCCCGTGTATCAGCTAGGATCTTCAAGTCGTGTGTAATCTGCACACTATACACACAAATAAATAAAATTGAAGGGTATGTTTGTAATATTAAAATAAGCGCTTTTAAATAAATGCATATGTATGTAAACATGTACCAATAAAATCATTTTTTTTTTAATTTGTCTGTCTGTCTGTTAGTTCCGGGAAATCCCTGGAACGGCTGGACCGATTTTTACGGGATGATCCAGGGAGTAACTTAGGCTACTTTTTTGAAATAGCTTTGTCCCGCGCTACGACAATTACCGTGGGTAACACCGCGGGGTGCAGGGTGTCTGAAATAAATTTAAATAATTTAATTTACATTTCAACAAACTTATTCAGGCTTAGGCAGCTTCCTTTTATCAAATTCATCTTCTATATTTCGTCACAACAAACTATCTAAAAGTAATTCAATCTAAGCATTCAATTGCAATTGGATTCAATTAGCGGTAAAATTTATTCAAGGTAAAATTCATTCAAGGGTGGTTAACTGATATTCAAAGGACAAAATAATCAAAGATCACTTTTCTCTGTTCTTTATTGTTATTTTTATTTACGGTATATACGGGAAAAAGCTCCAGTTTTTAAATAACTATTCTACCCAGCTACTTACAAAGGCAAGGTTACGTGAATTTATAAAACACGCATTATATGAACCCGCATATTGCTTTGTTCTCGCAGCTGGAAGGATTACATGACCTTATTTTCTAGTTCTCATGCTATGCAAAATAACAAGGACAGACACGAATTAAAATCATAGGCAATTGGTATAATTAATTTGAGTTCAAAGAACGCTGTACCACTTCATGTATTCAAATAGAGATAGATATGAGATGTAAGTATGATTGTCTTGTATGTTTCATCGTGGGAGAGCCACGCTTCGGCATAAATCAGCTGGCTTGACCGGAGTGATACCACGGCCTCACAGAAAACCTATCGGTTTCGCTGTATTTCGCTGAGTGAGTGGACATACCGGAGGCGCATACCCAAGCCCTCTCCCCATCCCCCAGAGGCCAGCAACGCGCTTGTGAAGCCTCTGGTGTTGCAGCTGTCCATGGGCGGCGGTAATCGCTTATCACGAGGCGATACGTCTCTTCGTTTTCTCCCTATTCCATAAAAAAAGCGATCCTAAAAGTTAGGTCAGAACTTCCAACTTTGGATAAATATTGTTTAATGAGCACGAATGTTGTCTTAGGATAATCTATGCCCGATTACAATGAACCCAAAGACTTTGATTATCAGCACGAGTACGCGAACTAAATGCGAGTACAGAACAGAATCGAAGTCGAAAGGAGAACGAAGAACAAACTTAAGAATACACACGTGACAGTTTGCAGTTGTTTGCAGTGTTCTGGTGTTCTGAGTATTTATAGTTTAGGTATCGGTTACGATATAATCCTGGCGAGCCTTCACATCGAACCACACCACATTAGAAACTTACAAAAATAAAACGAAAAAGTCGACTCAGAACAAAGATGCGACATTTCTCCATTTACGAGTATAAAAATACAAATATCATTTATTCCGATCTAATCATAACAATTTTCAGGGATATGGAAATACCATATAATCTATACTAATAAATAAAATTGGAACGTCTGTAATATAAAAATAACAACATTTTTAAAAATGCGTATGCCGGTATACACGATAATACACAAATAACAATTTTTTTTATTTTGTCGGAAGCCTGTCTGATTGTTCTGGGTTATCTCTGGAACGGTTGAACCGATTTTGACCGGACTTTCACTGACAGATAGCTGATAATCTATTAGACTAGCTTTGTCCCGCGGCTTTACCCACAGTACGACATTAACCGTGGGGAGCACTTCGGTGTTCAGCTACTAATAAAATAAAATTTAAAAGTAAATGAAATTATTTTCATATTCAATGTAGGTGCGGAATTTGGATGTTAGGTCCTTGATAAATTCTTAAATAATTATACAATTTCAGCCAAGTTTTAGTAACATCTTCTAAAAAAATACTATTCTTAAACTCATTGTTAAGTAAGGCCTCTATTTTAATTTACTAAATTTAGTGATCTAAGAAGGACCTGTGTTTCAGGCAATTACGGCAATTACAATGATATCTTACATTAACAAAATTAATGTTATTCCCAAAGAATGAAAGCTAGCTCTAACATAAAAACTAAATGAACATTAATTGAAAGTGACGAATTTTTCAAACTGAAATGTTGTTATTCAAGTTGACTCATTTTGGATTAACTCAATGAAGTAAACCAAATTAAAGTCAATTCTAATACTTTATACTCTAACTAAAGAGTGGTACTTCTCATAACAAGCATCGCACTTTTAATGAAAAGTGCTTCGAAAAGTGAAGCAGCTGACCATTCGTGTATGAACCGATAAACATTGGAGTAATTGTGTGATCTTGAGTGGAGACCGCGTCTGGGCAAACGTAGTGTACCTAATCCAGGTGACTAATGATCGAATTCAGTGGCGAGCGATTGGAGGTGCCAGGCCCAGGAATGAACCGCGATAAGGTGATGATGACATAGGAAACAAACGCGCCATCCCGCCATTTGAGTGCCTCTCCTTCTATACCCAAAAAAATCGAGTCGATTAAAGTGTAATATGAACTTTGCTTGTAGCGAAGCAATATCAATACTAATATTTCTCTGCAACTGTGTGAAAATTAACTGCAAGACGGTTCATCTATCAACCCATCGAGTTGGAATCTTCTTTGAAATGCCATTCAATCGGTTTCTTCTTTTACAAACAGATCAAAGATATCTGTCTTATCACGTAACAAACGTAAACACGGTTGAGCAGTTTTCTTGCCTAGGTTACATTATCAGATTTATTAAATAACATATAGTCGTCCTCAAACTTAATTTTAAGTTTTTTTTCTAGTATTTTAATTTAACTTGAAAGTAGTTTTCATAGGTGCCTGGTATCCTAAAATTAAATGCTGTGTTATTATTTAAATAAATACAAAATGTAATTAAATTACAAAAAAAATATATAGAAACAAATACAGTCTTATACGGTTTTAAAACAAATACAGTTCGTAACCACTGATAGCAAGTTAGTAGGAATAGCTAATTTTGATTGTGAAAATCATTTACGTAAAATATTAAATTCTGTGTTTCGTTTCCTGGATAGTAGAATCGATCAATATCAAAACGTGGCATTTCCTGTTATTTTGCAATACGAAATTCTCTTCAATCACGAGATGGACGGATTCGTTTCCTGCTCCTACTCGACTTTTCAATTCAGTTTGTAAATTCAATATTCACAGTTAATAGTGTTCTCTGTGTTACAAATAGAACAATACTAACTGTAGGAGAGTAAAAATTGCGAAAGCACGATGTATTTGCGGAATCAGTACACTGAGGCGTTGTGGCGTTCCCCACAAAGGTTTTGCATCATACCTCATTATCATATCATCCACACTATCATATATCTGTTACTATGTATAATAAATTAATCGATAGACAGCATAAAAAAACAATATAACAATATGACGGTACAGTTTTTGCTTCACATTTTAATGTATATACATGGATTGAGAACAAATTAAAGTTATTTAAGAAGTTGATCTTTACGATTTGTGGCAACTAACCTGCATGATATCAGCAAGATTAGCGTAATAGTGTTTTCTTACCTAACGTGCTACTCTAGTCAATAAGTTTAAAAACGTGTTAAATAGAAATAAAGCTCCTAAAAATATGTGCGATAGCTCATTCGATTCGGAATGATGTCTAGAAAAATGTTTTTGAAGGGTTTATTAGAGCACATAACAAATTGCGATTGTTATTAACAAAACAAGATAAAAGAAAACGTGGTATTTAGTTTTTCGTTTATAACTTTAAAAATAGTAAAATTTAAGGAATTTAAAAACAAAGATCCCGAAAGAAGAGGAAATTTCCAATATAAAAGTTTTAACTCCTGAAACTCTATCTCTATTATTATTATAGCATAAAAAGCCGCTTGAAAAGCCGGTATATCACCTAAAATATTTTTTATACTGTTAAACTACTATTTAAGAGTTTTAATAAATTATGGTGTCATTAAGACACTTGAACGAAAATAACCTCGGTGAAAAATTATATATTGTCGATTTTTCAAAAAGTTACACCATTTTTATTAATTATTTTTTTGAGTAATAGCTTATTACTGCTGTTTTTGCATGTCACAATGTTTTAATTTACACTGAAAAAAAATTTACGTTAATTTGTTAAGAAATTGTTTATTAACAAAAAGACTACTTTAGGATGTTTTTTAAAACAAAAACATCTTTTGCATAACTGATGATTGATTCCTGAATATTTTTTTTACTTCCACTGAAAAAAAATTCTCACAACGACTACCTTAGCTCGAGTAATACTACTTATTAGCTTATGTGCGGACAACAGCTAGTATCATAAATGCGGAAGTTAGTAAGGATAGATGTATGGTTTGTTGTCGAGGAAGGCGGAGCGGAATACAAATGTATTTATATTGTACTAGCCGACCCACGCAACCTCGTTTGCGTCTCCTATTGCCCGTAGCGTGATAATTTTCCCCCGTTTTCGAAACGTTTTTCATTGCTGCTCCGCTCCTATTGATTCGAGCGTGATGATATATAGCATATAGCCTTCCCCGATAAATTTAATATCCAACACTGAAAGAATTTTTCAAATCGGCCCAGCGGTTCCTGAGATTAGCGTGTTCAAACAAACAAACAAACAAACTCTTCAGCTTTATATATTAGTATAGATTTAATAATATTATATACGTAAAACGAACTCCAGGTACGTCTTGGAATAGTTAAGGAGAAGTCGTACTTTTATTTTGAAATTAAACTGCATCTGCAGCCGTAACTAATATATAGAATTGTTATAGGGCATTTTATGAATTGTCTACTTTCTATTTTTAGTCACATCAAATTATCACTTTAAAAAACTTTAATTAATCACTTCGGAAGCTATTTACTCACGCCACTTCATACCTATAACTCTTACTCACCTTGTACTTAGACAATCCATAAAATAAAGATACATTTTTGCTATTTATATTAAAACCACACCTCCTCAATCTAATATTTAGTTCAATTGCTACCGTTTCTTTGTTTGGCAATGAACACACATTCAGTGCCTACGCGCATTGCGCATACCTCGGCAGCCTCTAAATTGCTGCTCCATAATTTATAGCAGATAATTTTATACATACATCTGCACAAATTAATAAAATTGAAGTATATGTTTGTAACTTCAAATTTGCTTTCCACTAAATGCAAATAAAAGTATATACGACACTTATATAATATATAAATAAAACAATCTTCAAATTGTTTGTCTGTCTGTCTATCTATCTGTTTGTGCCGGCTAATCACTGGAACGGCTTGACCGTTTTTTATGGGACTTTCACTGGTAGGTAGCTGATGAGACAAAGAGTATGGAGGTATTAGAAGTAACACAGGATACTATTTATTAAATGCGAGCGAACTCGCGGGTAAAAACTGAAATTATTTATGGATAACTCAATAAATAAGTAGACGACAATTAAACGTCAACACATAACTACATTATGTAACATTGAAACTACTACCTAAATGTACAATGGGCCTTATCGCTGACAGCAATCTCTTCAGTTCAGCAATCTTGCAAAGGACATGAACAACAAATGAATTAATAGTGTTATTTCTGTATCCTATTACTTTTATAGTTATTCCTCCACAACCAACGCTAAAGAGTAACAGAAAAATTAAAAACAGGCTATAACCGGTATTTTTAACAACTCATTTTCTTCACTTCAGTCATATAGAAGACCAATTTTTTAAATACCAGACATTCAGTGCTGTTTACGATACCTACTTAATGTTTATATGTAAGCTCACAGTGAGCTTACATATAAGCCCAACACACAACTGTAAATGTAGACTAGATAGATGGAAATATATGTCCATCGCGCGCTAGCTAATACAAAACGGATTTTTGTACTTAGGGCTTATAGCCGAACGTTTCCATTCAGGGTTATTCATGTGGTAATACATTGAGCATTTAGTGCTTACTAAATGCTTTAAAACAGTATTTTGAGTTTAGAACACAGGAATGACGTATCAAATAGTTACGATAATATGAATGAGTACTGAAAGTTTGTTGGCTTAATAAACTTTTATAGACATGCTAACATTTTACTACGTTACAGTACACATCTTTGGCTGAGCCATAGATTGGCCAACCAACGGACCGTCAGACTTAGCGACATTAAAATGATTCTTTATTTATACTTACAAAACACTAAAAAGATATACGATGACAATTTTTTTACCGCAACCGATGTTAACCTGGATAATTTAAAGTTAAGTTTTTAATTATATTAAAGAACAAGTGCACATTAAATATATCTGGTATTTTTATTCTGTTCTCGGAACTGTTCTGATCTCTTGAGGTCCTACTGAAATGTTGCTAATGACGTTCATCAGGTCTATACAATAATAAGGTACTTGTTAAAATACTTTCAACTTCAACTCTTCAAAGATTCAAAAATGATGAAAAATTACTAAATTATATACATACACTTTTTGATTATATTTGTGTTTACGATTATATTTTATTTCATATATATATTTTTTAGGAAATTTTGCTAATTTATTTAAATCTTTCTGTGCATATCGATACTTCATAGATGTTCATAAAAATCACACGATTCGTGTATGTTGATCGTACGAAAATACTACTAAACTACATTATATGTAGTTTCAAATCTTAAACCAAAAAGAAGAAAATTATCTGTACCGCTGTAAAACTAGTATTAATAAGTACTTGGTAATATGTTCGATATTTATGTAAAGCGCTAGAAACTACATTAAAAAGCTGGTTCTTCTTTTCGCATCCCACCCCTCGGTGGTAAGCAACTGAAAAATTTAACAAACATTTAGGTACTACTATTATGCAGTCTAATTGGTTTTTTATGAAAACCACTCAATTGCAATACACAAACGACTCATTTTTACTAAACTTGTAAATTACCATGACGGTTCAAAACCCATAGTTTTAAAAGCTTAAAAGAAAGTAGTGAATTGTTTTTTATAGCAGAAATTATGCAGTTCATTTATTAAGTTCATTCAATCGATGAACATTTTAGTACCAACAAAGTATGGGGAACTTAACATATCAATGTTAGTGGGCGACTGAGTACGTTGCACTCTAGTCGCGAAAATCCTTGACTTTCACTGAGAATAACAATCACATTCAGGTAATATGCTTTAGAACCAATGACCCCACATCTCGTTACTGTTGTTTTTAACATTATAAATATTCGCATAAACCATGGTCACGAACCCTTCACTATCACTTTAAAAAAAAAAGAGATTTTGAGAGGCGTGCTTCTGACTTAGTTGCACTTAAACTGCATACGAAGGTTTTATTAGTGAACATGTAGCAAGATTTCGAATTTCGAATATACGACGACTAGATAGGTTTGATAATACGCGAGACTCGATCTGGGTTCTGCAATTGTATACCTATTGTGTAAGTACTGGCAATTTTTTTACTATGCTGGATACTTGTTTACCAACAAATTTAATGTTAGAAAGGAAATGACAAAGGTCGCAAGATTTAAAGCAAAGGATTACTCCGGTGATAATCATTTTAGTCTATGTTAATCTGATTTCTGTGGTTTAATTCTTTCCGACCTGTAACTATTATCTAGAGCGGAATGTAGGAAATAAAACGTTTAATTAATTGTTTTCCTGTTATTATTTCAGTAGAAGCTAAATTATTTAATTTTATACTATCTTAATACTAGTTTTAAATTAAAAAGTGATTTGTTAGTGTATCGAGACTCGAATATGTCTATTCAGATATCCTGAAGGTACTTTTAGTGTTTTCTTTTTAATGTACACATAATTAAACACATTATACGCACTTTGTTATTCTAATAATACAGCAAAAAATTGTTTATTAACAAGAAATATTTAGAAAGATATTTGAATTACAAATTTAGCATGACATCAAATCCTGAATATTGCCTAAAATAGAAAATAATTTACTGAAATTAATTATTTGGTGTATTATGGGTATTTTGTCTGTTTTGTCTGACGGCAGCTCGTAAGCTAAATCTTATTAAATTGTAGCGTCAAATTAAACATACCAGAAATTTCTTTATGATTGAATTTCGATCATAAAGAAATTAACTTAGAATTTTTTGTATAGTTTAGGCAAAAACATTACAATGTATTGGTTCACTACTGTTACTTAGATTGTATAGATTAGAATATCTGTACTATATAAAAGTACCACTTTTAAAGTGGACGTCTATAGTATTTAAATTTGAACCTATCTCCAACCCGTCTATACACGAAATCCGTATAAAAAGGGCTACGAAGAATTTTCCTTATGGATTAATATAGGTACATGTGGATAGACATTTGGTTTCAATGATAATACGTCTGTTTATGCTATCGCTCACAAAGTATAGACCATTTTTGTCTCGCCCAACCAACCCAAAGGAAGATAATATGTGTTTTTTGCTTCGGGTGTCATTAAATGTCACTTTTATTCTAACTATAAAAATCTTTTAATTTGTTGAAATTTCCAATGGTAAAAGATTAGTCTTGAGTCAATCAGTCTTAGATATATGTGAACGATCAGCTCCGACCTTTTCTTGACTTAGTTTTGTTTGTCAGTTATGCTAATGTTGGCTGACAACCCGTTACACTTCTCGCTTCTACTGACTGAAGAGCTCGTAGTTGATATTTACCAACATCATAAATTCCATTTTCTTTAACGTTTGAATTTCTAGTAAAAGTATGAATTTCTTAACTTCACGACATTTCTTGCGTAATAAAACCTTAAAAAGCCGAAATGAACAATGAAAGCGCCAAAGTACAAGAGACTTTTTTGGTCCCACCTGAAACCATAGAAAATTTATGTACATAACGAAAATTAACAATAAAACTCTGTTATATATTTTATTTTCAACAACGTGAAAGCGCTTAAATCATCTTAAAGTTCTTTGTTTTATGAAATTCTATAGGAAACCACCCACAAAGCAACATTTAGAGCAAAGGTCAATGAGAATTAACCAGGAAATATTGCTTTATTCCCTCATGTTTCAACATAAACCACCTCACTTTTAATAAAAAGTTTATGTTTATCCTTTGCTTGAGAAATTAAATATAACAAGATATATTTGCTAATGATAGCATTTATAAGTTCTTAGAAAAATAACTTGAAAACCTGTTCTAAGAGCCAGCTTTGAATTTTAGGTTCATAGTTTTTTAGTTTTGAGTGCCTCGTTGGTCTAGCGGTTTGCGAGCGCGACTGCTGATCATGAGGTCTCGGGTTCGATTCCCGGGTCGAACTAAGTGTTTGTACGATCTACAAATATTTGTTTCGGAGTTTGGGTGTTTTATATGTATAACTAGCTGAACCCCGCGGTGTTACCCGCGGTTATTGTTGTACCGCGAGTAACGCCGCGGGACAAAGTTAGTCTAAAAAAAGTAGCCTAAGTTACTCCCCGGGTCATCAGCTACCTGCCAGTGAAAGTCCCGTCAAAATCCCTCCAGCCGTTCCAGAGATTACCCGGAACAAACAGACAGACAGACAGACAGACCGACAGACAGACAGACAGACAGACAGACAGACAGACAGACAAAATTTTTTTTAACTACATATTTGGTATATGTATCGTGTATACATACATATGCATTAAGTAAAAAGCGGTTATTTTAATATTACAAACAGACACTCCAATTTTATTTATTTGTATAGATATGTATGTATTTACAAAAAAAAATGTATATATGTATTCATATCAGTTGTCTAGTACCCATAACACAAGCTTTATATTATTATTATTATAGTGATCGAAATTTATTTTAAACCCATATCATAAGATATCGGTCTTCATTTACCAAAAAGTGACAATACTAATGCGCATACCCGTAGCTAAACTATTCGAAATTTCAGATTTTTTTACATTGTAAGAAATGTCATCTGTCAAGACAATACATATGCTAAGTCGTCAATAATTTTTTTTGATGTTTTTTCTGTTGTCCACTTTGAAACATTTGGCTATTCAACTCCACCAGTATTCATGTTCTATTCTTTGTCTTGGATCTTGTATTAAACAGTTGTTGAAATAAAAAGTTCGGGAAGAGTATTTAAGACTGTTATCATCGTTTGAATACCTATAAGAATTGAAACTAATATGATAATCACATTTATTAATTGACTGTTAATAATACTTTAAATTATATTGAAACTTGATTATTTTCTATGATAAGTAATAAAAGATTCGAATCGAGACGACGATATCAGTAAATGTCAGATCGGATTTATTTCTGCAGTACTCGTAGTTTTCATCTACGAGACATTGTTTCGTAAAATCTTATCTTGGTCAGTCTTATCTTTAGTATCTCAGTCTCAAGTAAATAATTAGTTAACGCCCTGATCGTACGTAAGTCGTTTCAAGACGTTTTTAAACAAACTTTTTAGTTTCTAGATTCTTAAAGAACTAGTTTTCCCTTATTTTTACATCGCAAACTCGGAACTTGTTAGTTAATTTCAAAAAGCTCGTCTTCCCAGATAAGCATATTTTTTATACTTTTTTCACGGCTATTCGGTCCTGGGCTTTTAACAAGTATATTTTGTGTTTCTTTTTCTCCTCCGCGTGAAAGTTTATCAAAGATATTATTATTTAACGACGGAAAGTTTCAGAAACAGGTGAGAAACTATTAATTAAAAAGCGACCAAGTGCGAATCGGTTTATGACGTATTAAAAAAAACTACTTACTAGATTTTGTTCAAACCAATTTTCGGTGAAAGTTTGCATAGTAATGCACATCATATATATATTTTTACCACTTTGGAATTGTCTCTCGCGCAAATTATTAAGTTTAGAAATAAATAATTTAAGAAACCTCAATATCATTTTTGAAGATCTATCCATATGATTATATCCCCACACAAATGGGTTTGATAAATAAAAACTATTTTCAGTGCTAAGTATGGGGACCCCCAAAATAAGTTGTTTTTTTTTTCTATTGTTCTATTTGTGTTTAAATCTTAAAGCGATTCACAGAATACATCTACTTACTAAGTTTCCACATTATAGTCCCAATAGTTTTGGAAAAAAGTGACTGTGACATATGGACGGACAGACAGACATGATGAATCTATGTTTTTTGCCTTTGGAACAGAACCCTAAAAATGTACTTATATAGTCAAACCGATGCTTGCATTTTCAATTGTTAGATAACAAAGAATAATGCGGTTTGTTCAATAGCGAGTGCGTGCATTTTTTACAATCGCGATTGTTTAAACAGGTCATACCTACTTGTAATAAGAAATGTTGATGGCCCAAAAGTAAAATTAAAAAAGAGCCAGTTTTGAATTTCTGGCCATGCCTTAAATTACATATTGACATTGTCTTTGTTCAGTGTTTTTCCATTTTTTTATGTATGGCCTGCCAAAATGACTCCACTCTGCCTGATGGAAAGCATAAGCAAAGTCCAAGAGTGGTGGTCAATATACTCATTGCTCGTATAGACAATGCAACAATGCAGCATGGTAACCCACATTATGTCGGCCTAGTGATACTTCTGCATCATTGGGCCTCAAGTTTAGCACTCATCAACGTAACACGACAGCATGAACGCTGATCTTCTGTGCGAGGATAGTACCACCGCAGTCGAGCCAGCCCGTTCGTGCTGAAATCAGCGTGGCTTTACTACCTGTTACCGTATAATATACTGTACCATAAAAATTGTACAAAGTTTTATATTGTAATACAAAATCCGTTTAATTTATGGTATCGACAATCTTAAATGACAATTATACAGTTACAATCATGTAAGACGTTCACACATTTTGGTCATAATTAGCTACAGACGTATTCGTACAGACGAATAGATCTATTTTACATTCATTACGTATCGCGAACAGTTGTCGACAACGGGCTCATTGTTTCAGTGTGTCGAAAATATCTTTCGACACGAACCGTCTACATAACAAATGTGTAACTGAGAATTTCAGAGTCACCATTGGGTAATTTGTATTGGTTCATTTTGAAGAATAATTTTATGTAAACGAATGAATGAGTATCGTGTGCTATAGAAAGATTGCTGTGGTAATTGTACCATAACTTTTCAATGCACGGACAACAAAGAAGTGACACAGTGAACTAAACATGTCTCAAATATCTCAGTAAATATCTACCACGTTATGGGTGATAGGTATAACAGATTTTTAAAGAGTTTATTCAACATATATATATATCTAAATAAATGAAATATGCGGTGCAACATTTTACATAAGTGCTAAATCGCATGGTGGTTTTATTACAAGTTCTTCTGAGCTGTTTATTCATTTCGTATATTATATTTTACATAAATCTAAGTGAAGTATGAAATTTGGCACAGTTAAAGTTTACAGGTAAGAAGAATGCAGAAGGCTAAGAAATAAATAAAAAATAAATGAATGATGGTCCAAATATGTGCTGTTGTTTAAAAAGCCTTAATAATGCCTAGTTGATTGATTTATCTAACAGAAGGTAGTTATTTAAGTTTGTGTGATTAGATTTGCCTTTAACAATGATCTTTAAAAACTCTTAATTCCTTAAAGCGTTCTTCGTCTTTTTGCTACAACTATATGACTATATATATAAAATCTGCCTTTGCCATTGACTTTAATGAAGGTCACATCTTTACCTTTTCATAGGATGTCCTGAAATTCTTACTAAATGGAAAACATCGTGATAATTATTCAAGAAACAAAAATATCATAAATTTCTTTCATATTCTTTGAATGCAATCTATAAATGAAACGGGCATAGACAGTTTCAAAGTAAATCAATTGTCTTTGAAACTTAAAAAAATATAAATCACATCCTGACGTAAAACTACTTCCAGACCACACAACTGTGTTTATTCAGTGACGGTCAGTTCTGTCGTAAAACCAATACCCAATGGGCACAAAAACCTGTGGCCTGACCCTTAGGGCTATAAATCAGTCGGCAAGCAATCTTTGACGACATCTGCTGAACAGGCGCATATTATGCATCTGTACACCATGCGTTAAGATTACATGGGATAATTTTACATTTTTATTTAAGTTTTAGCAATTAATATATGAAAAGCATTGATTCTGCAACTTTCAGCATTTTTTTTTGGCATTTAATTGTAGTTTAAAATAATTGATTATAAACATATGCGTGTACCCTTACATCCAAAAATCGACTTCATTAATCATTCGATCAATCGAATTTGAAAACTCAGATCTCGAGGTATTCACATACGGTAGCAGTATTTATGAAGTAAAATGTTTTGACTTCGATATACATATTAAACTAAAGTTAAACCTAATAAGCTATTTAAATAACACTTTATACGTTTATTCAATTCAAAGTCAAACATTCAACCCGGTTTTGGGAGACAAAGAACAGTCTTTCAAAATTTCTGAATTTTAACGTACCTAAGTTTTATGTGTAATAAAAACCACTAATAGATAATTGTGAAAGACGTATCGGGAATAAAAATTTACAGATATGTTATAATAGTGATATAACTAAAAAATCTGTAGAATAAAACTAGAACAGGTTTGTGTGATAAGCAGTAACAGTGGCAAAGATTAGAAGTAAAATAGACATTATTTACGGGTGATGTTGTATAATAGCTATGCTAACTTTCCAATGCGACGCACTTTTTCGCGTTATGAATAATAATCATATTGTACAATAATATTAAGTATTTGCGTTGCGACAAGGCCGCGTTGAATCATACAATGGAAGTATAAACCACACGTGACACGCGCTGCAAATATCCTTTAAATCAGAAGTCACTTATTAAGTAAACAATTAAACAACACGATTAGGCTACATTATTCTTATTCACCAGACTATTCATTACTTCCGACTATGCACCAGTCCACATATTTATTACGTAATTGTTGTTCAAATAATTAATGACACTCGAAAGTAATTTATTTCATTATTCATTTAATTTTTTTCATTATTTACTCACTTTCTGTAAGAATACGTCTAACACTCGGTTATATTTCGTCACTAAAGTCCGTTTCTTTGAAATTGCTTTTGCCTTTTGTCGAACTCAAAGCATCCTTTTTAATTATGTAATGCGGTTAACGGTTAGAATTATTAATGTGTATATGCAATAAACTTAATTAAATATAAACTGTATGTTTTGAAGTAATCATAATATAATGTTTCTAAACATTCATATTTATACCGCATAGGCGTATAGCTTTTACTTTTGTTTTTATGAGTCTGCCTGAGGTAATACTTGATGTATGATACTGGAATGTTGCTTTTGGGCTTTTGAAGTACCTATAAATTTTACTGAAGTAATTGATAATAGGTCTTTACCTATGAAATTGCCGTTTTGTATGCAGTAAGTGAAAGTACTTACTTTTTCAAACTTTTATATTTCTGTTATTCGAAGTTATCACCCATGCAATCGACGCATCTTTGCCAACGCATTGGCAGTTTATTGATACCCTTCTTGTAAAAATCAGCTGGACGGGTGGCAACAAACTCTTCTAAGGCATTTTGTACTGCCTCTCGGGAATTGAATTTTTACCCACTAAAAAGTTGTCTGTTGGACGGGACAGTCTGTCATTTGGTAAAAAAAGAGTTGTGATATACTGAAAGACATTTATTATATATAGACACGAAAACCGTTTTACGTATCGCGTACCAATTGCGGAATATTTCAAGTTCAAATTGAAAGAATGTTTCAAGTAAATGTATAACATGGTTACCGAAAAACGCAGGAGTTGTGAAATAGAGCTAGTTTAAATGTCAATGGCAATATAGTTCTGTTGTCTCTGCTTAAATAGTTCAGTTAACGGATTAGTTTTATGGTCTGATGACTGTATTGAGTACAACTGAGCCATTGTTATATTAACAATAGCCAGAAATTGGTGGCTTGACTGACTTTTATATTTTCCTCATATTTTCAGTCTTCGTTATTAATTATGTAGTTAGAAGTACCAAGCTTAAGTTTATGCAGGTCGACTCAATCAGTGTATTCATGTCGTTACAAAAATCTGCCATGGAGCAGTTCTTTTATTGCTTTACAGCTAGTAAGTAGAGTTACATGAAGCCCAACACCTCCCTACTTTTTACTAACAAAATTATAACTTGAGAAAACAATACTATTGATGAACGGCTGCCCCGCACAACTTCGTCTAGGTATCTCAAAAAGAACAAATTTTCCCCGCTTTTGCAAAATTGTCATTGAAGCTCGTCTCCTATTGGTCATAGTGTAATGTTATAACAGTATAGCCTACTAGCTGTTGCTCGCGGCTCCGCCCGCGTGTGTTAAATAGTAGCCTATGTTTTATTCTCATGTTAAATCTAAATTACTGTAAAGTTCAGCTTTATAATATTAGTAGTAGATGCAATTTTTTATTTATTTTTAAAGTTAAACTTTCTACGTGTTTTTTGTGCGTTTTTTCTTTATCTTATCTTTAGTTTTCGTGTTCAATATGTTGTAAAACAGGCACTGCCACTTCAGCAGGCTCCCTGTTACCTAACACCACATGTTACTTTGAAGTGGGTATTTTCGAACAAACTTAGTTATTCCATGGTACTGATAGAATGCCGTCATTTTTTATTAGCGTTTCAGACATTATTTATTATTAAGTAGTGCTGTCATTGACACGGTCAAAATGGAGTTACTTCTGGCTCTAGATTATAATGCCTAATATTCTAAAGGCTATAAATACCTGTGACGGAATATAAGAACGTTTCAGTTGATTTCATTCCAGAATAACTATTGTCCCTAACCAGTTAAAAAGGGGTTCTCCTTTTAACTGGTGGAACATCAGCAACAGTCTTTAATATCCCAGTGCTAGAAAAAAACTTACTAAAAGCAAATAACTTTAATAAGGACAGGCCTAACTTGTGGGTGTCTAATCAAAAAACGTATGTAATATATATATACAGTGTTTATTGTTTATATAGCTTTTTATATTTGCCTCTAAGTATATTAACTGTTACGGCAAAGATTTTCATACCTTCATGCGCAAACTGCTAAACTCAGACTGAAGATCAGATAACAAAACCTTTCTCAACGAACAATCCTACGTTCTATATTCCACGTTCTTCAGGAGGACGAGGCAGCTAGGTAAACTAGACAGACGGGCTTACTAAACTACATTGTCTTCTACTTCAAGCCATTCATGCTTAAATTAAATAAACATACTAAAATCACATGTAATAATAAACTTTATTCTCTTTTTTTTCCACCTTTGTGAAGTACTTGTTACCTAAATAAACTTTGCATTTATGATATTAATATTGCCAGTTCAGATTTTACAATTACACAAAATTCTGTACTCTGTACTGTAACCCGGATAGGTTCAGAATTGAGAGTAGTTCTAAAAATAAAAAATAATCACCAAAAGGGTTTACCCAGTTGAAAAAACAGTCGAATTCAGAACCTTCCTTTTTTGAAGTAGGTTAAAAACTAACAACTTATGTTGTAATCTGGGTTCATCGTTCGGCAATAATGTAGAAAAATAAATATTTTATTTAGATATAATAACTGCCTAACGATTTTAAGGAAGACTGAAATAATAAGTACATTGCTTAGCGTAAGTACAACAAAACTACGACCTGGCGGGGGTTTCTGACATTGGCATTCCCCGCCTCATCGTATTAATTGTTACTAGTACTGATGATCATCATAATAATTTTCTTAGCTTTTCCCCAAATTCATTTAGAGTCGATGCAATGCGTTTTCTTCATGCATTCTTATTTCTTTGCCAAATGTCCGGCTGTCTGCGTGATGCTAACCCTATTTACCCGACTACGGCAAAGCCAAAGGAAGATTATGATTTTGACAGGCTATGTATGAATGTATGTTCATCTTTTCCCTCATAGCTCCTTACTACTCATTAGAACTGAACAAATGAGGTGTCATTAGAAGTGTCTTGATTGTTTGCTGATTAAAGGCGATCCGACGTGTCACTGAATCTAATGTGGCGTCCTCTAGCCGACATAAAGTACCGTATATAAAAAAAAATGAAAAGAATAGGGTGGGACTGGCATACCCTAATAGGGTACAGGTCCCTTAAAAAAATAAAGAGAAACAAAAAACAACAAAAATAATTTTAAATAAATATGTCGTGTTCGGTGACATTCGAAAGGGCGTTACTTGTACATTTCAAAAAAATATATATTATTAGCGTTTTCTAGTGATTTGTTCCTATTTATTCGATAATTGTGTTATTTCTATGGTACCTATTTAAAATATACTTTGCAATGAAATTAATATTATAGAGGCACCAAAACATTTTAAATAAAAAAGTAAAAACTAAAACCCAACTACGACAAACAACGACGCTGAAAAAGTATGAAACAAGTTTCAAAAACCGTAGTCACGCGTTGTTAATGTTTTATGGTACATTTCTACGTAACGTGTGACTACGGCTTTAGAAACTTGTTTAAAATTTTTCAGCGTCGTTTTTTGTCGTAGTTGGGGGTTTTAGTTTTTACTTTTTTTATTGGGAATATAATGTTCTTTACGGGGTATTAAAAAATATTTGAGACGTCCAAACACGCAGAATCCTCCTACTCCAACGAAATCGCTCCATAACTCTGCAGGATAGTCATATTCATTTCAGTATTGTTTTTTTGTAACATTAGGGTTAAAGTAGTTATTAAAAAGTAATTTCCTATTAATAAAGACAAATTTGATTCATTTGGCTTTCTTTTCCTTATCTGTTACACTTATCTACAATTAGCGGCCATGTTGTCATCGCCATTTTATACGTGTGGACATTCTTTTTGTCATTATAATTTTATAAAAAAAAAAACAAATGTACTCCAAAATGAAGATCAATCAAATGTTTTCAATTACAGTGTAAATATTTAAAAGCTTCAATAAACAAAGATTCAAAACTAATATGTCTTTTCTCATAAAGTATTGGTAAATAAATGTCAGAGTATTTTGTGCCTATGAGCTTGTTCAGACACAGCGGAATCCAGTCGGATGCGAACCGCGCGGTTCGACAACGCGGATCTTATTTACCAATCCGCGAGGATTGACATGTGTTCAGACACGCGCTGTAAATGTGAGGAGTGGGGTAGGGTGACAACCACTTCATTCCAACTTGGCCTTTTTGCTAGCGAAGCCTCGCTTTCGCTAAAAAATGTCCACTAACTCCTGCCAAGCACCGTATTTGAAATTTTATTAATAATCTGCGTACTGCATGTGCTAGTCCTACAAAGCTGTGTCGTTTCTCAACTTCGTTGATAATTATCTTGGTGTCGAAGCGATCCATTATCACCGTTAAAACGCGCGGCTTCCGCGGAGCAACTGTACACCTCTAGGTTGCATCGAATAAATAAAACCGCAAGGCGGCCGCGCGTATTAATTTTCTAGCGGTCGAGTGGCGGTAGCCGCGCGTATTGAGAATCCGCGCGGACAGGTATGAAGGAATCATAGGTGCTAATGTAAAGAAGATCCGCGTTGTCGAACCGCGCGTTTTGCATCCGAGCGGATTGCGCCGTGTCTGAACAAGCACTAAATCTGTGACAAAATTCTAACGAAAAAATATTCACCGTTTATATCTCTCTCTTACTTTGTTTTATTTTGTGATCAAATTCCATTTAATCTAATTTAGGTAACGTCTGTAATGATGGATTATCTGGAAACCTCCATTTAACACTTAAACATAATATATGTAGTTTTAATTACTTAAAAAAAGTTTTATATATTAAGTATAATTATTTTCTTTCATGATCACCATGGCTATAGTAACTTGTTGATGAATAGTATCGAAAAGTCAGACCAATAAAAATTAATATTTTTTACTGATCTCAGATCGAACTTAAATTATTAAAGTGTTGAGTCGTCATATAGATTACTTTCGCCCTAACTAAATAATAAGTATCATATGTTACTTCTAATACCTCTAAGAATATGTGTACAAAGATTCAAGATCGGTTAGTAGTTTTCGCGGGAAAGCGTAACAAACAAACTTACATTCATATTTATAGTATTGGGATAAATAGAAAGCAAGCATTACAATACAATCAAATAATATCGACGAGGCTAAACAACATACAGTAAAAAACAATGACGTTTCTGTTTCAATAATACACCTTTCTTACAGCACATACAAATTACAAAGTTAACTATAATCTAATGGACAGGAGAAAATGCAGACTGTTTATGTAAACAGTTAACGCTTACATCATAATCTACAGTCTCCATTAAATCACTACTGGAGATATGCCTCTCCTCTAGATATAAAGCTTTCATGACATAATAATGTAAAATGACAAGATTGAATACAAATTGAGCCCCATCACAATACACATGATTACCCGACAAAGCCGTCAAGGCTGCAAAAATGAATGTCCATTGTTTCATGTTCTCACAGATATAGGTAGGTACATACTTGTATAACTACTTGTTTATTGTAATTAACAGGATATAATTTTATTGTTATTCTTCCATTCACTATAAAAAATAAGCCTCTAACGTTTAATAATTTGGTTCTAGAATAAGAACTTGTATAACAGCAGACCTCTAGACTGATGCGTCATGCAAATCCCTAGCGTATGGATTCAATTAGACATGTCTCACTGAATTCAAGAAAAGGGGTTGTCTAGGAGTCTAACGGCTTGTTGTTATATAAACTTTCCTGATTGAAACAGTAAAAAATAAACTCTGAAACCATTTACTTATTACAACTCTGTAATCTAGACTTATCGGGTTGTAAACTAACTCACATGCCAATGACACACATAGGACAAAGTATTTATCACCGCTCCACATTGTTTAACATTGTGACACTTGGTTGCAGAGGATGTATTTTTCACTCCATACAGACAAAAGCAAAAATGTTGCATTTTAAATACAAAGTAATGTAAATATTTCTTCCTTTGCCCACTCATTAACAAATTAATGAAACTCGTCTTCATTTCATGAGCATCAACATGTAGTTGAGTAATGAATAATGCGACGAATTTATCGGTACGAGAAGCCCACTAATACCTAATTACTTACAACGTAATTTTTTTTTTAATATTCATACTTAAATATAAATATTATCAAGTGTAAGTTAAGTAGCACATTAACATAAACTATTATTTACAAAATAATACATCAAAGTACAAAAGCGTTCCTAATGCTTTCTAAGTAACCTAGCGCCACGATGCGCCTTTGTGAATGATGTACCACCTGTTGCTCTGCAATGTGTTTTCAACCTTATTGCTTTGAAATAAATTCATAAATGCCATCAGATATCGTGTAATACCCTTGAAAAGGGTAAGATTATTAGAGCAATAAGTTAAAAGAGATATTAACCAATACTTCTACTATCTTTATGAAAAATGTTCATAGCTAGCGGGCTTTCCTTTAAATTTTGACGGGCATTTCTGACTTTCTGGGTATTAGTCATTAGGAGTTAGTAATATTAATTTTGTAAATTACCACTATTATTTTGCGCTGGGCCTCATCTTTGCATAAATGATGTCGCTTACCCTTTTTGTAAGCTTAGATCTTTAAACCATGCAACGGAAATGGATACAGTGTAAATTAATTTCATTAATAGAGTAGAAAGTACAGTGATTTAAGAGAAAGTTAATATGAAATACATGTATAATATATTGCACCCGTGCAAAGCCGGGAGGGGTCGCTAGTTAGTTTAAATATAAATCTGTGAGATTTTGTGTGATACCTAAAGAAAATATGAAGATAAAATAATTATCTTCATACTTTCTTTCATATTTTTAACAAATGCTTTTATTTAGTCAATGTCAATCTAGTTAGGGGCTTGCTGTCGGTCAAACGATTTAAATAAATAAAAATAAAAATTTCGGACATCTAACACACAACGCCATCTAGTCCCAAGCTAAGCAGAGCTTGTGTTATGGGTACCTGACAACTGATTAACTCAAACTTATATATAAAAATCAATTGCTGCTCGTTTTTCTCGCTAAAACTCGAAAACGGCTGGGCTAATTTATCTGATTTTGGTTTTAAAATGTTTGTCTTAGTCCAGGGAAGTTTTAAACGATGAAAAATTAAAAGTAACTTCAAAATCCAAATGTCACCTATACGAAATAGCGGGCACAGCTAGTAATTAATAAAACCACCAGTCGATCAATAAACTTTGAAATTAAAATTCTTTATTTTAGGTGTTTTTCCTTCGTCGTTTTCTCTATAAGTATTTTACTATATATGTATATCCCTATAGAATAACTACTACTATTTTATAGTAATAATTCTGTTTATTTCGTATCTCTTAGCTAGTTATATCAGCAATTAAGAGGTACGTAGGTAGTAAGGCAACAAGTATTCTGATTGTTTTCGGTTAACAATTTTTTGTCATTTACGCAAATGCCTATACTAACAAATTCATACCGCAGTGAAGGAATCTTCACAAATGTTATTACCCCAAAGAAGACGGGTGCGATGCTATTTTGCAATTTAATTAGCTACCCTTATACCTTGATCGAGCCAGACCAACTATGATTCAGTTTGACATAGTATCTACTTGTTAAACCGTACTCAAAACATACTTTTGTAAATTAGAGACATTAGAGTATCACAATTCGTAAATTCTTTACATGTTCAGTCTGTCCAATTATTATTTATACCTTTGATATTCAATATTATAAAATCTAGACTAACGAAGTACTACTTGGCTGTAAATCCATCCTAAAACCTTGTTTGTTAAGCCAGTTATTTCAATAAAGCAAATTATATGATATATTCGAGTATTTCTTGGCAAACAGAATAGCTTTGAGTACATAAAGAACATTAACTTGCAAGGCAATTAATACAAACTGGTAAATAAGGCAGATTTAGTTGTTGAGTAAGCCCAAATAAAGGACATGAGCTTAGATAATGGAAACCTATCTCAGTTTCCCTGGAAACGAAATGAAAGCGAATATCCCTGTATCAAGAGAAGCATATATATATACACATCGGTTTTTTCGTCTCATTTCTGATGGATCTACGACATGAGTTTAATCACTCAACGTGATAGGTTAGTTTGTAAGAAAAGTTTATTAACAATATTTTACGTTAATTCTGAATTTTGTCATCATTAACAGCCTTTAACAGTTCTGCTGCACATACCACGCGAGACGAGTTCTGCACTTTACTTTGGCTTTTATTATTAAAACTACTAGGAGCGCCATTATAAAAACAGTAGTATTACTTCAATCTTCTACACAATGTATGTATACTTCTTTAATCAAGAGGTTTACTTTAACATTCCGTAGTCTAGCCCTAAGAAAACAATCCGCTAGAGAAACAGTTATGTTGAGCTATGTAAGTAGTAGGTAATACAGATTAGTATTCAAAAGTACTTCGGCTCATAATGACAGACGTAAATATACTATAAATGCATTCCACTAACCGTGTTACTGGAACGTTAACCTTCTTCTTCTATTGACACCTGCATCACGTACTACAATATCGTAGCGGCTCTTTGATAGCTACAAAACACGACAAAAGTGTATTTTTTTAAATTACTTAAGTAGGTAGAATACTTTTAATTAAAAATATGAACTCAAACAATAAGCAATAAATCGCCAAAATAAACAAAATCTAAGAAAATAAACGATTATATATACTGTACTATCCAAAAACTAAAAAAAAACAATAAAAATATTTTACAACATTAATATACAAGCGCCAAAATGTTCCTCCGCATCACTCTTCATAACATAACTACCTTCTTTACTTTTGCCTTTCCTGTTTCAGGTACATCAATTATAATTACTAACTACTAAAAACTTCTTCTCCCCGAGGTAGCCACTAATTGAGTTTTGAATTAGTAATAACATTGAATTTACATAGGAAAGTTTTAAATAGGACAATTCTTTGGTTTTTGTATGTTTGCTTTATTCCATCATTCGAAGAGCAACCAAACACACGTAATACTATTGGATGCTAAAGTGATGATGTTCGATTATATTTTTATTCGTTTATCTTCAGAAATAGCCTTTTTTAACGTGTGGATACCTACACGGGCCGTCACCCCACCGGGATTTGCGGCGGGATGGTGTGTCGGAATCGGACCGACTAAAACTACGCGGTGTGCCACTCTGCCAGAGATGAGAGGGATTCGGGAACTGCTGTTATTTGGACATTCATACCCTAGGTTGACTAAAGTCCTATAGCAAATCCATGTTAAATCAATTTCTGATCGAAGTTATCTTTACCTATATAGATCTAATTTTACAAGTATTGAAACTATTTTAATCGACTTCGAAAAATGAGAAGGTTGTCAATTCGTTTGTATTTTTTTTCTATTTGTCACCTCATTTCTTTTAACTGGGTGAACCGATTATGATGATTCTTTTTATTTGAAAGCTGATGCTTTCCGTGTGGTCTCAATTCATTTTGGTCCAGTTCTTGAAGCCTTTTTTTTGTTAAAATTTTTGATTAATTCATTATACTTCTAATTCTCTATTAATTATTTGTATTACGCAACGTGATTAAAATACCTATTGCACCAAATGCATCGCGACAGCTATATAATGTGCAAACTGTTTCTTGTTGGTGTGTGAACAAATAGTTCAACAAGAAAACTTTCGTTATATTTATAAATCACTAGCTGACCGGGCAAACGTTATTTTGCTATAAAAAAATATTTAAGGATGGGTCACCCTTACCATTTAGAGGGATGAAAATAGATGTTATCCGATTCTCAGATACACCTAATATGCACATAAAATTTCATAAGAATCGGTCAAGCCGTTTCGGAGGAGTTTAACTACAAACACCGCGACACGAGAATTTTATATATTAGATACTCTTTCCTAGGTTACGACATTACAGTGTTCATATATCTGATTTCTATTTGGGTATCTAATTACAATATAACCTTATGTGATTCGAAGTTCTTTAACGAGACACAAAAGGCGGGTAATTAGTTGTTGAGCTGAGTATATAATAACTATTCTACAAATATTTTTTATTTTAATCAAGTCAAGTCAAATCAAGCGGTAGTACCGCCAGGAATGGGACCTTCCTTGTCGTTACACTTATGTAACCCGTGTTGTTACTATTTGTAATGGCTCTTAGCAAGTTCTAATCTATTTGGGTTTCAGTTTCCATTATTTATATTTAGTATCTCATCAATGTATTACAGCATTGAACTACGAAAGTATGTGCATTCCAAGTCTAATAAATACGAAATAAAAATTACTTATTTTGTCCCAATTTAAATAATTGGGACAAAATTGGCAAAAAATTATTTTGCTATGGTAGTAAAGTTAAACATTTAAAAGATACTCTGAACACTTGAGAAATGTCTTCACTTGGCCGTAATACCCATAACTTCCCATAGTAGAAGATGACACTAAACAGTGAATAGTGAACAGACAATGGGCCATGGCCCATTGTCTGACAGTACATTTACTGTACACACATTATTCAACGGCGTACCTGCTTGTTAAAATTTACCTATCTGTAGCAATCGACTCAGTAGTACACTTTAACGTGTGGAAACCCCCTCATGCCGCCTACCCAGTGGAATTTGCCTCAAAGTGGTGTTTCGGAATCAGACCGACTAAAACCATACGGTGTGCTACTTTAAACCGGGAACAGCTATTGTAACGACATCTAGACCCCTCCTAGCACCTGTCCACTAGCGAGGGCACCACACTCGGGTGTACTCTCTATCTCTCCTCGCGGCTGGCAACTGTAGCGGATGGAGGAAAAAACAAATCACACTTAGACCACAACTCGTTTGGCCAGCGTGGTAGAGTAGGTTAAAACCTCATTTCTAAGAAAATACCTAAGTTCAGCTGTGGACTATATAAAGCTGTTCATGATGATGATACGAAGTACGGAACATAATGGTAGGCAGGGTGGTAAATTTTATAATAATTAGTAACTTTGTCATTTCATTAGTACCAGAAGTATTTTTGTCACGGAGATGAATATGTGTATTGACACACATAACCAAAGTAAGAGACGTGATACCAGAAATAGTTATTTTTATTCAACACACGGTGTCAATCGCAGGGCTGTTGGCCGAAATACCGGATAACGGTGCAATTGTTCTAGTGGCAAATACCTATAGTGGACGTGTGTGTTCTACTTAAAACTGTGGTATAAGTTAAAAACAAGCGCGATGTTATTACCGTCAGTATATTTCAAGCGTCAGTATTTTATTTGTTATTAGCCGAACCACGCAACCTCATTTGCGTCTCCTATTGCCCGAAGCGTGATAATTTTCCCCCGTTTTTGTAACATTCTTCATTGGTGCCTCGCTTCTGTAGGTCTAAGCGTGATGATATATAGCCTATAGCCTTCGTCTTTTTTTCTATTTCTTTTTCTAATTCTTTGGTAACTTGGAAATTCTGATATACCTCGCTAAATTGTTATAGCTTGTTATAGCTGACAGCCAGCGTTTACCTATGTCACAGGTATATCAAAGGTGGTGGTATAACTCGCTTATTGTTAATCTTATCGATAGGTCTCTGACAATCTGTACTAACTAATCTGAATGCATTTATTTATTGTTGTGCTAATACTGTGTTAAGTTCTCGTATAAGATGAAAGTACAAAATTAACTTTATAAAAAAACTGTAATTTGGAATACATCCTCTGTTTCGATTTCTTTTTATCAATACAATTATTTTGAATATTTCACAATTTTCACCTCTAAAGTCTCCTTCTTAAGTCCTCAGATGCAAGCCATACGGTTTTAACTATATCGCAATTCCCCTTTAACTTGCAATTTGTAAAATTAACATGTGTGGTCAGTTGCGACGCGGAGCTAGGCCAGTAAACCACAAACGTGGAATAGTGTTACAGCAGTGTTCTAGTGAAGAAACCGGTTTCATGTCTCTTTCATATCTTTAGGTACGTAAGTACAGGTAGGAACAGTACACTTTGTTTGCGGAGTCTTGACTGACCTGAGCCCCGAAAGTGAAAGAGATTGGGTTAAGACAGTTTTAAGTTTAGGTATATCACCAATAAGGCTCTTAAAATTTTCAAGCGAATTGTGCTTATAAATAATATAATACTTTAATTTTTTGAGTCTTACACTTGATGGATGGCTCATAGGAAAAGTATGCAAGCCCGATCTTTTGAACTATTGAAATCTCAATCTTGTATTTCTATCCGGAACTTACAATAATTTTTACCCTTCGCCTCTTGTTTTAAGCATTTTCTGGCCTGTGAATTAATACAATTCTCGAAAAACGTGGACATGTGACTGGCCGTATATCCAAACACACTGTTACATACTGTGTGAAATCCACATAAAAAATATAGAACAAATAAAGGATGAAAGCAAAATAATAAGGACAACAAGATAGTAAATTTACGTCATTAGAAATGTACAAAGCGCATAACTTTAGACCACGACACGACAACGGTATTTCTAGAAAAGTTTTAATTTCATTGATACATTTAACTTACTTCCATAATCTTCTTAAATATAAAAATCAATTGCTGTTCGTTTGTCTCGCTAAGACTTTAGAACGGCTTGGCCGATTTGGCTGATTTTAGTTTTAAAATGTTTGTCATAGCCAGGGAAAGTTGAAAATCAAATGTCACGTATACGAAGTAGTGGGCGGGCATAACTAGTTTTAGATATAATTATTTTTACATTTAAAGTTAAGGCTCTAGAACTATTTATGTATATCCTGTCAAACAACTTCTGAGTGATTGTAGCTTATTAACTCACCCCGCAACATTCACGTTCCAGAATCCAGAATGAATATAATTAACAATCTCACTAGCAAAATCTGTACCTACTTGTATATTATATACCTACTATTAATTATTTTGCTTTAACAAAAGAAATCCTACGTTCCTGTCCTCTTTTGAAGTGAAGTCGGTATCAACAGATCTCCTGCAACAAAAACGCGAGGGATCGATTGGCTGCTGTCAAAAGTTAGCAGACATGAAGAAGCAAGTTTTGAGGCTTATCCTACAAGAAGACACCGTAGCGATAATCTAATAAAAATAAAATTAGGTCACCAAAGTTTCCTCTTACAAATTAATCTTATTAATAAATCAAGATACTGAGAGACCGTCTTTGATAACTGTTACAACATCTAGGTATTGTGAAATTACCCTGTCCATTAACGCGAATTATAATTACTAACCCTTTATCTCAAATGTCATTCAATCATGCCTAAATATTTTACTAAAGAAACGGTAAAGCCTTTTACATCATTAAATTATTAAACTGGTCACTGATTTTATGCTTGTGCTTCTAAAATTTACATGATCAAATAACAAGCTATTTAAACGCGCAGATTTTCATGTCATTTATTATTGCATAGTCTCTGTCTAACCAACTGTCTCTGCAATTGAAATAATCAGTCTCCTTAGCCGAGATGCTAGACAAGTGTCTCATGTTGATTTTCTTTCTACAAATGCTAACGTTTCTATTTTTTTGTATTATTGGCTAATATTTTGTTTGCTTACGTAACTGAGCGTTGATATACCTGCCTCGATGGCGCAGTGGTAGCATATTATGCGACAGATGGGCTTGAGGTCTCGGGTTCAATTCCCGGTGTATTTATATCAGTTGTCTCGTACCCATAATTCAAGCCCAGATTAGCTTGGGACTAGATAGCGTTGTGTGTTAGATATCCGAAATATTTATTTTTTTGTTTATATGTCATTCATTACCATACATTTGTTAGTTTTCTATTACAGTTTACGAATGTATAATATCAACCAGCTAGAGGTATAGAATTCCATTAGTAAAAGAATCTCAGTGTTATTAACTTATGGATCGACACAGGCAGGCAGTAGATTTTGGTGTTTTCACCTAATTTAACTCGACAATACAGCACATGCTGTGGCGTCTGTTTGTGTCGATCTATGATTCTTAACTACAGCTTCAATTTAACGTTCATAAATGTCACTTAGTGTCTTAATTGAATAAATGATTTTGAATTTGAATTTGAATTAAGATAGAATTCCAGGAGAGGGGCGAATATTCAACCCATATTCAAAAAAGGTGACCTCTTTAACCCAGCCAATTACCAATCTATATTTTATATATAGGTTGGTAATTGGCTATATATGTTTCTTCTGCACATCAATAACATGTTAGTCCTTGGCAACATTCATTACTCATGCTCTCGACTGGTTGCAGCGGCGAGCAGTCCGCATTATCAACAGTCCCGATGCCACCGAGTTCCTTGAGCCTCTGCAGTTGCGGAGAGATATCGCCTCTATGGCAGTCTTCTACCGCCTTTACCATGGAGAGTGCTCTGAAGAGCATTGATTGCTTTCGCAGTACGTATGGGGGCCCCCCACTGTTGGATTTTGCTTGAGCTTACCATCAGGCTGAGCAGAGTTACTTTGGCAGGTCATTGATATAAAAAAAGGTACAGTTAGGAATTAGTACAAGGTTTAATCAATCAATAATTAATTTTAGCAAACAAACAGGTATTTTGCCTGTTGTTGCTTGTTTCACCAATAGGCATACAAAGCAATTTACAGTCATTTAATTTGTAAAAAGGCACACTATTTTCTATGGTGATGTTTTATCTGTATGTATAATTTAATTGTATATTTAATGCAATGAACCAATGCATAGGTACGATCGTTTATTGGCATTTAAGAATTTATCAGTATATATATATAACTATGTCTAGGTCTTCAACCAATTGCGTAATTAAGCATATTATTGCCTAGTTATGAACAACCAAATGTTAATTCAAAGATTTTTAGAACCAACTATGCTATTTGAAACATTTACGAATTTTAAGGCGAACGTAGAAAAAATGGTCTAGATTTTTGTACGTTATAATTTTATTTTAACAGATAGGTATTCATTTGTTATATAAGTTTATTAATCATCTAGCTTTTGCCTCCAGCTCTGCTGTAAAGAGTAGTCTATGTCCTTCCTCAAGAATCAAAGTATCTTCATGCCAGATTTCATTGAGATCGGTGTAGTGGTTTAGCCGTAAAAGCGTAATGGACAGACAGACAAAGTTAGTTTCGATTTTTAATGTTAGTATGAATAACAAATTAATTAAATGTGTAATAATACGTACATCGAGTTTATTGGTTTTCATCTTAACATAATAGCTTTTAAAATTGTTTGACATAACAATTACGTATTGGAAATCTGAACAATTCTATCCACAGCTATATCTGATTACAAAGGCGAAATAAATTTAATAAAACCAATCTCACAAAAGTACAACTTGGAGGCTAATTCGTTACAAAATCATCGATGTCATAATGATATCGACTCGTACCGACGACCGTACTGTCGACCCCCTTACTGTCCAATCTGTCACGGAACGTACGTGACTGCGGAGATACGGTTATACACCGATGTTACAACTCAAAAGATACAAGCGGTTTGGACACATTGCTTACATGTTTTTTATTAATTCTATTATCTCTTTATTTTGTCATCCTTCTTCAGTTTTAAGAGAACGAACGTACATATATCTATACTATGAGTATTTTGAGCATATGAAATTCATCATTCGACAAAATTATCATGATGCATGATGAGCATAATTATCAAGAATATTTGGCAATCATGGTTACATTTTTAATTTAACTATACGTAAGTTTTATGGTTCTTTAAACATCATATCTCTGTCTGCTTTGTATTGTGTTATCCCCCTTGGAAAGTCAAACCACTGATGTTTTCGGCCGAGAGGTTCATCGTATCACACCAACAATAACCTTATGGTACACTATATTACGTCTTAAATAGGAGGGGTTTGGGTTAAATTTTATTGAAACATATTTCTCAAGCCATGGCATGGGAGAGCCATACTTCGGCTTATCGGCCTAGATGGACGGCGGTCGTATCTCGGCCTTGCGGAAGACCGGTATCAAGTAATTATTTCTTGGCTTTTTACAGAATATGTGAGATTACCCTCAATCTGATTCTGGAAGGGTGCAAAGGACAGCATGACTCTTTGAATTATAGGTGTCGATAGTCACTTACCATGGGATGACCCATCTTCTCATTTGCTCTTCCACCCCCTAACCCATATAACTTATTAAAAGCCTCCTTTGTACTAAATATGATCATACTAATATTATATTCAAAAGTAAATCTCACTGTCTCGCATTATTAGCTAAACCGCTGAACCGATTTAGATGAAATTGACAATAAAGGTCCTTTGATTCTCGAGACGTAGACTGCTATTTACTGCGGAGCCGCGGACAAAAGCCAGTCTAACTATATTGTCTCATATTCCGTATACTTTTATAAATTAGACACAAGCCTGTAAGATGCACTCAAAACCTCAAAACTGTTCTCAAATATATTTTGTGGGTCAATGGAATTCAACTTTATTTTAAACTTATAAACTCAATTGATTTGAAATAACTACGTAACACTTTATTAGAATTATAAACTTACTTTATGGGTATTGAAAATTGTTCATAAATCAACTTTAATGCAAATAAAATAATAAACAGATAGTATATCATTATCCATACTTATTTATTATATAATAAACATTCCTGTAGCATTTAAATCACTTTCGTTTTAGATATTACTACTTTTTGCCCAAGGTTCCCCCTGTGTGTCGAGATGTGTAGATGTGTACCTATATCCGTTTATCGTGGTAAAAAACCACTTTTGTTCCTCGTTGTTAATGTGTCCATCAGTGAAAGTGGTTTAGGCCTGAATACGTAAGAATTAAAAACTCACATTCGCATTTACATGATTAGTTGGGATGTTAGGATAAACTTGAGTGTGGTATTCGCCTGCGCATGTATATTCAACTAACATATACCACACAGCATATTGACACAACGAGGAAGCCATCATCAACAATATGTAACATGTTTCGTAACTTGTCCATTAGTCGGCACGCTCATCCGATTTTGGTCGCACTTAGTATTTACAACACGCAGTATTATACAACATGCGGCACATGATTCGAGTTCGTTATCTTATTGCTAACAGTTGAAAAGAATACTGATTTAATAAGTTAGATAAGAGTAGCTTATAAATATCAATATTTAAATGTAGACTTATAAAAGAAAGCGAGCAAACACGGGCTCTTCTGACAGCAAAGTGAATTAAACAGTAGCTCTGCCAATAGATAATGCAAACAAAACCCAATAGATAATTGAACTTATTGATAAAATTTGCAGGGTATGCAGTTTGTAGAATAAATAGAGTGCATTTGGGTGTTTACACGAGTGCGCTCTCATGTTGTGTGCTTGCATGTTTACTTTACTTTTCAATTAATTTTCCGCACACGTGTGCATAGCCACAAGGTGCCAGATTATTTGTAAATATCAGTGAAAATCAACTTTTTCAGATAGCTTTTGATATGGAGACTTAAATTATTGAAGTTCATGTTTAATGTTTTACACTGAATTGTTAACTATAAAGCACATTTCGCCTTTCAATATATTGCGTCAGTGGTAGTATTAGTGATATGTTTTGTAAGCCAAATTAGTTTAAAAAGAATTACAAAGAATTTTTGTGACATGCTAAATTATACTGACATATTTTATTTTAACTGGTTAAGCTGTCAAAACCTATATGTATATTATCACTATAACTATTGTTTCTCATTAATATTCAATGAAAAAATCTGCTTAGCTCTATTCAGTTTCCCGAAGTAAATTTCCTCCAAAAAAAATTGGGATTTTACTGATAGTATCTTATTGACTGCCTCGTTGGTCTCGCGGTTGGCGTGTACGACTGCTGATCATGAGGTCTCGGGTTCGATTAACGGGTTGTTCCAAATGTTAGTATGATCTACAAATATTTGTTTCGGAGTTTGGGTGTTTTCTATGTATAGTATGTATGTATTTACAAAAAAAATATATACATATTTGTATCAGTTGTCTAGTACCCATAACACAAGCTCTGCTTAGCTTGAGACTAGATGGCGTTGTGTGTTAGATGTCCGAAAATATTTATTTCATTTATTTATCTGAATGAAAGAGCTTTTTTGGTAAATTTTCTAAAACTGAATCCTAGCTAGATAGATCGATTCATCGCCTCCGAAACTACCTGTATACTAAATTTCATGAAAATCGTTTGAGCTGTTTCCGAATCTATATTAACATTATAAACGCGAAAGTTTGTAAGTATAGATGGATGGATGGATGTTTGTTACTCTTTCACGCAAAAACTACTGAAGGGGTTTGGATGAAACTTTACAGTAATATTACTTATATAGTGGGCAACAATTAGTAAAATATATATTCAAGAATTGTTTGATTAAATGTATTAGATATGCACTTCACACAGGGTATCGGCTGCCTGATCTTGATTAGTTAGTGTGAATCGAGGAAACCATTATAAAACATTTTAGGCTATAATGACCAATAACACCTGTTAAACATTAAGACAAAAGTTCGATTGTGTAAGTAGTACATTACATTAAATACAACAATATTATTAAATATTATCGCATACCACGGATCGATTGACAGTGATGGATTAATATTTACCAAAAAGATTTATCATGGCCTACTTTACTAAAATAAAAAGGTTTCAAGACCCTGGAGGCTACAGTAAGGATCCAGCCATAGCATTGTTTACTACACAATATTAATATAATCGTATTGTATGTTAATGGGTTCCAGTTTCTTATAAATATCCTTTTTTGGCCTTAATTTACACGTAGGTTAATGAGCCTAGTTGTTAATGGTCATGACTGCTAAGTCAGGGGTCGTAGTTTGGATTCCGAACATTTAATCTACGGCTGGGTGTAATTTATAACATTAATCTATAATAAAAATCCATTTAAATATGTTCATCAACAGTTTGATTACTATTATATTATCTGCCTAGTTTGAGATAGCTATAATATAGGCTACATGTCAATATTGAAAATAAACTATGGATTGTGGTCATCCTATCAGATAATAGTCTAAAAAGACATATTTCACTATAAATCAAACAAAATAATGTAAGTTTCTTGCAGATTCCACGAAATAAACCTAACAATTTTTTTGAAATTTTGTCCGCGACCTGAATGCCTTGTGATTGGTCGCAACTCTGGTGACGTCACATGCTAATAAACGAAAGATTCCTCTATTGAGCATTGTTTGCGTTTTATATTTTCGGAGTGGTAATAATCGATCTGTAAGCTATAACAGCAACCTACTTACATAAGATAGACGCTTTTATGGTTGCACTTTTCTATCTTACAAATAAATAAAATTGGTATAGTCGGTATAAGGTTTATTTAAAGTTTTCGTATACAGATAAATAGAAAAAAATTTAAGCGTCAGTATTATAATGGTAAACTTAAAATGACTGGGACTCATCCAAAACCCTAATTGCTAACTTAATTGAAGAGATTGACAAGTATGCTATTAACGATTGAAAAAATCTAACTAGGTAGGTACGTATGCAGTAAATTACGAGCGAGGATTTACGATGGAACTCACAATTACAGTACTTCAATCTTCATCAACCCATGATAATAAAGGCCAGAATTAAAACCGATCCCGATTCCGAATTTTCAGTTAAGTACCACAATTTCTCACCCGAATTTGAATACATGTGTCTGAGTCAAGGCACCGCGATCCCTCTTACAATCTTAAATAATGGCTATAAAAATGACTAAAGTACTCAGACAGTACAAATAAAAGTTTCAGGAAACTTCCGAACTTTGTACGACGGACGACGTTCGTTACGTTAAAAAGCTGACATGAACAAAATAGCTATTTATTGTTTTCTGAATTCTCAGACCCACAGACACAAATACTTACACTATTGTACCTTAATATCTTTTAAAAAGAGTAGTCAACGCATTTTGGAAACTGGAAGTTATGGATCTATACAAGCAGGTGTTTTGATCTAATTTACCTTGACGATCCAGCACATTCTGTGGCGTCTGTTTGCATCGATCTAAGATTTTTAACTGTAGGTACCTATAAGTTCAGTTTAACGTTCAGAAAAATGTCTTAATTGGATAAATGGCATTTACATTCCGCGCAAAATATTAATTTACTTTAATCGTCTTTGCGGTTTCTTCTACAGAATCCTGAATCCGGCTAGATCTGGAAATTTGAAAAAACCTAAAAGACTAGTGTCTATGTAAAATTTTTGTCATGCTGTTTACAAAAACTAAGTTCGTTTTGTGCATTTGTTCAATGGTCTTAATCTTGACTAATTTCCTCATTAACTACAGCAAATTGTTTGACTTTAGCGACCCATGACGTCAAATATTGATAAATCAAATGTTCGTATTATTTCAATATAGGAATGCAATAAAATATTAATAGTACTAGTGCGTCTTCAAATGTTTTACAAAAACTTGCTTATTTGCTATATCTAATGTCAATTGCACTCGCAACAAGGCACGTTGCAGTCTATAAGAGCACTCAAGTGGTGATCACGTTTCTAAATGATTACTGCTTAACTTGCGAACACGCGACGTCTAAGATGAGAATATTGCATTTAAGATAATCGAATAGATAATCGATAACTCATTAGTTTTCTAAATCGTGACGGCAAGATAAGTACATGACCTGGATATTACGGAATAGAAGAGCTGGTAGAATATATGCTAGTTAACATTATCTTCTAGCGAGAATTCCCAAACCTTACACAATCTCTCTTTTCTTGGTTTGGGAGGTAGCGAGCAGACGTTTCAATTGGTATTATGTGACCGCGATCAGTCATGAACTCCTTGGATAATGTTTAGAGTACCAAATTTTTATATTACCTAATCTTCTAGAATGTATATCCTCAATTTATACTAAAACACTCAATTGGTAAAACCTACTTACCTTCCTACGTATAGTAGGGCGATATCATCTTTATTTGCTAACATAATCCAAAAACACAAAAGTGTAAACCAGTGTTGTTTGAATTAAACTACATGCATACAGTATGTGCTCTTGCATACATTAAATATATACGTTTATGAGTATAATGTTTAGAACAAATAACTTAAATAAACCAATTAATCATTTAATTGTTCTTAAATTACAGTACACATTAAGACTGCAAATGTATGATTAACCGCTGGAAAATTGTTTAAAAATGATTTACATAAACGGAAGTAAATTTTTAGAATGGTAAAATTAAGTTTGTCTCTTAATTCGATTTAAAAAAATACTAAAGCTTTATGTTTAGGGTAGTAAAGTTTTTTCCAAGTAGGTATGTCACTGTGACCTAAATAGCGGAAGTTTTTTTTAGTGAGAGTGACCGAAATGACTGTCAACCGAACTGAAGAAAATTAAACAATATCATTTAAAATAATATCGAGCCGGTAGCCTTTTCAAACCCCATCATGTAGTATATTTGTACGATAGAATTCGTAGTGTATTGCAGAGAGACAGCTCAATATTTGAACATGGAAGATTCTCCCCACATTTCTAGAGGAATTTGAGAACTCATGCACGTATCCTAATTTCCTCCGTGTCCATTGTTATGGTCGTCTCGTCGCTTCTTGGTTCCATATCGAATTGCAACATTCGAATTCGGAAGCAGTTTTGAATTAAAATGTTGGTTTTTTTATATTTCCTTCACTCCGTGTCCTTAGCAGTAGTGTACCTACTATGTTCAAAAACTCGTCGGTATTATAATAATATACCGAGGATTTATCCAGTGTAGATATACGAGTAATAATCCGGTCCTTATTTGCTTTTCAAACCAATCTTTCAACAGGAAGGGGGTTACATTTCCTTCACTCTGTGTCCTTAGCAGTAGTGTACCTACTATTTTTTAAAAAATCGTCGGAATTATAATATAATACCGAGGATTTATTCAGTGTAGATATACGAGTAATAATCTGGTCCTTATTTGCTGTAACGCAGTTAGTTCCAAATTTCAGATCAATCTTTTAACAGGAAGGGGGTTAAATTTCAATTACTAGATTTAACACAAACAAACAAACAGGGCAAGCTAAATAAATCCGTTGAATAAGAAAAAAGCTACGAACTATCTCCTCGTCGTTTTGTCGTTATCGATTTTTATCTAAAATGTGTCACAGTTTTCATTGTATGATGATACGCACATTATAGATCCGTGATTTTAGGTTCCATTGTACCAGATTTATACACTAATTTAATACCTGTACATAATCTGAGACTAACATTTATTAATGTTTTCTTCACACTTATGTGGGAGCTATTTGAAGTCTTGTGGACAAACGCACTCAGGCGCAAATCAGTAGTACTAAGTACTAATAATGATCGTAGAGTAGAGATAGAGAGATCGTAGAGAGAGGCCACGGTTTTAGGGAATCCTTTGCAGCAACTGAAGACGTTGTTTTTGCATTATGGATTATTGTAAGTACCGAAAATTAATTCTGAACAATGCTGGTCCTGTCCTGGCAAATCGGTGAGGCATAACATTTCTGGTCGATGTCAACTTTTTGCTGAGTTTGAACAGTCACACCTAAAAATATAGATTTTTATTTGTGACTGTGATAAACAAATTCTCATATTACGAGTACACGTGTATAATTGACCCACTTCTTTTAAATCGTCGAACCTTATAATGATAGATTAATTCCAACATATGAATCTATGTAACGTCATTAAGTGAACTACATACTAATCGGAATCATAAAATAGGACACGGCACATTCTCATCCATGGCCAATAAAATCGTAATTTATTTCCACATTAACTTCAAATACATTGTCACATTATAAATAACTAGCTTTTGCACGCGGTTTCGCTCACGCTGACTTTTATCCCCTGATTTACCCTCTTAGGGGTGAAATTTTCAAAGTTCCTTTCTTAGTGCTCACTTACGTTATTTAAAGAACCTACATGCAAAATTTCAGGATTCTAGGTTCAGCGGTTTGGGCTGTGCGTTGATCTCTGGGTATGTCAGTCAGTCACCTTACTCTTTTATATATATACTAGCTTTTGCACGCGGCTTTGCTCACGCAGACTTTGATCACCTGATTTACCCCCTTAGGGGTGGTATTTCCAAAATTCCTTTCTTAGTGCTCACTTACGTTATATAAAGAATCTACATGCAAAATTTCAGGATTCTATGTTCAGTGGTTTGGGCTGTGCGTTGATCTCTGGGTATATTATCTATATGTCTCTGGTAAATTAGACAGATCTCACACACGAATGGCTGATACCAAATTAAAAAGAAACAATGCTATGGTAGCTGAGCCCCGCGATGTTGCCCCGCGATATTGAACCTGGTAGTCTCCGCTACTCCTTGTATCATCAGCTATCTGCCAGTGAGTCCAACAACGGCTAAAAGTGGCAAATGAATTCTGTTTAGCGTTTTCAATCGATAAAACTTTTAAAAAATAGAAAGGGTAAGATTGTTTATATGATTTCAAAACTTCATTAAATAAATAAATACATAAATATTTCGGACATCTAAACACACACCGCCATAAATAAATAAATAAATAAATATTTCGGACATCTAAACACACAACGCCATCTAGCCCCAAGATAAGCAGAGCTTGTGTTATGGGGTACTAGACAACTACATATATACTTTTTTTTTGTAAATACATACATATTATAGATAGAACACACCCAAACTCCGAAACAAATATTTGTAGATCATACAAACATTTGGTCCGACCCGGGAATCGAACCCGAGACCTTATGAGCAGCAGTCGCTCACGCCAACCGCGAGACCAACGAGGCAGTCGACAGTCGTTGATAGGGAACATCAATATAACGTATAAAAGTAATACTATAATGATATACAGCAGTGGTAACCCACTTCATTTTCCTTTTAAATCAAAAGAAAATGACTTTTTGCTGTTAATTTGGAATCAAGAGTTGTTATTTTAGTTGTGATGATAGCCGGTGTACAACCAAAAGAAGTTTATAGTTACCGTTTATAAAAATGCTGAGTTTTTTTTCGAGTGCCTTACACACCAGCAACTATGAATAAATATATATATAAAAGTACACGTGAGTATAATCTAGGCTTGTAATACCTACAAGTTCATAGAAGCTGAGCCCCACGGTGTTGGGTACACCGTGGGGCTCACCGTATAGCGCCGTAGGGTAAAGCTAGTCTAATAAACAGTTAAAGATATTCCTTTTATCATGAACTAACTCCCAGTGAAAGTACCGTCAATGTCGGTCCAGCTTTTCCAGAGAATAGCAGGAACATACAGACAGGCAGACGGACAAAAAAAATATTAAAATTGTTTATTTGATGTAAGTACCGCATATACTTTCATATGCATTTAATGAAAAGCTGTTCATTTTAAATCACAAACAGACACATCAATTTTATTTATTTGTATAGATTTAATATTTCTGGTGTTTTTGAGCGTTCCCACGGCCTACCCAAATGTCTTGCTAGCGGTAGCATAGGACGGACGTGTTCTGTGGCAAAAGGTCAACCCAGACCCTAAACTCCGCTCGCATACTTTTCATTTATAATCAGTGTTAATGGGCTTAAAAAAGTCACCTCTGTGGTTTGTTACGGCCTTTCTTCCCACTTGTAAAAATATCTGTAAAGATTTACTTACATTTAGAAATAAATATAATTTGCCATTTAGAATCTATATCTACCTCTAGCGTCTACTCTACTCTATGGCAATGATTTGGTGGAGGCAAGTGGATTTGATGGGTAGGTATCTCTAGGTAGGTGTAGGTAGGAAAGTTGAAAACTAGAAATATCATCATGTCAAAGACGTTAATCGATCCGAAATAAATATGGTCTCTTAAATGACAACAATGAATATTGATATAAATTACGTCTAAAACAGAGATTAAATTATCGTGTTCTTCATAAAATTATAATTCTAATGGGTCAGAATAGAACCCACGACACGATTGACCCATTACTATCTACTTGACTAACATTTCTCCAACGTTACTCGTTTACTCACAAGTACTGTCTGCTTAACATTATTTCCTAAAAGATAATACTGGCAATCGCATTTTTTTTTAAAGAACACCCGTATAGAAATATGTCCTGATTTGTAATTTTAAAAAAAAACAGCAATTTCCAATATTTACATGTAAACAAAAGTTTATCCCGCACGATTCTACTGCCGGAACGTGTTACATTTAATCGCATCCCTCGACTGTGACAAATAAAAAACAAACCGACAGATTTATGTTTTATTTACCAATGCGGTAAAATCAACTAGATTGGATGGACTTATTTTTTAATTGAATTACTCGTGCCAATGAAATGAAATTTCATTCGATTCACGTGGTTGTTTTCAAAATTTGATCGGTCTGTAGATATTTACTTCAATCACGATTGTGTAATAACACATATCGATAACAATCGAGAGATAACTCAATATTCCATACTCAATCGATAGTAATTAAACATCCTGTTCTAGGTTTCAAAAACTTTCGCGACTGACTATACATATTATTCGACTGTAAATCGGGACTTAATCGCGATAATATCTACTAGGCAGTATCTTTTTTGGTTGCCCGACGTTTCGTCCGTGACTACGATCGGTGCAATTCGACATACAAAACGCTAGTTAAATAATTATATATTACCTTGTAAAGACGTGATTAGGTACATTAATGAATCCATTGGATGCCAATATTATCGCAAGAAAAAATATTAGTTCACCTAAAGTTATACTACTAGAACGTTATCTATTAGGTTCCTATACCTACTAACGAGGTATGGTACTAACGAGGTACACATGACATGGTGGTAAAAACATCTTTGCCATTAAACCAAACCAGTTTCACAGAATACCGGGGTTAAAACTTTTTGACGAAGAACAAAGGTGACTTTCAATCGCGTCGACCGACTTAGCGTTGAGAAACGTCATTCCCATACATTAACATTAACGTTTACGTTTGTAGATTTCAACTTGGCTGTGGGTATGAATCTGGAGCGAGACTTAAACGGCGGCAGCGTACTTGTGACTCTTTTCCATTTCCGTCGATAGTCATTGACCATGACGTGAACCGCCCTCTAAATAAAAAACGATGAACGACAAAATTTTTAGCAAACAAAATTAAAAACGAAACAAAATATTCACTATCCGTTTAATTTTTTTTCTTTCCTCGTGCGGAAATCCCCTCGGATACCACCTCCTGGTGGCATGTCGGACTCGAGCCGACTAAAACCGCACGCCGTCTCGGGTACTAGCAACCGGGCAACCAGGTGCACCCTAGAAAGGAAAACCCTTGAACCCCGACGTACCTCGGGTCACCTACAGTTCGTAGATAAGCCCCTACCGTGTGAAAACCCCGATGATTTCGTCGGTGTCCTCTGCTAGGGTGACAGATGGCCTCATCTGCCACCTCCAGGCTTGCGCTTATGGAGGACAGAGATCATTTTGTGATCTCCGGTGCCTGAGGCGTCTGCGAAACCAGGCCCTGGCGTATTGGGAGAGTTCTAAACCTCTCCCGGTCACGCTCCGCCATCTCCTTAGCAAACATAACTTATTCGCAGAAAGAAAAGGCGGAGTTCCATGCGCTCTCGCTTCACTATCCATCTCTTGGCTCTAAGTGCTCTGGGGTTTTTTTATTTATATAATAAACAATGATCTGTAGAAAAAAACAAACAGACTAACATTTAATACTAAAGTTTATTTTACAATAAGAAATGTAAATAATGTAAAAGGTACTTTGAAACGAGAACGTGCTACCTGGAAGATTCTTTTTTATGGTTTGTTTACATTTAGTTAAGTATTTAAACCTTTACAGTGTAGATGTTCCAGTTAAAATAAAAAATATTAAACATGCTACCGATCAACAATACGTTTGTTACAGGCATTAAATAAATCTCCATTAAAATGAAGATCTATTTAATATGCTTAGACATTATATACTTTTATAAAAATATTGGTACATAGCAAATTAAAATCTAAAATTCGTTTATCGCCCGTGCAACAACTTACGAGCCGAACAGATTTTAATTATATCACTGTTCATTCAACTTTCAACGAATAACCGCGATAGGAATATATTCTACTTCCCACTAGCACTAACATGTATATAAGTGTATTACATAACAATAGGAGGAAGTAATGTTCGCGTTCCATAGCTCTATTGTCAAAGGAATATTTTGATAAATCTGTACAACGGTAGCTATGTAACAATCTGACTTCGATGTTTTCGAAACTATTAATATTATACGTATGAGTTCCGCATTGCCAAGACTGAACGTAAAATCTTCCGGCGTCGACGTGTTCAAATTTATAAAATGTTTTACTTAAAACTTTGTAGAGTACTCTCTTTTAAAAGCGTTAATAAGCAAATACGAAACTATCCATACTTATTTATAAATGCGAAAGTAACTCGATCTCTTTGTCTGTCCAGCTTTCACGGCCAAACCGCTTCACCGATTTTAATAAAATACAAACGAGATACTTAGATTCTTGAGAAAGGACACAGGCTACTCTTTGCTGCGATAACCGACAAATAAGCTGGCGGAACCGCGCGCAAAAGCTAGTTATAATATACTTTACTTTAATATCAACGCATGTTAAGAATTCGGCCTTGTTTTAATAACAAGTAATAGTAAGGTCTTCTTTTCATCATAGGAAACCCTTGAATTTAGTTGGTAACCTTAGACAATATGTATTGGCAGCCTATGTTTATGCAAGTAACATTTAAGTATTTGGTCTGCTTAGATCTTACACGATCACGAATTCCTATTAATTTAATTGCAAAAACGTGTATACTGTTTACGCTTTTCACGACATGCGACGGGTGACATCTTGCCTCCCCTGAGGTGACAAAAGAACGCTGTCTCTTTGCTGCTGATTATTCGAGTATAGCGTAATATGACATGACAAGTAAACACTTTATACTTTAAAAATGTATCTAACCTATTTTGTTTACGCTTATATGAGTAGTCTATACTTCTATTTGAAGGCAATTTTTCTTATATAAAGCTCTTGATCACCTATTTTATTATACATATATATTTATCGGACTTACCATAATATTAAACGATAAAAAATGATGATGTTATTAAAAAGGAATGAGAATTGGTACCTCTCGAGAGAAAACTACACCACATATATATATATATATATACACTATTTGGCATAAATAATGCTAAGAAGCATCTCAATAGGCCGCCGGGTTTGGGTTACCAAGCTGCATTGTTGCATTGTCTGCAATGAGTATGCTGACTACGACTCTTGTATTCTGCTCATGCTTACCATCAGGCAAAGAAGACTCCCTTTGTCAGGACCACCTTTGGGTTTCTTTTCCCCTTTTGCACAATTTCATTTTAATATTACAGAGTTAATGAAATTAAATTAAGGCAATGAAATGAAGAACAAGTTAAAATGGAATATCGAATGATAGAGGAGAGTGAAGAAAAATCATATTATCATCAATCATCATGGTGCGGACCCCAAATACTAAATTGGTGATAACTTAGAGTAGTTAGGAAGCTAGGATATCCAAAACCGACAAAATTACTTTAAATCATTATTATTTTTTGTCTACAGTGGAGCGGCGTTGCGGGCATCCAGCAGTTCCCCCGAACGCCAGGGTATCCTTACCCAAAAGTGACATAGAACCGGGTACGATAGCCACGTACGAATGCGATGAAGGTTACGAGCTGTTTGGAGCACACCAGCGAGAGTGCACGCTGAGGGGGGACTGGACTGCTGACCAGCCTTTCTGCGGTAAGCATTATAACACTATGTAGAAAGAGGATATTAATTTCCACGAATGTTAAATTAGCATTTTTAAGTTGGTAAGTATATTTGCAGTTTTATTGTGTTAGCTGCAAAAACTGACAGTATTACTACTTTTTAACCGACTGCAGTAAAAAATGAGGATATTATTGTTACCTCATACCTTTCGACTGGGTGAACAGATTTTGATGATTCTTTTTTTATTTGAAAGCTGGTGCTTCCCGTGTGGTCCCATTTAAATTTGGTACAGTTCCTAAAGTCGGTTGTTGTTTTGCTAAAATTTTAAATTATTGACAATAATTTAACAAGCATTTATAAATGAATAGATATATTGTCTCTCCTATCTGTCTATCTTGTATCAAAATGTAAATTGAATATTATTAATTTAACTTTTACGTTTACTTATTGATGATATCGCTTTGTATTTCTATGTACACTAGCCATAAAATCCATACATTTTTCTAAAAAAATACATTACCAAGCATAAAAGCAAATTATCTACAACTATAGTGTGCAAGGGTATATTATGAAGAGGATAACAATTTCTCCTTGACCGACAGTCTCCTGTTTACCTTTTTTAAAGTAACTACATATATGAATTCATCCATTTTCAGTCTTTATCTTATGATTATCGACCAATTTATAGACTGTTAGAAACTGTTGATGTGATGATCAAGTTAATAAAATACCATTTATAAGAATAAATAACATAAGTGTTAATCTAGGAATGTTCTTTCATTCGATTAGGAACGAACGTAGCATTCAGAAAGCCTGCAAATCAATCGACTACGGTTCGAGGAGGGGCAGCAGCTAATGGCAATGATGGAGAGAAGACGACTGATCATGATGGCAAAAGATGTACTGAAACTCAGAGGGAGGCCTCACCTTGGTGGCAGGTGGACTTGCTCAGGCACTACGCCGTGAAGGTCGTGAGGGTTACTACCAGAGGATGTTGCGGTAAGTTATGCAATTATAAATGTGTAAAATATGTTAATAATTTTAGAGCAAAAGTAACTAGCCAACTAAACACGAGATAGAAAGGTTGTTGTTTTTTGTTTTTATAAAAACAACACAACAAGGCAACTTACGCAACTGTGAATATATAAAATATTTATGTAACGAACACAAAAACAACCATTTGGATCACCCAAAATGTCGCCTACTGAAAGAATCAACTTCTCAACACTCAGCGCACTATGAAGCGGCGATATTACCGCTACCAACCATGACGTACACATTGTAAACAATGTTTAAACAGTTTAAGCCTTGAGATCTCAAAATATTCTTTTAAGCTTCAAGTTAAGCGTGAATAAAAAATCTATTAATAGCAAAAGTATGTACAATTTATAGCCGCATTCAGTGAAGTAATTGTGTTACTGTTTTGTAAAAATTGCCCAACAGTTTTACTGGTGATTGGTACTTGGAAGTGAAAGTATAAATTGAGACACGAGCAAGAAACTAACTGCAAGTAACTAAAATAACTGCTGGTATTAATATGCACATGATGAACTATAATATTATATCCTTTTTATGCTACAAGTAAATATAATGGTGATAAGTTAAATTACGGTCGTGCTGAGTTCTATATATATAAATATATATATGTATACTACTCTGTCAAGAAAGTACCGGGATCATTATCTTTCTAGCCTTTATTATTTCCAAGATTTGGGGTCGGCTACTAGTCTAAATGGTTTTAACTGAATATCAGTTTTTTACACGGAACGACTAGCATCGGACCTCCGAAAATCAGAGAGTGAACTGACTTCGAAGGTTGAACTAGTTGTCAGTATATTTAAGGCCGCTGACTTCCCAATGACGATTGCCATAGATGTTCATGACAACCGGGACCGACGGCATAACGTGCTCTACCAGGCAGGGGTGAGAAAACACCGCCATCTTACATTCTCCGGGCTGCTATTAAGTATTTCTTGTAAGAAAAACCCAACAGCAGTCCGAGCCGGGAATTGAACCTGAGACCTCTTGATCAGCAAGCGCTTACGCTAACCACTAGACCAACGAGGCAACGAAAGTACCGGGATAAGTTCAATAATACACAAAATGTTAGTTATTCACCCAAATTTATTTAATCACCTTCAAAGTCTGCTCCTTCAGAAACGATATACTTACGCCAACGAATAATCCAATCATCAAAACAGTTTTTGCAACCACCATGATTGGTCGATGGTATTTGTTGAGTGTTTGATCGAAAATTCGTTCACAATGATGGCCTTCTGCAAAGGCTCATTATAGTGGTGCAAAATCCAAGAATTTTCTTTCCACAAATCTGGCCTAACATATCACTCAAAAATATTCTTTATTTACTGTTTGACCTTCCGGCAAGAACTCCGAGTGCACAACACCGCGAGAGTCAAAGACAAACAACATGACTTTGACTTTTGATCAACTTTGGCGTGGTTTTTCAGTTTCGGTAAAGTTGGAAGGCCCCACTCCGAAGCTTTTTGACTAGTTTGCATTTCAAACTCGTAAACCCGGGTTGGAATTGACTCGTTCTAACTCAATCGCATGAGTGTCGCTGAGGACATCTCAGCTCATCTCAGCTCAAACTCTGCGGACCTTGCGATTGAGATTTTAGACAAAATTCAGGTCTTTTGGGGACTAGCAGCAAAATGTTTCATTCCCAAGTGATTGCTTAAAATGGTACGGATCGACTCGTGAAAGACAGAAAGTTCAGCGGCTATGTCTCTCAAAGTTAATAGATATGATATAACTAAAAACAGCGCTGTATTTAATAGGTATAAATAACAAATGCACCTCAAACTCGGGGCCAAAATTAATAATACTCACTAACAACAACAAAAAATTGAATTTGGAACAAACAAAGCCGAATCATATTTTTTTAGTCATTGGTCGTCAGGTTGATTGCTTGCAATAGGATTATGAAACTTTTAACCTACTTTAAAATTAAATTAGACTACTAGGATATAAAAATTGTGCTGAATATTGTGAGTTCGATTCTCTCACAGGACAACGCTTTAGATCATACAACTTGTTGTTCTGAGTCTGGATGTTGTGTTCTTTGTGTCTGATATGTGATTGTATGTAAATTCCCCTACGATACATGATTTATTCATAATTGCCGAAGTCAGCTTTTTATACAAAATATTTCGTTAATATATACTCGTATAGTAATACTTTTGTTTTGTAATCTATACAAATAAATAAAATTGGAGTGTCTGTTTGTAATATTTAAATAACCGCTTTTTACTAAATGCATATGTATGTATACACGATACATATACCAAAAATATTCTTAAAAAAAATGTTGTCTGTCTGTCTGTTTGTTCCGGATAATCTCTGGAACGGCTGGACGGATTTTGACGGGACTTACACTGGCAGGTAGCTGATGATCCGGGGAGTAACTTAGGCTACTTTTTTTAGACTAACTTTGTCTCGCGGCGTTACTCGCGGTACAACAATAGCCGCGGGTAACACCTCGGGGTTCAGCTAGTTGTTCTATAAAAATTGGTAATGATGGTGAAGTCTAAACTACGTGACGGTACAATTTGCTATGATGTTATTTTTTGTACAACAGACTAACTTTTCTTTTCAGGCCACCAGCCACTTCAAGATCTTGAAATCAGGGTGGGAAACAGTAGCACGGACTTGCAGCGAAACCCATTATGTGCCTGGTTTCCTGGGACAATAGGTAAGCACTTACAACTTATGTACATGTTCGTAATTTTCATTACAGTATACCGTATAATAATTTACAAACGATAGTCAAAATTATACCTTCATCAAAAATACTTTACCATTTATACATTATTTCTTTATAGAAGAGGTTACTTCTTGCATCGCATTTAAAAAAAAAAGGTTTTCCTGCTTACTGAATGCCTTAATATATTTTGTCATTGACGAATGAGCTATTTCAACGTGTATATACAATAATATTATTACATTAGTGACTAAAACTAACTAATTAGTGAATTGACTGCCTCGGTGGCGCAGTGGTAGTGAATGCTACTGCTGTTGAGGACTCGGGTTTAAATCCTGGATCGGACCAATTATTTGTGAGATCTACAAATATTTGTTTCTGAGTTTGGATGTTTTCTATGTATAATATGTATGTACTGACAAAAAAAGTATAATATGTATTTATATCAGTTGCCTAGTACCCATAACACAAACTCTGCTTAGCTTGAGACTAGATGGCGTTGTGTGTGTAAGAGACCGAAAAAAAAAATTTAGTTATTTATATGTAGTTATATATCTATATTTATAAAAATAATATCTATATTTTATCTATGTATGTATATATTTTTCTCTATAGGTATTTTTTTTTCGTTACACGAATTGTCTTTAATTGTGAGCTTCAGTTGAACGCAGACAAAAATGCCAAAGTTTTAAATATTATCATCAACATCAACAACCCCACGTCCCCACGCTGGCCAAGTGCGGGTTAGGGACGGGCAAGACAAGGTGTGGCTACGTAATCTTGCCGTTGGAATGTTTTAAGCCGCCCAAAGGCCTCCAACTAAGCTTCACGACTGTTATCCTACGATAACAACCGGGACCGACTGCTTAACGTGGCCTCCGAATTACGAATTTAAATATTAGCGTAGATCTTATTTTGTGACCATAAAAAAACAATACTTAAATACTTGAATGACTTAAAATACATTCAAATTTGTAATTTCTACCTCAATCAATAAAATGAAGCATTTTATATGTTCTTCTACTAGAAATAGAAATCTTTCACAAAATAATTTATAATTCACGGTCGATTTCTACCATAGCCATCATTATATAGTCGACTGTACGCCTAACTAATAACGAAAATACGTGTTTCATTTAAGCTGTAAGTATTTAAAATAATTTAATTTTCTAAGTTGCTAGCCTAAAGTGTAGTTCTGTACAACTGGCATGCAGTAAGTCAATATTTATTGACATATTCTTTTAATAGGTATAAGACATTTAATTGGAAAAAGTCATACTTCTCATTAACACATTTGGGTTTAAGATTGGAGAACAGCTCGCAAACTTGCATAGATCTGTCTGATTATATTGGAAAAAAGGTCACACAAGCTTTGTCGAAAGTTTGGCGCTATTAATTCATCGTTTTTATAGAGATTATAAAGACATCATCATTTTCTTAAACACATCTCATTCCAAGAATAAATATTGTTCTCGGTATTTCAAATTTTGAAAAACTTTTTGTTTACTTAAGAAATCCAGATTTGCTAATCGAATTCACATCACTCAACGTGATCTTATAGCGAGACTATCTCGTTGTGCGTATTAGATTACGGGCACAACGACTTACAAAACCTTGGATATCACCGAAAAGATGTGTTGCAAGTGTTTATATTTACGGTAACGGTTGCCGTATGAGAGCCGTGCCGAGCTTACCCGAAAATTGTGACGCAATCGGGTTACAAAAGGGTTTCTTACTTCATTGCCCTTATTTCCGGACAATAAAAATAAAGTAGCCCGTACAATGTTTGTGGGATAAATTTCATGTAGAAATTCGGTCAGGGTAAAGTGTTGTAGGCCAAAAGTTAACACAAACAGTCTTACAAAAGAATACAGTAAGTGCAACGGGATGGTTGTTAGTGAAATACATTTAACGTTATGGTGAGTTGTGATCATTTTTCAAATTTAATAATTGCACCGTCTCAGTTTAAGGCAAGAATAGTCTCATACATACATTTTATCACTATTAAGTCCTAATAAGACCTCGTGTGTTGTATGTAGCGGAATGTTATTATTAAAAAGATATTAATTAGTTTTATTGTCACGTTAGCTGTTCTATAATTTTCTCTACTTCTATGGAATTCTGGAAATTTCTCATTTCACTTTTAGAAATACAATAAGCAAAGCTAGCTGTTCGGTATGGTACTTTGAACATCTTCTTTTTCTATGAATAACGGGCAAACCAGCAAACGTATCACCTGATGGTAAGCGATTACCGCCGCCCATGGACACCCGCAACACCAGAGGCGTCACAAACTCTTTGCCGGCCTTTGGGGGTTAGGGAGGAGGATGGGGGAGGGGTTGGGGTATGGGCTTCCGGAATCCTCACTCACTCGGTGAAACACAACGCAAGCGTTATTTCACACCGGTTTTCCGAGAGGCCGTGGTATCCACTCCGGTCGAGCCAGCCCATTCATACCGAAGCGTGACTCTCCCAAGACCGTAGCATGATACATATATATTGTCAACAAGTGCCAGAAAAATAAGATTTTACAGACCAATTGACCATGTCAGGAGGGAAATAGCACTGAATTTAATAGGTAACACTAATGAAGCAATATCGACTAACGTTAATAGTTACATATTTAACATTTTAAAATTATAACTGTGAAAGCTGAACGAAGTTTAAAATCATGATTCCATAATTGACATAGCACAAAGTATGAATATATGTTTTAAATGTATTTTTAAAGTTTTAAGTGTTTATAAATTTTATAATTAACGCTAAGTTAATTTAACTTGTATACTATATGAAAAATGTGTGTGTGTTTTCCAAGGCAAAGTTCGACCAGGAAAAACTTAATAAGTATCACCAACTTCAATGTGTCTAATCTCTTTTAACTTTTGATCTTAGGGGAAACAGTCTTTATCCAAATCCAAATGTTTTTGAAATCTTTTACTTGAATTCGGTATAATCTATCTACGAATAATAGCAATTTAAACTATTTAAATTTAAACTTGCTAGTTTAAATTTATTGTAATATATATATTATTTGTAATACATATTATCTGAATCTCAAAAACGTCTTCAACGATTTTTATGAATTTTAGAATGCATGGGCTTTAGGGGGCGATAAATCGATCCTTATTATTTTATTCGATCCTTCGATTATTTTTCCAAAATTTACCAAATAATAATACCGAGCTAGGCCAACCAGGTATTCATTATTCATCTTCACTCTACCTATAGTATTCTTTTTAAAGAGTATATATAACATTCATAATAAGAATGTTGATAGTATGCCATTTATGTGAACTATTCATCAAGTAGTAACGTGTTTGAACCCAACGAGCTGTTGGGATTCAAACACACAACCCTTTGATGAACAGTTAACCATTGTACACAGTATACAGTCATTCTGATCTAACTGCTCACAACCAAAGATAATAGTATATTAGCGCCTAGTTAATTTTTTATCGTCGCAATCTAAACTTGTATCGTCAAGATAAATCGCTTTCTTCCTTAAAAAAGGACCCATTTTTGATCGATTCTTTTTACCCATTTTTGATAAACAGAATATAATGTTATCAATCTTTCATAAATCAGCTATAATTTATAATGCATTTTAATGCTACAAGTGGAACAGAGATAGCAGAATAGCCACTCCCAATAACGAGTGACTCACAAGCACACCGTTGAGGACTCCTTCACAAATATTACTTTCGTAGTAGAGCTGATTGCAATTTGAACGGCTAACTCGTTGCATTCTATACCCAAGTACTAACATAGGTATTATATTTTGTTCGCTGTTCAATAATTTAAAACTTTAAACGTTTTTCTTATTTTGATGTGTGTATGTAATAATTAGTTACTGTTATTACAAAGTGAATCGGTTCACAGGATGAGAACAATGATATTTTTCTAAAGCAATAACAGTTACAATAAAATAATTCAAGGAAACAGAGTTTTTAGCAATTTAGTACGGAATTCTATAATTGTTTCTTTTTTAAAACGATACCTGCTTTGGTAGGTATAGTTGCTATTAACCATTTAAATGTGACAAACAGGTGATCAGTCCTTTGTTTGACTTTTACAAATAAAACTCGTATGCTATTTTCATATTTTAATATAGACTTCGTTGAGTTCTGATCTTTTTTTAAGTCTCAGTTTTGTAAACAATAACTACCAAAAATTAATGACATCCAAATATGTGAATTCCGGTACAAAGATGTTTTACAGTTTACAACATATTTTTTTTTCTTGTAGTTAGCCTTAATTATAATGGTTCTTAATCTAGCCTCAGGCACAGAATTTACGTTCTTACACTCATCAAAAATGTATATATTATCTGTGGTTTGAACTCTAAACGGCCGGTAGGGGGACCTATCAATCAGATGAAAGTGGAAATCGTGTTAATCGTCAGCTCTCTAACCTGAGAACCGGTGTAGAAGCAGGTCACCGCTGCAGTACCTAATCGCTTCTTTCATGTCTTCTAATAATTGTTTTCAATTGCTTTGAACATAATCGGTATCTATTAACTGCTATACACCCAAATTTTCTATCTTAAAATGTTAACTCGTGACCGCGTTGTAAATTTTAAAATAGTAATACTCATAAAATTCTATCGCGAAGTGGTAATTTATATTGCGACTATCAGTAGAATTTTGCTCTCAAAAGGGACGTTAAATTAAAACATAAAGTCGTATCGTATTTCTATAATGATGTCGAAGCCATTTATTTAATATTATATAATAAATTATAATAAGAGCCAAAAGAAAACATTAAATAAATATTTCAGACGTCTAACACACAACACCATCTAGTCCCAAACTAAGCAAAGCTTGTATTATGGGTACTACACAACTGATATTACATAGATATTGGATCTGGCTGCACGGCCGTGCCCCCGCCTAGACGAGCAAAGGAATGCGCAAGGGCACTACCAACCTTTTCTCAAAGTGCTTCGTCGTTTTTTTGAACCCTCATTACTTTAGTTTCCCATATACCAGACAGTTCAAATGCTCAGAATATAATATCAATAATAAACTAATGAAACATACAAAGTTTCAATTGAATATCTCTGATACTTTAGATTTTATTGATATCTAAAAGTCACCGACTCCGTCACTAACACACTGATAATCATCAAAACTTTTAGCGTACTTTTTGAAGTGCTAGAAAGCTGAAATTTGGTATGTAATTCAAGTTTAGTATACAAACAACAAAAAAATTCATAAACCTATTACTTTTGCTCCCTAACCCTCAAAACTTGGGGTGGAAGTTTGTATGAGATTTTTATCAAATTTTTATGCTAGAGGTTTTATTTTTGATATATGGTCTTTTCGATAGAAACCAAAAAGGCACTGCTGATGTATAAGAAATACACCCAAAAAAAAGTAATCAAAACAAACAATTAATAATAAGGTTACCATAAGGAACCTACAAAAAGAAATGAAATCCCACCAAAAATATTTGCATGTAAAATGTTGCCAAGACGACTACATATGGCTTACCTTGTGAAAAAGTTATCAGATCTCATGTAGAGCCAAACTTCTAAATCTACACGCCCTAACTCTACCAACCCTAACTTCACAAACCTTCCATCTAAGTAAAAAATTATGGCTTGGCCTGTTTCATCAAGTGACCAAGACCTGCCTGATCGTATACTTTCCTCTACTATAAAAATTAACATACACTTCATCCAGTACGTAATAGGCAAAAACCCTAACATCGTCGTCGATACCAAACACAACTATCGAGTACTTCTAAATCAAAACGATACGTATTTGGGATTACGGCTATAAACAGTAAGGTTGAAGATTGTCCAAAGATATTCGGCAAGCTGCAAGCACAGCCGTGTTCTGTCAATGACTTAAATATTGTGTGTGGCCTTAAGGCCAATAAATATCTATTTTCTATTGACTGTTAACAGTCAATAGAAAATAGATATGTCTTCTATTGCCCAAGATATTTTAATTGATAGCATCATCGTTCAAAAAAGTTACAGCTGTATACCAAAACAAATCTGTGTCAGAAAAATATAAGTATACTAGCCTACCCACGCAACCTCGTTTGCGTCTACTATTGCCCGTAGCGTGATAATTTTCCCCCGTTTTCTAAACATTTTTCATTGGTGCTTCGCTCCTATTGTAATATGTACCATCCAACACTGAAAGAATTTTTCAAATCGGACCCGCTGGTCCTGAGATTAGCGCGTTCAAACAAACAAACAAACATACTCTTCAGCTTTATACATTAGTATAGATTACTTATCGCTTTCGCTGCAGCCCAGAAGTGGCAGCTATTCGTACCACAATTTGAATAATTACCTCAAATTACATACTTTGTTATTCATTAATCATTATATAACCTAAGAAATTTTCACTTGACTGCCTATTGTTTTTTTTAATATCCATAGTATAAACTACACTGTTAAAGAATAATTACATAAGAGCTAACAAAAGAGGCCTATTTTCAAATAATGAGAATAATTTTACGTTTTGTAAAAGCGTGAGTAAATTAAGATATTGTGTAATTCAATGTGAAAAGCTGAACGCTTGTTTTTATAATTTTACTCATGATAGTTCTAGTCCATTTAATAAACTTATCTAAATATGTAATCGGTAAGATACTTAGTAAAATTCTCAATAATAGTTATGTAACTTAATAAAAAGAGTATTAAGTATTATTTAAACGGAGGTCACTACATATCTATTATATCGCCGATATAATATATCAGGGCTGATTATTTTTTGATATTCAAAACTTTATGTCTATAACTGTACTATTTTAGTGCCTCACAACAAATAACTGACTAAAAACCTCCTTAAAAGTCTTTACTACTAACTAAAAAAAAAACACTTTATACACAATACAATAATCACAAAGTAAAGAATGATAAATAGCTTAATAATAAATTATATTTCGTAAGTTAAGATGTTTTCAGTAAATTCAGACTATACGTGGCAATATGGTAATTGGTTGGGATCAGTAAGTGATTTTTTTATTAAATTTAACCAAATTACGAATTAATCAACACACAAAACGTACGACAATTCAAAAAAAAATTAGTCACTATAACTGCAAAAGGACAATGTTTCATCAGCATGATAAAACAGCAAAACCAATCTAATCAGATACTGTAACACAATATAATAATTTAAAACCACCGTTTACAAATAATTACCAAATCAATTAAACTGAAACTAGTATCGCTTTTTAACTATCTCCAGTTAAATATTCTGCATTAAACAGCAATGTAAATATCATTGTTAAACGATGCGGAGAAAGCGTATTACACTTTCTAAGCCATAGTGTGGTTTCTAATAAAGAAGATTCCCACACAAAATAATTGCGATTATAAGTTACGGCCGAGTGTCACACCGCAAGCTTCGTAATTGTCTAACAATTATAAAACTCATCTCTATGGCGTGAAAATTGTTTGATTGCTTAATTGTTGCCTATATCTATTTGGTTAAAACTTACGACTTAAGTGAACAATTTTACATTTACAAAAGCGTACACAAGATTACAGTAGCGATTATAAGCATAATTAATTTATAAATATTTAGAAGCAAAAAAGGACTAAAACCAGAAGTCGATATATTGAAGGTAAAACTGCTCTCACCTTGAATAAACCGACTTTTTGTATGTCCTAATTTAGTTAGTTACCTAAATTTCCTAGATGCTGCAATAAGCTATACAAATAAATGAAATTTGAAGTATCTGTTTGTAATATTGAAATAACCGCTTTTTACTAAATGCATATGTATGTAAACACTATATACATAGTTATACCAAAACAACATTTTTAAAATTTTTGTCTGTCTGTCTGTTGGTTTGTTCCGCCTAATCTCCGGAACGGCTGGACCGATTTTAAACGGATTTCACTGAGAGGTAGCTGATAACATAAGGAGTAATGTAAGCTACTTTTTTAGACAAACTCCGCCCCGTGGCGTTGCCTCACAGTTATTGTTGTACCGCGAGTAATACCGCGGGACAAAGTTAATCTAAAAAAGTAGCCTAAGTTACTCCCTGGATCATCGGCTACCTTCCAGTGAAAGTCTCGTCAAAGTCGGTTCAGCCGTTACAGAGGTTATCCGGCACAAACAGACAGACAGACAAAAAAAAATTTTACTACATTTTTGGTATATATACCTTGTATATATACATATACGCTTAGAACTTTAAAACTACGTAAGAGATTTTGATGCGGTTTTCTTTACTAGATAGAGTGATTCAAGAGGAAGGTTTTACAGAAACACTGATAATTTTAGAGGTTTCTAATGTAATGTCGTAAATAAACTCACTTTTTTGCGCTTACATTGCAAACGCTGGCTGAAACCTATGAGATACGTCAAAGTAATGTTCTACCGTGTTGTACACCTTAAAAAGGTCTACAAAAAGTCCGCGATGGTATATGTCTATCTCTCAATTTTTATCCTTTATTATTACAAGAAATAATGGCTTATTTACGATTTTAAGCAATACATTATTAATCCTTATCCAATTGAGTACCTTAAATACATTGTGTATTTAATATAGATCAATATGGCCCTTTACAGCGTGTAATTTAACTGAATATTTTCGAAGTTATTACAGAAGCAAAATCATAGCGGTTGCGATGGTACCGGCCGAGGAAGCCGGCACGACGCGCGTGGTCTGGCAAATATTATTTTGCCATATATAAATATATAAGGGTGGGTCACCCTTACCATTTAAGGGTATAAAAAATAGATGTTGGCCGATTCCCAGAGCTTTTTTAATAAAAATGCTTTCATTGAACACAAAACAAAAACACATTAACAGTTGTAGACATTTTTACAATTTTTAAATTACTGAATTATCCGATATGCACCCAAAATTTCATAAAAATCGGTCATAGTTGTGTTAGTTACACTATTTATAAATCAAGAACGGCTGAACCGATTTGGCTGGAAATTGGTGGGGAATTAGAACCAGGAGAAGGACATAAGATACTTTATCAGTCAAAACATTCGTCTAGCCTTTAATTTGTTAAAAATGGTATAAGTATATTATAAACAAAACGTAATATTATCTATGGTTAATGACAACATTACATTTTGTTCATAATATACTATGATATTTTTTTTTATAATTAGAAGTTTTGAAATTGATCGGTTGATGTGTTTGTTTCAACTCGAAACAAACACATCAACCGGTCAATTTCGGTTTGTATCGTATTAAATTTTTTTTAAATTACATTTATTAAACTATTTATTGCCCTAATAAACATTTAATTTAACAAAATTAGTAAAATGTTCATTTATTGCTTCTAAAGCGGAACAAAGTTCGGCGGGTCAGCTAGTAATATATAAACATTCTGGCATAACATCAATTCACTGCCTGTCACTTACATTGAATAGACTAGAGATAGACAAACGATCATGCGAGTCAATGGATGCAATGGATCTGGTATCACTACATGAAATCCACCTAGCTTTGTAATTTGAATTCAGCGAGTCTGGATGAACTGCATTTCGTACGGTTTAAATTACTCCTAACTCACACGTACGTTTGGGATCTCAATTTGAATTTATGCTTGGATTGGAATCATGTTCGCTTTTGACTCTGTGCCGTTTAAGTGAACCTGTAAAGTGATAGTGAATATATAAAAACGAGACGTATTTTATTTTAGAGTTCAAATATAATCGTGTTAGTATTTGTTCTCACAAATATTCACAAATCGGCGTACGGGCGAATCGGGCGATTTCTCTACAGTTTTCGACAATGTATAAGTGTGATAGACACTCATATCGTGACGCTAATTATTTGTATAGTGTCTAAACGAGTTGGTATGCGGTCAACTTGTGTGCAATAACCACAGGCAATTGTCTTGTTAACCGGCGCAATTCATTAATAAAAAGCTACTTGTTAGTGCATAGACTGTTTCTGTAATGAGGTTAATGCAAAAATATTACCGCCGTGTAAAAAGGTTGTGATACAAATAACATGAAAGGAAAAACTATGTTCGGTGTATTAGATAATGTGTGTATGCATCCGATAGCTGATGAACGCTAATTTCTAGAAAGGTTTAAAACTATTTTTATTGTGGACTAGTTGAACAGCAGAATTGCAAGCAAGCATAAAAGCAGATTTTACGCGTCTCTCAAAAAAATATGAATAATCGGCTCATTATTCATCGTGATCCATTAGTGGTTACAGTTTTAGTAAGAGCGCAATGTTATACCTATGCTATATCTTTCCTCAGTAAATGGTCTATCCAATAGTAAAACAATTAGCGAAATTGGTCAGTCATTCACGCGTGAGGACATACCAAGTCAAATAGCGATAAATTGTACAAATTAGATATGTGGCTCCATCAAATTTCTTTCCTTCTTTACGATCATGTTCTAAATTAATATTTAGGGTACATATCTATGTAAATAGGTATTTATTTTGAACATGGAGGTCCATACAATACGTAAATGACATTAATATAAAAACTTATTATCATTATTTCTTTATTTCAGCTATACTTCATTGATCTGTTCGGCAATGAAAGACATTTATTTTTAATTCATTCAACTGGACTAATCGCATTACATGCTAAATTTTGTCTATAACTAATATACCTATGTAAATACATATTCAACAAGCATCAGCGGCAAAAGTTATATATATCAACAGATATTCCTGCTAATTGAAGTGCATCCCTCCTTCATTTACCGATTCACGGCCACTCATCTATATGACACTTTTGCCGAACTACAATCGGTCCTCCGGCAGATGTATCCAGCCCATTGCTACTTTAAAGCAATATTAAAAAAACGGATTAAATTTTTTTGAGTTCTTTATTCTAAACTTACAATACTCAATTAAGGTAACTGGCCAAACAACAATCTTGTACTTGCTTGTTGTTTGGAGTAAGCAAAGGGATTTATAAAGCGTTTTAAAAAATCGTTACAAATAACAGTAATACAATTTGCATAACAGAGTACGTTAGACTGCGAGTCCGCCCTCATGCATGTCAGTTTTCGCGGCAAATAGTAGAGTATGTCCATTCCAATTTTTTATATTAAGTACTAGCTGGACCCCGCGGTGCTATCCGCGGTTATTGTCGTACCGTTGGTAACGCCGCGGGTCTAAGCTAGTTAAAAAAACAAGCTTAAGAAATCAGTCCAGCCAGTCCAGAGATTAACCGGAACAAATAGACAGACAGACAGATAGACGGACAGAGAGACATGTGACAAAAATGATAAAAAAAAATTTGGGATATGTACCGTGTAACATACCTACATATATTAATTTAGTGAAAAGCGGTTATTTAATATTACAAGCAGACATTCTAATTTTATTTATTTGTATAGATTGAATTAATATTAAATTCTATATTAATATTAAACTCTATAGACTGATATAAATATTTTGTTAACAGATGAGGGTATAACGAAGACATTCACGTGTGCACGTCCGCTGGTTGGGCAGCACGTCTTTCTGCAGTTGGTCGGTGTCGAGGGCTCATTGTCTCTATGCGAGGTCGAGGTCTTCACAACTGAAGGTAAGGCAATCGTAAAGTAATATATACAAATAAAAGTAAATGTGATTATATTTTACCTCTTTTCGAGTGGTTTTTTCCGCAGTGGACTAATAAAAGCTATTGATGTGATGTGATATACAAAGAGCCGTGGATGGATCAAGAACGTAGATCTGATAAAGGCCAACTAACGGTAAAAACTACGCAGGCCAATAAAGACAAGGATTTTTTTTAAAAAAAGCCTACTTGTCAACGTGGCATGCTAGACCTCCTTTCTAAGGAGGGGCCTATGTTCTGTCAGTGGACCACACGTAAAGGTTTCTGATGCTGCTAAATTATTTAAATTTATAAGAATCTTCAATTAGCATTCGAAACTTAAAGCACTCGGATAGATGGCGGTACAAATAATTTAAACACTAAATACTCCTGTCAGTAAGTCGTTTGCAAGAATTAAGAAATCTATTTTCTTTCCAACATCAAAATTTTTCAGTCTGTGAGCTATAATATTTGCCTGACTTTCCTTTTAATCTGTGAAGTTCGCGCTGTTCGCATCAACGCGTCACGTCTCACTCAGCTTCATATGAGACAAGTCTCTGAGCTAGCCACATATTATTTGACCCTAACCTATTCTCACCTTTGTAAAATAAATTAAACTTAAAGAGCTATCCAGCCTTTTCATATAACATAGAATACATTTCAATATTATATAACATGTAATACAATATCACAATGGTCCATCACTACTAATAAAGGTATAATTATGCCTCTTTGTAATAAGATATGAGGTATCTGTATGTATGGTAGATACGAAAAACATGTTCAATAATAGAATAAAATGATAATAAAATCATTATACTTTTAATTTTTAAATTATGACATTCGCATTTATTAACTTGCGACTGTACCTACATAAGTTTGCGATTTGTTCGGCATGAAAATAGATTTTGAAAAGCTGAAAACATTAAGAAATTAATTACAAATGACAGAATCCTGGGTTAAGCATCGTCTGAATCTCTGCGAACCGGCAAAAATTTACAATAAATTCAGTATAAGTTCTCTACCTACTTCACCAACTTAGGATCAATTAATCACTTAACTCATAGGTATACTTAACACTATGTGAAAACAAGGAGTATAGTCGCAACGAAATAAGTCTAGAGCCAAAAATAGCTGGATTAGAGTTTAAATTAAAAAAATCTATCAGATATTAGATACAATACCTATAAAATAAAAATTTGTGGCAGTAGTAGTTCAAATGTAATATTTTTGACAGTTCACATTTACAAAATTTTATGTGTTACTCGTTTCCTTAAATTGTTGTAATATTTTGAAAGTCCATTTTCGAGTTATTTTTTCTTTGACAAGTACTTATAAGATAGAGTAGTCATTATTTCACGGATTCGAATCCTGTGGAGAAGCTGCCGAAAGGGTCGAAAGTTACTCTCTGAGAAATCAATGAGAATACCTATTGAATATTTAATATAATTGTTTACAAGAAAATAACTGGGATCAATAAGTGTTACATGTTTGAGTTCATGTCTTCAACCTTGATGCACTATTCATGGTCAAAGCCTCACCGATATCTACTCGTGTAATAGATAGTTAGCTGCCGTGTAATGGAATAAAGCTTTTTAGCCTTTAGGCTATAGCCAGTATCGATCGTTTGATTTTGTGTTTATTTATTAAAGTTGATTGTGGAAGATTGTACAATGGGAATTCGGCACTTAATATTATTATTAACGTGGTATTAATATTCAATGATACCGTCTGTTCCTCAGAAGTTTTTACGAAATACGTTTAGTTTGGGCCACTTCTATGTCAGGAATATCAATGTCGTTTTTGGTGTTCCGTGTAAACCTTTGCAAAAATTAAAAAGTATGTGAATACGTAAAAACATTAAACAAACATAAGCATTACGTTTATTATTCTGAACTTTGCACAACAAATTATACTACTGACCAGTATTATGTGTTGAGTACTCAGTCTACTGAGCTCACCTTTTTTTGATTTCCATGATCATTAATCCAAACAGTGTTTTTGTATATTTACATTAAGCGTTTCACACGCACTAGTGCGTTCTTACTTTGCTGACATTAATTAGAACAGAAATATACTTCATGTCTACTCCTCCAAAATCTATAAACTTAATGCAAACAAATTGTAGCTTAAAATTACTACTGAAAAATAGATACTTAAGACCTGTATGCAAACACTTTAGTGGTTTAAATTTTCGAACGTAATAAATAAAAACAAAAACTGATTGACAAGTATGTTGACAAGTCAGTTGTGCAAAGTTGATTCTATTAAAAGGATCTGGAGCTGTCTCTCATAAAAACTTTTACACACATAAAAGTCGTTTATAAAGACTAGTAAGATGTGGGCGCCAATAAACCGTACAATTTTCAGGCGCACTTCTACTTACGCTTTGGTGGTTAGTTTAGGAACATTCCTGTTTGAGCCTTTATTTGAATCTGTAACAGAAGGCATATTCAAGAAGATAAACAAAGGGAAACTTTGGGACGATATTAAAGCAGACTACGGTGCTTGAATCTCAAAAATCGGATTTCTTACAAAATTTCAGTGTTTGATATGATGAATATTTTGTACTGAACGCGAGCTGAACAAATATTATGTATTATTAAATGGCAAATAAAGTTTTTAGTTTTTAAATAAGTTCATTTATTCTATATCTTGCAAGCAAAGGTATGGCTATCCATCATACTGTTGTACAAGTTAGCCTTAAGCAGATTGGTTCCACCTAGCTTTGCATGCCATGGTTAAGCTGCAATACTGAGTTTTTATTCCTTTTGGTGTGTTTGATAAGAAAAAATTCTTGTAATTTTAATTCCAGTCATACTTTTGGACAGTCACTCAAAAAATCCAAAGACTACCAAAAGTAGGGTCCGTAATTTATATATATAAATAGGTCGATGAATGGAAAGTCGACTGAACGTTACTTCGAATGGAGTTTATTGCGAAACATTTTATCGCTAAAAACGTCTTCGACTAAACTATTCATCGAATATTTTGCAATTGTATGACAATACTATTAAATTGAACGGATAAAAACCTCTTAATTATTTTTTGTACGGTTTAGTACAAGCATAAGAGTTCAAATCAAAGTTAGCTGATAAGATTAGGATAAAATTCGATCTTGGGTCACTCATCTGTAAGATTTCTTTTACAGGTTTCCATAAAAAAGTACCCAAGTATGTGTCAATAATTTCATTTAAACTCCTAAATCATGTAACTTACAAAGAATAGGAACAAAAAATTCGTGCTATATTCATTCTTCTTGAGAGGATCTAAAATTATAAGACGAGGTTTACAAGTAAAAGTAAATTACAAAAGTTGAAAGTAAAATAAATGAATCTCTTAGATAAAACTTTAATTTTTTAGCCTCGATACCCACGATGATTTTAGCTGCATAGAAAAATCGGTTAGTCAGACGAGCTTTATACTGAATATCCTAAGGGCAAATAAAGTTCAAAAGCGACACTTGACACTCAATCCCATTGAAAAAAAAATAGTGTTAAAAAACTAAACAAACACGCTTTTGTAAATAAACCAAACTACAAAGTAGAAAATCATTTTAATGTAAAAAGCGTGGGGTGCTTTCTGAAAATTTCTGAGTATTTTCTTACCCAGTCGTTACTTATATTTTCATGGTCTGTTGATCAGTGTATCAAACAAAAACACTTCAACGTCCACCAATTGAAACACAGTTATATAAAAATACTTTTAAAATATATTAATCGCACGTTTCGTAATATCACTCAGTAATATTCATTTATTCATTCTAGAATTTTCCAACGACCGCTGCGCACCCTCTAGCGCTCCGGCAGACATCGAGTTAGCCGCTTTTTCCAGAAACTGCTATGAGTTCAACGTCGCTAAGGGAGCTTCATTCGAAGATGCCAGAAAACAGTGCCAATCGCATGGAGGCGATCTCATACATGGTTTTCAGGTAATTTTTCCCTCTTTGTCACATAGTCTCTTTGTTTTTATAGATAACCATAGAGATAAAATACTTATGATTCAAGTTCTGTTGATCATCATCTATTTAATAATTACTTTGTAGGAAACTAATCAAACAACAAAAGGATTTCATAATGTGACACTTTCACCTAAAGTTGTGTACGTTATGTAACGGCTCCCGGCCGCTTTATGCCTTCAGTGAATCAATTTGTGCTCTCCTTGGCTATTGGATTAATTCGATTGACAAGCCTCTATCTTTAAAATAAAAAAGTACGATTACTTAAAAACTTTTATAATATCTATGTAGCCTATGTGACCCGGTCTATTATTAACTATCAATATAAATCCTCGTAAGGACATTAATTCTCATTCATTAAAATTGGTTCAGTAGTTTAGGCGCTACGGTGAACATACATAGGTACATAGATTGATAAAAGTTTTACACTTTGTGATGATGTCACGAAATGCTCTTCTGGCGCAAGCTCTAGGTATTAGATAAAATCCTAAAACCTATTTATAAATATTATTAAAATAATTCTTTATTTACGTACTTATTTATGTAATATCTAGAAAATAAATGTTATAAGTCCAGACAGTTCAATCAATAACAAAAGCCTTTCAGGTATGTCATGAAAATTGATTTTGTTTTGCTACTATAACGTATTAAATATGTACACAGTTCGAAAGAAACTATGATTGACTAGATATTTAAGAATATTGCCACGTACTGATTTTTTATGACGTCTGACTGGCAGAGATTATATTTGTTCTACAATAGTTTAGCTAATAGTTTTAGAATACATTTGGTACATCAACATAATATATATTTGGTTTTTCAATTAGTTAATCAGGTTCACTCATTTTCTTTTTGAGCTGCACATATTGCATGCAACTCAGGACACGTACTTGGTATTTTTACAAAAAAGTGCATAATGGATCTATCTTATCTCTGGATAAGTCTTCAAAAATGATATTGAGGTTTCTAATATCATTTTTTTTTCTAAATTGAATAGTTTGCGCGGGAGACACTTCCATAGTGACATTCCAAAGTGATAAACTGTGTCCTCTCCTCTATGTAACTTCTAAAATAAGAGAATGATAATGCTAAAAAAATGTATGAGGTACATTATCATGCAAACTTCCACCGAAAATTGGTTTGAACGGGATCTAGTAAGTAGCTTTTTTTAATACGTCATAAATCATAAACCGCAATTTACCTTTCATTCAATCTACATTTTTTTTATGTTACTTACTGTTACGGAACCCTTCATGGGCGAGTCCGACTCTCACTTAGCCGCTTTTTTAGCTTCCGGCAGTCCTCCTTCGTACAAACTTTAACTGTGTCAAATTTCATATTCCTTCATTTCCAATAATTTTTGCTTCACGTAATCTGTAGATTTAACTGTATCATTAGTTTTATATTTTAAAGACCGGTACTGTTTTGGTAAACATTCATTTCGCATACATATTTCGTGTGTGCATAGTGCAAGATTTCAAATTGTCTGAAATACCCGAGATATATCACCATAAATGGATTATTGTGCAGATATTGCCAAGTCCCAATAATGCAATCACCTGTAGTCTCCGCAAACTAATTTGATCATGTGTACAGCAAAATGTCCGTGTTACAAGATTATGTGTTAGTAATTGCTTTTTTCTCTGTCAATTATAACGGAATTGTGTAATTTAATTTTTGAAACATTCACAACTTATTTCAGAATAGACAAGGACGGCTAAAGACCACTACTAAATGAATACAATCTGTAAGGTGGACTTCTCAAATATTTTCTATTTACCAGTAATCTATGGCCATTCTATATCTGTCTAAAAATGATGAAAACGAAGGTTATTTGCACTTTAGTAGTCATCTTTTTAAGGTTCCGTAGTCGAATGGCAAAAAACGGAACCCTTATGGATTCGTCATGTCTGTCTGTCAGTCTGTCCGTCCGTATGTCACAGCCACTTTTTTCCGAAGCTATAAGAACTATACAATTGAAACTTGGTAAGTAGATGTATTCTGTGAACCGCATTAAGATTCTCACACAAAAATAGAAAAAAACAATACTTACATACTTAGAAATAAAACTCAATTTTTTTTTCTCAATCCCTAGGTTTAAATGATATCCATGGATAGGTCTTCAAAAATGACATTGAGGTTTCTAATAATATTTTACCTAAACTGAATAGTTTGCGCGAAAGACACTTCCAAAGTGGTAAAATGTGCCTCCCCCATTCCCTGTAACTTTTAAAATAAGAGAATGATAATGCTACAAAAATATATGATGTACCTTACCATGCAAACTTCCACGGAAAATTGGTTTGATCGAGATCCAGTTAATAGTTTTTTTTAATACGTCATAAATTTTTTACCGCAATTTGCCTTTCATTCAATCAACTCAATTATAAAAATAATAAGAATTTTATAGTATGTTACTTGCTGCTACGGAACCCTTCATGGGCTAGTCCGACTTGCACTTGGCCGCTTTTTTTTTAAATATAACATTATGAAGGTCGTACAAAAGCGATTTTCGAAATTTATAAAAGGATTAAATTTATTTTTTATTTAGGCACATTGCTGCGATGAGCTCACCGCGTCTCGACCAATTTCAATATCCTCTCGACTTGAACCGAAGTAATTTATCTGGAGTTGTGAATACGACTGCCCTTAACAGTTCAACATTAATGTGACATGTGCCACTATGTTCACGGTAAAATAGATCATATAGCGTCATCGATCACGTCACCCTTACAAGATGATGTTGTAGAAACTACAGTTAAACACAAGTTTGTTTCTATTCTTGTTACGTCATGCAAAAGCATCGTGAGACTTCAATTTCATGTTTTGTGTAATTTTAACGAGTTCGTTGACACTAATTGTCACTACGTATAGCGAAGTACATCATATTTGGCGTGATGACTCCAATTGTTGTGTAGCTCGCTTGTTGTATGCGTGAGTAGTTAACGGTAATATCCATTATTTTGAAGATTTTCCACTTTTCGTTACGTTTCATTGCTCTTGGAGCTACATTGTATGACTATCTATGATGAATTGGAGATTGACTGTGTATTTTACTTTTGGATTTTTTAACTGCAATGATTGAATTGATAATAATTAATATTGAACGTCTTGCTCTTTCTTAAGTTATAATTTGATTTCACGTTATGTGTTTTAACATAGTGGGAACTTGGTTTTTTTGTTTTCGGTAAATATGAATCCTAGTTTGATAGATTTATTGCCCCCGAAACCCCAGTAAAAAAAACTATATTTCATGAAAATCTTTGGAGCCATTTCCGAGATTCAAATGATTAAATATACAAGATTGGTGGTTATATTTAAGGTTTTTTAAAAAGTTGATTAAAATCATTTTAAGGGAAACCAGTTAGTTAGGTATTTTTATCGTGATAATGGTGACTGGTTTTAAAAGGAGGCTTGTCTGTTTATCTACACTAATATATAAAGCTGAAGAGTTTGTTTGTTTGTTTGAACGCGCTAATCTCGGGAACCGCTGGTCCGATTTGAAAAATTCTTTCAGTGTTGAATAGTACATTTATCGAGGAAGGCTAAGTGAACTGTTAAAAGCTGTTGATAATGATCAACCTTTCATCAAATCTTTTTTTGTTACTAACTTATTAATATCTAGCTGTCTATTTGTTCATCACCTTGACCTTGACATGGTAACAGAATATATTTAATTTATTTTATTGTCACAGGGCGCAACATCGAGTTTTTTGATTCAAGAATTAGAAAGAAGAAAGCCTCAGTTAAAAACACAGCTGGTTTGGATCGGTGTGCAGAAAGAACCGGGATTTGTGTCTAGAATTTGGAAATGGGTGGACGGTAAAAAATTATTTGTATATCTTTTGTATAACATACTTTTATATGACTTCAGTGCTAATGACCCTGTTTAGTAAAGTCTTTAGAAAAAACTCGTATGTGGGTTTATTCCAGTTCAATTCTTTTGGGAACTTATTTGCCGAAGTTAACTCTGTTTTAACCCCCAGCCCAAATAAGGGGATTCTAAGGTGTCTGTCTGTATGTTTGTGGCTCCGTAGCTCGCGAACGGATGAAGGGATTTCAATTTAGTTTTTTTTGTATGAAAGCTGGGTTACGGGCGAGTGTTTTTAGACAAGTTTGATGAAAATCGGTTGAGTCGTTTAAAAGTTGTGGGGGTGGGGAAGGAAAGGGGAAGAAGTGGGAAGGAATAACCGAATGTCTGCAAATATAATCGAGCGGGGTCTCAAATGAATGTGCACGTGTTGAATGAAAATCGGTTGAGCCCTGAAAAAACCTATGGGGGTTAAAGTGAAGAAAATACCCAATATCTGCAAATATATATGGCGAGGAGAAAATGAGGATGGACATCCGAATGTCAGCAAGTTTACCCAAGTAGGGTGGTGAAAATCTCACCATTAAATAACAATATTACTTATAGAAACAACAAATAGTATTCAGTAAGTAAGTAAAATAAAAGCGAACAAGCTGGTCAAGCTTGTTCGCTTTTATTTTACTTACTTACGGTATGTAATCTATACCTTAAATATAAATTTGAAAATTTTCAACAAGAATCTACATAGATTCTTAACAACTTAACAAAATCTGCATTATAATAAGTGTGTACCTATAAAAAGTACGATATAAAAATTTAATTAAAAATTTAAAAAACCCCGACAGAACAACCTGAGTTCCCTTTAAAAAGTACTTACCACTACCACTTATTTAAAGTTCAGTTAGTCAAGGTAAGTTGGAGCGGTCCCCCAACGCGATGTATTTCTTTTTGAATTATTAATACGTACATACTTGGGTACTTTAAGATTGAGTTTCTTTCATTATTTTTTACTTTTTAAAGGGAACTCATGTTATTGTGTCGGAGGTTTTTTTTTAATTTTGATAGTCTTATTGAAATCCTCTATATGGTGACGGCTTAAGAATACAGAGTGACAACATCCCTATTCATCCCGTGGATTACTTTATCTTGCCAATCCATCTTCATAAACAGTATCTATTTCCTTTGCATTCCCGTGTTACAAACTTTTCCTTTCATTACCAATTTTCATTTGATTCCTAAACTGACCGGTTGAGGCAAATAAGTCTTGCTCTGTTTCTCTCTCTCCTCCCGGTCCCTCCTTGCCCACCACGTACGTTGGATTAAAATAATAAGGCGTTGAAATATAACAGGGATAAAGAGTGTTGTGTATGTATGTGTATCTAAAAGTGAAAGTACTTCTTATGACGAAAATGATTTCCTATTTTGACTCTTTATTCGCTTAAACGAATCGCTCGACTTAATAGACCCATTTATTTTCTAGGCGAGATAGTGACCAAACCAGCGTGGGGTAAGGACCAACCAAACAACTACGGCAACGGTGAGCAGAACTGCGTAGTGCTGGATGGAGGACGCGCCTGGCTCTGGAACGACGTGGGCTGCAACCTCGACTATCTCCACTGGATCTGCCAGTACCGTGAGTGTCAAACTAGGTACATATCTGTTTTTTAAATAGCCCCGGCGAATTGCACGGCGATGGTAATAAGGTATTTACTTTCTTAATTATTCTTTAACAAATTACTCAAGTACTCTCTAGGTGCATACAAGTATCTATAATTATTTAATACCATCTCTAAGGTTAGACACATAAACATAACATAACGGTGTGACAACTCGAACCATTACACTGGAAGGAGGTGTTTATTACAATCAAAGACTGCCATTTCTCGTGGTCCCATTCTGGAGAAGAATATTTTTAAAATAACTATTTTCCAATGGTCGGAGATTAATTTTATAATAGACTAGCTGATCTACGCAACTTCTTCTGCGTTTCTTTTCTATCAGGCGGCTCCTAAGCGTGATGTTAACTATCATATCTTGGTAAAAAAGACTTTCAGGTTTTTTTTCGGATAGTTTCGTAGTTTATCGTAAACAATAGACACGAAAATTACAAATAGTAACTATACCCTGCCGTGCTTCTCTGTGATATATTTTAATTGTAGAGTAATGGTAAACAAAACTATCGCGAAAAATAGAATTTCAACCCCTTAGGTGTAGAATATCCAGAAACGCTCAAATACGTCTCTACTCTTTTTAAATCAGTAACACATAAATAAAGTTTCATGTTTCAAACTTCAAAAATGACGGCCTTCCAGACTAACCTATGTACGAAATGTCAACCCCTATTTCACCTCTTAGGGGTAGAATATTCAGAAACGGTGCAATACGTATTTACTCATTTTTAATTAGCAACCCAAAAGTGAAAATTCAAGTTTCTAACTTAAATATGATGGATATCCATAAAAAAAAATTCATCCCCTATTTCACTCCCTTGGGGGCAAAATATGCAGAAACGCTAAATAGATATCTAGTCATTTTTAATCAGTAGCCCAAAATTAATGTTTATGCTACTAATTTAAAAAATAACGGACTTCCTTAACTTAACTTAATTTAAAAAATTATAATAATAAGTTTCATGGTTCTAACTTAAAAAAATAACTAACTTCCATACAAACTTTCAACCCCTATTTCACCCCTTAGGAAACGCTTAAATACGTATCTACTCATTTTTAATCAGTAGCTCAAAAACGAAGTTTCATGTTTTGAACTTCTAAATGACGGACTTCCAGACTAACCTATATGCAAAATGTCCACCCCTATTTCACCCCTTAAGGGTAAAATATACAGAAACACTGAAATACGTATTTACTCATTTTTAATCAGCAGCCCAAAAATAAAGTTTCAGGTTTCTAAGTTAAAAATGACGGACTTTCATACAAACTTTCAACCCCTATTTCACCCCCTTAGGGGTAGAAATTCCAAAATTCCTTTCTTAGTGGGTGTCTACTCAATAAAACGGATCCAAAAAAAAAGGATCCTACTCACCAAATTTCATAGCCCTGTCATAATTTACGCTCTACGATGATGAATCAGTCAGACAGTTAGTCAGGACTTGTTATTTTATAAGTATAGAAGACTAAGTTTTACTTTTGACGGAGACAAACTGCCTAAGAAAACATAATTTTCTTCAACTTTATATTACTGTAGAGTTAATCGAAGGCATTGTGCGAAGTAGGTGATCTATTTATTAGATGTAATGATAACTCGAAACCAATCACTCCAACACACACCAACTCGAAAATTTTGTTTAATAAGGAAGCGTAATTACATTCTAGGAAACCATATAAGTCAAATTATTGAGTATATTCTGGAGAAAACGCTTTAAATGTTTATTAAGCATTATATACCTTCGTACCCTGAATTCGTACTTGGGCTAATTTCCGGATACCCAAAAAAAGTGAATTACAACATGTTTAAAAACAAAGAAGTAGAATAAAAAGATTACATTAATACTACATCGCTGATGGCAGACATATATAATAGTTGGATTGCTGAAGCGGGAACAGATTTGCATTTTAAGTGATTTTTTTATGATGGGAAACTAAAGACACGATGCCACGAAAATATTCAAAATAATAACGTATTTATTTTATAGGGGACTAGCGACTCGCCCCGGTTTAGCACGGGTGCATGGCTGATACTAAACATACTCGTACTACATAATGTCTTTATAAGTTTATATACAACGTTCACAGCTTTTAGGTTTAGTTTTGATAGGTGAGTAAAGTACGAGCATACATAAAAAAATAGTTCTGAAAAGTACGTTTTAGCTTTACTTGTCACTTTAGTATTGAAATCTAATATAATAAAATTCTCGTGTCGCGGTGTTTGTTACGCGGTGTTTGGTGTCCTACGAAACGGCTGAACGAATTCATATGTATGTATAACTAGCCGACCCAGCAACCTCGTATGCGTCTCCTATTGCCCGTAGCGTGATAATTTTCCTCCGTTTTTGTAACATTCTTCATTGTTGCTCCGCTCCTGTAGGTCTTAGCGTGATGATATATAGCCTATAGCCTTCCTCGATAAATGGGCTATCTAACACTGAAAGAATTTTTCTAATCGGACCATCGGTTCCTGAGATGAGCGTGTTCAAACAAACAAACAAACAAACAAACTCTTCAGCTTTATATATTAGTATAGATTTTGTGTGCATATCGGATAGGTCTGAGAATCGGTCAACATCTATTTTTCATACCCCTAAATGGTAAGGGTGACCCACCCTTAAATATTTTTTTATAGCAAAATTATATTTTGCCGGGTTAGCTAGTACTATAATACAATTTCGAATATTTTCTTTTTTTCATTTATCGTAACGTATCTACTTATTTAGCCTTCCCGGACGGTACCGCCGCAACCGGTATGTCCCTGCATTTTAAGTCTGTAATATCTTCGAAAATATTCATTTAAATTACACGCCGTACAGGGGCATATTGATTTACTTTAAATGCAAAATGTATTTCAGGTAGTTAATTGGATAAGGATTTATGCTGTATTGATTAAAATTGTTTCGTAAATAAACCATTATTTCTTGTAAAAGGTAAAGGATAAAAAAATGGTTATTGTGGTTTAAGGTGTACACTGTAGTACATTATTTTGACCTATCTCATAGATGAAGTCTTTTTAAACCAGCGTTTGCAATGTAAGCGTAAAAGAATGAGTTTATTTACGACATCACATTAGAAACGTCTAAAATTATTTATTTATTTATTTAATCTTAATGCACGTCTGTGTACTGTACACAGGCGGACTTAATGCCATGTGGCATTCTCTGCTAGTCAACCTTTGAGTGATGTAAAAATATGAGGCGGTCGGTGCAAAATGGGGTATATGTAGAATTTAACCCAATACATTGTCACGCGGCAACATCGTCCTCCCCGCCACTACGCGTCTCCAACGTTGCCTCACCTCCCTGCCCACCGCTGGGGACACATACAAGGACGAGCGCGCCGAAGGCTCGACCGCACCCCCTTTTGTCCGGGGGCCAACAACGCCTGACGGCTGCGCCGCTGCTACTGGGCCCGGCCTCTAAAGCCGTGGTCCCATCCCTCTGCTTCTGCTGGCGTCTACCCCGCCCGGCCTCTAACGCCGGAGCCCAGCCCCGTTTTTTCTGCGGGCGTCTACCACGCCCGGCGGCTACGCCACTGCTACGGGGCCCGGCCTCTAAGGCCGTGGACCCGTGCCTCTGCAAGGCACCTCTTCCTCTGCGGCCCTCGGCTGCTGTCGCCAGGGTCACCTGACTGACGCTTGGGGCTCCTGCTCGGCGTCGCTACGTTACTACAAACTACCAAGTAAAGTTCCTCTCTCGTCTCGGAGGTAACCGCATCGAACTCTCAGAACCCACGCCCTGTCTATCTGTTTATCTGTAATTTTGTGCTCACGAACCGTAATTAATTGTAAACCTTGAAACTCTAAATGAATAGTGTGAAAATCTTCGTTCTAAAGTATCTAATTATCTTCAAACTGAACCTAGTGGCCTAACCACCATCACCTCATGGCTACTAAAGCCAACTACGTGACAACATAAAAGAATATAGGTGTGATATAAACAAGAAGGTATAACTTATATAAATATTATATACATAATACATAAACATACTTAGAAATAAATTAATATAATAAATAAATTTAATATAATATAAAAGTACTCAGTCGGATACTATCGTTGTGAACGTTCTACCAATTCACTACCAAGCAGATATATAGAGAGCCTTAAATGTGTGGCGGTTTATAGAGATCCTGATTTCGGTGGGAAGTGCGTTTCAAAGAAGAACTGACTGCACAAAGAAGAAAGAATTTATCGTGGAGGTGAGGGGGGGGCGGAGCAAAGAAGAAGCATATTGTTTCTAGACCGAAGGTTTCAGTCATGGTTGGAGCATAGAGACGAAGAGAGTTGTCACTAGCTCCAAGCAAATCTTCTCACTAGCAAGTCATCGATATGTACTCACTGTTAGCGTCCCTGAAAATAGGAAGAGAACCATTCTATAGCTTCATAAGGTAGGAGAGGATGGCCAGAAGGACATCGTGATTGACGATATCAAAGGCATTTGAGAAATCGATCAAGGCCAGCACTGTGACTATTATTATTATATATATATATATATATATATATTTGTCCTCCGAAGAAAACCCTGTCAAATATCACTAGTCACTTTGAGAAGAGATGTGAATGTGCTGCGGCCAGGTCTACACCCAGAATGGAAAGGACTAAGAATATTTTGTTTATATACAAACTAAGAGCTGTGTATGAACAAAGACCTCTAGGACCTCAGAGAGAAAGAGAAATATGGAAATAGGTAGAAAGTGTTCAGGGAGTGAGGGGTTAGTTTTTTTGGCTAAAGCGATAATGAAGGCCTTGAGCCAGAGTGAGGGAAAGGTTCCGGAGTCAAGTGAATAATTAATAATATGAGATATTGCTGGTAGAACGTGATCAAGTATAGTCACGATCATGCAACGGCTGATGCCGTCACATCCCACAGCATTGGAACTGATGGATAGGATAATCTTTTTAATCTCCTCAGAAGTTACCGGAGAGAAATCAAAGGATTCAATATCAGATTGGTTCAGGCTTGCTACATAGCTCAAGGCATGACTCTTAGATGATCCAACTGGGGTGTGGCTTAGAAATGACGGTTGATATCATCCAAACTGATTGCCATCCTAACCTTAGGGCGCTGCTGCTTATCTATACCTATTGTTCCGAGAAACTTCCACATACTGGAAGTTGAAGAGGTTATTAAATGTTGAATTATGTGGCGGCGTTTGGCGTTTCGTATCACCTGGTTACACCGATTCCTAGCAGCTTCAACTTCAATTATCAGTGTTTCTCTACTAAATTATGCACGTACTATACATATAAACATTCCTCTTGAATCACTCTATCTAGTTAAAAAAACCGCATCAAAATCCCTTGCGTAGTTTTAAAGATCTAAGCGTTTATAGGGACAGACAGAAAACGGAAGCGTCTTTTTTTATTATACTACCACTATGTAGTGATATAATAACGTAGTCTTATTCTATTTGTTACACTATAAGTATAAAAATGATTCGTTTCAATTAGCTTACTAAATGAGTAGGGCCTTTTATCTAATATGAAAGGGGGAAAGGAATCACTTTGCTGGCTTGTATTTATTTAAATCTAAGTATTTTATTAAATTAAATTAATTATTTTATATTATACTTTTTATAGGTACATACTTATTATAATGTAGATTTTGTTAAGTTGTTAATACATGGATTGTTTTATTAAAATGTTGTTATATTTATTTCACAAAAAAGTTTCTTTTATTAAACTGTTATTATATTTATTTCACAAAAATTCTGCAGCAACGTGTAAGTACTTGGTTTCCTTTTCTCCGCAATCTAATATAAAAAACTTGAAAACTTCAATTAATTGTTGTATAAATGTCTCCTATCTTTTTTATGGAATAGGCGGGCAAAAGAACTGACGTATCGCCTGATGGTAAGCGTACCGGTGATGATGATGTCTATCACTCTGGTCGAGCCGGCCCATTCATGTCGAAGCGTGGCTCTCCCGGCTATCTTGAAAACTATCAACTATCCGGCATTCCTTAAAATTTGTTTACACATTGGTTACCTACTTAATACAATTGAAAATAATTTTGCAAACCACACCTTGCTAATTACGTCGCCTTACAAGTTACGCCTTTGATTTTAATTGTTTTTCAACATGTATGACATAACCTGTTTCACGTTAAACTTTTTCATAATTGCCTTTTTATTAATTAATTTAATTGTGCAATTTAAATAAAATAGTAGACGTTTATTATAGCTAAGCGAATGGCGGCTCTGTTTTTGCTTTTTGTGCTAAATGCGATGTAACATGAACGCTTGCATTATTTATTAATTTCACATAAGTTATAATTGCGTTAGTTTTTATATCGTGACTTTATTTACAATTCTTTTACTAAAAGACAACTTTAATATTAGTTCTTGGTTGATTCCCTATTTAGTTTTGAACTAGCAGCGAGTAAAGATGTACCCATAGAGACGTGGACTAGGCAATCTAGAATCTGACAAACGCTTGCGTTATACCTACTGTGTATTTATCTTAATATGTATTTAGATATGATTATTTATGCAATACGCATTTAAGTCTTTGAAGCTAAGCCTTTGACGTTTTATAGCCATAGTTGCACTTTTAGTTCTCTACAAGGTCCTATTTATTTTTCTGTTATGATAATCATAGAAGTTAAAGTGAATATGAAATACACTTAAGTATACAATAATATTGTTCTTCCGCACACTGCAATTTACTTTTTAATGTATTTAGTAATAGTGTCTAATTGACAAAGCGAATTCTTACACAAGGTGTTTTATTCTTTTAAGTATTTCAAATTTTAGGAATTAAATTATAATCAAGTATTTTCTTTATCAGTGCCTCCCTCATGCGGTAGCCCAGACAAGCTTCTAAACACTACCATTGAAGGGAACGACTACAAGGTTGGAGCAGATATCGCATACCATTGCCCCGAAGGTCACATGCTTGTTGGAGACAAGACCAGGACGTGTATGAAAGATGGCTTCTGGTCTGGTCATGCACCTAGCTGTAAATGTAAGCAAATATTCTGTATTTCTGTCATTCTAATCAATCTATCGCCTCCACTGCTGAACAAAGGTAGGAGTGGACATTTGGGTCATAGTAAACAAACAGTTGTGTAGGTTTAAGGGCCCTTATATTTATTTTGTTTGGATATATGATGTTTTGTCAATAGTTACTTTAGTTAATTTTAATTTCAGGAATTATTAACGTCACAAAAGTATATTTATTCAATCAGAGAGAACGAAGAGATACACATTCGTATTACATATAATATCAACAAGAAAATATATTTAAATGTGTAACTAATAACGTTATGCATGTATTACAATATAAATTAACTGCTTCATCTTGAGTGAACCAAATCATACATAAGTCAAAAGGGAACATGGCTTCCAAGAAAAGACGTCTAGACCTTGTATATAAATATATATTACATATGTCGAGTCGTAATCTCGTTTTCCACAATCTTGTTCATCATTCATAGATTATTTTCTTTCATTAAAGCTAAATAAAAATAAAATTTATTTAAGCTCGCCGATTTCAGGTGCCTTGACGAGACCTTTTTGCAGTACATTGCTAATCTGGTCGGTGTCTTCGGAGACATGTCTATCTTATTTATATATATGTTACGGTCAATTTGATAAGTACGGTTTGTTTATTAAATCAAATTAAACTTACATAATTTTCATGAAAGTTAACAAAAGATAAACCTAACCTAACACATAGGTAGGGAATTATTCAAACTGCCAGGTCCAAGTGATAAATTCAAGCTGTCTCAAACACTGACTTCTAACATGGACCACGGGCCGTAGGGCATTCTTAATAATAATGCCTAGTTAATCACGTTGCCCGTAACATATAGATAAACCTACACACACAATATTTATAACCAGCCTGTATTTTGAAACAATGGTTATATTTACAATAAATGGATATGTTTTTCAGATGTCAACTGTGGAGGTCTTACACCCATCCAAGATGCAGAAGTGAAGTTGGTCGATGATCGAACGACCTACGGTGCTAAAGCAGTATACTCCTGCCACGAAAATTATACCTTAGTAGGAGACGCTGAACGTGTATGTAGTGATGGAGGCATATGGAGTGGAGAAGCTCCAAAGTGTCTGTTCGATTGGTGTCCGGAACCTCCGCCTGTCACTGGCGCTGTGGTGTCTGTTACTGGCCATAAAGCTGGGTCTCTCGCGACATACAGTTGCCAGAATGGATTTATCTTGTTTGGACCACCGGTACGTATATTACGTTAATGTTATTAACATCATTGCGTGATAACTTTTTGTTTAGGAACCCTTGACAAAAGTTACAAGACGCTTAGTCATAAGAGTATGTTATTTTCCATATGGGTGTCATAGCTGCGAAGCATTCTATTGAACGCACTATGATATATTATGATAAACACTGTACTGGACTTATTGCATTTATTTTATTTAAACTTACTACTGTAAGATGCATATGGATCTTCGTACGTCTTTAAGTATTCATACTTATGAATATCAACATGTTTGACTGTAGACAATCTTAACCTAAGAAATTCCTCTTGGTTTTAGAGCGTGACATGTACCTTAGGCGGTTCGTGGGCTGGAATTCCTCCGTCTTGCAAGTACGTGGATTGTGGCACTCCAGCGCAAGTGCACAAGGGCTCGTTCAAACTCATCAACGGCACCACAACATATGAATCAATAGCACAGTTCTACTGTGAGCCCGATTATTGGCTCGCAGGAGCTGACACTCTTACATGTAACAGAGACGGCAAATGGTCACATGACATACCTTCTTGTGAATGTAAGTACAATGATATTGTGCTAACGAATATACATAGATAGATCTCAATAACAATAGTGTTTAAGTTACATATTTATATTATAAAATTTAATTACAATAACATCATGTGTTTTCTTTCTCTCACTTTCTAATTTATCATCTTTCTACTTATGTCTATATACCACTTATAAATATACGTACTTATGTATTATTTATATAATGTAAACATACATGTTATTTAACCGATATTTTAGTGCAAATAACTAACGGTTACGGGTAGAGTGAAATAGATGAGTTCGATTTTCCGCAAACGTACGTTTTGTATGTTTTCGGCTCGTGTCATGTACATACAAAGCGCGTAAGTTAAAAGTATTTTAATAGTGCTTTAAATCTAAGGCAACACGTGATCACAAATGGTCCTGTGTTGTTTGCTTTTTATATTATTATTTATTTTTATTTATCTTAATTGACTGACCAACTATTGCTTACAATAATTTACAGTAACAAGATATAGTCGTAAGGGTATGCTAATCTAGTGTAACACAATTACTAACAGGTAAGCACCGCATGGACTATTATCACGTAATGTTAAGTTACGCTAACCATTTTCGGCCTTTTATTCATAAATAGTCAATATAGTTAAAAGTATGTGTACTTACTATTTTACTATCAGAATAATTTTAAATATAAGCTAACAGTCAACAGAGAAAATGAATCTGTTTTCAATTTCTTTATTTCAAAATGTATTAAAATTTAAAGTTATTGTTATTATTTGAGTTTATTAATCTTAAAGTAGCAGATAAGTTTAATATATTATTATTATTTTATTTTCTTATGTTTTTTCACCAACAAAGCACTTTTTGATTATTAAAAATACATTGCACTTACTATTATTATATGTTTATCTTCTTTTTGTCAACAAAAACTAAATTTAAATTTCACAGTAATCTCTTGTGCGGAGCCCGAAGTTCCAGCGGGTGGTTACATGGAAGCGTATGACTACAATGTACACTCTGCCATTGACTTTCATTGCGAAAAGGGACACAAGCTCGTCGGTGAGACTAATCTGATCTGCCAACAAGACGGCGAATGGTCTGGCGAGTCGCCAAAGTGTGAATGTGAGTATCGTACTATACTGTGTCCAAAGTCACCAGTTGTCATGGTAAACATGATCACCAGGTCATGTTTACCATACCCTAAATGATATATATTCCATCAGGCTCGCGGTGAACCTCGCAATAGGGTAGATCACACTTTAGTCAAATAAGTAACTTTTTATCATCTGTCAAAACGTTAACTTTGTATGAAAAATGTGCTAAATACAAACTTGTGACGTCACTGATATATATTTCAATGTTTATTTCATTAAAATTTGTAATAGAAAAGAAATTGTTTTGTAATTTTAATGAAGTAAACAACTGTATTTATTTACGATATAGCCTCTTATAGATTTTGATGGAGTTGAGCAGAACCGGAAAATGATTTACCTACGCTTATTTGTAGGCAGTGATTGAGAGTGGTCATCAGAATAGTAATAGCCTCTTAGAAAGTATCACTTCGTGAATTTTGAAGTTCAGTTTCTGAGGAACACATTTTTTCTGTTTTGCAGATGTCGACTGCGGAAAACTTCCGCCCTTACCATATGGTGCAGCAGATCTTCTGAACGGCACCACACACCTAGGCAGCGTGATACAATATTCATGCACTACAAACTATAGGCTTGTAGGACCCGTAAGAAGGATATGCACTGAAGAATATCTATGGAGCGATTCCCCACCGAGATGCGAAGGTGAGATGTTTTAAAATCCTTCATTTGTCAGCTGTTTTGTATTCAAAATGTTGATGAATTGAAAAGCAAAGCACAATATTTTTATCTCCATTTCTCCAAACTACCTTTTGCCGACGGTTCCACCCACGGGTATGTTGATTATTGCGGCAAAGAGAAGTTTATCTCCTACCTCAAGAATCAAAGTATGTCCATGGCAAATTTCATTAAAATCTATGCAGCGGCTTAGCCGTGAAAGCATAACAGAGAGACGGACAGAAACGTTAGCCTTATGATTGATTACAAAGTATCCCAATTTTGCGTGTTCTTTACTTTTTATTGGTGCTTTCTTGATCCAAAATAAAAGGTTGAAATTAAAGGATTTTTCATATACTGTGTATTTATGTGAGCATAGAAATTCTTAACATCATCGATATTGATGAATTTCAATATTAAGGGTTTCCGATTACATAACGCCCATAAGTGCTCTTCTTTAAAACTTTATTTAAATGTTATACATTTAATACGCTTGGTGGCTTTCAGAAATCCGCTGTGCGGACCCAGTAGTACCTGAAAACAGCATCGTCTCAGTAACGGGCAACGATCGGAACCACGGCCGAACATTGATCAGAACCTCAGTGGCTACCAGTGTGGGCAACAGCTACCGTATTGGAGCTCTTATGAAATACCGCTGCGAAAGAGGATATAAAGTAGTGGGAGAGAGTCTGTCGACGTGTGAAGATAACGGCCAATGGAGTGGTGTCACTCCCAGGTGTCAATGTAAGTATTATTCTATTATAAGCTTTACATACTTATGTATAGGAACTCGTTTGTAATGTATTAATCGTAACTAAAAACTGTACAAGTTGATGTAAGCTCGTAATTACTGTTATTTAAGACTAAGTTCTTTTCCCGGATTGATTTAACCTATCGATCGTACTGCTTTATTACAGACGTGGACTGCGGTACCCCTGGTTTTATCCAAAACGGCAAAGTGACGCTAGCAACTAATGCAACATATTACGGAGCAGCGGCACTGTACGAATGTGATGAGCATTGGCAATTGGATGGCGTATCCAGAAGACTGTGTCAGGATAACGGGACCTGGAGCAGCGAGGCACCGGTTTGCAAAGGTAAATTAGAAAAGCATAAATAAATGTACAGGGACCACCGAGTGTTTATTTAATGTTTACATCATAAGTCGATGTTTGGGTTTGCTATTGTGTAAATAAGGGATTCGTTTCTAGTTGTCAAATATTAAATTAACCATTAAACAGTCCTGAAATTATACCATCCGAAATTAAAGAAAAAAACCTTACAAAAAGAACACAATTGTTCGTTAATATTTAGATTTTTTTTTTTTGGCAAGATATGTTTTTAATTAATGACGATTGAAAAAGTTGTCTGTACTAAATAAGAACCCATTCTTACCAACAGAGATAACCTGCCCAGACCCCTTAATCCAGATAAAGGGCAGCATTGGTTTGCTAGTAGCTACCTCCACACTAAGTATAGGAGGTGCGGCCCACTATCGATGCGAGCGAGGGTACAGTCTGCAAGGAAACCAGACCAGAACATGTATGCCGAAGGGACAGTGGAGCGGTGCCCCACCTGTTTGCATACGTAAGTAAATAAATAAATAAATAATAAATAAATATTTCGGACATCTAACACACAATGATCTAGTCCCAAACTAAGCAGAGCTTGTATTATGGGTACTAGACAACTGATATAAATACTTATATAATTCTTTTTTTGTAAATACATACATATTATACACAGAAAACACCCAAACTCCGAAACAAACATTTGCAGATTATACAAACATTTGATCCGACCCGGGAATCGAACCCGAGACCTCAAGAACAGCAGTCGCGTACGCTACCACTGCGCCACCGAGGCAGTTGTATTGCATACACAGACAATTAAGGTGTCTATTCGGTCAATAAATATGTTTTCAAGATGTTTTCACACACGATGTAACGTATCCATCACTGTTACTAGCAATAGGCCACAAATTCAAATGCAAAATTTAATAATACGTTTTTCTTTACACAGCCATCGACTGCAAATCCCCTGGCACTATTGAAAACGGTCGTATCATCATATCAAACAGTTCGACGTTATTCGGTAGTTCCATTGAATACCACTGCTTGCCTCAATTCCAACGCGTTGGACCTTTCTTACGTAAATGCATGGATGACGGCAAATGGTCAGGTGAAGAGCCCACATGTGAAATCATCTCTAATGAAGCCGCTGAGAATGGAACCTTGCCACTGAGTGTTGGAGTTGGATGCGGCGTTGTATTGTTCTTACTAATGCTGCTTGGAGTTATTTATCTGAGACTGTAAGTATTGTAGAATTATTGTTTAACTCTTCAATATAACATGTTTCTCCCCTGTAACAAGACCTCGAACTTATATATTTTAAATAATCTCTTCCACATTCGACGTTATGACTGCTGCTGGCTAGGTTCAAGAGCACTCTAACTTGTGTAAACGTAACAAAGTGCTTAAATAACTATTAATCTCTCACCACATACATCGTAATTATCATAATGAATAATGAAAATAAAGTATTTAAATTATAAGGCACAAAAATGATGTAGATTGTCGAATATTCTTATACATACGCAATTTTCAGTCAGCAATTACCCTATGATATAGTTATATTAAAGTAAAAAAGGAATGAAAACCTAATTAATTTTAATTACTTTCGAAAGCCGAAAAGCTACTCCAGTGAAGAATACAGAAAATATAGAAGGTGCCGAAAGAAAAGAAGACCAAAACGCTGCAGTGATGAGTTACGCTACGTTGCACGACACGAATGGACGGCACATCTACGACCATGTGACTGACAATGTGTACGACTCTCCGTACAGCGAAAGGATCGCAGACAATGTTGCATACGGCAGACGAAGTGACACTGACTCAGCTTATGAACCAGAGCCCACGGGACCAAGCGCCGTAGTTACCATCAACGGCGTCGCTGTGCGCTGATCGCTACTGTTTAAATATTGGCACGAAACACTTTCTAGGTAACCAAATCCGACGCTTAATTGGTGTTCCTCAGTGTAAATGTTACCTGTAAATTGTCCCCTGGTTACCAATGACTCGAGTGTTCAAACGATACGATAGTTTTAGGGTTAAACACGAATGAACGGTTACACAAACCCTTACTAGGTATTGTACCAAAGATGTAAATGTGTTGGATTTGTGTTGATTTAAGATTACAATTCTCTTAGATTTGAAAAAATATTTGGTTACAACTATCTATATTTAAGTAGGTATATACATTTAAGTATATATACTAAGGATATTTCAGTAACAACATCTGTTGTTGTATTTTATATTAAACTGGCTGACCCGGCGAACTTCGTACCGCCATATTTACATATCTGTCTCGACTTCCCACAGGCAGTGTACAGTTGCGGACAAAAAAAATACTTTTCCACACAAACCTTGTCCTAACAATAACGAACACATAAAAAAAATTTGGTGCAGCCGAACGGAAGTTATGCGCTTACATACATTTCGGTGATTCATTTTTGTATTATATAGATTTATAATATAGGCAATATATATTATACGTAGATTCAACATATCCTATGGGATGAAGAAGGGTTTTTATTTAATTGATATCGAAACATCAATCTAGTCTTAGATTTTTTTATGCTGATTCTATTATTTATGATAAAATACGATACAACTTCGCACAAACGTATAACTGTCATTATCAGAGACTTGTTAAAGCGTGTTACAGAGCCAGGGAAAACGATATTTACATTAATAAGAATTGTAATCTTAAATAAATAATAAAAGAACAAATGTATTAGGTAATAAATATTGTATGTATTTAGATATAAAGGTATTTATTGTTACATAAAGAAGAATAAAATTTGATGCCAAAATAGTTTTGCTAATTGCTTTGTAAACTCTTTAATAATTCATATTATACATATGTTTCTGTCGTTCCTTTAATAAATTAAGGTTTTCTTAAAACATATTTAAAATTATACATTTATTTCATACTCTTTGTAGTTAGTTTTAAATGACTATTGTCCCATCTTGCTTTTTTTTCTACTTATTGTTTTGTACATATTAAATTAATTAGAATTAATTAATATTTAGGTACAAGTGCCTGTTTAATATGCGCTTGATAATGTAAATATTTTTTTATTCCAAACCTTACTATTTAGTGAACAATCAATTTTATAGCTTACTTACGTAGTTATGCATGTATAGGTCATTTTGTAACTTTTTACTGATCAGACTAATACATAGATAGTGTAAGATATTCCTCAGGCAAATCGACGAAGCCATGGCCTATAACACAAAATCTCTGTATAAAACTACTGCCAAACATCAAGTAAGTACCCATTGAATTCAAAAAGCAAGAAACGTGTTCTGATACTATTTCACTGCCGAGGCCCTGGCTTCGTAAATTATTTCATAAAACATAATAATTATTCTAAGTATCTATCAAATCATGTGATTAACTACATATAATTATAAGTGTTCATCAGATTTACGTTTTTTTGTTGTACAATAATTATAATTTAGATGAATTCGTTAAATAAATGTTCTGAACGTGATACTGCCTTTGCAATAACCGATACGATTCTGTAGCACATTCTTAATCGAAGTTATTTTGCATATTGAGATCATTAATAAATAATAATTTAACTTAAAATGAAATTTTGAAAGATTTAAACTTTCAAAGTTTCATTGTACGTACCTAGATTCAGTTTCGTGGCGGTTATTATGTGTTTCATTTCTTGCATTATACTTGTACATTTTATATGAGTCACACAAACAGACAGATTGCCTAATGGCAACCTATGTAGGTACATTGTACTTGTATATTTTTTTATGGAATATGGGGCAAACGAACAGACAGATCGCCTAATGGCAAGCGATTACCGCCACCCGTGTACACCCGCAACACCGGAGGCGTCACAAGTGCGTTGCCGGCCTTTTAAGGAGTACACTCTTTTCTTGAAGGTTTAAAGTTCGTATTGGTCCGGAATACCGTAAGAACACAGTTCATTCAAAAGTTTGGTTGTGCGAGGCAAAAAAAAATCTAGAAAAGCACACAGTCGTGGACTGCCAACCATTTAAATGATGAGGATGAAACTGCTGTCGCGTAGAACGATACGACGGTTTTTATATGGGTTTCTATGAATATCAGTTAGGTACCTACCACTTGCAGGCACTTTACAGTATGACAATAGTGTGTGCCATTCTGCGCCTGAGACGAAAGGGATCCGGAAATTGCTGTTATTAACACATCTGTAGTCCGTACCCTTCCAAACGCCTGCCCGCACTGAAGCGGGCGCCGTCAGCTGTTAACTCTCAATTTACGCGTGTGCCGTACGTCGCCTCCTCGCAGTTGGCCTCTGAAGCGGACGGAGGGGACAACCCGTCTCGACCATCCGCGGCCACACTCAGGGCAGCATGAGGCGCTGGTAGGCGTGCCTCCGCCACCCGGTTGTTCGGCAGCGAATTAGGTCCGAGTGGATATCGTCCTCCCGGGTGGGGAATTGAAGAGGCCTAGGCCCAGCAGTGGACTGCGATAGGCTGATGCTGATGATGATGAGCCTGTCAAAGTGAATACTCTGCCTGGTGGAATAAATGAGCAAAATCCAATAGTAGTGGTCATCATACATATTGCGAATGCAAACACTGTATAAATGCACTATGGTGACCCACGCTTTGGCGCCCTATCGAGATGCTACTGCATCATTGAACCTACCTCAATATCTACTACATCATATTTCTGCTTAAATCGTGTATATGCAGTGTAGGTGTACTGATTGCTGTACACACCGAGTTAATCAAAATATGCGTTTTGTCTCTCGCTTCATAACAAATACAGCCTGGTGTTGCAACTGTCCTCATTCCATTAGTCAAGTTACGTTAAGATTAAAGTAACATTTTATGGCCTTAGTAATATTAATTGTTTAACTTCAAGTCGCGATTATGTGTTATTTTTAACTTTAAGATTGTACCTAAGTAAAAAGTTGCAAATAACACAAAATCGTTGCTTAAACCTAAATAACGTTTAAGAATAAGACTGTTAGTCTCGTTCGATCGATGAAGACATATATGAGGTGCATTTTCTTTATGATACCTAAATGTTTGAGAATAAGTTCATAACCTTTTTACCATTTTATAGCAAACTTTTGCTGCTCGCCTATAAATTCTTTATTTTTACGGACCTCAAAATGTTGCTTCTGCTTCAGTGTCTCTTTTTCTATTCACCTATTATTACCTCTTTATTTAAATGGATGATCTAAACAAAATAAGCAATGAGATTGAACAGGTCTCGGTTTCGGAATATTACTCTTGCTCACCAGAGGCAAGTGGAAATTTTTTTAACTGTACGTACCATGACCTAAAAATATTACATAGTAACATTCGCAGCCTTAACTGCAACTTTGATAATTTAGTTCTTTTTATGAGTCGACTCACCTACTTACCCGATATCGTCATATTAACGGAATGCTGGCTGCAGAAGTGCCCTATTATTCCTACTTTAAATGGATACAATTCATACACTTCGTCTTATAAAAACCAAAATGATGGGGTAGTTGCATATGTGAGGAGTGGTCTAAATGTCGTTGTAGAAGCGCCTAATCTAAATGACTCGAATTGTTTAGTTATAAAAGTTTCTAATGAGGCAGCTTTTATTGCGGTTTATCGCTCTCCATCATATAAAGACTTAACTTTGTTTTTGAATGGTCTCGATAGTTTGCTGGCTTCTTTAACCGTCTATAAAACTGCTGCCATAATTGGAGATCTTAACATAAACATCTCGCAGGACAGCTGCGATCCGCATGCAGACAAATACCTCAATCTTACTGCCTCATTTGGAATGCTTTCAGCTTACAATGTCCCGACTAGACTGTCAAGTTGTCTCGATCATGTAATCTTTCGCTCTGGAACTGCGGCCACCACTTTAATATTGGATTCCCTTATTACGGATCATGCCCCTGTTATAATTTTTTGTAATACTAAATTAAATAACACAGTCAAAATTAATTATTCAAAAGTTAAGATAGACATTCCGGCAGTAGTTGAATGTATTCGCAAAACGGATTTATCGGTAATACTCAAATCCCATAACCCAAATGCAGCAGCCCAATCACTTGTGTCCATAATGTCAAAGCCCATTCCCGAGATTCATGCGTTTCCAATAAAAAACGAATCATAAAACCATGGATCACTCCTGGCCTTCTGAGGTGCATACGTCACAGAGATAAATTATACAGAATTCTAAAGAAACACCCTGACATTGAATCACATAAGTTGGTATTTTATCGTTACCGTAACTTCTGTAATAACCTCTTAAAAAAGGTCAAGCGCGAATACGAACGTAGCGAGGGTTAAAAGGGAGGGTTAAAAGTGATCCTAAATCTACTTGGAAATTCATCAAACAGGTAGGTAATTTGGAGCAAATTGGTACACGGACTTCTGAGTTGCTGAAATGCTGCGAGGACCCCTCTCAATCGGTAGATGAAATAAATAAATATTTTGCTAATGTTGGCAGACTATTGGCATCTAAAATTCGGCCACATGATCACTGTCAAAATGCAGCGTTTATCACCACAAACTCTTTGAGCTCTACTCCACCACATTCAATGGTGCTACATAGTGTGGATGGTGCTGAGGTTGAGAGTGTTATTTTAAGTCTAAGAGATAAACGCGCTGTCGGGTTTGATGGTATAAGCAGCTCAGTAGTAAGAGCTACCAGTCATATTATTTCACCTGTTCTCGCTCACATTTTCAACCTATGTTTTGCAACTGGTATCTTTCCTGTTATATTTAAAACAGCGGTAGTTCATCCCATTTATAAGTCTGGAGACAGAGACAGTGTATCTAACTATAGACCTATCTCCGTTCTTTCTACATTGTCTAAAGTCTTTGAGAAGATAATAAATACTAGACTCACTAAATATCTCACAAAATATAACATCTTAGCTCGTAATCAATTCGGTTTTAGAAGCGGTATATCTACAGAAGATGCTGTGATAGAACTCACAGATGTAATTACAGAAATCTTTGAGAAAAGACAGAAAACCCTTGCTATATTTTTAGACCTCTCCAAGGCATTTGATACTGTCTCTGTCCCCATTCTTATTTCAAAACTAGAAGATATCGGTATTCGCGGCATAGTCCTAGATATCTTCATAAGTTATCTCACGGACAGGAAACAGTTAGTTAAGCTTGAGAGCTATCAGAGTAGCGAGGAATTCGTCACGTTTGGTGTCCCCCAGGGTAGTGTGCTTGGACCGACCCTTTTTCTAATTTACGTCAATGAGCTGTGTCAGTTATCATTACTTAACTGCAAAATCATAACCTATGCAGATGACACAGCACTCATTATTGACGGTCGCAGCTGGAAGGATGTCAGTTATCATGCTGAATTGGCTCTAAGCTCTGTTATGGCATGGTTAGCCACAAATCTTCTTACACTAAATGTCGACAAGACCAAGTTTATGACCTTCTCTCCTACCAAAGCCTGTCAGCCTCGAATACCTATCTTAATTCGCGCTCACACTTGTTCCTCTAGCGATTATAACACGAATTGTAATTGTGCTGGACTGAACCGTACTAAGTTCATCAGGTACTTGGGCATAATTATCGAAGATAACTTGAAGTGGAATCGGCAGATTAGTTATACAGTGGCTCGCTTGAGAAAATTAATTTATTTATTTAGGAAACTGAGAGGTGTAGTTGATTTTGATAGCTTGATATCAATCTATTTTGCACTTGCGCAATCGGTGGTGGGTTACTGCCTGGTGGTCTGGGGAGGAGCACCTAAATCTACTTTGATACGCGTGGAACGTGGGCAGCGTGCTATCCTCAACGTTTTGGCAAGAAAGTCCCAAAGATTTCCCACTACGTCACTCTATTCTCTTTGCAAGGTCCTCTCTGTCAGACAGTTGTTTGTGCTCCGTACTACACTTCGCAAGCATAGGCAACTTACATATAATCCGAACTTGAACATCACGAAACGCCGCTCCGATCGTGTATGTGATATAAGCTCGCGTAGAACTGAAACTGCTAGTAGACATTTTAAACACATAAGCTCTAAAGTATATAATAAAATCAACAAATTTGTTTCATTTTTGTTTCTTTATTTCCGTACAGCTAAGTATAGACACTGCAACATTTTATCGGCAAACTTGATTTCTTCAAGCGAAAATCAATGTAACGAAAACTAATCAATTCTAAAATAGATTTTCGATGACATTTTTAAGGTAAACTGAAGAAACTACTAAAAACGCTATCGAACAGAACTCATTGCAATTTAGCTGACACTGGGATTTTTGGGAATTTACAAATATTTTACGCAAAAGTACTTACATTTCGGTTTGCTAAACACTGCAAGTTTATACTATACGCTTAGATGTATTACTTTCAAATACTACTAATCTACTAAGACCCATGAACACACCGAGTTACGACACTCGAGAAGTCTCAGGAAAAGTTAAGGCAAGGTTTAATATTTGAAATAAAATCAGTATAGGATTTTACTAACTCACTTTAATTGTATAAAATCGATAAGATATCAAGTACACAACGATAGTTTATAACTCGGTAATCAAACAATGCGAAATGAATAGGTGTAGTCACATTTTACTTTCGTATAGTAAACAAATAATTTATAACAATAAAAATAAAGTATGCACTGTACACAATATAAAGAAAATAACAATTTATATTACAGAGACATAAAAATAAATACCTAACTGTATATTTACCAAATTAGAAAAATAAATAAGACAGTATCTAAATACTGACTGAAAGTAAAGAAACAATTTTGTTCTAAACAACGGCCGTAAAATATGACTGACTATTTTCCTACAAGTTGTTTACGCTTTCAAAAAATTATTTTCGAATTGTTTATTTACGAAAAAGTATGTTTGAATAATTAATTTTAATATAGACAAGAATAAGTTTATGTATGTCTAACCGAGATAAATTTAGAAATATATCTTAGACACAAATAATGACAAATTTTATTCTAATAGTAGGTAGAAGTCACAAGAGTACTTTCTAATTATTATCAGTGTGAAAACTCGGTTATATACCTATATATATATGGGTATAACTAAATGGTTATATTATATTATAACAAATGTATCGAGATGCAAAAAAAATTAAACAATAATGGCACAGTGTAAAAAAATCATAAATTCTTTACACTACAGGCCAACATAAATTCATGACTTTATTCTTGCGTTATCACAAACATAAAGCAACACTATGTCAAGGTACATAGTTTAAGCCCAAATGGGCCTACACGTTAGGCCTCGGTCTCCTATTAGATGCAATATGCGGCGTACGACTTCAGCATAAACGTTCCGATCGACGTTTAAACATCAAGCACAGTTTCAGCGGTCAATTTATCTCATATGCGAACGACGACGTCTCGTTTACAAATCACCAAAGTCGTCGGACAAACAGTCCTCGCTATTAGAAGTCATGTGATATAAATTCGAATTTTTTGGCGTTTTTATATACGAGTAATGCACTAAAACATTGGACTGATTACATCAATAATTCGTCTTTCTCTTTATTAATTTTTTACATTTTGTATTGACGCCAAATACAATAACAGACGTTTACGCTGCAATGATTCGAAATAACTAGGGACGTGATGCAAAGCGTTAAATGCCGCGTACGGCGTCGACAAGCCAACGTCAGCTTGTGAAAGAGACCACAGCAGTACATTTCAATAGTAAGCATTGTAACGCGGCGCACGACGTGACACTATCCGCGACTGACGACGTTTATAGGAGACCACAGCCTTACGCATTTATGTTATATGACACAGGATGTATTTATGCGTACGTGAAATTCTGAATGTTTTGTTATAATTGTTGTGCGAGTTCGTAGAGACAGGCGATTGTTTTGTACGTGGGACTAGAATGTGTATGTGTGAAAATATTCCCATGTAAAAAATTTTGCGACTGGCAGACTGTTTTGTTTTTTTTTTTTATATTTTAGCTGCGCCAAAATGACTCTGCTCTGCTTTATGGAAAGCATGAGCAGATTCCAAGAGTGGTGGTCACCATCCTCAATGCGAATAAGATCATTGCAGCATGGTACACACTATGGCCGCCTAGTGAGATGCTTTTTTTAGCCCCGCTTAAAGGACCCGGGATCATAGTGGCAGGGAAACACGTATCGGGAATAGACGCCATGGCTTCTCCCCTCCAGTTCACCGGCCTTTAGTGCTGTATCTAATACTGGTTTATCAGATGCCAATATCTGCGGCTAACAAATAATACTGTAATAATCTTCGATATAATTTGTTTTAAAAACTTTACAGTACTCTCAAATTCTTCAAATATAAACAAAATGGAATGGTTGTGTAAATGTCTTACAAAATAATTCTGTCATCGTTTTGTAAGATTGGCTTTGACAGAGTAAGAAGTAACAGAATCCTTGAGTGATATTCATTGAATTTTAAAATTGATTAGAGGAACCTGTATACCAATGACAGTTGATAACAATTCAATAATAATTTCCAAGAGAACCTATGAAGTATTTTATAGGAAAAAACCCCAGAACAATTAATAAGAGTGAGACTTGGGTATTTTTTTTATAAAATTGGAAGCTGCGAGCAGACGTACCGCCTAATGGTAGCGATTACCGCTGCCCATGAACACCCGCATCACCAGAGGCGTCACGAGTGCATTGCCTACCTTTTAAGGAGTACCTACGCTCTTGTCTTAAAGGTTTGAAGATCATATGTGGACGCTGTTAAGCATTCATGTGTTAACCCACACCGAGCTAGTTTTGATAAATCAGCTGGTATTTTTTTTTTTGGGTACAATCTTCTTTTTCCGCTTATGTTAAGTAAAAAAATATTGTTATGCAGTATATTTTTTTTTGTTGAAGTGCTCGGATTTATAAATGTATATTTTATAATAAATTCGTTATTAAATAGAAAGTCATTGATGCCTAGATTGCTGAAGGGTTTATTAAATTAAGGGTTTATTCAATTTAGCATAAAGGTGTTATATGCCTTAACACCTAAATGCAAAATTCATTTTTTATTATCCGTGGGAGAGCCACGCTTCGGCAGGAATAGGCCGACTCGACCGGATACCACGGCCTTACAGAAAACCGGTGTGAAATAGCGCTTGCGCTGTTTCACCGAGTAAGTGAGGGTACCGGAGGCCCATAATGACGGTGCAATTGGAAGATGGATTGTCACCTAAGGGGGTACCAACTGCGCTAGCGTTGGAGAATCCCTGGGCATCTGCGCCTAGGAATCAACGCGTTGAACGTGAATGCTCAGGCTGCCTTTCGTATTCTGGGAAGGGCAAAATTGTACTCAATCAAGCTCGGGATAAGAGCAGTAACGTCACGGCACCCCCTACTACGCTGGTCGTGGACTTCTGCAACGTCAGGGGATTACATAGTAATCTTAATGCTGTCCATCGTCATCTCGAGACAGCAAAGCCAGCATTGCTCTTTTTGACCGAGACACAGATATCGTCTCCAGCGGGCACATCCTACCTCAGCTGCCCTAAGTACGGACGAGCACATTCCTTTATATCTAAACCCGCACACTCCGGTTTTGTGCGTGTACTTAAAAAACGATATCAGTTTTAGTCGCCTCAACATCCTTGAAGGTGGGGACCTCTCAGACAGTCTCATACACTCCTCTGTGTAGAAAGCGACGAACATCCCGCGTCTATGCGAGCCTCTACAAGTCTCATAGTGGTGATACCGAAACTGACCGACTCATGGAGCACATCCAGATAGCCACAGACCTCGTGCAGCAGCAGATCCCTTCCTCAGAGATCATCCTACTTAGCGATTTTAACGCTCATCACGCCGGCTGGCTCAGCTCCAGTAAAACGGATCATGCCGCGAGATCTGTTCACGACTTTGTCCTGGCATATGACCTGACCTCAATTGGTTACCACGCCCACGCAAGTCCCAGATGTGGAGGGCCGAAATTCCTCGTTGTTGGACCTTCTGCTGACTTCATTCATCCCGACGGATTATACGTATCCGTAAACGCCCCACTTTGCTCCTTAGACCATTGTCTTGTCCAGAGTACAGTGCCTCTCACATGCTTACCGTGATCGCGATTTGCACGCAGCCGTCGTGTGTGGCACTACAAGTCAGTAGATTGGGATGGGGTGCGGTCCTTCTTTGCATCCCACCTTTGGAGACGGTTGTGCTTCGCGCCAAAAAATCCCAACACTGCTGCTAATTCTGTTGCTGATGTTGTGCTACAGGGTATGGAGCTTTTTATTCCATCCTCCGTGGTCCCCATTTGTTGACAAGTATCGGCCCTGGTTTGGTGCATCTTTCGAAAAAGCTTGTCGCAGGACGCAGGAAGCTTACCAAGCCTGGGCTGTTGCGGTGGTGGCACGGGATCAAAACATCAGCGCTCTAAAAGAGGAATACAACCCTCAGCAGTACGGCTTCCGTAAGGGTCGAACGGTCGGTGATCTTCTGGTAAACCTGACATATCGCTGGGCCCAGGCGATTGAGACTAAGGGGGAAGTTTTGGCTGAAGCTTTCTAGGACTCTGTAATAGCGTCTACTTTGTTCCTCCTCCATATCAATGAGATGCAAATTAGCGGTATTAATTGTTATGCGGATGACAGTACCGGCAATGCTCTCTTTACTGGTCGCGCTTCTCGGGAAAACGTCATCGAGAGTGAAACAAACTTGTGTCTGCAGTTGAGACCTCTTTAAAAAAGGTCTCAGATTGTGGTAGACTTAATTTAGCCCAATTTAACACCACAAAGACACAAATTTGCGTGTTAACCGTTAAAAAACTGCCGTGGGTCGTATGTCCTCGTTTTGGAGACGCTCCCCTATCTTTCTCAGCCAATATTCGAATAATTGGCATTGACAAATCGAGCGAAGTCCAGTTTCGAGGCCATTTTGAGAGTTTTTTTTTTGGAGAGTAAGGCCAAGTTGGCCTCGATGGAGCAGATAGAAACAGTATATCACCCCGGCCCACTGCCTTTTGCTTTATAAGGCGCAGGTTCGGCCTCACATGGAATACTGTCCCCATTATTGGGCGGGGGCACCCCAATACCAGCTCCTCCCTCGCGCATTCAACGGAGAGCGATTCGAATTGTCGATTGCTAAGAACTTTTAACTCGGCTAGACTTTTTGGCACTGCGTAGAAATTTGGCTTCGCTGTGCATCTTCTATCGTTTTGGAAGTGCTCCGAGGAATTGCTCGGACTGATTCCTGCCGCCTCTTTCCGCCATCGTCCTACGCGACAGAAGTTTTATCCCCATCATCTAGATGGTTGGCAGTTCACAACTGTGCGCTTTTCCAGGACCTTTCTGCCTCACAAAAAAACTGTGGAATGAACTGTCGCCTGCGGTATTCTCGAACCAATACGACCTCCAAACCTTCAAGAAAAGAGCGTACTCCTTCTTAAGCCGGATAAAATACTTCTAAATAAAAATATCCAAGCATTTGCGTTTGGAAAATGCCTAATCTATAAAAACCGACTTTTAGAAATGAACGTATTTTGAGTTTAAATTAGCCGAAACTGTTTTTCGTTGAATGTAGAGCTGAACTGATCAAAACTTTACTTTCCATTACATCGTTTCGTCGTCCTAAACACATCTAAGTAGATTTATGTCAAAAGTTAATAAAACTTACATGTCGGTGTGGTCAACAAGCCTGCGCAATCCTTACCGCCCACCACCGTCCGTGCTGGCCCGTTTTTGTATTGTATTATTTATGTTCTAACCCACAATCCGTTAAACGCATTTTTATGTTAACCGCAGTATAACACATTATTACCTTTTGTTGTAGTCTCATTAGATTTTGACATTAATAATGTAAGGCACTTATGACAAATGCTAAATACAAATCTTAATTTAGAAAATCAGCAATAACAATTTTTGTACTCTAGAATATAGACTAGTTAGTCTATAGATTAGTTTCAATTACTGAAAATAATATATGTACCTAATTTTAAAGCACAGGATTTTTTAAACTATAACTGTCAACTGCATCAGTAAAATGTATAAAAACATTTTTTAGCAGTTCTATTAGTGACTGTCAAAATAATATGTAGGTACGCGGTGACATTAAATAAGGAAATAGGCCTTAGTGCTACAAGAGTAGGTAGTACTACTTTTAATTTTCATATAAGGACTTCGGGAGCTCCATTGTGAGTCAAGATTATTTTTGGCGACTTTCAGCTTTCAATGTAACGTTTACGAAGAGTAGGTCTTTTATAAGCCGATCGTACTATAGAAGTACTACGCGTTCATTTCGAGAATGTCGTTACCTCCTGTCCTGCTTCCTCATACGCGCGTTATGACGTAACAATTAACGATACTCTAGACAAAAAAACACATTTTTCTCTGTTTTTGAACTGTATTCTGATATGAATATTCATAGATGTGGTCTATGAGAAAATTGAAGTTTGGCATCTTTTATAAGGCAATAGTATACCTACATTATTTAGGCATAAAGAAGATGAAAAAAAAATGTGATAAAAAAATAAAACTAACTGAATTTGCCACAGCTTTATTTTACAACTTGAACAAATAAAAAAGGAACATATTGTTTTAAATTAATTATTTACGAAGACGCAAACAATAACTTGTAGGTAAACAATCGTATTTATGTATCCATAACTTCAATACCAGTTATTTCATCGAAATGACTCGTTTCTGTGTCACTGCCATCATTCCATTCTGGAACGTTCATCGCCTACTGAAATTTTTAGTTCATTGAGTTCTTGTAATCTATCATTTTCCCAGTATTGCTGCCGTAAACGGTCAGCGTGGTTTATTTCTTTCTTCCACTCTTCTTCTGTGATGCTATTCATAGCGTTGAGAGTAAGCTTCTCTGTTTTATTTCTGCGGCTGATTGACATTTTTAACGCCTACTCTTCGTTTCACTAAGTTCCACACTTATGGATGGGGTTCAGGTCACATGTTTGGTGGTAATCACAAGATTTCATGACCATGATTTTTTAAAATTTCGTCAATTCCATATTTTTTGTCCGGTTTCGATCGACATATTAAATAATGTAACTCTCGCTTCTTCATTTTAGGGTCGTAAGATATGCCATTTTCCTGCAACCAATTTTGCATTACGTCTTTTCGTGCCGCTGAAGTCGGTGGTTTGTCAATTTATCGGCTGTGGTACGGTGCATTATTAAGCACAAGAATGCTATTAGTAGGTAGGTAGGTTAGGTATTAGTTTTTTTAAATATATTTTGTGAAATTATTCGTGTCCATTTAACTATGGTAATTGCCTGTAGTGTTTTTGCACTTGTAAAGGAGTTCGGCGCCTTTAACAAATCCACTTACGCCAACAGAATGGACTATAATCCATCGTTTTTCACACTTTTGTGTCTGTTGCATTCTGCAAAATGCAAATGTGTATTGGCTATGTAACCAAGTTTCGTCTAGATATATGACAGGTTTTTTTATTGACATTTAGATCATCGTTGTCACGCAGTCTCCGCAAGTAGCGTGCTCTCCATGCAGCTATTTCGGGTTTTTGAATTAGATACTGTCTAATATTTTTGCATTTCCTAAACCTGTATCCAAGTTTATTTTTTATTACTTTCCAAAGGGTGACTTTTTGGCCGGGAAATTTTAAATCCTTCATTGCTTCTGCTAATATTTTTCGCAACGTAGGAACTTCCTTTTTAACAGTATAAAAACGATCAATAATCGTTAGAACACGCCAATAGAACACATGAATAGAAGAGGTGACGGCATTCTCGAAATGAACGCGTAATAGCGTTGTTTTTAATTATAGCTTGAAGGACCTAGAGAGGTATATTGAGCTTGGACTTTACTTATTTTTTCATTGTTGACGCGGAAACAGTAAAGTTTTATTTTATTTTAACAATTGTTTACGTAACAGTACTACATTTCAATTTATCAAAGGCAATAAATAATAACTTAGGCTCATATTTTAAAAGGTGTCTTTAGTATCCGTTGATCTCTGATCAGCTGAAACTAGTTTTAAGTTCAAATCAAATCTCAAGCATCGCTCTTATTACTTACTATATACTCAGCTGAAACTAGTCTCAGTAACCAATCTCACTCAAGAGACGTTCAATAATAAAATCTCTTCTTAAAACTAGTTTTAAAACTAGATTCACAACTGAGACGCCTTTTAAAATACGGGTCTTAGATTCTAAAAATACATATTGTATAAAACATCTCATGTACCTACTACAAAAATACACTTGCCTAAATAGAACAAAATAATTCCCTAATTTTGGACATACGATTTTATAAATAACTTAAAATGACTTTAGTGTGAATTTGCTTTACCTACCTACATAAATACATGGTTACAAAGATTACACGTTAAATTAGACATGCAATTTGTTGGCAGAAGACTAGAAATAGGTAGGTTCGTCGTACTTTGTTATAAGAAATGCCATAAATACCATAAATAATAGGTACATCTCTTTTTATTTAAATATGACTGATTTAAAAAAAAATGTCTTATCTATCTACGAAGAAACAACGTAGGTAGTTGAATCTAAAGACTTCCGATATTTAACAATCCCTGCAGGTAAACAATGTGTGAAATGGCATTATTTACTACTAGTCAAACATTAGATGATTCAGTGGAGGACATAGCAGATGCTAGAAACTCAGATAGACTGAGTTATCACACTGAAAGGTATACGTTCTAACAAGAATGCATACCCATATTTTTTAGTAATAGATTTAATTCATTATTCATGGTTATGTACCTACCTATATATTTTATTAGATACATTGAATAAAAAAAATATTTTTACGTAATTGAAACAGACTAGAAAAATATTATTAAAAATCTTACGGTACTGAAAACTACAAGAAAGAACAATAATATAGCTTTTGACGCCTTCGGTATATCTAAAGATTTGTTCTCATCCTTTGCATGCTCGTGAATTGACTTTAACTATCTACCTGCTTAAACACGTACATAGTTACAAAGATTATAATAATACACTTAACATTTTATATTTCGTAATATACCTAACCTTGCCTTTCAAAATGTACACATTATTTTGGGATAGATGATTCAGATATTTGGAAGTGATATCATAAGCCACAAGGGTAATTTTATCACTTTATTATCGTCTTTGACGGGAACGTCGCACACGAATACCATGATTAGAAAATCCAAGGTAAAATTTTCACCCGTTACTACTATATGTTCACTAGCTAACATGCATTTCACGGTCACCATACTACAATAAAAAAATAGACACGAAGGGCGATTGTCCCTCAGATGTATTTTCTATAAACAACAAGACAGCTGATCTATCTAGCTAGTTCAATTCAGAAGGCGAGAACGGGTGAAAATCTTCCATTACTCAAAAGGTAGGTACACTGTTTTTTATAGAATTCTTAAATTCGCAATGGCTTAATTTCCATGAGTGATGACAAGTACGGACGCAGATTTCAAGTAGGTAAGTAAAGTTCAATATTGCAAATTTAATTGCGTCCATTCGCGAAATTTTACCAAAGCACCCCAATTCTGTATGACCTATACGCATGCGTATGGTATTGTGAAGTCAAAAACAGCTAAAAATATGAACAGGCAATTTTGAAAAATATGAAATGGGTGATGGAGGTTTTCCGGGTCCGCACTTGTTAATTTCATAAGTTATTAGTTATACAAGCCTCGATGCAAAATTGTTCGTCCAGTATGGAAAGTAGTGCAAAGCGCGTAGAATATAGAATGTAAATATTGGTAAAATAATTAAGAATGTTTATAAAAAGTAAACCACATTGAGGAAGTAAAAGTTTAATTTAACATAACTGAAATTCTTTCATGACTTTATATATGATAAAAAAAAAAAAACGTCGCAAAAGTTTTCGTCTACCCTTGTCACTCACGCAAAATAGTTCGTCTACCACTTAGTTGTGTCGCCTTTGCTCTCGATGACAGCTTTAATACGAAGAGGCATGGTTCCAACCAACGCTGCACACTCCTCGGGCGTAATTGACTCCTAGACAGCCAAGAGTTTAGCCTTTAAGTCGCTCTTCGATCTTGATGGATTTTTACGGAGAACTTTTTTTATTTTTCACTATCGGGTTTCGAGCGGCGACAAGTCCGGGCTGTTTGATGACCATTCGATTTATAGGGATGCTTTTCGCCAGTAGCCACGTCTTTGTTATCCTTGCAGTATGACAGGAAGTAGCATCCTGTTGAAAAACGAAGGAATCTTGATGCTTAAGTGACGGAATAGAGTAAATTCTCTTTCAAAAGGTGTCGATACCTTGCAGCATTGATAGAACCATCCACAAACTGCATACCACCAACACTTTGTACAGACATGCAGCAGCCCCATATCATAGACGCCGGAAACTTCACTTTGCGTTTGGGACAATCAGTATGAAATGCCTCATTTTTGTTCCCGAATCACTTTTTTTCCTTTCGTCGCCAACTGTCACTTCTAATGACTCGTCACTCCAAATGATACTACGCCACTGATCGGAAGTCCAATTTAAATGATCACGAGCAAACTTCAACCTCTTCTCCTTTTGTAAAAGTAAAATCCGTAACCCATTCTTTTTTGGATTTTTTTGCAAGTATCAACTAAGACGTCTTTGTGAATCATGTCCTTCCATTGCACTGCGAGTTTTCCAGCTCGAGCACGACAATTATTTTTGGATATTTTTCTTCAACTCCTACTGCACTTGTGATGCGTGGTCGACCAGTTTTCTTCAAACAAGAAGTCGTTCTTCTTCTTTTTATAGTGCTGAATGATTGATTAGGCTGTAGACCTGGGAAATATCAAGTCTTTAGATATTTGGTAACTTAATTTGCCAGCATCGACCACACAAACTATTCGCGTTCTAAACTCTTCACACACGGGTTTGCTACGACCCATTGTTATTTTGAAACTAATGAAAAAAACAAATTTTCAGAATTTATATTGCTCACTTGACAAATGACACAGAATTACTTTTACAAATTCAAATTATGTAACATATTTGTACAAAGAAGGAATAATCTTATTCAACTCACCGATGGACAAACTTTTTTGCATCGATTAACAATTAGACGAATTATTTTGCTTAAAACTTCTTCGAATTTAAAACACGATATGTATAAATTTAAAAAGATAAAATTGTTTATTGGGTCATAATAAAAAATGGCATAATTAACGCGACATGTGATAGTAGAACAGCTTAATATTTTATATAGATATACAAAAATAATGAAGTTAGTAAAAATCTCAGAGAAAATTTCAGACTAGACGAACTATTTTGCATCGGGGCTCGTACAATGGTAAGCATACGGTGCGTATAACTATAATGTGATCCAAATCAAAAATACGTTAAATGTGCGTCATCTATGTTAACACTTGTTTAGGATTGCTGATCCATGTCGATATGTCCGGCAGTGTTGCTTGTGGGCTGTGTTGTAGAGTTTGTGCGCAGTTGTCGTATAAGATGATATTCGCTGAGGTAGAGAATGACACTGTTTATAAGGAGTATATAGTTTCTTAATATACTCTCTTGGGTTAGCATATTACTATTACATTATGTAATAGTAAAATAAGTGTACGTCTCGTTTGTCATTTTAAAGTTTTATAGTTAGTCCTTTGTCGAAGGGCTCTTCATAAGTGTAAAAGGTAAGGGCTGAACTACTATGGAATGTATAAATTAGTTTAAGTTTGTATTCATTCGCCATCGAGAGAGTAAATATTTGAACTCAGAAACATCGTGTATTTTAAGTCAATAAGTTTACATAAAGCCGTGGAGAATTTGCTGTTTTTAGGAGGGGTTGTAAACTAATGATTTAAACATACCAATGCAGTTTTAAAGATTGTACAATAAAGTAAGGATGATTATTCGTGTTCTATATAATGTTAGGCGTTATTTACTTAATTTTCTAGCACGACTGTCTTATAAATTAAGTGCTAGATTTCTTACCACACTGCAAGGACGGCAGTGTTAAATATTGTCATTTCTATCAGCCTACCTTGGCGATATCTTAAAGCTATACATACTTATACGTAGTATAATAAAGAGGATATTCATCTAATGAATCAAAGCAATTAAAAATCTAGTAGGTAGTTGCAAAATCTTGAAAAATTACCTGATTAGTCAAAAAAATTCATCTTTTTTGTTTAAAATTTAACGACTTTAATAGGTAGATTTGCAACGACACTACTAAAAAATAGGCACATTTTAATAATAAATATATACACAAAAGCATAAAGCCTGATTTAAAGCTGCATCCAAAGAAGTTTATAACATCACAACAATAAAGTTTACTTTTCTTTCTGGCAAACATTCCCTTGTTTCCATTGTGTTTTACGCCTAAAGAACATTCTTGTCTATACTCGTATACTCCCATGAATAAAAAAAACCACTTGTGCATTTAGTGTTATTTTTATTCCGTGTCTTTTTTACGATGGTATAAATAAAATGGGTAGTAAAGTATAAGTGATTTGGGTATGTTTTTGGCAATCATAAGTACCTACTTGTTTCTAAAATCGTAAATCTGTCATCAAAATTTGAATAATTAAATAGAACCGAAACGGTATCTTCAATACATATTAATTAAAAACTATTTGGCAATATTATTATTCATCGAATGATTGTATTCGGTTTCAAAGTAATAGGTGTCACCAAAATTGAATCACTAAACACTGAAAAAAAAATGACATACCTTTATAAAAAAAGTTATCACTGGAAAATAATATCAATTACCTAACAAAAATCCTTGATCTTTTTCTGAAATAACGAAGAAATCTGAGAGTTTATATTTTTTTTCCAATACATAACAATATCATAGGCACAAAAGGTTTATTTTTCATATTTTTGCATACCGTTTCGTCTTTTATTTCATCTACTTAAGTTACCTACCCATTAAAAAGACAAAGTGTTAAAAGTCGAAAGTTTTATGTTTTTCCTTGAAAAAAGTTCCATTTGATTTCAAGACCTAATTAATTATTCAGGTCTTACATTAATGTGAAGATTCATACATACTTACATTGTGATTATTTTAATGACAAATATTTCTATAGGAATATACAAGTCATGGGGAATTCCCTTCTGCACCAGTAGTGTCATGGGTGAATAAGAAGAGGTCAAACATCTCCGAACATATTGTTGACATTATCTTTACTCTTTATAAAGCACAATAAAAGCAGCCGTCCTAGAATATCTAACTTGTACTCTTGTACGCGACATGCGCGTTACAATTCGATCTCAATTTAGCTATCAATAGATTCTAAGTTATTTTTTAATCTTCCTACCTACTTATATTTTCCACTAACTAGGCCCTGGCATACTAAGGCTAGCATTTTCCACTTATTGCTAACATGAATACACGGTATTTTTTTAATATGAATCAAACGTCTTTAAAAAGAGTAAAATAATGTAAAACAAAACGAATAAATTAAATAATAAATAAAATAAAATTATGGTATTTACAGGGAACAAGGAGGTGTTCGAATTTCGACTCTCCTGAATGTCATATTTTATATCCATGGTCGTACATCTTGAAGCATCGCGAGACTTGTACTGTGACAGGTTAGTATACATATATATCTATACTTCTTACTTTCATAGCTGTTTTTAATTTATATTTGTATAAAATATTGACGTCATATAATGTTCTTCATTCCGTGCAAACAACACATCTTAAATACTGAAAGGATGGTCATCAAATCTGTTTACGAAGCTATTAATTATATAGCGAGCTAGCAGCCCATTTATAAATTAGATGTTTGTGTTGAAGTTGATATTATAAAATTTACTTGTATGTTAGTCGGCATTGACGATGGTGGTCAATGAACATTAACACTATAAACTTATCAAAATTAAACGACAATCTTGCACTGATAAAACTGATGAATAGGTTATAAAAAAAATAAGTGGCTTTACATACTAAGAGAAAGGATAAAACCAAAACAAAACAAAATCATGAAGAAATGTTTATTTTAACTTCCTCGTCAAATAAATAAACTTTAATGAACAAAAAATTTCAGGATCACTAAACTAAAGACAATGTCGGTATACAAATTTTATACAGATTACATTTTACGAATATCATTTTAAGACTTCAACAAAATACATCAATCAAATCAAAATGATCAATCCCCATTTTACTTTTAACAAGCTAAGATAATTCTTTTAATAATAATCAACGTTAATTTTATTACAGCTCGGTAAAAATGAGATAATAATCAGCTACATAAACATGTGAGGTCTTTCAAACGTTACGTATTTTTGTCGAAAGCTAACGCCGCCTACTCGATAGATAGGAAAGCCTCCAATAATATTATCAATAACTATTAACAGTACTACATCATTACAAACAACTGCTGGGAACATGGCAAAGATTTATGCAGACAAACTTTTAGCTACAACGTGCACGTGCATCGCTTCGCACACGAAAATTGTTTCACCGCAAATTTAGACTAGCATTTTAGAGCCCTATGGAGGTCATGGACCGAGATTGTAGAGAGAGTGACGGCATCATGTAGATGTGCTTAGGCCAACGTCACTCGGATCCATAGTTAGACACTTTAGGCCCCACCGCTCGAATAAAATTCGAGAACTAGTAACTTACTTAATCAGTACAAGTTTTTAACAACTTGATAGATTCTAAGACACATCTTACTGGGAGTTCGGCCTTCTTTTACTAGAGGCAAATCATTTATATATTAACTTCATGGACCCGATAAATTTAACTTTCATAGATAATCAACAGATTAATATAAGTTTATATGATTGTCGTACAAAATCGATGTATCTCAAAACTAATCGATTATAGACTATTTTGCCTACAAAACTATACATTAATATATTAGTCATTCGAGGTACATACGTCGCCAAGATATTGGTATTAGTGTATAATTTGTGAGGTAAAGGTCAGTAGTAGAAACATTGTAAGAGAGCAATATTTTGGCGACATACATATCTTTATAGAATATATATATATAAAAATACATATGGGTTGAATTATGACAGCTACAAAAAATGATAAACTAATCTACTTTACACTTATTTAGGAATATGTCAAAAGGTTTCGACAAGAAGCACACCTCGAGAAGCGTTACATTATTGTTTAATGTGAAGCACATCTAGTTTTTAAAAAGATCACATTAAATGTCTAATCTGAGAAGTTGTACGTTTCATATTCATTTTTGACAGATACGGTGCTCAGTCCGCTACATTGATCTTAAATTGAAGATAAAAGCCACAAGCTATGCGTTAAATCGGTGAGTGTGGCGTCACTAAGTACAATGAACGCGTTCAGTAAGTACGTGATACTAAATAAAAGTTTTATAACATAAACTGACGACCAATTCAAGGCAGTGGCAATTTAAAAAAAAATTAGAACATCATGTCTAAATAAACACATAAGTCTGCCATCACGTTTACTCCCGCTCATGACTAGGGGAAGCGAGAGAGATAATTGACTATGTAAATCAAAGTCGCAGTCCAAACACAGAAAAGCGTCATTTTCGTACTGATAACACTAACAGCAAGTTAATCACACAACAATAATACACATTTATTACCTAGGTGAATCAAAAAGTCCTTGGAATCGCTATTGAAATATAATTCTTTTTTTTACACAATCTCCTTCATAATACATTTAGAATAACGCTTTTCTAACTTTCTTATTGCTTTCTAAAAAAAAAGTTCTTGACTCTCAAGATACCGACTAACAGCAGCCATTACCGCGTCAATGTCATCAAATTTAGTTTCACGGATTTGCTCTTTAATTTTAGGAATAAGAATTATTATTAATTTTGAAAATCACTAGGGGCTCAGTCCAATGAGTATGGTAGGTGGTCAAGTATAATAAACTCATCATTGCGGATTGCTTCGAGCGCAACTTCATAACGATAAGCGGGAACGTTATCATGAAGAATCAGTACGTCCAGTGACAGTTATCCGCGATTTTTATCTTTAACCGCATCACACACTTTTCAAATTAAACCTGCATAATATGCTCCAGTGATCGTCTGTCCTTTCGGCATTTAATCAATAAATAGGATTGCTACACTATCCCAGAATACAGTGGTCATTCAACTTTGCCAGCGGTCGGAGCAACCCGAAATTTCCTCATGGCGGATAAAGGTCGTTTCCAAGACATTTAGCATGTGTTTTAATTTCGGGATCGGTAGTCATACTATATACAATTACATATCGACCAACTATAGGCGTAAATGGTCATACTTAGGTAGCCATATTTATTAACAGACTTCAAAAATGAAGAAGGTTCTCAATTCGATTGTATTTTTTTATGTTTGTTATCTCGGAACTTTCGACTGGGTAACCGATTTTGATGATTCTTTATTTATTTGAAAGCTGGTGCTTTCCGTGTGGTCCCATTTCAAATTGGTACAGTTCTTGAAGTCGGTTTTATTTTTGTTAAAATTTTGTTTTATTCATCGTAACACGACGATAAACTGATCAGATTACCTGTAACATTTCGAGATTGCGCTTTGAAATTTGCAAACGACGCCTTTTATTTTCGCCCGTTAAAATTCGAAGTACCTAACTTGCTGATACTTTTCTGGGCCCCAGTGAAACTGTTAAATGGATTGAATGTTACTAAATGAAATCTTCAGAATCTCATCTAAATATTTAATTGTTATTCTTCAACAAATTTTCAATTTTTTTAAGTATTTTCTTAAGTAACAGGAACTGGGGGCCGCCCGGAGCGATGATCGTCTACACAGCTCAATCTACCCCTTTTAATTTAAGCGACCGCTGAATCTCCTAATGTAATGTTTGCTAAATATCCAAAACAAATTGTCGGGTTGCGATTCTTTTAAGGGTCGGGTACTCTATCACAGCAAGTAACTCGATTTTTTTTCATATTTGAATTTTTTTTTGTTTGACAACTCTTTGCGCTAAATAATTTATTATTTGCAAATTTATATACTCTTTTAAATAAATATAAAATTAACCACAAACTAACTATATTTTTATGCACTTCTAAGAACTTTTTGATTCACCTCGTGTTATTTCAAGTGCAACCCTGAAGCAAGTCGATTTAATAAAAAAATTACTAAATAATTTCAAATGGATCTACCTTGATTTAAAAAAGGTATCTTCTAGTGACCAACAATTACTTCATTTGTTTTTATTAAGTAAATTATCCATAAAAATTATAGATTTTTATCCTACGTAGTCTGGTGAAAATGTTCCGAGTACATATACCTTTTTTAGATGTTGTAGTTTAGAGCACTGTGTAACACAAATTGGGAAGGTTCCGACTAACATAACAGGGTTATTTTGATAAATCATTCGATGAACTAACCTCACTCGACTTCGTAAGATAATATACTATATTTAGGAAGCCCATTTATGTGACATATATATATAAATACATATATCTATTTACTTAAAGTATATAATGAAATATTGCAATAAATGAATAGCTTTGATACTCGTGAACATGCATAGACTGCTATAAACAACATAATATACAGATTTTGTACTGCAGTCATGTTAGTCTGTGCCGTAGATAACACTCGCCTATTTTAGCCCATATGTATTTTGACTTAGGCAAAATATAAAATAAAATGGCGATAAGATCAATAAATTACTGTTTGGTATGTGTAAAAACCAGTAAAGAAAATTTATATATCTTACTAATAAACCACTTCAGATACAAATATAAGTTTCCAGATCAACTATCTATACACATTATAATAATTTGGGACGTACTACGTAAAATCTCCCGGAGTAAATGGGAACATACTTTTGGCATATTTTAAGTGTCGCCCATCAACGTTTAATAAATAACACGAAATATATGAATAAAACCTTTCAAATAACAGAGTAAAGTGTTTGACGGGACGTCAATACTTGTCGTATAAAACTATTGTAGGAAACACTTGGAGCCGCTCACTTGGATAGTTTGCTGATGACCCGAATGAGGGCTCCATTCTCATCTTTCAATCGCTGGTTTTCTGCTTGGAGCGTTTGCTGGTACTGAAAATGCGAAAAAACAGTGATTAATATAAAACGTATATTGGTTAATCGAGTGCTGTGGCAAGGCAACTGCAAATTGGCAACTTTAGAGTTTATAAAACAATTAACAAAACAAGTATTCTTGGTTATGGATAAAATTAATATTAAAAAATGTTCAAAACATTGTTTGTTTAAGGAATAATTATCTAGGCTTGTATTATAAAAATATTTATTATATATTGCAGTATTTTCTGCGGTAGAGGTAAAAACAGTTTGTTACTACGTATTCATTTCTCGGTATTGCTGTAAGTTTAGTCAGGGTTCCACATTTAAGAATGCAAAGGAAATCGGCACAGGCCAACGAAACGTTGTTTGGGTTTGTCAAGTCAATCGTTTATTTGTTCTGGCAAGTGGTAGCTTAAAGTAATCCTTTTTTTCTTTTTGATTCCGAAAAGAGACAAAAAAAACAGTCGACTAAGGCACCACGTTACAATTTTCTATCTATACTAATATATAAAGCTGAAGGGTTTGTTTGTTTGAACGCGCTAATCTAAAGAACCGCTGGTCCGATTTAAAAAAATATTTCAGTGTTGAATAGTACATTTATGGAGGAAGGCTATAGGTTATGTATCATCACACTAAGACTAATAGGAGCGGAGTACTAATGGAGAATGTTTAAAAAACGGGGTAAAATTTTCACGCTACGAGCGATAGGAGGCGAGCAAGACGAGTACGACAATAGTAATATTTGTATAAATAACAATCCGTCTGGCTAATGTGGTATACTAGGGCAAAATCTTCTTGCCATGGAGAGTCATATGTCTATCAGTAGACTGTTAAAGGCTGTTGATTTAAAATAATAATAAAAAACAATGCAATTATCCCGTGACTTTACATTAGACTAGTACAGTCAGTTACTTTCTTCTGATGAGGTACTTGTGTGTTTACCGTATAAGTGTACTTCAGAGGTGCGTCAGTTTTGTTTTGATAAATCATTTTTAGAAGCCGTATCGAGCACTTGATAACAAATGATTGTCTGATGACATTCTCACGGCTTATTTATCATCACTCAATGCCATAATGAACAAGTACAAAAGTAAATGAGTTTCGGTTTTCGATGTCAGACCATCCAAAATTTAGTCCCGATCTCAACTTAACCCTCTCATGTGGTTTATCACGAATTCTTGCATCAGTCGTTTACTGTTTAGCCTATGATCCGAGTTACAACAATTGTTACTTTTGATTGATTTAAACATCTTGAAAATGTGAAACGATGGGACGGGACGGGAAAACTAACCAGTTCAAATGCGAAATTCGGTTCAAGGAAGGTGGAAAATTGCAAATGCCAGCAAAGAAGTCTCTTGTTTCTGATTTTCCTCATGAATACGAAACATATAATGAAGAACATATATTACATTACATTCTACTTCCAATTCAGTTCTTAACTTCAACTTACTTCTTGAACCGTGGGAGCCTTACCTCAATTTACGAAATTTTATTTTTGCTAATATGTGTTGATAGGGAATAACAGAAGAAGAAAATAATCTTAAACTGTGTAAACCGAGAGTATTACAATGAGAGTAGAATAGAGTGCTACCAATGTGGATGTTATACAAAAAAATTACATTTATAGTCATTCTATTGTATTACTAGACTTCGAGGGTGCTACGATGTACAGTGAGCAGGTAAAAAACACTTGATTTACTCTAAGTTTACATCAAACATATGATTCTAGCACCTATCGTCATGAATACTAAAAGCCATAATACATATTTACAAGTGCGCAACGCTGTGTATGTTAGGATAATTCCAATCTTACACTATTTTAGTATTTTTAAGTATGTATGTGTATAGCTCAAAAGTTCTGAAGACAACATGATTTTTTAACATTTTTTCAAATGGTGTGTATATGGATTGCACATTTTCTATGTATTTTGTATGATCACAATACAAATAATGAAGTGTCTGGTCTCTGTAGCACATGTACAGGTCATGCAACACACGACAGCAACTTTGCACACATCATGTTTTATTTGTACCATCAAAATTATAGGGATAAAAATACTTCAAAGGTGAAATGCACATACATATATCGCTAAAGGAACCATTCGATATTTCAACATTCTACATGATTTATTAACACTTGAATTACAACAAATAAATTTCTAAAGGAAGATGTACCTAAAAAAGTAGCTAACTAGACTCAACAAACGGAGAATTTAAGACAACAGGATTTATTAAAGTGTGAGAGAAACATACTCTCGGAACACATGTTATATTCTCATAAACAAATATACAAAACATGTTTTTATAAACTGGTATTCAGATAAAACACAATGGATATAGGCGCGTGCATGCACACACGCGCAATTTAAACGTAACGAAAGCGTGATGTAGATAATAATACTTTAGAAGTTACATATGCATACCCAACAGAACTGTTTTTATATTTATGTACTACATTATTTTCTATCTGGGTATCATCTGAATTCCTGTCGATGATATTTCAAAAGAAATTAGAGACTTGACCAGCATTTTTCATTTATCAGTCTTTTGTAGCTGTATCCATGTCGTTTAATCTATTTCTTCATTTTTCAATTAAAACACTTTGATAATACTTTCAGCATTTGTTAGTTAAATAAATTTGGGAGTCTGTACCCAATATTGCTAAAAATTGTAAAAATCACGCGAACGTGACGCAAGCGTCAAGTGCTTTTGGCTAGTGTAACGCATATGCGCTAATACTATGCGTGCTCGATACTACAAACACATGGAGTTAAAATGAGCTGAAGCTGAGCGTCATTTATTATTTGCATTTATGAAAACTCGAGCACGCACATTAGTAAAGCAGTCAATGCTTTTGCCATTTGCACGCAATGCACGCGCCATATTGTCCCTCACGCAAGTTAGACATGTACCAAAGCATGCTCGCCGTCACACACAGTTAATTGTGAGCGGTGCTCGCGACAAGTACGACGTTGTTGCCCGCGCTCCCCGATCGTGCTCTCTCGCTCACACGTTACATTGATTGAACACAATGTTATTCAACTTTTGTTTTAATTTGTTTGCAGTTGTTTGGTTCTAATATTTCACCAAAAATGAAAATTTAACTTAGAGTAATATATCGACAAAGAATAACGATTCGAACATAGAAAAAAAATGTTTATTATATTTTTTATAATTTTTATTGCATAAGGTGTAAAAAATTTAGTTATGAAAAAATATTTTAATACATAATACCGTGATAAAAGAAAAGTGATTTCAGCGTAAACTCTATTCATAGTGGTAATCATAATTACATATTCTAGTACATAAACGTGTAAGCGAGATCAACAATCGGGTGGATACCAGTGCATGCCGGACGTTGTCGCCACTGAGCTGCGCGCTCCGTTGATATACACATTTACCTATTTGGCGGCAGAGTTGGTCAATTTGCTCACGACTCGCGTAAGGGCACGATTCTCAGCCCTCAGCCTTTCGTTCTCGGCTTTTAGTTTTTGCAATTGCTATAAAACGAACACCAACATATCAATTCTGTTATTATTATTTTTATAGGCGGCAACGGCCATCTTGATGTCCGCCATCTTGGTTTAGATTCAAACTTATGAGCTTTACGGTGATCCTAAATCTAAAGAGACTCTAATGATTGTAAATATATATATAGAAATGTGTGTTGTGTACGTGTCCGTAACGCAAAGTTTAATAAAATATAATAAGAAAATAATCAATAAACACCTTTAATTCTTCCTCCATTTCTGATAATTTCCTTTCCATAGCTCTCTTTTCTCGTTTCTCGATTTCTGACAATGAGTTTTGGTTCTGTAACGAAAGAAATATACTTTTGTAAACCTTTAACGAATAAACAACCAACAGTATAAAACATATGCAATAAAATGAATTATGAATGCATGTAGTTATAATATAAACACGTGACAAAGAACGCAAAAAAATTAAAAATAATTATGAGACAATAGAGCTTAGCCTGCTGACATATAATTGAGAGCTGTAACGTGGTATAATTAGTGTTGTGCCGTAGGTGGGAGTTAGTCAACCCTCGAAAATAGTAGAGATAATTATGCTGAACAACAAAGTCGTATTCACGGCTAAGGTGAATTGTTTGCGAACATACGCAGAAATTTCAAGGCATAGAGATTCCATATTTTCATTTGGAAGTATAGATTTTATTGCGAATTTGGCGATTCCAGTGTGCAAACCTAAAATAGCCAATAATAGATTTTGGCAACTTTGCCAGGAATACGCATAGTAGACGAACTTCTGTTTTAATCATTGCTAACTTTATACACGCAAGCGCTCGCTAACATTGTATTTGTCCATCAACTAACTTTGTTTAAAAAACCCAAGTTTCGATGCTTCACACGTGTCATTAATCAAGATAAACTAACCATAATAAACACATAGCTATTTAACATTCGCAAAAGCAACACTTCATAGATGATTGCAACATAGCTGCATTATGGCTGCGGTGTATTAAATATTAGCATTTGCAAATTACGACCATTAATAACAGTGACAATACGTCATTACTAATAAAATAAAAAGATGATAATTTTCTTTTTGTAAATGTTCGTTGTCGATTCGATTCAATTGAAAAAAATATATGATCAGATTCTATTAGAAGTCGTAATTGACATCTATATAAATGATAATTAAATCCATTAGAATTAAAAACCAAAAAATTGAAAATTGTAGGATGTACAATAGTCCCTAATAACTATCATACAATACAAAAATCGCAAATGCACATTGAATGCCACAGTTTGAGAAGTTTCAATCCTTTTGTCAATTTATATCTAACTTTTAAACTTTTTCGTAAACGACAAACAATTTAAGCTTTGTTTTTTTGTTGTACATAATATTTTAGTATTAAACCTACAGTAAATAGTTGTTGAAAGTATCAGTAACGAATAGAGTATCCATGGTAGAGATCATGATGCAGAATTAAGAAACAAACGAGTGATTACTGTGATTAGACATTCATTTAGAAACTGTTGAATTAGACTAAGTTGGATAAATGACTTTTATCGTGTTCAGGTATGAGTATGTCCAGATGTCTTATTATGATTCCTATTCTTGCTTCTAATTAATATAATATAATTAGCATTATTTTCTTACTTCGCGCCTAAACCGGTGCTTCAAAATTACTTTTACAACTCTAGTTTTAATTTAATTGATTCGCTTTCAACCTTCTATAAACACGTTCATACCACTTGTGTGAGCCTGGTGATAGTGGCTCGAGCCTCGCGGAGTTGTTGCTCGGAGGTCTGTAGGAGGGCGCGTAAACGGCGCACCTCGCTCACTGACGCTTCGTACAACGCCTTGTAGTCCTTATCATCAGACTCTTCTGTGCGCTCGCTGCCAGACTGGAAAGATAGAAAAAAAACTATAAACTAAATATTTTGCGTTAGTTTAAAATTAATCTTTTAACAGTAATTTGTACTAAAAAGAAAAATGGTGAAAAGACTGAAAAACTGTCAAAAAAATCAACGAGCTTCATGTCAAAATAAAATATCAGTTCTGTTTAACCGTCGCGTGGCTACAGGTATAAAGTTCTATATTCACTAACGCGCTATGTTGGTTATTCAATATTTACAAGTTAACAATAATGTAGGCGAAAGCATATGGGAATGTTCTCGGGTGCGTGCATAAGTAATAAAAGGATCGAAAAACGTGTTTTTCCTACTTCTAAAGGGCTTCGACGGACTCTGAAGATGAGATCAGATCTGAGTAGATTTTTTGTTTGGGTGTTTTCTATGTATAATATGTATGTTTAAACACAAAAAAGATTTTCGTATTTATATCAGTTTTCTAGTACCTATAATACAAGCTCTGCTTAGTTTGGAGCTAAACTGCGTTGTGAGTAAAAATACTTCTAATTTAGAAGGAAAACAAAAAACAAATTAAAGAAAATGTAAAATCCATGACATTCCAGTGCCATGATAATATTTAATTTTAAAGTAAAAAAAACTGATATTTAGAACTAACAATATTTTATCTTATATAACTCGTATGGTTCCGCTTACCACAAGACGCTAACAACTCAACAAACAATCGTGTAATGTTTGTGCGGAGAATAGATACGCGTCTTGTAATAAAAGCATTAGTTTGGTACTAGTTATTGTTTCTAACGTTATAATCGTATAAACTTATTATTGATCCACTTGCGATTTTTATATACAGAGCATCGATTTTTTTGTTTTATTTCATACTAGCTTTCACCCGCGGCTTCACTCGCTTTTAATAAAAGTATCCTATGTTATTTCTAATACCCCCAAGAATATGTGTACAAAGTTTCATGGTGATCGATAATACATACATAAACACACACCCAGGACTGGATTCGCAAATTCACGAAATTGTAATTGTTCGCAATTTCAGCTTGCCTAAAGATCCTTCTCAAAATTCGTTATCAGCTCTCCCTTTACAGGGCCTGCTATTCTGAATTAACCACATTACGACGGATGTACGCATATGTCAAGTCTATTATTAGAGTATTCTTCGTCTAAGTATGAGGTACTTAGTCGGATTGTCAACTAGCATCAAATCGTTGCTATCTTTTGATTATTTTTGTGGTCTACACAATTTAGGACAATACACATTGGAGGTTTTACTGTCTGCAACATCACATTTAAAAAATGTATTACTAGATTGTGAAGGCTACGTATAGTAGTCAACTGTTAAATGTTTTTGATAATAATAATAACTACATTTTTATTGCTTAAGTTACCACGCACGCTAACTCTAAGGCCAAACTATACAGCTTGCGTGTACGTCATACCTCGTCCCAGAACGAACTTTGTTGTAAATTTTTATACAAAGCATTGCAATAGCTAGGTAATAGATTAAACCGAAATATTCATAAGTGTACATATATGAAACAATTTTTCTAAATGCATTAGCATTAAAATTAGTAAATTTAAAAAAATCCACACTTTTAAATCAGTTTTAATTTTGTTTATAAATTGTATTTAATTTTCAGATAATATTAATACTCCAGCAAAACTCTACGTACACAGTATCCATCTGATGCCAAAGAGTTGAGGCTGAGAGAGCGCGAGCCAAGACCTCCCGCTGTTTCCAAGGAACTCAGTGAGCGAGATCGCTCCTTATCTAAGTTGCCCGCCTTATTAGCGCGCGACTTACGCTCAGGCCGAACAGGCGGTACTTCCACCACCCCTACTCGTTCTTCCGGAACATCCACTGGCTCTTGTGCTTTCGCTAGAGGCACAGGCTTCGGTTTAAAGTCCTTTTTGCTCGCCAGCAATCTCTTGTCTAACTTTTTTAACACTGGTGTCATTAAGTTTAACGAACTCAACGAAGAACCACTCAAGTATACGCCCCCGTAACCCGAACTGGTACCCCCATATATGCCAAGATTTGACGAAGGCCGTCCTAGTCCAACACTGTAAGGGTTATAGTTTCTGTATGCGCTAGCACTGTAATTGGAGTAATTTGAAGCAGTATATGGATTATACTGGCTACCGAGCATCGTATTTAGAACACTAGGAGAAGAGCTATAGTGCGAAGTTAAGCTCCGCGGACGCGATGAGTACCTATCTTGCTTTCGACTCATTTTGTACACATTTCACCAAGATGGCTAAAGAAACAGCGGGCGAACGCCACGCAATACATAAACACACTGACTGTTTCACGGATTTTATTATGCGCGGTGAGAAAATATTGTATGCGCCCACGTCGCGGCCGGTAGGATCGCGTATTAGTGACGCACTGCGCTACTGAAACGAAAGGGCGAGATTCACGGAGACACGTGAAACACGCATCACCTGTAAATATAACAGGGTACCAAGGAAACCCCTGCTGGTAGAACAACTCGCTCGTCCGCAAACACACTACATAAATAGAGATTACACCCCTCTATTATTATCAGCAACGCCTCATCAATCAGTCGACGGTTTACTTCACAATTAGCATGGCAATCGAAGGTCAGCCGTAGCCGGTTCGCGTCTACACCCTGATCTTACAGGTACACAGCGTACAAGCTATAAATAAGCTCTGATACATTATACCTTCTTACTAAAACATTTAAAAGACTTGCCTGCAATACAAGCATAATATTCATTCCTAAAATTTTACAGCATAATGCAATCTCTTGAGTGCTAGTATGAATCATGGTTTAACTTCTTGTCTTCGTGTTTATACATACTATATATAAATTCTATTTTCAAGTTTACGCGTCTGCGATTCAGAAAGCGGTGACCCAAATACTGTCTTGATGAAAACAGTCTAAATAGTTGAGTGAAATTTTGAACCGTTCGCCTACTAAGATATTATTGGTAATAGCAAAATAACAATTACTTCAAAGTATTCTGATATTCCAATACATATTGAATACAGAAATTTGATCTTACTAAATATGTCAGATTCTGAACTATTTTACAAAATCTTCTTTAATTATTAGTGAAAAGAATCCCGAGAATCTGAGCCGTTGCTTGTACAATGACCACGTGGGCGATATACGCTACGCGACCGACACGATATCTGTCCTACTTAATGGACATTGACAAAGTAGTTATAAATTGTACATGAACCGTAAAATGTACGTTTAAGCACTTGGCTAATGAAAACGTTATCGAAATGACGCTGTGTTTCTCGTCGTGTCCCCGTTTCGGATTAACAGGTCAAGGGTGTGTCTTGTTCAGTGGTACATACCAACTAGTCTATTTTTCATATATACGAGTGTCTACTTCCAACGCCACTTCCTGTTTTTTCATATTAAATTAATGTAAGAGAAATTATATATCATCATAATAATAAATAGTAAAAGCAGAATTAATGTGAGGATATTTATTATTACATATGCAATACCGCATCATTACATATAATGCGGTAGATAGGTACCTACACCCACGAGCGATATTTTATATAATTTTATGTGAGTCAGTTACATAGTAGGGAGAGACGTCACTAGCCATGTGTGCAGCAGAACCGGCATCACTGACAGATAGTCTATAAATAATAAGGTTTGGTGGATCAGCTTTTACACAACAAAGCAACATCGCTAAAATACGTCTGTCTAACTTATTTTTTAACTGCATATTATATAATAGCCTTCATTTTATGCATAATCTGTATAAACAATTAAGACTGATACAAATTGTACGCATAAGGTACTATTATATGGTAAGTATTATACTAGCAAGCTCGTAAAACACCTATTTGTTTTATAAAATGTTTATGTGACGTAAAGTAATCGTAAATCGAAGTGATCTGAATCGTCTATCTTTTCTAATAGTATAATGCTTAACTACTACAAGAACATATACGCTTCAAAGCTTTGACAGATAACCAAATTACCTAAATCCTCATTTTAATCACACAAAATACGGTGGAACATCTATAAATTAAGTGTGTTTACAAAGTCTCAACGTATTAGTAACCATCTAAACAATCTATATATCAACTAAATGAGTTGGTCCAATGTTGTCACGTCACAAAATACGCAATTTCGAACGACCGTTAGTTGCGGTCTAAGTTTTAGACCAACTATAAAGAGCTTAGTGTGTCACAGATAATATCAAAATATTCTTCACGAAAACGTTACAAGTGGCCTCTTTACTGATGGTTCTATAGATTTGCATTTAAATGCGAATTGTTGTGGTGGAATGGAATTTGGGGAAACAATCCGAGTCAGATATTTTTGGAAGCACTAAAACTGTATCGTTTATGTAACATCTGTAGGTTCAAATCTATTGGGAATAACACATTTACACGAAGCAATCGCGGCGATTTCTACGAGGTGGAAACAAAAACGTGATCTTACGATCCTCCACGCTATCCGTATCACTAAAGGAGAAGATATATTATCATCAGGTTAAATAAGATATCCTTATCAAAGGTTATCAATCAGTGATCTATCTATGTTACGGCTTTTGAATGACTAGGTCACTTATTTAAACAATTATTACCACCCAAACTATAACATTAATAGATATCTCAAGATGGTATAATGCATTCATTTTATGAAGTGAAAGCTGCTTTAGCTGCGTTGAGCACTTTTTGGTAAAGTAAAAACTTACATGGTATTCCTACTAGTACATGATGGATGGATCTGGATATGATGATTTAATTTAAACATTATGAAATTTCCAATTATATAAAAAACATTCTAAGTTATAAGTTTTCACTTCTATCGGCAGTCTTTATGACTGTCATTGTTTTATGTTTAATATATATATGATATTGTGTTTGATTCTTAATTCCTTTCTTTAAAAAGACAATTCCCGCATTAGAAATATACGTACTGTGTCGCAAGGGACTGCAGAAACATGCATGAAATAGACACAAAGAACACTCAGATTCAGAACAACAATTTGTGGATGAGACATAGTGTTGTCGCCATGTGAGATTTGAATCCACGACACTTTGCGCAGTAGAAAGCGACGTTGAGACCGCTTCAACCACTAGACCAACCGTGCAAACGGACAAGTTTAGGCCAACAGTTTATGCACGCTGCCGAATTGCGGTAAATTTCCAAACCCGTCAAGGAGAAACTGAACATTAACATCCCTTTGACGTCAATCCAATCCCCGTACAAAAGCGGTTTGAAGAAAATAGAAGTTGCAGGAGCTTTGTGACGCTGGCCGTGAGTTGCCAAGATCTTTCCCTTTCAAAGAATTCCGTATTTTATTGATATTGCACATCGCCACGTAATTAGAACAGTGACACTTATACCTTTTTTAAAAGAACTGATGAGTAAAACTCAAGAGTAGTGGCAAACAAGAATAATGGACTGGCGACGCGACGGCTAAATTTTCCATACAAACACAACAAAAACAGAAACAAAAGCAACAATGCAAAATAAAGCAACTTGAGGCTAATCCCCAGCTGCGAACATACAAATACAATATATTATAAATCCAATGTAATACCAAAATCATTGCAGTTTCAACATATTTCCGCCGTATTATGTTGATATTCGGATTTAAACAGTATTTACCGACAGTGGACACCTGCAAGTGCAACAAATCGTTTGCTAAATTGTTTTGAATGTAGATTTGCCTTTGGATTTGGTTTCGAGTTACTACGTCATTTGTTACGCGGTAAAAAAGGAACACTTGAAACTTTGCATTTGAGTTCTAAAATGTTATGTATACGTTACGTGTTACAGGCATTATTATCGGTATTGGAGACTTTCCTCACTTGCTTGGTGAAAACAACAAAGAATTGCTTATCATAGTAGGTTTTCTGTGATAGTATCACTCCAATATAGTCTGGCCCATCATTGAAGTAATAAAAATAATTATCGTATCCCTGGAAACGGAATTGAATGTCATCAATATACCGTAAACATATTTTTAGAACACATCAATACATCTCCTGTGGAGTTGAGTTCATAGCATTTGACGAATACGATGTATGATATGGCAGCCAGAAATACACCGGAGCTATTGTTCAGTGACGTCACCACAGTGAGAGCGCTACAATGACGCCTTTCTACAGAAATATAATTCATACACAAAAGGCGTAGGCCTGGATGCGCTTTTTACATTTAGAATTTATTGGCGAAATCACATTTAAGTTTTAACAGTTACAGTAAGTACAGAAACCTTAATATATTCCGTTTCAATAATGAATTTATTCGTGACTTAGTAATTTTTAAATGTATTTTGCTGATTCCAAATTATTTATATTGCACTTTTTTTAACCGAATTTCAATGTGTTCTAAACCAAATATCCTAAGTCAGTGAGATTTTTTAATGTAGCATCGTATTAGCAACCTGGTACAATATAGACGTACAAAATATAACATAAGAATTGAACAGGTGCCGGCTGCTAGAAGCGTCACAGCGTCACGCGGACTAATGACCTAATAAATAAAAATCGCCTATTTATTATTAATTGTAGTAATCTTTGCTGCAAAACTTATAAAGCTAAGCGACGAATAAATAATGGGTAATGACATATTACAAATGAGTGATATTCAGGTAAATGAAATAACAATAGAGTTTACTTATTCGTGAACGATATATTTTTTCTATTTTTATTTATTATAATTAGTATAGAACGTATATTATAATCTAGCTATTGATTTAGACATTAAATTTCCATCATTTTCATCTTCAAATCAAAAAGTATTGTACAGAAATATTTATATGGGATTGGTATTTTCTCAAATAGTATTGCTCGCCCACAAAAAAAGCCACTTTCTTTGGAAAACAGAAGGCCGAAAAAATATTCTAAAAGAGAATGCGTTTCATAAGATTACATTGTGAGGTCATTGCGATTATGTAGACTACTTAAATTACAGCCAATTATATCTAATACTCAAGTCGTTATTCTATAGTTAGCAGACTTTTTCTAGAAACCCAATCAGTAAAAGTTTGTGTCAGACATGCGTGTAATTTGCACTCTAGAATTCTTCTAGCCTTTAAAAATTGATTTTATAACAAACTTTACTAAGATAAACACTATTTCATATAACAAAACAAAAGCGTCATTTTGTCTGCATAAGATTTAACAGGTGTACTGAACGTCATACGTCATAGAGATCTAATGATACATTAAAACAAAATCATACTAATACATCTTGCAATTAGTAAGGATTAGGCAGTTACGAGATCTGTGAACTCGGCCAAGCCGCTGTAGACCTTGATCGTTTTAAACTAATACTACATAATATATTGAAATCGAATACAACATTGAGATGAGTAGATTTTTTAAAATACCACTTCCAGAAACGGCGCCATAAAAGGATCAACGTGTCGATTTGAAGTTATAACTAATGTTAGATATTGCATTATTAAGTATTTAGTTATGCTTATGTTAATCGTCAAGCATTTCTTAATTAAAATCGGGAGAAAAAGTCTAAAATAGTTATCTTATAAGTCTTGTTCTGTTGGATTAAGAATCGCTCTCGTTAATTTTAGGTTCCTGTCTAAATTCTGATGGAGATAAGATTTGTACAAGTATTTTATGAAAACTTAAAGTGTATAAGATTCAAATGTAATTAAAGAAAACAATACAACTTTTTTAGTTTTGCTCAGCATTAACATTGATTGATTTATAAGAAAAGTAAATATAATCTACAGACAGTTTTGAAGTAAAGACTGTCACAATATGACATGTTTCTAGTTTATTTATGATGCCGGGCAATGACCGGTTGGCGAACAAGATCATATTTTGTGTGTTTAAGTTTAGAACATCAGTTATAAAGACAATAATCCGAGACGAGTTGGGTCGTTCTACAATATGAGTTATTGAAACATGTATTGTTGTTAAACCAGATTTAATGCAATATACCATTCAATTGAAAAAATAAAACTAACACTCATATTCTCTTAAATATATGATCTTAAAATATCGAAACATATGTAATGTTTTACTCTAAGATTTCTAGTACTCTCAAACATTGTTAATATTAAAATCGAGACTTTTGGGACTGTCAAGTAAGCTCAGTAATGTGAGCATCTAACTATGGTGACTGGTAACAGTATGAGAAAAAATATTAAGAGAGTATTTTTTCTACAGAAAGAAGATTTTATATTTATTGGTTTTTTCTCTCTTTCTGCAATACAGTTTCTTGTTTTTATTTACTTTTATTTATTATATATATTATCTTTCATTTAATATCATCATTATAATACATAACAGTCATATTTGTTTTTGTTTATCAAACTGTTTAACAAATCTAGATCAGTGCGTTCTCTACTGATATGTCGCGCAGTTAACTATTATTTGCAACAGAAAGCATTGTAACAGATTTTATGAGATCAACGTAGGATGAATACCGTTAATAATTGTTTTATATGGATGTGGATGACCAAATAAAGTTTTTCAAAAGCTAAGACACTCCTCTTAGAATTAACTGTAGCTATTTTGGTAAATTGTGTGGGACAAATGATGATTAGCAAATTGGTTTGTATATTAATATTTAATAATATAACAAAGCTTTAGAACCTGTTTGTTTGTTTAAACGTGATGATCTCAGAAACTATAATCAGATTTTAAAATAATTAATGAGAAATAATATTTGTATATTCATTAATTGGATGTACTGACTGTTGGGAGAGTCTATGTAACATCACGCAACGTCCTTTTGGAATGTATTGACCATAAACGCAGAACTAACTGCAGGAAACAGATGACACAAATAATAGAACACTGTTATTTTTTGTATTTATCTTGAAATTATTATAGCTATGCTAATTCAGAAACAATATTAAATTTAGAGTAACTTAAGAGGTCTAGAGGAGACCCAACTACGGCTCAGCCAAAATAAAGGGTAAATACTTTTCTTGGTACTAATCCCGCTCACACCACTGTAACTCCTGTCTACCAGGATCAACAGTAGTGACCCACGAACACACCGAGTGACACTTGGGAAGTCCCGGGAAAAATTTTACTGTCTTGGAACCCATTACAAAATTAATCAGAAGAAAAAGTGGAGGAAAAACTTTTGTCAGTCTATGTATATTTGCATGTTTCACTGTAGCGTAGAAAGTAGTGAACCGATTTTAATGAATGACGTGTCAATAGATTCGTAATAATGGCCTGGGTGAAATAGGTTACATAAATGTTTTCAAAAGTTTTTACGAAGTGGGTTATAGGTTTTGAAAACGTTTTAATGTCAATGCGATTAATTTCAGACCTTATGGTGGAATATCTATTTGTGATATACTCGTACAGTGGTTTGAAGTTAAATTATTGATGATGATGATCTTGATTGCCGTTTAATGTATTTAACACAAACTAAATAATACAAAATTTTGGTCGAAGTTAAAAAATGAAAATAATGCTCGTTTTGTCTGGTCTCTTGAATACTACTACTGATTCTCTTACCAATTTTATAAGTAGCCCGCTCCTTACCAGGCCTATGTTTGCTAATATACAGTTTGTTAAATACTAATAAATACCTAAATATTAGTATAGATTTAGAAGACCGAGTGTCATCCGTCTACTTATTCCGTGGGTGTCTTAAAAGTCGAGTGTAGGAGCAAACTACTCAAGGCAAGAGCACTGCAAGTTAAAAGATAAACTTAAAACAGGGTCTGTTTAAGTCACACCGAGAAGCCTGGCCAGTTTGGTACAGTAGACCAAAACCTCCTTCCTAAGGAGAACCCTTTGTCCAGCACTGGACTACTGAAGGCTGTTGATGAATGAATGAACCTAAATATAACTTACCGGTGGTGATTCGTTATCAGGTTCGCCCTCGCCGCCCCCGCCGCGGTCGTTTACAATATCCTGTTGACAAACACACACTTAGCAAAATGTTACGACACCTGGCTTGATACAAAGATAGTCAGACTTAAAGTTTAAGGAACGCACGCATGTTTTTTTTTTAATTGGACTAATCCCGCCAACATTCCCAACATTGTAACTACTTTACATCAGAATTAACAGCAGTGACCCAAGAACACACCGAGTTATGACACCCCAAGAATCCAATCAAAAGAAATTTAAAACTGTCTTGGAACCAGCAAAGACATTAATCAGAAAAAACTGTAGGAGTTGACGATATAATGTGCATATGGATTTTATCAACAAGTGCAAAAGCCATGCTTCGTCACATATGAGAAGGCTCGACCGTCATACAACTGAGTTATACGTTAATTCTCAACACTCTCGGTTATTCATCAACCGTTTTCTATGAATTCTGATATTATCTTAGACTTGCAAGATAGCTGATAATACGTACATGTTTTCTACATATCTGTAACTTAGCTGTCATATGTGTCTTTTTCTGTTCGACAAAGAAATCTATTTCGGTCATTTTGTTAAGTACAGTTCTGGTTATAGAAAGTATTAAACAACAATCCATCAACATACTGTTACTAAAACAGTAAAAAGAAAAACAAAGAAAATTTAAGTTTCAAAATATAATACTATCGACAAATTTGAATCATGATCCACCATAAGCTTACTTTCTTACAGATATTCAAATACAATTAGGTCGACTTTTGCATTAATATGCATTTCCATGGTAACGATCTTGTTATCTGTTCTTTAATTACACAGAGAATTATCTGTTCTAGTATCCAAAAAAGCATTTGTTCAGAGAGAATTCAAAATATAATTATTACTGTTTTATCCAATATTTATCTACTCCAGTGATCATACGCGTAAAGATTGCATAGATCTCCGACCAGCATTGACTTACTTTGCTTAATTATTAAAACGTCCTAAGTGCGGCATGCACTGTAAAGGAGGGAAATCTTTGTTGTTTTCACGATTTAAGTTTGTCGATAATACAAGCCAAATGTTTTAAATTTTTGTAAACTATATAACATAGTCATCGCACAGAAGTATAAGTAAGAGAAACTCACGTCCATATCGACGTGGCCCACTCCCGTAGAACGTCGCTTCGGCCTGCGGCGGCGTTGTATCACGTTGGCGGCGGCCTGCGTGCTAGCTGGCGATGCATTATTCGACGACTTGCTTTCCGTACTACTTTCGCGGTCCCTTTCGTCTTCAGCGGCTGGCTCTGCATCACAATATGAACAAAGTTACAAGTTGATGATATAGTCAAATCAGTGTAAGACATTAGAAAAGTGAGAATAGAGGCTTAAGGGAGGTTAAATCGACGAGGTATGATTACTTGTTATATTGGCGTAACGACAGTGTAACATAGTATCCATCGACCAAGATCGATAGATATCTAAAAATTGAAATAAAGAGGGTAGTCGAAGACATTGATTGAGTAACTACTCTTTAATATCGTCTGTTCCTCATGTGAAAAAGAACATTAGGTGTCTTAGTATAATATCGATAGCTAACCAGTTCTGTTGTCTGTGTTGGAGTGCGCGGTGGTGTTGACCGTGGACGCAGTTGGTGGCCGCCGGAACGGTAGTGTCACTGTTGCTTCGGCTGCGGTCGCCCCAGGCCGTGGTGACGATCGCCCAGCATCTTCTAGTTCAAACTGTACCCAATACCGAACCATATATACAACTAGCTTAGGTGAACCATTAATGTTATTACTGTAAAGGGCAGTTCAGTGAGAATTCTCTATCAAAGGATACGCAATGGGTATTAACAAGAAATGTATGTTTAACATTTTAAATAATTCAAAACCCTTTTTATAAGACCACATTTTAACAGTGCATTCAACCACGAGATCGAGTTTATACCAAACAATTAAGAGTCAATAAATTGAACGCAGTGCATTTTTAAAAAAATATGCATATCTATGAAATCCTTGTCGTGCATAAGTACAGGCAATCATTGAAAGCTTCCGTCTAAAACATTTCAAAACATATATCTACTGTGTAGGTATGTCATAATTTAAGATTTTTTTGAATAAAGGTAAAATATTAAAATACTGTAATCTATATACCTAAACAAAAATGAATCCCCAAATGTGTTGCCAAGTGCAAAACTTGAGAACCACTCGACCAATTCGGTTCATTTTTTATGATATTTTTGTTAAGGCACAGAAGGTTTTTACGAAAAAAAAAATGAAAGGAAAATAGTAAAAACAACACTTATTCATCTTTTCTATCGAACTGCAATAGGTCAATATATAAAAACTTTTGACAGAACGAAGTCTGCCGGGGCAGCTAGGTATGCAATTAAACTGTTGATTTATTTTAAGTTTCATGTCTCTGTATATATTTGGTGTGGTAAATAACAGTGAATATATTTGTAATTCTTACTCCTAATTACCACTCTCTCTTTACCGCCCCGTTCCAACGAATACGCTTGCTGGTGCTATGGAGAGCAAAAAAAGTAAGTAGCACCAACTCTGAAATGTATCCAAGAAATCGAATAAAATTAAGATCACACTTATACCTTACATACAAGTATCAAATCTGAAAATATAAGTAAAAGAAAATTATTTTAAGAACAGAATAAAATAGAAAAAAATTACTTTGAAATATGTATATTTTGTAACTGCAATCAAATTACTCTATTTAATTCTACTACTATCAAATTCTACTATACTTTGGCATACTTGAATTCAATGCCTATCGCTATCGTCAACTTCAAAGTTTAATTTTTTCTATACACGGCTTGTGGTCTTTGGTTTGTAGCCTCTTTTTGAATATTTTCGCGGGAACGTTTACACTTGATTGCCTTTGCTCTCCATAACTAGATATACAGCTCACGTGTTGGGAATCTTGTAGAACCTAAAAAGGTATAGGGGTTTCTGCAATACTCGCACAGGGATCAAAGATCTCGGCAGTTGGCAGTAAAGCCCAAGTAATAGGATGCATACAGCTGGTGTGTAGCAGTGTCTGTGATTTTTGTTAACTGTTTTATATAATTCTGAGGTTAAGACAAAGTAAGTTTAATCGAATAAATGTTCAGCTACCAGACCCAATACAATACTTAACTTTATTGTTCGAAATCGAAGATGAGTGTATTAAAACATTTCAGTTCAGAGAATCGAAGAAATATTCCAAAGCCGCAGTAAAAATGTGCACAGAAAGAACAAATCTATTTTAAGCTTTGCTGCATCTGGATGGATCCTGTAGTTCGGACCTGTTAATCTGATCGTTATAAACAGTGACTATACTTTTTAAACATACTTTTCGTTTTCAAGGCAAGATAGAATTCACCAGTACTATTTTGCGACCACCACCAGCTTCTAACTACGACATAATTGTACTTAAGCAATAATACCATAGTGTGACACGGACTAAAGACATACATAGATTTACAGAGTGCATTACAACAATCAGTAATATTAATAACATGCAGTAAACAACCAATTCAAACATTTCGTTGAGCTTTTTCATGCAAACATAGGAAAATAAATAGCCTACAAATCATTCCGTCTACGTATGGGATAAGAAACAAAATGTAATTCTGATGTTGAGACAAAATGATTTCGAATGAAATCGCTATGTATTATGTATAAATTAGTTGTAATGTTATGAAATTTTTACATTGACTAGTCCTAATAAAATCAATAAAAGGCAAAATTATAAAAAAGAAAAAGGTTCCCAAGATCAGAATTTAGAAAAAGATTTTTCAGAAAGAATTTTGTCTTCACACTCATGCCCGCTCCCGCTCCCATTCTACTTGGGGTCAAACGAGATTGTCGATGATGATCATATAATATCTGATTCACTATTTCATGAGGTTATGTGAACTTTGATGATGGTTGGTATTTATAATGCGTAAAAGATTTTTCAAGTTGTATATCGACAATCTCACGACCTCATAGCAGTAAGACCACCTTATTAGTGGGATCAAGCCGCAGTCGCCACGAAGGGCGTCGCTCGCTGTTTGCAGCGATTGTGGCCGTTGCAGTCGCGGACGCGCACGCCAGCGCTACGGTGACCGCGACGTCGCCTGCCGGTACCACCGCGCGCGCCTATACATTTCACCCGTTTTACACACCGTCACATTTATAAAAAATTGTGTAAGATATCCTTATTCTGTATGAATTTCAATTATTACACTCTTAAAGTTTTATTAGCCAGATGTTTTCAAATCTAAAGTTTTCAAAATTATAGTTCCAATGATACAAAAATACTCCATAATTTTGTTCTCAGCTGTACAAATTACGTTAGGCTTTTTAATACGATTTATTTGCGATAAAATGGTTTATGAGTTCATGAATGTACAAACAATATGAATATATTAACAATAGGCGATATGTAGTCAACAAATAAAAGCAAACATTGAACCGATGAGTTTCGGTGTAACGTTATTAACTCGAAAAATACAACAAACTCAACGTATGTACAAATTTCTTAAGACTAATGTAACTTTATAGTTTCATGCGCTTCCACGCCCTATCTATTGTAATGGTAAACAACACCATATAACCTCTAACTTTAATTATGTATATACTTAGATATGTGATGATTTCGATCGCGGTGTTTGAGAGTCAACGCAACTATTGAACTTCTAAATATACGATGTAAACCTAATTTCAAACGAGTTAACACCTTTATTTTATTATGTTTAAAACCCAAATCTTCCAAAGTGTTATTTAACATTTATACATTAGGTTAAATACTTAAATAGACGTCTTCTTAATATTTTAAAAAGCTTTTGTCATGGATTAGTACTTTATCTATTTTTCCTGTACCGGGTTTATGTATTTTACTAGTAAAGGTCTACAACTCAACCAACTAATACCAGTTAATCGTTTTTGTGATCCTGATAACATAAGTACCGTCATTAACCCCTAACTACTCTATTTATCTACGTTATTTATGTGTTCGTCTATCGACTTGTAAATCGCGTTTTGATCGATATGTTAAACCGGTTGGACCCAATATGTATGTTAGTTAATACGCAGTATTATCTTATACACACCGTGCCGTTGTCAGGACCCGCAGTTGGGGCGGTGTCCTCATTTTTCAGGCTGCCAGGAGAGGGGCTTTCCGTAGTGCCGTTACCAGTTTTCTTCTTGACAAGTTGTTCAGCAGATTTAATCTCATCAAGCGTGACCCCTTGAGTAGAGCGTCTAGTCTCCCGAACGCGTTTTGCGTGAGCTTTCCTCTGCGTTTCACTTTCTTCGTCTCTAACAGGTGGCACAAACGATCTGCGGTAGGAATAACGTGTTAATTTTCTTATCACATTTATTATAATGTTTTAAAAAAGCGCATAATAACATTATTGTACAATAAACTCAGTTAAACATGCAATGCCTATATTGACATGCTGGTAGAACTACGCAAAGTAAATTGTCCGAGCACAAATTATAAGCGCAAATAAATAACTAACACATAGAAAAACCGACAAGAGAATCACACTTTATAACAAATCAATGTTACTAGCCATTGACAAATATTATTATTTTCATTATTTTAGGTACGTATGTATTTGGTTAAACTCTAGTCATTCACTTGTATTATTTTATCTATTTCGAAACACATATTTTAGTTATGCACGAATGGTCATTCAAGATCCAGGGAAGGTTAGGTAAAAGTATTTTCGTTAACCATTTCCATGTAGAATAGAATCAAATAGGAAATTATCACAAGAGAGAATTTACTGAACCTGAATAAAATTAAATATAGAATATTTGCCAGAGACTGAACTAAATTTTTAAGGAATATTTTTTTTTATAAAAATAAGTAAATGTAATAAATACCATATTAATGTATTGTATATTTTTCGTATTTAGATGATTAGTGAACATTCTTTACTAGATTTAATTCAGGTAGTAGGTTACATGAAATCGTCTACGTTCACCTAGTGTTAGCACACTACAAACAAAATACAATAGGGTCGCAGATAATACAAAAAAGACTCCCGTGTCTAAGCGTTCTTATAACATGACTATACTTGAAGAAGTTCTTGAATATGTTCCCCGGCGACAGTTTGGTGGGTGTGGTCGAGGTCGGTGTCGAATTGCTACTGTTGGACTCTATACTCTCCGACGAACTGTTCACACATACACACACAATACTTTGTACCTTATCATATACTTTAATACCACCTACTACACCACCACAGGGAGAAGGAAAATATTTATTTCATTTAGTAGGTCTTTGAAATAGCTTAAACATTGGGGAGTGTTCTGTATCGTTAAGAATTTCTTAAACATTCTTATATCATGTATAACATTTAAAGAGAACAAATAAAGTTGAATTTTGTGAATCAAAATATTTGTATTCAGCGCTACTGAATAGGTATCCTATACCACCCCATACCGTAAATCTTATTTAAATGAAATGACACTGAAATACTCCAATGGATAAAATAGCATTCACCGTAACATTGCTAGGAACCTTTACTTCATTCCCAGTTTATAAAAAATATTCTCATTAGTACGAAATCAAATCTTACGAAATGGAAAATAATTTTATCCATTTTACATATACGAGACTCAAATGGTAAATGAAATATTTTTTCACAATCCTTGTGGTGGTAAGATTAGAAGCAAGAATACGACATTATTGGCCATAGAGTATACGAAAGTGTTTCTCTTTAAATTTGTATTATTCTAAATTAAATGAATAGCCAATGTCAAGAGCACTCTTGCTTCTAACATATCTAGGTACTAGCTACTTATACCAATAACCACAAATAATTTTTAATGCAAACTACTTCCTCGTCCAACTAACAATTAATACATTCTAATAAATATAAGTTACGTATATAAATTTATATTTTTGATATCCACAATCCATATTAGATTGTGGTATTTATAATAACGATATCAATTAAAACAGTTTATAGTTTATTTGCCTAAATGTTTGGTGGTTTGGTGTCAGTTATTCGTATAATTTACGATCAATATATATATATATATATAGCGATTAATGTTCTTTAAAGTCTGTACGAATTGGCTCTTGACAAGCATTATTTCTTGGTTCAAAACTGGACTTAAGCCCGTATTTTAAAAAACGTCTCAAGTATCCGTTGAACTCCGATCAGCTGAAACTAATTTCAGTAACTAATCTCAATTTACAGTTTGTTCTTAATTACGTTTCTGCATTATAGAAATTATTGTTCCGAATTACATAAATAAATTTAACCAAAATATATTTATGAAACATAATTTATATAATAGTGATTATTAGTTTGTTTATAACACACTATTGGCTAGTGTATCAATGTACAATGTAATAACAATCAACTCGTCCTAAATTAAATATCATGAATATTAAAATAAAATGGCAAGATATTACCTATAACGGAACGTTCAAATTGTTATCAATACTAGTCATGTCGAAGTGACAAATTATGTTTTGGTTTTTATATCTAATAATATTATATGTTTATGATAAACCAAAAGGTTGTGGATGATATTAATTGAAACTAAAGTTAAATTTTTTCGTTGTTATTCAGAAACATCATCATAAAATACGTCATTTTCCCTTAAAACGCCTTAAAAATTACCACTTGAGGCAAGACTGTGCTTGTCTCAGGTGAACAGAGATCACATCTGTCAACGTCTATGGAGGATATTTTAAAATAAACATCGTTCTAAAATAAGCTATAGACAGAGATTTATTGATCTTTACTCACTTGATTACCGATGTTGTTTCAATAGACGTTCAATAATAAAATCTATTCTTATTCTCAGTCGTGAATCTAGTTTTAAAACTAGATTCACGTCCGAGACGCCTTTTAAAATACGAGCATTAGACCCTGAACCAAAACTGGAAACAATATTGTCCAATGTTTACTTACTATACTTTCGTAAAAGATTCAGTTTTTTACACAACACCTTGTTAAATTATCAATAACCTTATTTATTTATAGTGAAAAATGTTTGAGCTTTTAAACCGATGAAAATAAACTGTTTCCGCGTTCACAGTAGTTTATATACAAATAAATATATGCAAATATAATGCTGTACACATGCAAATACCTTCTGACTGTTGTAGTAGTTGTTGTGTTGGTAGGGCTGGCGTTCGGTGTATTGGTGGTCACTCCGCTCCAAGTGTTCGCGTCCCTGTCTCGTCTCTCCGTGGGATTTATTCTATACATACATAGCCAACATTTAACATTCAGGAACATCTGAGACACTGCTATTTTACTACTACACTACGTTATAAAGCAGCGGAAGGGGAATACATGTACATATATACTACTTTATATGGCTCGTATATAATACGTTGAAATCATCACCCGACATCTTCTGATTAATACAATGCGCAGATGTTGGGCGGTGAAAGAAGGTGGTTTGAATAAATCTAGATTTTAATTAATACAAAAAATAATTAAATATATTAATATCTTTTAATAACTATTCCAGATCTTTCGATTATTTCAGAGTATATTCACGTGTATCCTAAATAAATTCCTGCCCCGAATTTAACAATCTGCTGAAATTTAGTCAAAACTGATTGGATAGGGTGATTTTTGTGTATTTTATACATATACATATATAAATATTAAACATACAGTAAATACATATTAGACATGAGTATTATAGCAATGTATGCAACATGGAACAGTTAAAGCACAATATAGCTATATAAAGAAAGAGAGATTAACAGAAAGAAAGAAAAAGATGTACATAATTAAAAATCAAGTTAATATGTTTGGTTGCAGTTTGTTTTAATAATATATTAAAACTTTAAGAAAATAACAATGAAATCTGTAATGTAATAGTTGCCGAACGTATGCATTTAAAATAACTATTGCAAAAGCTTTTTTTTAATTAAAAGATTAAGTCTTATGAAGCTTTTGGGAGCGCATAGATTCAGTATCAACCATCCACCATGTGGTAGAAAACTTTCTTTTATTACCGAGCAACTAGTACATTTCCCTTGACTGTGAGTGAATATTCAAAGGATTATTAATATCTCTTTACATGTTTGATTTTCGTAGATTTTTTAAGTAAACTTTAATAATAACAAGTGAATCGTGCATAAAAATGAACTGAAAACAAACCGCAACCATACACAAAGACACAACAAGCACCTTGTTTGTACATCGTCGTTAGTTTCTGTCGCATTGTTAGTGTGTTCTTGATTCTTTTTCCTGTCGGCGACAGACAACGGCGCCGGCGGCGGTATCGAGGGGCACGAAGACGCCTTTATACGTGCGGTGACGTCACGATACCGTTGGTAGAAACTACAATGCACACAAGCATGCGATATGTATCTAAGCCGCCTTTATCAAATAACATCACTTGCACTGTCAAGCATTCACGTGTTATTCATTTTATTTCAGTGAGGAAATTCATATTTCTCTGCGACAGCTGATTCGTGACAACAGCCGAAATAGTACATAAGATTGATAACAATATACATTAATAGTTGTTTTATAGAACTCTCCGTACTTTATTTTTTTTTAATTATGAACAGAGCCTTCAAGATATACATCTAATTTATTTTGTTAGCACACTGCTAAATAATGCTGCATTTATATTGATCCAAGATTGACGCCGTCAAAGATTGACTCAGTAGTTGGAAAAGGTGAGAGAAGTAAGTTAACAAACACAGAAGCGTTACTGCTTGTAGTATAAATAATTATTAATGTTTTCATATTACATTATTATAGAGCAGGCTGACACAACAACATAGTTATTTACAAACAAACAAAAATATAAAAGACAAACACAATACAACTAGAATTAAAACAATGAAAAAAAAGATGTGAGAAGACTTAACGAAAACAAAAACTACTGCGGCGTGCTTAGTGAGACACTATAATGACACAATATTATAACACAATGATCTCAGCTTTGTCTGTCTGTTCACAGTAAACTCAAAACCACTGAAAGGATTTTATGTAATTGTAAATGTTGTAAATGTAATAAAAATAGAGAGAGGGATTTATTAGACAGGTTCAGGATTGTATAACGCCGTAAGGATTTGTGTTAGAGTAGGTACTTACTATTCGTGTAAAGCCGGGGCGGGTCGCTAGTTTACCAACTATGCCCAATAACAGACCCTCAGTGAAATATTTAAAAGCAAAATGCTTTGTCAGTAAATAAAAGCCAAGGGTCAAGCCCGTAAGCATTGTAATCTCAAATAGGTCTGAGAAAAGATAAAAGAAATTGATAAACAAATATGTTTATACTAACGTACTATTCTTGTGAAGAAATCAAACTAATAGTCTTTTTAATCGACTAAGAAAGACTCGGTTCTATTATGTCTTTGCAACATATACATAATTATTTATAGCATATTTAGGTATCATATGGATATTATCTACTTGCAAATTTTGAGCCCAAATTTCATGCATAGTCAATTTCTTTTTCTTCTATCATTTAAACAAATAAGACAAGAATCCATCTTTAATTTTTTTCTCATTAAATGATTTACTTTTGTATTTCTTGTTTCTTATATACTACATTCCTTTATAAGTACGTAAACTCTGTACAGCATTTTACTTCCTGTGACGTGTATTACGAATATAAAAATAGCAGCTGGCTTCTTGCCACATATGACAAATAAAATATATAATTATGTAGCACTTCTTAACTTTGCAATGAAATCTAAAAGTTTATATATAAAAATGTTAAGTCATTCTGTGTGCACTTCAAAAACTTTAACATTTCGACAACAATGGACTTTAATTTTGATACGATATCCAAATAATTTTCCGTAGAAAAATTTGACATTCAGGTAAATCCGGTTGAACTAATAGCTGATCTCAAAATAATATTAAGAAAAGCCATTGCTTTTATCTACTTTTTACGATAAGTTTGTTCTTCACTTCTCAATGCATGGCAGGATACAACTGTTATTTAATAATTTACTCTACCCGGCTTTACAGGAACAGTAGAACATAGAAACCTAATAGAATGTATTAAAACTTTCAGTTGGTATAGATTTGTCTGATATATTCTCTGATTCCGTTTCTTAAATATTAGTTCTTAGGAGAGCTTAGTTAAAACATTAGCACATTATGACTTTGCCCAAATCCGTGCAAGTCCGATCACAGAAGCAAGTTCAAAATGCTTTATATTAAGTTATAACACAAACTTAGTTAATAACCATGCTGTTGTGTGCATACATTTGATATTTAGTAAAAATATTAATAAATAACAATGTTATTATTTTCTTTAGTGCATAGTAACCAAAACGAACAACTATTAAATTTTGTATGGTATATATATTAGTGTACCAACTATATTCATCACATTGGTATTGTAAGAGGCGTCTTAGGGAGCTAAACTAATCAGGAAAATATCACTGCAAAGAAAAGGTAAACTTGACACAGACTAAGGGTTTGTGTCAAGTTTACCCTCAGCTATCCAGCGAGGTATTGTAAACCATAACCTTCTCCTGAAGGATTCAGTAGTCCAGTCTTCCAGTAGTGGACTATTGAAGGTTATTGATGAGAACTCTCCTAAATATCTTTTTAAGTAAAAAACGATGAGTAAAAAAAAATTGAATCATGGTCAGATGACACTAACAATGACTTGAATAAAAATTTTTTTACAAAAATATTATGATAAGAATTGATTTTTCGAGAAAAAATGGAAATGAAGAAAAAATGTTATCAAAACTAGCCTAGCTAGTATTTTTTCCATATTTATTTACAATTATTATTTTTTTAAGTTTAAAGTATCATAATCGGATATTGATGTATACCTACAAAAAAACACTTTCAACTGCCTATATTTTATTTTGGCAGAACTTTCAAAATGGTCTATATAACCAACATCATCAGCCTATCGCAGTCCACTGCTGCTCATAGGCCTCTCCAATTGCACGCCACTTGATTTAATCCTCGGCTTTATACATAAGTAATATTTATTCCAGAAGTGGCCTCAATATTAGAAACCACTACTATAGGTCAATCAAAACAAACTATGTTACCTCTTATCGTTTTCGAAACTGTGTGTCCTCCTCAGAATAGTATCATTGTCCACTGCGTTGTTATTGGTCGCCGGTTTGGTTGTATCTCCTGTAATTATTATACACATTGAACAAAGTTTGATCACTTAGATCTGATCGTCTGAAAGTGAACCTCCGAAAGTTAAGTTTTCATACTGGGATTAATAATTCATACGTGAGTATACTTACTAGTAGTCGTCTCAGCTTGTTTCTTTCTGAACGAACCTGGTCGACGCCATGACGGCGCGTCTTCAGTGGTAGTTTCTATTTCCGTAGCGTCAGGCGACGGCGGTTGTCCTTTAGGTGGCTTTCCTTCTGTCTTAATGATCTCGAGCGATGCGGGCGGCTTGTCTGTTGCGTTAATGAATGATAACGTGATCGTGTTTGGACAATATATTTACATTTATATAAAAAAAAGATTCACTACAATCAAATTTGTCAGGAACGCATATCCCATATAATCAATACAATATGTTGTCCAAATGCAAATGAATGTTTTACAACTCATGCCTGTCGTTAAGCTGAGTGTAATACGAGTGTTTAATAATGTTATGAATTATTACATGTGGATACTACTTGCAGGCAAGTTAAAAACTTCATTTTAGGGTTATTTCTCTGTGATATATTACACATTTACTTGTTATTTCACATCCTCAGAGCTCAGAACATTAAATATAGTTGAGACAATAGTATATTTTTTGTCTGATTGTCATAACGTATATTTCAATATAAGAACCAAGGGTTTTTATAGCTAACAGCTTGATAGATTACTTAAAAAGTAAATTTTATTTACTTGTAGTACTATAATTCATGACTAGGTCAGACAAATTTTGGCCGGTATGACTAGATTATGTTATTCCAGACAAATCGAATACGACCGTACACACTCACACACAAGCTAAATATTCATATAAAATCACCTGTAATCTTACCGTTGACGATCTTGTCAGGTTGTTGTGGCGTAATTTCGATGTCGACACGTTTGGTGTCGTGGTGCGCTGGCGTGCGCTTAGATTTGTTAATATTGTTGTTATTGTACCGACGCTGTTGCTGCATGGCATCCGCCAGCCATTGTGATATACCCGTGTCGACTAAATCCATACAAGTTTGACCCTGAAATAAACAATTACCTACTATTATAATACTTCACAACAATCGTTATTCGTTAGTTTGGTATGTAGCCAACATACATAAAAGATATTATTAAAATATTTTTTTCATTGGTTATGTAATTAGTGGCATTAACGCATCAATTATATTATTTCATTGGGCGCTTATGCTCAAAATCTTGAGATTATTTCGAGCAGCGTGAAGTTACAATCGTTCTCGTGTAATTGAGCTTTCCTATTATATTTTGCTTTGAACAAGAATGACAGCCACGCAACCTAGTCATTTAAACAACTTCTTGATTGGCTTACTAATTAGATCAGCATCTTAACAGATTGAATCTTGAAAATCACAAAACATAAATTGTAACAGATTACATTTTTAGAGTAATGATAACGAAGTCGATGACATATTACTAGTATCTTGTATCCATCACAACACCGATAACGTTCAAGTCGAATATTTCATTCTCGATGTTCAGTTCTTAATGTCCAACAAGGATTCTTAGTACTATACACGTTTCATATTCATTGAGTTCTCCAGAAGCTCCAAAAAGGGAACTCAATTCTACTAAATTACAACCATGTACATTGGTAAAGGAGAGATCTGTATCATGAGTCACAAATACTTACAGAATAATTCTTAATAAGAGGATCGGCGCCGTACTTGAGCAAAAGCGCGGCAGCCTCCTTTTGACCCCAGAGAGCGGCGGCATGTAGTGGCGTCCACCCTTCATAGTCTACACAATCAGGGTCAGCATTACACTCTTCTAGAAGGGTCTTTGCCACCTGGCAAATAAAAAAAGTAATTAAACATCTAGCTAACCAAAACACGGATATATATAAAATAAAAACTTTTTGAAACGAATAACTTGAACCAACTTCAAACAGTAGTAATAAAGCACAAAAAATAAAAAACAAGAATACTCGAATTGAAAAAGTATTTAGGTATTTATTATCATTAGAATGTTACTCGTTAAATTAAGCGTTGCACGTATTTCAGTAGTTCCACCATTACATGAATCTTTTTATCACATTTAAAAGGAACCAAACGGGCAAATTCTATATCTCGGTGCATTTTTTGTAAAGTGAGCTGAGATCGGCTTTAAGTCTACCACGTTACGGTTCGGCTTCAATGTTTTTACATGAAGTGTCTCGATCATCAGACCTCCACAACCGGTATCATACAGTACTATTCTTTATTCGTTCTTTTATTTTATTTTTCACAGCTCACCGCGCCTATAAATTACCGTATTTTTTACCTTAGACGAAGAATACTATAGATTACTTACGCCAACAGCGTTACCACGAGCGAGTGAGATAACTTTTCGATTTTCCAATGGGTTAGAGAAAAATAGAGATACGTATTTTTTTATCCTTATCGCCGTATCGCTTTTTTTCGTATGACACAGAACATACGTGTTCAACATAGAGTGTTCAAAGCGGGAATTAATTCAGGAGTGAAAAATAACGTTTTTTGACGGAAGTACTGTGTGGTTTCAAATGTAACCAACTGTTTTTAACGCAGATATTTTAAAAACTATGGTACAGTGCTGTGCTGTGCAGTGGCGAAATAACCGCCTACTCGCTAAAAGACACCCAGGACTGGATCGCCAATTCCCGAAATTGTAATTTTTCGCAATTTCAGCTTGCCTAAAGAACATTCTCAAAATTCGTTATCAGCTCTACGTCTAAAGAAGTCTCTTTAAAGCAGTCGCTTTTCTGAATTAATCATATTTGACAGTTTTGTTAAACTTTATAACAATAAACGGAATTCATAAGGGAGAATCAGCTTTAACCTAGCAACGTCAATTTTTGATGTACTTTGTTTCTATCCCTTGCGGGTGTACGCATATGTCAAGTCTATGAGAGTATTCTTCGTCTAAGGGTACACCAGAAATGCCGTACTTTATGGACGGTGATAGTACTTTAGTGAAGTGCCATGTGCATAACAAACAACCACAGACTATAAAACAGTTCTTGAAATAGGATAAATAGATCATACGATAAAAAATATTTATCATATGATAAAAATAATTTGTTTTCATATAAGTATTGTTTCTGTAAATTTAAAAAAAAAAGCTAATAAAAATAGTATCTATGATTATTGCAAATACTCCAAGATTATTTGCAAAGAATTAAGTCGTAATCTTCGAATTTAAGTTCCAACCAAGAGTAAACAATAACTCTGAACATTATCTTATTTATTTTTTGACAGCTGCCTTAAAATGTAACTATGCACACGTTAGTGCAATTTAACTTTAAAACGCGGGGTTCATAAAGTCTAAATCAAGAATTATGAGCACATATACGAATACTTGGAAAATCATATACCTTACTACTTTTTTATTTTACAAACAAGCAACATAATTAGATATAAATGAGTAAACTTATTAGATATTATCTAATACAATGATTCATCAGACTCCTTTTCATAATTTACACTATACTCGTCAGTTGAGTCCTCAGTAAAAAATATTTCATTAAATCGATTGAAAGTTCTTTATAAATAAAATCGCTTATCACTTCAAATGGAATCGGTAACGTGTAAGGGAACTTTCGCACTTTCTTGAACTGTCAAAAAAAGAACGAATGGACAGATAGTCCATTCAGAGATAGAGATAGATAGGACAGTACAGATGATTTCCCCCAAATTTCTCTGGGGTTCTATAATTAAATCCTGGTATCATGTTAATGGAATAATCTTGGGACCACTTTCGAGTGTACATGCGTGATGTAACTTTATGTAGTTGCCTAAACAATGCATACCCATACGACAGCAGCAATCATAGTTAATTTGCTGTAAATTTTTGAAGAGATCCGTTGCCTATCTCCGAATATGTAATTCATAGGTAATCAGATGAGTTCCATAAGAAACTTAATTCATTTCATGTTATAATTAAATAAGGGACCATCGCGAGATAAACATCTTTCCGACAAAAAGAATTTTGATAATTCGTTTATACAGATGTGACCGAGTTACGCCCGAGCATATATAAAAAAATATAAATACGCGAATTGAAAAAAAAAATTTTAATGACATGACATCGCTTTCAACTTAACCGCCTGGGAATTAGACCGGCTCCCCTTCTCACCGGTTTACGTAGCAGCTACGGACCCCCTAATAGCAAACTATATACTAAGTACTTTACTTCATCAACATCATCATCAACCTATCGCAATCTACTGCTGTACATAGACCTCTCTGATTGCACGCCACTTGGTTCGATCCTTGTTTTTTTATCTTGGGTCTCAATAAACAAATCACGGCTGATAAAAAAAACGGCCAAGTGCGAGTCGGACTCGCGCATGAAGGGTTCCGTACCATTATATAACTAACAAAAACGAGCAAAAATATCGCAGTTTATTTGTTTGATTTTAATTAAAATATGTATTTTTAAAGTTAATATATATATTAATATTCTGTGAATATTTCAAGCGTCTACCTGTTGCAGTTATCAATATCGAGGCAAAACGGGCAAAGAAATCACGTTTCACGGGAGCCCCCAAAATATTTATTTTATTCTGTTTTTAGTATTTGCAGTTATAGCGGCAATAGAAATACATCGTCTCTGAAAATTTCAACTGTCTAACTATAACGGGTCATGTGATAGCCTGCTGACGGACGGACATAAGGATAGCGAGGTCTTAGTCATAGGGTCCCGTTTTATCCTTTGCGCACTATAATATCATTATTTAATGGTACTACTCTATTTTCGTGTAAGTGAAGTCAGTTTTCATTAAAAATATCATTTTTATTTGTTTATATGAACAATCAAATTGGGGGGTAGGATTCTGTATGCATACGACTGACCGTGACTAGCACAAGTAGTCAGTAATGGTCAGTTGTATGTAGCCTTGCAGCGTGGAAATCCGCACAACAAAATGGTCAGTGCATAGTACATTGTTCTTAGAGATATATAGTCTTAATAACATAAACATAGACTTATATCATGTCTTTATCATAACTGTGCGTCCTGGGCTACATACAGGTATGATAACTATTATTCACTAGCTGATCCGGCGAACTTCGTACCGCAGCTTCCCAGGGACACAAAAAAGGATATAAGGTGGCCTTGAGTTGTTTTACTTACATCAATATATCCTTTAGCTGCCGCTACATGTAACGGTGTACCGCCGTTCATGTCTCTGACTTCCACATAGCCGTTAGCCGCCCAGTTTCTAGCGTCACTCAACAGTGTGTCTACTTCAGCGTTCCGAGATTTATCGCAGTCCACACCTGCAGATAAAATGAATAAATCATAGTATGTTTGACACATAAACCAATTTTTTTAACTATCTAACAATTTGTCAGTAGAGGATTTTGATTGTGTAATCATTGTTTCGATCATTACGTGTTTTTCATCATTTTGTTTGAGAAGGTGTTGAACTAGTGTATTTTTGAGGAGTTAGTTAAGGAAATGTTTCTTTAGTTGCACAATGTGAGCTATACTAACCCTTTTCATCGATAACTTTCTGTAGCAGATCGGCCATTGCATCACTTTCTGCAATGTCAACAGGTAACTCGCCATCGTAATTAACTGCGGCCACATCGCCACCGTTTTCCAAGAGATACCTGGAACACCATATCAAAACCTTTTGTAGATACTATTAGGTGCAGCAACGGATTAAGAATACGGTGTCAACACTCATTCATACCAATAGTGTAGTAAGAACAGACTAAGGCTGCAACCTGGGCCTTGGCATGCAAGGTTTGAAATTGAAATTGAAAACCTACGCAGGACAACACTACAGAGACGGAAAACTTGACACAAACCGTATATCACACCGACTGGCTGATGTGAATAGTAGATGCCTATGTTCAGCAGTGATCTATTAAAAATTCCGTCAAGTTCCGTCCACACTGCGCGCGCCACGCAACCGAGGCCCCTTTGAGGCTGGCAAAAAACCGACAACATAGGGATTGGGCGCAGCAAGGAGCGCGCCCTCAAATATACTGAAAACTTTCGAAATTTTCATAAACTATATTCTTTGATTTCTGTTCTTTTTAACGGACTTCAAACAAAGGAGGAGGTTTCGCAATTCGACCGTATCTATTTTTTTACTTTTTTTTTTATGTGTGTTCGCGGATAACTTCTTCGTTTATGAACTTTTGATGATTATTTTTTTAATGTAAAGGAGATGTCCCAATGGTGGTACCATGATAAGAACATTAATATCTGATGATGGCATCCAAGAGAAATCGAGTCGAACCTTGAAGTCGGTTTTATTTTTGTTAAAATTGTTACATTAAGGGACATGGTCATTATGTTATGTAATTTTATAAAAATAAATAAATGTTTACCAACTAATGCTACCTAATAAAAATAATAAGAATGTGGATATAGTAAGGTAATCGCAAACCCTTATTAATTTATATTTGGTATATTGTCCTGTTCTATCACTGTATTACTTAGACAAAAAGTCGACAAAGAAATAACTACTTGAGAACTTTAGCTCCTCAAACAAGTTCGGAAATTTAGAAAATATTCACCAATAAAGGCGGTACGAAGTTCGCCCGGTTAGCTACTATGTAATAAAATGTAACTTAATTAAATGTGGTCTTAAGTCACTAATGTTTAAGGAACTTAATCCTATTTTCTACAGAAATTAACAATAATAAGTAGAGGAAAACATTAGTAGTAGGTAATAGGTTTTATATTACAGTGTAAACTTTATACCAAAATTCAAGTCTGTCCAGTTATTACAAAAAACGACTGACTATAAAAAAATATATTTATTTAAAAAAATTGTTTGTTTAAAAATAAATTAAGGTAGTCACTTTCCATCACCTGACTCGTTTGCATATTTGCCCTTTGCCAAGAACAAATTTTATCATTATTACATATAGTAAACTTTGCCAGTCGCTTTTTATGCCAGTATCCATAGGCACATCCTTTGCAATTGATAGACGTATCGTCGACGTTGCACTGTCTGGTCGCAGGCAAAAACCGCGGTCGATGCCAGTGTACTATAATAGATGGAATCATACCCGGGACATATTTACCACATAGTTATATGATTTTTTTTCAAAGCATTGGGAGGTCTGGTGGCAGATCTGGGGAACGCCCTTCGGGAATGGGATGCTGGCTATAAGAATAAGAAGCGCTCAGGCTTTCACAACGTTGAAGAAGCTTTTCACTGGGGGGAAGTTATCAACATCCCCTGAAATTGGGACATGATATCTATTCAGGAAGGACCTGAAATTATATGTTCTAGGTTCAACCATCGCAGGAAGGGAGGGAGGTCGCGTCACCTACCGACTGACGCAGATACACAGAAAGAGACCGCTGAACGGGATCGGGAGAGGGCCGATCCTTAGCGTAGGCGGCGGCGATACCAGCCGCCGACAGGACCGCAAGCTGCCAGAGAGTGGGGACCTCTAGCTGATGAATTGATGCGGTCAGCGATAGGGGGGCGGCCTGTTCGCCAAACTGCGGTCAGGCCGCAACGCAACGCAATGGTTGGGCCGATAGGCCTCTAGGTCTCGATAGGGCTCTATCCTGGGGGAAGCCTCGGCTTCCCCCAGGATAGAGTCTCTCTAGACGCGGCGTCGTTCCTGGGGGGGACCTGAAATAACATGGTCTGGGTCTTCCCCAGAGCTGGGCGCCTGAGACCGGATGCCGGGGTGGTTTTTAGTGGAATCACCACATACCTGGCTCCTCAGCCCCCGAGGAGCCGGAGATCCGAAGGGATTTTCAACCTCGTCAAAAAAAAAAGTTTAACCATCGTGGTAGTATTGTAGGAATAGCTCATACTCTTCGCTCAATCGTCGTGATTTTTTTGTTCAATCATAATAAAATATGGCCTATGTCACTCCTGAATAGTGTCGCTTTCTGTTAGTGATATAATTTTCAGGATCGAACTTCTGAAGATTACCCCCTACATATATACAAAGTTAAAACTTTACCTCTTTATTATAAATATATTCAAGGTTATACCACTAAAAAAGCAAGATACATAGATACAGATTCTTAAACTGAAAGACTTTTGTCAGCACGTTTTATAAGCTGTTAATATTAACAAAAATACTGATTAAAAATAATGGTGGTGATTCTCTTGTAAACTAAAGTAAATTTCACTAATATTTGTTGTTGGATTATATACTTTAATCTCATCTGCTAACAGTCCATTTCTCAATATCTCATATCAGTGTCATCATGATCATGTCAGTTTTCACTATATTTAGTTGAGTACCGACTAAAAGTCGATCAGAGATACACGCTTGTTTATTGGTAAAAAAAAACTAAACTCTAAATGTCAAAATTATAAGAAATAATTAAGTATGTAATTTAGTCGGCATGTATTTAGATAACGTCTAAGTTTAGTGCAACATGTCAAGTTTTACGTCACACGTTTTGAACATTCCACACAAGAATAGCAAAAGAAAAACAGGGCCTAAATTGAGTAATTGAACTAAATCTGATTATGCGAAAGTAAATTTTACTTTTTCAAATAATAAACAAGCGTGTTTCTGATTAATGTGTATTTGGTACAAAACTAAACATAGTGAGAGCTGAGATGTGAGATATTGAAATGGACTGTAAGCGGATGAAGTTAGAATCCAAAATAACAAATTTTAGTTTAGTGATGACAACAAGAGAATCACCACCATTACCTTTGTCTAAATGTTATTTTCTTTTTTTCAAAATAGAATATGACTGTCATGCTTTTAAGAGTTTATCAATGTATGGGTTTTAAGGTAAACCAACAACTTTGTTCTCATTTTGACTTTATATGGAAATTATATAAATAAATAATAACGATAAATAGAATTGAAATAAGTACATCATATGATGCTATTAAATATATTATTAGCAAGTACATAAGCTTAGTTTTACAAATTTTAGATGTTACGATTTTGGATAACCCTGTTTTCTCTAGCTGATTGTTAAATACAATAGTTAACTCAATTAATATTCATTTATTGTTCGTATAAACAATGAACGTATCTATCTGTCCCATTACGGTGAATACTCTTTCATAGAAAACCCGATACCTATTAGGTCAGAGTGACTCAAATTTTGTTTACAGTCTCTGTCTATCAACCACGTTGTATCGCTGCGTCAATGTTGGGTTATTCATCCTTTACAATAAATATGTCAATATTGATGTAATAGTTGGAGTTAATAGCTGAACGAATTAATTGTTTTGTAATTCAACATGATTGATGATGATAACTTCAACATAAGCTATAACTAAAATAAACTTAAGATACAGTCTTCTCATAGTCTATAATCTCCCTTTTTCTTCCCAGAAGTTTAAAACTATTTTTTAACAATAAATAACCAAATACAAAGTCAATTTTTTGTTATAAACAGACTTAGAAGTAGGGTAATTATTTATCTAATTTGTGTCAACAGGGAACTTCATTAGGGAAAACGTGAAATGATTAGTGTTATTCACTAAAAAACGGTTTAAATACGTACCTAGCTATGCTGAGAAATCCACATGACGCTGTCGCATGCAGTGGTGTCCACCCTTCATTGTCTCCCCTGTTGACATCAGCGCCGTGGGTGACCAGGAATTCCACCATGTCCAAGTTGTCGTCTATGCACGCCTGAAAACAACAGTTTTTGGCAACATGTAGAGATTATAATTACTGTGGTAACTAACGTTTGTAAAAAATTGTCGTTAATGTAGTTTTGTCTGTAAATGAAAAAAAAAACAGTAAGGGCGTTTAAGGCACCTTCTCCTGATTAAAGCAACGGATAATTAAGAACCTTGAACCTCTCTCTGTCTACACAGCTATGTAGATCCTTACATATTTGTCTACTTTTAGATTTTGACGTATGCTTTTTAATAACCATATAGTATAAAAGATTTTTAAATTAGAGTCTGTCACATATACGTATAATAATGTTAGGTACATTGGTTATACGTATATGTGTCATAGAATATTATAAAATTTGGTAGTGCTTTGCAGTCGCGTACTAACATTTTCTCTCATCTAACATCTTCCGAAGAACGTAAAGTATAAAAAGCTTTTGCAGTTTCGTTATTTTAATCTGACATTTGATTGATAGTCAACAGACTCCTGTATTGGTCTAGGTACTTATTGTTCTAGCTTTGAGCAAATGAATTTGTTCTTTTATATTTTTCGTCATGGCGGCGACATTTTTTAAATAAAGTAATTTGATTTATTTATTCCTTGGTATATAAATATATTATAAATACATTGTATATGTAAGTGTAAAATATAACTACACTAGCAGTTGCCCGCGGCTCCGCTCGAGTGTATGTCGCTTATCGCTGAAAGTCAGAATAATACATAGGTTAGTAGCCTATGTGTTATTCTGACGTATATAATATAGCTTATTACTGTAAAGTTTTTCCAAATCCGTTCAGTATTTTTTGCGTGAAATAGTAACAAACATCATCCATACTTACAAACTTTCGCGTTTATAATATTAGTAGGATATGAAAACCTCAAACAACGATTTCATGAAATAATTGACACGGTCGTGGCCGTAATGCTGTCCGTAATAACGAGCATGGAACCAAACTCAACACTTCTTCATCATCATCCTTTATCAGATTCACTGCTGGATAGAGGCCTCTTCTTACTTTGGCATACTATACCATGGTAGCCAGACAAATCGGTATATGGTTTTTCTTCTATTTACGGAGATTTTATCCAGCGTCATTTGCTCCCTTAATCAGCTCTAACGAAACTACACGGAAATCAGTATCATAGATCAAAAATTAATAGCAAGCACAATATGAGCGGATAGTTCAAACCCAACAGCACAAATAGTAAACAAGCACAATCGCAATTACGCGTAGGTACATTGGGTATAATTTATCCACGTGTGAAAGATTAAAAATTTCACTAGCATTTGCTTCAGAGAATATTAGTTCTATTTACGGATGTTCCCTATTAGTTCAGTCAACTATATACTCGTAGTATGTTTCTTATCCAGTTCTCTAGATAAATTATAACCACCATAATTTTGTAAATGTACGTTTTTAAACACTGCGATTTATGAATTTTTGACATGAGGCAAATATTCCAATTCCGCTGGTATCCTTATTAATTTAAATATTTAAAATAAAGCAAATTATCGCAAAGACAGATCGCACAGCAATAAACAAGCACTAGCAAGAGCATAATTTACGCTAGCTTTCATTCGCATGTACAGAAATATGAACAATATGAACAAGATAGTTGGTAGAAGCACATGAATGTGCAACAATACGGAACTGTTGCAGGGTCAGTCAGTCAGTGCCGTGGTCAGTGGCGCGTGCCGTGCCGGACCGGCGAACCCAGCTTCGATGTGCCGGTTTATGTAAGGAGAAATAAATAGAGATACTGATCCCAATAAACTTTGCCTATAGCTCAGTTAAATATTTTCTGCGATTTTGATGATTTTGTGAAAAATATTTTTTTTGTATTTGTACCGTGTATACATACATACATATGCATTTGGTAAAAATCGGTTATTTTAATATTACAAACAGACACTCCAATTCTATTTATTTGTATAGATTTTAATGTAATTACAATTACCTATAGTATTTAACCAGCAACAAATTGGATATAACATTTTACTGTAACTTATTACACATAAACCTTTTTTTTCGAATATATATTAACGCGGTGATACAGGACTTAGTTTTAAGTATTTCACATAAAGAAGTATTTTATACATCATCTTTAGTATATAAACTAGTAATGGCGACAGTAGATTCATTATAATAGCTCTATTGTTTCGTTTTACATAAATTCATCGTATCTAGTAATGCACAATATGTTCAACATGGGAGTGTTGATTAAATATGAAATAATATCATAAATATGAAATGATCGTTAGTCAGATGGAATAATACCGCAGAGCTTAAGTTGCTTTTTACCATTAATCTAATATATAAAATTCTCGTGTCACAGTTTTCGTTGCCATACTCCTCCGAAACGGCTTGACCGATTCTCATGAAACTTTGTGAGCATATTGAGTAGGTCTGAGAATCGGCCAACATCTATTTTTCATCCCCCTAAATAGTAAGGGTAACCCTTCCTTAAAAAAAAAATATGGCAAAACGACGGGGCAGCTAGTTAAATACATTCTTGATGTATAATAAATATTTAATGTCTCGTAAAAATTGAACCCCATTTTAAATTGTCAGTTTGTTTAACCACATTCCTCAACTGTCGAAATCTACTAGTTTATGGTATCTCGAAATCACAAAAACCTATCCCTTGTATGCATATTTGTCCCTTTCGTTCATCATATTGCCAATTTGTATTCACGTCGTCTAAGGATATGGCAATTAACAAAGAAGAGTATCTTTCATAAAAGAAATACTTCCCATAGACATAAACGGCGCTCCTAAAGAAGCAAAGCCGCAAGCAACATTAAGTAACAATGTATTTTCTAGACGGAACTTGGAAAATATGTAATCGAAAAATAACTAGAAAAGTATTGAGTTATTGTAAAAAAGAAATGAAATTAATATAAACTATTATATTGGCTGTTGATATTGATGATGAAATTCCAAATGACCTAACCAGCAGGAAGTCGCAAAAGCACATAAAAACTTGAATTAGTTAATACAATACATAATAAGGTCTTCTCATTTTCAATTTAAAGATCATACTTTAACTCCATGTTAATTGTAACTTGTCGTTGAACGCAGCAGCTTATTTTCATCAATTGACCCTGACAATTAACGCGTATGGAGTGTGTGTCGGTTTTACTAGGTACATCCTAATTGTACACTGATCCATACCTACCTTAAATTAAGGACCACTATATTTTGAAACTTATTATGTAAACTAAATTATGAATACGAGTATGTATTACCTTCGCCCGGCAACACGTGTTTAACTTCTAGGTATTCATATATCACAAAGTCATACATACATACTAATTGTAGTCTGCGAACCCGTTTTCGCACAAAAAAACCTTCATGAAAAATACGTATCGAACTATTTGATACTAAAATGTTTGCTTAGCTAAAATTATAGCGGTTGCAAAACTATATATTTGACATTGGATTTAGCGCGTCGTCGCTTTCCCACGAAATGGTGTGACCTTCACTCGAATTTATGTGATATTTTTAACGTTAGCCAGACGTAAAGGTTTACATAGTACAGATGGTGATATAATTGACAAAGAACATTGATGTAAGTAACGCATTATCTGAGTACTCCGGATATGACCGATATTCCTGTTGTGAACTCAACAAGAACAATAAAGGTTCAGATATGCAATTGTTTACAACGATATTAGTTTGAATGTTGTACTGATTACATATATTAACAATAAAGGCAAAAAAACTTAAAAGTCTAATACGAAAAGCATATTTTGGTTATGTTACAAAATAAATACGAATGCATTAATTTTTATAAGGCTTTATTTAATTAAAAACCAACTTTTCGGTGACCATTCACGATAATATAAGCACATTTTATCTCAGAAGTCGTCACCATCATCAGCTTATTCCAGTCCACTGCTGAACATAGGCTTTTTCTATTGCACGGCCATCGCATCCAGTCCCTGGCAGTCAGCTTGCGCAAGTCGCCACTTGGCTTGTCCAATACTTCCTTCTCTTATAGAGAGGGAATCAATAACATGAGACAGACTAATTCGGAACAAGACACATTCAACGTGCATAGATTAATATTTTTTTATTTAATTCACAAAATGCTGCTGATGACTATTTACGTAAGTGATATTTAAGTAAATAAATATCAAACGCCAAAGAAAAACAACATCTTAAATGACGTATATCAAAACTGAAAAAAAAAGTAATAAAATAGCAAACTTAGTGCATTAGAAAATTACATCACAATATACTATTCATTTTCTAATAAATAAAAAATTCACTGAACAGCATTCATGATGTAAATTTAATCGGTTATGTAAGTCAAAATAATGAATTTAGTTGTGTTTAATAAAACTGACATCATGACAAAGTGTCTTCTGTCCATAGTGAACTCTGTGTCTAAGCGTACTATATAAATATAAACATGAATCACTACATGACAAGACAAAACCCATTAAATATAAATTAAAATAGAAATATCTGTCGTTAAAATCTCTAACCACTAACCCGTTAGTACGATAGTTAATAGAGGTTGATTATACGTACATAATATACACGAGATTAAATTCTTGCTTCAAGCTAAGAGTAAGAAATAGACTAATACCATTATATTAGTGGTATTATCGGTGGCGACTATAAATATTAAAATTTACAAAACCTTTGCCCAAAATTCACCCAAAACCATTACGCGCGTGGTATGTATTTCTGACGTAGCTATAGTGTCCACTACTGGTCGCTGATGTGACCTCGAAGTTAAATCTTTCCCACCCAATTCTAAAATAACGCGACATATTTTATTCAGTAACACACGTCATACTGTCTGAAAATTTGGATCAGCAATGACAGCTTTAAAAACAGATCTCGTTAACTAGCTTTGGTTCAATAATACAAAAATAATGTATACTTCGGGCGACTGAGCCGTTTATTGTTAATTCAATATCGCACAGAATAGGAAAACTAGTCCCATTTCATTTTACTTCAAACAGTGTAAATATGTAAGCAAAATACAGAACTATAGTATGTACTCGCAGAATTGGTGGCAACAAGTCATCGACCCAATTTCCTATCTAACGAGATGACTATCGCAAACTATAAATACTGAGTGTTACGTTAGACGTATAGCGAAGACAAAACGCATCCGCGATTTGACGTTGCCAAAATAATAACTCACTGAACATGATGGCAATAACATATTGTTGGATGTTTACCATCATCATAAATAAAATAGTCGTAGATCTAATATGTATCGAACATTATTCAAAATGAATAACTTTTGCAGTACGAAGCAGTAGTTTCGTCTTTAAAATGCGATGTACTTTAAATAGGTTGCGATATTATTGTTACGGAAAATGGGTCGATCTCGAAATCAGAAAACGATTTAAAAGAATCGGGACGAATTCACATAGATTGAGTACAATATCTCGGACCAGTATAATGACTGCGATGTGTAAATAAACCAAACTAATGCGGTCGGAAAATATAATGTCGAACATTGAAACTGTAAGTAAAAATTACGAACATGTCAGTGTCTCAATTTTTAGCATGTACCCGCAACTCTAAGATGAGCAGGGTAGGTATTTTGTGCCAACGGTATTGTCAATTATTATAAAACTGGTGCAATCGACACACTCCACCGATTTCAATGTTCGTACGGTATGGGAGATTGATGAATATTAATACCTGCACATATGCCATCACCCGCATGTAACACGCGAATTGCGAATGGTCAGTACGAACCGGGTTGTACTTCATCGTATGCTAGTAGTTAAATATTAGTTTCATATTATCTTAGTCATAATGAGCGGTTACTCGTGGTACGGTTTAGCAGTTTATCCTTTGTAATAAATACATGTGAATATATTATCAGGCTATTCTGTGGTGAACTAGTTATGATGTTTGGTCTAAGTTTGAGGCACAGTTGGGCGTCAATCAGTTCAAAATTCCACGTAAATGGTACCATTATGAAAATGTTTAATGGCAACTGATGCGGTTGTAATTATAAAAAATGTAAATTACAAGATACTAATCTTCAAGGATGCAACTGGAACCCATAAAATTAGAGAATGAAGTTGCAAATCCTACATTAAAATTAAAAAAATAATATATTTGCTACCATGTGTATAACGTAACAACATGCCAATGCCATAGTTATCATCATTGGCACGTCTGGAGTTTATATCTGATCTGAGGTAACTAACCGCACTTTATAAATAGGGCAGGCGCACACGCCGGTCCAGATGCGGTACGCACGCGGAACATAAATATAAAAATATATAGCAATCGATAAAATGATCAGGGCGGCGATGATGCAAACAAAGATGAATCCGTGTAGGTCACCGGACTGACAGGTACTATTAATCTGTTCAACAGGAAATCGATTTTGACAATTTTGTCAAAGTTTACTAATTTATGTCAAGTATCAATAAATAATAAATAAATAAATATTTCGGACATCTAACACACAACGCCATCTAGTCCCAAACTAAGCAGAGCTGATGTTATGGGTACTAGACAATTGATACAAATACATATATACTTTTTTTTTTTGTAAATACATACATATTATACATAGAAAACACCCAAACTCCGAAACACACATTTGTAAATCATACAAACATGTGGTCCGACCCGGGAATCGAACCCGAGACCTCATGATCAGCAGTCGCACACGCCAACCGCGAGTATCATAACTAGTTAAATACTATCTGGACCCCGCGGTGTTACCCGCGGTTATTATTATTGTACGGCGGGTAAAGCTGCGGGGCAAAGCTAGTCTAAAGTAGTATAAGTTACTCACTGGATCATCAGCTATCCATCAGTGAAAATCCCGTTTAAATCGGTCCAGCCGTTTCAGAGATTAGCAGGAACAGACAGACAACCAGACAGACAAAAATTAAAAAAAAAAATCGTATAGGTACCGTGTATACATACATTTGCATTTCTTGAAAAGCGGTTATTTTAATATTAGAAACAGACACTCCAATTTCATTTATTTCTGTCTGTCTGTCTGTTTGTTTCGGGTAATCTCTGTAACCACTGGATCGATTTTGACGGGACTTTCACTGGTAGGTAGCTGATGATCCAGGGAGTAACTAAGGCTACTTTTTTTAGACTAACTTTGTCCCGCGGCGTTACTCGCGATACAACAATAGCCGCGGGTAACACCGCGGGGTTCTGCTAGTTATTTATATGTATTGTCACATCACTCTATCGGTTTGGCTTTTGAAACTGCCAGCCTGAAGCTAAAGTAAAAACAGTTTTACTGAACAAAAATACATTTTAAGGACCAAAAAAGATCTCAATTCATAATCATTTCTAAAAAAAACGTTGTGAAAGCATTTTTGGCAGGTTAAGAAAAGAATATACATATTTGAAGTTGTACAAGTACAAGACGCGAACGTTGACTTTCATTAAAATATAATTCGTACCAGAAACATTACATTACTTCAATAATTATTATTTTTACGAGAATTAACACGATCACCTATTTAAAGGCATTACACACCTTTCTTATAATAAGTGATGGCGTTAATTCCTGTAAAAATAATTATTATTATATCATGGAACGCGAGAGTTTAAAAGTTAGTATAGCGTTACTACGTTATTTACTTTTCTAAACTGGATACCAATGTACATAAACAACTATTGAAGTAAAAAATCTCCTCCTTTTATATAACATCATCAGCTCGTTGTAGTCAACTGCTGGACATAGGCTCTCTAAAGGCATACCACCAAGGCTGATGAAGACGATGATAAGTACATATAACTTAGAATAGCATAGAGAAGTTTTGTAAATTACTCAAACATTTTTAAGGAGCAACAACTACAACTGTCCAAATATCTATACAAATAAATTAAATTGGAGTGTCTGTTTGTAATATTAAAATAACCGCTTTTCACTAAATGCATATGTATGTATACACGGTACATATACCAAAACTGTGGCCAAAAAAATTTTTGTCTGTCTGTCTGTCTGTCTGTTTGTTCCGGGCTCTCTGGAACGGCTGGACGGATTTTGACGGGACTTTCACTGGAAGGTTGCTGATGATCCAGGGAGTAACTTAGGCTACTTTTTTTAAGACTAACTTTGTCCCGCGGCGTTACTCGCGGTACGAAAATAACCGCGGGTAACACCGCGGGGTTCGGCTAGTGTGTATCTAAAAACAAAATTCACCGTTTAACATTATATTGCACAATATTTCAAATAACACCATTAGTTGTAGTGTTTAATAGAAATCGGCAAATAGTAACTATTAACACTGCTTATTTTTCTATTAAAATTTAAGAATTTCATAACGAATTTGCAGTTAACATGCAACATTTATAAGTAAATGTCTATGTATCATGTACAGAAACAGTTTATGAATTTAACCAGTCTCGCTCCTATAATTTAGAAGATATGAAACTTGATAAAAAGATATACAGTCATCCTAAAAAAACATCAACAACCTTTGTCAAATCCACTGTTAGCCATAGGCGTCTCCTTAAAAAGGAGGTTTTGGACTACTATGCCATCCTGGCCAACACCGGAGGTAGAAGGTTTGTGTCAAGTGTTCCTTCTTTTTGTTAATTGAATCGGGTCTTACGGCACCCACAAGCTGAATATGGGTTATGAATTATTGATATTTTGTATCCTTAAACGGTTACCAACTACATGCTAAAAAAAATTTTGTGCGAATGAAATCAACCCAAGATAGTTAAGAACAACGCAAAAAAAGGTCGGTTAAAAAAGAAGAAAATTATAAAAAAAAATAGTCTACACCTGCGTCTTGGCATTTTAAGATTTTATGAGAAGCAAACTAAGTGAGTGTAGAACAAGCAATAAATTTAAAGATGTCCAAAAAATGTATGGGCTTGTGACCTAGAATGGACAGAGATCAAATAAGTGGTATTTGATAGCCGAGATCACCTAAAAAAAGAATTTAAAAGTTTGATGAAGCAAAGCAGATTCTGAAAAAAAGAAATGTTAAAAAAAAATATATCACTGACAACAAAATTTATTCCCAATTTATTTTAAAGTTATACTGTCAGGTCTACTATAAAGATAGTTGTTTATGTGTGCTCATGTCAAGATAAACACTACTGGCTTATTCTCATGGCTTCACTCGTGTGGAAACTCCATGAAAAGAAAAGTATGTCATTCTCCAACGTTTTAGATCTCCGAAACCAATGGCCATTGTTGGTTACAAGATTAGTTTTATAGAATGAAAATAAAAGAAAGAACATTACTTTCATTCATGTAACTGCATGTTATTAGAATATTATTTCAATACCACTGATGATATAATATTTTCTTGATTTTATATTTATATTCTTGATTTTTCATTTCAATTTACATCATGTCACCCTATTATCTCTACCATGTATTTTCATGCTATTGCTCTGTAAAAAATATATGAATCATAATTCACATTTATTAAAATTGTTATTGTTTTTTAATACAGCTAGAGGGCGCCACTATTAGATTCAGTGACACGTCACAGCGTTTAACCAGCAGACGATCATGACGCTTCTAACGACACCTCATTTGTACAGTTCTAACAACTTGTTAAGGAGCTATGAGGGAACAAATGAACATACATACGTAGCCTGTCAAAATCATACCCTCCTTTGGCTTTGCCGTAGTCGGGTAATAAAGCATTCAACATTCTTCTTTTTCTATGTAACTAGGTTACTCGACACTTCAATAAAATAACAAACTTGATGAAACACATCTTTTCTTTTCAAATGCAAAAAATCCGACTAATATTATAAACGCGAAAGTTTGTAAGTATGGATGGATGTTTGTTACTCTTTCACGCAAAAACTACTGAACGGATTTGGATGAAACTTTACAGTAATATAGTTTATATATAATATAATTTGCCGCTTTACCGAAATACACGCGGGCGGAGCCGCGAGCAAAAACTAGTTACAACATAAATGTGGTGACCCTTCATAAGAATAAAATGTATTACATACTTACAATATTTCAATAACCGATTTCAAGTGAGTCACTATCGTTTCTATGTCGAACTCAGGTATATAATGCTTTTAGTAGGGATACATTGTGACAACCGATGCGCCAACCGCAATATTGTCAAGCTAAAATTACGGTGATCTAAACCAAATAAATGAGTGTGACGTACCATTGAGATTATACAGAGTGAAGGTATATATATAGCTATGTTCACATTCGTGCGATTTCATTTCATGTTGCGTCAAACGTAAGCAACATTACTCACTTATATATGTGTGCCTCAGTCGGATGTAGATATTGACGCGTGGGAACTCTTCTAGTTATATATTCGGTATTTAGTATATTTAGTGTCGTAAGTGTTATCGATACAAAAGATTACAAAAAGCTAATGAATATTTTTTTACAGATTTGAACGTCCTGAATTTAATTTCCCCCGAAAGGGTCACTACACTTTCAAAACAAAAATTAACATCCGGTAATTACTGAATTGATCGGTAAAATTTATTTTAGCTTTGGAAAAGCCTCGGGTTAAAAGGAAAAAATCTAATCTGCATACTGGACGCTACCGCCTGCTTAAAATTTTACTGTTCCATTAGAAACACTGCATAATCAACAGTGTTATTTTTAAACCTGTCAGTGCTAAATGCAATGACAGACAGGCAGGCAGGCTTTGTGGAAATATATTCATATGAGCAATTCAGCATCCTTTAAATTGCATTTTTTTAAAACGTAGAGGGACTCAATACAAAGAGGAGATGCCCTAATGAGATTTTTGTATGAAGCAATGCGTGACAATTTGCGGGGTGAGGGGATGTTACTTTATACTTTTCCATATACCAGACAATAGCAAAACTACTTGCACCGTTGAACGAGTATATTGCTATGTAGTTAAGCTAGCTGACACGAGTGTGGACGTACTCAAAATTTCAGGGAGTAGTTTTTTCAAGGTCGATTTTGTAAAGATCTTGACATGTAGTAGGAAAAACATCATTAATAACGTAAATAATATTGCAAAAGTGAAAGATTGTATGTAGGTACTTTTTTTTAATAAACCTAAATAAAACATTGTTTGGTTTACACGTGGACTATGTAGAACAAAAATTAATATATGTAGTGCACATCATTTTATTTAAAAAATAAATTAATTTATATTTTATTTCACTTAGGAATTGGAATGCTTAAATAACGCCAATCTTAGATACTCAACTAATCTGAATTGAATGGTCATACCAATGTTGTCATTAATATTCACATCTAATCACTTCTAATCTTGCTAAATTGGGGTTATAATAATAATAAGTTCTTTTCTCGATTTTTTTATGATTTTTCCTTGAAATGGCAAAGTCACTATCATAACAACGGGAAGAACAAAAAATCTTGGTGTATTTTGTGGGAGGCTAGTCTTGCCTTTTCCATTGCTCTTTAATACTATCTTTAGATGAAAATTTAGAACATTACCTATGTACTGTTACATTGTATTATTTTAATAAGTTAAAAAAAACCGTTAAATCATCAGCATAAGTAAAATTTCTTTCATTTCAATATTTGAAGTAACTACTTTCAATGCAAGATTAATATAGTCGTAACTTGATAAAATATTTGGATTCTAAATACGACCCTGTCTTTTTATTTTAGAATAGATGTCGATAGATGTCAGTCTGTTCACAATATAATTATGAAAAATCCAAAAAAAAATCCCTTGATGAATAAAAATTCGTAACGTAAGAATGCAGAACTCATTTCCGTATCTTCATATGGTATGTTTTATCAATATTCAGCTCTACGTACCATTGTATTTTTCTTTCCAGTAACACAAAGTTTTACTATCTTGTGGCGAATAAATTTAATAACATTTCAATAAGACACTAAGAGATTTAGCCTAATACTTTGTCTAAGATTAGCCAATGACACACGAAAATGTAGGCGTGAACGATTGCAGAAAGAAGAACGCTTGCAACTTGGCTAGGGGGGCTGATCCACAATACATTATATAATAATATATATATAAATCAATTACTGTTCGTTTGTCTCGCTAAAGCTCGCTAAACTAACCGAGACTAACCTAGACGAGGACTGGGCCGATTAAGCTGATTTTAGTTTAGAAATATTTGTCGAAGTCCAGGGAAAGTTTAAACGATGAAAAATTAAAAATTACTTGAAAATCCAAATGTCACGTGTACAAAGTAGCGAGCACAGCTAGTATATTATATATTTCGTCATAATTTACTATATTACTACAGTTCAAGTTATACTGGCCAATAAATCAACCAAAAATGAATTAAGGTCGTAAGTACATGTGCACTAGAGAGACTAGAAATAATCATTTTCAGAAAATAACTGTACATACAAAGTTCTAAAGCGGAAAGAAGCGAATATAATTAAAACTTTCAATTTGCCGTTTTTTCAACCTATAGTAGATTCGTTAATATTTATAAACACTAAAGTATTATAATCAATAAAATCTCATACACTGATTATTTTTTATCTATTGTGATTAGTCTTATAACTGTACTACATTCACAACTCGTTACCTGTAAATATTTGGTGTTGCTTTTGGCCCGTATTTTTGTAACAAGGTTGTATATATTTGTATCGACTGATCTTGACACACAGATTTATGTAAATCATACTGACGTTTACTTGATGCTCTAAATCAACAATGACCTATATACAAATCAAAAGCAACCAATGTCATCACATTTCAATAGACCTAAAGGAAAGTATCTATACTAATATATAAAGCTGAAGAGTTTGTTTGTTTGTTTGTTTGTTTGAACACGCTAATCTCAGGAACTACTGGTCCGATTTGAAAAATTCTTTCAGTGTTAGATAGCCCATTTATCGAGGAAGGCTATAGGCTATATATCATCACGCTAAAACCAATAGGAGAGGAGCACCAATGAAAAAGGTTTCAAAAGCGGGGGAAAATTATCACGCGACGGGCAATGGGATACGCAAACGAGGTTGCGTGGGTCTGCTAGTCTGCTATATTTCAAGATACATATTTTTCGTTTTTTAAATATTATTATTAAAAATTTCAATAAATTTGACTATAAAGTGGATACTTAGTATTTCTTCTATAATTTGAGACAAATAAATAAAATTGGAGTGTTTGTTTGTAATATTAAAATAAACGATTTTTACTAAATGCATATATATGTATACACGCTACACATACCAAAAATGGAGTTAAAAAATTTTTTGTCTGTCTGTCTGTCTGTTTGTTCCGGGTAATCTCTGGAACGGCTGGACGGATTTCGACGGGACTTTCACTGGCAGGTAGCTGATGATCCGGGGAGTAACTTAGGCTACTTTTTTTAGACTAACTTTGTTCCGCGGCGTTACTCGCGGTAAAACAATAGCCGCGGGTAACACCGCGGGGTTCAGCTAGTTTGAGATAAAATAAACTAAAAGAATTGATAAAAAATTGCAAAAACCAACATTTCCATAGACGTCTTCTGTTAATTTTGAAAAGCATTTTTTGGTATTACTTATATTTACTTTTGTAAAAAAAAAATACCTGGAAATTACACAAATAGTGTGAATTAAAATCAATAACATAGCAGTTGGTAACCAATGATAATAATGATGCCAGTTTATTAACAAAATCCTAGTAGGTGACTTTCTATGACCAATGTTCCGATGCAACTTATTTCATGTATTGTACATACATATGTACATTATCTCAGAAGAAGTGAATAATATTTGTGTTTCCCTTTCTAACCGATTACTTGACAGAACACTACTTTCTATTATTTATATTATTTTCTATGTATAATATATATGTATTTACAAAAAAAGGAAGTATATATGTAATCGTATCAGTTATCTAGTACCCATAACACAAGCTCTGCTAAGTGTTATGGGTACTAAAAAAACTGATATAAATACATATAATTATATTCTTTATATTTCTGCAATTAACAGAAATACAAAACAATGATGTATGAATATTGTTAAAATTTATGTTGAAGCAGTTGCCAGTTTCGATTTGTATCAATGCCAACTCTTCATCTACCAGACAAAAAGCATGTGCATTTCTTTCCCACATCTAGAAATGATGTTTTTTTTGCAAGATTATAAACATTTCACTACATATTAAAACAAAGTTCTCCGCCGCGTCTCTCTGTTCGCGATAAACTCAAAAGCTACTGTACGGATTTTGATGCGATTTATACTAATCGATAGAATGATTCTTAAGGAAGGTTTTCGTATATAATTCGTAAATTTTTTGAGAATATTAGTTAAAATATAACGATATTTATTGAAGATTTTCCGTAAAGAGACCGTGCGAAGCCGGGGTAGGTTGCTAGTCATATGATAAAGGAACTAGCTAATTTGAAGATAAAGAGAATAATGATCATCGTCGGCATTGTCGTTTAAATTTGTTGTATTTGGACATACACAGTGATGCTAAAAAAAAATTTCCTGCCGTCAACTGTTTTGTTTGTGTACATTTGTGATTTGATAAATTTACAATATTACAGACCGACTTACACCGCTAAGACTATCAACATTGTAATCAATACATCTATCTATAGACATAAAAATGAATCGCCTAAATGTATGCACGCTCATGACTGCCGATCGGCAGCACCAATTTATATAATTATATTTTAATGTGTTCGTTACTGTTCGGACAAGGTTTGTGTACAAGAAAAGTTAAAAATAATGGGAAAAGTCAATTTCTTTTTATGCGCGACTGTACACTGCCTGTGGGAAGCTGAGACACATCTGTAAATAAGGCGGTACTAAGTTTGCCGGGTCAGTTAGTATTATATAAATAATGGCTGTCACATGAAACGCGACGCCAAGATCGTTAAGCGATACATTTACCAAACTTAAGATTAATACTTGAATTATTTGTAATCATTAATATATAATATTAGGTTCACTTTCCCAAAACGCGTGTGCGATTTAAGTAAAAATTTGCCTGTATTTTTAAACGACTTCAAAAAAAGGAGGAGGTTTCTCAATTCGACCGTATATATATATTTTTTTTTTTTTTTAATGTGCGTTCGGGCATAACTTCGTCGTTTATGAACCGATTTTGATGATTTTTCTTTTGTTGGAAAGGAGATATCCCGACCGTGGTACCATGATAAGGAAACTAGGATCTGATGATGGCATCCCAGAGAAATCGAGGGGAACCTTCGTAATTTGTAGGGGCGACTAGTGCATTTGTAATTTTTTTAATAAAGTATTTCAAAGCACTACAATTTAATGGAGGTCTGGAGTCGATCTGATGATGGAGCCGAAAGATAGTCGAGGGAACTCCTCTACGATTTATAGCAGTTGCCTTGTGTTTGGGCTTGTTTAATTTGTATTGATGAGAACTTCACACCTAGAATAGTTGTAACTATCATTAGCGGTCTAATAATGAAGACGAAGAACAGTTAAGGGAACTTCTCAACGATTTAGAGTAGCCACATTGTGTTTCGACTTTATTCAATTATATTGATGAAAACATAATGTTTATCACATATTTTCAAAGGTATTTCAATATTTGCATATGTTTGTCATCATTTCATGATGATGAGCCGATGATGGAAGATACATTTCCTTAACAGTTAGAAGTTGGAGAATAATTCTTTAAATATCAAATGTTTGCGTGTTACCTACATTATTGCGTGGTAGTCGTATTCTTTTAATTTATTTAGGTGAGCTGATAATGGAAGGTACAATTTCTCAATGGTTAGGAGTTAGAGGATAATTCTTTCTCTTTCATACGTATGTATAAACCTGTAGTTGTACACTTTCAAGCTATTCAGATGAGCTGATGAACGAAACAACTATTTACAGATCATACAAATATTTGGGCCGACCCGGGAATCGAACCGGAGACCTTAAGCACAGCAGCAAACGTTACCACTACGCCACCGAGGCAGTTTTTAGTATTCTATGAATCGTTAAAATTTGTTACTCTATTGTACCTTCAAGTACTATGAAAATAATAGTATCAGATTATCTCATAATTTCACTTAGCAATTGCAAATATAATCACACTAATATATAAAGGCGAAAGTTTGTGAATGTGTATGTTTGTTACTTCTTCACGCAAAAACTACTGGTGTGGATACTACGGATTTGGAAGAAACTTTACAGTATATATAGCTTATACATCCACGCGGGCGTAACGTGGGCAAGAACTAGTCAAAGATAAAACTCCTTAACAATAAGGGATTAGAGGATGATTTCAATGTCATACGTGCATATAGACCTTCCCATTGCCTCGTAGATCACGCTCTTGATAACATAAATTGTTCATCTCAATATGAGTTGTTGGCTTGTTGCTTAAGCTCAGTTTTAATACGTGCTTCCAACTCCTACAGTTATTCGCATCAGCGGGAGTAACGTTTGTAGGTGGTCACTTACGTAGGTTGGCTCACGCGATTTGTGTTAAATAATTAGTTTAACTCACTACTTACCTATGATTATTTACACTAAAAATGTAAAAATAAAAACTTTTTATAAAAAAAAAAAACCGACTTCCAAAAAACAAAACTCCCTGCCAAAAAACACTAAAAAGCTCAAAATAAACTGGCTCTTCATAAATTGCAATGTGCTAATTCTTGTCTATACCTAACTCTTTATTCATTTAAATAGTATTATTATTATGTGTGCTAGGTACCTAAAATCTGATTGAAGTCGGTGCCAAGCCAAAATGTAATAGTAGGTACTAAGGTATCGCACTCGCCGCTGCCGGATAGCAGCTCTTCGTGTAGAACAAAACAACCCAAGCAGGCAGACCCGCGCGGGCTGCCTATGGTTGTCTCGAAATATAGCGAGTGTGTTCCTACTATTACATTTGGCTTGGCACCGACTTCAAACAGATTTTAGGTACCTAGCACATATAATAATAATACTATTTAAATGAATAAAGAGTTAGGTATAGACAAGAATTAGCACATTGCAATTTATGAAGAGACAGTTTATTTTGAGCTTTTTAGTGTTTTTTGGCAGGGAGTTTTGTTTTTTGGAAGTCGGTTTTTTTTTTTATAAAAAGTTTTTTATCTTAATATTTTATAAATAAACAAAACTAAGTAAATAATTGAAGTAAAGGACTATTTACTATAGGAGTGAGTTTTTAAACAATTACCTTTTTTCAGTAATATAAAGTGTGAATTGAAACTAAACTAGAATTAAAATGGCGGTTGGCTGATAACAAACCAATAAAAGTGTCGCACGGTAAACAATGTTGATACGGTCGTCACACATGTATGTAAAACTAAAAATAATTAAAAAGAACTAACCGAAGTTGCCAAATACTAACCAAGCAGAGAGCTCATTTAAAATGTTAAGTTTATTATTTCTAGTACACGAGTACAGACAATGAACAGTTTCAGTTAACGTATCTGAATATGTAACAACATCCCGATATTTAAACGTTTAATTGGGAAACAATCTGGTACAATTATTGCTTATTACATCAAATTGAATGCATCTTATTACTGTATTCGTTTAACAATTAGTATCATTCCGCAGTCGATGTGCTCGGCTTCACACCATTAGTTTTACTGACTACTACAGAATGTTACTGAAAATTATATTATGTTTGTTCCGTGCTCTTTTGAAAAAGTCGTGTAGAATCTGTATAAAATTGACTCAAGAAGTAATACAGTTTTAGAGTGTACCTAACTAAAATACTTTTTTCTAATTTTCATTCCCAGCTAAACTACTGTAGGTCTCGGTAACCGTATACCAATGTACCTTAACCAAATAACTCTGGGTTATGATTTTAAAGAACCCATATTCTATTGTATATTTAAAAACAGTCTGATATAATATTAATGTGTAGAAAGTAACTAGGTATGGTGTCTTTCGAAGAGCTTCGAATGAGTATAATTTTATTTGTGGCTATTTGAAACAACAGTTGTCAGCCGAATGCGCTATTTCAAATAAGCTAGACATTTAAAATGGGTTTCCAATGACAACACTATAATACTGCCAACAAACGCCTATAAAACGTCATTAAAAAACATTCCGACAGTACTTAAATAGCAGTGAGGCCCCTGATTTGAAAGATGCATAAATAATTATACTATTAAACGATCATCCAAAGGTGCAAAATCTGAAACATGCCCAAAATATTAACACGAAATATAACTGTCTAGAATGAAAGTGTTTTTTTGCATCGTCTACTTACGATCTGTACAATCTACGCTCCTGTAAAGCCGCATACACATGCGTGGCAAACAATGAGAGTGAGGGAACAGAGAGTGCACCTGTGTTTGCGTACACACTTGTGCACTATAATATCTCCTGCGTAGTTGGTTGGTCTTTGTTGAGACTGGCCGCCGCATTATCACTTATTTGAATTCTTCATCAGGCTGAGTAGTCACTTTGACAAGCAAGAAATTAGAGCCTTCGATTATCAACATTTGGTTTTGAAAACGCTAAAAATCCGAAGTAAACAAATACAACATGAATGACACACAAAATTGTCATATTTTTGCCAAAAGAATTGACAAATACACTGATCCCACACCGCATGTAATGAAGAATAGCTAACTTTTTTCGTAATGGTAGACGGCAAAAGAGATATAATTACTGTAAAGTATAGACCATGTTATTTTAGTTAGTTTCATGAGACTAATTTTAAATGTAAAGTTTAGGCTTTTGAGACATAAAAACGGTATTTAAACAATAAAAACTATAATCAGCGTTTAAAACAAATCGTAAAGTATCAAATACGAGTTGTAAAACGTTTTACGAGTATTTAAAAACTCTGAGCCTACGAGTTAGATGGTTGCTAATGCCTGACTGGTAATTCTAATTTTATTAGAAACTAGCTGAACACCGCGGTGTTACCCGCGGTCATCGTCGTATAGCGAGTAACGCCGCGGGACAAAGTTAGTTTAAAAATGTAGCCTAAGTTACTCCCTGGATCATCAGCCTACCTGCCAGTGAAAGTCCAGTTAAAATCGCTCCATCCGTTCCAGAGATTACCAGGAACAATCAGACAGGCAGACATTTTTTTTTTAAATACGTTTTTGATATATGTACCGTGTATACATAAATCTGCATATATCTGCATTTACATATAATGCCTCGTTGGTCTAGCGGTTGACGTATGCGACTGCTGATCAAGAGGTCTCGAGTTCGAATCCTGGGTCGGGCCAAAAGTGTTATTGTGTTTTTCTAATTCTATAAATACTTAATAACAGCTCGGAGTTTGGAAGTTGGGTTCTGAACCCCCGTGCCTCGGAGAGCACGTAAAGCTGTCGGTCCTGCGCCTGATCTCTCTCCGATCGTGTCGGTTAACCGTCCCATCGGATTATGAGAGTGAGGGAACAGAGAGAGCACCTGTGTTTGCGCAAACACTTGTGCACTATAATATCTCCTGCGTAGTTGGTTGGCCTTTGTTGAGACTGGCCGCCGTGGCCGTAATCGGCTAGGAGAACATCATACATAAATATGCATTTAGTAAAATACAAAAAGAAAGTGCAATTTTATTTATTTGTATAGATTACAAACAAACACTCCAATTGTATTTATTTGTATAGATGTATAGACTACAATATAGATATGTGATTTTATTAGAACGAAAATCCACGCGTACAAAAATAATCTTACATTTAAAAATTACATACGTCATTTCTTTTTAATTTCGTCTCGGATTTCATCACATCGGTTTTTTATGTATAGTGAAAATTTCACGGGGTATAGTCCATTCGTTTAGATAGTGTAGGAGCACCCCATACGCAATTGTGGTTATTGTTGTGAAATACGAATAAATTAATTCATACAACGGCGTAAACTGACAAATCATACTTGCTTGTGAATGCAATGCAATTAACGCGATCACTTATTTATATTACATACCTCTGATTGGCCAGACGTTGCGACCAGGTTGCACTGGCCGTAGTCACAGGTTGACTCTTAAATTATTACTAATATTTAGAAAGAAGAATATGATAGCATGAAACTGTTTCTATAACCTGTTGACACTTGCAACGTGATATACATTGTCTCGATGGCAAATTATATGTCGTTCGTGCTACTGCAGTCCAGTGTCAAGTCGCAAGTTCTTACAATATCCGTATACTCTTCGCTTCCATTACACAATGATCGGCCAGCCATATTGTGTTTACGGATGAAATAGTTAAACCAGCTTAATAAGGGGAATCGATATCGACACTAACTTGAACCATTAAAATACGGATTAATGTCCATTGTGATATAAAACATCTAAAGAGTCAAGATTTTCCTTGGATCAATGAAAAAACATTATGAATCTTAATACTGTATTCTTTTAATTTGAAGACGAGTTCACGGGTAGCTGTTAATCGAATAAGTTAAACATTGTAATATTTAAGCACTTTTATTCAGGAAATTGTTTCTTTATTTTCCAAAAAACTCAACTTCCACAGTAGGAATAAATTGAGGCTTAAAATTTTATATTGATTTTTTGTCATTTTTATGTAGTGTTTGTTTTTTAAGCGGTAGGGAAGAACAATAGTTAAGAACTTACCAAGACATTCTTCTTAAACATTGATGCTGACTGACGCTAATGTCACTTCGTTTTAACAATCTGGCAACTATCATGCTAGCTACAGACGGACGTATATTTCCTTAAATCGAATACGTAAAGTGCTTCTATCCCTGCATTGAATGTAACTTTTGCAAAATAATATTTTTAACGTTAAATCTTTTTAATCGTATATATCTACTTTTAAATCAAAATTTGAAGTATTTTTAAACTATGTAATATATTAAATTTCTTTAAAATAATCTGAATTTACATTTGAACCCCAAAACGACTCGAGCTTTTTATATCAAACAAAAGAAAAAACTCATTGTTTGGTTTTCTCTAAAATTGGTTGTGACGTAGTTAATCTACATTATAAAAATGAATCGCCGAAATGTATGTACGCGCTAATAATAAATCCCATAGACAATAAATAGATTGTTATCAAAAAGTGCAATTAAATAAATCCTACTAACATTATAAATGCGAAAGTTTGTAAGGATGGATGGATGTTTGTTACTCTTTCACGCAAAAACTACTGAACGGATTTGGATGAAACTTTAAAAAATAACACATAGGCTACTATTTGCCGCGGTAATCGACATATACGCGGGCGGAGCCGCGGGCAACAACTAGTTTTAAATAAAAGCGCTGAACGGCGCCGTTTAAAATAATAGTTACGGAGTACACAGACAGACCTCACGTCCACAAATCTATCGACTGGGCGAACAGAACACTGCGCGATATTTTTTTAGATAAGTAATTACTACGTTTCTTGATTCTTTGTGTCATAACTACAGTTACCCTGAATCTGAGCGGCACGGTCGTGCCCCCGCCTAGACGTGCCAAGCGAAGCGCAAGGGCACTACCTATCTTTTCTCGAAGTATTTCGTCGTTTTTTTGAACCCTTATAACTTTGGTTTTCGATATACCAGATAGTTCAAATTCTCAGGATATGATTTCAATAATAGACTAATTAAATATACAAAGTTTTCAATTTCATAGCTCTGATCCTTTAAATTTGATTGATATCTAAAATGCATCGATTTCGTCACTGACACACTGATGATCATCAAAAATGTTAGCGGACTCCCTGAAGTGCTAGAAAGCTGAAATTTGACATGTAAACCAAGTTTAGTACACAAACAACAAAAAATTCATAAACCTATTACTTTTTTCCGCCAAAGTTTGGGGTGGAAGTTTTTATGATTTCACAAGTTTTTTATGCTAGAGGTTTTATTTTTGATATACGGTCTTTTCGTTAAAAACAAAAAAGGCACTTCTGAGGTAGAAATAAAAATAAACAATAAAAAATACTGCCATAAGAAAGCCTCCAAGTTCAAAGCATTCTTCAAGTTTAAAGGTCGCAAAAAAGTTTTCTTTTGTCCTCACACAACTTGTTGGGAATTTATATAAGTACTCTGTTTATTTGGTGGATTTGACAAGGCTACCACTACGTATTCAGTGTTAAACAATCTGTCTGAGCACTATCTTTCAAATTACAGACTCCGACCTAACTTGGGGACCAGCATTAGAACATTTTTTAATTAACACATTATTTATTACGAAGTAACTCAAACTCTACAGATTTAAACATTAGATTGACGTAGTCGGTTGAATTTTATAGCTTAATGCATTATGAATAATAATAAAGGTTGCGTTTATAAGTTCATCATGAACCTCATAAATCATAATAGCTTTACTTACTCTGTCATTAAGTATATCTATTTTAGTACTGCTGCGAATGAAAGCCCCAAGACTCCTTTAGAAGGGCATTAATTGTCTTCATTAATACTTGTTAATATCTTGCTGCGGTCACTGACTGGGCTTGTACCAATCCAATACATGGGTGTACTACCTTGTGACCTTAGATACGTTAATAGCCTCGTAATAAACTATAAACCATGGATACGCAACAAAATATACAGGCCGTAATTTCTACTAATACCGCATCTTTTACTTTTATGTAATTGCATTTGTTCATTTTACAAAAGAATGATCAAACAGAAGAAAAGGGTATCACGGTTTTCAATGCACATTCAATTTTTGTTTTTTAGAGGTAAACTATTACTTTAAATTTTAATTACCTAATTTGTGTATTAGATGTTCTAAAATATTTATTTATTATATCAAACACGCGGTTGTCTAATCCCACAATAGGCAGAACCTACACTATGGTAACCAGACTTTGATAAACTTACTGTTTGGTCTAAATACCTAATACATAATGGGCCAACCTTGAGTTTAGTAATTTCAATTAAAATAAGAACTACCTAACATTTTAAAAATGGTGAATATGTATAAACTAAACACAACAAAAAGTTAATTAATATAAAAAAAAAAAAATTCGTGTGTTATACATGGCGGTCTTAATGTCAAAGCGGAGCTGTTTGTTCAAATAAAAGCAGCCGTGTACATGTGCCGTGTTGTAGACAGTCCGATTCTAATTTTGTACAGTGACGTTCTTAGTTCGAAACAATCGAAAGTTATTCCCAGTGCTAAAGTGAAACACATGACTCGGTTTGCCGCGTTCTATTCGAACGCAACGATTTGCGGAAGTCTATTAGAAATGTATCGAATATTTAAATATGCAACGTCAATACATATTAACATGAGAAGGATATTGCAGGTTTAACTAAATTCTGATTGAATTGTGATCGGTGTTCATAGATATAATGGATATCAACAATCTAATGTGTACAGAGGTCGAGGGTCGCGGCAGAATCTCTAAATATATTACTTTTCCTTCCTCGATAAATGGGCTATCTAACACTGAAAGAATTTTTCAAATCGGACGTGCGGTTCCTGAGATTAGCGTGTTCAAACAAACAAACAAACAAATTTAACTCTTCAGCTTTATATATTAGTATAGACTAGCCGTCCCACGCTACGTCGTTTGCGTCTCCTATTGCCCGTAGCATGATAATTTTACCCCGTTTTTGTAACATTCTTCATCGTTGCTCGGCTCCTGTAGGTCTTAGCGTGATAATATATAGCATATAGCCTTCCTCGATAAATGGGCTTTCTAACACTGAAATAATTTTTCAAATCGGACCAGCGGTTCCTGAGATTAGCGTGTTCAAACAAACAAACTCTTCAGCTTTATATATTAGTATAGATTTATTAAGTGACTAACTGAACCCCGCGGTGTTACCGGCGCTTATTGTTGTACCGCAAGTAACGCCGCGGGACAAAGTTAGTCTGTAAAAAGTAGCCACAGTTACTCTCTGGATCATTAGCTACCTGCCAGTGAAAGTTCCGTCAAAATCGGTCTAGCCGTTCCAGAGATTACCCGGAACAAACAGACAGACATACAATTTTTTAAAGTACATTTTTGGTATATGTTTCGTGTATACATACATATGCATTTGGTAAAAAGTGGTTATTTTAATATTACAAACAGACACTCCAATTTTATTTATGTGTATATATATAAATTTCAGTATCACAAGCACAAATCAGACCCAGCTTACAAGCATAGCAAGCATAAATAGAAGAAACAGACAAAAAACACAGCCACCTCCAGTAGGAAACAGAAAACAAAATAATATCACATCTACTGGGGACTAATCACATAAGCAGACTAACAATAACAAGTTAATACAAAACGTATACAAAACACATTATCTTCTCACTCACACATGCATAAAATGTAAGGTGTCCCGATTGCACGCACCGCATTAACCTTAAAGAACAATTGACTCGGACTTTTAGAATTGGGATCTGGCGGGTCGCAATTAAGTATTTAAATATATTTTTTTTACAAAGCCCTAGATTATTATACCTCGTCGAATAGCTGATGAATATTTTTAAGCACATCTTCAAAACAAGCGCCATAATATTTTTTAAATTTCTATTATTTTTTCGTTTGGATACTTAGTCCACAACAACTTATTTATTCATTTTACGTATAATGTTGACTATTTAGGTCATAAAGCATCTTATTTTACATGTAAAAATCAAATAATATTTATAATAACACCTACATATTTCAAAATATCTAAGCTGACAGCCGAAGCGGGCCGACGGGCATTTTTTTTAAAACAATTATATTCAAATATCTTAAAACTGGTTAGATTTAGGATAGGGTGTTTTTAATAAAATCTGTCAGAAACAATGTCAAAAAAAAACAATGTCAGAAACAATATAAAAAAAAAAAACTTAACGGGAATAGGTCGACTTAACCTGTAAGCCTATATATATATATAGAAACTAGCTGACCCGGCGAACTTCGTACCGTCATATTTACGTATCTGTTCTCAGCTTCCCACAGACAGTGTACAATCGCGGACAAAACAAATTGACTTTTCCCGTTATCTTTTAATTTATTTTTTCACAAACCTTGTCTTAGCAATAAGGACCACATTAAAAAAATAATGATTTAATTTGGTGCAGCCGATCGGAAGCTATGTGCATACATAAATTTGTATTAGATAATTTGAACTTATATTTTGGTCATAATGTGACCAAATAATTATGGAAACTTTTGAAAAATAGCGTGCCCCCGAAGTAGAAGTCAAAAAATTTTTCACTGTCGTGAGAATGACACATCAAAAAAAAATTTTAAAAGATTTTTTTTTTTTCAATTCTTTCTATCTTTTCTGTTCTTCAATGAATTTAATAAAGCTGGCAGATATTGACCCAGTCAAGTTTTTTTTTAATAATTTGTTACTTATTTAAGTCATATGATGATAATAAAGTAATTTGTGTATCACAACTTATTTTATTTTTGGCCTAAAACATTAAAAAATCCATAAATTATAGGGTGCCTAATACTTTTGGACGAGAGAGAGAGTAAGTCCTTCCAGTCAAGTGGATGAGTGGTTTTTGCTCAGCAGTAAAGTTCGAAGTAAATAAACAAATAACGGAAAAACGGGTTAGAGTTTGTAGTGAAAGTGTTGCTTGAATGTCAGGTAAACGGATTATCACTGATTTCTGCATTTAAACGTGTAGATTGGTGTGGGAATCAGTGAAATCTTCCAGCAAATAAATAGATAAACATACTTAACTGTACACGACAAACGTCAGTGTCATTATTACACACTAGCACACCCACGCAACACGTAGTGTTATAATTTTACCCCTTGGTGCTCCGCTCCTATTGGTTTTATATATAGCCTACAGCCTTCCTCGATAAATGTACTATCCAACACTAAACAAATTTTTCAAATGTGATCAGCGGTTTCTGAGATTACCGCATTCAAACAAACAGCTTTATATATTAGTATAGATATAGGTACCTAAGTAATGTATTTATGAATCAAATCTTTTTTGTGCTGTTTCACACCGGCTTTCTGTGAGGCAGTGGTATCACTCCGGTCGATGCATGCCAAAGCGTGATTCCCATTGTAATTTTGTCTTGATTGACATTTTTAAAACTAATATCTTGTGAATGACTCTTCTGTTACGTTAGCTGCATTGTAACAATATTGCAAATCAATCAATAAACTACTAGTAGTAGTAAAACATTCTTGTGTTTATAGTTTTCTATTTTCCAGAGTAAACACAAAAATACTTGTGTCACAATTACTTGCGTATCACAATGATATTCACTGTGTTCAGAAGATGCATAATTAACTAAATCAAAATGAGTTAAATGGTAGCCTATCCCCAGCTTTCAAATCAGAACGGTCAGCGAGTGGTTACTGTATTATTGGGTGACAATATTTCCACGAACTATGGAACTAAATGAGCGGATAGCTCACCGGGATGGTTGGCTCTCTTTAGGGGATGCCTTCGTTAAACAGTGGACGGCAGTAGGCTGAAGAAGTTGTTAGGGGTGTTTTAGCTTTCATCTTAAATACTTGACTGCCTTAGTGATTGAGTTCTTGGGTTCCCTTCCCAGGTTGGTCCCGAAACCTCAAGCACAACATTGCATATGCTACCACTGCGCCACCGAGGCAGTCAAGATATGTCAAGATTATGTAATAAATTGCTAAGATTATTGATATGAAGTACTGCTATAAATAAATTATTTTGTTCTTCATTACGAGTTATCTATACTAATATATGAAGCACAAGAGTTTATTTGTATGCTTGCTTAAACCCGCTAATCTTAGGGTCTGATCTAAAAAAAAATGTCGGTGTTAGATAGCCCATTTATGGAAGCAGGCTATTATCACGATGAGACCAATAGAAGCAGAGCACCAATGACGAATGGTTTAAAACCTGAGAAAAATTACCATGCTATGGACAATAGGAGACGCAAATGAGGTTGCGTAGGTCCGCTAGTGTATTTATTTATGTAGTACAGTAAGGATTTTATTAAAGTTGAGTTGAAAATATTATCCTTACTTATTAGTACTAAGTCATAAATTCAAACTAAGTTACCCATAGCTAGTTACAATATATATTACACTAGCTGAGCCACGCAACCTCATTTGCATCTCCTATTGCCCGTAGTGTGATAATTTTACCTTGTTTTTTAAACATTCTCCATTGGTGCTCCGCTCCTATTGGTCTTAGCGTGATGATATATAGCCTTTAACCTTCCTCGATAAATTTACTATACAACACGGAAAGAACTTTTCAAATCAGACCAGCGATTCCTAGGATTAGCGCGTTCAAACAAACTCTTCAGCTTTATATAACCTACCTTACTAGATTTCTACACCACCCTAAGGTTGACTGGAAGAGAATGCCTTGGGCATTAAGTCCGCCAACGTACAAATGTGCATAAAGTTTTTGATAAATAAAATATATATATATATATATATTAGTATAGATTTGCCCGACAATGTTCTCCAAATTTTTATGTGTTAGTTACATACTTTTTAGTTAACTGATTTTTGTTCTGTTTGTGTTCCTGCAAAAACTACAGAACGGATTTGGATGAAACTTTACAGTAACATAGCTTATACATTAGAATAACACATAGGCTACTATTTGCGGCGATAACCGACATAAACGCGGGCGGAACCGCAGGCAACAACAAGATATAAAAATTAAAACAAAATTAGATACTTTTGTGTATATTTTCACAAAATGATTGAAAATAGGTGTTTCGATTAACAGAAGACAGGATGATAAACAAGGGAAATAATGATCTGATAAATACAGAATATAGGCTTGAGGCTTGAAACAGTTAAAAATATGTGGAACGTATGAAAATGCAATATAGTACCAACTTTGAGTAGATTTGAGTAAAATATCTGATTTGCTTGTTGTTTGCACTGAGCAAAATGAGGATCAGAAAAATGTAAAAGTAGGACATCCTGTGAAGGGTATAACCATGTTAATGAAAATCTCTCTTATATATATTGAGTATGTGTTAAATAGAACAGGATCAAAATTAGTAAAGTACATAATGCAATGAGAAGAAAATGTAGCAAAATATGGAAATGCAGTTACAGGCAAACTCCTAATAAGACACATATTCTCAGAACATTTTACACTGAGTTTTTTTTAATACCTATGTTATATCGGTAATTACCACATACCTACATACATAACACAAATTTATATCATGGCATGCTAAACTTTCGAAGTTAGTGTAATTTTAATAGGTTTGTAGACTAAGAACTGCATTAACATTATATCCATCATAACTGATATTCATAACCAATATACATCAAGACTTAAAAGTTTGTATGTATATAGGTAAAATACTTGGTTTATTTTCTGTCTAACAATCATTTTGATATCGACAAACACTGTCACAAAGACAAGACATCCTTTTATGTCTCAAGACTCTTCATGACCGCATTTTCCATTTGAAGAATTCATAATCTTTGAAATATAGTGACAGGTTAGATTATAGTCTCACCATTTCTTTTCATGCCTTGATGTTAAAATATGTCATCCCAAACTTTCTTATTGGACTTATTTCAATTGCTAATATTGGCATATATTCAAAATCCATAATAAATAGCTTCACTGTATAACCTTAATGGAGTTATTTAAATACCTAGTAGTAACATTTATCAAATATTTTACCAAAGAAAGTTATTAATAAAAAAGCCACCTGTTAAGGCAAAACGCTAACAGGTTTGAAGGTTTGTCTTTACAGTGTTAAAAGATTCAGAGAACAATTTGTCAACAGTTCACTGGTATAATAAGAGAATTATCTATTAATCAAAATGAACTATTAACGTAAAATCTTACCTGATGGAGGGCTGTGAGACCGTCGACATTGGCGGTGTTGATATCAGCTCCGCGTTTCAGCAATCGCTGGACCTCGTCCTTGTCGCCCGCTGTGCATGCCGCCAAAAACACGATTCCTGATGAAAACTGGATTCTAGACGCCCGCCGCGGTGATGAAGATTGCTTGTTCGTATCCGATTCTTCCCATCTCTTCAGCTGCTCCGCTCTCTTGAACAACGCTGACGAAGATCTATTATCCGTCATTTTAACTCGTTAAACCACTTTTCACTCAATATGGTCCATGTGAACCCTTTTCACGCTGCATAGATTATGTTTTTAATGCATACAGTACACAAACGCCGAGTCCATAACTTAATTGCCAAAAAAGGAAACATGAAAGAGGAAACGATCCGGGGAGATTGATACTAATAAGCATTCACGCGATCATTGTTCCACACACTTGTTGAATTATCAGAATTTCACATCCGGACACCAATTCCATGTACATGACATAACCAATAAGCTAGACATTTAGCGTGGCAGCCATTACGAGAATAAATTTAAACAGCTTACTAAAGTACCTACATACCGAATGCAAAAAGAAAAACTAGGCAGCGAATGAGAATGACGGAAGAAGAAAACGCCTAGCGCCACCTAGCACAACAATCAAATTGAGCTGCCATAAGTAAAAAATAATAAAAGTAGTTTTGTATCATGTAATTGAAAACAAAGATTGCCGATACTCTCGCCTATATCAATGATCAAAGTCTACTTCGGTGTTCTCTTAGAGCATAAAATATGGAGGGGCTGAAAAACATAGAGTTATTATAGATGGAGTGGGGTAGACATTCGGCTGCCTGTAAGCGAAAACGTCCAATGGTTAGAAAGAGAGAGAAGATCACGGTACCCCATCTGTCTTTCTCAACTGACGTTACACCGTGTCGCTCTCGTAATGCGAGACCTTGTTTTGTTATAAGACGGTTCTGCTATGCTGCTTTTCCATGCAAACGCGAGTAGAGTGAGACAGATAGGTACCGCGATTGTCTCTCTCTTTCTAACTGAGGGCAGGCTGGGGGCCTCCCCTGCTCTACCTATAATAACTTTATGCTGCTGAAAGTGCGGAAAGCGTGATCGGAGTAGAGAGATAGAGACTAAGTTTGGTTAGAGTCTGACTCTGGTGAACTTACATACCAATTTCCATGACTGATTTGGTAGGAAATAGACCAAAGCAATCAGAAGCATGCGTGAGAGAGACAGACTCTTACTAAACTGTCTCTCTCACTCTCTGCGTTCGTGCTGTCGTATTTCGTTGGTGAGTGCGAGACCGGAGGCCCGATGATGCAGAAACATAACTAGGCCGCAATAGTGTGGGTCACCATGCTCATGTAGACCATAACCACCACTCTTGGACAAAATTTAAATATTTTTTCGCTTTGAGTATATTTCGCAATGAGTATAGTGACAATATATATATATAATATAACACTGGAAGCAGGCAGCACAGGACCAATTGTTATGGGGAGCCTTGGGGGAGGCCTATGTCCACCAATGGACGTCTTTCTGCTGAAATGATGATGATGATAGTAACCATCGCTCTTGGATTCTGCGTTTGATATTCATCAGGCAGTGAAGAGTCATTTTAGCAGTGCCATACGTAAAAAAATATTTCAAAAACACTCAAATTCACTAAAAACCTCGTCATGGAATCTTTACAACACTTTATTGCTAAATGATATGAAAAAAAAGACCAACACATGGTATTTTCTTAGGCGACTACGAAAGGTTTGTTATACAGATTAAATGTGTATTAAATCTTTCAAACAAAGTGGTTTTCCATTTCTCATTTCAAAGATAAAAAGGTTTTTTTTTTGTTTTTTTTTGTATTTTCATTATTGGAGTTGGGCATCATCATTACCCTATTGCAAGCAGGTCATATGCCTCTCCCATTCCATTGAGATGGGTAAGACTAATGAACAATAAATATTTTCTTGCGCTTAACAAATAAAAATAAAATAATGAAAACTTTAAGATTTGAAAGTTGTCTTAACTTGTTGTGATTCTGTCTTCAATATATAGTCTCCAAACTACAGATTGTTGAAGTTTAAAAACTAGATTTCATACAGTATAATATAATCGTGTATTGATTGTAAAACAAAATTTTTCCACAGTACTACAATGTATGTGTAATTTACGATTTTATTATAAAGCTCTTTTTTAGGAATTATATTACGCCTGAGTGTCGATAATTTTAATTCTGACTGACTAATTCTATAATAAACTAATATTATAAAGCTGAAGAGGTTGATAGTTTGTTTGTTTGAACGCGCTAATCTCAGGAACCGTTAGTCCGATTTAAAAAAATCTTTCAGTGTTAGATAGCCCATTTACGGAGGAAGACAATAGATTAGATACATCATCATCACACTTAGGCCAATAAGAGCGGAGCACCAATGAACAATGTTTCAAAAACAGGTGGAAATATTCACGCTACGAACAATAGAAGACGCAAAGGAGATTGCGTGGGCCAGCTAGATGTTAAAAAAAGGAAGTACGAAAATTAATAAAATGTTGTTTTTTTTTTCTTCCTCCCCATTAGGCTCGCATTTCTGTGCATTCGCCAGTGTCAAGTTTAATTTATTTTATTTACCACGTAATCACAGTGAGGAACACCCGTAAGTTTAGAGTCCAGAACAATGCCCAAAAACTTGACCTGTTTTTTAACTGGTATTTCGTTATGATCAAAATCTATAGCTATTGGGATGGGAATACGTTGTCGAGTAAATAAGACTAAAGAACTCTTTCTGGCAGATACGCTCAGGCCATTTTTGTTCATCCAGATTTTTAAATAATCAAGAGAGTTAGATAGCTGAGAACAAAGAGAACTTGCTGAATTTCCCCTAGCGTATAAAACTAAGACATCCACGTATTGTAGGATATTTGATGTATTTTGAAGTGGAGAATCTAAATCAGACGTATACAAATTAAATAACATAGGACTTAAAACTGAACCCTGCGGTAGACCTTTCCATACTAGTCTACTTTCATCCTGTGTTTGATCTCATTTCATCTTTCTACCTGAAAGGAGGTTAATTATAAAGCAACTCAAAATTTCAGGAATGCGAAGCATATCTAATTTTTCTTTAAGGACATTCAGAAGAACATTATCATATGCTGATTCTATATCTAAAAAAACTGCAATTACAGATTCGTTTTGTGAAAATGCAACTCTAATATCTGTTACCAAGGTAGCCACGCTATCCAACGTACTCCTGCCTTTCCTAAATCTAAACTAGGATTCTGGTGAAATTTCACGGTGTTCAACTATCCATTCGATGCGATTTTTAACTAAATTTTCAGCTAATTTTGCAATTACGGGTGATAAAGCTATTGGTCGATATGATGAAGATTCTGATGGTGTTTTCCCCGGTTTCAGAATGGGAATAAGAGTTTGAGATTTCCATGGTGGAGGAATATTACCCGACACCATAATTTTGTTAATTAAGTTCAAGTAGTATTCAAGTGAGGTTTGATTCAAATTAGCCAGAAATGAATACGGAATGCCGTCTTCACTTGGAGCAGAATCTTTAACCGTTATGTCTGAACTTGACATCATTGTAGGATTTGCGGTTCGAAACCTTTACCTAGTTTGAGGGGAGGGCGCCGATTGATTTAGACTGTTTTTTTATGAGAAATGTGTGAAGGAAAATGTGGTGTATAAGAAGATTGTGAGTTTCGGAAAGCAGTGGTAGTAACCGGAGTACTAGCTACATTAGCATATGAATTAGAAATAGGTGTAATCATTTTAGCAACTTCACCATAAGAAATACATTTTTCTGCCATAACAGTCTTATTTTCTTTTTGACGCCAGAATTCAGGACACAATTTAGGGGCCGCAAAATGTTTACCAGAGCAGTAGCAGGAAGATATATTGTCTTCCTTAACATCACAAGTATCACCAGTATGTTCCTGACCACACTTGTAACATTTAGGTTTCGATCGACACTGAATTTTTGTACGTCCAAAGCGACAACAATTGTAACATTGGATAGTAGGGTACACATACAACTCTACAGGTAATGAGTTGTAGCACATAAATATACGTGGAGGAAGAACTTGACCATCCAGCGTTATCACTATACTCTGCGTTGGTTTCCATACAAGGGATCCTTCTACAAAAGTCTTATAGTTTATCCTCCTAACTTTAAGAATTTTGCCAAAGTTGTCAGGTACTGAAGCATTTTCGATGATTTCTTCAGGTGACCATTCCGATGGAACACCACGAACAAGTCCCACTCGTGTTATTTGGAAAGTTGGTAACTATTCGAAATAAATGAATTCGCATCATGAAAATTTGAGAACACTAAAGTAATTCTATTTCTGCCAATTTTCTTAACAGATCCTGTTGGTTGGTTGGTAACATGTTGTGAATGGCATTGGTCTTGAGAAACCTACCAAATGTGACCGGGTGTAACGTGGTATTATCATTGGACGACTTAACTTCTTTTTGGACGTGTATTACAAACGGGCCTATGTCATTGTCCTCACCACTACTCGGTGTGACTTTATTATTGATATGTTCAACCGGGCTAACAGTGGGAGTAGAATCACTATTCTCACTATTATCTGCACTAGCACAACAACAACCCTTGCTTCCATCAACAGCCTAACTGTGCTTCCTTTTCTTTTTATTGCATACTTTGCATAATTTATGTAGTCTGGTTCTTTTGTGACCACGTTGTGCACTGGGACCATCCGTTTCCATCCCAGATTCATTAGATACAACTGTTACAAAATTAGCAGCCGGGGGTACAAAGACCCCCGGGTCCGCCAGGCGGCGCGTTCATAAGAAATATTAAAAATCTTACCGAATTTGCAAACTATACACTAAAACTAATATATGTACACTAAATATTAATAATATTTACAATATTGTACAAAACTGATCCTTTTAATCAGAAAAATTAAAATAAAAAATTTTATCTAGAAAAAATGTACTCGGTACGCTTGAAGTTTCCCGCGCTTTTTCCTAAAATATTGTTTTATGCATATTTTGATGAGACTATACTTAGCATTTAAGTACTACGCATTTAAATGGTAACATTTTCTTTAAAATATGAAATCTAACAATGATCAATTTTTATAATTATCAAAGTAAAATCTACTCTTTTTCAGTAATCCGTTGTGAATTTGCAATATTTTTTTCCGAAATTTGGTTCACCACAAATATATTAGTAATTGAGAACAAAGCGTCAAAACGAGCGAGAGATTCCGACAGAGCGCCGTAGAGCGACTGCTCGCCTAGCGGTCTCTAGTGTTCACAATCAGCATTGCCAGTTTGTGAGCTCACGCAGAGCTCGGAGTTCAGAAATTATTCAAAATTCAAGATGGCCATGTGTCACGATGTCTCTTGAATTGTTTTAGAAAAACTTTATTTGTTTTGTGAGAAAAAAGTGAACTTAACATGATGGCTGACATAAGTGTTGATATTTCGAAGTTGCCGGACGAGATAAGAGATAAATTAGCTGAATTAGACTTGGAGTTATCTGAAGGTAAGAATGCAGTAAACTCTGCGTTACTCGTAGATCGATAATTTTGTTAATTTTGATTATTTTTTAAACGAATTCTCTGACCGTATATATATTTTTGTACTTTTAGATATTTATTTAAATATTTTAGCTTAATGTTCACATATAAAATAAGTTTATCACTTGACGTATTTTGCCAGCTGATGTTTTCGGTAAATAAAGTGCAGATAGAGTTTGTAGTTGTTAGTTTTCGAGGTGTTATGATAAAGTAGGTAATGTGTGCTAGCTGCTCACGCTTGATTAAATATGTTTTCACACATGGCGTACTAAGGAATGCAAGTTTGCAAGAGACGGATACCTTTTTATAATACCAAATAGTACTGGCAAATCATCGACCTTACTTTTGTTGTGACGAGAACAAGTCTGCATCGGGCGCCGTACGCTGAACCCTTTTGAATTTGCGTCAATCTCATTTAAACTTGTTTATAAGAAGGGGTAAACTACCAAATAGTAGTGTTAAAGTTTCTTATATTTCAAACACTTGGAAAGCAATGAAATGCACAGCATGCCCCTTTGTGAACAAATGAAATTGTCAGCTCTGGTAAAATTAGTGAGATTAAATTACTCATATCCTCTCTCATTTCTTTGCTCAATTTAGGCTTATCATTTACAATGGGTCAGGAAGTAGAGAGCTGGAGATACTACCTAATTTATATACAATTTCTTGATACTGCTTAATATATTTACAATTACTTGAATTAAATACAGATAATATTACCTTGAACATGTATGTACATACTGATACGCCTGTAGAATAACTGGTTAATGTTAATAAATTCAATGTTAAATTCTTCTTTTATTATCCTTTATAAAACTTGCTTTTTGTAAAGCTAAACTTGTTTTTTTTGTAAGTGAGTTTTGTCTTGAAAAGTCATCCATCAGTATTGTTTGTAAAAATTATATAGAGCCTTTTATCTCCATTAAATGATTATCTTTGATAATATAATATATAATAACTCCATTAAATGAGAATAATGTTGATTCTATTATTTTTATTTATTTACTTAACAACAAAATCTAAGTTGAATCTTTTATAATGAGAAACTTAAAAACTTATACTTTTCTTATAGGAAATTCTGTCTGTTTAGGAATGAAAGATATTAATGTTGATTAAGGAACATTGTTATCAAGGAAAAGTAAGTTAAGAGTTAAGGAATAAAAGTTAGGTATCATTTTTATTAAGTATTATTTATTAGACTGTTCCTTTTTGTTTGTTCCTGGTTATAAAATTTATAATTTAGGAACAACACACAAATCTGTGTTCCTGCCACACCACATAAAAATAAATAGGAAATTATCTCCCAAATGTTTTCAAAAGAATTAATTTCTTCTTATAATTTACCATAGACATCCTTAACTTTTTTTTCTATATTAATCAAGTTGAAACTTTGTTATCCAACTCTATTTTTAAGTTTTTGGCTGAATAGTGCTCTTTAGCACTGTTGAATCTTGAACACCATTTGAGTTCTTGAAGCCTATAATTTTAGCTGGCGTTTATAACTATGCATATCTTGACATTATTATTTGTCTCCTGATTCATACGATAATATAAAACAGATAATAATAATGTCCACGAGTTTTCATTTAACAAAGTTAGTAAAGTATCCCTAGTAAATTAGGCATTATAATTAAAGTACTTAAAGCTGTTAAGTTAACACTTTTGGTTCGCAATATCGACGGCAGAAAGCGATTTTGCGATTTTAAATATTCAGTTTTGCACCACAGATAAAAAAAGTTAGGATTTCGAATGAAGATTTTCATATAAAAAGTAAACAATAATGTATCATACTCATTTGTTTTCAGGAAAGACTTGGTACAGGACAAAAAAGTTAATTGAAGCTTTATTTTGCTAAAATATAAACTTTCTAATATTTTTTTACCTTAACTCCCTTTTATCTCTCTCTAAATAAGATGACAAGTTTAATTCAATACAAGTCTTAATCATGTGCCAAAAAACCAAACAGTACAAATAATCGAGAATTGAATGTACTCAATTGATTTACTTTGATCTCAGTTGTAATATTGTCTTATCTTATCTAATTATTATGTTAGAATGCAAAGCTGTGCAAAGCGAAAGCAACATACAATTTGTTATTGTTTATATCATTTTGATTTCCTGAATGTTAATTACATGCATGTGCGAATGTTTTTGCTTGCTGATTGTTTTATTTGTTTTTTTTTGCATGTAATAGCCACACTATCATCTTGCTATGATTCAACTGTGATTATGAACTTTCTGATTAAAATTTAGTCGATATTCTTGTTTTCGTCTGGGTTTCATCGACATTTTATACGTAACCTGTTTAGTTTACCTATCTTATTAGTTGCCTCCATTTTCGACTGCCAGGATATGTGTATAACTCAAAAAATTGCTAGAATGAGTATAAAAAGTTATACTTTCGGTGATCATCCCTACTACCTATCACATTAAAAATGCTCTAAATATTAGTTTAGAGGAAGAATACCTGTAATGTAATAACTTTTTTAAATATAATCAAAAGGCAATTAAAATTTTTGTTGAATAGTTATTATAATTATACCAAAACAATAATATTATATTTATTAAGGTGCTAAGTAAATAGGTGTTCACTACTCACAGGCGACTGAATAACAGTGGCCTTGCCGCCACACAGCACATCCATACTAGTACTTATCTATCCATACAAATAAATAAAATTGGAGTGTCTGTAATATTAAATAACCGCATTTTACTAAATGTATGTATTATGTATGCATAATACACATATACCAAAATAACACTATTTACATTTTTTGTCCGTTGGTCTGTCTGTTTGTTCCGGCTAATCTCTGGAACGGCTTAGCCGATTTTGAAATTTCATTGGCAGATGGCTCATGTAATAAGGATTAATTTAGGCTACGTTTTTTAGACTAACTTTGCCGCAGTAAAGGTACAAACATAACCCGCGTAAACACCGCGGGACTCAGCTAGTTATATTATAAACTAACTGAACCCCGCAGTGTTTCCAGCGGTTATTGTCGTACCTTGGGTAACGCCGCGGGACGAACCTAGTCTTAAGAAAAAGCCTAAGTTACTCCTTAGATCATCAGCTATCTGCCAGTGAAAAGCACGTCAAAATCGGTCCAACCATTCCAGAGATTACCCGGAACAAATAGACAGACAGACAAAAATTGTACAAAAATGTTATTACGGCACATGTATCGTGTATACATGACATACATATGCATTTATTGAAAAGCGGTTATTTTAATATTACAAACAGACACTCCAATTTCATTTATTTGTATAGATTAGAAAGTAACTCTGCCTCTCTGTTACGATTTCACGGCTAAAATGTTGTACCGTGGGCAGAGCCGGACGCAAATTTAGTTTGGAGCAAATTCTAAGTATGATAACCATCAAGGTTAAAAATCTAAGGTCTATAATTTATTAGTAGTCATTTCGACCTTTTTGGAAAAAAAAATTGCAGCTATTGCACGAGAGGTATTTTTTTATAGAAGGTGCTACTTCTCGTTAACAGTTAGCTCAGTATCAGTGCCATTGGACTTTGATAAATGCTCATGTAAGGTACCAATTTATTTTTCTTCATCCAAATTGACACACAATGGTACTATACAGTCTTTTTGTTCCACATCTAAGTCGCCCCAGCAGGCACACTTTCAATAGCGAATTTACCTAATAAAATCATTAATCGCCACATATGAAATTATTTTATACATGAAATTATTTTATATATTTATTTATTAAGGCAATTACAACAGGTAAAAAACAAGGCATTATTTTTTAGGATAAATATTAGGTTCAGTACTGATTGGTAGGTACCCTTCCCTAATTTTGAGGAGTTCCTTTGGAAACTGGAATTTATGGATCGGCACAGGCAGGCAGTAGATTTTGTTGTTTTCGCCAAATTTTCCTCGACAATACAGCATATGCTGTGGCGTTTGTTTGTGTCAATCTATGATTTTTAACTGTAGCTTCAATTTAACGTGCATCAATGTCAGTTAGTCTTTTAATTCAATAAATGATTTTGAATTTGAATCAAACATCATGATATTTAAAGTAAGATTAACAGGAAATAAATTTCTAAACAGTTAGACCCAAACAGATATAATGATAAATGGTTTTACTACACTTTCAAAGCGACAGAGCGAGAATATATCTTTTTAAAACAGTAGCTCGTGAGTCGAAAATGTCGACTTTACCATCGTTCATTTCCGAAATTTCATTATAAAGACGACACATTCTGATTTTCGTAGCTCTGGCTATAAAGCCCAGGATTGTCAAAGCTCTGTTTGTTAAGTTAACGAAATTTGTAATGTTCACGAAAAGAAAGTTGGTCATCGAATAAAACTCCAAGATCCCTAGCAACACTTTTACGAGTAAGTGTTTGATTCTCAAGTTTATACTCATAAGTGGTCTTTTATTGTAATTCTTTCAAAAAAAATCGGCATTCAATCTGTCCTGGTCACCATTTGATAATTTTAGAATAATATTGCGGGGGACACGCAAACTATACGCTAATATTATGTTCTTTTTTTCTCCTACGTGGAGGCTCCACGTAAACTAAGCCAGAACTTTTATGTAAACTTGAAAAAATGAAAGATTATATGTGTCCATTACAGAACAACAAATCTTAATTGTAACTGACTAATACCCTTTCAAAGAAGCGACTGACAAAATGGCTTTTGTAAGATTTACATAAATTAAAATTTGCCACGAAACGGGACTATAGTGCCTTTTAAGTTAAGCACGATGAAATGAAACGTTTTTTTTTAATATTTAATAACTAAGATAATCGCCTAATGTAGAGTATATCAGTATATATGATACCTGAAAGCTTTATAATATACAGGGAAGGTCACTTTATACTTATTTCATTTGCCGCCATACCTAATAAACTATCTTTCGCTTTTATTTCGCACTCTTCTGTCTCTCTAGTCCATACAATAGTTACTTTACTGTTTGACATTGTTCGTCTAACATTAGGTAAACTTGATATCAATTTATCCGGTTTTAATTAACAGAAACGTGAAGAATAATTAATTATAAGCCAGAAAATATCCTCTTTCAATACAAATTTTTACTTAAGTTGTGTAAATTTACGTTGTAATTAGTGTTGAAATTGACGTTACGCTACGTCAATAATAATAAAAAGCGTAAACTCGCTATAACAATGTTCCAGTAATAATTGAGTCTTAGCGATTAAAAAGTACATCGAGATTATTCAAGCAAAAATGTTTATAGGAATCCTTATGAAATAAAGGGGCAAAGTGGGTTCAGGCCACGCATAGAACAGGGTTCCGTAGGCACCCATAATGGTACATGGATTTAGATGGCAGGGTTGGTATTTATTGCTATGAATAATCTTTACTTACTATTTCCTTATTTTTGTACGAAGAAGAACAAACAAACATGTTCGTGATTTTATTTTAGCACTTTGTCGACGTGGTAAATATACATACATATCCATGTAAATTTTCATCTTTCTGGCACTAACCGTTTGGAAGGTAAACTGAGGACGGATGAACGGATATGGTGAAACTATAAGGGTTCCGAGACGTGAACTATGGAAACCTAAAAACTGTAATTGATCATTTCGCATGCACATTCATATGCAGTGCAGTGATGTGTTTTATACGTGGCTGCTATGGCTAGTACGTTTTTCCTTTGTTCCAAAAACTGTTTATGTTTTATACATTTAATTGAATAATAACATCAATCATTGTGTTGTGTTTTCACACTTTAAATCTCAAATCGGGATATACTCTAAAATTTTCAAGTAGAATATTGATGCTAAACTTTTTATGCCACTGATCCTACAATGCGCGTGCGCTTACGACTTCGTCTACATGACGCATCACCTCCAACCCGTTTTGCCATGACTCGTTGTGACTAAGCCGCCGCGCCGCAGTTACGCTTCTCATATAATATAATTGTTTTAAATGATTCTATTCAAATAGGTCGTTAAAAATACTGATGCTATGACCAAAAGAGCTGTAGATTTTTATGTTGTATAGTTTTAATACACAAGATTTATAAATAAACTGCTGTTTATTATGGTCCAATAATATGATGAATATTGCTTGTAGATAAATAATTAAATTTTTGCCCGCGGCACTGCACGTATATCGTTTATCGTGGTTAATAGCCTATTAGTCCGGGATCACCGGTACAAATTTTACAAGTTATTACTATCAAGCTGATTTTTCGTGAGTGACTTTATTTTGTTGAGGATGGTACTTTTCACCTTACAAAAAAATTCGATTGTGGTAGCTAACAGGGGTAGCAGGGACAATAAACTATCGAGTGTAGGATCGGAATAACTTACCACGCAATTTGTAGGACAATGTGACTGTTATATTATATTATTAAAGTATATAAATATTAATTTATACTTCATTACTTTATACCACAGGAGTAGAACAAACACCAAAATATCTTTTAGAATCACTTGTGCCTGACGATCAGCCGGAGGATGACACGGAGTATAAAGATTATTATCGACAAAATAGGCAGTGGGCTATCGAACCACCATTGTCTCCAATGTCTGACTTACCATCTTCAGACGAATTTCTTGGTATTGTTAGACAATTACCACTAAACAGGGCTACGGGCGACGATAAAATATCAAACAAAATGATAAAAGATGCTTGTAAACTCTCGGATCATACGATTTTACCAGTTTTTAAACGTTGCATTGCGGAAGGAGTATTTCCTAGTGTATAATACCAAAAAAACGGCGATAAGCCATCCTAAATCCTATCGACCCATAACATTGTTGAAAGCTTTTAGAAGGTCTTGTAATACCTCGACTTCTAGTGGAGTTAAATTTCATGATAGACAAAATTCGGATTTACGTTGCGAAAATCGACAACAGATGTGGTTATATCTGTAAGGAAAACTGTAACCGAGTCAAGGTTTCAATACGTCTTAGGTATCTTCTTAGATATATCTAGCACCTTCGATAACGCGTGGTGGCCCATGCTATTGCTAAAATTAAAATCAAGAGGATGCTTTAAAAATATTTATGCCCTTATCTCCTCGTACTTCACACAAGGCACAACTAAATTGAGAATTGGGTATCACTCTGTGTCGAAGGCGCTTACGATGGGGTGTCGCGATTTTCTTATAATACCTATACCACCCGAATGTACCCTAAATGAATAATCTATACTTATAAAATAGTAAGTCCTGACTGACTGATTCATCATCGCCGAGCGTAAACTATGATGGTTAGGGCTATGAAATTTGGTGAGTAGGATTCTTTTATTGAGTAGACACGCACTAAGAAAGGAATTTTGGAATTTCTACCCCTAAGGGGGTGAAATAGGGGTTGAAAGTTTGTATGGAAGTTCGTCTTTTTTAAGTAAGAAGCATGAAACTTTATTTTTGGGCTACTGATTTCAAATGAAAAGACACGTATTTAAGCGTTTCTGGATATTCTACCCCTAAGGGGGTGAACTAGGGGTTGAAAGTTTGTACGAAAGTTCGTTTTTTTTGAAGTAGCAAACATTAAACTTTATTTTTGGGCTACTGATTAAAAGTGAGTGGATACGTATTTAAGCGTTTCTGGATATTCTACCCCTAAGGGGATGAAAAAGGGGTTGAAAGTTTGTACGTAAGTTCGCCATTTTTGAAGTTACAAACATGAAACTATGTTTTTGGGCTACAAATTAAATATGAGTAGATACGTATGTAAGCCTTTCTGGATATTCTACCCCTAAGGGGTGAAATAGGGGTATAAAGTTTCTATGAAAGTTTGTCATTTTTTAAGTTAGAACCATGAAACTTAATTCATGTACTACTGATTAAAAAAGAGTAGATACGTATTTTAGCGTTCCTGGATATTCTACCCCTATGGGGATGAAAAAGGGGTTGAAAGTTTGTACGTAAGTTCGCCATTTTTGAAGTTACAAACATGAAACTTTGTTTTTGGGCTACAAATTAAAAATGAGTAGATACGTATGTAAGCGTTTCTGGATATTCTACCCCTAAGGGGTGAAATTGGGGTGGAAAGTTTGTATGAAAGTTAGTCATTTTTTAAGTTAGAACCATGAAACTTTATTCATGTACTACTGATTAAAAAGAGTAGATACGTATTTTAGCGTTCCTGGATATTCTACCCCTAAGGGGATGAAAAAGGGGTTGAAAGTTTGTGCGTAAGTTCGCCATTTTTGAAGTTACAAACATGAAACTTTGTTTTTGGGCTACAAATTAAAAATGAGTAGATACGTATTTAAGCGTTTCTGGATACTCTACCCCTAAAGGGGTGAAATAGGAGTTGAAAGTTTGTATGAAAGTCCGTTATTTTTGAAATTAGTACCAAAAAACTTTAATTTTGGGCTATTGATTAAAAATGACTAGATATCTATTTAGAGTTTCTGCATATTTTACCCCTAAGGGGGTGAAATTGGGGTTTAATTTTTTTATGAAAATCCGTCATATTTAAGAATACATAGAAATAAGAAAGGTGAAACTTTACTTTTGGTTTGCTAATTAAAAATGAGTATATACGTATTGCAGCGTTTCTGAATATTCTATCCCTAAGGGGTGAAATACGGGTTGACATTTCGTACATAGGTTAGTCTGGTATTCCGTCATTTTTCGAAATAGATGAATACTTATATCAGCATTTATGCGAATTCTGTTCCTAAAGGGGATGAAATATGAGTCAAATGTTTGTATGAAAGTTCTTTTAAATGGGCTATTGATCAAAAATAAAAAAATACGTTCAAAAACATGAATAAAGTACTGATGCATACTTTTACACAGTTTTAAGTAAATACATATCATCAACTTCCACGCGAGCAAAGCCGCGGGCAACAGCTAGTATATGAATAAAAAAATATATTAATTAAGCAACTGTTAAAAAATCTGCTAGTTAGTATGATTTTTGATGACCTCGTTATGGAAACATGTTGGTTGGATGTGTTAATAACAGCAGTTCCCGGATCCCTCTCATCTCAGGTGCAGAGTCACAATTGTGACTCTTGAAGGTCTTTCAGTCCTTTCCCCAGAATCCTGCTGGGCTGCGGTAACCTCGTGTCTAAGGAGAGGCCTATGACCAGTGGACTGTTAAAGGCTGTTGATGACGATGAACCTCATTGACTCAATGAAGAGCACATAAAGAACTGCTTAATACTGGTTTTCTGAGAGGCCGTAGTTTATTATGTGCCGAAACATGGCTTATAATAAACCACTAATATTCTAAAACTAGCTGAACCCCGCGGTGTTACCCGCGGTTATTGTTGTACCGCGAGTAACGCCGCGGGACAAAGTTAGTCTAAAAAAAGCCTAAGTTACTCCCCGGGTCATCAGCTATCTGCCAGTGAAAGTCCCGTCAAAATCCGTCCAGCCGTTCCAGAGATTACCCGGAACAAACAGACAGACAAAAAATTTTTTAACTACATTTTTGATATATGTATCGTGTATACATACATATGCATTAAGTAAAAAGCGGATACTTTAATATTACAAACAGAAACTCCAATTTTATTTATTTGTATAGATTAACGAGATCGAAATTATTATGATAGTGTTATTATGTAACCATATGTTAGTGAGTAAAATAGTAATTTGTTTTATGCAAACAAACGTTCGCCATTTTGGTTGTTGATAAATATACTTATGGTTCGACTTGGTATGGTGTTTTTTGCTTAAACATAAATACTGGGACTATGACTAAAAGCTCATTTTGAAATATTGTTTTTCTTGTAAATATTGCTCTACAGAACTCACCAAAACAGAGAATTGCCTATTATGCCTATTCTATTAAAAAGCTCAATTATAGTTGAAATGCCAATTGGCAAATTAAACAGCACCGGTACTGTTCGCACATTTTCTGGTAGCTGAATCTAAGCTGAGTATCCGGGAAAAAAATTTACGAACAAAACGTTCTTTGAATTGGCGTAACGTCAAATATGCGAAACAACTATCACTAATTCCAGAAACACTATGATAAATTCAAATGATGTCTCATAGTATTTCTGATTTTAGGTTTTCGTTTACTTAACCATATGTGTTCGTTCGCAGTGGTTTACTGAATATTAGAGAAATTTAACTTTTACACTATAGATAAGTAGATATATTTCCACAACAATTATTTGTGTCGGTATTTGAACGCTGGTCTATCTGATCAAAGAACGTAACGTTATTCTGCTGTAATCGGGTATAGAGTAAAAATAAATAGATTATGCCGGCCACAACGCCAACTTAGTTCTTTGAATATTTACTGTTTCACAAAACTTGATTTACATCGTATAAATGTTATTTTAGCTTTGAAAACAAATAGATTTGAAACAAAGCCATTGTTATTTTTAAGTTTCTGTATCATTTTTCGTTACCTTATTACGAGTATAGTCTGACTGATTTATAAGGGTTATGTAGACAGTTGATGTTTAGTACTTGGGATTACAATATTAGCTGTATTCCAAAAACATATCTAAGAATCGCGGGTGTATTTCTCAAATTGAGCTAAAATCAGACACTATTATGATTACGTTTTGGAACCGGGAATGAAAACTAGTCACTTTTTTAAAATTAGTTTTGAATATTGTCATAAAAATGCACTAGAGTTTTATATGTTGTATAACCTAAGATTCTGCATGTATCTTATCTAGATAGAACACAGCGCTCTTTGTTTGTATGGTTAGGGGGCTATCTTCGGAAGTACCAATTCAATCCTAAAAATTCTTTCACTAACAAAAAGTGACACTATTCAGGAGTGACATAGTCAATATTTTATTATGATTGAACAAAAAAGTATTTGTAAATCAAGTCGAAGAAAAGCGAGCGACGAAGTGGGCATGGTTCGGCTAGTGTCATAAATTCACACCAGTAATATTAATTGTTAACATCTTAAGAATTAAGTATTTATCATGGATATGGTCAATGGATCTTCTGAGATTGATCTGCAAGTTCTGCAACATGCTGGAAAAATCTATTTGTTTTCAATATTTATTACCAACCGAATAACCTGCTCAGAATGTCAGTCAATTTGTGTTTGTGTTGTCAGTTAAAATACTCAACAAGATACTTGTTGTTTATTTATAATGTTTATTTATGAACATGATAATGAATAAAATGCACATTTGGACTATCATTAGCTCCATCTTTTCTACGTCAACATGAAAATTAATTTGAATAAATTAATTGTATGTTTATTGTAAAATTATCACAGATGTGTTAATTCATTTGAAAGAATCATTTTTAAATTGAAATGAAAAGGGGTTCTTTGTTGAATTGTTGTTTTTGTTTCTAAATGAACCCTGGATGTCTCATTACGCATGTTAATTAAAAAATGTTTTTATAGTAGTAACGCATGCATTAATATGAACTTTATACACAAACATAAAATATCCTTGTAATTTCTGTTGCTTTGTTCTTATTCGCTCAAAGGATTGGCATGCGGTGATTGCAGATAGAGATAGCGCAGTCTATTTTGCGGTTAAGTGTATGTCTATACTTTGTTGCACAGATTATAATTTTCATTTTATTATGAATGATGTCTACTTTATCTTGATTAGCTGTGAGTACTGTTTCACCTTACACAGACATCGGTGCTGGACCTAAAAGTGAATCTAGCTGGACTGTGTGTTCACAAGATTGTGAAAAAATGGTTTTCTAAATATTACTTAATTAAAATTTTTTTTTTCTTTTTTAAAAGGTCACGAGATTAAAGTAAATGTAACAAAATAATTAATGTTTAAACGCACTGCTTGGCGCGTACAGCCACAGAGCCAATGCAAGCTTGTAATAGCTTGAAATTATTCAAATAAATAATATATTTTTATTAACTTCTTATTAACCGACTTCAAAGAAAGGAGGAGGTTTCTCAATTCGACCGTATATATTTTTTCTTTTTTTTTTGTTATATTTGTTCGCGGATAACTTCGTCGTTTATGAACTGATTTTGATGATTCTTTTTTTAATGGGAAGGAGATAATCCAACGGTGGTACCACGATAAGGACAATAAGATCTGATGATGGTATCCAAGAGAAATCGAGTCAAATCTTGAAGTCGGTTTTATTTTTGTTTTTGTTAAAATTTTACTTGTTTACCATAACAACTTGAGGCGTGTGACTTTGAACCTAAGTATTGAAGAAAAACAATAAAAGATACCATTTTGATTAAAAAAAATTTGACAGACAATTGGCTGGTTATAAAATACAGTATTCTTGATTATTCTATTGATTCAATGAAACTAATTTGTTTCGTATGGTTCCTGGAATATCCTTAGCTTATTAACGTTTGACTGAAATCATTATATTGTTTTAGCTTGTTCTAACGAAACAAATTAGAGTGATCCTTAAATTGAAAAGGTATCTGCCTATCGTGACTATGACTCGTTTAAAGATAGTGGTCTCTCTATCAGGTACTAATCGACAAGCTTGAATCAGAGCCCATTTTGCCGATAAACCGTCAAAACTATAAAGATTTTCCTCCTTTACAGAGCATGCCGTATTAAGGACGTTTTAACTTGTGGGAGATCTATGCAAATTTTATCTTTATCATTGCAATGCAGTAAATAATATATTAGATATAACAGTAATAATCATATGTTGAATTCAACTCTTTGGAATTAAATATCTCACATAACTCTATGCAATATACAATTCTCTGTGTAATTAAATGACAGATAACATGGTTGTTACCATACCATGGACATGTATATTATTATTTACACGAATGTCGACCTAATTGTATTTGAATGTTTGTAAGAAAGTAAGCATATGGGTCATGCTTCAAATTTTTCGATATGTAGTACCTACACAGTTATATATACCTATTGCGAGACTGACTTCCTGTACTTAAAATTTTGTCTTATATTTTAGTGATAATTTTATATTTGTGTAAACATTGTTAACTAAGAAAACAAAACCGCCTGTTATACACAAATGAAAATTAAAATTTTACGATAATTTTATGCTGAATTTAATATCAACACTTATTTGGTAAACATTATTTTAACAAAATGCTGTTATTTGCGTATATCTAAGTATAATGTTTCTATAATATATAATATAAATTACGTTTATTTAGTAATCTATGTGTAATAGACTTGCTCACTATTACAGAAGTAAAACTAAAATTTGTAAATGCCAAAATATGTTAAGATATGCCACTTTCAACCTTTGGCTATAAAAGACTTGAGTTGGATAGAGAAAGAGAATGGATATCATCGCACGCGCAAGTTCGAAGTATGAATTTTATGAATCGGCCAGTGGACAATTGATTTATTGATACATTGTTGTCGGGCTTGTTACCGAAAGAGTCAGCGCTGCTACTAAATACAGACAAAACTGAGCAGAAAGGACGGTTTCCTTTTATTGATAAGTTTTTAAGATAGTCGTTTGACAAAAGTGTTTTACTTATTTATTCCATATACAGAAGTAGACCACGATAGGCTGATGTCGATTCTACTAGGTACTACTACTTTGATACAATGAAGTCGGTTAAAAATAGTTAACAATTATTAGAAATACACCCATAATAGGAGATTCATACACTTTGTCATACCTATTTATTTGCATATCGTATGTATGAGTACGCGTTGTTACCGTGAAGTATGTGTTAGTCGTAGTCATAGTCGTAGTATGTGTGCGTTCTTTTAATTGAATAGTAGGTACTTCTCTGAAACTTCGGCTTCATTCTCCTGTATAACGTTCCTTGCACCATTCCTAATTTGAGTGGCAAATAATATTTGCATGTGTGATGACACGTTCCACCCTTTACAATGTAAACAGCAGGCATTCATAATAATAATATTTTAATGATAATTATACCAACACCACGACAATACATTGGTGTTTAACTGTAGGTTATGATGTACTTGTAAACTTTGTGTCTATAATTTAACTATGATTTGGTCGGCAGACACACAGCGACTGAGTGTGTGCGAAGAGGACTCAGGTCACGCTGAATGTGGTACACGGAGACTCGATTGGCCTAAGTAGAAAGAGGGAATAAGAAGTATTTCATAACACCTTATCCATTAATGTTGATTATAAAAACAGTGATATAAAAGTATGAATATATGAATATGTATGAAGATTTAAAATGAATACGTCCACTGTATTTTTCTAAGTTTTCAGAACAGACTATTAGTAGCGGAGCAAGTCAATAATAACGTACGGAATTAATAACAACTAGTGTCTCTCTTTCTAATATATACTTAAAGAATTCTCTGATATACTATTGAAATAAAATTTATTGATTTTAAATTTAGTCATGCCGCTAGTTACATACGAGTACTCAGTTACTCTCTACGATATACAATTGGTAGCTAGTAACCAACGCGTTTCATTTCTCCACTGTTTCGCACATTCATGCCAAACGTTGCATAAACTTGTGAAAATCTATTATGATGTTTAGGCGTGTCATAGATATAGTTTTTAAATGTTAAGGCGCGTCTCAGATCGCCAACTTTTGTATTTCCACCGAATCGCCAACAATTTGAAAAACATTCGATTTAAACGTCTCCTCAGAGCCAGTTAATAACTGCAACAAGTGTATACTTTTGATGTTTACCGCCAAAAACAGAAACACGGTTCCCAACGTTTGTTGACCATTTTTGTTGCTAACGCGAGGGAAATACAGAAATTTTTGTCACCAACACGTGTTGACAACATAAAAGTTGCCGACTTTTATTCGGTGAAGACTCGGCTTTAGACAGATACTTCATGTGGGAATTTATAAATGTATATAAATCTCACTTTTTTTCAATGTCAACTTCCCATGCTTTGAGCAATTGTTTAGATTGTTACACTTAGGTAATTTGTATAAAATTATGAGTTCATATTTATAATTTCTGTAACATATAGTGAACTCATAATGAAGAATTAGATTGTTCAAAACATTATTTTTTTAGAACCCACTTTTCACCAAATTGATCAGTTATCCAGTCCATGCTTATACTTGAAAATACTAATCGTATTTATATAATTATTTTATACTAGTAAGATGACAAACAAATATCCTTGACAGAAGTACTTTCAAAATGTTTTTTCTTACATATTACAGACAGTGTTTAGTCTAAAATGTGTTTACTTAGACGCTACACGACATCCTAATATTTCCCACCATTCAGCTCCCTACTCGTGGCAGCAGCGGTCCCCTGCGCTGTATTATGTCAATGGGTTAATGTTCAATTAGAACGGGTTACAGCACTTACAGCCGGCAAAGCGTACTTATATCCAAACTAGTTTTCAATGTAGTACTTGTATACTGATTTGCCTTATAATAACTTCTTTAAATTTACAATGCCTTGTATTGTTACATAAAGCCTTTTGTGTTTGCAACTTGATTTTACGTTAACATTATGATCGGCTGATATCCCCTTCCCTTAGAGATAAGTACTTTAAAGGATGATAACAAACCCATGCGTCACCAAATATTATATAGAACGTCTCATTTTAACCCCCGATGCAAAAAGAGGGGTGTTATTGTGTTTTTAATTTTAACTAAGACATCAAACAATAACACAAAAGACCGAAGATGAGAAACGTTATCTTGCAAATAATTCTATTAAATATTAGAAATAGCTTGAATCAATACGCAACTGATTACAATAAAAACAATAAATACTGTGACAAGTATGTGCCAATCGAGTTCTGGGGGACCTCCATCGCTTGCGGGTAATGACGTCTGGAAACGTGCCAGCGAGTGAGCAGACATTGCACTCTCTATCACTGAAGCGTCTCTTAGGCGCGAGAAGCACAATTTAGCAACATTGCACGTTTTAGAGCATTATCTCGCGCTCCGAGTATTTAAAGTTGCCACATTACACAAAAACTATTTAGATCTATTTTAGTTTTTCTTGTGGCCTAGACTTCAGTGCGACAGTCCTCCCTCTTCTTCAATAGCTCGTGTTAATGCCAGAAGCACTGCAGAAAATATTGCTTATCCTACTAATATTATGAACGCGAAAGTTTGTAAGTATGGATGGATGGATGTTTTGTTACTCTTTCATGCAACAACTACTGAACGGAATTGGACGAAACCGCGGGTAACCGAGAAAATGTATATAGTGGGAGTGAGTTTTGCTCTGAAACGGTACAATGTGACCAAATGTAAAAAGTTTTTTGAATTTCATTAGTCTGTCGATGATGTCATGTTAATCGGTTAATTGGGCATACTCATGCTACTCATTTTTCGCTTATCGTTTTCTTTAAGTTTGCTATTATTAATTTTATTCCTACTAAGTCTACGTTGATTGTATCGGTTTGTTATCATTAAGTTTGAGTCATTTTGGCTAAAGACAATCATACTTTGATGGCGTTAGCCCTAATTCTGCTTTATTTATATTGGTCTCAATTACAAATCTCAACTTCCCAGTTATTATTTGAAATACTTATATTTATCTAGAACTTAAGAAAATCGATTACATTATTTGACTTAGCCATATCGTTAGCAATTGGAGAGGCCTATGTCCAGCAGTGGACTGCGATAGGCTGATGATGATGATGATGATATCGTTAAAATCGTTATCATTATTTGTTATCAAGTTCTTAACTTCAATGGGATAATTTGTTTAGTGTCAAAAAGCAATACAACAGAACTATCAAAATAAAAAAATATGAAGCAGTTTTAAGATAAAATTTATACCACATTATTTTTAAACAATCTTTAACTGCACCTTTTTGGAATATTTCATTTTCTGTCTATACAAATAATTGTTCTCACGTGGTCGTATACAGATTTCATATGAAGGGTGTATGGACACAATAGTGGACGGTTATTATACGTTTTAGGGTTTCTGTGTAGTGCTCAACTTTAGTATATTACCTATTTTATTTGTTAACGTTTCTTAGTAATCGCCATTTAATTGGGTTGATCCAAAATAAAATTGGAGTGTCTGTTTGTAATATTAAAATAACCGGTTTTTAATAAATACATATGTTTGTATACATGGTACATATATCAAAAATGTAGTGTATTTTTTTGTCTTTCTGTCTGTCTGTTTGTTACGGGTAATCTTTGGAACGGCTGGACCAATTTTGACGAGACTTTCACTGACAAGTAGTTGATGATCCAGGGAGTAACTTAGGCTACTTTTTTTTAGACTAACTTTGTCCCGCAGCTTTACTCGCGGTACAACAATTACCGCGGGTAACACCGCGGGGTTCAGCTAGTTACAAAATAAAAAGGAGAGGTATTATAAGAGTAATCAGGGCCGTTATAGCTAGCTTCGCTTTCTTTATTTTTTTGGATATGTCAAGACTGATGTTTTTTTTATATTTAGAAGGTAAATAGAAATATTTTAGTTGTAATATTCGTATACGTAATGTAATGTAATAAACAGCTCTTTTTAAATAGCGTGAATACTAAGACAACGTAGTGTTCTTTCTTATAAACGAGATGATTGTTTCGTTCTAACCACCGTAACCAGGCGTCGTAGTTGAATCATTGTCGTAAATCAATTTATTTGTCGTCCAATATATTTGTGGTAAGCGTCGTAATTTCGCTCGGCTTTTACTTGTGAGAAGAATGTTTTCAATTGGCTTTAACAGTGGAAACGCTTAGAGCATAATAAGTAGGTACCCTGATAGTGAATTGTTAGTACATAATTTGTTAGGTAATTATATTAAACATGACTTACAGCATATACCTGATAACTACAATCTTAACTGACTTTCCATTATATGGATTTAAAATATCTCAAATTCTATCGCTGAAGTACTGTGTTATTTTTTATACAAGAACTTTCACTATTTTATTCTTCTTATTTAGTTCTTTACACTTTCTGTTAAGAGGTATGTATATCTAATTTTTTTACAATATTAAAGTAGTAGTTATGTGGCAAGGACATAATTCATCTGGGAGGAGGGTTTGGGGTATGGGTCTCCAGTATATTCACTCTGTCGGTAAAAAACAGCGCAAGCACTGTTTTACCCTGATTTTCTGTGAGGCCGTGGTATCACTCCTTTCTAAGGAGCGGTCTTTATCTATATTCTAGCAGTATTTAAGGCTGTTGATGTGATGTGTTGTGATACATAAAAAAAAAAACATATATTGGTTCCTACTTGTTCTCGGTGTTGTTACGAAGTGGAGACAATAAGAGTAGCAATTACAATATTTTCTCTCGCTTTCTGCTAAATTCATTTCATAATTCTTTATCTGACCCATGATACACGTATACCTAATATCAAGAATAATTTGCTCGGAGCTAACTTTATCCTACTAAATCTTAAGTAATTTAATTCAACACGTATTTTAGGGTCTTGATGTCATTGAAATTACAACTGTAACTAAAATGAAAATCGGTTAACAACAAATACGAAAACCGGTGTGAAATAGTGCTTACGCTGTGTTTCACCGACTGAGTGAGGATACCGGTGTTTGCAGGTGTCCATGGGCGGCGGTAATCGCTTACCATCAGGCGATACGTCTGCCCGTTTGCCCGACCATACCGCTAAAAAAAAACGTACTCAAACGCATACGCAACTATACGAAATAGTAGTTATTTAAAACATAGAAATTTCTTTTTACACATTTGCTTGTATATTCTTTATTATCAGTTTCACCTTTCGTTACTCAATCCATGACAAATAGTTAACGCCAAAATAACCTTACCTTGATCTATTGACAAAGACTGCTAAATGTTATCAACCACGTCACATCACGACACACTAAAAAATACGCTGAGGAAACTCACTCCCTATGATGAAAACTCTAGTTTAATTTTGTTCTGATTAATCTTTTACTAACAAAGATTTAGATGTAGGAGTATGTTATTTATATTTCTCTACTACTTATTTAATATATACCGAATGCCCAAAAGTACTCTAAGCGCTGACAAATGAGCATATGAACTATGCTGTTAGATGGCTAGAAATTAAACTGTTTATGGTACTAGAAAACGATAGCGATAAGATTAATTATTTTTACATATTATATTACAAATCTATACTATACTTACTTATATAATATTATAAACGCGAAAGTTACATAAGTAAGTTAAGTAAGTATGGATGGATGGATGGATGTTTGTTACTCTTTCACGTAAAATCTACTGAACGGATTTGGATGAAACTTTACAGTAATTAGCTGATACATCAGAATAACACATAGGATAACCGACACATACGCGGGCGGAGCATATACATAATTTGAATTCCGCAGTATATTTTTTATGTATATTTTTAATTTATTTATTTTTGTTGTTGCTGCTCACTCCTTCTACTCGAAACTGTCACCAATTCCCCATCCAGTTTATTTTAAATCCTTTATTATATAACTAGCTGACTCACGCAACCTCGTTTGCGTGTCCTATTGCCCTTAGCGTGATCATTTTCCACCGTTTTTGTAACATTCTTCATTGGTGCTCCGCTCCTATTGGTATTAGCGTGAAGATATATAATCGGATCAGTGGTTCCTGAGATTAGCGCGTTCAAACAAACAAAAAAACACTTCAGCTTTATATATTAGTATAGATATTAATGGATTTACAAATTTGGAAATATCCTTTCATGTTGAATCATTTCATATTGAATAAATCGTGACAGGCTGCAATACGCTTAATTAGGCTCTTGAATATAGCGCTTTAATTAAAACGTGATATCACAGCACCTCATTTTATGACGTAGACATATTTGAAATTTAAAGGGCACGATGAGTACGTGTGGTCCATGAAGAATTTATTATTATTTATTGATACTTTGATTATACTGTCCTTTGCCGGTGTGTTTAATATACGCGCCACCATGGACAGTCGGTTTCTGATATCAACAGACGGTCCCTAAATATACGCGGAGGCAGGGAATGTGAAAGTATAAGTTCCTTGTTAGGTTGGAACATTAAAAAAGATTTAACTGATTTCGATACTCCTAAATTATACTATACTAGCTTTTGCACGCGGCTTCGCTCACGCAGACTTTCACTCACGGAATTACCCCCTTAGGGGTGGAATTTTCAAAATTCCTTTCTTAGTGCTCGCTTACGTTATATAAAGAAACTACATGCAAAATTTCAGGATTCTAGGTTTAGCGGTTTGGGCTGTGCGTTGATCTCTGGGTATGTCAGTCAGTCACCTTCTTCTTTTATATATATAGATGATGAGAAGCTAATCACGGCAAACCTCGACCGTGAATTATTCTATCAAAAATGTTTGAGTAACCGAACAATAAGTTCAGCCACACAAAAAACTGTGGAACAGAGTCGAATCTCTTTTTTGTTGGAATCAATTATTTATACATAAATGGAAATCATTTCATAAGCAGCTGCATTAAAAATTAATTTAAAATGCAACATTTTCCCTATGACTGATTTAATTGGTTTACTTGAAAATACAATATTCGGTTTAGTATGTTTTAGTCCGTTTTTTTAATTTTTAGGTTTCGTGTTCAACATTATTTTCGTTTTGATTTTATCTGAATTCCAAATAAGCCATTTTCAGCCGTAGCACTGAGATATGAAAGTTGTGAGAATTGTGAGTTGTATTAAAATATATATAAAGTTGGTGAGTTTCAATGTTGTTATACTCGTAATACCTGATACTATATAATTATTATAGCTAAACAGTTTGATAATTACGCTATGAATTTTAATGTGCCACTGCTTTGATACATAGCAGCAGAGGCTAATGTTGCATAGGGTAAAAGCGTGTTGAATGTTTGACGGCTAATATTTAGAAGAGTCAAGCTTACCTTGAAATAAACGATTAGACTCTTTTTGAACACCTTTAATTTTCTTTGCGTGAATTGACAGAAATTGACAGAATATCTAAAGGTTTTTGAAAATTATTGTCTAGATTGTTGTCATTGAAATGGTAACTTCACCCTCTTGTGTATTCAAAGAGTATGTGTATTCGCTTCGAGTCCTGAAATACAAGTTTGATGCACTGCTGCTTCGCATTGTATAATCCGATAGAGCACTGAATATAGATAGATAATAGAGCAATACATCTGAATAACTAACTAACTAAACCTCACAACGACCAAGTAGCCGCTGAGAAGTAAAAATAAAATAGTTTCGTTAGGTAGTGTGATTTCCATGTTTATCTATTTGAATAAAGAAACAAATTGATTTAAAAAAAAACAATGTGTAAAACTCTCGCATGCACTGAAGCTTGTAATTATATTAAAGGATTAATCACTAACGTGGCATATAGAGCTTCATGTATTATTTTTGATTTTCATATCGGATATTGAGTATGAAATGATGAATGAATATTGAGTATTTTTGTTTTGAAAATAAAACATTGACTTCCCAGAATTGCGTATAGTAAAATACAAAAATATTCTACTAAATGTGTAGTTTTAATATACATGAATATAAATAAATGTTTGCTATGTTTTGATCAACTTAAAGTATTTCTGATTGGTCGAAGTGTAGGTAAACTACAAACGTTTTTATGGTATACTTCAAACGTACCTTAACAGTGACTATCGCCGCCGACAGACATCCACAACTTAGAGAAAAGTGCTTGCTGCTCTTTTATTCTCTGTTTATCAAGTAAAAATGCCGGTCAAACACTAAACAATAAAATTGTGAAGTGAAAACTTCTTAGCGGCGTTGTGCACTTTTTTGGGATGGGTAAAAAATGGTAAACTCGCGTCAGAACTCGTGACTTCATTGAATATTCGTAAGACGGAGGCGTGGCGTAGGAGAGGAAGTAATATACCCCTCTCTGTCTACCGCGCGGCGAAAATGTATGCCTGCTCCTGCTGTTTCGTTTAAATGGCGCAAGGCGTTTGCGCGAGTGAGCGTGTAAACCCGGCTTCGCTCGGGTAATATGTTTATGCATTAATCTATCTAATATATAAAATTCTCGTGTCACAGTTTTAGTTGCCAAACTCCTCCGAAATGGCTTGACCGATTCTCATGAAATTTTGTGAGCATATTGGGTAGGTCTGAGAATCGAACAACATCTATTTTTCATCCCCCAAAATGGTAAGGGTCACCCATCCTTAAAAAAAATTTATGGCAAAACGACGTTTGCCGGGGCAGCTAGTATTTTTATAACATCACAATAAGCATTACTGTAGACATCGATTCTCAAGGAATATTAAAGGCAAAGTAAAGCATAGATTCAGTCTAGCAACGTTCATTGTGTTTAATAAAAATATAGGAAATCAAAAAAAATAATTAAATAAATAAAAAATGCACAATGTTATTGTTCAAGTTTTCACTTCTGCCGCCTTCTTTTTTTCATATTTGCTACAAAGGCTCCTTTGTTAACCGGTACGTGTTCAGAGATCTTTATCGCAAACTGTAATATACGATAACCGTATGAATGCTAGCACCTTCGTTATAGATACAATCGTATTTCTTATCCGATTTTCACCTTAATTGGGAAACATCTCAGTATATTTTCAGCATTGGTGTTGAAATACAACAGAGCAAATTTTAAAGAACATTCTTATTATCTTCTTCTTAAAAGTTAAGCGAAAAGTACTTTCAGTATTTAATGCCTGCTAAAGTCTTAAAATATCATTTTTAAAAACTGTGACGATAAACAATAAGCATTAAAAGATAAACTTATATAAAACTGTAGAATGATCTTAATGTTAATGTAATGATGACTTGATGTGCCCTCTTGGTTTCTGAGAGGGTTTAACCAGGCAAGTGATATTATAATTATAATTAGAAATTATTAGAAAAAATAGTATTAGTAGCTAAATTATGTTGTAATACAACTCTACAAGAACTCTTCCATATCGTCAATTCACACCGAGCCGGAGATAATTTTAGGCTTAACAAATGTTTTGCTATAATATTTACAAAATTCTAATAATTCTTTCAACTCAAAGGTGACTGACTACTGTTGACTACGTAAGTACGAAGTGCCAACCGACTGCCACACCAGTGAGGTTGTATGGTACTATTTTCAGTACAATATTCAATCTAACTCAATAAAAATCAGAGTGATAGCTTCAAGGAATATTACGAGTATATTAAAACTAAACTACATACGATGTGATCATTTGTATATCTCACAAAAAATACTTATTTAGTGTGATTAAATATCGCTAAATTGAAATGTTTTAATTAACTCATCAAAACTCACTCATGTTTATTTAAACATACAAACAAAAGGAATATATCAAACCTGTTTTATATACATAAACTAGCTGAATCCCGCCGTGTTACCCGCGGTTATCGTCGTACCACGAGTAACGCCGCGGGACTAAGTTAGTCCAAAAAAGTAACCTAACTTACTTCCTGGATCATCAGCTACCTGCAAGCAAAGTCCCGTCAAAATCGATCCAGCCGTTCCAGAGATTACCCGGAACAAACAGACATTTTTTTTAAACACATTTTTGGTATATGTACTTTGTATACATATACATATTCATTTAGTAAAAAGCGGATATTTTAATATTACAATCAGACACTCCAATTTTATTTATTTGTATAGATTATTAATTTCCACTTGGATTTAGTACCAATCCATTTTACTAGCAGCAAATATTAATTCATAGGGAAATTGTACAATAATTAAATCACAAACCACCAATTATCTTCGTGGCAAAGGTGATTAAAGCTCTCCAATCAAGTTGTTTTAATCCGTTTGTCGATACCACAATGTGAAAATATTGCAATAGCACAATTCATTAGTGTTCAGTTATTTAATGACACTGAAATTGTTAATTAATACATATTAAATTATTGCTGATAAGATTCTTGCATGTAGAATTAGTCTAGTCAACAGGTTCTTTTTTGATCATCTTTTTTCAGTAGTTTCCGAAAATTATGATTGAGGTATCATTCGATTCGGAATGGCATCTAGATGACCTTTAAAAATAAATGAAGTTGCGCTTGCAAAAATAATTAATTATATAATGGATAACTTATTGAAAATTTGCGATAAAAATTTTAGACCACGGATCTTTGTTAATTGATCTATCCTGCAGACGCCTCAATTTTTTCAATGTTTTGTTTTGAAAGTTAGTAAGTTTAAATAATAGCTAGCCGGAGTACCCGTTTTCGGGCGCATTTTCAACCCTCTAGTGATATTATAAATATTTATCCTACAATTCCGGGAGTCATAATTTTTTAGGAAATTTCTCCTCTTTTTGAATCTTTTTTCAAATTTGAAAAATCATAATAAGTTTTTGAAAAATTTGCAAAAAACTATACCACTTTTTGTGTTTTTAGTTAATTGTTAATAACTCTTGCAATTTTTGCAAGCGCAACCTCATTTTTTTCAAAAATCATCTAAATGCTAAAAAATATTATTTGTATGGTGTTTATAAAAAACCACACTCCACTCCTTTAAATACAATAATCTAATAAGCGAATATGAGTATTAGATTTCATCCTGCAGTTCTCTTATAGTTGATAAAAAGTGTAGTGTTACCGACAGTATCGATTACAAATCGAATAAGATAATCGTTATCAACTTCGTGGTATTCGTCAGTATGAGGTCAGCGCTAGGAATGGTTGGCAATCTGCTTATCGTTTTGTTGACAATTGATGTTTATTGCAGGATATATTACTATTATTTTCGGGTGTGTTCGTTATAAATGTGACTTCAGTTGCCGTGTTTGGTGATAATTTTTTTGTAATCCGAACTATGATTTTTTTGTAATCCGAAAACATTACTCGGATTTTGACTCTAGAATGTATTAATGTTATCTTAATGTGTAATAAAGTGCATTCTATTTACTAGTAAAGAATAATTCCTATTAATTCTCAATTGACGGTATTAATAAATATTTAAGTGTTTTGATGTGATTTTACTGTCTCTTTTATTAAAATAGATGAGGGAGCGTTAATAATTTTGGTGGAAGAAGATGAGACCAATGGGACAGATAAATCTCATAAAGACTGAAAAAATTGGCTACCACCGACATGGAAATAAATCCTTTTTTATTGTTTTCAAGCGTATTGTCGAAAATACAGGATGGTCTACATTGGGTTTGCGATCCTATGTATAACGCAACAGCAATCTCGTGGCCTACCTGCTCATTTGCTCCCTAAAGTTAAAACTTACTTTAAATTTTGATCTAGACTAAAATGCAAATTTCAAAGAGAGGAGAAGTATGTTACTATAAACTATACAATAATGTTACGGAATTTTATACGAAGTAATTTTAGTTTCAGTGATTCAGTGCATTACATTCTTCCTTCTTTGCCTCATCTTCTATATTGAGGGGCAAATTGAAAGTTATTTGATGTTATAATCATAATCTTTTTTTTTAAACACATTTTACCGAATTTTATTTTAAGGGCCAGTTTGTCTTATGCTCTGGATGTATTATTAGTATTCGCTACATCTCTGAAAATTATGATGTCAACTATGGAGGGTGTATCTGTAGATGAAAATCTAACGTCAAAACTATTAAAGCCAAGCCGGAAGATGTAATTGTTTTGAAAATTTTGTTAACCACTTGTACAAATTCAAAGTACATTTGGGACCAATCATTTAAAATAAACAACCGAAATCTTTTTCGCACCCTATACTTATAATCACTATTACTCTCTATGTATCTAAAACCTTAGAAACAGATTTAAGGTTGCCCTGGATAATGCAATTTTGGGAGAGGTTAGTTTCCGATTAGGGTGTTCACTAATTTACCCTGGCCTTTCAGGATTTAAATCGCGCGTCTGTAACGACTGACCAAGAGACACGGCAATTCGGAGCAATCTTATATATCAACTGAAAGAAACGTTAATAGCCCAGTTCTGTGGTATTGCCATTTAGATAATTAAATTTATTCCAGCAAATAACACCTCACGTCACATGTCCATTACCTGATTAGGAGGTACTAAAAACGATTACTTTTCAAGTACTTATAACAATCCTTTCGAGATAATTGTTACAGATATTTAATCAAATATTTTTTTTAATAAATCTCATTTCTCCTTATTTCGCAGTCAGGTAAGTAATGTGCAATTATTATATATTATATTATACGTTATTGCTGTAGAAATCATTGCATTTCGACACTAACTCCTGTGCTTCAAGCAAGGAAAGCATGAGCAGAATTCATACATAAAACATATTTATATGCCGAAGTTGACAGTTTTAAAAGATGTTGAAGTTTATGTTGTTGCTCAATACTGAGAAACTCACCCGAATAAAAACGTGAATGATTAGCGGTCATGCATAGATTTCATTTTCTCCTTGTTTATTATACAAGCTCATAAGGCTATCTACTGACATTTTGTAATCCGCTTTCTAGTGCGTGTCCTTGTACTAGATGTCACACACTTTAATAACCAAAAGGCACTAAACAATATTTGTTATCTATTTTTTTATGGTATAGGGGCAAGCGAGCAGATGTTTCGCCTGATGGTAAGCGACTACCACCGCCAATGGACACCCACAACACCAGAGGCGTTACAAGTGAGTTGCCGGCCTTGGGGGATAGGGAGGGGGGTAGAGGGAGTGGTTGGGGTATGGGCACCGGGATCCTTACTCGCTCGTTGAACTACAGCGCAGGCACTTTTTCACACCGGTTTTCTGTGAGGCCGTGGTATCAATCTGGTCGAGCCGGCCCATGCATCCCGAAGCGTGGCTCTCCCACGGAACCTAAATTACATCAAAGCTTTAAAAAAAAAATATAAGTGTTACAATAATTTACTTACAATTAATTTACGCGAATAAAGTGAACAGAAGAATCAATTCTGTTCTAAAATACACCACCTCCCATCTCGATTAATAAAGAGCATGTCTACGATAAGATGCATTATCAGCTTTTGTTGCCATGATTCATCTCATCATATCTTGTTGATTCTTCGAAATTTATTGTACTTGCGGAATAATAATAACATATTTATACACTCAAATACATGGTGCAGCTTACAATCTAAAGGTAGTAACAATAATTAATAATACACAAATAGAAATGGTGAAACGACGGTGTCTGAGCTAGTAAGAAATTGTGTGACAGACACCGACGCCATTCCCGCTATAAAGTTGAGCCTTTAGATTTGGAGTTACATGGTGTTTGACAATATTAATTCAATAACACTTATATAGAAGGAAAAGTAACATAAAGCAAAAATAAATGAAAAGAGTGTGTGTGTGTGTCAATGTTTAGGTACGTGTCCATAATTGTGTGCGTGCATTTGTGAGAGAGTGTGCAAAAGAAACACGTGGTTTAACATTTATATACAAATTGAATATAGTCCACCCTCAAGTAGTCTTTCGGTCTCATCATAAGGAAGTAGCTGAAGGCTCTCCACTAGCACCTTCTTGCATTCATGCTTGGGTAGAGAGAAAGCACTCAGGACAAGAGATGTATGGAGCATTACTATGTGTTAATAGTGTAAGTACTGTTAACATACATAGTAATGCTCCATACATAAGTGTATTGTTATATTGTATTAGTAAAAGTGAACTCTTCCTAAAGTTGTGTTCTTACCTAAAATATAAAAAAATGTGAAATACGCTTATCCAAGAGAAATCTAATCGAGATAATTTTGAAAGGTCTAGGAGCCCAGGGTCAACATTTTGTGAGAAAACTATGAAGCTAATAATTCTAATATTTATGAATTTTTAAAATAAAATTTATCACGAAAGGACTCATGGAGTAAGTTTTACTTGTATTACTTATTATTTTACAAAGCTACTATTATTTAAAAGTTTCATAAAAAGAGTTGTAAAAAACAATTACTATTATCGATTATTCATTGACGAATTTCGACAATGTAGTATCTATTGAATTGTTAGGAGCCAGCATAGCTTTATCGAATTAGGTATTTTATGAAATCAAATATAAAGTAAATACTTTCTCATTCGTCATTTCCATCTATCTATATTTGATCAAATCCGATGAGTAATAAAATAAATAAAATCTCGTATCTATGAAAGAGGTGATCGCGTCGACGTATACGTAGGTAATTTAATAAATTGTATTATTTTCTAAAGTGATATGCCAACCTTTTTCTAGAATCTTTTATGTGGATTCCAAGCAAAGCAAATGTGTGTGACATCCGTAGTGACTTGCAAAGAATAATGAATTAACCAAGTGTAGGTGCTGTTCACTCAATCTCTACTTAAAACATATCAGATACAAGACTAGCTGTATTATATTATAATAGGGAAGCATTTGAAAAATTTTTGATGCGAAGAAAATTTTGACTGGGAAGATAGACTTAAAAACTAAAAGAGAAGAATGGAAGACAAATTTGGCTTAACGGCTGAAAGACATGCCTTGATTCTACCGGATTCATTGCTCCTCATACTGGGTCATAGTCACCATCAAGTGACTCGTCTGCTCATTTTCCCCTTATACCCTAAAAATAGAAGTAGGTTATAATTGGGATACATCACAACGAGGACAACGTTTGAATTTTGACAGAGGCTAATCGTAGGTAGAATTTATCAGCTTTAACTGGTTGGTTGAACGAATTTAACAGTAGTAATAAACGTAACATGTTTATTTTCATAATTATGATAGATGGTTAAAATTTTATTAGCTACTTTGGTATACTTCTGTTTTTAGTAGGTTGTTTTGTTGGTAGTCTATTCTAGTAGTAAATGTAATAGAATTAATGATAAACGAGCGCAAAGTATAAAAGAATAGGCAAGCCTTTAATTTGATCATGTTTAACTTATACACCTAATTGTAATCAATCTTTAAACGATGAAAATAAATTGTATATATTTTATTTTATATGTACTCATTTAGTGTTATGTGTAATTCACCTTAATTGATACTTGCAGCACATTGTACGGCATAATATGTACGTACCGGAAAAGGTTATACACTATACACACATACTTATAAAAATACGCATTACATGTATAGTTTTATAACGGCACGCTTTGCACATAATGCGAAGTACAGTGAACCGCGTAGGTCGAGTTTCATGAACCTTCACAGCACCGATCAAATACAATATCCTTGTTGATTGCTGTACTTAGAATCATAATTAGCGTGTAAAAACTCTAATTATATCTATAGCTAAGGATTTAAACATTATGAAGAAAAACTTTGTACTCATTTGGCACATTTAAAGTTAATATGGAGGAGCGTAGAAAGCTAAAAAAAATAATTATGGTCGAATGTCGACGTTAGGATCCAGGACCAGTGATATACTAATTTGTATTATTAATACATTATATATTCCGTTATGAAATTATCGTGATTGCGTTGCATAGAGAAATCAGATCATTTAAGGAAATGAAGAATTAAAAATCAGTTTATGCAATTGCAATTTATTGCTAAATATAGTGGTGTAAACTACATTTACACTACTACATACAATTACTTCTACCTTAATGAAATAAATAAAGGAAAGTCAATAACTTGCTATCTGTTTAATAGGTTTTCACTTGTTTAAATATTGTTGGTTAGTTAGCGTCTTTGGTTAGTGCAAATTTGTAACGATTTTCGCTTTTATTTGCGTTTTTTCGAGATAGTAGCAGATTTTGAACTTTAGGTATTACTAGCTTTAGCCCGCGGCTTCGCTTGCATTTAGTAAAAAGTATCCTATGTTACTTCTAATTCCTCCAAGAATATGTGTACAAAGCTTCATGATGATCGGTTTAGTAGTATTCCCTTGAAAGCGTAACAAACAATCTTACTTTCACCTTTACAATATTAGTGTGATTATGGTCACGCCTATTTCCCGGAGTTGAAGATAGATGAATATAGATACAACTGATCTCCACTTATTACAATCCAGAAAGACTATGAAAAGATGAATAAATCGCTGCATGCATGCTCGTCTTTGTTTTATTTTTAATTCATACATCTATACAAATATAATTTAAATTGTAGGGTCTGTTTGTAAATTCAAATTAATAGTGTTTTCATAAATGCATATATACGAAAGTATTACTTACTTAAATATAAAAGTCTATTTTTAACATTGTCTGTCTGTGTTGGTTCCGGTTAATCTCTGAAGTGATAACTCAAACGGTAACGTAAACTACTTTGTTTTTCGGAAAATAATAGAGCTATGCAAAAACCAAAGAAATAACAAAAAAAAAATCCGATTCAAACTGCTAGTTATATACGAGTACAAGTATGATGTTCTTTTCAGAGCTATTTGGCAATTTTATGTAGGCTAGTTCTTAAAAGACAATGCAATATTTTAATTTTTATGGTGAAACTAAAAATGCAATTTTTATTGAAGATCAGATAGAACATTTACAAATCCGGGCATATGACAGATTGAAGGAGCAATCGGGTCATCTAATAATGATTCGCATCCGTGCTCTTTGCTTCTCTACGTGCTGATATCTCTTTACTGATCAGTTTGAGATAAATGTGTTAATACTCATAATTATATAAATAGATTGCCGGTCAGTCGGTGTATTACTTGAAAATGATTCCACTGATTTATCTAAGTTTTTTCAGAAACTTAGACATACATAAATAGGTGCATAAAAATAACCAAGCATTCACAAAACAGTAATTAATATAATATATAGTATTAATACATCGGGATTATGTGTAGATACCTTTAGTAAATAATGTCTTTATCATCATTTCTTCTGAATTGTTCTTCGTGATACAATATCATATTCTTTTCAGGTGACATCACACAAAAAGGCTATGAAAAGAAACGGACACGTCTCCTCACACCGTACATTCCACAGCAGCAGCCGCAAGGTAAGTTTCAATTTGTCATGGTAACATTAAAACGCAATATCGCTGCTAACACCGTTGCCTGAACTAATAAGGTACCTTACGTGACCCATCAGTACTGGCACGTTTTTAGTCAGTGACGACATTCTATAATTACGGTACTGACGCGTCCAAGGCCGCGACAGAAATGTCGCCGGGGTCAAGTGTCAATTGATCACTGTCGATGGATGTTGGACAGTCGCGAATTTATTGAGACGGCTCGGCCCGATTCTACAACGAGGGTCAAACACTCGGGCCGATTTGAATCTGGACCCATCACTCATACGTAGAACAGAGTGCGATGAACCGAAGATACATAAGGCGGCTTTAAAACTATATATTTAAATTGGTCTTTGTTATATCCATTTTGCCTCCAAATAAATACGCATATAACAGAGAACAAGAGACACGTCTGTTAATTCCAAGAAGGTAAAGCACAACCTTTCTGTGGTAAATTTTCTATTATGGAAATGTATGGAAAATTACCTAAAATATTCTAAAGTCTTTCTATTATTTGAAATATTTACCTCTGTTATATATAATGTTTTAAACGCTGTCCGACGCGCAGATTTATCGAAATAATGAGTTCAACCTTCAATCATTGTTATGAGCTCAACCATTATACAAAACAACGAACAGTGTCCAACCGCCATCGATGGTGACCTATTTATTTGTTTTTTCCTCCTTTCCCCTTTTAGTTATAATGGTTTAGTTAGTCGGTAATCCACACGCACACCAACCACACTTTATCACCATGGTACTATTTCGTAAATGGCACTGATATAACACTAGATAAGGACACAGTCGAAATGTACCAGCTTTATATGCTTGCGGTGCAGTTTCGCCAAAAAAAAATGCTCATTTTTATGAAAACCTTGACCCAAAGTTTACCTAGTTGTAAACTAGGAGTATCGGAAAAAAACTCATTAGAAATCATATCGAAGAGAAATTACAAGCAATATATTCGCGAACTGGTAGACTCGTAGCTTAGACTTTATCATTTGATTTCCACGTGAATCTATTTCCTAACTGGATCGCAAACAAGATTAAGAATTGTTTACACGATTTTTTCGTTTATTTACTCCAGCCATTTTGCTGCACCGATGTTTCAATTTACTACTATTAAATACAAATTGGAGCTCAATAATTCGGCAACGTTAGGTACTCCATTTCAACTGCCAAAAGTTCTATTTGTGGAGTGCACTGCGATTAATACGTGACAACAACAACATACGTAACAATGAAAGGTTAAAGGTGGTAGCTGTTAGTATTGTGACACATTGTTCATACAACAATAAGCTAACGGACTCAATGTATTATTGAGTTGTACCCGATATTTGTCGACTGTTGTTTCATACCAACAAGTATGACGTAAACGAGCCTCCCCTATCGAGTTCCTAATGGATGTACTAATTGACTTTTGTTGGTATGTTCATAAATTAGCTACTAATATGAGGTGAAATCGTTGCCAGACGAAGTGTCGTCTAAACTGTGTCAACGCGAAACTGGAGCGTCGGTAATTTTGAACTATAGGATACACCTATTAAAGTTTCATCTCAGTTTAAAAAAAGATGTTCAAGTAAACATTATTTTTCACTATGTAAAAAGTAGCTGAATTCAATGGAATTATAAATGGCAATACACGACCATTTCAGGTGTTCTTATTGAAAGTATGTCGCCCAGAATGTAGTTTAGAAATTGCAAGAAGCATTTTTAGTATATAAAGACAATCAATGTTGTATCTGTTATAAGATGTTGTAATCTATTCTATCGATAAATGATTCAATCACAATCAAAATATTATACAAGATACGTTTAGAGATAGTGAAGTTTTCCTTAACCATAAACGTATACATTAGCATAAGCGCAAAGTAAAAATCGGAGTTTTTATATTTCGAGACAAGATTCTACTAGGGCCTAATATTTATGCCTGCCTTGTAGAGGAACTCCATATTCTGGCTTTAAATACTGACTGACTAACTGTAATTGACTGTTGTACTGATTTATGTCAGTGAAACACACGCACATTGCAATCCATGAAACTGTTTTAGTTTTTTTAATAACTGTAAACTTAATTAATTTTAATTTAATTTAACTGCCTCGGTAGCGTAGTGGTTGCGTATGTGACTGCTTGAGGTCTCGGGTTCGATTTCCGGGTCGGACCAAATGTTTGTATGATCTGTAAATATATGTTTCGCACTTTGGGTGTTTTCTATGTATACTATGAATGCATTAACAAAAAAAAAGTCTAGTACCCATAATACAAGCTCTGCTTAGCTTGGGACTAGATGGCGTTGTGTGTTAGATGACCGAAATATTTATTTATTAATTATATTTATTTATACCGAACTTCATTAAGTGCTATTTATCAAAAAAATGAAAAGTAATTAAGGATTATGATCATTCTATGAAAATACGTACAAGTCGATAACTTAATAGAAGACATAAGTCCTTGTAGAATATAAGTGCTATTTGCGCCGGATCAAAATAAAGTGTTTTTTTGTTATCAAGGCCATGAAATGGGCAACTCAACATCCTTTGTCGTTGCTACATAAACATTTATAACGCAACAAAAATAACCTAAACAAATTATTACACGGCAGTGGTATTGATTACACCTGGGCACAAGTTTTGGGCCTGCATTGCGGTGCCTGATAACGTATACATACCCTTATCAAGTTAGGTCATTGACCGGAATGATACACCGTGTAACGTTAGAAACTTGTTATTCGTATTATGTTATTTTGAATACTTATTATTTGGCTTACTATTACATGAAGACTTTTCAGGACAGTTAATTCACACATCATCAACTTTTTTAACATGAAGGCACCTTTCTAAATATTCTTAAACTTTACGATTTAATGCAATCTGAGTTAAAAAAGCTTATGGGTAAATAATTTTAAAAATATGAGTAAGAAAGGGATAGTAGTAGATGATCAACCAAACTAGTTGATTACGCTATTCACCTTATGCATATATTCTTATCGAAGACTAGGGTACTCATAAGTTTGCTGATTTGAATATACTCGGTTTGGAAGAAAATTTCGCAGTTGTAATGGATTACTTATTCGAACATATTCCTTTGTAAACATCAATTATTTAATTACAGAGGTGTTATAAAAAGTATCTGTTGGTTTGTTGTCAACTATTCGTTGGCTTCGTTAGTTAAGTTAAAAATCTGACCGCCTTAAGCTTGTGTATTTCATTTTTTGTTTACTCCTTTGTTTCATTTAAAAATAACTCAATCGACATTTGACCTAATATTTATTACTTGGACACCATATACAAAAAATTATGTTTAATTATTAGCGATGGTAAATAAATTTGTGCTCTAAAACGCTTTTTATGCTCATAAGGTTGTTGTGTTACGACGTCGCCATCGATCACCCCACTGTGATATATTTTAATGTAATAGTTGTCTCGAAATTCATGAATATTCGTCAAACTTACCAAGGCAACATAAATTACAAAATCGTTGCTCAATAATAAGCAAACGTGCAAAAACGCCTTTATGCAAGTAAGACGAATATTTATTTAGTAGTGTAGGGGACAAAATACGAGATTGTATACCAATCATGGCCATGACCTGTTCTGGACGCAGTCGGCAGCCAGCCGCCGCGAGGGCCGCGGGGCGACGGCGGTAGCAGCCGACAGCACACGAGGAACCGACGCACACATCGTCGCGTCACGCACAATGAGAAGAGATACCATTCAGGTATCAGAAATGGAATCTTCTAATTGGTAGTTGCTTCACTCACATACTCGTACACAAATTCACATAAATATCCTACAAGTCTTTAAAAGGGTACACGATACAAAATGAATCATTTTAATTGTTCCTCGAAATAGAATGTAATCTTCAATAACATAGAATATGCCGTCAGACGCGGACCTCGCTTATGCGTTCTAATAGGTTATATGGTTATATTTATTGAATTGTCTAGTCAATATATAGCCAGTAAATAATCAGTAATAGATAGCCAGTATCACTGTTTGCGAGCACTGATTGTGCATTTTACTTCGAAAGTACTCAAAATGTTTAATGGCGAGGTAACTGCACGAATGTGCATCTTACATCTGATTGGAGATTTCATCATCATTTACATCATCCAAAATATATTCTAGATTAAAATGAAACCAAAGCTAAATGTTGATTTAAAACATTTAGGATTGTTGATTTGTATTGCTACTTCAGTCAAGCAATCTGCTAAAGCAAGCAGGTTTTCACAAGCTTCACCTGTCCTGATGTTTGTTTGTAATCAAATGTTACAAGTTAAATTTGACCCACTTCCCGAATTTTGATAAAGCTGAAATTTGAAATTTACCTGTACTTCTGATGCCAATGCAATTATATATAATATTTTTTTCAATAAGTAATAAAAGCGTGTTTAAAAAAAACTTTAAATTAATTACTTGTTATTAATAAACTGTATACTGAAAATGTATGCAGAGTAACGTACAACTTTTTAATTTATTTATACATAAAATAACTAAATTGTTCTAGACCACATCATGTTTGGACTTATCTTGGTATAGTTTATTTAGAACCCCACCCTGTTCTTTGAATGAGTATAAAAAATTATCTATGACAAAGGTTTTCAATAGAATAATATACACGGCTTCCCAATATTTTTAAACTGATTTGAAACTGAACAATCAAAAAGAAAAATTGATAAATCGTCTCTGAAAAATATATCGAAGTGATTTTAGTCGATCTTTTATATCATGGACCAAAAAACAAGACAGTGAACAAATATATAGGCTAATGGTAGAGAGTACGCACGGTACTAGCGTGATTTCGTAACAGGAACGAGCTAATGTTGTGAAAGTTATATCTTGCTATGTCGCAAATGCGATAGTGAAGATTTATCTACTCGGTTCGAGCAACATTTTTAACTCATTTTATAAAAAAATAAATTCTTCATGCACCGAATTTTGTTTAGTTGAGTAAGACGGGACCAAACGAGGTAATGTACGTTATGATAATATTATAACAATTAAGTTGATATAAACAGTGGAAAAAAGTTTTCTTTTTTATTTGCAAACAATTAATTTAATACACCACAAATTAAATAATAGAATATCAACGTAAAATGACAGCGATCATGCTGTCGTGTTTCGTTGGTGAGTGCGAGACCGGAGGCCCAATGATGCAGAAGCATCACTAGCCCGCCATGGTGTGGGTCACCATGCTGCATTGTTGTATTGTCTGCATTCGCAGTATGGTGACCACCACTCTTGGATTCTACTCATGCTTTCCATCAGGCAAAGTGGAGTCATTTTGGCAGGGTCAAACATAAAAAAAAAAAAAAAAAAGAATACAAATATAGTCTTTAAATTAAAAAACAAAATTTCTGGAACTTGGAAACGAGTGGAGTGCAGAATCGTTATTAGGGCATGCCATTATTTTCCGGAAAAGCTTCATCGAAAATAGAGTATTTTCTGGAACAAACAAAATATTGAGTTCATCTAAAACAAAATAACTTCAAAGCTGGTGGACAAAAATGAGTTCAAAGCTTTTTGGAGGTTAGTGCGTTAAGTGTTTTATGTTGGTTTTAAGTATTATTTCCTCCTATCCGTTAGATAAGAGACCGTATGTTCATTATATGTAGTCAAAGTTCATGTGGCTATTGAAGGACCTAACTAAGCTAAGACACAGGATTACTGCCGTAATTAAGAGCACCATTATGTTAGACTTAATTAGGATTGTTATAAAAACACGCATGCGGTAGTTTATAAATAGATATAATTTTAATACTTTTTACAAATTTTGTGTACTATAAAAAATATTAGGGCACATATAATCAGCACGGTTGTAAAACTTTGTAATGAAATTAAGAAAACGGTTTCTTTCTGTGCCAATGGTTAATTGATCATGACATTCATGACTAATAGATTGAGTAAGACAAATAAAAATGACTCGGCTTCTATGCTCACATCGCGGTCGGTCCATCTTCGTTTTGTTGCGTTTTCTGTGTCAGTAGAACGCACCTGCTAGCGCCGCGACGTCGCTGAAGAGAGTATTTTGAAACAAAAAGCCGTTGAACTTTTATTTTTATAAGTTAAAAATAAAACTAAGGGTTATAAAGTTAATTATAACACACGTGTTTAAATGTAGACGTAACTTATCGATTTCTCTTGAGTATAGTTCCTAGCTACATTTCATTAAAATGGCTCCCATGACTTGTTATTTGTGATAGCTCAATTTGAATACGCACCTATAATATTACATTCTTTATTTTTTCTATATTACTGATACTGATCTATGCAGTGTAAACAAACTTTAAATGCTTCCGCAGTGAACGACAACGACTTCTAATAATAAATACATACATATTAAACAATAACTTATAATGCCCCTAAACATACATAAATTTCATATTACATCAATATATTATTAATTTTTCTTCTTTTGTTTAGAATTCTGTATTCTTTAATTGTCTCATAAAGTAAATTGGTAACACAAAAGGGCAATAATTTTCTTCTCCAGCTTTTATAAGTATAATAAAAATCTGACACCTGTCTCCATAAAGTGCTTGACAAATATTTACAGGTGTCGGGCGCTATTGGCGATTAAGAGTTTTCTTTTGTAGTCCGATGAAATCGACAGGCACTTATTGTTAATAGTTATTAACAATAGCCATGTATCGGTTGGTGATACTGGACCGATTTTTAATATTTAGAAGTATAAGTATTATGTACTTAACTCAAACCTTTCTTTACTTTCCTGTTATTTAAGTAAACAGAGTAACATTCATCAATTTCATTCTGTCCTAATCTTATTTACAAAATGATAAGCATAAAGATTCAGGTGTTTCAAAATAGTCCTTATAAGTATTATTTTCTGTTCATTGTTTATTTAAGTTCATGTTAAAAACATGATTGCGAACATGTCCCGATTATTTAAATTGTATTGAGGTTAAAATCACTCAGATAAAGTACGATTCGACAACAACAAATAAGAATTTAACTTTTAATTGTGACATTAAGTCTAGACATAATATAAAACATTTATTAATCGATTAATTAAAAATTCATTTTATTTTACGGTTATTATTAACATCTAAACTGACTAACTCTTATATTTTCTCAGATGATTTGTACTTGATAACGAGTCCTTGTTGAACAAGTGTGTTTATTTATACATTTACTAATATATGTATAAATAAAGACACTTGTTCAACAAAGACTCGCATATATACTCACTCTACTAAATTGACTTAAATTTATAAAAATATCAAAGTTATATCTAAAAAACTAAAAAATATATGATGTTCATTACCATGCAAACTTCTATCGATAATTGGTTTGAACGAAATCTAGTTAGTAGTTTTATTTATACGTCATAAATCGTAAACTGCAATTTACCTTTCATTCAATCAAAATTAATATAAAAATTAAATTATATTATGTTACATGCTACTGCGGAACCCTTCATGAGCGAGTCCAACTCGCACTTGGCCGCTTTTTTTTTAATTTTGGATGAGTGGAAGTGTCCAGTATAAGAGCCAAAAGTATGTGCTTAATTTACGAAGACCCACCCCAAAATAAATATTTCGTACTTTGTGTTGATTCTCCCGTATATTGTTAATGTCCCGTATGGACGAGACTGTGAAAGTCAGTATGGAAGTAATTTTTTTTAGGATACATTTTGAATTAAAAAGAACTTATTCGTCAGTGTTTTGAGTTCTGTGAATAAACTAGTTACGAGTATCAGATTAATGGTTTCGACCTTAACATACTCTAAAATTGATGATTCAATAAAACTTATAAAGTAAACCCTTTTAAACAGTGGCGTAATATACATGTAATATACATAATTTTCATAACACATGCGATTGGCACGAGATTGGCGCGCGATTTAACTACATTAATATCGTGTATCAAGTGAGGTGGCTATAAAATCAATTACAAAACAGCTTTTAGCTTGCTGACTATTATACTAATGACGATTCTGGCCACAAACACTTGAAGGCGACTACTTTAAGATGTCTCCTCAGGACTCATATCGCCTTTTGATTAGCCAATGCTGCTAGATTTGAGCTTAGAATCAAGGGTACACTATGCTTGGATCCCTAATACGTTACGTATGTTATCATTGTTTTTGAATAATCTTAGTTTAGTTTTAGGTTCTGTACTTAATAACCGTACCGTATATATGAAAGTATTCATTAAAAGTTTAAAAAATAATGCTTATGATTGTTTTATAAAGGTACCGTATATAAAAATAATAAAAGCCTATTTTAAAATTGAATTAAAACCGCTTAATTTTGTCGGAATATAACTCAGTTTTTATCTACCGAATGTTATGATGGCTGTAAATAAATAGGTGCCTAGCTACTGTTAGTGTTGATTCATCACTGCTCTAATGTCAAGGCAACAAAAACGTATTTAATTGTCTGTATATTTATCATGTATAAATGGAAACTCTGATGCCCTTGGCAATTATTGCTTGAGTATATGTACTTTGTATAATAGTAATTTTTAAAATTTTAATTTTTAAAATTTAATATATCTGATAAATATATCATCAGTTGTCTTTGAAACAGTCGTGGCTTATTATTCCCGTTCATTATAGCTCTACTTATTCTTATTTGCACACTGTTGTATGTTTTCTGTTAAAATTTTGCCATGACACTACTCGTCATAGATGTTAGATCTATGACTAGTGGTGTCAATGCAAAATTTTGATCATACTCATCCAAGAATAGTCTTTTTTCTTAAAATATTGTGTAACGCTAAAAGCGTATGTATAAGACATGTAGCTATAAAAAAAGTATAAAGTTTTTCCCATATCAGTTTATAAAATCTTTAAGACTCAAAACATTTTTCTACTACTTTAATACTGAAATATAACGATAGAAAGAAAAATAAGTATATCCGGTCGTTTTTTAATCCTTTCATCAGATTTTCCATCCGACACATCGGAAATAATCCAGTTTTTGCACATCTCATCTGTGTTTTTTTTTTGGAAAAAGTAAATAGGTCTAGCAACTCTCGTTGCAAGAATATAGGTGATGTAAGTGAAGTCTATGCAGAAACTGTACTTAGTTTCTGAAAGCTCATTTTTAAAAACTTTTAACCTGCCATTAAAGTTTGTAGGTATAAACACAAAATAAAATAGTTTGTTTATAACGTTATTATACCTACAGTGTCATAATCTGCAAATAGAGACAATGTTAATTTTTAAATTTATGTATTATATAATGAAAATATTCTTTAAATCAGATAAGTGGTTAGTATATTTTTCTTAGTCAATACATAATAAACTAACTTTTCGTGACCACGAGAATATCGTGCCATAAATAAACGTTATTAAGTGGAGGAAAGAAATGCGTTGTATCACGCATACTAACTTCTGTAATAGAGTGGTAAACGAAGCATGCTGTTCGACAATGTACGACATACTTGTATGAAGTAGTTAAGTGTTAATATGTACATCTTACTTATCACACAGTGTTGCGGCGATATTATTGCGGTAAGACGCTCAAATGAGTCGCATGTAAAATGGAAGTTTTGCATTTCAAGGTAGTGCGCCTATGAATGAATATTGCATTTTTTTATTACTTATACACTTCCTAATTTTATAATACGTATATAGCAAAAGGAAATAAGAATAAAGTAGCGATCCTAATTAATTGTGTTAAAATGGATCGGATACTCTTGTTTTCCGTTTATGGATTTGTCGAAAGGAACATTTTCTACAAACAGGTTAATAGCTCCTTTATTGGAGAAGAAAATGTTACAATAAGAATATGTCTAGTATCTTAGCAATAAATTGACCAATCGCAGCCCACTGCTGAATTTTTGATTCTTTATAGAAACAGTAAATAAAGTGTGTATTTTAAGCCGTTGGTGGCGTTTTGTGCAGTGGTGCCGATGACATTTATCACTTATGACCTGGTAGGATCTCGGTTTTTCCACTATCATTAGAAAAAACTCTTTTTGTCTCTTACTCCTGTTATATACCTATATATTATATTTGGACAAATTTTTAACGTTAATCATTGCAGTAAACTTTAGGCACACAGTTGTGTTCAGTTACATTATTTTTATATTTTTGCCAAAATACCAAGTCGTTAAAGACGTTACAAATTTAGACGTTAATTTATTTTATTTAGAATAGTTAAAAGCGGAATAGTTTTTGTTATTATCCAAAGAAACAAAACATTTCGAATGTGAGTACAAACATTGCATGTGTATATTGTGCGACTTCGTACAAACAGATGTATGGTCATCGAGTTACAATCCAAGAAGTCACAATGTGTTTCTGCATTGTTGTGTTAAAGAGAAATGTTTATTCTTTTACCACATAACTTATTGTTACTCAGGTTATTTTCTTATTACTGCGTGAGAACTTCGTAAATAAAAGTTATTTTGGAACACAGATAAACGTATCACTCGAGCACCTCTACCTACAATAGAAAATTAATACAAAATCTATTACTCTTCCGAATTGTAACCAACTTATACACCGTTTATTCACAGTTATTGTACCATGTACCTTTAAAAAGACTTGTAAAAAGTAATCGAATAATAACTCAAGTATACACGTACACACAGACACACAATAATATACATAGCAACTACCAACGAAGTCCCTTTTAACCTTGTTTCTTATGTGATTGAGTCACGTAGGTACTGGCGTTAATGTGTTTAATTTTTTTTAGAACGGTAGGCAAAGTTTTTTTGATCGTTTTATCTACACTTAGTTGCTTTGGCGAGACTGTCTTGATTTGTATAGATGTGCTTGAATCTAGTTTATTTAAAGCCTCTTTTATTACAGTAGTGATATTTGTTTTTTCTCTTTTTAGCTATACGAGTAGGTAGTGGTTATTAGATGAATACTAGTAAATATTGTAGTAGTTTTAGAAGCACGATATAAATTTATACTGCACATTTGGCTTTACTGCTTTTTGGTAGGATTCATGCATTAGTCTCGTCTAAGGATACGGACACATAAATTGATGTTATCTTTGGAAATTGTCATCCTTTGGTTTGACCAATTTATATTTACGTCGTACATACTATTGTTCGATATTTTTGGTAATTGATTTGAACAATGTATGAGAGTACATTTAAAAATGTGGGTAGGTATTTATAACATGTCATCTAATATTTAAGTGACCTTAATTTTTACAGCAGCAAGATTTTGGTATTTTTTGATTCAAGCATTTCATAGGTACAAATTAACAAGTTTTGTCCTACCTCGAGAATCGGTTATTTTACGATTTAAATAACTATATACTGTTTTAGTAACCTTAATAAAAAACACGTACATACTATTCAAATTCAAAACCTTTTTTTGATTATGTATCGTCTTCAAAACAAGTAACACATGCATTGTATTATTTATACTGTCCTGATCATTGACCACTGGGCCATGGGCGATTCCATGTAATCTTCTATGGATAAGAGAGTGCATAAGTGTGCAATTTATCTAAAGCCTGGCGGCACTAGTCTTTGGCATTCACACTGACCGCAACAAACACGCCCAGTAAATCCCTAACACTGTATTCAACAGGTCCAACTTTCAACTGAATCGTATGTTATAGCTTATATTTCTTTAGTGTCATTTAAAGATTCTACTCGAGTACCTAAATAATGTATGTATTAACTTCATAATATTACTGAATAATATTATGTATTCATAATATTAATGAAACGAGAGCCAGCGTTCCGCAGACTTACGGTATAGTAAAAAAATCCATATTAATGCTAGGTACTATTTGACCTGCCGTAGGAGAAGTGAGGATTCACTATTCCCATCAAGGGTTCCTTTGAGCGTAACCAGAAGTAAAAGCATCAAAATTGACTCTGAAAACGTTATGTCAGGATGTCTGCCGTTTTAATATCTTAAAATATATGTTTTTTTATATGTTAAGATTGAATGGCAGACACTTATTCCGGTTCCTACTTTAATTTATAGAATTTTAAAGCTGACTGAAGACTTAAGGAAACGGAGCAGCGTCTATAAATTCTTGTGAAACTTTGTTACAGAGAAAGAAAAGATAAAAAAATAATTAGATACTGTTTTCGGATTATTTTAGCTCGTAAGTAGTAAAAGTATAACCCAATGCTTTTATTGGGTACGTAAGATAGGTACATAACAAACTTTCCGTGTATTACCCCATGTGTTCTAGTCGTATGTTTGCACTTTAAATAAATTTTACGACCGTGTGCTGTTTTCACTTAAGTAAGTAGTCGACCATGTACCTATAGTTGACCACTTATACGTATAAACCGATAAAATAAGGATTCACGCCATATTTTTAAACTAATTCCTTAATTAAAAAACAATGCTGCACTCTGTGTATCAAAGTGCGCCAATTCCACATTTGCCATTTTGCAATATTACACACGGCCCTCATTTTTATGTTGAGTGGCGCAGCGTAAAGATATCCTTTGATTATTCGTACTAACTTTCATAAAAATTACACTGTTTAAATGTAAAATAATAGAAACCTTGTGTATGGTAACTATTTACATTTTCTTATTAGTTTAGGATTACTTAAAGTAGCAAGGTATTTAAATTATGAAAAACGTATTTCATTACTATTCACCTACTGGTTTTACATGGTCCACTACTAACTGAAATTGATAATTTGTTTATTATTTTCTATTTTTTATTTATTCTATAACTGTACAAGAGAAATATATCGGAACAAGATTCAGGTAAAACTTGAAAAAAGGAAACATGGTGCCCTTAAGTGGTCATCTACTGGTGCTTTTATCTTATAGTATGAAAACAGTTATGGTTCTCTTACTTTACAGAAGCTTTATCATACAATCATATTTAGCTGGGTAACATTCTAAATCTATCCCGTTGGTGTGTTAATTCCGCAACAGTCTTTTATAACTCAGGTCAGTAGGCAATGTTGTGTAAGCACATGACTATTTGGTCTGTTTATGTGACAGTTGCAAGAAGCACTGAAAAGCTTCTGTTTTATTGCCGCGTACGGCGTTAACCCAAATAACACTATCATACTAACAGCATGACGTCAGGTGTGAATGGACTATAATATATATAGACGATTTTCGTCACATTCACAAATACTTTTACTTGAGAAAGTAAAATAAGCTAGGAGGTATCTTAATGTTTTCACTAATAGTGAATACCTAAAGAATGTAATAGTTATTCTAATATACCATAAATTTGTGAACTAAGCACAGCTGGTTACTCTAGAAACAATGGCGCGGCCTTGATTCGAAACTTGTATAACAACTAGCCAAACATTTATTACACACCGGTTTATTTTGTACTGCACATTCTCCGCTTTGCGAGCTAAAATATTTCGAAGTACAACACATAAATAGTTTGGACTAGTTGAAACTCTGCAAATGAAAGCCGACTGCAGAAAACTCTCCCGCTGAGGTAATATCGTCGTGGAATTTGTATTCATTTAGTAATTTCGTATGTTTTGGAATAATATTTAATTTTTAATTTAATAAATAATTCCCTTTATTTTTGTCTGTTTTGTGGTGAATGCTTTAAATAATTGTTTTTTTTAATATTCTTATACAGAGCTTAGGAACAATTATGACTATGTCGCTCGATTTTTATTTATAAAACTTTCTATCAACATATCGCCGTTTACTTCTGAACGAAGGGTCTCCCCAAGGAGCACCAACCATGTAGGTCTTGGAATATTAGTATCGTCATTAAAAAAATAAGGGCCAATTGGACAAGTTGAATTGCCTTAAAAAGGAATCATACGATAATATATAAATGATATATAGACGGGTTAACTGGGAACCCTTATAGATTTTCTTGTCATGGACTTCTTACAGATTTTGTTATTGTTCATACGACATAAAACAATGTTTAGTATTTTTTTTTGTAACATTCACGTTTAATAGATCTGGAGATAAGGAAAACAAGTTATTTCATAAGAAATTAAATTATAAATAAAACATTAAAATTAAAGGTAAACAAGTGCAATTAAATGTAGGTATGTCATATTTAATCCACAAAAACCTGTACAAACATTTTGCTATTATTTATTTGTTTCTATTTTAAAATTTGACTAATACGAATAGTGTTTAATGTGAAGAGGTCCGAGTTTATAGTTCGTATCGTTTACCGACGACGGCCTCAAGTGTCTAACATAAAGGAACATATTGTAGGGGAAAATAGAAATGTTGTTTATAAAATAATATCATTTTCCATGTTTTGTCAGACCCCAAGTTTTCCTGGACTTCCACAAATATTTCAAGACCAAAATTAGCCCAATCAATCCAGCCATACTCAAGTAGTAAGAGTAACAAACACCAAATTCATTGTTATATACAAAATTTGTTCTAGGACTACATCCCGCAGTTAAATCACATGTTCAAACGCAATTTAATGCCTATACTGGTATGAAATAAGGTTTTGATGGACCACAATTAGGAAGAAATGGTCATAGTAACATTAGGCCTTCAATGAAAACAGTAATTAGCTAATAGCTCAGTATGCCATGCACGCTTTCAAGCTAAATTTACATATTGCGTCTAGCGGTTGATCTCTGTGTTTATGTACGTAACCCCGAACGCTATTTATGTAAATGTGTGATACGGGGTGATAATCATTCCTGATACTATGAGTACAACACGATGGAAAAGTTTATTTATTTGTATCTTCCAGTAAACTTTGAATAAATATACTAACAATAGCTTGTAGAAAAAATGTCATTTCACCAGACTTTTACTTGCAATGTTTTATAAGTAAAGGAAAAATTAATGATTTCTTGTAAATACCTAACGCCTTTTTTATCATACTTTTACATTTAGTTAGTCCTACATCTGTAAGAACAATTTTTAGAAAGGATCTTGTTTTTATCTGCTGTTTTGCTAACCTGTGAAATGTTGTATTTTGTACTTAAAATGCAATAGCATTAGTGCCTAAGGGTAAAAAAGAGGTGCATAAAGAGCAGAGTTAAACCGACTAAACCAAAATCGAGTCTCCGACATAAAATTCATTGCCATTAATATCTCACTACCACATCCACTGACCTTTCTTTTTTAGCAATGGCTGCTATGACTTGGTTCTTGTTGTTTATATTAAGAGAACTTTAATTTATCAGTATTACGGTAATGCATAAATTCTAAATCTATGGCATTAACTCAATAAAGTACATAAATTGTGATAAACTTTATCACGCAATAACAGTCCTTATCTAATCTTTTTATTCAGATATCTCATTCTTAAATAAGTACCTAAAAATGAAAATATTCATATTTCCTATTACGTTTGTTCTGACTAATAGACAATAACTCATGTTTCAAATACTTGGAGAAATTGATAACTTGACAGTATCGACAGCGACACTTGTCACTAATGAAACAAATGAAATTACTTATCCATTCTAACAGCCAAACCTCGCTGTCCGGCCCTTATTATGTGCAGGTATTTAGGTGGCAAGGTACTGCACTGAGGAAACCCACATCCGGTGTTGTGGTTACATTGTTTATTGTGATCTATTAAGTCCACACGTGTGCTTCTGACAAGCAACTAGTATTGTAACTATAGGTCAGCCTGAAGCACATGATGGCAGGTAGGGAAATAGAGTGGATTTTATATACATATTTTCAAATGTAAATTTCTAAAGAATCGTATGCGTGTAAAGGTTGTATGGATGACATAAGATTAGAAAGACGCTTAAAATTATTTTTAGGGTTCCGTAGCCAATTGGCAAAAAACGGAAACCTTATGGATTCGTCTTGTCTGTATGTCTGTCCGTCCGTATGTCACAGCCACTTTTTCCGAAACTATAAAAACTATACTGTCGAAACTTGGTAAGTAGATGTATTCTGTGAACCGCATTAAGATTTTCACACAGAAATAGAAAAAAAACAATAAATTTTGGGGGTTCCCCAAACTTGGAACTGAAACTCTATTTAAAAAAAAAAATAAACCCGTACGTATTGGGTACCTATAGATAGGTCTTAAAAAATGATATTCAGGTTTCTAATTTATTTTTTTCTAAACTGAATAGTTTGCGCGAGAGACATTTCCAAAGTGGTAAAATGTGCCCCGACCCCTTCCCCCTCTGTAACTTTTAAAATAAGAGAATGATAAATGTTACAAAAAAAATATGATGTACATTACCATGCAAACTTCCACCCAAAATTGCTTTGAACGAGATATAGTTAGTAGTTTTTATAATAACTCATATTTGCAATTTACCTTTCATTCAATCAACTCAAATATAAAAATAAAATTCGGTGAGGTATTTATTCTATTCTCAAAATCTATATTCACTCTATACTCTACACTATATACTACACACACTCTATATTCAGAATACAACTCTCTGAACAATGTTCATACTATTTCTCAATAAAAAGGTAATAAACAAAAATAACATGTTGCTAAAATTAGGATTTGACGCGTGTAAACATTACCAAACCTGACATCTTCAATCTTTTAATAACTGTGATAATTGTATCATTCTATAGTTTACGGAAATTAGTGTATACATTTCGTTTATTTATAAATTGTTATCATCCCAAAAACGTCCCTTGCACACATCTAAGTGATAACAGTGATGCAAAAATATAATCTAAAGAGACAAACACATTTGTTGCATTGCCGCACGCCTCTAAATCCAATAAATTCAAAGGGTCTAGAGAACGCTTTCAATTTATTGGAATATCTGTTAAATCAGTTCTCCACTCTCGGCATTGGTATGACTCCGCATAATACGAATCTCTGCGCCTCTTTGCCTCTTAAGGACCTCTTATTAAAACGTGAATACGGCAACTTTCTGCTGAAGGCACTCTTGAACCTTTAATTATTTTTTTCTCTATTTCAAGAGTATTGTGCTTTTAGGAGAGAAAATTCTTAACTGTTGATGATGAAGATGATAACATTTATGGCTCACTTGAACTAAAATAAATGATGATGATTTGTCAGTCAGTCTGTCTGTCCAGACCCTTTTTATCAGGAAGGCGTGGAGGTATCAAGCTGAAATTCATATCAAATACTTAGGTAAATTCCCTTGGAGCTGTGAAAAACAAACTTCTAAGCCAATGCATTCAAAAGGTTCAGCCGTTATGCTGCAAATTTTCGACGCGAGCAAGGGAATTAAAACCAAAGGGTCCCGTAACTTAAAATCTTGAAATTTGGTACGATGCAACGTTTTATAGCACAGATAAAGGAAAAATTACGAAAAGCATAAATTTTTAGTTATATCATATAATAAGCCGTTTATGCTACATATTTTCGACACTTGCAAGGGAATCTTAACCTACAGGGTACTTCCCGTGAACTCAGAAAAAATTGGTATGCAGAAAGCTGACATCCTGGATAAACACATAGGCTAGTTTATACTACTACTTGCCGCTATAATTGATATACACGCGGACGGAGCCGCGGGGAACAGTTAGTTGTTTTATACATGCGTAGGCAACTCTATCTGTCTGTCACGCTTTCACGGCCAAACCGCTGGGCCGATTTCAATGAAATTTGGCACTGAGATACTTTGATTCTTGAGGAAGGACATATAGGCTACTCTTTACTGCGATAACCGACAAACATGTGTTCGGCGCTGCGGGCAGAAGCTAGTAGTATACAATATATGTACTCCTATATATAGAATATAAATATATACTCAAACTGTATACTATTTCATGTACCTATCTATGTATGAAATTAAGAAACCATTTTCCTCAATCGAATTCTTAACCACAAACCTTTAATAAATCAGCGGTTAAGGCTAAATCGTTTTGTCGTTAACAGTTGTGGTCAAGTTTTGCAAATAAGTTTTAGTGAATGGTTAGCGATCTGTAATCCCATTTTATACACTAAATTGCCCCTAAAAGAAAAATAACGGAATGTAAGAAATTAGTTATTTTGATTATGTAGTGGAACTTTTTGTAGAATCTGGCATCAATATTAATATAATATATTATATAACAGAAAAAACAAATATGAAACCTAAATTCTAAATGTCGGAACGAAAAGACACGTACTTGATACTAATTGACCCCTATGACAATTCGAGACAATTGTCTTCCTCATCATCACTGATCCTTATTGACGTACAGTCAGTGCAAATCCGTGTCATAAAAGAAACTAAAAACTGTCAGTTTCTGGTTTACAACCAACGCAGCATTTCTAGCATTGCGCTGCATTTAATAGTTTAAACTAAACTGGCTACTTACTTTAATGAAAGTGTTCTATCGATAATCGGTTGCAGCGAGCAATCTGCATATTCGACAGTCCCGAAGCTGCAGGATGAAGTGCAGTTGCGAAGATATGTCGTCTCTATGGCATGATCGTCTATCTCCTTTACCATAGAGAGTGTTCTGAAGACTGAAGACTCTCCTGCAACTGGTCCTACCCTTTCCCTCTCTCTACAGGACAACACGTCATCGCTTCAGAGTGGTGGAAATACGCTCTAGAACTAAACGGTTCGGCTCTTCCTTCCTGTGCTGAGCAGTCAAAAACTAGGACTACTACCAGCGCACGTATTTCCTAGTCAATATGATCCCGGGTCCTTTAAGTGAGACGTGAAAATGCGTCTCACTAGGCCGTCATAGTGTGGGTCACCAGACTGCATAGTCCACACGCGCAATCCTCTCTCTGTTCCTCCTCTCTTCTGCCTGAAACAAAAATATATTTTTATTTAAGCACAAGATCATTGTATAAAACTCATTCACACACACCCAACAACAAAATTGCACACTCACACAATACTCATTCTATACCATTACTGCTTATTAAATTAAACACACAACCCCTCATAGTACTATTTCTTTCCTCGATAATTGTCAACATTAATGTTTTAATGAATCTGCGTTCTAAAAAACTCAACTTCGATACTCTCTTGTCTCCATCAGAGCTTTTATTTAGATATCTAACTTTTTCAAATGGCTAACATAAAAGATATTAATGAAGAATTAGATTCTACACTTACCTCAAGATCATGCATCTGTCAGCCGGAGGACTGTTCGAACCATCTCAGTGACTTCAAACAAGCCCTTAAAATTATTCACATTAACATACGTAGTGTTAACAAAAATCTAGACCAATTTCAAATAATGTTATCGGTAACCGGGGTCATTTTCGATGTTATTGTGTTGACTGAGTGTTGGCTTAGTAAATGTGATAGGCTCCCAACTATAGATGGTTACTTAACACATTCTTCAAAATCTTTAATGAATAAAAACGATGGCATTATAATATTTACCAATAAAAATCTTACATGTAATGTAGGCGAACCTCATTTTAAGGGCGCTAGCTGCTTAGTCTGTCAAATCGACAATAATATTAGTATAGTGGCAGTTTATCGCTCACCATCTCTAAAAACCACTGACGATCATTATAATTTCATAGATAGTTTGAACAAAGTCTACAATACTTTAACAACCGAACACTCAATACTAGTAGGTGATACGAATATAAACATAGGTTCAAATGGTGTAGATCCCTTTGGTGAGGAGTACTTGACACTTAATGCAACTTATGGGTTCTTTCCTACTCACACTTATCCAACAAGAACCAGTCAAAAATCTATAGACCACTTTTTTGCGAAAACTGCCCTTCCTTCTAAAACTCTAATATTAGAATCACATATAACTGATCACACACCCATCGTTTTGTTCTTGGAACATGCAAAATCTACTCGTAATCAATCGTGTACAAAATCTTGCGTAGATTATATAAGAGTGAAAACAGAAATTGAAAATACAGATTTTTCTAACATCCTGGAAATGACTGATGCAAACTTGGCTGCAGACACCCTTATTGAGACAGTGTCATCAATCATAACAGCAAACACAAAAATAATTAAAAATCCCAAAAGAAATAGAATCCTTAAACCATGGATGACACCAGGATTAGTACGATGCATTAGAAACCGCGACAGATTGCACATTAGAGTCAGAAAATCTCCTGAAAATATGACCTTCAAAATAACCTATACCAGATATAGAAACTTCTGCAACCGCGTTCTCCGTGATCTTAAACTAGCTTATAACAAAAACCTTATAGCTCAAGCAGGCTCTAATCCTAAAGCTCTCTGGAAAGCTATAAAAACCGTTGCCAACACCCAAAAACCAAAAGAAAGTCCTACAGAACTCTTGTCGCATATGAACCCTAAACAGTCTATCAACAACGTTTGTAACTTCTTTTCTTCTATCGGAAAAAACTTGGCCGCAAAAATAACTTCCTCTGGTGATGACTTGGGGACCCCCGAATCAACATCAACCTCAGTCTCAATTAGTACGGCAAAATCAATGGTTCTGCTAGAGGTTACTGAAAGGGAGGTAGGAACTATTATAGCACAGCTTAAAATAGACTGCGCTGTGGGTTGGGACGGTATATCTCCCAACATTTTGAAAAACTCTCAAAAAACTCTAATCCCCCCTATAACCCACATTTGTAATCTAGCTATAAACAATGGGGTCTTCCCCGATGCGTTCAAGAGGGCAATCATTCACCCTATTTACAAGAATGGAAACAGAGATTGTGTAAATAATTATCGCCCCATTTCAGTACTCACTGCGTTATCAAAAATTCTGGAAAAGGTCCTAAACAATGCGCTCAAAAGTTATATTGGCAAAAGTAACACATTAGCGAAAAACCAATATGGTTTTCGAGCGGATTTTTCCACCGAAGACGCTGTACTTGACCTAGTTAACGCGGTAGTCAAGAACTTAGATGACAATAAAAGATGTTTATGCATATTTTTAGACATTTCCAAAGCATTTGACACGGTCTCTGTCCCAATCTTACTAAGCAAAATGGAAAAATTTGGAATAAGAGGCACTACATACAACCTGTTCAAAGATTACTTAACAAATAGAAGACAAAGGGTAAAAATCGCAGACTGTTTGAGTGATGAGTTTTCTATTAACTACGGTGTACCTCAGGGGAGTATCCTAGGCCCTACACTCTTTCAACTGTACATTAATGATCTCTGTACTATGTCTATTCCACATACTAACATATTCACCTATGCTGATGACACTGCGATTGTTGTGGAGGGGCCTAACTGGCCGCTGGTTGGGGAGCAAGCAGAATCCGCTCTGAAACAAATAACGAGATGGCTCTCTGGCAATTTACTAACGATAAACCTGGATAAAACACTTTATGTCCCTTTCTCAATTTCTAATATCAATCCTCCGCCTAATGATTTCGTTATAAAGGCTCACACTTGCCTATCAGGTAAAAACTGTACATGTCAAGAACTAACTCAAGCCGTAAATACTAAATACCTTGGCATACATATAGATAATAGACTTAGGTGGGATGTTCACGTTAATGTCTTAAAAACTAGAATCAGAAAGTTAATCCACCTCTTCAAAATTCTTCGTGATGCAACCACCCCAGAAAAATTAAGAATGATCTTTCTTGCCCTATGTCAATCCATCATTCAGTACTGCATTCCGGTTTGGGGAGGGACTGCTAAAAAACACTTACTGGGATTGGAGAGAGCACAGAGAGCCGTTCTTAAGGTTATGAACAAAAAACCTATCAGATACCAAACTACACAACTTTACGCAGACAATAAAGTCTTGACAGTGAGGCAGCTGTTTGTTCTCAGAGCAATATTGAAGATTCACCAGACTATACCTATCAAAGACAAAAAAAGACGTAGTGGGAAATCAATTTGTCTTGGATTTCGTTGCAGAACCACTTTTGCCAAACGACAGTTTAAGGGTCTAAGCCTCAAGCTTTATAATGCTCTAAACAAAAGAGAGAACATTGTTGGACTCAATAGCTATGAGGTCAAAAACATAGCAACTAGTTGGCTTCTTCAAATAGATTATGAAAATACCGAAACATTACTCAAATTTCTAGAATAATCATACGCATTTATCACACACGCACACACACACACACACACACACACACACGCGCGCGCGCACACACGCACACACGCACACACACACACACACACACACACACACACACACACACACACACAAACACACTTACACGTTTTCCTTTGTTTTCATTTCATTTAAATACTACTTGTTTTTTATTAATTGCTATTATAAGCTGCGTCACTGAAACTATCAAAACTCTTTCACTGTACTGACTGCGGTAGACTATAGGTCCCAATTTGTGAACTGACTCCCAAAATACAGGCTCAAGCCTAGTTTGGGAATCCAGTGCTAGTACCCTGTTGTAAAGCTCAGTGCATACATTTTAGCTTAAGAACATTGTTTGTTAATTACTTTCTGAGACTAATAAACGTTATTATTATTATTATTATTATAATCCGGATGGTGACCACCACCCTTGTATTTTGCTAAGTTCATATTTTCTATCAGGCAAAATAGAGTCATTTTGGCGGCTTCTACTATAAACAATATATATGTCGCCGTAAAATTGTAAAAACCATTAGATAATAATCTACCTAGCGAGATTGCCAACTATCGATAGATTGTCAACTGTGATAATACTGCTTACGGGCGTCATATTGTCAACTGTCCCTGATTGCTCGGTTTTACTGTAAGCCGTTCAAAGGTCATAGAATTAGGTTAGGTTAGAACTTCTTAATTTATCTCAAATTAATTTTACTGTCACAACAAGTTATTGTGAGATATTTTTAACATGAAATCAATTTACAATCACAAATTAAGTTACATTCGGCATCAAAGACGAAATAACAAACAAATATGGCGGCGCGGGACATATGCTGTTCAACCAATCAGCGCGCGACTTGCGATATGTCGATACCATTTCACAATCTTTAGACGGTTTGCAATCTCGCGAGATAGATTATAATCTAACAGTTTTGACAATCTTACGGTAACACATATATGTACCAACGATCTGATGTTTTAATGTTTATATTAACGTCTGTCCCTTTCTGAATACCCAATAAATTACCTTTATCATTTCTATACAATCTTCTATTAATTGTTCAAATGCGCATCTGCTTTCGGGTTACATAATTCTTGCACTTGGAATGTTTTTGTGTATGTTGCTCAATGTTTGCATATCAGAAAAGTGCATAGTAACCAAGAGCGATCGAGATCAAAGTTTGTTTAATTAAATGCTTCAATCGTGAACAACTTTGTTACAACTGTTGAAACATCAACACAACGTCAACGTTAAAAGTTTAAAACACTCCATTACTTATCGAGTCGAGTTCTTGAAACAGACTACTATTTGCTTTGCGTCAGCAATAAGTTCGACTTTTCTATTTTAAGTTAATTGTGAAGTCTTTATTTTAGTCCTTTAAAATAGTATTTACATTTTCTAATGCTACATATTACTGAATTTAAAGTATTGGCACACTAAAGTGAGTTTCTTAAAGGCACTTACTTGACAAGAATTGATTACATATTACCTTAGTAGTTGAAACGTGTTAAACACGTAATAAAGCTCGATAGGAACTCTCACGTCTCTAATTAAGAATACCTATAGAATAATTTTCCAAATTAGTAAGCATTATTCAAGCCTATATTATTACTTATAGCGTACTCTAATAGATAAATATAATTATAAAAAACCCAACTACGACAAAAAACGACGCTGAAAAGTACATGTACATTTCAAATATAGCATATAAGCATTTTCTCGTGACTTTGTCCGTATTTATTCGATAGTTGTGATATTATTATTTATTTTAAAAAGCATGAAACAAGTTGCAGAAGCCGTAGTCACCCGTTGTTAAAGTGTTATTGACTATGGTACATTACAAAAGCCGTAGTCCATGTAGTGTATTGTACTATAGTCCATAACACTTTAACAACGCGTGACGAACGGTGACACGGCATATTTCTCTCAAATAATTTTTTTAATACAGCGCCACATTAGATACTGTGACACGTCATATAGCCTATAACTAGCAGACGATCATGACGCTTCTAACGACACCTCATTTGTCCAGTTCTAATGAGTAGTTAAGGAGCTATGAGGGAACAAATGAACATACATACATTATTTACGCTCGTGTGATCGTTGCAATTCGCTCGCATTAAAAGTATTCTATCTTACTTCTAATTCCTCCAAGAATATGTGTACAAAGTTTCATGAAGATCGGTTTAGTAGTTTTCGCCTGCGTAGCGTAGCGTAACAAACAAACTTACATTTATAATACTAGTATGATTAATGCAAAATTCTAAATGTGCAGATTAGTTTATTGCAAGAGAAAATCTTTAAAAAAATTGGTTGAGGTATAAAAAATACAGTAATGTTACAGAGCAGTGCACACTTGACACATAATAAGTACTTTTCTGAATTGAAAATTATATTAGTTCACATAAAAGTATATAGTAATTTTGTTCATAAAGCTGCTAAACAACAAAAAAAATCTGTGTAATTGTCTTCACAAGTTGTCACGGGAAGTGACATTGTGGTTCTATTCTCAAGCGGAAACCACACGGCTAAACCGGTTACTGGTTAGGTGGATAATAAAGTAGCATCTCAAACAAGGTATAAAGAGGCAGTTGAACGTGGACTGGGAGAAGCATAAAGGCTCGTTTAACAAATACCCGTACAGTAATCAAGGCATCCTTGTTACATTTCTTTAAATAATACGTCCCTACACTGTTGTAGGGAGAGGGTTACTACAAGACTGTTCTTGTAGTAACTGTATGATTTGATATGATAATTTACCAATGTGATGTGTTATAAACATGCTACAATATTAAAATTATAGTGTTTATTACTAATATGAATTGTTTTACAGTCCTTATGAAATTAGGTATGACATACCACAGAAAAACAGTGTGGGTTATTCTTCTTAAAAAAAATTTTAACTTTAAATTTGTTAATTTTAAACCAAACACATAAATCCAAAGATTTGGCTTTTAGTTCAGTTATCATGGAAAAAAGTTTAAACTTATACTTGTCACACTACAAAGGGACGTCAGACTGTTTCAATCTTCATTATATTATTTTCTGCTTACTATATAAATATATATTAGTAAGTGTAAATATATGTATTTACATAATTTTGTCTACTAAATGGTAATTAATAGGATGCCGTCAAGCCACGAGAACAGACTTTATATCCGTAAATTTCTACAGATCGTTTCTCCATAGAAAAAGTCTAATGCGAGCGTAGTGACGGATCGCGTCTTTCTTGCATCATAAATTTGCCAACAAAGTGTTTTTAAATATTTCAACGCTTACAATTGCTTTTATTAATCCGTATTATAATATTTCTCCTTATTTTGATATGGCCACTTAAAATATGAAGTACCTACCTATGTTTTGTATAGTTTTTATGGTGAAAATCTCGCCCATCTCATTATCCTAAATTGTACCACTTTTACGCAAAAAGCGATAATGAAAGATATACTCGTAGCTATCTTTGCTGGATATAGACAAAAATAAGTATGTCCCAAAAATAAATAGTTGAAGTAACAGAAAACATTTCTTTATTTTCCTTAATTATGACCACGATGTTGTAATTAGTCTTAAATTAATCTTTACATAGTAGAAAATCTAGTCGCATCCGCTGTCTCTTCTTTTCGCTTAGATCTTTTGAATTACTCAACGGATTTTAATGCTATTTTCAGAAATAGATAAAGTGATTCAAGTGAAAGGTTTATAAGTGTAAAAGATGCATATTAAGGTAGAGTAAAGCCGAAAATTTCCATGCGAAGCAGGGCCGGATCGCTAGTTCTTTATAAATAAATTGATTTTATAATATCAGTTGGTGTTTTGTAAACAAATATTTGATGTGAACAGATATAACTCAACAAATTAAACAAAGAAGTATCTTTTTTTTACGTGTGGAACCCCCCTCGTGCCGTCACCCCGCCGGGGTTTGCGGCGGGGCAGTGTGTCGGAATTGAACCGACTAAAATCACACGGTGTGGCACTCTGCGCCTGAGACGGGAGGGATCCGGGAACTGCTGTTATTAACACATCCGGACCCCTACCAGCGCCTCCCCGAACTGAAGCGAGCACCGCCTGCTGGTAACATACGATTAGAGTGTCTGAATGATTCTAATAGTGTGTTACACATTCAATTTAGACCAGCTGAGCCCCACGGGGCGAAATTAGTCTAAAAAAGTAACCGAAATTACTCCTTATGTCATCAACTATCTGCCAGTGAATGTCCCGTAAGACTCAGTCCAGCTGTTATATAGATTAGTCAGAACAGACAGACAATTTTTTTAAATAGACTTTTTGATGTAAGTACTGAATATATGTATACTTTCATATACATTTAGTGAAATGCTATTAATATGAAATAGCAAAAAGACTGTTGATGGGAATATTGATGTTTATGCATTTGCGATTGTCACAAGTTACGACTAAAATACACATACTGTCAAATAAAATTCCTTCATATTTAAGAGATGATTAATTGCAAAAAAACAACGTCACAGGTTACTCCGTCAAATGCGTCATTCCTCCACGAGCATGAAGCATGAGCATTATAAAATTCTATTAAAACAGGCCATCGTAAAACGAGTCGCTCTCGTTAGCTAACTAAATCTAACACCGTATTTGCATTTGCGTTAATTGCCACTCGAATTTTAATGTTTTCAATAGTCTATCTGACATTTCACATAGTTTCCTTGAGACCTGTTGTAACTATAACTATAGACAGTCAGACTAAAGTTGTCTACGTTTATATTCCATGCCTGTCGGTCTTTTCATACTTTATCCAAAACATCAGACCTTTTATTATACAGACTTCTTTCCTGTTTCTAAATACACAGATCTGGATTCGATTAAAACGTAACGTAACGTATTAACTGGTTGCACACTTAGCTACCATAAGCAAACTATTGAAATTTAACATTTAAATGGTGATGAAACAGATGAACATGATAACATCCGATTAATGTTTTGATTAAATAATGACGCCAGCAATGAGATTAAGCTACATTTTTTTCTACAGATAATCATTTCACACCAACAAAAAAGTCATTGCAAAAAGTATATAATTTAAATCTATGGTTTCACAAATTTGCGTTTAATTTTCACAAGTTCAAATGGACATATAAATGGAGCCGTTTATTAGTTGGCCCGGTATCAGTAAACTATTTTGATTGTCTTCCTAGTGTGTAAATTACCTTGTTTTATTCTGTCGAGGAACACGTTACGAGCCCGTGCTCGACAAGGGGCCTCGTGCCCACGTCATCCCTTAAAAAAATTTAAATACGGGATAAAGGTTTGGATTAATTAACACAAATTTAGTTCTCTTTACTGAGTTATTTTCTAATAACCTTCTATTAAAAATCCCTTAATCTATAACTTGCAACATTATTAGAAATTTCTTTTTGTAAGAATCCTTATTTTTAGAGAACAAATTTATTCGAGCCCCTATATATCGACGAACTGTCTTGCTGTCGCTCTCTTCGCTGATCCAACTGACAGGATCTATTGACGGCTGCTAAAAGCATTAAAAAAGTACTTATTTTCTTAACATCTCCTTTAATAATTTACCAGCTCCCTTATTAAAGGTTGAAATAATAATTTTGAACGGGCTATATGCCGCCAGCCTTTTGTGAAGAGTACTAAAAGTATGTGTGTTAGTCAATGATATTATATAAAAACAAAAATGGTTTTAAAATAGCGTTGGTGTTAGTTTTATCAATATAAGGTAGGAACGAATACTATTTATGTAATATATATTTTAGGGACTGTACGTCTGAATGACGACTATTTAAACTTTATCTTTTTAGCCGTAGTAATAACCATTTGGGACCTACACAATGTCGCATTATGTAAATAGAGATAAGAAGAAGAAAAAGTATTGTGAGTGCATACAAGTACATACTAGATTTAGGGATGTAAACGAGAGAACATTTTGTTCATCTAAAAATATTTTTGTTTGTTTAGAGATAGTTTGGATTCCTGGGATTGGTTGACAAATAGGTATTTACCGTACCACTTGGTCGGTTGTTATTTTTAGTGCCGACAAACTACTTTTCCATTAGACCCCGTGACGTGACAACATCTAGTTATCACGTTCATGTAATTTGTTTATTATGTTACATGTGTCAGCACCACCTTTATAACCACGTAGACTAATTTATTAATTTTAACACACTTTGCTGTACCACTCTACTATTACTTTTAAATTCGAAATGCACATTTAACGTTTATTTATAATATGTATTCGAAATTAAATAAAAAGACGGGATACTTTATACTTGATGGTAAGTGCCCAACACCGCACGGGACACATGCAATTCAGAAGAGGGGAATGCGTTCGCGCCTATTTAATCCCCCTCTCTGGGTTAGGGGACATGGCTACAGTACCATCTGTTACCCTAGCAGAAGTATGCAGAGACCGGGTGGCGGCGCGAACGTTGTGGAGCGGGCGCGCCCCCTTTTGGAGACAGCAACTGGAACATCGGGGTTTCCACATTGGACTACAAACCGTCGGTGGCCCGAGCTACGTCGGGGTTCCACGGTTTTCCTTTCTAGGGTGCACCTGGTTCTCCGGCTTCTAGTACCTGAGATGGTGTGCGGTTTTAGGCGGTTCGAGTCCGATATGCCACCAGCAGGTGGTATTTGGGGGGATTTCCGCAGAGAAAGAAAAAGGGGGGCATTGTTAGCTCCTTTTACCCGACTACGGCAAAGCAAGAGGAGGGTTATGATTTTGGCAGGCTATGTATGTATGTCACCTGTTCCCTCGTAGCTCCCCAACTACTTATTAGAACTGGACAAATGAGATACCGTTAGAAGCGTCTTGTTGTTTGTTCGTAATACTCGTAATGGCCCGAGTGACATAGACTATATAAATTTGATATCAAAACATTTACGTTGGCGTATTTTGTTTTCTTGTTCTCTAATGTGAACAGTTAAGTTTATATGAGTATTAATTATATAACTAAGTTTCACATTATTCACATTGCTTGAACGTTTTACGTAGTGCATTGTTCAACTTCTCACAATAAATATATAAGAACAGCATATCCTTAGTGAAGTAATATGTTTATTCGTTATTGCTGTGTTCGATACAACCGTTCTGTTTGAAAGTTGAACGACTCTTAACCTTTTTTTAGGATAGATATTCATTAGTAAATTATAATGTCGCCTTTTTACTAATCAAAGTGCGAGTGTCAAATACTGAAAATAAGTATGAGAAGAATGGCCCAGTAACAGTTTAAGATTTATATGTCTGTTATTATTTATTAATCCTTATGGTGAATGTTAAATTGCTACGCCTACTAAAATTTAAAATATAAGTATTATGGTCACAGATCCCAACTTGTATACCTTTCTCTTCAGTAAACTTACTCAGACCTGTATGGGTCTAGAAATGTGTACGAGCATTTGTGGGTTTGTTATCTATTACTTATTATTACTAAGTAATAGTATCGCGAATCCATCCTTGCGTGACTTGACATGTGCATGCCCATTTGAGCTTCCGTGCTGGATTGGTTTTGCAGGTGTGGCTAACAGTTACCGTATGTTATATATGTACGTTTGATAGACTTTGACTATTGTGTTAAAGGCACTGTTGTAGGTTAGTTCGTAATAAATTTGCTAATATAAAGTATTTTCTTAATATAATACAAGATAAAATAATGAAAGACTTAATTAACCCGTGAATTTATTCGCTAGAGATTTGAAGAAGACATGCTATAAATTGCTGCTACTTAGAAATTTAATTTGAGTCCGCTTAGTAAGGTATTACATGAATTTGGCAGCACGGATTGATCCTCAGGCTAGGCTTGTTTTGTTGATGGGTTTCTAATTGACCTTACACCAACAATGATGAGCTACGACTTCGATATTAGCTACTTGAATTCTTGAGTAGCTGATATTTTAAAATACAATAGCCTCAATAACATCAGTGTCACCAAAATCCTGTTACGTTCAAAGTTATATATGGCCCATCTTCATCTTAAACTATAAATGTCCATATGGACTACGTATATCTACTACGTTGTAAGTCCATCGACGGAGATTAGAATTTTTTAAATTATTAGTTTATTAGGATGGTAGATACTTTTGCTACTATTGTGGGTGGGAAGCAGCATAGTGACAGGACAGTACTATAAGTTCTTAAATGTGAGGCTAGTGAGTTGAGAGAGTCTTGTTATCGGCAAGGTATGCCCAAGGTAGACAAAGCCTTGGGTGAGTAAGATAGACGTTATGGGGAAGCCAAATATATAATATTTATGTGAGTAAATACACTGTAGTTCTACTCGTATTCACTAATGTTATTAGTTTTCGTTTCCTAAAGATCAGTGACAATCTTTGGTGGTCTACTGCTGCACATGCTGTTACTCTAGTTTACTCCTTTAGCTACTGAGACTAATCTGTTGAAGTTCGCTGATAGCAAGTTAAATTATTGTCATACAAAGTTTAAATTCGAAACTACAACTGTAAATTTAAATAAATTTAAATTGATTTCCAAGATTTGTTTACAAACATAGCTATGTTTGTTACTTGAAGCTACAAGTGAAGCTAATAAAAACGTGTTAAAAATAGCTTCGTTCAATCAGAGAGCCCTTTAAATTATTCTGTATCGAGAAAATGTTACCCAACAACGTACTGTGAGTACCTTTTTATAACTTGTGGGTTTGTAGCGTTGTATCATCGATGAAGCCATCTTATAATTACCCCAAGTCATGAATGTTTGCGTGCGTAGCTTCAATTGCTAGGCGTAAACAGTGATTACCTTGGTATTGTTGTATTAGATTGGTGTGATACTGTTCAGTACATCTTAAGGCAGCGGAGTTCAAGTAGAACTTACACTCGGTTGTAACAGCTAGCCTAAGAACTAACGCAGATTGAACGGAAAATATTTATAAAATGTGAATCACACTAATATATAAAGACAAAAGTTTGTCAGTGTGTATGTTTGTTACTTCTTTACGCAAAAATAACGGATTTGCATGAAACTTTACAGTAATATAGCTTATACATTAGAATAACACATAGGCTACTATTTGGCGCGATAATCGATAAACACGCAGGCGGCGCCGCGGGCTACAGCTAGTAAAATATAAACCTTGTTTGTACGCGACTAGATGGTATGTAGACTTTAGACTGAGATTGAACGGCAAATGCTTGCGCATTTCGACGCTTACTATGTTACGGTACAGCGAGAAACTTTAAAAACATCGTATGACTTTCAACCTGAAAGAGATAAAAACCACTGGTATTGTTTTTACCATTTGCTTCCTAAACTCTGCTGCATCCAAATAGCATTTACTTTTAATATATCAGCTTTGTGACACCCGATGAAATGAGAATGTGTCATTGTTCGGCGTTAGTTAACAGTTAGTGTGTAAATCGCATGACGAGTCCTTGTATCGCGTAATTTTATTTTTACTGTAATTGAGGTTAACCAAATTATTTGTTGACTCTTATACCATATTCATTTCCACGTTTTTCGCGTTGTGTAATAAAAGCGTAAACTAATGTGCGTGTTCAGAAAATAATTTTATTAAAATTCAATTTACCTTGACACGTCGAATATCATAATGATAGCTGGACAAAATTATTATTTCCTTCCGGTTTTTAATATCAGAAATATTTTCGCAAAATAAGGCTGATATCAAGAAACTAAAGCATTGTACTCACTTCGAATGTAGTTACTTAACACGAGCATTAAGAACTTTATCGGATTTTTTTTAAATATAGAGAACTATATAATGGTTGTTATATCGTTCGCACAATAACGACCGTACTCACACCATCCCAACCAAATATTCTCTTCATTGACGATCCTGATATGGATAATTTATTAAAGTTAGTCGTTCCGATCGACCTGACACTGTTGTGTTTAAACGAAAGTTGAAAAGTTTACTTTGGCACCTCATAATATACTCAACCCTATACCCCGTCAATATAGTAATTATGTCTTTACTCTTCATTACACATATATACTCGTAAATGTATGTCTAAACAAAAATCTATTGTAATAAAGTGTCTAAGATGTTGTGAACTCAAATATGAACAGCCAACTCAAATATGAATTTGCTCTGTGTAACAAGTTTTAAGCTTCGTCATATAGGCGGGATATTACCTGACGGTCGGACAGGATGTCGATTAGATACTGTGAACATGCAGTGACTATTATTGACATCTTTGATCTTACCTACACCGTAGTTTAAAAGAACGATATCGATATAGCACTACGTTTGGCATTTGAACGTCAAAACATAACAGATTGGCCAATAAAAATTTTAGTGCTGTGACGTTATACTTAGCTAAAACCTAATTTTTCGCTAAAATATATCATTATAAAATCTATACAAATAAATAAAATTGGAGTGTCTGTTTGTAATATTAAAATAACCGCTTTTTACTAAATGCATATGTATGTATACATGGTACACATGCCAAAAATGTAGTCAAAAAAATTTTTGTGTCTGTCTGTCTGTCTGTCTGTTTGTTCCGGGTAATCTCTGGAACGGCTGGACGGATTTTGACGGGACTTTCACTGGCAGGTAGCTGATGATCCGGGGAGTAACTTAGGCTACTTTTTTTTACTAACTTTGTCCCGCGGCGTTACTCGCGGTTCAACAATAGCCGCGGGTAGCACCGCAGGATTCAGCTAGTTTAAAATAAAGGACTACTTAAAATAGAAGCGGATTTAGTTGTTCGATCTTTTGTCGTGTTCAATTACAAGACTGCTAAATAATATACTCTATCTATTAACTTAAGGCAACAAGTCCCTCTAAGAATTTCAGTTAATTGCTGACAAGTACGGCTAGTACTGCGTGGGCTTATACGATTGACTAAGATTTGATACTACGAGTATTCAACCTCTATTTCACATGTAAGTAAAACGCATTTGCTTAAAATGTCAGTATAAATTTTAGATATAAATCCTTTTGAACAGAAAGAATATTCTGTAGTATTTTTTAACTAAATTGCCTCGTACGTTGAAGCCAATAGAATAAAATAACACACAGTAGGCGTACATTTTTAAAAGCTTCCTATAAATAGAATCGGGAGCGGCGTGCCCGTGATTGCTGGACATGTAACTGCAATTGTTGTTTTCCAGCAAAATATTGTACAGAAATTAAATAGGACATAGCAACGAATATGTGAATCAGCTCTTATTAGGGTGCTAAAGGCAAAACACGGAACCCTTATAGATTCGTCATGTCTGTCTGCCTGTCTGTCTGTCCGTCTGTAGATGTATTCTGCGAAACGCATTAAGATTTTCACACAAAAATAGAAAAAAAAACAATAAATTTTGGGGCTTACTTAGAACTGAAACTCAATTTTTTTATCATCCCCTACGTGTGGGGTATCTGGATAGGTCTTCAAAAATGGTAGTGAGGTTTCTATTACAATTTTTTTCTAAATTGAATAGTTTGCGCGAGAGACACTTCCAAAGTGCTAAAATGTGTCCCCCTCCCCCTGTAACTCCTAAAATTAGAGAATAATAAAACTAAAAAAAAAATATCAATTTATTTTTAATACGTCATAATTCGTAAACTGCTACGTTTACCCTTCATTCAAACCTCAAGCTATGAATTTATTAAATAATGCGTCTCGGTATCTATTTCCTATGGTCATACATGTTGTGTGTAAAGTCATACTTTAAATTTAAATAAACTGCGATACTTCTAGGTATCGTAAAGTTATTGTATCAACTGAAAATATCATTAAAAAACTGTTGACTTCGGTGGACCCTGCTGAACTATTCATAAATGGGAGAGAGAATGCAGTATTGTTATCAAACTTTGATAATTAATTTATGACATAGTAGCGACAGCTTCCACAAAACAATATACATATACGAGTAGGTAAATAATTCACTGACGCGTATCCACCCGCAACTCGTGCTTGTTTGTTAAGCCAATTTAGAAAAAATACATAATTTATGAGTAAAAGTAATATTATTGACTGTTAATTTGAGTTTCCTTAAAATTCTCTAATGGGTATGTACTACGTATCGATCATGCCTTCGTAAAACTGTCTATATAAGTTAATTTACAGCTAATAATTACTCCAGACAGAAAACTTCATCCGTAGAAATGTATGGAAAGATATTAGATGCCCAAAACACAGCGATATGATGCTTAATTGGGACTTTGATCATTAGATTCTGTTATCTCAGATACTTTTGCTTATTTTAAATAAGTAACAAAATTATCAAAACACTTAATTCTTAATTGAATTAGAGAGCAGCGGTAAATAATAAAAGCTAAAAGTTTTGAATTGAATTCTACCTGCTGGGCTCTAATAAATTATTCAGTGTTATCAGTACCCCGTGACACATTTCAACACTTGAAAGTGCACACAAAATAAAACTTGGCAATTTCAATTTCATGTTACCTGTTACTAGTAATAATAGGATACGTTAAAACTGTTTTAGTTTCTGTTCTAGATATATTTTTGCCGTGACAAGTATTAACTGTCAAACTTAAGTAGAGTTAAAAATTAAAATCCCAGGGAATAGGTAGGACTTCCTCTCCATCTTCCTATCTGTAGCTTTTGTACGTTTAACATTTTTTTTTGTTAGTTTCGGTTAAAAAAGATACCATAATCTTGAACAAGGTAGTGTGTGCGCATAAATTACACAATGAAAGCCCTTGTGCCTCCTTGTTTTAAGATATCGTTGTAATTGCATCAGGCAGAGTAGAGTCATTTTGGCAGGGTCAAACATAAAAAAAAAAAAAAAAAAAAAAAAAATAATCTGGTGGTTAATAAAGCGATATATTATAAAAAGTATGTATATAGTAAAGACTGTGACAGTTATATTTATTTGGCTCAGAATCAGTCTTCCAAACTACAAGCAAGTCATTATCGATGCTTTAAAATATACTTGTGAGGCAACCCTGACATTCCTTATCAGAACTTGGTTCAAACTTGTCGTTGGAGCAAAAAATGAGAAAGCTAATAGTGCTGGCTAACGAGCAGCCCTTTTTGGAAGGTTACAGGTAATGCAACAGCTAGAGAATCCAATAGGAAACAATCTGCTTAATATCCTTAGTCAAAATTACAAAAGGAATGCATTCATTTTCTTTATGGACCAAGTCTAATCTTAGGTAGGCGATTTTATTTATTTCAATATAATTATAAATTGTTTACCCTGTTGTGCGAAGTTCCCTGACTTTGCACCTATCATCTGTTCATTGACTTGAAAAACTTAACAGTTCAGCTAATGGTACTCTGTTACATTCTCAAAGTTTAGCCAAAAGACTGAGACTAAACTAACATGTTTTTTATCCATAGCATATTCATCTCTAAAGTAGAGATACTTAAGTATGAGAGCTTAGAGTGACCTTAACCCAACGTTAAGGTACTTTATTTAATACCATATTGGATCAATAAAATAATATTTTCATATCGTCGGTAACGTGAAATGTGTTTATGGTTCGTACAAAACGTGCTAATTTAATTAGTTACGAATATTGTTGATAGGATTTTACCATACAGCGTTTGAGGTACTTGGCCGCAGCTGGACGGACGAGCCCGTCTTACATAGGTATTAAATCACACCTGCCAAAATATAGGTATGTCCAATACACATCTGTGTACATAATAATGTTGTAGACATAGTATGTAGACAGATGTGTATGAAATAGTTTGTTGTTTAATGAAAATTAAAAGTTGCCAAGTATTAGATTTTCAACATTCAGTTTATTCAACGGATATTAGATACAACGCATGAATTAATTAAAGAATCTGTTAGGTTAATTATTTTAAAGTAGTTTTGCTTTTTAACCGTTTTTCTTATATAAGAAAATATCAATAATATAATCTATACTAAGATTCAACTGGATGGAAATAGACGTTATGCTAAACAGACTGCCAGCTAAAATAAAAACCTTCAAAGCTGCTGTGGACATGCTTTCCTGTATTCATTACAGATGAAAAATATTTGATGTAGCAATATTGTGTGTCTTAAGGATATGAACGCCTGCTTGTGCGTTTGTAGCCTTTACGTAGCGTAAAACGTACTCGTATGAACGTAACTATATTTGCTTTTTGAAGCATTTTCGGGAAAGTAATTATATAAAATCTACATATATTCGTATCCGATATCGATCCCGTTCAAACTTAGTTAAAGAGTTTAAAAGGTATCATAACTATAACGTCTATTTTAAAGGTATCGTTGGACACCCCTATCGCATGGCGGTTATTAATATTTTATTAAGACGACCTTAACGCGTGTCACGGTTGGACAGCCACGCACTTTACGTATGAAGACCGACGTACACTCTAATATTTCACCTTATTATCTTACAAAAATTTTAGCATTTTGTATTGAACACTATACATAAAATAAAGATTTTAGAAACGTAGATTTCTTGTTTAATTTACCCCTAAACAATAATGAGTTTCGTAGGTGTTGCATAATTTTTAAAACTAAAGAGATGATTAGTGGTGTTGCAATAATGCAAAATAAATCAACTAAATTAGTACCAATCACGAGAAACTGGCAAGACACGCTCTGAACATAAGCTATGATATTAAAAACAACTTTTCATTATTTTAAGATTCAACAATATAATATAGAAATATATGAACAGTAACAATATTTACATACAAGCGTCAAAAAAACTCCACACCTTCGCCTACTGGTAGCGTTCCCAAAAGACTGTCAGCATTACCACGTTGAATGGCATTGCTGATTCTCTGTGCTAGAAGAAGGCCGGCCTTCTGGTCGCGAGAAGCGTCATACAGTTGCTTAGCTAGTTGTTTAAACAGCGCGAGTACTCGGACCCCATGAACCTAGCGTCTCTACCCCAAACGGTTCAAAAATGTAATTACCTATTAAATTTTACTATGCAATATGTAATGCTAATATATTTACTATGGAATAAAAATTCCAAATAGACTGACTGCCGTAAACTTGCCATTCTATAATTAAAATAGGCCATTTGCCATTATTTAGCTTGCTAGTGCTTTTATTACCAGCTCAATAAATGCAGAAACAATCCCTACCAGACGAAACACAAAGCGGTACAAAAGTCTTGGGCCCAATGTCCTTTTTCGTTTACTATCACTTGGTACTTTCAGAGACCTCTAAAATGTAGTATATTTAATATTAATAAAAATTAAAATCATTACTAATTGTTAACGACGGAACCCTATTCTATGCGTGGCCGGACACGCACTTGGTCGGTTTTTTTTATATGGTAGGTATAGGAGGCAAACGAACAGACGTATCACCTGGTGGTAAGCGATTACCACCGTATCACCTGGTGGTAAGCGATTACCACCGCCCATGGACACCCGCAACACCAAAGACGTCACAAGTGCGTTGTCGGCCTTTGGGGGATAGGGAGGGGAAATGAGGGGAGGAGGTTTGGGTTATGGGCCTGCAGTATCCTCAATCACTCGGTGAAACACTGACCTGACTCGGTGACTGAACGCGCGCCAATGTTCGTTCTCTTGGACCGCGAAGTCGATACCCACCTTTAGTGTTCAAACAACTATTTATTTATTGACATAAAACTATATTCAGACAGTACATTTGAATTCTTTGAACTCCGAACTAGTGTAAACTCTATTTCACCATACTGTTTCTAATGCTCGGGAAATAGTAACGCGTTTAAAGGTGTAAAATAAAAAGACGCTTTAATAACACCTGGCAGACTGTTTTTTTTAATAATTTAACTATTACAAGCTCTTGCGCGTGACTTCGCCCGCCATGTCGGTTATCGCTGTAAAGTAGCATACGTCCTTCCTCAAGCATTAAGGTATCACCATGGCGAGTTTAATGAAGCGCGGCTTAGCCGTGAAATCGAAAATTATTGCTTGCGCATCCACGAACGTGTCGTTAAGGAAATTAACTGCTTCCTTAGTACTAGACGTACTATTTGCTAGCTTAGAGGTGAGTTATTTAGTAATATGCAATTATGGTCATTTCTAAGAATGTGCTATAACTATTAGGGTGAGCCAATAAAACTTTTTTTTAATTTTGTATTCTAATAGCCATTATATGATGCTAGTTTGTGTGCAAAAACTACTAGACGGATTTGGATGAAACTTTACAGTAGTATAGCTGATACATCATCAGAATAACACATAGGCTACTATTTATCGCGATAGCTGACACACACGCGAGCAGAGCCGCGGGCAACAGCTAGTATAAGTATATTTATAAAAAAGCCCTCAACACCAAAGTTGCCATATATGCCGCCCAATGATGCCGAAGCATCTCAATAGGCCGCCATAGGGTGTGTCGCCATTCTGCATTTAGCATTCGCAATGAGTGTGGTGATCACTATTGGATTCAGACTTACCATCATGCCAGAATATAATAGAATCATTTTTGCAGGCTTATATATATAAAAAAAAGGTTATATGTAATCGTTGTTGTATGTCTACCTAATTAAAATGCTTGAAGTTGCCGTTTTTTAAGTAATGATTTAATTTTAATGTTGAATATATACGTAATTATTTTTTTGTAAGAGTTAGCATTGATCTTACTTAACAAGAAATAATTCATTAAAGTGAGACGAATATCCACTTTAATATATGTAGTATCTTACTAATTCACTGTTACTAAGAGCCCCCTCAGCCTACAAAACTTTTAATTGGCCGGTAGTTTGATCGGGTCTCTCTTAATTATTGTATCTTTAGAACCCCCGCAAACTGCAGACTTTCTATCGGCCTAAGACAAGAGTCATTGTCTTATTTGTCGTCCGATACCGAATATAATACATCTTCATACTGATTAAGAAACCAACCAAACTATCGTCCGTTAGAAAGACTGCAGTTTGCGGGAGTCCTAAAGATACACCAATTAAGAGACGTTAGTTAAGTGACAAATATAATCAGTAATATCCAATCGCTAATCACAAATTTATTTGATTAGCAATAAATATATATTTTTTTGATAACTCCCGCATTAGAAATATATCAGGTTATATAAAATACTTTACAAACATGAAACGAACACAAAGAACACTCAGATGCAGTAAGGCGCAGGTTCGGCCTCACATGGAATACTGTCCTCATCTTTGGCGAGGGTCACCCCAATACCAGCTCCTCCCTCTGGACAGCATTTAACAGAGAGCGACTCGAATCGTCGATTGCCAAGAACTGTCAATTCGGCTAGACTCTCTGGCGCTGCGTAGAGATATGGCTTCGCTGTGCATCTTCTATGTACTTTCTTTTACTACTTTCCTTCTATTACTATGGGGAGTGCTCCGAGGAATTGTTCGGACTGATCCCTGCCGCCTCTTTCTGCCATCGTCCTACGCGGCAAAAGTTTCATCCCCATCATCCAGATGGTTGGCAGTCCACAACTGTGCGCTTTTCTAGAATCTTTCTGACTCGCACAACAAAACTGTGGAATGAACTGTCGCCGGCGGTATTCCCGGACCAATACGACCTTCAAACCTTCAAGAAAAGAGGCTTCTTAAAAGGCCGGCAACGCATTTGCGACGCTTCTGGCGTTGCGGGTGTCCATGGGCGGCGTTAATCGCTTACCATCAGGCAATGCGTCTGCTCGTTTGCCCTCTATTTATCAAAAAAAAAAGATGCACAACAATTCATGGGTCACAGTGTATTTAATGTGGGGTTTGAACTTTGAACCCACAATACTTAGCGCAGTAGAAAGCGGCGTGGCGACCGCTTAAACCACTAGATCAACAGTGTAGTCAAATCTATTCTGTTATAGATTTTTATACATATTGTATATTAAAATATCGAATATTATTTTTAATTATGACGTAAACATATTTTAAAGTTAAAAAGCTCTATTATGTCTATGATTGGTAATATAGTACAAAGTGTAATAAACTCGCAGCATTAGTAATAATTAATAATACAAGTGAAAGAAAAAAAGATATATTCAAATCTGAAGTATTTTGAACAATTTTAATTCGTTATTTTATCTGAAGCAATGCTATCAGTGTCGTCGTTTTTAACTGGTATACTAAAGAAATGTTTTTTAGCTAAATGCCTTTGTAAACACACCTTCTTCGCGAACACTTTATGGCACTTGAAACACTTGGCCCCGTCTGCTGTATGCCGATATAAAATATGGCTCTGCATGCCAGTTATCGAGCTGAAACTTCTTTCACACCAACTGCAATCAGTCGCACCGGGCGGGTGTATTGTAGCGATATGGTTTAGTAATCGGCGCTGAGTCGTAAACGTGCGTCGACACAGCTCGCACCAATGGTTCCTTTTCTCAGGATGCTTATACTTTTTATGGTTTCTTAAAGAAAGAGGTGAATCGAACACTTTTCCACACTGTAAACAGGGCGTCTCAGTTTTACTGCAGCCTTCACTATGCATAAAGAGAAGTTCTGCTGTTGCGAACGTTTTATAACAAGCCTTACATCGGTGCTCGTAGCGGTGCATGTAACGAATATGTTTTTGCAAGCTCAGCAACGATGGATACTTTTTGTCACACGACATGCATTGACCCTCAACAGCATTTTGAGGATGTATCAAAAGACAATGAGCGTGTAATGTACTGATAGATTTATAGATTTTACCACAGTGTTGGCACATATGGCCTTCGTTCGTCTCTGATGATGAGCCGTCTAAATCTTCCGAACCTTTTAAAATATCATGTAGAACTACAGTTGAGTTTCGAAGATGTTCGTCTATGATGTCTGAATCCAGACGCTCCACGTCCACTTCGATTTCGGGTTTCATAAAATTACTCATTCTTTTCTACAACGATATTTTTTTATTGTACGTCAGTGAGATAACATATTTTTCGTAAACGTCAATACAAAATAAAAAAAGAAACTCGATAGAAAAAGTTTGCAATACTTTTTGTGAAATGAAGTATATAGTATTTTACCATGGTTTTATACAACTAGCCGCAGATAATTGCAATATATTCTCTTTGGTATATTTTAGTATCTATCTATTTTAAATATTTTAAAATTTATTTAAACATTATCACACTAATATCTATTATAAAGGCGAAAGTTTGTGAGTGTATATGTTTGTTACTTCTTCACGCCAAAACTAATGAACGAATTTGGATGAAACTTTACAATAATATAGCTATACAGAATAACACATAGGCTACAATTTGCAGAGCAATTGTAGCCTATGCAATGGGCAATTGGCAGAGCCGCGGGCGACAACTAGTTATGTCATAAATTAAACAATTAATAACTTTGAACTTTAAGCCTTGACGTAAATCAAACATAATAACTGCAATCATTTTGACAATATTTTATTAAATATTGTCAAATTGCAATATTGTAGGAATACGAGAAAATTTCTTTCCAGGTTAAGCAAAGAATGTCTTTAACTTGTCTTTAACTAATCGTTTGTTTCTTGAATGTTTAGGTTGTTTTAAAAAAAAATGAATATAAATAGCTGTTAAAGGTATCATTTTCCACTATTTTAAAGTATTAAAATTAAATTTCTCAATAGTTTGGATTATCTAATGATGCTGTCATCTACCGGCGTACGTTATCCGGACTGCGACAACTCAGTGCTACAGCCGTGCGGAGGTAGAAACTACTAATTCATGTACTTTTGTAGTTTAGAACCCGATTGGTGTGTTCGATGGAATTGATAAAAAAAGTTACAAATAAATTAATAAAACCTTTAACTATACATAATACATAACTAATTTACATTAAATGTTACAGTGTTCCTCGATACAATGTGCAAACATTTTATAACTCTATCCTCGGATACAGTATAATAAAGTACTTCTCACTGATCTAACTTATTAACGTGGCGCTTTTCCGCTGGCTAGTTTTATCTCTAACTTACGGCTAAATACCGTGTAAATGGATCGATAGTACCTGAGGGTAAAATGTGGTTGAAATGTGTGATGATTGTATAGTTAATGTTATCTACTTACTTCACCCATTGGAATTATTCTAATGGCCTTAACATATTTTGTTCATTAAGCTTTCGTGACGACAGTGATGCTTAAGGAATACAAACGTTCTCATTTGCATAAGTTATAATTAGCATTAATAAAACATTAAAGCTCATTAACTAATTACTGTCATTAGAATTCATACAAAAAGGTAGTAACATTATGATTTTGGAATCGAATACAATCTCACTCTCATATCAGACGGACGGCTTGAAATTGAGCGTATTCGATTCCGAAATCAAAATAAAAATGGTGATTGTGTAAGTACGCGTTTGGTGAGCGTGTGTGTGTGTTGTTACGTGTACGTGTGGTTCTTTATTGGGTCGCAGTGAGATCGGCCGCAGCGCTCCGCTCGCCGCCTGGCAGGACCAACAGGCGACTAACACGGAATGAGAGTCGCTACCATTCGGGTGAGTCACTACATTATAAAGAACCTTACCGCTCTGTTCGTAGACGTTGGTCATGGTTGTTGTATAGGGCTACCAAACTTCTAAACGGTTTCATTTAAATGGTAAGTAAATTCATACAGTTTTAACTAGTTGTTGTTAATATTTAAAGAGAATGAATTTGACTATATAATTGGTAGCCCTGTTGCGTATTGGTGTGTTGTCATACTCCATCTTCTCGTTTCTTTTTTATTGGGTTGGTTTTTATTTATATTATATCTGTTGACCATTCTATATTCGATCTTGTTACAGTAATATTTCTCTTGATTGGTTTATTGTGAATATATTTGCAGAACTATTCTTCTTTCCTTTAGATAAATAATAAACTCATTTCACTATTATTTACTAATGTTCTTTCATGTATATTTATTTTTATATTAAGACTTCATACACATTTGTACATCGGCGGACTTAATGCCCAAAGCATCCTCTCCAACCCACCTTTGGGTGACGTACAAATTTTGTAATTTTTTTCTGTGTATATGTTACTGTTGCACGTGGAACTACTGTAAATCCTAAAATTTTATACCTAAAATGTACCAACTCTCAATGGTAAAAAACCAATTTTTTCTACGAAAATCGTGTGTTTCGAACTTTTCCTCTTTCTTCTTTTGATGAAATGGCATCCGGATCTCTTGGATCAGCTATTTCTGACAATGTAAGGTATTTAAGTCTTCGTCGTGATGAAAATAATGTTAAAAATATATAAAAAATGGATGGGATGAAATCAATTACTCACTTGGTACTCAATTCACTTGGTAAATCTTGGTAAGAACATATCACAAGTACATTGTCATTTAATCATGTAGGTTAATTATCTATGTTTGAACAGTGACCATAAACTCGCCAGATTCTCCCTTCGGTTACAGTTTTACTATGAAGCTTTGGCAAATCTTAGGTTTTACTGGAAAATCTTAGGATTTACTGTATTCGGGCTTTTACATTAAAATATAGTAAAAAGTAAATAAGTACCAGAAGACCAATTAAGAACGTAAACGCAGAAAAACCTGCATAACGAAATAGGACTAAAATTTATGTAATATTTATATACCAAACTTTGTAGCTGAACTGTACATTAAGGTCCCGTGTAAAATTGACAACGGCTAACATCATCCGCCTTGCAAAGACGCTGTCTTAAAACCGGTACTACTGGTCCAATGACTTTCTATTTACATACATGATATTGATTTTTTTGCATAAAGAGATATCCAAAATGGTTTTTATGTATGTTTTTTATCATAAAATCATCTAGACATAAATCTGTATTGAAGAAAATATTAAGTAAAAATAGTGGTATATTCCCATCAACTTAATTGTAAATCATACGATGATCAATATCTTTATATATATAATTCTTCTGTGAGTGTGTGTCACTGAACTACTCTCAAACGACTGGACCGATTTTGATGAAATTTTTTGTGTGTGTTCAAGGGGATCTGGGAATGGTTTAGATTCACAATTTTGTCCGCTGGACAATGGTTTTTTAATTAATTTTTAATTTATTAGTAGTTATGGCAAAACGACGTTTGCCGGGACAGCTAGTAATTTATAAATCAGAAAACCAGCTCTGTGTAGCATTGTACGTTTATTCACTTATAAAATGAAAAAAAAAAAAAAAATTGACACCCGAATAAGTAAACATGTGGGATTGCAGATTGTTGATTCCGTTCGGCGTCCATCTAGTCCTTAGACTTGTTAGTGCCAGTATAAAGTTATAGTCGTGGATGTAACGAGGTCGTTGACAGCCTGTCTAGTACATGGATTTACTCCTTACACCAAGTGGTGGATTTACAACTACGCTGATTTGGCTGGAGCCTAGGGCGGCGAATTTGAGGGGGCGGGGGGAGATAAAATGTAAATATATAAATACATGGAGAAAAGAAGTTTTGACAATTTAACAAAAAAATATCATGTTTAGGACTAAACAGTGTACCAAATACTCTAGTACTATTTCAAAATTTGTTAACTAAACGCTTGGTAAATATAGCTTCATTGATACAAATTTTAAAAATATTTAAAACCTAAATTAGGAATCTTGGCTAGGCTGGCATGGGGCGAATTGGGTCGAGACTTTGAAATTTTCTCCCGGGCCTTCTCATATGCATCCACCAGCACACACAGATTGACGGAATTCAACTCACTCCTAGTAACAGAGTGTTGGTACTTCTCGAAGCAGCCATTCCCGGAAAGGCACTAAGTCAGCCCAAAACAAAAGAACCCGAGCTGACGTCCTACCCTCTTGAAAATAACAGTCTGGAACACCTCTAAGGTGAAGATGCCAACAGTAGCACGCATTAGTTCGGCGAGCGGCCTCGCGCCTCTTCTGGTGGGGGCCGATGACCGCTAACCGCCAATAGCTTAGCCGTTCCCTAATATACTTTATGGAGCGCTTCTGAGCATAAATCCCATGGACATGTTTCTGCATACCTACACTCCACCTCTGTAGACACGATATGATCACTAAGTATGGCTCTCACGTATAATACATTTTCAAGGCGCCAGAGGCGCGTGTGCCCTTTAGTGCCATGGGCCGGACAATAACGTGTACAGCATTTTCGCAAAGCTTGATTTACCTAATATGGGTAAAAGTCGTGCAAGTACAGACACAGTGCTAACCAGTTTTAGAGGAAGTGCTCATCAAAGAGCCAACCACTGGTAGGGATTGAACACGGTTGAGATTTCGTGGGATGGATCACGATGGACTCGTGAACTAAAAGGCTTTTGAGGTAGCGTCTCAATGCGCCCAAACACTAGAGTGATATCCCTGGTGGCCAGGTGCGTAGCCCTTTTAAAGTTTGTCACTGGGCCAAAGTGTCATCAGATTATGCCCAGTCCGGATGGGAAGTATCATGGAAGGCCCAAGTCGTACCCTATGTGCCGCAGAAAGGTATCACGCTCCCCTACAGAGCCTGCTACTTTCCGCCTCTGGCACTCTTTCACAGTTTGGTAGTGTCTGGTGATGCTGAATGTCACGTCCTTGATTGCGTTGGCGTCGTGTGTCAGTCTGTGCGCCTATAGTTGGAGGTTTGATATCTGTATGTTTTATTATGTCAAAATAGTGAAATCTATATGCATACAGAAATGCAAACTTTTATAAGCATCAGTTCCCACACAGTGTCCAGATCATGTATTAATGCATACGCTGGTTGCTTACCATATACATACGCTGGTTGCTTACCGTATGCATACGCTGCTTTACCTCTCACTCTGGTGAAAGGAAGGGAACCTTCACTCTTTCTCTTCAGATCCACTAGAGTAGGACTGTAAGAGATTTAGAACTGTTTCGGTTCGTCAGTTCCGGGATCAGGCCATGTCCAGCACACGGCTCAGGCAAAGTATAACAGCAGTCCTGCTGATTACGTCAGTTTTCACTTCAGCTGAAGCAGCGCAGAGGAGATTTTTAGCGTCAGGAAGGGGATATTGTGGTCACCATACACGAGGTGTCGTAAACTGTATATAACTCGTGATCCTTTGGGGCACCAGGATTTTCCTTTATATATTATACCTATTTCTTTTTTTCTTTGTGCGCAAATCCCCCGGATACCACTCACTGGTGGCAATGTCGGAGTCAAACCGCATGCCGCACCTTCGAAAGGAATTTTTTGGAACCCCGACGCACCTCGGGCCACCTACGGTTTGTATATAGTCCCCTCCTGAGTAGAAACCCCGGTGTTCCGGTTCGTTTTCTGTTCAAAAGAAGCGCTTGCGCCAGTTTGTTACTGCTGGGATAACAGATGGCCTCCCCTGTCACTCCCAGGCTTGCACTTATAGAGGACGGAGATCGTTCTTGGGCTTGGCGGACCGCGAGAGTTCTAAATCTCTCCAGGTCGCGCTCCACCGTCTCCTTAGCAAGCATAAATTGCTCGCAGAAAGTGATGGTGAGCTACTAGTACCCTAGACAGTTTGTAGTTTTAATTAATTCCAGCGCGACATTGTTTTACCGGGCCATTTCCGCACTTAGCCTTTTGATTGAGCCATTGTACCAGCCAGCTCGACATAAACATATTATAACAGGCCGTCTGTTGGAAGTATCTGAGGATATTTCTACACGGAAAAGGGCAGCTTAAATATGACGGACGACAGCATCCATGTTCTTTCCAATGATTTTAGTCAGGGAGTACGCAGATCTCTATACACAGCACGTGTGTTCCACCTACTGTAGGAAAGGCTCTTAACCATTTTCTGCAGAAAGCTGATTGCGAATGGGCCGATATGGACAGGCTTATTTTTCTTTATTAATGTACTTTTTATAGCGGTCTTCTTAACAGTCTTTACGCGTGTGAATGTGCGATATGTACATACATATGTAATACCAATGGTGTAAATGTTGCGTTGAACACGACCGTAGGAAGTTGTTACGTCATCACCACGCCTGCCATGATTCATTGGCCGCCAAGGAGTAAGAAAGTTTTCGACATACATATGTCTAATTTTGAACAACACTGCAAACAATAATAGGTAAAATTATTTAGATAAGTATATTGAAATTTATTCGCTCACGCTACATATTAGGTAAATGTTGTTTTAACGTTGTTGCCATAATGGGCCTGATACCTATAGATAGAATCAATTATTGTCAATTCTTTCATTATATACTTCAATCTAGAAAATTATATCGGGTCGGTTAAAAGGTTAGGTGGTTTTTATTGTAAGTAAATATTTAAATATTATTATGCTTGCTGATAATAATCTATTGGAACTTCTCTTTATCTTCTGCCTTAGTCTTCATAATATTTAGGAAACGATTAAATCCTGTATTTTTTTCTTGGTCTAAATATGTAGTCAGTCGCGTCGATAAGTTCCCAAAGACACTGCAAGTCAAGCATTTTTATGAATATGCCCGCTTTTCGTGATCAATAGTTGAACAGTTAGGAGCGAAAACCTTAACCTTAGTAACCAAACAGATTTGCATAATACTATATTTTAGAACTGAAAACTAGAAAAATAATTTAGTGTCAAGAGACACTTTTGTACTATTTAAAAATACAGTTGTACTAGTTGTCGGTTATTTGAGGGCACTGACTTCCCAATAACGATTGTCATAGGTGTTCATGACCACCGGGGCCGACGGCTTAACGTACTCTTACGACAGACAGACACGGTTAGTTTCTCATTTATTTAACTAAAAATGTTCGTTTGTTTTTGCATTTCACCTACTATTTTAGAATTTGTTTTCACATCATTAGTAATAATGGATTAAAAATGAAAAAAGTTTAATAAAACTTTACACTCTCATAACAGTGTTTCAAAAATAATTAAATAATATATAATAGCGGTTTAGAGCAAAATTTTCACTGTTGCCGGAAAGTAACAACGAAGATTCCGTTAGTAGGTAGCAACACGGCGCTAGTTCACTGAACACACAGTTATATGTTATTTAGCCTATTGTGGAAGTACATAACTCAATTCCATTATTCTAAAGCTCACAACACCCGCTGACATAACATTACAGTACAGTTGCGGGACACATGCTACACCGGTTTCATTTTCGTTTTTAAATTTTACCACATTGGAAATTTTTATTAATTTCATTTTGATACATACGGACTACAAAACGTTACAATAAAACTTAAAGTTTGTTGAAAAAAAAATACGGGAGCAAAAACTAGTTTTCTAAACAACATTATTGTTTAGAAAACAAATTTTTGTTCCCGTATTTTTTTTTGTTTGAGTTAAAAAATTGTTCTAATGTTCTAGAATATTTGAGATATTTTACTAAATATTTACTTAGAATCAACAAAGTATATATAAAATATTATGGGTGTTAGATATGATGGAAATGCCTACTTATCATATCCGTATGCTTAACGTACATTATAATGAGTAGTAGTTATTTCTAATGCATAAGTAATGTACATGTAAAATATAAGATATAATACCACTTAGTATGCTACCAGATTTTTACCTTTATATATTAGCCTGATTAGTATTAATATTAAATTTATTAAAATAAAAATCCTATTAATTAAGCTCTTACTATTATAATCACACGGTTACACGATAACTGAAAGCGGTTATAAACTGTTTAAATAATAATAAATTAAATTAAAAAACTTTTTAAAAACAAACTTTTACTGGAATGCCTCGAGACGAATCAAAGGAGTCCAAACTCGATAATGTTGCAACGTTTCTTTACAGAGTTCTTATGGCCACCTTCCAGCTCCAGCATCAGATCAGCTCCATGTCCATTATAATATAGTATTGTCACGCTGTATACATATGCTTGTAAAATTTCAGCAAAATCGGTTGAAGATATCTGCTTTAAAATTGCGTTGCAAGATTCCACCTAAACATACATACATTGCAAATTAATAAGAAGCTTGTAAAATACGTATAACCAATAATGAGGTGAATACTTGTAGCCATTGCTACAGATTACATAACTTCCACTTGACAAGATAGCGATTCGAAGGCTAGTCAGAATTTATGAAAACTACATTTAGTTGCTGTTACACTTAAACTGGTTTGAATTAATCTATAAGCAACCGACACCCTCTCCAGCTAAGTTAAGCTTGTAGAGGCACGTCGATTTCAGCAAAAATAGAATAACATTAGTTTTAAAAGATTTGACGATATAATTATTAAAAAGGGAATATAATACACAGTTGAAGAAAACTTATCTGTGAATCGTAGAAATAATAATTTTCATACGCTACAACTCCACGCATACTACAGGTCGCTGAGAAGTTGTTGAGTCTTAATCTATCTTTATATATATAATTCTTCTGTGAGTGTGTATGTCACTGAACTTCTCTCAAACGACTGGACCGATTTTGATGAAATTTTTTGTGTGTGTTCAAGGGGATCTGGGAATGGTTTGGATTCACAATTTTGTCCGCTGGACAATGTTTTTTTAATTAATTTTTAATTTATTAGTAGTTATGGCAAAACGACGTTTGCCGGGACAGCTAGTAATATATAATATTAAAGGACCTAGCCTTTTTAATGTCATTTCTAGTACACGACCGCGCCGCCAAATTAAATTGGCATAACTTTTTTATGTATTAACCGATTGATATGAAAAAACAATAAATGTTAAGTGAAGCACACCACAATACATTAGTGAAAACTACATCTAAATCGGATAAGCCTTCTCGGAGATTAGCGTGCATAAACGTACAGACAAACATACAAAAATTCAAAAAAATCATTGTTTTGGGTTCTATTGCGTTTACAAAGCCCCCTTTAACAGTTTTTTTTACAAATCTTCCATGTACAGACAGCAACCAGTTACGATTTTATTATGTTTTGATATAATACTATCAATGACCTACCATTACCGGAAATATGAATCTAGCAGTATGTTTATGTCACAGAATTCCATTTGCAACACTTTTGTCGTCTATAATATTCGAGTTAGTGAAGAATTTATGCGGCCTAAGTTTATAGGCTAGCTAGTATTGTCAGTTGAAACCTTGTACTTTATTATACTTTTTGCTTGGAGTAAAACTATACTATCCAGTGTTTTCCTCATGTCAGCCGTCGATAATAAAAGAAATATTTCTCCTTAAAGTTCCTTTAAAATCAAGTTATCTTGTAGAGTAACTTAGATGCCTTTTATAGATAAATTGTATTATCTTTTGTACATTTCTTATCTGAAAACTTGAAAAAAGAAATATTTTCATGGATAGTGAAAGAAAAATGTTAATGTCTATCAACAAACATGATATGGTTGTGGAATTTTTCATTAATGGCTATGGATCTGAAGTTGAAACACGTACCTGTGCGTTCATATATGTAACAAAATTATAAATATAGTCCCCCCCCAACTACTACACGTAATCACTACATAGTATAAAACAAAGTCGCCTTTTCTGTCCCTATATCCCTATGTGCGCTTAAATCTTTAAAACTACGCAACGGATTTTGATGCGGTTTTTTCCAATAGATAGAGTGATTCAAGAGGAAGGTTTATATGTATAAAACATGCATCATATACTAAGGCAACATTGCTAATTTTAGAGGTTTCTAACGTGATGTCGTAAATTAACCTATTTTTTTGGGCTTATTTAGCAATTTAGCAAAAACGCTGCCTAAACCCTACGAGTTAGATCAAATTAATGTACTACAGTATTGTACACCATAAAAAGGTCTACAAAAAAGTCCGCGATGGTATATGTTTATCTTTTAGGGATAACCCACATTAACCATTTTTATTGTTTACTTTTTACGTGAAAAAAATGGCTTATTTACGAAGCTATTTTAAGCAATACGGCATTAATCCTTATCGAATTAAGTACCTTAAATACAGTGTGCAATTAATATAGATCAATATGGTTCCTTACAGCATGTAAATTAAACAAATATTTTCGGAGCTATTACAAATTTAAAATTTGCGTTTGCGGCGGGCGGTACCGGTCGGACGGGGCAGTGCGGAAGTTACGATAAATAATAATCAATTAATTTAATAATAAGGAAATTATTTTCAAAAATCTTAAGTAAGTTCAGAAAAAAAACTTAATAGAATATAGCTATCTTTTGTTCTTGATGATTGTAGATTATCTTTTGTTTTTAGTCACACGCATGGCAAATTATTTTTTAGGTGTTTTTAATTTAATTAAAATCGTATTTTAAGTTATTTCAGTAAAAAAAAAGAAAAGAATAGAATAAATATCTTTTGTTTTTTATGATTGTTGATTATCATTTGTGTCTAAATGGTAAGTATTTAGATGTTTTTTACTGCGGCACATAGGTACCAATAATATGGCAATTTGTTCATAGGTAGGTAATCATACATAAGTCTAGAACTGAGTCAACTTTGTTCAGAAATTATAAAGTCATGTCTGGAAGACGTCGTCGTTCGAACATAGGTCGTAGTTCAGTGAATGCTAGAAGAGTACGTTCACAAAGAGATGAAGAATCGTCAACAGAACGTGAAGCTCGACTCAGTCAGCTTAGGGATAGATATAGAGCTGAGAGAGAGAGAGAGAATCTTCAATAGAGCGTGAGGTTCGCCGCAGCCGGGATCGAGATAGGCATTCGGTTCAGAAATTTAATGCGTGCAGGCCAAGGGCAGTAATGTATGAATCAAAAATACTGGATCGATTTTAATCATGTTTTCATTGAGTGACATAGGCATATATATTTTATGCCCGTGCAAAGTCGGAGCGGGCCGCTATGTTTTTATATACAACGTTCATAGTTTTTCTGTAGTGTATTTAATTTAGTATCAGCATTGCACCCGTGCGAAGCCGGGGCGGGTCGCTAGTAAGAAATATGTACGACTCAAACGAAACAATACTACTCGCTTTTTACCGATATGGGAAACGAAACCTGCTTTCCACAACTATATCGGGAAAATAACTGCTCTTTACACAAGATTACAAGTTAAATATTTATACGGTGGTAATATTGAGAAGCGCCTACCCATGATAATAATCTTGGTAATAACAGAAAAGGCAGAAAAATATAATATTGAAGGTATGATTATATGTACATTATTCTACAATTTCTAGTCGTAACAGTGCGTCTCACAGCCGGTGGTCACTAACTTTCATTCAAGAGTAATGCCTAGCTGTATACTGTCTAATAGCGGAACGTGTGTTCGTCGCTTGTCCTGGAAGTTGTATATTTAGGTATCCGTTTTCTTCTGAAATTGCATATTGTACTTGAAATTATATTGAGGGTTACAATTGCATTCTGGACAGCCACTGCAATGGCAGATAAATTAGAAAGCAGTAACACTATAAATACATAAATACTAAGAACATCATACGAACTATTTCAATGAAAATCAATGAGCAGATTAATTTTAAATACGGATACTAATGATCAACTTACTCTGACTGACTACGCTTGTGAATTGTCCGAGTAAAGTAACATCTGGCGTCAAATGCATAAAGGGAGACAAGTTACTTCCTTTCCGAATACGGGGCGTGGTATAGTTACTGTTATATTTAATTAAATAATTTGCATAAAATGTTGTATCTATGTGCAATTCAAACTGAACGTGCGAAATGTCTTTTCACAGCTTTTGAGATGTTTCTGGACATAAGTATTTATATGGCAGATAATATAGTAATGGTGATGATTAAATTATTTTTTTATTGATAAACAGTTAATAGCAAAGTAAATAGAAATACGATGGATTTAACACACAATTTTTTTTTCAGTATAGTTCAGAACTCTATTTACAAATTCATTCTTTTCATCCTTCGGGGCATGTAATGTTGCTCTTTAACTAAGGACAATGATTGTTAGGTCCATGTCAGAGTACTGTATTATTTCATTCTCTTTGCTGAAAAATTTAGGACCTTCAAATCTACGTCATATCAAGACAATATGTCTAGTATCGCCAAGATGGAGTCGAACTTACGACTTAGTCAGGGTGCACCATATAAGGTAAGGGATTAGGATATATCAGCAACAACGCTACGTTGTGTCTCGTGATGACTGTCGTTACATACTAGTTAAATGTGAAATGTATATCATTTAATTATGTACTGATTGCAAAAGAAGGAAACTATTTACTAATATAACAGGCTGTTAAAACTCGTTAGGCGTCCTTTTACGAATAGTCGAAATCTGTGATCACGGTAGCAAAGTCATTAGTGTGAAAACGCTTCCTTCCTATCACAACCAGTAATGGTCACAATTTTGTTGATTGTAGAACATAATTAAGGCTAGTTGTTATTTGTTTATCATTACGTAAATATAAACAAATAGTATTTTAGTAACGTTTTGGTATATGTTAACATAAATAATGACTTAGATAGACGAATGGTTTGTAGTTAAAAGTAAATCATGCATTTGTATGTTATGTATGTATGTACAAATAATGCACATCCATAAGTAGTCCTTGTTGAAAAGTACTTACATTTTTCTTGGTCACATTTGCCTTTTATGTTATAAAACTAGCTATTTCTAATCGAATTTCATCTTTTAGAACAAGTCTTCTGTTGGTTTTGCCAAGTTTCACGAAGAAAGTGAAACATTTTATTTTTATGACTCTTACACTACTACACTAGTTATTTATAATTTTGCTTGAATAAATATGAATAGGCTCGATAACAGTATCTACAAATAGTGTGACGTGTATGTGGGTGCTTCTTTGCTCGGCACTCGGTGTGTATGTAAAGTTAAATTGATATGGCTCAATATAAAATGTTACTTTTATTTTTGCCGGTATGTGTATAGTGTATGTATCAAATTTAAGATTTATGTTATAAAAATTTACAAATATAAAAATATTTTATAGAGATTCTCCTAAATGATTTTTTTTTAAACCGTTTCGTATATTTACCAAATGCAAAGAGTGCAAACAATGAATTAGGTGTGTCTTTAAAAGTTTTATGGAGTACGAGCCTTTATACCTAATTAAACAAAGCAGTCCTCATTCTCAGGTATCTAAGAAAAGCCGCACAGTCTGATAGGCTGACTTATATATATAGAGACTTAAACAATGTAAGCGCAACACTAAGAACGATCACATAGTTTACGTTTCTGTAGTACTCATTTCAATTATTGTAATAGGTATAATAAAAGCGATGTATAAAGTAAGACTCGAATTATGTTCGTAAATACTTAAGCAGATGGCTTACTACCTTAATGAAAAATTGGTGCAGTTAGCTCAGCTGTTAAAATAGATGTGGCTTAGACCACAAATAATAAGGAGACGAACGACTAATGATTGATTGATTAGAATCATATGATTCTTATCAATTGAAATCATTAGTCGTTCAGGCAGTTTCTTAACACTTAAAATATTCCAAGCGTTAAGAAACAGTCTTACCATTTACATTACTCTTTAATCTGGCACTTGAGTGCTTATGTTTAAAGAAATGTGTATATTGGTAAGCAAAGGGCTCACTCTACATATCGTGCGGTAACAATACACACTTCTTGTGTACATTCTACTTGATCTCTCTAGTGCAAGCGTGATACTCAAGCGACATAGCCTCCCCTGAATTCAAAATATTCTTGGTTACTCTTTCTCTTACTATTATTATTTATTTATTGCACAAAAGATGGCTTAATGCACTTTCAAAAAGTCCAGTCATCGAGTCCAGTGTCTACATTGAATGGAAGACAAGTAAGTAAAAATGATTGAAGTATATTTATATGTATGTATATTTAATAAACATTTATTGCCTCCCAAATAAAATGTACTTGATTTTTTTTTTATGGAATAGGCGGGCAAACGAGCAGACGTATCGTCTGATGGTAAGCGATTACCGCCGCCCAATGACACCTGCAATCACCAGAGGCGTCTCAAGTGCGTTGCCGGCCTTTGGGGGATAGGGAGGGGAAATAGGGGGAGGGGGTTTGGGTTATGGGCATCCGGTATCCTCACTCACTCGGTGAAACACAGTGCAAGCACTATTTTCACACCGGTTTTCTGTGTGTGTGTGTGTGTGTGTGTGTGTGTGTGTGTGTTTCTGTGTGTGATATCACTCCGGTCGTGCCGGCCCATTCATGCCGAAGCGTGGCTCTCCCACGGTAATGTCGCTTATAATATCGCTCATATATAATATAATGTCGCTTATAATAGTATAACTTGTAAAATTTGTTGGATCCCGGACTATAATACTTTAAGTACACAATGGTTCCATACATATTACACGTAATAGACGAAGATAATACTTCATAATATTTATGAATACCATTATTTATTAAGCGTTTTATTATTTCAAACTTTTGATTAATGGAAGCCACAATGTGAGTCAAACGTCGAAACCGCAATAAACACAAATGAATATTATTTAAATTATATCTCATTGTTGAATGCTTTTCCGAAACGAATTACAGATGATGTGTTTTGAATAAAAAAAAACGGTAGAGTATGCTGCAACTGTAACCTTCTCTACTATCTGTCACAAGTTGTGGATATATAGTAGAGAAGATAGTAGATAAAAACGGCAGCGATTTTAGATGTACTATGGCAATATAAACTAGCGATATTTTAGAATAAAATTCTCAAAACGATTATGGCACGGCGCAAGAAGTAGTTTTAGGTGTCGAATACATTCATTTTTGTCAGATTATACTGATTATATTAATTCGGTCATTGATCGAGATTTAAATATCCTGATTATTGACGTTACAATTTGGAAGCACAGGCTTTCTGCATTGAGGCCTCAGTTGACTTGCTATAAATCCTAGATACACAATTGTATTCCCATCAATCGAAATATTAAGTTATGTTTATTGTTTTTATCAGAAAATGTAACAGCCTAATAAAAATCGTAAAAAATACACCTACGTACTACATGTGCGCTTTTTGAACTCTATGTAACTTTATATACATATATATTGGTATTGATGTTTGGGTTTGCACAGAATCTTATGACTTAGACTTAGTTTACTGAACAGAATTTGTGCAGGAATGTTTTAACACTTGTCTACCTACGTAGGAGACAATTCATAATCTTGTCTTTATTCAATGAACATTACCCACTACCGTAATTCATAACCTATTCGAAATGCGAGTATGTTGGTAATTAGAAGTATAATAATAGACATTGATACCGAAAGTCTGTAGATTTATGAGGATTAACTATTAATAACTTGAAACAAAACAAATGCAACGCATGTTTAATATGCAAGTTATAGGTAAAGTATTGGCCTTAAATTTGTTTCCAGTGCTAGAGGAATATTCTGTTCAAAATTATTTCCAAACACTTGAACTCCAATGCATACCTAGTCTTTCTGACGTTCTAATACCAACTCTTAATTGAATTACTTGTAAGCATCGTCGCGTCGTCTCATACAAGTTATGAAAAGGTAACTCAACAATATTGCCTCCTCATTTCCTATTATGATGTCAAACTGACAAAACAGCATTGGAAATTGCTACATGACACTGTAGCTACACTACACTTCAAGGTTATGTAATATTTAGAGTAATTTAGTTTACATACTTTTTGCTATTTCTTTATTTTTCAGTCGACTAGATTTTAAGTACCTAACTGACAAATGACAAATGCGTTAAAAAAAGAGTAAATTTATTTATTTATAGGTAATTAAAACGGTTTACACCAATTACATTAAAACAACATTTGTTAAATCTTTTATTTTCCTTTTGTTGTTTAGATCTGTCGAGGATCATTATACTGTTCTATGCACCTACCTCTGTATCTCAGTGAAAGGACAGGCCAAGGTGTGTTGAACATTCTCAATCTGCAAAACTATAATTTGGTCTCACTCTGTTAAATGAGGGAATAATATATTTGTCAATCGGGGATTTAGGAATTAACCGGAAAAATTGTTCCGAAAAGGTGGAGTGTAAGCATTTTCGCGTGCCTTATTGGCCGTTCCTCCGAATTGCCAACCTCTGTAATATTTCATATTTTAACCATGTAAAATATTTATATCTATTTATTATATACTGTATTTATTGTATCTAAATGATTTTGTAGTGGAACTGTAGAAAGTATGTATGGTTTTGGAATGTTTGGACAAAGGCAATCTATCACATTAAATTAGCTGACGGTGTCAGAAGTACTGAACAAAAATTATAGTAATGAAACTTGCGAGATTTCTGAATTACATCATTTACGTAATGTGCTCATCTCTTATTCATTATAATAATATTACTCATACGTTGGCTGATGTAACGTGATCGGATTTGCCACTACATCCACCAGTAATATAAGATCGCACTAAAGGTTCATTTGCATGATTTTCTCACGGTCATTTGTTGCATGCGCACGCTTCATTTATGTTTGGGCTAATACGTATTCAGTGTTTATTAAGAAGAAATAAGGCGACCTGTTTAACGATTAAGTAACAAATCCAAAATAAATCATCACGCCCTGTACTCGTTTCTTTAATAAGTAGTAAAGAAATTGTCAGCGATTTAACGGCCTAGATTTTTTTATGTGCTAATTACTATATACCCTCGCTTCAATTCTTGTGTTCATAATTCGTCCAGATTTCGAGATGTGGAACGGGCGAGTCACAACTACATGGAAGATTACAAAGACAGTCGCCATAAGACGGCATTTAGTCACTGATTATGACTTCAATTTAAGATTATGCATGAAACTGATACTTGACTTGTAATTAGTTTTGTTGTGTTGGCTATAGAAAATTAAATTTCGTAATAAAATTACTTAACGTAGGTAGTATACAAAAACACACAAGAGTTGAAAGTTAAACATGCATAGTGAGAGAAATATATTTCGATGTCGGAGCTGTTATCTAGTCTGGCATTAATTAAAGACGCAATAAGAAAAAAAAATTAAAGCATAGTATATCTAACAAGTAATATTGACCACATAGCTAAGGTACAAATTTAATGTGGATAGTATGTATATGACTTATACTCGTATTTATAAAAAACCCCTAAAAAGCATTGCAAAATCCAATCTTGGTTCTTATGACTACAATCTTTCTTTTTAAAAAATTAAAGATATCCATAACCTTAAAAAAAATTTAAATGGATAGCATGCCGTTAGATATAAAGGTCTGCATGCCAGTAGTTCCATTTGTATCAATACTGTACAGTATGTTATTTAGTTAACTTTTTTTAAACTAGCTCTACTTTTTCAGAAGTAAGACAGGAAGCTGTTCAGCAGGCCTTAGCAGAGATGCAGAATAGACCCAAGCCCTCGCTGCCAATGCCTTCTAAAAGGACCTCAATGATGGCAAAGAGCCCTGATCGCGACCGACATGACCTCTGTGAGTACATGAAATATGTATAGGTGAACCGTGTAACTTAGTCCGCGACTCTCAAAAGGAATACATTTTTCTTATTTTTGTACTTTTTTCTTTGGTAAGGTTTTATTAGTCTTAACGCGATGTCTTATAGCCCACCCAATATTAACAAAATAAGGGAAGAACTCCAGGAGTCGACGCGTGATGCCATGAGCAAGGCAAGTAAATAGTAGAGCTGCGCTGTTTTCAGCATGAGCGGGCCAGCCCGACGAGGCAGTGGTACTACCCTCACACAGCAAATCAACCTAAAATAACAGCCTAGTCTAAATCTCGCTATATCTAAGCCTATTTTAAATGTAGAAATGCAGAAGTAGTAGCAGCAGTAGACTCCTCCGAAACGGCTGGACCGATTTTATTAAATTTTGAGTGCATATCGGGTAGGTCTGAGACCAACATCTATTTTTCATACCCGTAAATGATAAGGGTGACCTACCCTAAAATATTTCATACGTTGTCCGGGTCAGCTAGTTTACTATAATGTTAGAAACTATGTAAAATGACTACATAAAACCATAGTTCAATAAATATATACTTTGAACTCTCATGGTACAAAAGTTTTTAATGAGGACAGTTAAAGTTACAATCTATACTAATATATAAAGCTGAAGAGTTTGTTTGTTTGTTTGAACACGCTAATCTCAGGAACCGCTGGTCCGATTTGAAAAATTCTTTCAGTGTTAGAAAGCCCATTTATCGAGGAAGGCTATAAGCTATATATCATTACGCTAGGACCAATAGGAGCGGAGCACCAATGAAAAATGTTTCGAAAAGGAGGGAAAATTATCACGCCACGGGCAATAGAAGACGCAAACGAGGTTGCGTGGGTCGGTAGGCGGTTCGTAGTCTTTAATATAAGTAAAGATTTGATAAAATGGGGGCTATATAATTGTGTTGGATAAACAAGAAAATATTCTGTTAATTTATTATACTTTTAAATATATTTTATTATACTCGTAATTATAGCATTATGTTAAATTACCTTAATAAAAAAATAATAAAAGCTACAAAATAACTATCAATAAACATCTTAAATGAATCATGTACTGCTTTTTTTAAGTTGACCTTAGTAATATATTCTAAACCAAAAGTTAACTTTGGTCCAAATTGAATAATAGCTTAAAATGTAAGTGGAGTAGCTCCAGACGCCTTAATATGAGGACGATTTTATCTGGACAGAACATTGCCCTCAGTTAGTCAAGCTAATCAAACTAAAGATCAGTTACGTTTTTACGGTTTTACGTACTGTCCACATATTTAGGTGTAAAGTTTGATTACGCTTAGATGTCTTATCTAGTATTTTCTTGGAATACAAAAGTGAAAAGGTCTTATTGGTCTTATCTAAAGAAAATATTTTATTGGTTATTAAGTAATAGATAGAACCGATAGCACTTAGATAGTGTTCAGACAAAATGGTGTGTGAAATTTAACATTTTAAGCTGATGTTTTCTTTTAGTCGTGTTATAATAACATTTAGACTTACTTCCCGTAAACCCAGTAATAAATAATATTTATTCATACCTCTGTTAAGATAGTGCATAGTTTGCTAATAATTATACATAAATTGTTTTGTTGTACGATAAAGCTTCTTCATCGGATGAAGACTCATGCGCTGGTGACGCTGAGCTCCCACCGCCACCTGAGTTAGGCTCTCCTCCTGCCCGTCGTCCCGCTGCTCCGCATCCTCGTGCTCACCCGCATCCACTGCCGCCGCAGCCGCATCACCCTCGGGAGAAGAAACACGTTCCCAGGGACAGAAATGAAATGAGGGAGAGGACAGAGATCGATCTGTCTGAAATAACTCATTTACCGGCTTGTAAGTATCTTTCTTATGCACTCTTTATATTTTTTATGCCTTAACATGTGAACTATTTAAATAAAACTGTTGACCTTATTAGCGTTATTCTTGTACAGATTGCATATTTTTCTTTACAAAATCAATTTCACAAAATTACATTTATTTAACACTATTCTCAGTTAATGTAAAACGTACACAATGAAGATAATACAATATGCTATCGATTTGAGCAGATTTAGGGCATCTGGTTAGGGAATTGCTACATGTATCTGTCTTATTACTATTGGTCTCCTGAAGCGAAAGTTTAATTAAACATTCCATTGTGTTCTATTTCAAACTGCTGTGTAATAGTAATAGTAGATTATTATCTTTTGTTAGTAGTTTTGACATAAATATCCGATGCAACCAAATAGATAGTTTACAAACATAAGACTTTATCAAAGAAATAGAAAGATAACTGGCAAAACAAAGCTCTTATAAATCTATATATATAAAAAAGGAAGGTGACTGACATACCCAGAGATCAACACACAACTGAAACCTAGAATCCGGAAATGTTGCACGTAGGTTCTTTATATAACGTAGGTGAGCACTAAGAAAGTAATTTCTGAAATTCCATCCCTAAGGGGGTAAATCACGGGATGAAAGTTTGTGTGAGCGAAGTCGCGTGCAAAAGCTAGTTATTGTTTCGAAATATATAGTAGATAATACGACTAGCCTAGTATCTGATTGTGTTATCCAAGCACGTAATACCGTCTTACATGAATTCTTTAGATGATTACTCTCACGCGCTCCTAATTGGTGGCCTAATTAAATTCTTTGTAAGCTAGTAACTTACTAAGAGTGCCTTGAGAAAAAGTTACAAATACCTATCTTATTTCTATTAATATGTTTAACTTCAAATTCTCTAGTTGAAGCTATTTCTGCCTGTAACCAATTTTCACTAGGCGATCTGGATGGCTAATTGTATATGTATAAAAACTAGGGTTTGTGTAAAATTTGCTAAAAACTAGTTTTTTATACATTAAAGCATATCATTTTATTACTTTGGCTAGTCCTCCATTTTGGTAGTTATTTTCTTTAATCCCACATAAAAGAAAACCGCTAGAGTAAGCGTGTTTTAGAGTGGAGACCGCGTCTTGGCACTCTTGAGAAACGTAGTGTGGGACGCCCTCTAGCCAGATGGCGGGACGACTTACGTAAGAGGCGGGCAACGACTGGATGCAGAAAGCAACAGACCGGGTTTTGTGGTGTTCCTTGGGAGAGGCCTATGTCCAGCAGTACACAGCAACGGGCTGATGATGATGACATAAAAGTGGATGAACCTAAATTTAGTTATTTCAATAGCATACATTTTTAAATGACCGTAATCAATTGAAAATGTATGCTATACGACGAACGGGACGATTTCTAGTTGAAACGCTAAACAATATCTATTTTTTATTATGTTTGGCCCTGCCAAAATAACCCCAACCTGCCTGATGGAAAGCATAAGCAGAATCTAAGAATGGTGGTCACCATACACACTGCGATTGCAGACATTGCAGCATGGTGACCCACACCATGGCGGGCTAGTGATGCTTCTACATCATTGGGCATTTTATGTTGTACTAGCTGTAGCCCGCGGCTCCACCCGCGTTTATGTCTGTTATCGCTGCAAATAGTAGACTATGTGTTATTCTAATGTATAAATTTTCAAATGACAGCGATCATGCTGTCGTATTTCGTTGGCGAGTGCGAGACCGGAGGCCCAATGATGCGAAAGCATCACTAGCCCGCCATGGTGTGGGTCACCATGCTGCATTGTTGCATTGTCTGCGTTCGCAGTATGGTGACCATCACTCTTGGATTCTGCTTATGCTTTCCATCAGGCAGAGTAGAGTCAACATGGCAGGGTCAAACTTAAAAAAAAAAAATAAAAAAAAAATAAGCTACTGTAAAGTGTCATCCACATCCAAACTTACGAAGTTTCGCAGTTATAATATTAGTAGGATTTGTCACAGCATACGCAATTGGAACATTCGATTTTAATCAAAAATTTGGAGAAAATAACTATCTAATTAATTACAAAAGTATATATAACTTTTTTTCTGGCATTAAATTACATGCTACTCAATAGAAGTAACAGGTTCTCATGCGGTATATATCAAATGACGTCATGTGTATCGGCAGTCGGGTGAACATACAACAAACCGAAGCTTCTGCTGGTGTTTCAGGGGTTGAATGCATGTATCGATTCTTTTAATAAAATTATGTACCAACGAGTAAAACAGTTAGACCACAATTACTATAAAGGCTAAATAAGTGCTTTACATATCGCAACGTATAATTTATATAACAATACGTGAGGATAATTCTTTGTACGTAATTTAAGCAAACGCTCATACAGGAAATCGAAATGATTAAAGTTAAGTTGCAGAAGATGTGCTTTGAAGTTAAATAAAGAAGTGTAAAAGCCATTGGATGTGTTCACTCATTGTGGTACAGAAGTCGATAACAATGAAAGTTAAAGTTATGCTGGTTGAAATTCGACCGCAGTAGTTGTAGTGAATATAAATCAATTATTTACCATCATGAGCTGCTGATACAAAAATCTGTGATCGATGGTCGGTTTGAGTAATTTTATTATAGTCATTTCTGTTTAGAGGTTCGTGAGAAGTAAGCTTTGAATATTGTACTTTAAGAACCCTCAGCTTACCTCATCTCTGATGCCTCTTCTATTATTTAATACACGTGTAATCTCTTCGTAAATACAAATAAACAAAATTGAAGTGTCACTTTGTAATTTCAAATTAACAGCTTTCACTAAATGTATTTTTTGGTGTATTTACACCAAAAAATCATTTCGAAAGGTACAAAAATATCTGCGAGCCATATCGCGGGGCTCAGCTAGTTGAAAGTGTAGAAATTAATATTCTTTAATATTGTAAACTCAACTACCACATCACAATTCTAATATACCACATTAAGAAAAGATCTTTGTCCTTTCTTTGATGATGCCTGTTAAACATTTATTTGTCCCTATAGTTTTGATCGGAGATGCTCTTTTTCAATCTCATAAAGACTTGAATCAAGTATTGGGACGTGATTTGACGTTAGATAAGAAAGAAATGCCTGCGAATAAGTGCTTATTATAACACTTTGCATATTATTATCAATTTAAATAAATATGTTAATACACAATTAATATTTTTATATGTGGCTAAAGGGGAATGACAATTTAAGGCCCAGAATGCACAAAAAAAAAATACAATACAAAATTTAAAAAATCCTATTTAATTTTTCTTTCTTTTCAAATATCGCTATAAGTCTGCTATGTTAAGTAATAATTAAACAACGTTAAAATGATTTATTATCCATGCAATTGGCCAATAGTAGAAACTCACTTGCCTGTGCAAAAAAAGACAAAACTTGATTACTACTCGTATTATTTTTCCGATGCAGAATCGATTACATTTTTACACAAAAATTATACAATACCTAAGATATTGTATTTTTAAATATAGAAATGATTCATTGTTATTACTAACATAATCACTCGCTTGTGCAAAAAATAATAACCAATTTTAAAAGCTACATATATAAACAGTAAAACGTTTAAAACAAGTTTACATCGTTGTTTCAATAACGACATTAAATACTACAGGTACTACTAACTTAGGGTGAATATATTAAATATATCAAAACAGGGGGTATCGATTTTATTAAAAACTAGCTTTTGCACACGACTTCTGTATATTAGTCAGGTAATGTACATCAATAAACCATTATCATTCATTCATTTATTATAAATAAATAATAATAATAAATAAATAAATATTTCGGACATCTAACACACAACGCCATCAAGTCCCAGGCTAAGCAGAGCTTATGTTATGGGTATTAGTCAACTGATACAAATACATATATACTTTTTTTTTGTAAATACATACATATTATGCATAGAAAACATCCAAACTCCGAAACAAATATTTATATATCATACAAACATTTAGTCCGACCCGGGAATCGAACCCGAGACCTCATAATGAGCAGTTGCACACGCCAACCGCGAGACCAACTATACACTTTTGATTTATGAATTAAAAAATATATTACATAAAAACACCAAATTCTTTTCAATTTTTTCTTTTACCAATCAAATACTGCCACATCAAATATAACCACTGTTATCACATCGAAGCGTAGTAGACGTTCGGCTAGTTATATTGCATCTTTTAAAAGGGAATGAATGTCTTTAACCGCACATCCATCTCGACAACATGTGCATAACCTCGTAGAGGCGTTTTATGTAACAAAAGAAGTAACATTAAATTTATACAGTATTCTGTAATATAATTTTACAAAAGAAACTAATAATTTATTATAAAATCACCACGAAATGTTTTGACCAAGTTACTAGTAAGAGCGAATTGAGATAATATCAAGTCATCAAATTTATCTAACGAAGTTAAATAAAACGAGATTATTTATCTAGGTCAAACCTCGGTTAATTTTTATAAACTTATGCTAAACAAATACAATATGTTGTTCATAAATTTAATTTAGTTTTTTTTCTAACAAGATAATAAAATCGTTGTATTGCTTAGACGTGCTATTATCTGGAATTATAAATTGGAATTAAACTGTTATATTGAGATGTGCTTCTTATATCCAGCAGTGTACTGCAATAGACCGATGATGATGATGATGATGATTGAGAGATAGTTAAAGAGAAGAAATACAGAGAGATGGTGTATTAATTTACAAAGATTATATGTAACACAAGTGAGGCAGTACATTTAGTCTTTCAACTTCCTTATTCAAAGTTCTTCTTTTGTTCTTTCAATCTTTATATATACTATAATTCTTCTGTGAGTGTGTATGTCACTGAACTACTCTCAAACGACTGGACCGATTTTGATTAAATTTTTTGTGTGTGTTCAAGGGGATCTGGGAATGGTTTAGATTCACAATTTTGTCCGCTGTACAATGTTTTTTTAATTAATTTTTAATTTATTAGTAGTTATGGCAAAACGAAGTTTGCCGGGACAGCTAGTATATAAAAAGTTTGTACGAACCAATTCGGAACACAGACGTAAAAAACAAACCCATGTCACGATGGCAATTAGTGAAGTGGCCAAAACATTGCATTTCAATATATATTTAAATGGATCCGTGACTTCAAATAATACTGAATCAAACAGTAGCTGTTTACTGTCCATATATATATATATACATGGACTAATATTAATAAAAACCAGCATCCAGTGAAACGCACATCAGTGCAAGTAATTGATCTAATGTAGCTTCATCTAACCCACGAGCAAACACCACACGTCGAGTGCGAGCGTTAATGAACATGGTTTCGAATGTCCACTTGTCATTTAATAACCACTGCGTGGTTAAATACATTTGATTTCCAGTTTATACGTAACTTTTGATCGTATAATAAAAAGCTCATGTGTTTCCTCAAGATCTTCTGATGGAATTTGTCCATAAATGAGAATAGGTTTCTTAGTAAAAAGAACATCCATTTCTACTAATATTATAAATTCGAAACTAACTCAGTCTGTCTGTAACGCTTTCACGGCTAAACCACTGCAACGATTTCAATGAAATTTGTATTGGCAACAAACAATTTCTACTCCGAAATACATATGCTAAGTTATTTCTAAATATAGGTTCCTAGTTCCTACTATTTGTAATATTTACGAATCTCCCGCAGACTGGCTGACTGACTTTATACTAACAAACAATATCTAAGCAGTGCGCCAATTCTAGTTTACAATAATAAAGCAGTAATCATCGAGATTAGTTATTTATTCGATGGCAGTGATCATATTTTTATTGAGAACACAACGCATACTCTTGAAATAAACCAACACACGTTTTGACGCTTGTGTTGTTTATCACTGTTCATACTTGACTTATGATAACACTATGTGAATGAGCTTAATTTGAATATCCATTATACTGGATCATGATATAACGGACTGTGCATCAGATTATATTTCGTTTACTAACATATCATCGTACAGACGTGAAATTATTCGTATATCAAACTGGTGACTGCTGTGTCCTAGTTTTATATGAAAACGGTAAATCGGTACTATCTACTTAGGGGACAGACACAATAATCTTCTTTTGTCCTGCCACAAGTACCTACTCATTATGATAGTACGAACTATTTATTTGAACTAATTAGAAACAAATATTGTTTAGAGAAGTGATAAAAGCGTATTTTCCACAGATATTCAACCTGACGTGACGCACACGTCCTCAGGTGCTCGTCGCGGAGGTGCTTTGGTCGCCGATCGCGTTCAATGCTATGCACAACCTGAAGATACTGGCACCGGCACTGGCCGATGGAAGGTAATAAACAGTAAATGTAAAGTATTCACTCGTACTCACTACACAACATACTCAAACTCGTGTCTACCTAGTGTTGGGGAACACCCCAACACTAGGTAGGTTGAAACATCAACAACTAAACAATCTTAACTTACTTGATTATCAAATTTGATAGAGTGTCAAGGTATTTCCAAAAACTGTCGTTAGTCCTCAGGTCAACTATTCGTGGGGTTCATATTAGAGTATCTGAATTGGAATTCATTTTTCTATATATGTAGAATACAATTTTAATGGTTCTAAAACTGCAAAACTCTGTACTTCACACGACCTAAGTAAAAAACAATTATACATTTTAGGATGTTGATGCGAATGACTGCCTCGGTGGCGCAGTGGTAGCGTACGCAACTGCTGTTCTTGAGGTCTAGGGTTCGATTCCCGGGTCGGACCAAATGTTTGAATGATCTGCAAATATTTGTTTCGGAGTTTGGGTGTTATCTATGTATAATATGTATGTATTTATAAAAAAAAGTATATAAGTATTTATATCAGTCGTCTAGTACCCATTATACAAGCTCTGCTTAGTCTGGGATTAGATAGCGTTGTGTGTTAGACGTCCGAAATATTTAAAATATTTAAAGGATTTAGGCCCGTATTTTAAATGGCGTCTCAAGTATCCGTTGTTCTGTGATCATCTAAAACTAGTTTTAAGTTCAAATCAAATCTGTAGCGTGGCTCTTATTATACAATGCGTTTTAAGCTTAACTAAGCTGAAACTAGTATCAGTAACCAATCTCTACTCAACAGTCTGTTCTCAATTACGTTACTGCATTATCGAAATTATTGTTCCGTGTCACGCATTGATGGAAAATATAATCAACACATATAATTTATCTATTATTAGTTAGTAGTTTATATATTATACACTATTGACTAGTGTATCAATGTAAACATAATAATAAGGAGCAACTCGCCCTAAATTAAATATTAAAATAAAAATGACTAGATATACCGGAACCGGACCTATAACGGAACGTTCAAATTGTTATCAATACTTGTCATGTCGAATTGTCAAACTATGTTTTTGTTTTTTTAAATTATTTTATTGTTACATTTTTGTCAGAAACGAAAAGCTCGTGGGTGAAAGAAATTGTTGAATGTGTATTTTAAGTGAATTGAATATCAATTTAATGTGAATGAAAGTGAATTGAAATGTGTATGATAAGTATTTCTTTTGTAAATAAAGTAAGGTAAAGTAAATATTTCGTTGTAATTTAGAAACATCATCATAAAATACGTTCATTTACCCTAAAATGCCTTAGAAATTACCACTTAAGACTTGATTGAGCTTGTCTCAAGTGAACAGAGATCACATCTGTCAAAATCTATTCCTGAGAGATTTTGACATAAAAGTCGTTCTAAAAAAAGCTCTAAACAGATATTCATTAATCTTTACTCACTTGATTAACGATCAGTGAATCTTGTTACAAAAGACGTTCAATAATAAAATCTCTTCTTAAAACTAGTTTTGAAACTAGATTCACGACTAAGACGCCTTTTAAAATACGGGCCTTAGACTGCCTAAGATCGGGATTGTTACTGCTCCCTGGGGGAGGACTTCATTCAGCAGTGGACGGCAATAGGCTGAAATCTATTTTCAATAATGATGGAGATGTTATTCACATATTTTTACATTAAATATCTTCTGGCTTAAAAAGTAAGTGATGTTCATCTGCACTACACTCGTAATGAGTTATTGATAGATGACGTGTTAAAGGAGCAATTATAGTTGACAATGTAAAATAGTGGTAATTTTTTTCTTACAAAAGTACTATAAACCTAGTGCCTTGATCACACGCACCGAATGTCGGCAATGCTTTACTCATGGACGAGCGAGATCCGAAACGATTTTTTTCCGGGCGTAGAGTGCCAAAACTAGATCTTCTCAACACTCCAAGTGCGGCGTTGCTCCTTTTCCAACAGTTCATTTAATTCTTCTACTAATAGTAGAATGAGTAACTTTGTTTATTTTCTAATTATCTTTTTACGATCCATCGTGTCCGAATTGTAGTCTCAATAGAACTAATCTGACTGTGCTTATTTCAAAACGTGTGTGCACAGCTACTCGCTTACTACTGTCTCGCCCATTTATTCGGTACGTGTGATCAAGGCATTAGTATCAGTTCAACATAGAGTACTGTAAACTTCGAAATTTCGAGCCATTGCGTGGGTTGTAATTGATCCTACAATATAATTTACCATGAAGCATGCAGTCTATCGCGCGTTAATTAATTACATTAGTAGTCGTGTTTTTCATCATTTTTATTAAAAAAAAACTCGAAAACGCGTAAAATGTTATGTATATTAATTAGATTCTCTCACCTTGAATAGTCTTGTAAGTTTCCTGAAATAGCTGTTTTATACGATGTTTTGCATGTACTAATTTTTGCGAGTTAATACTAACCTTTGGAAGGCTATACTCGTATAACATTAATCACAAATATCAACATATTTAAACTGCTAGCAGATAATCTATATCATTGACTCTCCTATCTTCTATGCCTTGGTTTTATCGTGAAAGACAAATAAAAATACACAAAATTAGAATGACTTTTATTAAAATTTGAAGTAAAAATTAATCATGGAGCACTCTAAACCTAAACTTAGCTCTTCATATTCCGTTATTAAATTTGTACAAGGTAAGCTTGCACGACAAGAACTTTCGTTTGATGCACACTATACAGCTACCGATATGTTTAACAAGCAATTACCTCATTGTAGGCTTTGTGCCTTGAACCGTACCCACTAGATCTTTTATTTTTTGTCGGCCAAGCAAAACATACAATGTAGAAATATCGCTTTTTATAGGCGGTAGGTACTTTCATATTATTACTGGCATTTTTCTGCGGCTTCTCTAATTTAATATATATCCTATCAATAAATTCCAATATTCCTGAGGGTGTTTTATTAAGTAATATAAGTACAAAGGTGATATATTTTTTCTACCTTCCCGTGTATTACAAAAAGGATTCCACAAATAGCTTGTACCTAACAGTCCACTAGCTATAGGCTCTCTTTAGACAGGAGATATTGGCCTATCTATACCATGGTAGCCAGACGGGTTAGCATAGGGTTTGCTTCAGGTTTTCCTACTCTTTGCAGTGATGTTGTCGTGCGTAGTATTCTCCCTTAGTCGTCTTTTACGAAACCCATTAGATGAATAGCCTTTATTTAAGAGAAAATCAATCATATTTATTGTATGCTTTCATTTAGGTATCAGCGAAAATACAACAGCTATTGAACACTCTAAAAAGACCAAAGCGGCGTCCCTTGCCAGAATTCTATGAAGATGATGATATAGAATTAGAGTTGGCTGCTAACCCCAAAGATCCTAATGCTCCAAAGCCAGAAGGTGGCACTATGACCCCTGCTGTTGGAGAACAGTTAGTAGTTCCTTCGGGACTACCCAGAAATCTTGAAGCAGCACTACAGAGATATGGGACGGCGTCTTTCAAAGCAAATGTAGCTACTGTTTTGGATCCTAACGGGAAACTTAGCAACTCCCTTAATTATGGTAAGCGTTTATTGAATAATTTTAGTTCTAGTTTAAAAAAGAACGAGATTTTTAAAGAGCAATCTGTGATATTAGATGTTATCTTTTAATTCATTTTAACTTTAAAGAAATGAAAAAGTTGTAATAATAATTTTATGAATCACCAAATCAGTTGTGCTCAGAAAGTTTGAGTAAAAAACAACAAAAAAAATATTTTAGAAGTATTGCGAGAGATGGAACTGTTGCTGCGCGAATCATATTCACTCTTCTCGCCTTCTAGACTTCAGTGTATATTGATACATATTGTGTATATAGTGTATATGATAGATATTGATCTAGTATGAACGTGCACTTTTTATTGTACTTTGCTAAAATGCATTTCCCACTGCCTCTATTAGTCAAGAGCTCTTTCATAAAGTGCTCTTGTCTTGTCTATTTTGTTAGTTTTTACTCTATTAAAAAAAATTAAATAGGCTTACATATTAAATTTTTGAAATTAGAACTTCGACTTGAGACGTACCCCCATAATTTTTTGTTACAAATCAGTGTTATATGATCGAAATCTCAGGTAAAGAAATAATTTTAGGAATGTTTGGGTTATTAAGTTCCATAGAACTTAGAGAATTTGGCATTCCCTGCAACAAGTACTTTGAGTAACAGGTGGTGACCCTGACCTGCTCTAAGCTAGTGCTTACAATTCTATTCACCTACTTTCCTATGATCCATTCGTTTTAATCTCCAGTTTCCAGTTGATGACAATGAACTTAACCCGCTGAAGAGGTGTGAATTTATTGACTTGTCTGTAATACGATTTTTTTGTTATTTAACAGGTAAACTGCTTAGCCGCTCGCTCAAAATCGCTCACGCATTGCTCAACAGGACATTTACATCCAAGACCAGTAGTGGAGGACCTCTGACTGGGGATAGCTCCATTAAACCGGGTGATCGCGTCGCCCTCGTGTATCCTAATAATGATCCCATAAACTTTATGTGCGCTTTCTATGGGTGTCTTCAAGCTGGGATAGTACCGGTCCCGATAGAAGTACCGTTGACGCGCAGAGATGCTGGTTTGCAACAAGTTGGATTTCTTCTGGGATCCTGCGGCATTCAGTATGCGCTTACATCGGATGCATGCTTGAAAGGTTTGTATGTTTTATGATTAAAAGTCAAAACGTACTCACTATAGTTTGCCTTTACTAGTTTTAAAATCTAACATGCAACTATTAAAATCTAAAATTAATAAAATATGCGTTAATGTCTCAAAAAACTTTTAACTACCAATATTTTTCTGATGGACTATTATATATATAATTATCAACGTCTGTTCGCTAGTTTGAATAATAAACATTATAACATGTATTGAATGCATACACAGTTAAAAGCTTAGAATCCAATTATCCTACTAATATTATAAATGCGAAAGTTTGTAAGGATGGATGGATGTTTGGATGTTTGTTACTCTTTCACGCAAAAACTACTGAACGGATTTGGATGAAACTTTACAGTAATATAGCTTATACATCAGAATAACACATAGGCTACTATTTGCCGCAATAACCGACATATACGCGGGCGGAGCCGCGGGCAACAACTAGTAAATAATAAATTAATAAATATTTTGGACATCCAACACACAACGCCATCTAATCCCAACCTAAGCAGAGCTTGTATTATGGGTACTAGACATCTGATATAAATACATATATACTTTTTTTGTATATGTACAATAAAAGTATATATGTATTTATACATAGAAAACACACAAACAACGTAACAAATATCCGCAGATCATACAAACATTTGCTTCGACCCGGGCAATCGAACCTCAAGCACAACAGTGGCATACGCTACCACTGTGCCACAGACGCAGTCAATTATGATCGTACCATACACACAGTATCAATTATTACTCAAAATAATTAATAATAAAGCTCTAAATCTAAATAAACTGGTTTTTAATGTACTGGAAGCAAGTTTTGTATCATATAATGAACAATGTAATCTTATGTTTAGTTAATAAAAATATAATACGTTTTCAATAATTTTTAGTGAAATATTTGTCAGTAATATTTCCTTGTTGTGCTTATTTTATAAATGTGTGTATAAGTAATGAAAAGTAAATTGAAACGTGTTTTTTGCTGCATTCAAGTTATCTGAAAACAGATTGAATTACAATTGAAGTCATTTAAATCTCTTTCATAACTTGATAAAAGATTTAAAGGAACAAAATTAATCAATAAAACAGCGAGGGTTTTTGTTTTAAACAGTGGTCGTTTGATCGGACGCGGCGTTAGCAATTGATTGCCTTTCAAATGGTTTGCAAAGCGTTAAAAGGCTTCCATTAATGAAATGCTTCGTAAATGAAACAATAGTAGTTGAGGAATTGAGAAAATGCTTCAGCAAATAAAAGATTCAGTCCATTTTTGTATCGTTACAGTTTTCTCATAATTGAAATCTACAAAACACTTAAACAATTAACGGTTTCCATTTGCTGTTTTCTCGATAAAATTGTTTCTTTATCGTTACGTAATAGCTTTGTTATTGTTTGCCATACAATTCAAGTATGACAAGTATAGGAATGAAGCGTTACAGCGCACATTAGCACTAATCAACAGCAATTACATAATAGTCCACTAACAAACAAAGGCCTCCTTTTGACACATGTGTAAAAAAGTTATATACAAACATATTTTCTTTTTTAGTCAATAAATATATATTATACATTGAAAACATCCAAACTCCGAAACATTCAATAATAATAATAATATAATTTGTTATTTTTGTTGTAGAAATAATATTTTTCATATAAATTAATCATCTTCATCGGCGTATTTTCAGAGCGTTTTGTAATCTAAAGAAATAGAAAAAATCAAACACTGTAAAATTGTTTAAGCAACCGCAAAAAAAAAATCAACGAACAGTTACCGAGTTATGAAACATGATACGACAACTACAAGCTACAACTCAACCGTGAAATAGTTGTCATACGTATGTCGTATTTGGGTACTTTATACTACGCGTTAAACTTCATATTTTATGTAAAACTAGCAACCTGTTCCGGCTTCGCACGGGCTTTTTACGGAAAATATAATATACTCTATGTGACCCCAAGATGTACGACTTAAGTTTTAGGACATGTTGACAACAAATACTGTTATATTTTAGCCAATATACTTTATAATTTAACAAATTACATACGTAAACCTTCCTCAACAATCACTCGTATCTATTGGTAAAAACCGCTTCAAAATCCTTGCAGGTAGCTTTTGAGTTTTTCGCAGACAGAGGCGGCGGAGGACTTTGTTTTATAATATTTAGTGATATATATTATTTAAAAATATATAAGTTTGTTTATCAACAGTCTAGTAACCATCGTACAGGCCTTGCCCTAGTTTTAGATCATACGGCCGTGTGTGAGATGTGTGAAGATAGCTATGTAGATAATATTAATTTGATACATTCTAATATACAAAGAATGAATCGTTGCTACGTTTTCACTCTCTACATCCATTTATTTTCTCTTGAACAGTTCGATTCGCTTAACATTAATCATAGTTGATCTCAAGCAAATTTTTATTAATTAGAAAAAAATAAATTTTAATTTATAACTCCACTTTAACAAAAATTACACATATTTCTCAATTTAAAAAATTGGTACTTCACTTCAATCTAATTCTAGTTTATTAACGTAATTTTTTTAATAGACTGGAGAAAAGGAGGCGGTTCTCTTATCTTAAGTTATTTATTGTAAAATTCTATTATTCACAACTAAAGACAAATTGCTACTACACACATATTTTAAGCATCACACAATGCAAACAAGCAAAGACACAGATTATAAGACACAGTTGAATTTTTTGCAACGAGATAAATAAATAAAATAAATATTTCCGACATCTTATACACAACGCCATCTAGTCCCAAGCTAAGCAGAGCTTGTGTTATGGGTACTAGACAACTGATACAAATACATATTATACTTTTTTTTTTGTAAATACATACATATAATACATAGAAAACACCCAAATCCGAAACAAATATTTGTAGATCATACAAACATTTGGTCCGAACCGGGAATCGAACCCGAGACCTCATGATCAGCAGTCGCACACGCCAACCGCTAGACCAACGAGGCAGATATTTTGAAACATGTTAGAGATCACTAAAGCTCATCAGAAATATGTTCAATCAAGTGTCAATCTTTCTTAACATTACTTTTGTATTCTTCTTATGTTTTGCCAATAAATGATCGTACTTTAATATAACGTTGATCCTTTTGGCAATGTATAAAAACGTAATTGATATGATAAATTCATGATGTATGATGAATGTATGAGTCACTATGAACTTTTTTTTTCATTAAGTTCTACTTATTATCTTGTAGCATAAGATCTTGTTTTTGTGAGGAGAAATAAATAAAGGTATTATTATTATCATTATCATCTCGCCACTTCTTTGGATTGTATATATGTTTATTTATTCGTCAACTCGTAGGTCTACCCAAGACTTCATCAGGCGACGTGGTCTCATTTCGGGGCTGGCCGTCTCTACAATGGGTTTCGACAGAGAAGCTACCCCGACCTCCAAGAGATTGGATCCCACCGCCTCGCCCAGCAGAAGATAGCCCAGCGCACATTGAACACACTTCCGCAGCCGACGGTTCTGCGATGGGGGTCATCGTAACCAGGTGAGGTATACTCAAACTGTATTTTGACGACTGTAACACAATGTTTATTAGTACGGTCCTCATCCTCCTACAACACTCTTATTACCAATAGGTTATTGTCTGGTCATATTAAATCTCTATTGAAATAGGAAGTAACAAAAAAATTAAAACAAAGCGATAAATTATAATAAACTAGATTTGCGCGCGGCTTCGCTCGCGCAGACTTTCATCACGTGGTTTACCCCCTTATAGGTGCAATTTCAAAAAATCATTTCTTAGTGCTTACTTACGTTTATAAATAACCTACATGCAAAATTTCAGGATTATTGGTTATGTGGTTGTGCGTTGATCTCTGGATATCTCAGTCAGCCTTCCTCTTTTAAATATATAGATGATTTGAATGATTAACCTACTGAGAAAAAAATTTGTAACCTAACTTTAATATATCCAGTTTAAAGAGTTAATAAAAATGTACAATACTTATTAAATAAAAAATTGCTGTAAACATTGCGCACCCACCGACGACACGATTCGTGCATTTTAGTCTGTAATATCTTCGAATATAATCATTTAACATACTGTAAAGGGCCATATTGATCTATATTAAATGCACAATATATTTAAGGTACTTAATTGAATAAGGATTAATGCTGTATTACTTAAAACCGCTTCGTAAATAGGTAATAGTTATTTTTCGTAAAAAGAAGGGAATAAAAATGTATATTGTGGGTTATACCTAAGAGATAGACATATACCATCGCGGACTTTTTTGTGGAGCTTTTTAAGGTAATACTGTACTACATTTTTTTAATGTTTGACCCTGCCAATATGACTCTAGACTGCCTCGGTGGCGCAGTGGTAGCGTACGCGACTGCTGTTCTTGAGGTCTCGGGTTCGATTCCCGGGTCGGATCAAATGTTTGTATGATCTGCAAATATTTATTTCGGAGTTTGGGTGTTTTCTATCTATAATATGAATGTATTTACAAAAAAAAAGTATATTAGTATTAATATCAGTTGTCTAGTACCCATAATACAAGCTCTGCTTAGTTTGGGACTAGATGGCGTTGTGTATTAGATGTCCGAAATATTTATTATTATTTATATAGTAAGCATAAGCAGAATCCAAGAGTGTTGGACACCATATTGCCATTTTGATCTATCTCGTAGGTTTCATCCAGCGTTTGCAGTTTAGTTGCAAAAAATGTGTTTTATGCTATGTAGTGATAAAATCGTCTTTGAGTGTGAACGAATGAAACAAGTTATACCTAAGTATATAACAGTCAATTTATTTCGAATTTATATGACAATTAAGTTAAAATTTTGTAGACTTATCAATCTCTGTGACACTTACACAGAATTTTGAATATGAACAAATTAATTTAGAAGATATAAAAGTTGACTAAGGAGAATACCCTATGTTAAGTGGACTCCTGCCATTTCAAGAAATCGTGATTTACTTTTTTATTCGTATCTTCGAACTGGGGCTTAAATTCTTTATCCGCTGCGTAAGAATGTTTTTTTTCGTTTCGGAACGCCCACGATATATCAAGTGAATATTGGATTTTGTGTTCCCCCCGAAATGGAATGTATTGGAGATTGTGACAATATTAATTGTCACTGGGGTGTTGGTATATAGGATTATTACTGTTATTAGTTTTCAGTAAAATTTGAGGGTGATATGGTTTTATATAGGAATTGAAATGCTCCTTATTTCAGTTTTTTATTTGTTTATGACAGCCTAGGATAAATTACTTCTACTTAGGATCAGGGAGCTAACTAAGAATATTTGTTGCAGGGCCTCAATGCTGGCACATTGTCGTATGCTCTCAGTAGCATGCAATTACACTGAAGGAGAAAATATGGTGTGCGTACTTGACTTCAAACGGGAAACGGGGCTGTGGCACGCGGTTCTAGCCAGCGTGCTTAACGGCATGCACGTTATATTTATTCCATACGCTCTTATGAAAGTGAGCCCAGCCTCTTGGATGCACATGATTACTAAGTACAGGTAAGCTGGATTATGGTTCAGATATTGACGTCTTAAGATTTCACTTTTGACGTAAAACAAGTAAGAAGTGGTATTTAAATAGGATAAAAAAAAACCTCCTGTTGTCTTAGTATAAATGTTCATTCATAGATATTTAATGTATCCCTATGTTTTCTACGAGTAATATTGCTGCTTTATCTGCAGACAATAATATAAGCCAAAATATTTATCGCACAGGGCGTCAGTTGCTATCGTGAAGTCTCGTGACCTGCACTGGGGACTACTGGCCACTCGTGACCATAAGGAGATTTCGCTGAGTTCGCTACGTATGCTTCTCGTTGCCGACGGAGCAAACCCTTGGTCGTTGTCATCTTGCGATCAGTTCTTGTCCGTGTTCCAGAGTAAAGGTACAATAATACAGATTGTAAACCTATGAAATACACTTATATTAAAATATATAACTGTCTAATAGACCGAGCACTAAGCATCCTTTGTAATCGAATGAAACGTTCAATATCTGATGTCCGTACATTTAAAACTAGCTGACCCAAGCAACCTCGTTTGCGTCTCCTATTGCCCGTAACGCGAAAATTTTCCCCCGTTTTTTAAACATTTTTCAATGATGCTCTGCTCCTATTGGCCTTAGCGTAATTTTATACAACCTATAGCCTTCCTCGACACACACACACACCTTGACCACACACAAATCATATCTTATAGCCTCAAATACACAGCAAATCATACACATCCATATTCTCATACTTTATGATCACTCCCACACACAAAGATATTTATCATATAACTATACAAACTTATACTTGTTTAAGTGTCTACCATTGCAACTATAGGTTTGTTATTTTTGTCTGTGATTAGGAAGTGACTCCCAACACACAGCTAACACTACTTTGGCACTCAGGGATAATACAGGGATTTTTAATCCATTTCTTGTTACAACAAAGATTTATTATTATTGTTTATGCAAATTTCGAGCATAGGAAATAAGATTATCTCTCCGATTACTTTACTAAGTGAGACTAAACATGTTTCTCTAGGTGTACGTGGTGATGCGATCTGTCCCTGCGCGTGTAGCAGCGAATCCATGACGGTGTGTGTCCGACGTGCGGGGCGTGGAGGAGCGTCCGCCGGCCGCGGTGTTCTGTCCATGTCTGGCCTCTCTTATGGCGTGGTCAGAGTAGATGCTGAAAATTCACTTACATCATTGACACTGCAAGACTGTGGTCAAGTCATGCCATCATGTAAGTGTACTATTCATGTTAAATACTATCCTTAACAGAACTAAAACCATTATTGAAATATTTTATTCTAACGACTCTTATTATAGTTACATACACTGATAGTTGCTATTAATTTCGCATTACTTACACGTAAAGAAAAGTAGAGACGTGAACATAATATTTTACAATATTTTTTACCACTTGCCAGGTGTAATTGTGGTAGTAAAAATGGAGGGGCCTGCTTTCCTTTGCAAGACGGATGAAGTGGGTGAGATATGTGTGCTGTCTGGTGCGACTGGGTCTGGTTACTGGGGTCTACCAGGTCTTACTAATACCGTATTCAGAGTGCGCCCGCTAGACTCCGATGGGGAGCCTATTGGAGAGGAACACTATGTAAGGAGTGGCCTCCTTGGATTCCTTGGGCCTGGTGGTAAGTTTTTTTTTACATAGTTTCGCTTTTCTGCAATATAATTATGTGTCATATCTTGGAAAAGAACGGAAGTTTGTGACATAAAGCTAGAGGGGGACCTAAGATGATGATTTGACTTGACCTAAGATGTCAAATATTACACATCATTTACCATATTTTAAAACTAACTCGTTTTTTATAAAATCTTTTTTCTATGATTCTTAGAAATATTCAATATTTCATTTCAGTATTTCAGTATTACATATATAATTATTATAACACAGATAAGATGATTTATTGTTTATTTTTATAATAAGGTCTGTAAAAAAAAATTCAAACAAAGTGGTCGTCCTCTATCTGCACTCGATATCAAATACCGAGAAATTACAAAATAAAGATAAGGAAAAAAATCAGTTGATAAACGGGTTTTTAACTGAGAAAGAACTTTACTATTTTTAACGATAAGTATGTGTGAAATAGTAGACTAAACAAATGTTAGATTAAGATTGACGCCTAGCTTATTATATACATGTATTTACATAGGTCTGGTGTTCGTATGCGGTTCCCGCGACGGTTTGATGACCGTGACGGGGCGCAAGCACAACATGGACGACATTATCGCCACTGTGCTGGCCGTGGAGCCAATGAAGTTCATATACAGGGGCCGCATCGCCGTGTTCTCCGTGCGCGTGCTGCGAGACGAGCGCATATGTATCGTCGCCGAGCAACGACCGGACTGCGGTGAAGAGGAGGTACTTTACTTTACATGAAATAATTGAGTTATATAACGTTTTGCAGTAGTACAAAAAAAAACAAAAAAATATTCTTTAAACTGTGACATAATAGTGTGAATTATTACACCAGTTACTGTAATTCTGTTTAGTATTGGTTTAAAATCAAATTGCAGTTAAAATTTTAATAGTTGACAACTTTGCAATAATTTGTATGAGTCATTACTCATTTCCTGCTGTAATGAACGTACGTTTATCGTTTTGTATTATATTTGTTGTTTTAGTAAAAAACGATTTGGGTTTTAGTAAAAAACGTGTCCATTCATATAAATAACTATAAAAAGTCCTTAAATATTTTATAACCCTCCGAACATATTTAATGAATCAACAATTACAACACAAAAACTAGTTCATAATTTAAAAATAGAGCACCAACATGAATGACATAAATAAACTACTCACGATACACCCACGAATAATTGGAATCTAATTACAGCAATTTGGCCATTATTCTCAAGTTAAAATCAATATTCGTTTATCCTCAAGTGTCGCTCTCAAACGACAATTAGTAATTACTTAACGCACCACAGTGTTCTATAATCTACAACAAGGATGCAATAAGTATCTACTTAAATAACCACTTTGGACCTAGTGTTTGGGCATTTGAGGAGACAGATGGTAAGCGATATCCGCCGCCCATGGACTCCCGCAACACCAGAGGCATCAGAAGTGCGTTGCCGGCCTTTAGGGGATGGTGTTTATAATGATCTCAAAAATATTTATGACAGGTTATTTTTTTAACTTTCAAAAGTCTGATGAAAAATCCATAATGTGTTGTGTAATGTTTTAGGGGTTTATATTTTTATGTATGCATATAAATTTAAGTAAGCATAGCTACTATCTGCCTAGCCTTTAATATTCCCAAGATTATTTGGGGTCGACTATCAGTTTAACCAGTTTTACCGGAATATCATTTTTTCCACGGAGCGATTGGCATCGGACCTCCGCAACCGGCGCACTGGATCCGAAGGTGGAACTAGTTGTCAGTATATTTGAGGGCACTGACTGCCCAATAACAATTGCCATATTTGTTCATGACAACCGGGACCGACGGCTTGATGTGCTCTCCGAGACACGGGCGTGTAACGCAGCCAAAATTTCATACTTTCATACATTATCACGAATTTCCTTTAGGAAAAAACCCACTAACATTTTTCGGTCCGACCCGGGAATCGAACCCGAGACCTCTTGATTGAAAGTCGCATTGAGTGAAAGGCAGTTTAATAAAGGGTTATATGGTTATTGATAATTATTTTCTTCTTGAAATTGAATATGTCGAAACTAAGATTAGCGCGTTCAAACAAAAGCTATAATCAATAACATTTAGATACGTCACGGAATTTTAGAATTAAATAAAACTTGAATTGTATCCTGAAATAAACAAACGTAAGGGAAGTTCTGCTAACTCCGATACAATGCGTTTTAGTCATGTTGTTTTTATTGAAATGACCTAATTGTGTTTGTTACTCACATGATTGTATTTGGCCGGTCGACAATTCACAGGCTGACTCAATTTGCGGTGAGCTTCTGGGTTAATGTATTACGTTCAAGTTTTTTTTTATCTATTCTCCTGTTTTTCCTCATTGCCTGTATCTTTAGAATAAGTAGTGTTTTTACCTCTTCTAGCATTATTTATTAACCACGTTAGGAATACATACCGTAGTGCGCTATTTGGTTATTACTTGATCACAGATTCAACTTTTCGCGTCATTGTGCTAAATCTAACCGTCGATTTTGAAAGTGTGATAATTGAACTCAAAAAAACTCTTGTTTTCATTAAAAGAGTTCAATAGTCAATCAGTTAAAGAAAATAGATAGTACATAATTACTAACTATCTATTTTCCTGTTACGTACGTAATAAACCAAATAAATTTTTTAGGAATTCCTGACTGGTGTTAAAGTTACTTCTTGATCAATATTATTATATTCTTTTAGATATAGGGACTGTATGAAAACGATAGAGTTTGTGAAGAAAAAAAAATATTAAGATAAGACAATAATTATTAAATACTTTGACTATAATACGATTAGGTAATACCTATTACTTCTTATTTTACTCATATTATTTTTCACTTTTCAGTCATTCCAATGGATGTCCCGAGTTCTCCAAGCGGTGGACTCTATTCATCAAGTGGGCATTTACTGCTTGGCTTTGGTACAGCCTAACTATCTGCCGAAAACTCCCCTGGGCGGTATACACCTCAGCGAGTGCAAACGTCGTTTCTTAGAGGGCACGCTTCACCCCGCCAACGTACTTATGTGCCCACACACATGCGTCACTAACCTACCCAAGCCCAGGGAGATACATTCTGGTTAGTCACTCACTTATAATATAATTATGTATTTAAGCATTTTAATACTGTGTGTGCGAGCTCAGCGTTTTCGCGAATTTTGTTATACGTATACGGTTATACTTAGAGATGCTACGTTCCGAAGTAAATAGTAAATATTCCGGCACTATAGCAGGCAGCCGTTGCTACATGCGAATCATGTTTGAATATCATACACCATAATTTCACTATTATTTTCTGAAACTTTAATCCAGGTAATCATATTATGGTCAACATTATTCATGCTTTGATTTTCATTTGACCACTTTTTGACATAATAATCGTGTATAATAATAAAAGCGTACAATAATAATTACTATATTATTATACACTTAAAAATAACAGTAACGAGCAAAAACCCCTCACCCAGAGAGAGAAGGAATGCTTGCCCTTTTCAATTCATTTTAAATTAGTAAAAGTAAGTATAAATAAATAAAAAAAGAGGGCGGTTCAAGGTTCGTTTATCAAAAGATTGTTTAAAACCTAAATTTACCATACATACCTGTTTCTATATATATATTTCAGGAATGGTACGTGTCTCGAACATGCCTTAATGTGTTTTTATTTACAAACTCTGAATGTTACTGAAATCATTATCACAAAATATTGTGATGCAAATTGCTCCAAATGGCTGCATACCAAAGAAAAAATGTTACAGAAAATTTACATTACTACTAAGTTTGGATAATTCGGTTTCATTTTGTGATTACTTCACTCTTAAAGTTTAAAACTATTGTTGTACAACATAACTTAAACGTGTATTTATGCAAATGCATAATTAAACTTTTACAAAGCGAAGTATAACACTGTCAAACTTATATATGTAGGACATAAACGACAGCTCTGGCCAGCTGGTGAAGCGACACGCGATGTATCATTTATTTCTTTGTTTACATAAGATTTTTTTCATTTTTATTAAACCATACATCACACATACAACATATTTAGAATATCGAAGATTGTATTAAAAATAATTAACCCCAGTTATCTTTTAATATTTTATGGCCCGGTCCTTGGGTACATTCATACACCTGTCATTGTTGAGTGTTAATTTCATTTTTTAGGTGTTAATTTCGTCGGTTCAAGACTCCCTGTCGATACATCGATAAATACTTTTTTCATCCCCTCATCTCAGAGTATTTTTGAGTATTTTTGCCCTTTTTATTAATTAATTTAGACCATCGGGTGCCTATATACCTATTCACTTCTACCGCCAGTTGCCAAATTTATCATATAACCTTTTTTAATTTGTTAAAAACTCAGACTAGAAACCTTCTTGATGTACCTTTTTTATATTTGCTTTGCCTGCGAATTTTCTTTTTGCATTTAGTCATTTCCCCGCTAAGGTGGGATAAAATGTTCGTGTTGCACTCGAGTGCAAAGATTTTTCACCTCATGCTCTTTGGATTCCCTCGCTGACGCTCAGGATTCTAATTTTAGAATCCTTTGATTGCTCGGTCATCAAAATTGAGCACGCGATTAACTTTTGCACTTTTGTATAACAAATAACTAAAAGGGTTCACGAATGCCTTCAACAAAGGTAAAAAGGCAGGCAGTAGTCAAAACAGCCACTTTTGTTTTAAATGTATTATTTAAAAAAATATATCTATACTAATATTATAGAGCTGAAGAGTTTGTTTGTTTTAATGCGGTAATCACAGGAACCGCTGGTTGGATAGATAATACATTTATCGAGGAAGGCTATAAGCTATATATCATCACTCTAAGACCGATAGGAGCGGAGCAACAATGAAGCATGTTACAAAAACGGGGGGATAATTATCACGCCACGGGCAATAGGAGACGCAAACGAGGTTACGTGGGTCAGCTAGTTCTCAGATATACGTACATCTATGCGTGCTTTATGCGAAATTTTTGTTAATTTTCAAAAGTGTAGATCCAACACTTGTAAATTTAATTTTTATGTTGTATTCAGATGTTGGACCAGCCTCGGTGATCGTGGGCAATCTAGTACAAGGCAATCGTCTGGCATCTGCACAAGGCCGAGATATGGGATACACAGACGACTCGGATGCTGCACGCAAGGTGAGGAGAGTTTTTTTCTTATTTTATATAATAAAGACATTAAGTTAGGTACATGTTTAAAATTTAATGTTACGTCAAGTATTAGTAAATAATCGTGGCCAATAATAATAAGCATCATGTAGTTTATTGCGGTCCACTGTGGACATAAGGCTCTCCTATTGTACGTATTGTTGTCTGAATTAAAGAAATTTTTGCTCATAAGTAACCTTTAATTTGAAATTCTTTTTATTTTAATTTTAAGATGATAATGATTATAATCTGTGCTGTGTTATAACTTAATTGTTGTTTCCAATTATTTTTGTTACCCAAAACGTAACACGTAAAATTGCGTTTTGCGATGATTCAGCAGTTGAAATCTGGTACTCTTAGATATTTGTGTAAACCAAATGCAATAAATCCGTGTTCAAAACTAGTATCTCGTTTAGTTATTTAATCAAATAAAATATGTTTAATCTGTTTGGTTACAGTACCAGTTTATATCCCAAATCCTGCGATGGCGCGCGCAGAGCACCTCAGACCACGTAATATTCACTCTGTTGAACTCGAAGGGCCAAGTTTCAAAAGTTCTCACTTGCGCAGAACTTCACAAGAAAGCCGAACGCATCGGCAACTTGCTGCTGGAGAAGGGCCGTGTCAACACCGGTGACCACGTCGCTTTGATCTTCCCACCTGGTTTAGACCTCATTTGCGCCTTCTATGGCTGTTTATACGTCGGTGCGGTGCCTGTCACTATACGCCCACCGCATCCACAAAATCTCCACACAACTTTACCAACTGTCAGAATGATCGTCGACGTTAGCAAGGCTACTTTGGTCCTTTCCAACCAATCTGTGATAAAACTTCTTCGATCCAAGGAGGCGAGCAACGTCTTGGACAGTAAGGCCTGGCCCTTGACACTTGACACTGATGACATGCCTAAGAAGAAGTTACCCATTCTATACAGAGCCCCAACAGCTGAAATGCTGGCTTATTTGGATTTCAGTGTATCAACTACCGGAATGCTTGCTGGTATAAAAATGTCACACGCGGCCGTAACTTCCCTTTGTCGTTCGATGAAAATCGCTTGCGAGTTGTACCCATCTCGCCATATAGCGCTTTGTCTTGATCCATATTGCGGCTTAGGATTCGCTTTATGGTGTCTCAGCAGCATCTATTCGGGACACCATTCAATTCTGATTCCACCCTCGGAGGTAGAAATCAATCCCGCTTTATGGCTGAGCGCAGTTTCCCAGTATAAAGTACGTGATACATTCTGCTCTTACGGAGTAATGGAGCTATGTACTAAAGGGTTGGGTAGCTCCGTGAATCAACTAAAAGCAAAAGGTATTAACCTGTCGTGCGTGAGAACGTGCGTGGTAGTAGCCGAGGAAAGACCACGTATCAATTTAACGAATTCATTCTCTAAGCTGTTTTCGGCTCTCGGCCTAAGTCCACGGGCTGTCTCGACGTCATTCGGCTGTCGTGTTAATATCGCTATTTGCCTGCAAGGCGCTTCTAGTCCTGAACCGTCTACAGTATACGTAGATCTTCGAGCTCTGAGGAACGATCGCGTATCACTGGTAGAGCGCGGCAGTCCCCACTCTTTATGCTTGATGGAATCCGGCAAGTTACTACCCGGTGTCAAAGTAATCACTGCTAATCCTGAAACTAAGGGTCAATGCGGTGATTCTCACTTGGGTGAAATTTGGGTGCAGTCACCACACAACGCAAGCGGTTACTTCACGATTTACGGCGACGAAAGCGACTACGCTGATCACTTCAGCGCCCAACTGGTCACCGGTAATACCGGGGAAGTATACGCTCGCACTGGTTACTTAGGATTCTTGCGACGAACAGAGATCACTGCGACCACACAATCCGATGACACCTCTTCTATTTTGGCGCGGGACAGTGACACTGAATCATTAGCCTCGGCCTGTGGAAGTGTCAGCAATATTGGATCTGATACACATGACACACATGACGCAGTCTTCGTCGTGGGAGCTTTGGATGAAACTATTATGCTTCGTGGGATGCGATACCATCCGATCGATATCGAGAATTCAGTAATGAGGTGCCATAAGAAGATCGCTGAATGGTGAGCTTTTACATCGCATTTTTATATGTAAATATCCGAAGAGCTTAAGAAGTAGAAGTAGGTAGTAGCTAGGTTCTAAAGAATTTAAAAACATCCATCTCAAAATAGAAAAGGATCTTTCATTGTTTTTTTTTTGGTATTCATTTTGGTTTGTCATTAAAAGTTAAAAATACTACTAACGCCAAATATCACCTAATCCTTCGAACCCCCAATGAACGTAGGACATCCATGAGGATCTTCCATTCCGTTGATAAAAAAAACAGTGTCACCTAACAGATTAACAACTTTCAGTTAGACACGTTCTACACAGTTGAAGGAAAAGTATGACATACATTAAAAGAGATGGTAGCATTGCAAATTTCATAGTAGGGTACTAAATAACATCTCTGGCCAGATTGTGTCAAAACTTAAGGGTGCTACGTCCTAGGATAGTAAATAGGAGCGTTTGTTCGTCGGGTAATAGGATCAAAAAGTTAGAAAAGTTACAGTCTTGAAAAGATTTTTCTTTTGTTTGCGTCGAAACCGTCATGATTTTATTGTATTTTGCATCCGTAACTACATTATCTACATTTTTAAAGAAACCCATAGTTATCTTGAGTGCAACTAACTTGTGTGTATGTTGATTCCAGTGCCGTGTTCACGTGGACCAATCTGCTGGTCGTGGTCGTAGAGCTGGACGGTAACGACAGCGAGGCGCTAAACCTAGTGCCGTTGGTGACCAACACAGTGCTAGAAGAGCACCATCTCATCGTCGGCGTGGTCGTAGTAGTCGACCCCGGAGTCGTGCCTATAAACTCCCGAGGCGAGAAACAACGCATGCATCTACGTGACGGATTCCTCTCTGACCAAATTGATGCGATATACATAGCGTACAATATGTAGGAGGACCAGTGGCCTCGCCGCCCCTCAAACAAACAACCCACCACAACCCACTGTTGTTCCGAAGCTCGCGTACCGAGCAGAACCCGTCGTTGACACATGAACCTTATTATCTGATATTCTTGGTTAAAATTACGGCTTGATTATTCCAAATGTTTAATTTTAATTATTCCCGATATGTTCGGCTTTTCAACGTATGAAAGTTGATCCGTCGTTTTGCACTTTTCAAAGCATTGTAAGCTTTTGTTTACGACCCCATCTCCCTTCGTGTTTGAATAATATGTATCGGAAGATCTAAAGACTGCTCACGCGAATTATTGTAATGCGTTGCGATATTGAATATCGATTAGATTCGCAACGAGACTGATGTAAGTCTGAACTTTACTTAGATTGTTTTAAACCTCGTCCCTTGCAAACGATTTAACTGACTCTTTATTGATGCGAACTTATGTAGAGAAGATACAAGACCTACGTATGTTGGTCGTGGACGTACGACATCTTTGATTCTGCATTAGCATAATTGATTTTGATTGAAACGGACTTTCGACAACGCTTAACAGACGATGGTTAAATACCAACAACAAGGTAATAAGGACTGTCATCACGATTAATAAAGTTTAGTTTTCAAAAATGAAAAAAATAAAGTAACAATTATTTTTTGCAGACACCTTTCGTTTACTAAAACTATTCTTGTTTGTATGAACACTGTCTGTTGTAAGTTTGAATCGAACATTTGTCATATTATTTTGCCAAGTAAATGATTAACTTTGAAGAATTGAAGTTGTCAATCATTGTCAATCCCGTGTGGGCAGAATCAATGCCGAGTACGAGTCCGAATGTAGTGTTGTTAGTAGTAACAAACAATGAAAGAACAGACGATGAATAAGTTTTACTGTACCACAACTATAGTGTTTGTGATTATTGTGAATCAAATAATGTCTAAAGCTAGTGTGTACGTTGAATTATGTATTAAGACTATATACTTAGTGTTAGTGATTATTTCAAAAGCGTATTGCATTTAAAGTGTTATCGTTAGACTCTCGATACTTTGTCGTTGGATATATTTTGGCTCTGAAATATATAATTTTGATCTGTTGAAGTGTTTTTAGGTTCGTAAAAATTTATTATGAGGTATCGTGGTTTCTTATAGTTGTTAATATTGAGTAGAACTCTCGCCGAGAGCATTGCGTTTGTGTTCGTTAAACTTTCCAAGTGACTTTGAATGTTTACTGTTGTCGCCGGCTTAGCATTAACTACTTCTGTGTCGGTGTAACAGACGTTCTTATCGGTGTTCTCTCTGGATTTTGATCAAGTGTCGTAGTCAGCTTGTCGTAGGACATGTCGTTGTACGTTTTCGAGTCTTCGTGTATCGCAGTTTGGAGCCATTAACGCTTACCAAACATCTGTTTTACATCTATTCAGTGTTAGATCTCAATTAATAACAATTAGTTATAATAATTAATACGTAATACATGAAAGTGTTGCAAACCTTCAACAGATTGATCGAAACTAATAATCAATATATGATTAGCTTTATGTTCATTCCACTATGCGTTCTGAACGATTTTTACATAAAAAGTAATATAATAAAAAAATATGTTCATCTTTATTAGATTCCATTATATACTTCTATTTTATTATTTTGTAATTATTTATTACTAAATTGTACATATATTTTTGTTATTTAATTTTATGTTAAAAGATTTCCTTATTTTAGCTTTTAATGTTGTTTTATATGACGATTTAATTATATAATTAATTGAAATATCAAAATTGTATCGATCAATACTTTCGTGTAACTTAAGTAATATGTTAGAATACCGTGAGTTACTTTAATGGAAATATAAGTTTTACAATTATTACAAAATGTAGTCATTAAATAAGTATACAAGTAAGCGAAACTCAGTTTTATGAACAAATGTTTCTTATTTGTAATCCTTGATTATATAAGCATAATATAAATGTTCGGGTTGGAGTAGTAATGTATCAGTTCACCGTGTCTCAGGCAGTTCAGCACTCAGCACCTTTATACTTATATTACATAATAACATACATTACCTTTCATTTGGTATAAATAATGCGTTGCGCACAAAATTGACAACAAACTTTTGTTATGAAAATTTACGTTACTTTGACCTTTCCCTAGGGATATTTGTATTGTTTTGACATCACTTGTAAACTTTGTGACAGCTTTTACGATTTGATTGTTTTTATGGAAATGAATAAATAAACATGCATTCAGATTTAATACTTTTATTAAGCGTAAACATTAAATCATATGGTGACACACGAAAATATTATACCTATCAATCAATCATCGAGTGCCATATCCAAAATGAAGTTTGGAGCTCAGCAGACGGTATCCCTGACGATCTTTAGAGGCCTCTTTCAATTGGTGATATTTACAATAATGATTGATTTTATTTATTATACCTATATCTTAATGTTATTCTCTTTATTACATTTATAAATACATATTTATTACATTTTTAAATATACGTATAAAAATAAATACATTTAAAAATATAAAAAATAGTAGACCACCGACTTCGGGTACAGGGACTAAGAAACAGGTGTTTAGGACTCCAAAGACAGGAACCTCCTCACTATAAGTCCCGTTTCACGGAGGACTGTCTTCTGCATCAGACCCTTGATCCAGCCCTCTAACGTGAGCCTCTTAAAGTGTTGGTCGAGGCTCATGGCTATCAATCTGTGAGCAGATGCGACTATCGGAACAATGATCACCGAATCCACATTCCACATATCGACGATCGCGTGAGATAAATCTAAATATTTTATTTGTTTTTCTTTTCGACTTTCACGAGATTCTCGTCATGAGGAACGGCGATATCGACAATCATTGCGCGGCGCTCCAATCTGTCACCAGATTATCAGGCTTATTGGCAACATATGACAACCGGGACCTACATTTTAACATGCTCTCCGAGGCACGGGCGTGGAACACCACCTAACTTCCAGACTCCGGGTTGTAAGTCAGAATTTCTTGTTAGAAAAAATAAACAATATTTTTTAATAAAAAAACATACCTTGTGCTCTAATTCGAAATGATCGTGTGATGCTTTCAAAACTGTTACGATTTCACAAGTATAGTTTCCTCTACTGCTTATAGACATATATTTATAAAAGCCACCATGCTTGATAAACTTAATGTTTTTCCATTATACTTTATAGAGACTTTATAAGTAGCCGCACCGTATGTGTCCGGTGTAACCGGTTGGTTGGAAGAAGGAAACAAATCCAGGATTTATTGTCTTCTTCCAACTTCACAATTGTCTGAAGAATTTAGGTTCCGAATGAGTACAATACTCGTAGTCTTACATGAACAGCAATACCTAGACCACTGAAAAGGAGGATTAAGGTAGAAATGCTATGTAGGTGGGGCAGGTGCGTCGCAGTTAAGCGCCGATATCTCTAATGTCTCTGTTAACGCTTTAATACAAGTTTTACTTTCGTCGGGAACGTAGCTGCGTAGAATAATATTGCTAAGTATGCCGAACTGTGCGATAATTACGTGCCGAAAACGAAACAAGGACTACAATTTACTCAAAGGAAACATATCATATCATCAATGAGTCTAAAAACTTTTGATTTTGATCAATATTAACAAAAAACTAAAAAGTATTATGTAATACACATACAAACCGTTATATTCTAATCTATTAAAATAACCATCCATTACGTATTTAATTTAAGTATGATTTGCATAGTTACCACGAGAGCACGCAATGAACTGAATTTCTGAGGGAATTTTTCAAAACATTTGGCAAGAAAATATTTAGTAAAAGTAATGTTTACAATTCTTTGCCATAGGATATATTCAATCGATCGATATGGTAATAAACGTTAAACTTTTCGATGATATTGATTTTTACAGTAATTTTACGTTTAGTATCCGATTTATATTTTACTATGGTTTTTAAAACAATATATGATTTTGTTTAATCGCAAAATTTTTATTAAACTTATTTTGGAGATATTTTTGAAAATAAAAGTTTTAGTAAAAAGTTTATAAATATGTCATATACCAAAATTTTCGCCCACCAGACAAATAAACAAATTTGGTTAAACAAAAGATAGTGTGTAAGTACTTTTCGTTAAATAACAGTATGCAGTAAAGTACACCAAGACTCGGTACAACAATTTGTGAATTAAAGTATCGTTCTATCGCAGCAAAATGCGCAGTCGTTTTTAGAGTTCCGTGCCAGAGGCAAAAGACGGAACCCTTATAGATTCGTCATGTCTGCCTGTCTGTCCGTCTGTATGTCTGTCTGTCCATCTGTCTGTCCGTATGTCACAGGTACTTTTTTCTGAAACTATGAGAACTATAATGTTGAGACTTGGTAAAAAGATGTATTCTGTGAACTACATTAAGACTTTTAAACAAAAATAGAAAAAAAACAGTACATTTTTGGGGTGCCCATACTTAGACTCAAACGAAACAGAATCTCAAAAAAAAAGGCTTTTTTCGTCAAAGCCATACGTGTGGGGTATGATTTGGATCAGGATTTGGAGACTTATCTTCTTCAAAAGGTCTTCAAAAGTGATATCGAGGTTTCTAATATCATTTTTTTCTAAACTGAATAGTTTACGAGAGAGGCACTTCCAAAGTGATAAAATGTATGCCCCCCCCCCTGTAACTTCTAAAATAAGAGAATGATAAAACTAATAAAATATATGATGTACATTACCATACAAACTTCCATTGAAAATTGGTTTGAATCAAATTTAGTAAGTAGTTTTTTTTAATACGGTACAAATCGTAAATTGCAATTTACCTTTTATTCAACCAAGACAAATCTATACCAATATATAAAGCTGAAGAGTTTTATTGTTTGTTTTAACGTCCTAATCTCAGGAACCGCTATTCCGATTTGAAAAATATTTTAATGTTGGATAGTACATCTATCGAGAAAGGTTATAGACTATATATCATCACGCCAAGACCAATAGGAGCGGAGCAGCAATGAAGAATGTTACAAAAACGGGAAAAAATTATTACGCTACGCGCAATAGGAGATATAAACGAGGTTGCGTGGTTCTGCTAGTATGAAAATAAAATATTTGGAATGGTTCCGTTCTGGAAATTTTGACTTGAAAAATGAAGCTCGTGGTCGTCCGGAGACTTTGGTTAACAATAATGAATTAAAGACGATTATGGAAGCTGACGAAACTCAATCTACAGCTGAGCTAGCAGCAGCTTCTAAAGTAAGTATCAAAATAATATTGATCCATTTGCGACAAATTGGCAAGGTAAAAAAGCTTGATAGATGGGTGCCCCACGACCTTAACGATCGCCAGCGCAACGTACGCGTCGCGCCTACCTTGCGCTGCTCAACAGGCAAAGAAATGAAGGAATTTTGAAACGAATTGTTACGTGCGACGAAAAATGGATTCTGTTCGACTATCGAAAGCGCTCAGCAAGTTGGTTAGACCCTGGTTCAGCACCAAAGCAATGCCCTAAACCAAAAATGACCCCTAAAAAGGTGATGGTCACTGTTTGGTGGTCTAGTGCGGGTGTGATTCACCACATCTTTTTACAAAACGGCGTGAGCATTAATGCAGATGTGTACTGTAAAGAACTGGAGAGAATGATGGACAAGCTTGCACATCTGCAACCAGCTTTAGTCAATCGGTCGTTGCCAGTACTCCTGCGACAACGTGCGACCCCATACTGCGCAACAGACTGTCTCCAAGCTGCAAGAGCTGGGGTTGGAAGCTCTCCCTCATCCGCCATATTCACCCTTACACCTACCGACTATTACTTTTTCCAAAATTTAGACAACTTTTTAGTGGGTAAAAAATTCAATTCCCGAGAGGCTGTACAAAATGCCTTTGAAGAGTTTGTTGCCTCCCGTCCAGCTGATTTTTACAAGAAGGGCATAAATAAACTGCCAATGCGTTGGCAAAGATGCGTCGATTGCATGGGTGATTACTTCGAATAACAGAAATAAAAAAGTTTGAAAAAATAAGTACTTTCACTTATTGCATACAAAACGACAATTTCATAGGTAAAGACCTATTATAAAGAATGTGATAAGCCAACAGAGCTCTGCTGTGTCAATTTCAATGGGCCTCATCATGCAATTTCTAGATTATGTCCAATTAAGTTCAATTAATCCTGTATATAATCTAAATAAACCTAAAGATATCCCTCCAAAGGTAGACATGAAAGGCCAAATAGTTGCCAACAACGATGTACTTAAGGCCCTAGTACAGACGTTGTTGGAACTGGGTAATAAGGGGGATACTAAGCCCACTACCATAAATATTATTAAGGAAACCCTACTTAAAAATCTAAAGTAATGGATTCAAGTCATACACTGTCTAAGCTACGTATTGCTCAGTATAACATTCAAAATGCTAATAGTAAAAAAGCTCTATTGGTTCAATTCTTAGACAAACAAAATATTGACATTTGCTTACATAACAAAACATGGTTTAAAGACAATAAATTTAGAATACCTGGATATGATATTTACAATAAAAATTCCAATAATGCTCATAATGGTGTAGCAATACTAATTAAGCCATACTTAAAGTATAAAGTATTAAACACTAGATTTTATGAAGACATTCAAACTGTTGTTCTGTCCTTATCTACTGTGCACGGTTGCTTGACTATTCTATGTGTATACTGTCTTCCTTCTAGTGGACACATACATCTCAACAGACGACATAATATAATTAATGATCTGCCAAAACCTATCTTTGTCAGGTTTTGCAGGTACTTTCCGAAACATCCGTGCAAGAAGAAGAACCAAGAAGCAAATAACAATTAATGTTCTGTATTTATAAAAAAAATTAAGAATTTCATTGTAAATTATTGTACTTTTTAACTAAATAAATATTATTATTAATATTATTTAGATTTTTCATCTATCTCCCTTTTTAGAGGGGTAATATACGTGTCATGCGGGCCACGGCCAAGCATGATACGTTAAATTGAGTAGACGAGAGAGAGAGATGAGAGATGAAGATGTTAGGAATTTACGAGTAATGCGGCAGGTATTGAGTATGGTGGCTTTTTGGAGCAAATAAATAAAGTGCGACGGTATGTGAAGTAATTCAAGATTTTGAGTGAGAGTTTTAGGTACTATACCTATTGATGAAAGAACTATTGGAACTATATGTACTGTGTGAGCTTTGTGCCATTGGGTTTTGAGTTCTATTGCCAGGTCTTGGTATTTTGAGAGTTTTTTAGAAATAGTGGACTGAAGATTATGACTGTTCGGGACTGCTGTCTATGATGTAAATAGATTTAGTGATTTTGTCGTGTACTGTTATATCTGGACGGTTGTAGTGAATAGTTTTATCTATTAAGATTGTTCTGTCCCAATAAATTTTACATGCTCTGTTTTCTAGTATTCTGTCAGGTTTATACTTATAGTATGGAATCTTTTGACTGATGAAGTTATAGTAATGTGCTAAATGTTGGTGAACTATTGTAGCTACTTGGTCATGTCGATGTTTGTAATCAGTTTGTGCTAGAGATTTACAGGCACCGGTTATGTGTTGTATGGTCTCTGGAGCGGAATGGCAATGTCTGCATATGTCTGTTATCTGATTTGGATCTCTAATGATAAATTTCTTATAATTCCTAGTCATGGTCTTGAATTTGCAAGAAGAAATCCAAGATGAAATTACAAGCATAAATCCTTCCGTTTCCGGGTTCCCATAGCTTAAGCCATTCGTTCGACTTTTCATTGTAACGTAGTCTTGGCTAAGGTCGGTTCGGTATCTTCCATGGAGGGATTTTCAGCCCACTTTGTTATTTTCTGGTCTACTGTAGTCACAGTTTCGTTATGTTGAATATGTGGGTCTTGTAGGTTTAAAGGTGTGAGTTTAATATCAATGTCTGTAATTTCTTTTTGGAGAGGAGATGTCAACGATTCGGTATGAAAGTAGGGTCTGAGTGTTGTGATTTGCTTATGATGTAAATTTTGAATGTCTATTAGACCTCTTCCTCCTTCACTGCGTGGTAGCGTAAGTCTTTCTATTGACGATTTTGAATGATGTTTCCGGTCTTTAGTCATGTGTGTGTTAATTGTTCGTTGCAAGTTCTTAACATCTGTTTGTGAACAGTTAATAATACCAAATGAATAAGTCAAAATAGGAATCGCAAACGTGTTGATAGCTTTAATAATGGTTTTAGAGTTGAAATATGTTTTCAAAATGAGCTTTAATTTGTATCTAAATTTATTTACTAGATCTTCTTTGGTTTCTTTTTGAAGAATTCTTCTAGACTGCTTAAAACCTAAATATTTATAAACACTGTAACTATCCATTGGCTCAATATCCTCACCAGATTCTAAAATATATCTATTACTTTTAATTATACCTTTATTTTGCACTTATCGACCAACAAAATTTTGCACTTATCGACTCCAAATTCCATACATATGTCTACATATAAAATGTCGGATTTGTTGGTGGCATAGAGTTTTATATCATCCTTGTAGATATCGTTTTATATCATCCAGATGCGTTAGCGAAACTAGGGTGTCAGTATTTACTAAATTGTAACCAGCATTACTATTATTTAGAAGACTAGAAAGAGGGTTAAGTGCAAGGCAGAACCAAAGTGGGCTAAGTGCTTGATATATATCTCGAATAATACGTATGGGTTCAGTAGTTATATCAGTGGACTTGGTTTTTAGTTTGAGCGTTGTTTGCCATCTCTGCATAGAAGATTGTAGAAATGTTATAATAATTGGGTTTATTTTATATAACCGAAGTATATATAGAAGCCAACTGTGAGGGACAGAGTCAAACGCCTTGCATAGTGTGTATATTTAGTTTCCTACGGTACGCTTCGTTAATAGTTCCTGCGTCTATTGTGAGTTGCTCCTTGCATCCTTGGCTATTGTTCCTACAACCTTTTTGTTGTTCGGAAAAATGTCATTCCCTGTGCATAAATTACGTAGTTCGGCAGCTTATGTAGTATGGAAGGTACGTCAATTCACTGATACGGACACAGCTAGGCTAGTTTATTTTAGTTACTTTCACAGCGTCATGTCCTATGGTATACTACTTTGGGGCAAGGCGGCTGATATTGAAACGATTTTTATTCTACAAAAACGAGTCATCCGCTCAATATACAATTTAGGTGCTAGAGTCTCTCTCCGAGAGTTGTTAAAAGATATAGGTATTTTAACTTGTGCATCACAGTACATATTTGCAAATATTATGTTTTAGGCACAACATTAATGACTATAAGAAAAACAGTGATGAACACAATATTAATACAAGAAACAAGTCTAAACTCATTGGTACCTATCATCGTTTAGATAAGGACAGAAAAGACACAACTCGTTCGGAGGTCTTGGTATACGTTTCTATAATAAAATTCCTACAGATGTAATTCACCTTCCTATAGATAAATTCAAACGTACTGTAAAAAATCACCTTATTAGGAAAGCCTACTATACGATCGGCGATTATCTGAACTTCAAACAGTCATGGGCATAAGGTGTTATTAGATACACACCAACTTGTTTGTCTTAAAATTGTGCTAAATTAATTTAGTCACATTTGAAATGTTAGTACTCCAGTATGTAGTGTTTATATACTATACCATAACTCCTCTTTTTACGTATTGTTAATTTTCTTTTCCTTAGACATTTTTTTTATTGTTTTTAATTACAACTGACACGATGATACTTTGGTACTTATATATTATTATGTTTGTACTCCCCATTTACTAAATACGCAATTGTTATTGTGTGAGCACCATTTCGACCATAATTATTATTACTTTCATTATTTTTACTTTTAATATGACCTGATGATTTGCTGTACGGGCTGAGTATATCGGCTCAACTATAGTTGAATAGGCCGAGGGCTGATCTATGCGTCTTACTTTATTTTACATTTGTGACATTTTATTGATTATTTTATATTTGGACATATTACATATTTGGAAATTTGACTGTGAGTGAAAGTGCTATTTGGATTTCATTCTCCAAAAGTGGACCTCACAATATACAATATATAACAATACAAAAATCTTGCAGTTTTGAGTAATAACGGTGCATGATTGGTTAGCTCATGGCGGTGCAGCAATCGATGCCGTGATGCGCCTTAGGGCCGTGACCGAAGAGGCTGTGAGCTGTGGCGGCGTGCTGTTGGCGGTGTCTTTGGACATCGCCAACGCATTCAATAGTCTGCCATTCAGCTGCATCGGGGAAGCACTCCAGTATCACGGGGTGCCAGAGTACCTGAGGCGGCTGGTGGCAGACTATTTGAGGGAGCGTACCGTCATGTACGAGGACCGAGAGGGCGTCTTGAGACGGCGACCCATGTCGTGCGGCGTTCCACAGGGGTCTGTCCTAGGACCACTCCTGTGGAACGTGGGGTACGACTGGGTCCTTCGGGAACGTCTCCCCCCCGGGCTGGGTGTAATTTGTTACGCTGATGACACGTTGGTCACAGCTCGGGGGGCAAACTTCCAGGAAGCGGCGCGCCTGGCCACCGGGGGTGTTTCTCTGGTGGTCGGGCGCATCGAGGCGCTGGGCTTGCGGGTGGCCCTGGACAAGACGGAGGCCCTGCTCTTCCATGGGCCCCGTCGTGGTCCACCCCCCGGCGCCTCCATTGAGGTCAACTCGGTCCTCGTACCGGTTCGGGCCCAGATGAAGTATCTGGGTCTGATCCTCGACGGTAGGTGGCTCTTCGACGAGCACTTCCGACAGCTTGGTCCGAAGCTGGTCGACGCTGCCTCTGCCCTTGGGCGACTATTGCCCAACTTGGGCGGAGCCAGCGTCGCAACGCGACTCCTGTACACGGGGGTGGTCCGGTCGATGGCGCTGTACGGCGCACCGGTGTGGGTGGCGGCTCTGACCGCCCTCAACAAGGCTCGCCTCTGGCGGCCTCAGAGGGTATTGGCGGTCAGAGCCATACGCGGATACCGCACGGTGTCGACCGAGGCGGCGTGCGCGTTGGCCGGAACACCCCCGTGGGATTTGGAGGCGGAAGTGCTCGCCGAAGTTTATCGACGGGTGGCTTCGTTCCGGGCGGAGTGTGGCATTCGCCCCCCGCCCGAGGAGGTACGCGAGTGGCGTGAAGCCGCCCGTCGAGCCACGATAGCTCGCTGGTCGTTCCGGCTGGAGACTCCACGCGCTGGCTTTGCCGCCGTGGAGGCTCTCCAGCCGGTCATCCACGAGTGGGCAGGGCGGCAGCACGGGACTCTTTCCTTCCGACTGACGCAGGTGCTTTCCGGGCACGGATGCTTCGGGAAGTACCTGCACTCGGTCGCCCGGAGGGAACTGAGTCCCGCCTGCCACCACTGCGACTGCAGTGAGGACTCGGCCCAGCACACGCTGGCGGTTTGCCCCGCATGGGCGTCGCAGCGCCGGGCCCTCACTGCAGTCATCGGAGAAGATCTCTCGCTACCGGCCATCGTACGCTCCATGGCCGGTAGCGACAGCAGTTTTACCGCGGTCGCAGCCTTCTGCGAAGACGTAATTTCGCAGAAGGAGGTGGCGGAGAAGGCCCGGGAGGACGACCTCCACTCGGACCCGATCCGCCGCCGGCGAACCGGGCGGCGGAGGCGCGCCTATCTGCGCCTCATGCCGCCATGAGTGTGGCCGCGGATGGTCGGGACGGGTTTTCCCTTCCATCCGCATTAGTGGCCGCCCGCGAGGAGGCGACGTTACGTGTGTGCCGTACGTCGCCTAAATAGAGAGTTTGAGGAGGAGGGTGCCCGCATCTGTGCGGGCTGGCGCCGGGAGGGGTCCGGAGGTCTTATTACAGCAGTTCCCGGATCTCTCCCTCTCTCAGGCGCAGAGTGGCACACCGTGTGGTTTTAGTCGGTTCGATTCCGACACACCGCCCCGCCGCAAACCCCGGCGGGGTGACGGCCCGAGGGGGTTTTTCCACACGTAAAAAAAAAAAAAAAAAAAAAAAAAAAATGGCGGTGCAGCAATAACTCCAAACTTTTTGTTTTGTTTTCTTTGGTCGACTTCGTTCTCATTCAAGTCTTTCAGTTAAGAGTAAGAAAATTGTAAACGCTATTTATTTTTTAAAAAGGAGCATCAATGGAGGTTCTTTCCAGATTCTTCTCCATTAACGGTAGGCTGCACTTGGAACTGGCGACTAGAATCACTCGATTTATTAATGTTGACTATTCATAAGTGCCTGTAAAAAAAGTGCCTATTGGAATAAAATATTATTGACTTTGACTTTGACGGCGTCGCCGGCGATACCAGCCGCCGACAGGACCGCAAGCTGCCAAAGAGTGGAGTCCTCTGGTAGCTGATTAAACAATCGGAGAGCGGTGCAGCCCACCACGTCTAGGCTTAAGACTTCAGCCGCACGGTGCTATGGGTTCGATTCCCAGCGCAGGATAAATGTCTCATTTGAATTTCATTGATAATGATGATGATGGATGATTTTATTATACCAACGCAAAAAATAACACAAGTATCCAGGATACCTATTCACTATTATTTAGCGTTGGCTGATAACGTAACCCATTAGAAAGCCAGATTAGTAAGTGAATTTGTTTAAAGATTTCCAGCGTTTTCAAGTAAGTGAATATGTACCTACTTTATAACCTAAACATTTAATAACGTAGGGAAATAAAGTTTTGTACTTATCTACCTAATACAAATTTATCTACATAGACAATAAATTGTTTACGTAAAGGCACTTCATAAAGTTAGGGCCTTACATTCTATTAATTTTTAATAGATATCTACCTACTTTAATATTTTGCATTTTGTGTAGAACTTAGGTTTCTTAGAAGTTCTGTTTGTAAAATGAAGGCATGCTGTACTGTCTAGGTACTAGGTTACTGTCAGTTAGATAGCGCAACTGAGGTGAGATGGGCGGGCACGCCCGCGCGCCCCGCTTCTAAACTAGCTGAACCCCGCGGTATTACCCGCGGTTATTGTTGTACCGCGAGTAACGCCGCGGGAGAAAGTAAGTAAAAAAACAATAAGTTACTCCCTGGATCATCAGCTACCTGCCAGTGAAAATCCCTTCAAAATTGGTCCAGCCGTTCCAGAGATTACCCAGAACAAACAGAAAGACAGACAAAAAAAAAATTAAATATTTAATATTTAAGTTTTATTGATTTTATTTGTTTTTTGGTTTTTATAATGAGATAATTAGGTAGTTAGGGTCCTATTATGATGTCCTACTATGTATATGTAACCAGAAAAAAACATAAAAGAACTTAGATAAGTTAACATACTTTTTGCGTTTTTTTTTCGCTGACCCTATTCGGTATCATGGTCTGAATGCAACCCCAAAGTTTTTGGGAGCAGTGTTTTTACACCCGCTATAGTTAACATGCATTGTCTTTCATTTGGTATACAAAATTGACAACAAACTTTTGTAATGAAAATGAACGTTATTGCGACCTTTCTTTCCCTAGGGATATTGGTATAGTTTTGACATCACTTGTGGTCTTTGTGACAGCTTTTACGATTTGTGATTGTTTTTAAGGAAATTAATGAATAATAATGCTTTCAAATTGAATACTTTATTAAGTTCAAACATTAAATCTCATGGTGAAACACATATATTATTATACCTATATATTAATATTATATACACTAGCTGAGCCCCGCGGTGTTATCCGCGGTACAACAAGAACAGCTTCTAACGCCGCGGAGCAAAGCTAGTCTTAAAAAGTAGCCTAAGTTACTCCTTATATCATCAGCTATCTGCCAGTCAAAATCGGTGCAGCCGTTCCTGTAATTAGCAGGAATCAATCAATTTTCAAACATTCAAAAAAAGGTTATTGGGGTATATGTACCGTGTATACATACACGTGCATTTAGTAAAAAGCTGTTATTTTAATATTACAAACAGACACCCCAGTTTTAATTATTAAGTATATAGTATGTCTTTATACAACAATATATGTATATGTCACCGTAAGGTTTGAAATACCGTTAGATTATAATCTACCTAGCGAAAATATCACAATGTGACGGTTTCACTTCGATAGATTATAATTTAACTAAAAATAATACGTTAAATTGAAAGTAGTATGTTACAGTTCATATCTTTCGACAGTTTACTATCTCGCGAGATAGATTACAATCTAACGGTTTTGACAATCTCACGATAACATAATATACAGGTTTACTGGTTAGCTAGTTAACATCGTTTCTGAATGATTTCACTATGAAACACACTAAACTAATTCTAACCGTTTTTGAGATATTTAAATTTAATTATTTTTTACAAAATTGCACGATTTTCGGCTGTCAGCTTAGATATTTTGTAAGTCTTATTACTTCTAGGCTTTGATTTTTACATTTAGAATAAGATGCCTTATGACCTTAATAACTAATATTATACATAAAATGAAAAATGACGAACAAAAGTAATAAAAAAAGGTATTTTTCTTCAATGGATATCAAAAATTATAATACTATGGCACCTGTTTTGCAAATATATACGTTTCATCAGCTATCCCACGAGGTATAACAGTCTAGGCTAGGGGTTTATCAAAAATATTGTTAAAAGAACTTAATTGAGTGCCGCCAGGTCGCAATCCTAAAAGCTCCACGCCAATTGTTCTATAAGGTTATTGCGGTGCGTGCAAGCGAGACACCTTACGATTTAGGAGTGAGAAAAATAATGTGCAGAAAGTAGTTTGAGTACCTATAATACCTACGTTTTAGCGTTTTATATTAACTTGTTATAGTTAGTCTGCTATGATTCGTCCGTGGTAGATGTAATATTATTATGTTCTCTCTTTCCTACTTGACTTGGCTGTGTTTTTGGACAGTTTGTTCGGGATTTGGACTTGTTTGAGAGTCCCAGATCACGGGTAACAATATTAGTGGAAGTAGTTGGATCCAATCAAAATCATTCCAATATCTCATTGTTTTGTTCTTTGTTGTCATCAATCACTTGTGGTCTTCCCAAGTCTGTACGTCGTTTTGAAATAGAGCCAGTTTCGTGAAGTCTTTCGATAAACTCCGTCGAACATTTTCACATCCGGGATAGCGTCTTATGTACTCATGACGAGCATGTGCGGACACACAGTTGCAGTATCCGTAGCAAATTAACATGTCAGCATATTCTTCATTCGTGTAGGTCGTCATCTTCAATCGTTCACAAGCACATATCAGAGTCCAGTTTGCAAGCACAGCAGTCATAAATCGGAAGAAACAGTCCAAAAACAGAGCCTGACTTGGCTGTGTTTTTGGTAAGAAAAAGAGAACAGAATAATATCACATTTAGCACGGACGAATCACCCCCAGATCCGGACTCTGGAAATCCCGGATGTGATAGTATTGTGGAGGAACGAGTGTCATGTCCCTCCAACACAAAGGGAGGATCCTCCGACCAGGCGAGGTGATCATGCCTGGCGGGCTACTGCCCAACGGTTGATGTTGGGAAGTTGTATATCTCTTAATTGGCGCGAGAAATATCATTGCGCGATTCAGGATTGGTATTGTTGTGTACTCCGTTTCGTGACGTCACACCGTAGTTCGGTGTATTCCGATCGATGACGCTGTAGCATGTTGCTGTTGCGCTGTATGTGGAGGTCGCCACATTACTCCCCTCCAACACCAGGGGGTCGATATGAGGAAAGAGGTGCTCGGTTTTTTCGGTTCATTGCTCGGTTTGGTTTTCGGTTCGTTTGTCGGTTCGGTTTCGGTTCGTTTGTCGGTTCCGTTTCGGTTCGTTTGTTGGTTCGGTTTTTCGGTTCGTTTGTCGGTTCGGTTTCGGTTCGTGTTTTTCGTTTCGGTTTCGGTTCGTGTTTTCGGTTCGGTTTCGGTCAGATCATGTCGGGGTCACCACTGTGGAGGAACGAGTGTCATGTCCCTCCAACACAAAGGGAGGATCCTCCGACCAGGCGAGGTGATCATGCCTGGCGGGCCACTGCCCAACGGTTGATGTTGGGAAGTTGTATATCTCTTAATTGGCGCGAGAAATATCATTGCGCGATTCAGGATTGGTATTGTTGTGTACTCCGTGTCGTGACGTCACACCGTAGTTCGGTGTATTCCGATCGATGACGCTGTAGCATGTTGCTGTTGCGCTGTATGTGGAGGTCGCCACAGTATAAATAAATAAATAGACTATGGGCCCGTGTCGAAAAGTGATGGTTCATGTGAACCACCAGGAAACCTTTTAAGAAAGATATAAGGGTATAAAACAATAGCATTCAGCACTATGCCGTCACTTGTGAGCTGTCTAACTGAGTGCAGGTGAAGAGGAGGGGGTAGTAACCCCTGATTTTTCTCCCTTGTCACATGATTTTTGTACGAAGCTGCGAAAAAATGGACTAAAATAGGTATTGGAATTATATGGAACCAATGCCGTTTGTCAATTGTATGTAGAGATGAGATCATTAAAAAAAATTAGATGTGAATATGTGAAATATCGAAATAATGTTATAGAAAGAATTTGACAGATACATATGAGGAAATAACAATGAATATAGCAAAATGTTCAAAGCATATTTGTGTATATTATAAATATGTTTTGAATATTTGGGCATATTTGACGAAAGCTTTTCATGTACTACATTAAAGTGCCAAACGGACAACGTTGCGTTACATGTATATTCTTTTAGATCTGAGCGTTCCAAACGCTTTCGTGAATACGGTTAGGGGGAAAAGAGCTTGGAACGCTTAAAAGCTGGGCATTCTTCTGTGATGATGGGTTGTATTTCAGATGGCCTTTTATTTATTTATTTATTTATTTATTAACTTTATGCACTAAATATGTACATTGGCGGACTTAATGCCCAAGGCATTCTCTTCCAGTCAACCTTCGGGTGGTGTAGAAATCTTGTGGCCGCGGATGGTCGGGATGGGTTTTCCCTTCCATCCGCATTAGTGGCCACCCGCGAGGGGGCGACGTTACGCGTGTGCCGTACGTCGCCTAAATAGAGAGTTAACAGCTGACGGTGCCCGCTTCTGTGCGGGCAAGCGCTGGGAGGGGTCCGGATGTGTTAATAACAGCAGTTCCCGGATCCCTCCCGTCTCAGGCGCAGAGTGGCACACCGTGTGGTTTTAGTCGGTTCGATTCCGACACACCGCCCCGCCGCAAACCCCGGCGGGGTGACGGCCCGAGGGGGTTTCCACACGTTAAAAAAAAAAAAAAAAAAAAAAAAAAAAAAAAAAGGTGTAGAAATCTTATAAGGAAGGTGCATAGAGGTTACCTTCTTATAAGTCAGGTAAAATGTACACGGTTTATAACTTACTCAAAAATATTACTACTATTATACATACACCAATTATTAATAACATATATACATACACATACAGATTGACATTTACACAAATATTAAATGTATACACTATGAATAATGGAATCGTAAATTATGCTATTGATTAGATAGTTCTGCCAGTTCACTGATAAGGAGATCATGTACCTTCTTTTGCTTGTTTCTAGACCTGAAAGAAAGAAGAGAAAATTACTTCTTTGAAATTTTTCATTATTTTATTGTATTTAGATTAAATCCATACAACTAAATAAAATTGGAGTGTCTGTTTGTAATATTAAAATAACACATTTTACTAAATGCATATGTATGTATACACGGAACGTACCTACCAAAATTGTAGTTAAAAATTTTTTTGTCTGTCTGTCTGTCTGTTTGTTCCGTAATCTCTAGAACGGCTGGACCGATTTTGAAGGGACTTTCACTGGCAGGTAGCTGATGAACTAGAGAGTAACTTAGGCTACTTTTTTTAGACTAACTTTTTCCCATGGCGTTACGTGTGGTACAACAATAACCGCGGGTAACACCGCGGGGTTCAGCTAGTCTATATATATATAAAAATGAATGGCCGAAATGTATGTACGCGCATAACTTCCGAACGGCTGCATCAAATTTAATAAATCTTTTTTATGTGTTCTTAATTGTTAGGAAAAGGTTTGTGTACAAGAAAAATTAAAAGATAGTGGGAATAGTAACTTTTTTGTCGTCCGTGACTGTGCACTGCTTGTGGGAAGGTGAGATAGATATGTAAATATGGCGGTACGAAGCTAGTTTTACAATATCCCCTCAGGTGTCCACGGCCTCTCAGAGGCCGCATAAAAACATCGTCTATAGTGTCACCGGCCTCTCAGTGGCCGCGAGTGACCGATCAACTTTACCGCTATTTTTAGTCAACTAATATTGAATTATTGCATCGTTTCGCTTTACTAGCGCGTACTGAATGAAACGGTGATGCAATAGCGCACCACTTTTTTCCCGCCGACGCCCGATGGGTTCCGATCGACGTTTATTTACGGCCGCGACAGTGGAGTGACAGAATGTGTCGGCGCTGTCAAAGTTTGTGCAGCTACAAGTTACAAGAAACAGTTTTTAAAACATTTTTGGTGCCTGCACGTCATGTATGGGTAAGTACTAAACATTTTTCAAGTGTTTTATTGTGTATTGGACAAAGATTTCGGTCTACATAGTTACATTTTTTCAAACATGGTCGCTAACTGCCTACGTGAGTTCGAGAAACTCCGAACAATCATGAATATCGTGTACAAAATGTCGTTGTCTAAGCAATTTATTGTTTGAAACTTAAACTACATTTATATTTACATACATAATAAGCATTACTTTGTGTAAATACCGTTTATAAATGTTTAAAACACAAAACAAAAAATGCATTATTTTCGCGGCCATTGTACGGCCGTAGATATGTTATGCTTTGTCCATTTTATGGTTTCGTATTGTTTAAGAACTATACTTTTCATATGTTTTTATGTAAGGAAATATATTCAATTTCATAAATATAAAGTTATGTGAGCAATAAATTGTATAGAATTTGTTATGTAAGCCAATGTTCAAGGATACCTTTGTGTGTTTTATTTTACAGAGTGTTTATTTTACATTCTTCTTCTAATGTAAACTTTATCTATTGTTTGCAGTTGTGTGTACAAATCCCAAGAACGTGAGCTGTACTTTAAAATAAATGTAACCCGAAGCCACTTGAACCACAGTGAGCCGATATTTCAAGTGTAAACATATACCCCATTTTTTGTTGAGATTTCGAGCGGGCGAAATGGAGGTCATTGTTGATAACCATATTGTATAAAAAATTTGTATCGAAGAAGGGTCCTTTTTTTCAGGTACATTGTTACTTATCCTTTGTAGTTTTAAATAAAGTAACTATTACTTGTAATAAATGTTTTATTTACACTCATTTCACCTTTTAAGCAGTACATCGAAGAAAAAAACACTTTCCCTACTTTCATCTAGGATTTACTTATTGAATTCTATATTCGATTCTAATTAATGATACATTATCTGATAGCTTATTTTAATTCCTTTCTAATGATACGCTGAAATCGTATATGTCCAATACATTTTTCTTTGGAAATCTGCATTTCAATGAGAATCGGGAATTGGCGGGAATTATCCCACAAACCCCGTGACATTCAAGCTATGCTAAAAAATGACAGGTGAAACACACGTGGACACCTGAGCGGTTATATTTATCATTGACGTTAATTGACTTAGGAATAATTTATTGAAGAAATACACGATGATACTCGTGTTTAAAGAATAATTTTAAGACGGAGTATGAGAATTGCGTTTTGATGACTCTTTTGTAAATAGGTAGGTACGACGGGAGTTAATACTGTTAACAAGTAAACTTATTTATTTTTATCTAAATTAAATAAAAAGAAATAATTACTTGACGGTGACGCATTATTCTCCAGTTACCCCGCTTGTATTATCTCCTGAAGTTCTAACTCCATTCCACCCCATCAAATTTACCCGTGTGTAATATGCTAACGGCCGGAATGTTGTCTGGATATTATTACACGCGTATCGAGGAACTGGCCTATGAACATGATGTATTGATCGTTGCGACTCAGTAACCGAAGCGATCATCGGTGGGCCAGTGCTAGCATCAAGGGCTAAATTTGTTCTGCGTGACATATGATTGGTGTGATGTCTCCAGATGCTGCTATAAACTGGATTGCCGTTTTGCCAACATAAAGTTATAATCTGTTCACAATGTTCACTGTCATAACAAACTTGCCTAACAGCCGGAACTCGGGAGCGCCTCGGCAATCGTCGCGGCTTATTTTGGAGAAAAATTGCCGCAACTGCTCGATCTGATTCCTCAACTGCTAATTTTGATTCCGGTGTTGATGATTGTTCATTTTTTTTCTCGTTGTTGTGTTGATTGTATGCCGACACACTTAGTTGCACAGTTGAGCTATCAATAGCAGATGCTAGTGAACTCACAGGCACGACTGGCGGCAGTTGCACCGTATGCATTCTTCCGTTATCTGAAATTAATATTAAATTGTTTAACAAGAGAACTATTTATTTATCGTGTTTTAAAATAAAAGTGAAGATTAATTCTCTTAGTGTCAAGCCTTTTACGCTCCCATTTCCGCCCCCCCTTGTTTTATCATGGCAGCAAGGAAAAAGCATAAACGTTTAACAGTCCACCAACCAACTTTTTGAGGGGGAGTTCACTAACATCCGAGGACTCCATGCAAACTTCAAGGCCGTCCACCAGCATCTTAAAACAGCACAGCCAGCCATGCTATTCCTAATGGAAACACAAATATGCCGCCCTGCCGACATGACATATCTTCACTACCGCGGCTATGTACTTGAGGAGGTGTTTCCTCGCGAAGGCGGGGGATTGTTTTTGCGTCAGGGCGGATGCTTATTGTCACCGATTACGCTGCCTTGAAGACCCTTCCTTCTCCATCCTTTGGCTCCACGTGGATATTGGCTCTATGAGCCGAATCTACGCATGCCTAAACCTATCCCACTCTGGACACTCTGAAACAACTCGCCTATTTGAACATCTCAGCTAGGCAGCGGACAAAGCGCAGGAGCAGTTTCCGACCGCCAAACTGTTGTTTCTGGGAGACTTTAACGCCCACCATGAGTCCTGGTTGGTATCTTCATGAACTGACCACGCGGGTCGGACTGTCCACGCATTCGATCTCACGCATGACCTCACCCAGCTGGTACTCCAGTCCACCAGGATACCAGACATACCGAGTCAAGCGCCTTCCTTGCTAGACCTACTGCTAACGAGTCACCCAGTAAACAAAAATTAATTTTCTGTTATAAAAAGAAAATCTAAAATTTCTTTGGGGGCACTGCGTACCCCCGCGTGCCCCCACAGTAAAAGCCCTGGATATAATAATATATTAATATAAATATACACCACAATAGTTGAAATAAGAATCAACCAATCACAAAAATAATGGAATATGATAAGGAAAGTTTACCTACATTAAAATAAGTTTAAACAATAACTTCCCAGCAGCCCAGTCCGGTCGGTGTAGAAAACGTATTAGAAAGCTCTTAGAATAAAAAAAAGATATGTTAGTAATGTTATAATAATAACCAACGTTCTAACTCTTAGTGTTAGTAGTTACGTCAAACTAAATTTTAATGACTCTAAGGGCGCGTAATGGAGGGCAGCGGGGAGCGGAGCGACGGCGGCAGCGGAATAGAAGTGCTAACCCGTTTTAGAAACCGGCGCGGGTTAGGCAGCGGGTGCTAGAGCGGTTTAGTGTTGTGCTATTAGAAATACCTCGTAAAATAAAGCTTGATACGGATGACAGATATCACAAAAAGCTGCTAGTGATTTCAAATAAATTAGTAAAGTCGATGAATATTTTATAATGTTTTTTACGAAAATTTTCAGATAAAATTTCTATAAGTCGATATAACTTCTATTCTGATCATTTTACAAAAAAAAAAAATATAAGATCGTTTTTACAGCAGCGTTTGTAAGTTTTTTTTTTCTCCATTTTATTCATTTTGGGAAGACCTACGTTCAGCAGTGGACGGCGTTTAGTTGAAATGACAAGAGCAAGTGCAAGTGTAATTTCAAGAAGAACTTTGAACTATATATTAAAGGAAGTCAGTACTGCAACAGATTCTACTGCAATTAAGTTCAGGAAATGATCAACTAGGTAAAAGACCCAAAATTGATATGACCCCAGATTTACGGTTTTATATGTCGGCATAAAGAGAGGTAAACAGAGTTTTCCGTGTACTAAATCCTTGCTAAACATGGGCACACTGTATTGCGACTGCCACCGTATCATCCGGATTTTACGGTACTTGTATCTAACTGAAATCTATCTCAACTGAAAGGTTATGTAGCCTCATGAAATGCGGGTATGAATTTAACTACAGTAAGAACATTATTGGAAGAAAAAGTAAACAAAATTATGACTGAAGAGTGGAACAAGGTTTGCGATCATGCAATTAAACGTGAGAATCACAGTTTTAGTGTGTGTGAAGCATGATAACAGTTCATACTTATCTAACATTTTCATTGATTTGTTTTTATTAATTAGTAGAGATTACAGAGGAATTAAATTACTATAACATTACATATAAGTGCCTACCACATTTTACTTTGCCCCTTACGCAGATCAAAGTTTACCGAAAGATCACTGCCGCTACAATCTATACTAATATATAAAGCTGAAGAGTTTGTTTGTTTGTTTGAACGCGCTAATCTCAGGAACCGCTGGTCCGATTTGAAATTCTTTCAGTGTTAGATAGCCCATTTATCGAGGAAGGCTGTAGGCTATATATCATGACGCTAAGACCTACAGGAGCGGAGCACCAATGAAGAATGTTACAAAAACGGGGGAAAATTATTACGCTACGGGCAATGGTTGCGTGGTCGGCTAGTATATGATAAACCTACTGATCTGGCACTGAAGTTGCCTAAGAATTGCATTCTATTCTCATTACCACGAACAAGGTACTGTAGATAATAATATAATTCATGTAAGTTACTAGTTTGGCTTTCATTGAACAAAACAAAAAGGCGCTATTCAGTGCGACGCGCACCGTCCGCGCGCTGATTAGGGCTTGCGTCCGTCGCAGATGAATTCGTCGTTAAGTACTGCGCGGACCGTGTAATAGCGTCCGCGCGAGCGTTTACTTATTATGTATTAACTTTTTACTAAGGCTCAGCCCATGTGTATTTCGAACATCGCGGTATCATTTTTCGGGTTAATATGATATTATAACCTATGACACTCAGAAATAATGTGGCTTTCTACTGGTAAAGAAACTTTTAAAGGTTCTGTAGATCCATAGATTATGCCCTACAACCTTACTAACTTACACACTACTTTTTTTATAATGTTGGTATAGATTAAAGTATTTTATTAGCACTTGCCAGTAACTGTTGCCTACCAAATTTTGGTAGTGAATTGTTACCACTCCTTCCTAGCATACAAATGTGTAAACTCCTATTTCTGGTTAGAAAATCAAGTGCCATAAAGGTTTGAAAAGGTATTGAGTTAATAAATTCTTGATGCCAAACATTAATTCATTCTTTGTTGCGATTATAGCCGTTATGATTGACGTGAGTTTATTTCCGAAATATGCATTAAAAATAATACATTGATTGACCTGAGGATTTGTATTTCTTCCAATATTTGTTCGTTTTTGCAAAGGAATCATAATTAAATACATCTAAATACCCACTCCCAGTGAAAAGAATGGTTGAAGTCCGGGATATCCCGGAACAAATTTTACAAGTTATTACTATCAAGCTAATTTTCCGTCAGTGGCTTCATTTGTATGAGAGGCCCACCTTTCACCATGCAAACAATTTCGATTGTGGTAGCTAACAGGTTTAGCAGGGCCAAAAAACTTTTGTTCGTAGGACCGGGATAACGTACCACGCAATTACTCATTAAAATTAATACAGAATGGAAAGAAATATTTGTCCTACTAAATATATACTTTGATCGTTCCAACATATATCGATAACCAGGTCATCAAAAATGATACTAATTAGCTGATTTTAACAGTTACTCAGTTAATATTTATATAATTTAACATACACATTGTACTACAAATTGCATGGTAAGTTATCCCGGTCTTACGCTCAAAAGTTTATTGTCCTAGGGTATTGTGGTAGCTACCCCTGTTAGCTACCACAATCGATTTATTTTGTAAAGTGAAAGGTAATCAAAATGAAGCCATTCACGAAAAGTTAGGCTGATAGTAATAACTTTTAAAATTTGTTCCGGGGATCCGGACTATAGGGCAGACAGAATGAAACAATTCAACGAATTTGTTGAAAAAGTATCGTCAAAAAAGTATAAAACCCTGTCTGTAGGTATCTTGCTTACGTGATTATATTATCATCTTAATAATCACATTGAATCAGCCTGTCGCACTCCCCTGCTGGACATAGGCCTCTTCAGTTGTTTGTTCTGTTTTATCATGTTAGTCAACGATTGGCACTTTTAAATTACAACAAACACATAAAATAATGAATAATCCAATTTTATGCAGTCCATCGGCAGTTATGCTCCTACATACACTTCGGTAATTCAGTTCTATTTATAAAAGAAGATAATGGATAATGTTTACTTACCAGCATTCGGTGGAACAACGACTGGAGACGCTGGGGGCTGGGCTTTTGGTGCTGGAGGTGCAAGCCGATTATCTTAACAGAAAATACATACATAAATATTTAGGCTTATCCTTGAGAAGTGTAGACATATATATATATATATATATATTCCGACACACCGCCCCGCCGCAAACCCCGGCGGGGAGACGGCCCGAGGGGGTTTCCACACGTTAAAAAAAAAGTGGTTTAAGCGGTTGCCACGCCGCTTTATACTGTGCCAAGTGTTGTAGCTCCAAATACAACATGAAACCAAACTTTATGTGATCTAAAAACTGTTGTTTTGGGAGTTCTTTATGTCTGTTTTATGTATGTTTGTAAAGTCCTCCACGACACAGGATGTATATTCCTAATGCCGGCGTTGTTTTGTTAAAAAAACTCTTTTGGACCTATTTTACTGTTTTGATAACGGTTTTAAAACACTTAAATCCTGACCGGTTTCGCCCTCTGGCTTTATCCAAGGTTACTGCGTTAGATTTAGTTTTAGAATAATAATAAATTAATAACTAAATACACCCATATATTTCTGAATCATCATCATCTCAACCGAAAAAAGTCCGCTTCTAGACACAGGCCTTCCTCAAAGCAATAAGTGATCCTATATATATATATATATATATATATATATATATATATATATATATATGACACACAGGACGATAATAGTCGTGCATACACACAACAATATTTTTCCGGGGTGGGAATCGAACCCATGAACACTAAATTAAATTAAATTAGCAGTCAGAAACAGTAACCGCTAGGTTATAGGACAAACGAAAACATAAGAATTCATATCATCATCATCAGCCCGTTGCAGTCCACTGCTGGACATAGCCCTCTCGCAAGGAACACCACAGAGCCCGGTCTGTTTTAGAATTCATGTAAAGTAACATATAATTATTGTTAACTAGTTATTGCCCGCGGCTCCGCCCGCGTGTATGCCGGTTATCGCGGCAAATAGTAGCCTATGTGCTATTCTAATGTATAAGCTATATTACTGTACAGTTTCATCCAAATCCGTTCAGTAGTTTTTGCGTGAAAGAGTAACAAACATCCATCCATCCATACTTACAAACTTTCGCGTTTATAATATTAGTATAGAATTATAGATGTATGTATGTCCATGCTCTCCTTCAGAAGTGATCGTGACGTTCAGTTTTGAATAGTAAATGATCTATTAATTGGCGAGGAAGCAATAGGGCCTAAAGATTTTGTCAACGTTTAAAGATAAGATTTAAATTTAAAGAAGTATCAAGTCACTAAATAAGAATTATTTTCGATCAGACAACGAAACTAATTTCTACGGGTTTTTCTGACGTTTTTTCGTTTCGGTTTTCAAGTAACAAGTAGCGTATATAGCTACCAGCGAAGACGTGTTCTGATAAGTTTTTAATCTTCCAATAGATTAAGTTGTTTTAACTTTGTCGAAACCCAATGATTTCTTTTTTTACACAAAAATGCTAAATGTTCTCTGATAAAAAGTAGCCCTCAATATGTTACAAGAATTTCTAAATCTGTTGGTGAACGTCCCGACCAAATTGACTTACCCATTTTGGAATTTGTCCAAGACATAGAGACATACATTGTCATCATGCAAATAATTGTATTCCCCGAAGATAAACGAATGTTCTAAACTTACCGTATCGTAACGGCTCATATGTCGGAATACTTTCGTATATTGGGTTGTAGCTTGGTATCAGCCGAGGCGGGAACTGAAATTCTGTTTAAAACAAAATACACTAACATAACTAAAAAATATTATACGAAAAATGTAAACCATAATATATAGTAACTAAATATTCAAATAAGTCGTCACGTCACGTTATCCACCATCATGTTTCCACAGAATGATACTATCTCTGGAACTAATAAATCAAACATAATGGATTACTTTTGTGTGTAAGTTCGTCTCTGAAAATTATTTTAAACTCTTTCATGGCTGGCTAAAATCCCGTATCTAATGAGTGAAGTCCTTTCAAAGTTGACTCAATCGCTTTGTAGTTCAGCACGGATAGACAGACTTAGAAATACTGATCCCATATCAGTAACAACTATTGTTATCTTATGAAAAAACTTATTTGATAACCACAGAGAGATATTAATGTTTCACTAGCTGACCCGTACCGCCAGTAATGTTCGTGAATATTTTTTAAATATCCGAAAAACTTATATAGTAGTTATGCCCGCCTCAGCTCCAACGGGTGAGTAGCGGGCTAAAAAAATAAAACACTTCAGGTTTTCTTTTAATCTTAATCTACGCAAACCTTGTCGTGACCCTAAGCTGTATTGTGCCGGGTTGTAACTTGGAACAGCCGGCGATAGCAGCCGTGTCAGGATGCAACTCGGAACGGCCGATGGTGGCAGCCGTGCCTGGTTGTAACTCGGAACGGCCGATGATGGCAGCCGTGCCTGATTGTAACTCGGAACGGCCGATGGTGGCAGCCGTGCCTGGTTGTAACTCAGAACGGCCGGTGGTGGCAGCCATGCTGGGTTGTAAATCGGCACGGCTGACAATGGCAGCCGTGCTGGGTTGTAACTCGGAACGGCCGGCTATGGCATCCGGCAATCTGATAAATAAAAAATACAACAATCTGGTTATGTTTTACCATTAGAATGCTAATAAGTTATGTTAACCTGGCGTTAAAACCAATAACACAATTGCTTAAGCAAAAGTAAAGTAGTAAGCAAAGTAAATAGTGCAAAGAGTTAGAATTTCTCTAGAAATTTATAAGAAAGGTATTTTTTTATGTGTTCAGGGTCTGTTTCGCACTTACTAAGTTGTAAATAGAAGCCTATTACTTGTTTTATTTTTTTACATATGTTATATATGCTGCAATAATTAATTAATTAACTGACAATTAAGAGTACCTAGAAGTATTATTGTTAGTAGACAATAGAAGACATACCTACTTAAATAAGAAAATATCTAAAGTAAAAAATATTAATTACGTTATTTTTAATGTTTACTCAATGTGTTAGAACTGAATGTAAAGTCCATTTAGGTTACTTGTTCTTTTTATACATACTTAACTATAATTTTAAAATATGTTTTTATTATAAGTTAAAATATGGTTAAATAGCCGTTGCCTGCGATTCTGCCCGAGTGTATGTCTTTTGTCGCGGTAAAGAGTAGCCTATATGTCAGCGTCCAGCGTAACAGACAGGGTTACATAGATGTAAAGGAGTTGTCCAATTTTTGCCCCAGAATGTTAAGAGATCAAGTTTTAGTTTTTGGACTAAATAAAATAAATGATGAATTTTGAGTAACTTTATAAAGTCCGTAGCAGATTTGGAGAAGGCTTTCGATAGTGTCCCTCGAGAGGCATTGTGGATTGTGCTACATAAGCTCGGTTGCACTGATAAATTTATACGGCTAATACGACTACTTCATGATGATTTGAGTTGCCTTATCACAAGCAGGAATGAGCAATCGGTGTTTTTTCGAGTCACTTGCGGGGTGAAACAAGGCTGTGTATTGGCATTCACCCTATTTGCATTATATTTTGCGGTAGTTATAAGAGACTCCCTGCAGTACAATGCAAGGGGTGTACATATTCATTTTCGAACTGACGGCAAACTCTATAATTTAATCCGATTGAAAGCACACACTAGGGTTTCTTACGACTTTATCACCGAAGTCATGTATGCTGATGACCTGTGTTTCGTGGCGGAATCCCCAGAAGACCTGCAAGAGTTGATGGAAAAACTTAACATTTCTTGCCACGTATTCGGTTTAAAGATCAATATCACCAAGACTGAGGTCATGGCAGCAGATACCGTTAACCATGGCCCTCTGAATATACGACTTGACGGTGCTGAAGCAGGTGGACAAATTCAAATACCTGGGCAGTATATCAACATGTAAGGGTGACCTCGACGCAGAATTCGACAGCAGGATTGGCGTTGTTTCGGCAGTATTTGGCAGACTCCGTGAGAAGTTATTCCGCTCACATGACCTGAAATTACAAACGAAGATCGATGTGTACATGGCCATCATCTTACCGAACATTCTATACTCTTCGGAGACGTGGTTTGTGTAGAGAAGACATATACGTACATTAGATCGTATCCATCTCAGGTGTCTCCGCAATATTCTGAACATTAAGTGTTCCGACCGTGTTAGGAAACAGATGTTCTGCGGAGAGTTATTGTTTGTGGCATTGAGGCTTTCCTTATGCGCCGTCAACTGCGGTGGTCTGGGCACGTTGTAAGAATGTCTGACGAGAGGGTCGCGAAGCGCATCTTTTACTCTGAACTCAGGGACGGTAAGCGGAAACGCGGCGGCCAGTTCCTCAGATACAAGGATGTTCAGAAGAGACACATGAAGAGATGCAATATGGACACCTCTCGCTGGGAGGACTTGGCTAGGGATAGACCTGGTTGGAGGCGGATGGTTCACCAGAGTGTTTATAACTTTGAGGATCAAAGGAGATATGGTCTCGATTTGAAACCAGATCATCTCAAAAACAAACCACCCGCCAAAATAAAGTACAATTACAGTTAAAGTGCCAAGATAGGGTACGTAAGTCACACTAGAGCGCACGCCCGAGACTTGGATGCTCAGACTTAATCAGTCACCATAGCCGAAATCGGCAAGGGAATATATATAAGCAGAATCCAAAAGTGGTGGTCACCATACTGCGAATGCAGACAATGCAATGATGCAGCATGGTGGGCTAGTGATGCTTCTGCATCATTGGGCCCCCGGTCAAACCTTGGATTTTAATGTGCGTTTTACAGTAAAATCCAAGGTTATTGTATTAATATTAAATTCTTGTAGTTAGTTTTTGCGTGAAAAAGTAACAAACATACACACTCACAAACTTTTGCTTTTATGTACTAGTGTGATGTGATGTGATAACTTCCTCCTTTATAATGCTGAAAAATAAAAAATAAAACAACCCATTGGTATTGCAATCCTCGTTTTAGTGCCTTCTTGTGCTTTATTTCTACATCCAATGTACAAACTAAAATTTAAAAATAATACTATGATTTAAATCGATTGGCATAAACTTATATTTACTGATTGCTAGTAATAATACTGATGATTTTTCTATTGCAATTTTTTTATTATAGTTACGCCCCGCGGAGTTAACCGCAGTTGTTAGAGTTGTTGCTTTGTTTTTTTTAAGGTTGTAGTTACTAAAATGACTCTGCCTGATTAAAAAAAGCATAATTAGAATCCAAGAGTGGTTGTCATGATTCTCAATGTGAACGTGGATAATGTTGTGGTATGGTGACCCACACTAAGGAGGCCTCGTGTGATGTTTTTTCATGCCCCGCTTAAAGAACCCGAAATCATAATATGAGGAAAATCTCCCACAAAGAATTAATTGTTACTTCTACATTGTATTGTATTACTTGATCTATAATTACCATTATGACAGAGTAATAAATTACTACATAGCATATAAAAAAAGTAAAAACTAAAACCCAACTACGACAAAAACGACGCTGAAAAAGCATGAAACAAGTTTCAAAAGCCGTAGTCACGCGTTGTTAAAGTGTTATGGACTGTGGTGCTTTACTAAGTTTCAGAAGCCGTAGTCCATGTTGTGTAATGTCTATGTGTATGTAAAAAACAGTAAAAATATGTTTTTTTTTGTCTAGAGTACCGTTAATTGTTACGTCATAACGCGTGGTTTGAGAAAACGGGAAGGGAGGTAACGGCATTCTTGAAATAAACGAGTAATAACTGTTTTTAAATATATGTTTATTATCTTTTAATATATGCCTGTCTATCCGTTTGTCTGTCTGTTTGTTTGTTAAGGGTATTCTCTGGAACGGCTGGAATGATTTTGACGGGACTGTCACTGGCAGATAGCTGATGATCTGAGGAGTAACTTAGGCTACTTTTTTTAGACTAGCTTGGTCCGCGGCGTTACACTCGGTACGACAAATCAAAAAACGTAAAAGCGGGTAACACCGCGTGGTTCAGCTAGTACTTTAATAATATTAGGGCCATACGTACCAGTCGATACTGGTGGTGGCAAGGCTGGGTACCAATAGTAGGGGCGCATGTAGTCATGAGAAGCAGGAATCCGTTGCCAGGGATCTGTATAACAGAAAAATAGCTCATTACAATTTAGATATGTATAATTTTAAAAACTACTCATCCTATGTGCGTCGTAAGAGGTGACCAAAGGAGAAAACTATGCACGACAACATCGCTGCAAAGAAAGGATAACTCGACACAAACCCTATACCAAACAATAGTAGGCCAAACTCTCCTTCCTAAGGAGAGGCCTATGTCCGGCAGTAGACTGTCAAAGGCAGTTGATGTAATGTGATAAAAAAGCCATAATTGAACTCTCTAAAACTCGCCATGCTCTAAATTAAAATATTTTTAAAACTTTTTATTTTCATATAGAAAACAATTATTTTCATAAAAAGAAATGATTGAAAATAAATAATTATTTTGCAGAACATTATCTAGTGGTACTCATAAATAATCAGTTTCAAGTGAATTTAATTACGTTAAAGGGAATCACAATATTAACTTTCCTAGTAGTCTCTCTTGTATTACCTTCTCAACTCTAACTTAGTTAGGTTTTATTACTACCTACGTAACTAATTTATACTAATATTATAAACGCGAAAGTTTGTAAGTATGGATGGATGGATGGATGAATGTTTGTTACTTTTTCATGCAAAAACTACTGAACGGATTTGGATGAAACTTTACAGTGGTATAGCTTATACATCAGAAAAACACATAGGCTATTAAGAAGTCTACTTTCGTGAAATAAATTAGGTTTACTAGCCGACCCACGCAACCTCGTTGGCGTCTCCTATTGTTCGTAGCGTGATAATTTTCCCCCGTTTTTGTAACATTCTTCATTGGTGCTCCGCTTCTGTAGGTCTTAGCGTGATGGTATATAGCCTATATCCCTCCTCGATAAATGGGCTATCTAACACTTAAAGAATTTTTCAAATCGGACCAGTAGTTCCTGAGATTAGCGCTGGTATAACCTATTAGGATTATATTTTCGTGTCTGTTTTGTCTACTAAATTACATTACAGAGAGAATAACTATCTTGAAACTGGTTTTCTTTAAGATACATACAGGCATAGTTTAGTACCATTATTAATGTGGGAGAACTGTGTGTGGTCATAATAGTGGTCAAATAACATACACAAGCACAAGTCTTAGAATGTTCGGCAGCTTTTACCATTGACTTGATTAGTCATAGCTTGCGGCTTTCATGTATTACATATTGTTACCTCCCTTCTATTTTACGCGACGATACTGCACATTTATCTATCTACACTATTCTATAATACTGATGATTTTTCTATTGCAGTTTTTTCTGCTTCAATATACAATTCTATGCTTATTTAGATGCTCCCATTTTAGTTGTAGGATTGTTTTATTGTAATTTTCAAGTTATTTTTTTTATTGGAGGCTCTTTGTATATCTATAGGTCCGCACATAAGATACAAAATTTGCCTAAAATGTCTTAGGAATCTCCACAAATCAACTTCTTAATTATCATCTAGTAGGGTAGTAGGTATACCTGGTCGGTTAGTAGAAATGTCACACATTACTCACTAATGAGTTACGTGATGTTAGTGCCTAGATGCCTAGTTACTAGAAAGTTTTCATAGGACTTGTACATATAACAGCTATTTCACAGCACAATAATAAAATTATTAAATTAGCTCTTTGGTCCAGCCTCAGCCCACTTTATTTATATTATATTACACTCCTAACCTTATCTATCACCTAAACAACTTGAAAGAATACAACTAAGGCCCTATATATACATGTGGTATACAAAACAATATGTTATGTTGTTTAAAAATTAGTTTCTGATTTTAACGCATGTGAGTTGCCTAAAAAATTTTTATGAATATCTATATACTAATCATATAAAACCTACTTTTTTTTCTTAATTTTACCTACATGTTATTAAAAACGAACTTAACGCCAGTGGAGAGTATCTAGTATGTGTAACAAGCAACACCTAGGTTGCCTACCCTTTTCTGGTCCCTATTACCTGACAACCGCATATCAATAGGTAAGTAAATATTAGTAATTGCACTCATCTGTTATTCACTTGAAATATTCATAAAAATAAAAATAATTTTATTGTAAATACAGTAGTATAAGGTTGCCTGAAAAAATCCGTTCATGTATAACGGTTGTCAAGATTTTCACCCTCAAATGTTTGAGAAAATTGCAGAATTCTCCGCCTATGCCTCGGTCTAGAATATAGAGCAAACGCTATTTCACACCGGTTTTCTGTGAGGCCGTGGTATCACTCCGGTCGAGCCGGCCCATGCATGCCGAAGCTACTAGCTAGAAGTGAAATGTGAATGTGAAACCGCGGGTCCGATTTGAAAAATTCTTTCAGTGTTTGATAGCCCATTTATCGAGGAAGGCTATAGGCTATATATCATCACGCTAAGACCAATAGGAGCAGAGCACCAATGAAAAATGATTCAAAAACGGGGGAAAATTATCACGCTACGGGCAATAAGAGACGTAAACGAAGTTGCGTGGGTCAGCTAGTAATCTATACTAATATATAAAACTGAAGAGTTTGTTTGTTTGTTTGAACACGCTAATCTCAGGAACCGCAGGTCCGATTTAAAAAAATATTTCAATTTTAGAAAGCCCATTTATCGAGGAAGGCCAAAGGCTATATATCATCACGCTAAGACCTACAGGAGTCGAGCAACAAAGAAGAAGAATGTTACAAAAACGGGTGAAAATTATCATGCTACGGGCAATAGGAGACGCAAACGAGATTGCGTGGGTCGGCTAGTTAAATATAAATCATGACTATGACTTTGATATAAAATAAAACAAAGCTTGACCACATTTACCTAAAATCCTACTAATATAATAAATGCGAAAGTTTGTAAGAATGGATGGATGTTTGGATGGATGTTTGTTACTCTTTCACGCAAAAAGTACTGAACGGATTTGGATGAAACTTTACAGTAATATAGCTTATACATCAGAATAACACATAGGCTCCTATTTGCCGCGATAACCGACATATAAGCGGGCGGAGTCGCGGGCAACAACTAGAAATAAATAAAGCGTGTATCTCAATTAAAAAATGAAATATTGCACACTTCATTAAGGATCGAATTATTAGTCTACATGTTAATTAAGCTTTATTTCATTCACTTCCTATCACTGTCTGCCACCTCGATCACGTGCAATGTGAATGTTTTTTTAAAGTCCCATCATGAGCCAATCACAGTCCACTGCTGGACATAGGCCATAGGCAGGCCTCTCCAATTGCACGCCATTTATTTCAATTCTCGGTTACATTACCTTGCCCCGTAACAAATTGTCACCGACAGGAAAATCTATTGAACTCATCTGATTCGGGGAGATGTAAATTCTCTTGACGCGAGTCCCTTTAAATATCTACACTGATACTATAAAGCTCAAGAGTTTGTTTATACGGTTGAATAAGCTACTCTAAGGATATACTGACTCAAATGTTTTTTTTAGGATTTTATAGCCCAGTTACGAGTATAACTTCAGTATTGGGGAAAGCTATATAATATCACGCTACGTCCAATAGAAGTCGAGCATCAGTGAAAAATGTTGCAAAAATGGGGAAAATGTATTGTTTGACAAAAAGAAACAACATCTTCGAATCTTTTTTTGTTACAACAAGTAGTTTGATGGCTAATTGTAAATTTGAGTGTGCAGATTTCGGTATCTCAGATTTCTTGTAGCAGCTCTAGTTATTCGTATACTGATACCGTTTTTAATTTACGTGAGTAATTAACAACGGTGTAACTAAATTAGGTTCTGATAAGTACATTTTATCATGTTATTGGTAAAGAATATCTGTTAATAAAAAATCTGTTTCATCGGCTTCTGTGACAAAAAGCATACTTGGAATACTTGGTATCCTGCCTACAGTCAAAACAATTTAGAAAGTGAATTTTGAAAGATCGAAGTGACGTAATAATATTTTTTTTTAAATAATATGGTTTACAATCGTGCAGTCCAGTCAGCTAGATAAGAGAGCCAGAGTCATACTAAAAAAATTATCGAGGCAGGCTATAGGCTGTATATATCATCATCATCACGCTAAGACCTACAGGAGCGGAGTACCAATGAAGAATATTACAAAAACGGGGAAAAATTATCACGCTACGGGCAATAGGAGACGCAAATAAAGTTGCGTGGGTCGGCTAGTTTATTAATATAAATGGTATTATGGATTGAATAAGTGGAGTTAAAAGTTGTGATACACGATCTATGGGAAGATTGGTGAAGCGTTGGAGTCGTAGAAGAAGCGGTTGAGTTGTTGCAGACATTTATTGATGTTGATCTCACTACGCCCATAGATGGCGCTGGGTCGCCTTGTCTTTATATTTTAAACTAGCTGTTGCCCGCGGCTTTGCTCGCGTGGAAGTTGATTATATGCATTTAATTAAAACTGTGTAAAAGAATGTATCAGTAATTTATTCATGTTTTTAAACGTATTTATTTATTTATTTTTGATCATTATCCCATTTAAAAAAACTTTCATACAAACATTCGACCCATATTTCAACCCCTTTAGGAGCAAAATTCGCATAAATACTGATATAAGTATTCATCTATTTGTAATCAGAAACATAAAAACGAAAGTTGTTAGGCTGCTAAATTAAAAAAAATACGGTCTTCCAAACTAACCAATATATGAAATGCCAATGCCTATTTCTCCCCTTAGGGGTAGAATATCCAGAAACGCTTAAATGTGCATATTCTCGTTTTTAATTAGTAACCCAAAGATAACATTTTATGTTTCTAACTCAAAAAATTACAGACTTCCATGCAATCTTGCAACCCTCATTTCACCCCCTTAGGGATAGAATATCCAGAAACGCTTAAATACATATCTACTCATTTTTAATCAGTAGCCCAAAAAAAAGTTTAATGTTTGGAACTTCACAAATGACGGATTTCCAGACTAACCTATATGCGAAATGTCAAACCCTATTTTACGCCTTAGGGGTAGAATATCCAGAAACGCTTTAATACGTATTTACTCTTTTTTAATCATTAGCACATGAATAAAGTTATATGTTTCTAACTTAAAAAATAACGAACTTCCATACAAACTTTCAACCCCTATTTCACCCCCTTAAGGGTAGAATAACCAAAAACGCTTAAATACGTCTCTACTCTTTTTTAATCAGTAGCATATAAATAAAGTTTTATGTTTCAAACTTTATAAATGACGGAATTCCAGGCTAACCTATGCACGAAATGTCAACCCCTATTTCACCCCTTAGGGGTAGAATATTCAGAAACGCTGAAATACGTGTTTACTCATTTTTAATCAGCAGCCCAAAAATAAAGTTTCAGGTTTCTAAGTTAAAAAATGACGGACTTCCATACAAACTTTCAACCCCTATTTCACCCCCTTACGGGTAGAAATTCCAAAATTCCTTTCTTAGTGGGTGTCTACTCAATAAAAGGATCCTACTCACCAAATTTCATAACCGTAACTATCATAGTTTACGCTCGGCGATGATGAATCAGTCAGTCAGTCAGTCAGTCAGTCAGGACTTACTATTTTACTAGCTGTTGCCCGCGGCTTTGCTCGCGTGGAAGTTGATCATACGCATTTAATTAAAACTGTGTAAAATAATGTATCAGTAATTTATTCATGTTTTAAACGTATTTAGTTATTTATTTTTGATCATTATCCCATTTAAAAGAACTTTCATACAAACATTCGACCCATATTTCAACCCCTTTAGGAGCAGAATTCGCATAAATACTGATATAAGTATTCATCTATTTGTAATCAGAAACATGAAAACGAAAAAATGACGGATTTCCAAATTAACCAATACATGAAATGCCAATGACTATTTCTCCCCTTAGGGGTAGAATATCCAGAAACGCTTAAATATGCATATTCTCGTTTTTAATTAGTAACCCAAAAATAATATTTTATGTTTCTAACTCAAAAAATGACAGACTTTCATGCAATCTTGCAACCCCTATTTCACCCCTTGAGGGTAGAACATGCAGAAACCTTTACCAGGTATCTACTCATTTTTAATCAGTAGCCCAAAAATATAGTTTAATGTTTCTAACTTAAAAAATGATGAGCTTCCCTACAAACTTTCAATCCCTATTTCACCCCCTTAAGGGTAGAATAACCAAAAACGCTTAAATACGTCTCTACACTTTTTTAATCAGTAGCATATAAATAAAGTTTTATGTTTCAAACTTCAAAAATGACGGAATTCCAGACTAACCTATGCACGAAATGTCAACCCCTATTTCACCCCTTAGGGATAGAATATTCAGACACGCTGAAATACGTATTTACTCATTTTCAATCAGCAACCCAAAAGTAAAGTTTCAGGTTTCTAAGTTAAATATGACGGATTTTCATAAAAAAAATTAACCCCTATTTCACCCTCTTATTGGTAAAATATGCAGAAACGCTAAATAGATATCTAGTTACTTTTAATCAGTAGCCCAAAATTAAATTTTCATGGTACTAATTTAAAAAATAACGGACTTCCATACAAACTTTCAACCCCTATTTCACCCCTTTAGGGGTAGAATATCCAGAAACGCTTAAATACCTCTTTACTCTTTTTTAATCAGTAGTACATGAATAAAGTTTCAATTTTTTGACTTAAAAAATGACAAACTTCCATACAAACTTTCAACCCTTATTTCATCCCTTAGGGGAAGAATATCAAGAAACGCTTAAATACGTATTATTTCATTTTTAGTCAGTAGCCCGAACACAAAGTTTCATGTTTCGAACTTCAAAAATGACAGACTTCCAGACTAACCTATAAGCGAAATGTCAACCCCTATTTCACCCCTTAGGGGTAGAATATTCATAAACGCTTAAATAGGTATCTAGTCATTTTTAATCAGTAGCCCAAAAATAAAGTTTCATGCTTCTTACTTAAAAAATGCCGAACTTCCATACAAACTTTCAACCCCTATTTTACCCCCTTAGGGGTAGAATACCAAGAAACGCTTAAATACGTATTAACTCATTTTTAGTTCTTAGCACGCGAATAAAGCAACATGTTTCTAACTTAAAAAATGGCGATCTTCCATACAAACTTTTAACCCCTATTTCACCCCCTTAGGGGTAGAATACCAAGAAACGCTTAAATACGTATTAACTCATTTTTAGTCCTTAGCATATGAATAAAGTTACATGTTTCTAACTTAAAAAATGACGAACTTCCATACAAACTTTCAACCCCTATTTCACCCCTTAGGGGTAAAATACCAAGAAACGCTTAAATACGTATCTACTCATTTTTATCAGTAGCCCAAACACAAAGTTTCATGTTTCGAACTTCAAAATGACAGACTTCCAGACTAACCTATGTGCGAAATGTCAACCCCTATTTCACCCATTAGGGGTAGAATATTCATAAACGATTCAATAGGTATCTACTGATTTTTAAACAGTAGCCCAAAAGTAAGTTTCATGCTTCTTACTTAAAAAATGACGAACTTCCATACAAACTTTCAACCCCTATTTCACCCCCTTAGGGGTAGAATACCAAGAAACGCTTAAATACGTATTAACTCATTTTTAGTTCTTAGCACGCGAATAAAGCAACATGTTTCTAACTTAAAAAATGGCGATCTTCCATACAAACTTTTAACCCCTATTTCACCCCTTAGGGGTAAAATACCAAGAAACGCTTAAATACGTATTAACTCATTTTTAGTCAGTAGCCCGAACACAAAGTTTCATGTTTCGAACTTCAAAAATGACAGACGTCCAGACTAACCTATATGCGAAATGTCAACCCCTATTTCACCCCTTAGGGGTAGAATATTCATAAACGCTTAAATAGGTATCTAGTCATTTTTAATCAGTAGCCCAAAAATAAAGTTTCATGCTTCTTACTTAAAAAATTACGAACTTTCATACAAACTTTCAACCCCTATTTCACCCCCTTAGGGGTAGAATACCAAGAAACGCTTAAATACGTATTAACTCATTTTTAGTCCTTAGCACATGAATAAAGTAACATGTTCCTAACTTAAAAAATGACGAACTTCCATACAAACTTTCCACCCCTATTTCACCCCTTAGGGGTAGAATATTCAGAAACGCTCAAATACGTCTCTACTCTTTTTAAATTAGTAACACATAAATAAAGTTTCATGTTTCAGACTTCAAAAATGACGGACTTCCAGACTAACCTATGTACGAAATGTCAACCCCTATTTCACCCTTAGGGGTTGAATATTCAAAAACGCTGAAATACGTGTTTACTTATTTTTAATCAGCAGCCCAAAAGTAAAGTTTCAGGTTTCTAACTTAAAAAATGACGGACTTCCATACAAACTTTCAACCCCTATTTCACCCCCTTAGGGGTAGAAATTCCAAAATTCCTTTCTTAGTGCGTGTCTACTCAATAAAAGGATCCTACTCACCAAATTTCATAGCCCTAACTATCATAGTTTACGCTCGGCGATGATGAATCAGTCAGTCAGGACTTACTATTTTATAAGTATAGATAAGTATAGATTTGGAATATTGAAAAATTAAAAATCTGTTATATTTACATATTATATAGAATTTATATAAAATATTATATAAATATTAAAATTAAGTAAGGCCAGCATTTGGAAATTAGATGGAGATTGTCGTTTGATAGAAAATAGAGTTTTGCTTATCTGTTGTAAGGTCGTCGTCGTCGGTCTCTGAAAGTTTGGGTCAAATATGGAGAAAATTGGATGTTGTTTTCTTTCTTCCCTTTTACGATTTGGTCCTTGCTAAGGGCGGACGTTATAAGAATAAAAAGGAGACAAGGGCGTTTATCAGGAAGGGATACCAGCCTTGCGGTTTATAGTATGGATGACAGGATCGACGCAGGGAAATGACAATGTTAATAATCAGAGAGTTTTCCTGTGAAACATCTGAACAAACATAAGGATTTCCTAGCCTGCCACGCTGAGGGTGTGGCTGTCATTCAAGTATAATCCTTTACTTCTTCCTGGCGGTGGAGGCCGTCTAGCCACACCAGAAATGCTCCAGGACTCCGTAAAGCATTCACGCGTTTTAAATGTGACAAATGCGACATTCTAAAAATCGTTGCCTCAAAAAGAGAAAAATCGTTATTATTAGTTTAATCAGTGGCATGATAGCAAAGCTATCATTTGTTTCTTTTGATGGTTTACCATTGAGGCCAAAAATATATCTATTCGTGTGCCTAAGTTGTGAGTACTATATTTGTATTGCCACTGTATGTGAAGTTATCCCTATTGTGCGAGTGATGATTAGGCAAGAATCTCGCCCTGAGGTGACATCAACTGAGCAGTGCCGGAAAGGGATAACTGTTTGGAGAACAGAAACCCCTTTGTCGGATACCGACTTACGTATCTAGGATAGTCTTAGATTGATAACTTTAAAATGTTTATGCTGTATATTTAATATAAATATATGTTGGATAGATAGCCCTATGAGTATCTGTTTGTAATAAAATTAATATGAAATAATTTGTGAATGTGTGCAGTATTATTGAAAATCTCCCCTGTGCCCACAGATCAAATTTTTGTGACGAGTGCTCTCATAAGTCTCGCACAGAATAATTTGATATACACCACACAATGAAGCCCCGTTACTGATGCGAGGAGGATGATATGAGAAGTAACTAAGGCTATTTTTTTAGACAAGCTTCGCCCCGCGGTTTCACCCGCGGTATGACAATAACCGCGGGTAGCACCGCGGGACTCAGCTAGTCAATCTATACTGATATACAAAGCTGAAGAGTTTGTTTGTTTGTTAGTTTGTTTGAACGCGCTAATCTCAGGAACCGCTGGTTCGATTTGAAAAACTGTTTCAGTATTGGATAGTACATTTATCGAGGAAGGCTATAAGCTATATATCATTACGCTAAGGCTAATAGGAGCGGAGCACCAATGAAGCCTGTTTCAAAAACGGGGTAAAATTATCACGCTACGGGCAATAGGAGACGTAAACGAGGTTCCGTGGGCCAGCTAGTCTATACAAATAAATAAAATTGAGAGTCTGTTTGTAATATTAAAATAACCGCTTTTTACTAACTGCATATGTATGTATACACGGTACATATACCAAAAATGTATTTAAAAAAAAATTGTCTGTCTTTCTGTTTGTTCCGAGTAATCTCTGGAACGGCTGGACCGATTTTGACGGGACTTTCACTGGCAGATCCAGGGCTACTTAATGCTACTTTTTTTAGACTTTTTTCCCGCGGCGTTACTCGCGGTGCAACAATAACCTCAACTTCTTCAACTGCCTCGTTGGTCTCGCGGTTGGCGTGTGCGACTGGCGATCATGAGGTCTCGGGTTCGATTCCCGGGTCGGACCAAATGTTGGTATGATCTACAAATATTTGTTTCAGAGTTTGGGTGTTTTCTATGTATAATACTAGCTGACCCACGCAACCTCGTTTGCGCCTTATATTGCCCGTAGCGTGAAAATTTCCCCCGTTTTTGAAACATTCTTCATTGTTGCTCCGCTCCTATTAGTAGTAGCGTGATGATATATACCATATAGCTTTCTCGATAAATGGACTATCCAACACCGAAAGAATTTTTCAAATCGGACCAGCGGTTCCTGAGATTAGCGTGTTCAAACAAACAAAGAAACAAACAAACTCTTCAGCTTTATATATTAGTATAGATGTATGTATTTAAAAAAAAAGGTATATGTGTATTTGTATCAGTTGTCTAGTACCCATAACACAAGCTCTGCTTAGCTTGGGACTAGATGGCGTTGTGCGTTAGATGTGCGAAATATTTATTAATTTATTTATTTTAATAACCGCGGGTAACACCCGGGTAAAGAAAATAACATATGAGCTATGCAAAAAAAAATTAACTACATTTTTGGTATATGTACCGTGTATACATAGTAATACATACATATGCATTTAGTAATAAGTGGTTATTTTAATATTACAAACAGACACTCCAATTTTATTTATTTATATAGACTAGGTGACCTGGCGAACCTCGTACCGTTTTCGTAATAATTTACTAATTTGCCGAAAAACTTATTTTAGTATTTATTAGCATCAGCTTGCTACGGTAATCTATAGACGCGGACTAAAGAAATATAACATTTCCAATTTAATTTAAATTTTCTTCCATACAATTCTTTTTTTATGCGGAAAGGCTATATTGGGCCTAAGTCATAACGGAACTAATTGACGCCATATCTTTAAACCTGAAAGAAACAGACAGGTCACGAACAAATGCTAATAATATATGTAATTTGAAATGTACAAATAAAGTCCTTTCCAATGATACCAAACACGACATATTTATCTAAAATTTATTTATTAATTTTCGCTTCTAAAGATATCTAATTTGTCTTATTCTGACTAGGAGTTTAGAAACAATGAAGGAACAGAGGTATACCATACAAATATAACACTTATCGAATAAATACGGCAAAGTCACGGCTAAATATATCCTTTGGCTTTGCCGTAGTCGGGTAAAAAATTGTACAAAAAAATGAACTAGAAAATTCGCATATTAATATACAATTAACATCTGAATCAAGGACACCGGAACTAAAATATTAATTTGAACAAAGCACAAAAATGAATAGGAATATAAAAAGTGCAAACTTACCGCCCATCGTAAGACGAAGATCACTTCTACTCGCAATACAAACCCGAATTTAAAAAAAAAAAAAACAAAACGGAGAGTACAGCTAGCTCAGGCGAAGGTTTCAGCAGTTCTGAGTCCTGTGCATGTTTACAAGGGGATGTAAATGACGCGCACGCGGCCAGGAAGCCTCAGGACGGCTTACACTTCTGGGAACTTACCATAAAGACGTAACCACACTAGCTTAATTTTCAGAACATCGACCTTATTGGATTGTTATGCACCAATTAAATCAGTCAAAACAAAACTATTTGAAAGGGTAATGAAATGACATGCACAATTTAATGTACTGTGTCATACATTAAATTTCATGCAATAAAAAGGCTTTTCAGTATGTTTTTTTTATCTTTATTTACGGAGCTTAGTCACAATTGAGCATGTCGCTATTTTTCATTAATTTAATACTGTATTTTCAGTTTTACACTATAAAATAAAGCGGCCAAGTGCGAGTCGGACTCGCCCATGAAGGGTTCCATGGTAGCTACATAATTTATATTTTTTTATTTGTGTTGTTTGAATGAAAGGTAAATTGCGGTTTACGATTGATACGTCTTATAAAAAACGATATCTATCTCGTTCAAACCAATTTTCACGGATATAATAAGTATTTTTTTTTCTTCTTAAAAAACAATTTAATGCATTCTAGTTATTAGTACATAAATATAACATCAGAGTACTAAACAGTAGAGTTCGTTTATCCTCATTACTCGTTTAATAATATCAGGTCAGTATGATCTTCAAAGAGGATAAGTAAATAAATAAATAAATAAATAAAAAGCCTTTAGTCTAACATAGTACATACAGTTTCACTTTTAATTTATATATCTTAAACCCTAAATTTAAGTTTTCTATGTATTTCAAAGAGGATACGACGCCTTAATTACTCTAGTTAAGATTTATGTATATTCGATTTAGATTTTTAAGCACCTATCTATTCTACAATCTTCTCGATTGCTCGCTTTTACCATAAAAAGCAATGCTATGACTTGTCTATAAGTACACTCCCTCTGCTCCAAAAGTGGCCAATGATGAGAAAGGAAATTATCTAGGTTAGTGTTAATTGGGTAAGAGTCTTCAGAATAAATCAACAAAATTTAACTTACTTTTTAGAACTTTTCAGATACCTACTAATGTATGTGCCATTAACGTCAACCGAACCCATTTGACTAACTGCAGTGTAAAAATTAATTAAAATACGTGAAGTAAATGCTATTGTTTTATATTACTAATAGGTACGGTGCACTTTAAATTGATTTCAATTCCTGCAATCCACTACATTATAAAAGGTCCGACTAAAATGTCGCGCAATTTTGTAACTTTTTTTATTTTTTCCGACCTTATTTTTCTATATACTTTCCTTCTTTTCACAGAAACGAATGATGAAATAAAATGAACTCGGTTGGTTGGTAACGTACTTCGACTGTTTTATATAACTGAACTTTTTAAATTTATGAGGAACTCGCCTAAATATACATTTCTTTGTAATACGTAGACATTTTTATGTCTTCTAGTCAAGATGTTTAACTTTTCGGTTGTTAAGAAATATGGAAAAATAATGTAGACTTCTATAGATATCAGATGAGCCTTTCGATTAGTTCGATCTACATCGAATCAATCGATATACACGATACATGTACCAAAATAAAGTTTTTTAAAATTTTGTCTATCTATTTGTTCCGGGTAATCTCTGGAACGCCTGAACTGATTTCGACGGGACTTTCACCGATAGGTAGCTGATGATACAGGGCTTTAACCGCGGTACGACAATGAGTGCGGGTAACATCGCGGGGTTCAGCTAGTAAACAATATTAATTTAGTTAACTTATGGATTGAAAATTCGACAAAGCTTAAAAGTACAGACATAAATTATTGAACACTTTGTGTTAAAATGTAAAATACAATTACAGTGTTTACAATAGTTTTATATCTGTGTACATTGTTTTGTAAGCTAATGTATCAAATCGATTTTTTTTTTTCACACCGGCTTAACTTTCGTTTTCGTTAACGTAGTTTAGAATTGACCAGTAAGTTCTAATGCCTGTAGTAATATAGAATTTTAAAATGTCTTGAAGAGTCATATTCCCAACTAGGTAAGTCCCGCAGTGTTACCCGCGGTCTTTGTCGTACCATGGGTAACACGCGTAGCTAGTCTAAAAAAAACTCCTCATATCATCAACTATCTATCAGTAAAAGTCCCGTCAAAATCGGTCCAGCCGTTCCAGAGCTTAGCTGGAATAAACAGACAGACAGAGAAAAATTGTAAAAAAATATTATTATATTATATGTATCGTGTATACATACATATGCATTTAGTAAAAAACAGTTATTTCAATATTACAAACAGACACTCCAATTTTATATATTTGTAGAGATTTAGCAAACCTTTCTTTTTTTTTTTGTGCTGAAATCCCCTCGGATACCACCGGCTGGTGGTTATGTCGGAATCGAACCGACTAAAAACCGCTGGAAATCCCTGGAACCCCGGCGTACCTCGGGCCACCCACTATATATGTAGGTGGCCCCCTCCTGTGTAGGAACCCTTACACTTCTGTTCAGGCGCGAGCTCTATAAGCTCGCACTGCCGCCCCAGCCTGCTTCTGCTAGGGTGACTGGTGGCATCACCCTCAGGCTTGTCGCAATAGCGCGATGTTCCTGGCTTTCAGGATCGGATTTGTGTAGAGCAACTTCAAGACCCAGCCGCCGGATTCTCTCATTGACTTGGGCAACCCCGGCCTTTACAACCGGCCAATAGCAGGTGACGGCGACACCATTTAAGAATGCACCGCGAAGCACCCAGTCGTAGCCAATGTTCCACAGGAGTGGGCCTAGGACCGACCCCTGCGGGGCACCACACGACATTTCGCGTCGACCGAGACCGGTCCTACTGGGGTAGATAACGGCTCTCTCCGACAGATATGCCCCGACTATGCGGCGGAGGTAAGAAGGCACTCGGTGATACACCAGTGCCTCTCTGATGCAACTCCAGGGCAAAGTGTTGAGTGCGTTGGCGATGTCTAAAGACACCGCCAACACTACTTCACCCCGGGAGACCGCTTCCTCCGCCAGAGCCCTCACGCGCATGATCGCATCTATGGTGGAGCGCCCCTGACGGAAACCATACTGGTTGTCCGCCAGATCCGGCCCTATCCTGTAGAGATGCTTGACGAGGCGCCATGCAATCACTTAGCAAACCTAAGTTCAAAAGAAAAGTAATTCAAAAGTTAAGTGTATTACTCGATTGCTATAAAATCCCCCCTCTCACAAATATTGTGGGATAAGACAATCATTTCTTATACAATACCTATATGCGTGTGCTCGGTTCATTCCGTTTCTCAGAATGGATGTAGAAGTGGGACCTGTGGCACTAAAGAGCTCCTTATAAGATACATGACCAATAGCCAGCAGGTACGTCGCAATCGTAAGAGCCTGGCGACATGCTGGATAGATTACAAGAAGGCTTATGACTCGGTGCCACATACATGGCTTTTGAGGGTGCTGGAGTTGTATAAAATTGATACAACTCTGTGCACTTTTTTGAAGTCATGTATGGGGCAATGGAGAACAGTACTTCGCCATCCTGGATGTCGGCAGTTTACGATGAACGACGTACTTATAAAAATCGAGCGGGGCATCTTTCAAGGTGACAGTCTGAGTCCCTTGTGGTTTTGTCTAGCTTTGAACCCTCTTAGTACTCTATTAGAGGGTTCAGGGATAGGCTATAGGTTGCAGAAAGATGATCGAGTTATAAGTCACCTCCTTTATATGGATGATTTGAAACTACTTGCCCCCACTAAATTACAATTGACAGCGTTACTCTCTGTCCGGTCACTGAAAATTTTAGTAATTCTATCAAGATGGAATTTGGTGTATACAAGTGTGCAGTCATGTATGTAAAGAAGGGAGTGATTATGGAATCTGAAGCAGTAGAGCTTTCAGATTCCAAAAAACCTCGATCTCTATCTGCCACTGAAACCTACAAGTATCTAGGCTTTTCACAGTCCTTGGGAATACCAGAATCTGACGTGAAACAGATGTTGCGGGAACGTTTCTTTGGCCGCCTGAAAAAAGTACTAAAAAGTCTTTTATCGGGTGGTAATAAGGTGCAGGCCTACAATAGTTGGGTCATGCCGGTTCTGATGTATTCCTTTGGTATACTTAGATGGACTCAGACCGAATTAGATGCTTTTGACAGGAGAGTCCGTACATTGCTAACTGCATTCCGAATACTAAGTCTATGGGGTCTATGGGTGATGCACCCATGTTCATCGGTTATGAGGTTGTATATCCCGCGAAAGTTTGGGGGTCGTGGACTATTAAATATCAAGACCCTACACAATCGCAAGATATACATACTGATGTGGAAATGCATCGCAATGTAGTTGCAGTGGATACCGGACTCACTCCACTCGCCTTGGCTAAAGAGAATTGGCGCAAACCTGTAGTACTTAGTACTAATGATCGCAGGGAGGTATGGAAGGACAAAGAACTTCATGGTCGATTTTATCGGGCCTTTACTGGGCCTGATATAGATTTTAAAGCATCTACGTCCTGGCTACGGTATGCTGATCTCTTCGGAGAAACCGAAGGTTTTGTCTGTGCGATTATGGACGAAGTTATCATGACGAATAACTATCGGAAATATATCCTGAAGGATGGTACGGTCGACATCTGTCGGGCATGTCACCGTCCTGGAGAATCTATCAGGCATATTATTTCTGGTTGTTCTCGTCTTGCTAACGGCGAATATTTGCACAGGCACAACCAAGTAGCTAGGATTGTACATCAACAACTTGCCCTTAAATATCATCTTGTGAACTCAGAGGTGCCATACTACAGGTATGTGCCCGTCCCAGTTCTCGAGAATGGTCGTGCTTCGTTATATTGGGATCAATCTATTATCATAGACAGGACTATTGTTGCCAATAAGCCTGATATTGTGGTGATAGATCGATTGGAGCGCCGCGCAATGATTGTCGATATTGCCGTTCCACATGACGAGAATCTCGTGAAAGTCGAAAAAGAAAAAAAATAAAATATTTGGATTTATCTCACGAGATTGTCGATATGTGGAATGTGGATTCGGCGATCATTGTTCCGATAGTCGTATCTGCTCACGGATTAATTGCCAAGAGCCTCGACCAATACCTTAAGAGGCTCACGTTAGATGGCTGGATCAAGGGTCTAATGCAGAAGGCAGTCCTCCTTGACACGGCTCGTATTGTGAGGAGGTTCCTGTCTTTGGAGCCCTAACCACCGGTTTCTTGGTCCCTGTACTCAAAGTCGGTGGTCTACTCTTTTTTATATTTTTTAATGTATTTGTTTTTATATTTATATTTAAAAACTAGCTGAACCCCGCGGTGTTACCCGCGGCTATTGTTGTACCGCAAGTAACGCCGCGGGACAAAGTTAGTCTTAAAAAAGTAGTCTAAGTTACTCCCCGGATCATCAGCTACCTGCCAGTGAAAGTCCCGTCAAAATCGGTCCAGCCGTTCCAGAGATTACCCGGAACAAACAGACAGACAGACAGACAGAGAGACCGACAGACAGACAGACAGACAAAAATTTTTTTAACTACATTTTTGGCATATGCACCGTGTATACATACATATGCATTTAGTAAAAAGCGGTTATTTTAATATTACAAATAGACACTCCAATTTTATTTATTTGTATAGATGTAATTAATGTGTATATTTAAATGAAATAAAGGAAATAATAAAAATAATAAATATTTCGGACATCTATCACACAACCCCATCTAGTCCCAAGCTAAGCAGAGCTTGTGTTATGGGTACTAGACACGAAGCAAATACAAAGAGGAGATGGCATAAGCGCATCACCCCCGTGACAAAATACCGACCCCGACGTCATCGCAGTTGACGCAACTTGCAAATTATACTATTAACGTCAATGTTCTAGAACTGCATCGAAAAATCGTAATACTTGAATGTTCTCGGTACAATCAAGTAAAAAGATGAATTGTTGTGTTTTATCTTGTACAAATAACTCAGATAGACGTTCTGGTACCATGAGTGGCATCATATTTCTTTTATAAGTAATTTTATAGCTATTTTTTTTTAAAGTTCTAGAAAAATCTCTTAGTGTTTTATTGAAATGTTATTATATTTACTCGCCACTAGATGGCAAAACTTTGTGTTACTGGAAATAAAAATACAATGGTACGTTGACCTGAATATTAATAAAACATACCATAAGAAGATACGGAAATGAGTTCTACATTCTTACCTAATGATTTTTTATACATCATGGTATTCTTTTTTGTATTTTTCTTAATTATATTGTGAACAGACTGACATCTATCGACATCTATTCTAAAATAAATTAGAATCCAAATATTTTATCAAGTTACGACTGAATTAATCTTGCATTGAAAGTTGTTACTTCAAATATTGAAAAAAAAGAAATTTTACTTATGCTGATGATTAGACGGGGTTTTTTTAAATTCATTAAAATAATACAATGTATCAGTGTACAGGTAATGTTCTAAATTTTCATCTAAAGATAGTATTGAAGAGCAATGGATCAAAAAAATAATAGGCAAAACTGGACTCCTACAATACACCAATATTTGTTCTTCCCGTTGTGATTCGAAAAATCATAAAAAAACGAAAAAGTAACTTATTATCTAAACCCAAATTAGGCAAGATTAAAAGTGATTAGATGTGGATATTAGAGACAACATTGGTATGACCATTCAATTCAGATTTAGATTAGTTGATTTTCTAAGATTGGCGTTATTTAAGCATTCCAATTCCGAAGTGAAATCTAAAATATAAAATTCTCGTATCACAGTTTTCGTTGCCATACTCCTCCGAAACGGCTTGACCGATACTCAGTGAGCATATTGAGTAGGTCTGAGAATCGGCCAACATCTATTTTTCACCCCCCTAAATGGTAAGAGTCACCCATCCTTAAAAAAAATTTATGGCAAAACGACGTTTGCCGGGGCAGCTAGCAAAATATAAATTTATTTATTTTTTAAATAGAATGATTTGCACTACATATATTAATTTTTGTTTTACATAATCCACGTGTAAACCAAACATATTGAACAATATTTTATTTCGGGTTATTTATTAGAAAAAAAAGTTCACTTTTGCAAAATTATTTACGTTATTAATGATGTTTTTTGTTCAAGATGCTTACAAAATTGACCTTAAAAAACTACTCCTTGAAATTCTGAGTACGTCCACACTAGTGTCAGCTAGCTAAACTACATAGCAATATACTCGTACAACGATGCAAGTAGTTTTGCTATTGTCTGGTAGATGGAAAAGTGTAAACTAACACCCCCTCACCCCCGCAAATTGTCACGCATTGCTTCATACAAAAATCTCATTAGGGCATCTCCTCTTTATATTTGCTCCGTGGTACTAGACAACTGATACTAATACATATATACTTTTTTTTTGTAAATACATACATATTATACATAGAAAACACCTAAACTCCGAAACAAATATTTGTAGATCATACAAACATTTGGTACGACCCGGGAATCGAACCCGAGACCTCACGATCAACAGTCGCACACGTCAACCGCTAGACCAACGAGGCAGTCAAACTGAAACTAGTAAATGGTACTTTATACGACTGCATTTGTGCATTTGACAATTTATAACTAGCTGAAACCCGCGGTTATCGTCGTACCGCGAGTATCACCGCGGGACAAAGTTTTTCTGGCTATTCCTACAATAGTAGGCTATTGAGATGGAGCCCATACCATTGTTTTCTTCACGGCTCGTTTTATCACAGAAGGCATGTTATCTACAGGCATACCTACAATATATGTAGGGCCAGGTATCAAGTATGCTAACTTTTAAACTTTCGCGTTTCATGATATATTAACAATTATTTTTACGGGAATTAACGCGATCACTTATTAAAAGGTATTCCATACCGCTGATTTGCCTGACGTTTCGACCAGGTTGCACTGGCCGTGGTCACAGGCTGACTGTCAGTCAGCCTGTGACCACGCGTTAATTCCCTAAGAATAATTGTTAATAAGGTATCAAGTAGTTCATCTGAACAACTTCAAGATTAATAAACCTAGATAATGCAAAGCGAAGCATAGGAAAAAACGGTCTTATTTTTGTTTTGTCCGTAGCAGGAATCGGAATACAATAATAAGGTCTTATCTTTAGCTTGAGAATCAACTTCCATAATATAATTTATTAAACATGTCGAGATCTCATTTGTTCTACGATGAGGATCTGTTTCAATTCATATATTACATTAGTTCTACCATCATTTCTTCAGCATCTCCAGTAAGGATCGGGTCTCCATCTAAGGCCACCACAAAGACAACCGGGTCAAAAGATTTCGCTTTCCATGTGCGCGCGTTTGTGCGCCTGATTGCTCGTCTCGTGTTCCGACCAGTCGATACTTCCCAGAGTATTTCGCTATGATCGCTAGCTGTATAGATAACAATCACTTTCCAGGAATAGCATTTTTTAGTTAGGCTAATGCTAACGAATGTGAGATCCAAAATTGAACTTGCCTCTCCTTTGGTGTGTGTGTACGTGAGTGTGTACGTACGTATATGTGGATGAGAGTGGGCATGTATGTATGCGTGTGTGTATGTGTCATGGTTTATTTGTGAGTATGTTATCATATGATTTCCAATAGTAGGTCTTGGTCAGTGCTGTTATCCCCCCAATGTATCCCTACGTTGTCGTCGTGGTGGGGCTTGCGTGGGTCGATGATCTCTGGGGCTATGCCGGTAGAGCCACTCATGCCGGATAGGCCCAGAAGGAGACTCCAGACGTATTGGAGTGCGACTAGAGGGCGAGCTCGGTGAGCACTCACCCTGCCTCCGAGCGGGCAACATAGGAGTTAGTCCTGTGTTGCCCTCGCCGCTACAACGTAATCCCAGTGGGTACGTCGAGTTAGGTCACGTCTCTGACTCGACTGGGACCGTGGGTCTTGGCTTAACCGCCCGGACCGCGAGGAAGAGAACCTCTATAAAAATTACCCCGAATCCCGTGTTCTGGTGTGTGACCAGGGGATGCATGGCTGATGGGTAGTTCAGTCGCAAGCACACTCCCAGCCAGGGACCTGCGGACCCCTCGGCTGGGCACAAACCTTCGCTTGCCCGGGTCGACCTTTATTTAGTTCTCCCCGAATCGTGGTAATTAATATGGACTCAAATTTAAAAAATATAAACAATAACGGAACGGAAAACACAACGGCAAAAAGCATGCAAAATGGAATTGAAAACACAGCGAGAGGGGAGAAGGAGAGGAAGAGGAAGGAAAGGAGGAACGCCAAAGGGCAGTTCCTAAAGGCGGACGACCAGTCGTCCACCGAAGAGGAAGCTGCATCTGGAACGCCTATAAGTAGTAGTAGTAGTAATAACCGGCTCCCAGAAGTCAACCTGACTGCTAGGAGCCGAAGAACATCGGATCGTTTGCGGTCAAGACCCGCTATACCGAGCGGTTCCAGTAGCTGCGGTGCGCCTACTGTCGCGATGGATATCGTGGATGTGGAGATAGGCGACAGCCGGAAGCGCGGTAGCACTGCTACGGACATGTAAACGTCCCAGGAGTGCCCGCCTCCCAAAGTGCCTAGTAGCCACAGATGAGGTCACGCACTCCAATCACGGCTCCCCCAGGCTCCACCTTCTTTAGGGCGGAAACGTACGGGCGGGCCACTATTGAGGGCGAAAACGTGGTGGAGGGGGAGATCGGTGATCTCCTGCACAGAATTCGGGAGCCAGCAGTGGAGGATCCTGCACCAGTGTCTCTGCAGGAGAGAGCGAACGTGGCTGTGGCCATTATAAACAAAGTGGCCACAAAATCCACAAACCTTAAGGGTCCGTTCGTTAGGGCTCTTGAGGACTCCTCCTCCGCCATCGCGGTGGTCGTAGAAACCCTAATTGGGGACGTCGGTCGCCTTCAGTCGGCCAACGACCGTTTGACGGGGCAGGTGGCTGAGCTCAGCGCTCAATTCGCCCAATATCGGGCGGAGCGCCCTGGGAGAGAGGCCCCGGCCCCGTCTACGTCCCGGCCGGCCCCGTCTGCATCCCGGCCGGCCCCGTCTGCGTCCCGGCCGGGCCCGTTAGCGTCCCGGCCGGGTCACGGGCTTTGCAATCAAGGTATATAACCATAGAACTTTTTGATCTCCCTCAGTAACTCTGGCTTAGGAGACGCTACACTGCTGTCTTCAGTTTTCAGCTTTGTCAACTGGCTTTCGTCTGGTCATTGAAAGATCGCCACGCAATTTGATTTTATTTCTTGAATTATATATATATCTTTGTACATATGTAAATATCTTTTGTATTTACGTTAGGCTAGAATAATGATTTAATAGGTTTTGTATTATTGATGAGTGAATGATTGTGATTGATTTATGAGTGTTATGATTATGATTACTATCACTACTAATGGTATGAGTCACTACTTCCGGCAAATCATGCTCCTCAGTGTTCGGCATCATAGGCCATTCATTTTCATCACGAGATAAAAAGGAGGGTCTGGACCAACATAGCAGCGTGTCCTTAATGAGATCAGCTACGCGATTTCTAGATACTAGAAGTCGTACCCCTGAGACGTCGATGCTATTACGTGATCGAATATAGTCACACATCAAAAATAGACACACGCTCCATAGGCCTTTTCCGACGCGTCGGTGAAGACGTGTGTCAGACGACGAGAGTTATATAACTAGAACTCAAGACGAAGAGAGGCACCGTTCGTCGTGCTTTCAACTGCATCTACCCTCTTCCAGTCCATATTTGAAGACATATCTTCGACCCGGGGAGTATGTGGGCGCATGGCAACAGCCAGCCATTCTATGGAGGGAAGGCGTGAGGTGCGGCTCGCCGGCGCGCGCGCCTCCTTCCTGCAACTAATCGGCCCTCAGACTCGCTACGCTGCGGGCACTTCTTTATGCATTACGTGCCGACAAATATATATATTAAAATACAGTCCATTCTCTCATTTATGCACCGTAAAGGCCTATTCACATATCGATGACACCAATATCCTACCTGACTACATCACTAATCGAGTAGCGTTGAAAATTTATAAAACCCGATCATACCAAATTGAGCTTTATGTGAATGGGATACGGAAGAGTTGAGCTTAAATTTGTAGCCAATTATTAGTTAAATAAAATTTTATGATTTTGTTGTTAAAATATTCAAAATTGTACCTACCGGTGGTAAGAAACAGCTCCATTATAAATGTTATTTCTTCTGCTACAATTTTTACATTGTAAAACAGAGCAGTACGACATTGTGGCGTAAAAAGAACTATCAATGGACGACCTATTCGACGCAGCGTTTTATGATTATGATACAAAATACCTACCACTCTCCACGCAGCTCTACAACTGTTTTTTGCATTGCTTAGGTACTTGTGATTATATTATATTTTCTTAGACCTCTCTATACAGGAGCTTAATAGCTTTGAGTACTTTCGAAAAGTTTTAATCTAAGTGATCTTTTATGTTTGCAACTACACCTAATATCCTTTGTTACCCATCTCAAACCTTGATTTTTAGTCGAAATTCTCTTTTTTATTTTAGGAAAGCAGTTGTGTTTACTGTTTTATTTTATTATATCTCTGCTTAATTATATTTGGCCGTTGGCAACACTGACTGATATAAGTCGTTCGCTCTCTGTTGTAGTGATGTTAACATTGTCCCACGAGTATCGATGTCCGATAGACAATCACTGGAAAAACATCGTTATTGCAAAAAACTGTGCTCATAAAAAATGACGGTGATCCACATTGATGTTGATGTTGACATCAATTCTAAGTACGTGTTGGTAAAAGATAAACATCGAATGAATAATATCGATGTTTTATTTTTGGGTGTGTAGTACCCATTTTCCGATTTTTTTTACAAACAAAAACATCGATGTTTAACACTACCAACCAAAAAAAGAAAGTTGTCACTATTTTCGGCCTTTTCATTGTACCGTTAATTTTACGTAAAAATATTCTAAAAATACATAGAAAAACATCGATGTTGGCAAAAAAATCAGTGCCCAAAAAAAGAACCATTCACATTGATATTGTTGATTTTTCATTTCAATATTTTCGAAATCAAAAGATCGATATGTCGATATTATCGAAGTCATAACATTGATGTTTTTCTATTAAACATCGATGTTTTTTCAATTTCGATGAATGTCGATCATCCCTGGCGTCGTTCACTCGCCGTGTGGTACAGTGACCACAGACCACAAAGGCCTTACAGTGACTTTGAAAACAAGTAGTGTGTAGTTTTATTGTATTTATTAGTATTATTACAATCTCTAACCGTGAATGATAGTGAATTGTAAACATTGCTGCACATTTGGTGTTTTCATAATTAGTTATCAGGTTACAGTAAAGTGATATATATTATTCGTATAACAGTGAGTCATTAGTTTTTGTTTGTGTGGCGTACAAAGTGCATAACAATGTTATCTATCTCTTCTTAATAGTTATTTTGTGATAGTAGCCTCGTATTACGACTGAGTTATGGATTCGCCGCCGGTGCCGAAGCCGAGGAGTGCCTTTTTACCACAAAATGAACCTGTGACACCACCGATACCCCTACCACGTACTAAGTTGCCTACCACTACTGAAAGGGTCTCAGCTTCTGACATTTTCAAATCAATTAGTACTGTTTCAAAGCAAATCTCGGAGGATGTAGCGCAAAAAGTAACTAGCTCTGCTAAAAGTGCCAATGAGAAACTAGAGAAATCATTTCAAGATGGGTCCAAGTTTGCCAAAGACACATTAGAAAAAACTCTAACAACGTCCCGAGCTGTACGAAATTCTGTTACAAAATCTGTTATAGAAGGTACTAGAACGGCAGGCCTCAAGCTTAGGAGAACAAAGAAACCCGACACTAATGAAGATTTTGAAAACCAAAGATGTGTTTCTATGCCAACGGTTGATGTGACTTTGTTTGATAATATTCAGTTTAATTCACCACTTTTAGAACAAAAGAAGTTTCATAATGAGACAGAGTGTGCCCTGAAAACCCAAGAGCACCCAAATCTGCAGCTTAATACTACAAATTTTGATGACTTATCTCTTTTCTCCAATAATTCAGATAATACTGATTCTTTGAGCACTGTTTCATATGACATGAATAGGGATTCAGAACAAAACTTGACCAGTCTACCTTCTGACAGTGTTCAACAATTGACATATGACATACCAAAACAGTCCAAGACCAATAGTGCTAACAGTTCAATAAGTTCCACATCTGGAGGTTCATATCCTGAAGTACCCGAGCGTAGAAAAAAAAGAGAAAGTGCTTTTGAGGTTATGAAACAGAATTCTATGTATGAAAATTGGACACTTCCCTTTCAGTCTTCTTCAAATAGCAAGTCTGTGGAAACAGTACCCAGAGCCAGTAAAAGCACAATATATGAGTTTGACCCTCTACAGTTGAGTATGCCGACCCAGAAGTATGAGGGAGTCAGTAATGAATTGCTTTTATTGGAGTCCTTCTTAATAGGGGATACGTATGGCACAATAGTGGCTACTGAGCCCACTGACAATACTGATGAAAGTTTTGATTTTGACGAAAGTGATTATTTTAACCCGCCTACACCTCCAGAGAGATCAGATAGCTTATTTCCTGATGAAAAATCTAACATTGGTGATAAAGACAGAAATTCTAATTGGTATGTGGCCTCTGATGGTGAAGTTAAGCTGACCCCTGAAGATGACACTAAGATAAGTAAAGTGAGGCAAAGGTTCTCTCACATGCTCAAGTTTGATAAACTGAACAAGTCCACAAAGTCAGTCACAGTCACAAAACCTGTGAAAGTAGAGCATGTTGAGAGACCACCTGTTAACACTCTGCCAGTGCCATACTTCAGTGGTATATTGACAAAGATCGTCTCTGGTGTAGTAGAGGATCTGTTCAAAAACTCTCAAACCAGATACTGTGTGTTGTCCGATCAGAAGCTAATGTGCTACACAGACCCTACAAACTGTGTCTTGAAAGAAGCTTATATGTTGAAGAACATATACTCCATACAGATTGTCCTGCCACTATCCTCAAGGTTAGCAGCATCATAACAAATCTTGATTTACTAATATGAATAGTATCCCAACTGTAGTATTGTTGCTATTCTTTAATGAATGCATCAAATAATTTATTTAATAGACATAAAAAAATAATTAGGTATTAGTATTTAAAATACTTCAATAAAAGTTCAATTGAATGCTTTCAAATTGTAACATTAAAATTATACATAATACTGAAATATTGTCTACAGCCGAATTGTTACCCATAGCTTCTGATTGACTGACCAATTTTTTTTTTATTGTGTTAGTTATTGTTGGGAAAAGATTTTTATACAAGAAAAATTTTGAGATAATGGGAAAAGCACTTTATTTGTTCACGACGAGAAGCTGAGATAGATATGTAAATAGGCGGTATGAAGTTTACCAGATCAGCTAGTACATATATATAAAAATAAGTCACCAAAATGTATGCCCAAGCCGCCATAGTGCGGGTCACCATGCTGCTTTGTGCTTATTCGCAATGAGGATGGTGACCACCACTCTTGGATTCTACCCATGCTTTCCATCAGGCAGGGCAGAGTCATTTTGGCAGCCCACTATAAAAAAGAAAAATGTACTTGCTGTATGCATGTCCGATCGGCTGCACAAAATTATATTGTATTTTTTTTAATGTGTTCATTATTGTTAGGACAAGGTTTATGTACAATTAAGGGCTACATATATTAAGTAGTGATAATTATTATACTGATCTTACAAAAAACCCCCCCAAAATTAAATCAGATTGTGAGCTGGTAACTTACTAGATACACAAACATACTTATTATATACATATATAGAACATTCTGTGATATTGCCAGCCTTTACTTTTATGATACGAAATGCTTGTGAGAAATCCTATCTGTTAATAAATTATAGGTATAATAAACAGCATACACCAATAGTTGCCAACATACAGATATTCATGCATTTATGTAACACAGTAAGGATAAAACAGACATTAGGTACAAATATTATAAAATTGATGTGAGGAAACACCCATAAATTTACCCATTTACTTGATTACTTATAAAAAAAATAATTTTGCGTTTTGAATTCATTTTAGAAAATGGAAATATAATTTAATCAAATTTTCACATCAATTAGTAGAACCTAATTTAATGTATTTTAGAGCCACGCTGATTTCAGCACGAATGGACCAGCTCGACCGCGGTACTACCCTCGCACAGATGATCAACGTAAAATGACAGCATTCGTGTTGTCGTGTTTCGTTGGTGAGTACGAGACCGCATGCCCAAGAGGCTGCCTTAGTGCGGGTCACCATGCTGCATTGTCTGCATTCGCCATGTATATGGTGACCACCACTTTTAGATTCTGCTTATACTTTCCATCAGGCAGAGTAGAGTCATTTTGGCAAGTCCGTGCATAAAAAAATAATTAAAAATTACCATGTGAAACTAAGGTCGAACACTCATCATCTTATGTAGCTTCGTCATGATTTACCTTAGATTAGTCGGGAGTTGACTCATATAAATATAATAATAATCACTAATTTATTGTTTCTAATAGCACAACAAGCAACTCTTACTGCTTCGAGTTGATGGTATCGCCTGGGGGCATAAGGAACTCGCCACGAAAAATCCTCTTTAGCTGTGCAAGTGCATCGGAACGTCGAAATTGGGCCCAAAAGATTGCCGAACATTTAACTAGTGGATTCCCTACCAAATATACATCGGAATTTACGAGATGCGGATGGTGTTATCTTAAGGTTAGTGTTTTCCTATTTGCCTTATATTGTTTAGCGCTGAGCGCTTCCGCATGCTACATTTATTTTATTCGAAAAGGCACAGCAAATTATGACGTGAACATGTAAGCTTAACATGGATTTCTATTTGTTAATTTACCTTTTTTATGTTTTGCTGTGCGTAAATTATTGATTCTGAATCATCGTTCACAAATGTTATCGGTACATTACATACGCACCATCAGATGTTTGCTGTTGGTATTTAGTCACTTGGCCATCTACGATCAAGGTCCAAGCACTGTCGAATTAGTGCTGTATTTGTAACCTCATTATGATATCATTAGTGTTGGAATACCTACAAGGCGCCTCGTTAGTGCTATAGGGGCTATTACAGGCAATATTTTGATACAAGCAATGACACAATAATGTATTTCGTCAATGATAAAAGTAGTAACAAATTTAACGGAGACACATTGGTTTTGCGGCTAGCGTCTGCGACGGCAGACCAAAAGGTCTTGGCTTGGATCGAAAGGATCAAAAAGTGGTTAAACGGTAGGTTTTGGGTTTTTCTTAAAAGAATTCTCTTATTTTCTCCGCTTTTTTTTTCTTTTTTCTTATCTGACATTACCGCTTATTCTAGGTAATTTAGATAACATTTAAATATACGACTAAACTGATAATTTTTTTTACATTGTTTTAGTCCTTTAACATTATTAAGAAGTAAGCAGGCTAAATCTCCTTTCTAAGAAGGAGACATATGTCTAGGAGTGGTCTAGTAAAGGTCGTTGAAACTGGTGATGTAGAATTTGTGAGTTTGTTATTATAAAATAACTAGCTTAACCCCGCGGTTATTGTCGTACCGCTAGTAACGCCGCTAGTAAAGTTAGTCTAAAAAAAAGTAACCTAAGTTACTCTCTGGATCATCAGCTACCTGCCAATGAAAGAAAGAAAATCGGCCCAGCCATTGTTTTTAACTACATTTTTGGTATATGTACCTTGTATACATACATATGCATTTAGTAAAAAGCGGTTATGTTAATATTACAAACAGACACTCCCAATTTTATTAATTTGTATAGATGATAAAAAATCTTAAAATATAAGATTGAGATAGCGATAGAGAAGCGATCGGATAAAATGGCAGGCTCTAGAGCCTAAACGGTTCGTCGTTTTTTTATATGTGAGTGATGTCAATAGATTCGTCTCATATATTCCACACAATGGGAATCCGAGCCCACCTAACAACCAACGATCTCCGGTTCACATACAATTAATACGAGTAGAGCGTAATGCAATATCTAATGATACTTAAATTTGCTAACACTAAAAATATAATACCCACATACATAAATAAATAAATAATAAATATTTCGGACATCTAACACACAACGCCATATAGTCCCAAACTAAGCAGAGCTTGTATTATGGGTACTAGACAACTGATATGAATAATTATATACTTTTTTTTTGTAAATACATACATATTATGCATAGAAAACACCCAAATTCCGAAACAAATATTTACAGATCATACAAACATTTGTTCCGACCCGGGAATCGAACCCGAGACCTCAAGAACAGCAGTCGCGTACGCTACCACTGCGCCACCGAGGCAGTTAAATATGCACATCTAGAAAACTATTAGTAAAGTGCATTCTAAAATCATTTCAAAATAGCTTTAACATTTATAGGAATATGATAGTTAATTGTGTCCAAGTGCAATTTATATCAAAGTATACGTGTATTTACAATATTTAAACTAGCATGTTATAACTTTAGATTAATACGCAAACAACCGTCTGATGCAGTTTTTATAGATATACATTCATAAATATCAGTTATGAGACTGATTGAGTAATTGGGGTGATGTGATTGGCGTCGGTGAGAGCGAGTGTTGAGATCACACGCAGATGCAACTAATATGAAGCGTTTATTGCATGTGTTAATACATATGTAAGAATAATATCGAAGACTTTTTTTCACCTGTCTTGTTATTGAGTGCTACTAGTACAGTACTAGTTCTATTAACCACTAGTCCTGTTAATTATGATATGATATAGGCGCTAGCAGTCTCCATACATGCTAAGAGCCTTATCTGAACGCATAATAAATCGTTTGTGAGTCTAAACTTACAGAAACAGATAATAGAACCCATTACTGACCCTGATAAAATTAAACACAATCAATCTATTGGGCAGAATCAATTTATTTATTATAAATATAAATAATAATATATAGTACAAATAGCATATATATAATAACAAAGCACTTCAAGTAGGTATTTCTGTTAAAAGACGTGGCTAACTATGTCACCGTCAAGTAACCGGAATAAGTGAATCACAATGGATTTAGCACATTGTAAGAACTCTATTTGATAAGTTTCGTGTTACAGCCAAACAGCAGCGTTTAATAAATAATTGTTAATAATATAAGAGTACACGAAATATCCATACATTATTATCAAGTAATAAGGTAAAATAGTGTTATTAGAAAAATAGTCAAATTGAGAGTAATGTTTCATAATAAGCCTTGTAAAACCTCTTTTCATTTACAGAGAAAAATCGTAACGTCGTTTTATTTATTTATCAACTTAGTGCACATGAAGTACAAAGGCGGACTTAATGCCATTAGGCATTATATACCAGTCAATCTGCAGGTGTTGCAGAAATATGATGCAGTAGGTACAAGGACAAAATATGGAACTCGACAAATAGCAATATAAATACATATTTGTAATTGTATTTTGCATTTTCTTTAGAACTTAGGTTTCTTAGAAGTTCTATTTGTAAAATTAAGGCAAGCTCTGCAATCTAGGTACTAGGTTACTCTCTAAATGGTTTTTGGTTTTCTGAATGAGATAATTAGGTAATTTGGGTCCTATTATGTTGTACTACGAGTTTGTGTATGTAACCAGAAAAAACATAAAAGGACTTAGATAAGTTAACATAAATTTGCGTTTCTTTTTGCTAAACCTATTCAGTATCATGGACCATGATACTGAATAGGTTTAGCAAAAAGAAACTCAAACAAACCATGATTCATGGTCTGATTGCAACCCCTTAGTTTTAGATAGTGGTATTTTTCCACCCTGTATATAAAAATGTAATAGATAAACCTACATCAGATGTATCCAACATACACAATTATACTACTACGTATATTAATACATACACAATATACACATTTATATAAATACTATTATAAAAATATAAATGCATGTCTATATAAACGAGTGTATATGCACGGGTACTAGCATTGAGACTGTATTGCTTTTTTCTTAAATGTAAGGCGGTTAGTGGACATCCTGATTTCGGTAGGAAGTGCATTCCACAGTAGGACTCACTGCACATAAAAGGAAGAATAGTCATTGTCTGTGCCAGAACTTGACTGCCTCGTTGGTCTCGCGGTTGGCGTGTGCGACTGCTGCTGATCATGAGGTCTCGGGTTCGATTCCCGGGTCGGACCAAATGTTTGTATGATCTACAAATATTTGTCTCGGAGTTTGGGTGTTTTCTATGTATGATATGGAGGTATTTACAAAAAAAGTATAATATTTATTTGTATCAGTAGTCTAGTACCCATAACACAAGCTCTGCTTAGCTTGGGACTAGATGGCGTTGTGTGTTAGATGTCCAAAATATTTATGAAAAATATTCAATTTATTTAAGAAGTTTCTCACAATTCGTACAATGTCGTAACGTCATCTTTTAAAAGGTCTACCTTTCTTTTATAGTGCCGTGGGCACTAAATAATTATTTGGTGATTTATTCCTTTTCTCTACAATACTCAAATGAACTAAGATCTCCGAGGTAAACATATTCTTCAAAATAAGTTATGAGTTTTGACTGTATGGTTATTTGATTTAGTTCAAGATTGCTATGATGTTATATATTATAATATATTATATTAGTACGATCATTTGTTCTGGTTGTGCTTGTAATTTACTATTTGGTGTAAAAGCCGTTGATGATGATGTTAATCAACAGTCTGGTTATTATTATTGTACTGGCTCTACTTAGTTTGAGATCAGACAGCCCTGTATATTATTATTATTGCGAATGTGATTACGTGATTACGAATATGCCTCAGCACTTTACCTTATTCAGAAACCTATTATGTCGCTAAAATATGTTGTATAATTTGCGAACGACGTGAATTTTACAATTTGAATACCTATACAAAACCATGCGGCTGATAAAGCGATTGTGATAACCTAGTTATATTCGTTCAATTGAGTATTACTGCAGTGTATAATAAATATACATGCTATTTATACATGTCTAAAGCGTAGGAAGTCTGTATATATATTTATATAATCTATTTAATCATGTGGAAGTTGCTAGACAATCTAAAAAATTTACGCCATTATTCATAACTAGCTGACCCCCGCAACCTCGTCTGCGTCTTCTATTGCCCGTAGCTTGATGCTATAAAGCGTGATAAAAATGGGTAACATAAAATAGGTTAAAGTGAGCTAACCTTTAAAGACATATTGCTTTTTTTAGATTTTTAAAGGAGAATAATTCTATCATACATTGTTTTGTGAAACTTTAACCGATTACGTAGCGTATCAATGGAATCTTTTAAAAGGAATAAATTTCCCCCGTTTTTGCAGCACATTTCACTGAAACTCCGCTCTTTTTAGTCATAGCGTGATAATATGTACCCTATAGCCTTCATCGATAACTGTACTATGAAACTGTGAAATTATTTTTCAAATCGGTAACATACAAACTCTTCAGCTTTAAAATATTAATACATAGATAATTAACTTATATTTAATTTTATTTAGTAGGTAACGGACTTATTTTATTAAAATTTAAATATTTATATTATTTATCTTTTAACCATTTTTTGGTGATGGAAAGCATAATTAAATGCACTCTTCAACACACAAACAAAGGAATTTTGAACCGCATTGTTACACGCGACGAAAAATGAGTTCTGTTTGACAATCGCAAGAGCTCAACGGCTTCGAACGGAAGTTTTAAAATTCTCGGTTCTCCTCTGCTATAACACGCAAGCTTTCAAAAAAAAAATCCTCTTAAATCACCCTATCTATTGCTGAAACCGCATTTAAATCCGTTGAGTAGTTTAAAAGATCTAAGGCTTAGATTCTAAGCGAACAGACAATGACTTCATTTTATACTATGTAAAAATGTAAGTGGGAAAATATTTCAATAACATTGAATTGTTGCCAGAACAACTCCCTCGACATAATTATTTAATACAAAAGCGTTCGTAATGCATGCTGCATATAATTGTTACACCATCCCATTTCATAAATGTACCATTTTCGTGTTTGAATGTTCAATCAAAATACTAAGTACAGTAACAGGTCATAAATTGTCAATACGTCCAAAAGCTTTAGACGAAATGTATTTGTAAAATAAATGTACCACGTATGTTCGTTCTATTTGATCATAATTTATATTTTTGAAATATTGTTGAACGTGATAATTATTTTTGACTAAGTTGGAGCAAGATATGTTTTACACGAGTTTTTCATCAGGTTTCCATCTTGCGATCTACTCTGAACCTTTTCCCACATAGTTTCGTCACGGCGTCGGAGGAAGTCATTTTTTTAATAAATGAGCCTGCCAGAGTGACTGCTCTGCCTAATGAAAACCATGAGTAGTGATCAGTATGATCACTCTACCCATTGCGAATGCAGACAATCCTACAATGCAGCATGGTGACCAACACCATGGTGTCCTATTGGGATGCTTTTGCATGACTGGGCTTCCGGTCTTGCACTCACCATCATTTTGGTTTTGTCCGATCGAACCGATCCGTTCGGTGAAATCAGCGTTGCTCTACCAACTTGTTTTTTAGTAGTACCGACTCTCTTTTCTCTTTTGTAGCACGAGTAAATTTTAATTTCTAATTTAGGTAGCTACGAAAATTCACTTGATACAAACTCGATACGAACCCGTCTGGCCATCGCGGTATAGGAGGCCAAAATCTTCTTTCTAAGGAGAGGTATTTTCAGCAGTAGACCATTAAAGACTATTGTTTTGATGATGATGATAAACATTCAATAGTTTTATGAAGATACAGGAACCATTTAAGATCAATATTATAAGTGTAATAGAAGAATAATAAACCCTATATGAGTCATTAAAATTTAAAGCTTGAAGTCTAAATAGTGTTCGATTAACAAACTATCTCTTAAACTTGGGTATGATGACAAAACATGCCACACAATGCCATCTCATACAATCTCCGTATCCTCAAACGATTTATCATTTTTTGACCCCATTAGGATGTTCAGAGTCCGCACATAACTCGGTGTCATTCACTTTTCAACGACAACGAGCCACATCCGACATAAACTATAAGTATGTATATGTTTATGTTGGTATGAATCAAAGTATTACAGTAGGTATATAGGATTACTTTTCTACTTCCTCTTAAGTCACCTTGACAAGTATATATTGACAATAAGAAACAAGTACTTAAATAGAAATAGTGGTATCGGGGAATAATTTTACAAGAATAAAATTATTTCAGTCCTCATTTACTGATATTTGTATTCAACAGGCGTATTACTGCTGTTAAAAAAAAGTTCTCCCAGAGTACGAATCTCTTGAGTTAATATTCGCTATCTCTGTAATTTGATTACAGAAGCTTCGTATTATTGTTTTATAAGCGTTTTGCTTACTTGTAAATAATAGTTGTTATTAAATTCGCACTAACATTGTTTATTACAATAGATGCTAATTAAATCTTTATTTAAAATGGATTTGCCTCACTACCTACTCTGTTCTAAGATAAATGAAAAATACACACTCATCTAGTGCAAAGACAAGTATGAATGAAAGAAGATGACATGGATGAAGTCGAAAAAATTGATGGATGTGAGTTAAGAATCGTGAGTTATTTTGAATGGACTGTCACTTAATTTATAACTCTTATACTTAACTAATACCAAATGTCACATTAGGAATATTTCTTGTATTGCGTTGGACTTTAACACACATAGGTACATGCAACGGATTATATCTTTCCAATAAAAATAATATGCCATATGTTTTAAAATTTTATAATAACTTATGAAAGTATTATTTTTATTCCTTTTATTTTTAACCTTCATAACCTTCATTATTTACGACGGAGCTAATAGTTTTTGTAGTCTCTAATAGTATTTGTTTTTATATATATGTATATTCTACCCTAGACGACTGTTTAGACTCTAGGGTAGAATATACAAGTAGCATACAGTAGTTTTATTGAACTAATTTTAATGAATAAGGTGTTAATAGATTCGTAGAAAAAAAAACTATTGTGGTGATTGAATCAAGCCAACAAAAACGAAATTGGCTATGTTTAAGTTTTGTTTTTTTTATCCGTCATATGTATGTATCGTAGTAACTTACAAGAGTAGCAACATTTTCCATGAAAATGTTTTTAGTGGGATTAATTACTTCTATATCTCATACAATTGGTGGATAGATAATATTAACATAGCGAACCAATTGTTTTTATCTGTATACTCCTACTAGACACAAAAATATTGATATATTAATATTTTACTGATAAGCAGCGTGAAAGTGGAAAATGTTATTCAAGGAGTTATTGAGTTTTAAAAATATTATAAGATACATTTGTCTAGTTAAAACAAGTTATTAACAGGTATTGCTACAGGTGATAGTTTGTTCGTGTATAAGCGGAATTTGAATCATCGCTATTTCAGCAGAATGACGTCCACTGCTGGACGTTGACCTCCCCAAGGCTCTCCACAACAACCTTAAAACAAGCATAAGCCTCTATTTAGTTAGTTTAACAAAATTTGAATAAGTGACTGTAAATACATACAAATACAATATATAAAATCACACAAGTTATTAGAATACAATTACTTATCCGATTGTGAGTAAACAGTCCAAAAATAGTTATTGATTTGAAGTTATTTACTATTTATTTAAAACATGTATTAGTTTGTTTTTAACTAAACATAATGTTAGTTTTTTTTTTCAATTATTCAAGTAGAAATATAATTATATTTCATACTTTTAATAATATGAATGTCCCAGTCCCAACTTCAAATAGTTTTTAATAATAATAGTATTTTAGACATCTAACACACCATCTAGTTCCAAACTAAGAGCTTGTACTATGGATACTAGCAACTGATGTAATTACATACAAACATTTTTTTTTGTAAACTCATACATATTATTCATAGAAAACACCCAAAGTCCAAAACAAATATTTGCAGATCATACAAACATTTGACCCGACCCGGGAATCGAACCCGAGTCCACACAGCAGCACTGCAGGCAGGAAGTTAGAATAGACAAGAATAACTATGTAATTTATAGATATATTAGCTCAAAGTTAGACACAGTACAAACTATGTTGTTGACGTCTCTTCCTATATATTCGCGATAGTCTAAGTACGTGATGTTGTGATAGCCTCGGAATTTGCTTAATATAGCAACATTTAAATTAGGGAGGGCAGTACCGTGAAAAGCACCTTATCGACGGTAATTGAAATGAACAAAGTTCTTGATATTGCTTTGTTGTGAAAAGTTATGAAAGTATACGAATACGTAGTGTTTTAAAGATCTTAAAATGTTATATAGATATAGTTACTTTCGATTTTACAATATTAGAATGGATTTCGTATTATAAATAAGATTTACTATATAAATTATTATAAACTCATTTTAGTTTTAAATAGTAGTGAAAAAGCGGGCAATTTATTTTTGAATTATATATACGTCGTGTTATTGTCAGTTTTCGTTTGTAGACTAAAGCTGACCGTGATATTCAAAAGTTTAAAAGATGATTATATATACGGATAGCAGGTTGGTTCGTTCTTTAGAGCATGCCAGCAGAATAATCTTGTGGTTCAAAGAACTTGCGAACTGTATAACCCTTGCAGTCGGTATAGAATTGAATTGTTGAATGTCTTTGTGAAAACTTGTAAAGCTGTACACACTGAAGAGGTCCTAACTCCTCTATCCATTGTCTAGAATCTGTTTGACTTACGTACGTATGTATTACGTATATCTTAATTTAATTGCAACATTATGTTGATAGTATAATATACATTTGTGTATCTTAAAAAATTCTACACAATACCAAGATTGACTAGACGGGAATGCCCTGAGTATTAAGTCCAGCGATGTACAAATGTGCATAAAGTTTTTTCTTTCTTTTGTAAGACAACTTCCGCATTAGGAATAAACATCCTGTGTGGCGGGGGACTATACAAACATACATGAAACGGACACAAGGTACACCCAGACTCAGAACAACAATTTGCGGATAACACAAAGTGTTGTCCCATGTGGGATTTTAACCAACAACATTTGGCGCAGTAGAAAGTGGCGTGGCGCCCGCTTAAACCACTAGGCCAACCGTGCAGTTTAAATACACATAGTTTTCAAGACATATTGAAATACATTGTTGTCAGTCAAGTTGCTTGCTATATCCCTTGAACTTTTCAAGGGGCTGATGAATAGATGCCACGTCAAATAGTTAAGATATATTAGAAAAAAATATCAACGCATTTTCGTGTATGTTCACTATAAACTTATTTATTTATAAACTCACTAAAATCCAGAACAGCATTCCTCTGAGATTCAGAACGGATTAGATATTTACCTCGGAATGTTCCTAAGCGCTTATTAAGAATTTGGTCAAGGACCTTGGACGAGCGTGTTTGGGACAGAGATTGCATTAATACTTATTGCACTCAGATTCTATGCTCAGTCTTATATATAAACTATGGTGTACTAACGTTTGTACGCTCCGCCCGCGTGATTGTCGGTTATAGCGGTGAGTAGTATTAGGGTGCTACCACACAGCAGTTATAAAATGTTAGAGAATGTTGGATAACATTTTATAACAAATTGTAACAAAAGTTATAAAATTTTACTGATGTTATACAACATCATGTAACATGTTGTAATAAATGTTATACAAAAATGTTATAAGATGTTATCGTGTAACACAATATTCAGCTCAATGGAGGAAGTGCTAATTGGTTTGGCTTTTATTTTTTGTTTCAAAAAACAAGGGAAAAGGCGCTCTTGCTAGATGCGTCGAACTCTGAAAACGAGAGAAAAATACAGTGCCCCAGGATATTTGGAGGATTTGGGTATTGATGGCTGTGTGAACGAATTTTTTAGAATAAACAGTTCGGATTTTGAATATCTCCTGAATGTAATCGTTATAAACGTTATAAAATATTGTGTAACACGATAACTTTTTTTAACATTTGTTAGAACATGTTACATGATGTTGTATAACATTAGTAACATTTTATAACTTTTGTTATAACTTGTTAAAATCTGTTATCCAACATATGTTAACATAAAGGAAAAGTTACAGTTAAAGAACAAGTTAGTTCCAGCGAGTATAAACTGTCATCACCTTGTTCCAAAACTGTAGTATCGTAGTTCTAGTTAGTCAGTCCGCGATCCGCAAGATATGAGAACAACTCCTTTGTGTTAGAGGGACATAACACCTGTTCCTTTTATCATTATAGAGTCATACGTGTAGAGGACCCAACTTCATTACCACACATCAAAAAGCATTGCCTCTTTTGAACAATTTGAACTCTGACGACGTAGCTTTGTAACCAAATTTACAAGAACAATACCGTCGCTTAGATTAGATAAAGACAACGCATGAAAGCTCCCCCTTAAAAGCCGAGAAATATGAGATAATAAATTGTTAAAAAAAATAAAAAAATACCGTATTTATAATCGAATGGAGTAAGTATGACAAACAAATAAAACATTTCTTAATGATAACACTGTAAATTTAATAAAGTTTAATTAAAATTAGCTTTTCTTCTTTCCTTCTTATTCTTAACCATATAGAACAATGACGCACGTACTGAACGAAATTTTGGTGACATATTTTTTTGCGTAGAGTGCTGAAAAACACAACTTGAATCAACCCTTATACCAACCCTTCTGGCCAGTGTGGCATAATAGGCCGATCCCTCCGTAAAAGCTAGCAAAATTCTTTGCAATCCATGCTAAAAAGCTCTTGGTGTAAGCAGTTAAAAGCCGCGCTGCAACTTCGTGTGTTTAAAAGTATTACAATCATTATGTATATATGTGTTTTTTTACTTTTTTACCTTAACATTGTTTGACGCTAGATGTGTATAGTATCCAACAGATTTACTATTATAGACACTTATTTTAAACTAGCTTTTGCGGCGTCGCTCCCGCATACTTTCATCACCTGATTTACCTCCTTAGAGGCGGAATTACCAAAATTCCTATCTTAGTGCTCACTTGCGTTATATAAAGAACCTACATGCAAAATTTCAGGATTCTAGGTTCAGAGGTTTGGGCTGTGCGTTGATTTCTGGGTATGTCAGTCAGTCACCTTCCTCTTTTAGATATATAGATTAACTGAATATTAATATTCTTATGTCTTTGTAATCAGACGATAAACAATGTCACGTCGATATTAAACACAATATCATGGTAAGTCATGATGTTGTTTGCACAAAGTTATATTTGAGACAAACCGTATGTAGTAGAAAACACTCTTCAGTTTTATTTTATTTATTGTTAAGACATCTGCTGGCCGGAATGCTACATGCCTTCTTTTTTTATTTTTTCTTATTAAAACGTCTGTTGAAAACTGCGTGAATTTTGCTTTTGTTGGGCTAGAAATGCTTTTTTACCATTTTAATATTTATTTCGGTTCTATATGTGTTTAGGAATCCTTGCGTTATAATCATTTACATTATGATTTAACTGGGAGGAATCTCACGAAACTTATTTAACGAAAATAATGTCGATAGACTAGAATTTCGTAAACCTTGTTTACTCATACTGCCACCGCTAGAAATTGCCTCATGTACCTCAGGCCTTAAGGCGTCAGACAGCACACGTACAAATGCTTTTATAAGTTTTCATACTCTGATTAAAAATAGCGAAATAAATAAAATAATATTCTACCACATTCACACAAAGCTATCTAGTCCCCAAAAAGCAGAGCCTTGTAGAGTTCTAGGCAACTGATATAAATACATATATATTATACATAAATATATATGTATGCTTTGGTTATATTAAAAGTTATAGCAAATCATTGAAAGGCGTTTTTATATTATTACAGTTATTTGATAGTAACGATATGGGAATAACTGAATATACATATTAAGTAGTGAAATAATGCGTTATACCGACTACGTAGGATATTTGTAACCTTTCGTTTGATGTTAACGTTTCCTTTATATGTAACATTGTATACGCTTTATATTACTATTCGATTCTCGATATCGATCGAAAATCAAAATAAAGTGTATAAGTTCAACATTCTTATGGGACACAAAACTGCACGGTTCTTATCAACTTCGAGCAGTGTGACAGAAATTACATAAAACTACTCAGTATACTCAGTAATAACTTTCGAAGCAATTGATCTTATCTCTGATCGAAAGCAACGTGTTTATCTATACGCAACTCTTTATCTTTATCACATGTACTTGTAGATTGCGTACGTATAGTCGTGACTTTCTTTATGCGAACATTTTGACTAGATTATAAGAGTAGTACGAGTAAATATCTATCTATAATTGATTTGTGGTTGAGATTAATACATAGTTGTAAATAGCACAGTTGTAGTCTAACCGCTTTAAGTTTTCGTAATTAACGTTGACCTTAACTGTTAATCGTTATGCACAAGGCTCTATAAAAAGTTGTTTAAACACTCAGTAACGCGTCGTTCGCTTAATTAGTGCTGTCAATATTCTTCTACAAATCGATTACAATAAAACTTGAGCCAGTTCACACAGGTAAACTCAGCTTTTTGCGCAGATTATAGAATTTAGATTTATATTTTAACTGAAATTGCTTTAACTTTAACTGCTTGAAATTGTTAAAATTACTGATTTCTTTTTTGTATTGTCTTGGCAATTTAAAAGTAGGTATGTACCGTACCTACTTAAAACCTATTGTGAGTGCGTTAATTCCGGTAAGCATACTTTTATGGAATTCCATAGTTTCAAGTTAGAACAAATTAACGGACTCACTGGTGTCTGGCTACTTGCGGCAATATAAACAAAATTAAAAAAAAAGAAAGAAACCCACTTCAAACAGAGAATATTCCAAAACAAAAAGCGCATTAAAAATTAGAAAACTAGTTTCATATTCTTGTGTAAACAATTGTTCTAGTTTTTGGAGTCAGTGTCAGCCGAGGAAATGCGACAAAATACCCAGAAATAATAATACGTTATATCTGAATTATCAAATCAATAATACAAATACTCGACCGTACGCCCCGTACGGAGGCGTACGTCGACCCGCCCGCGCCTCCGTGCTTCATCAAGCGTCTGTGTACGTAATTCTGTAGTAGTGTACCTACTACAAAACTACGTTTATTGTACACGGTACATATATCAAAAATGTATTTAAAAAAAATGTGTCTGTCTGTCTGTATGTTCCGAGTAATCTCTGGAACGGCTGGACCGATTTTGAAGGGACTTTCAGTGGCAGATAGCTGATGATCTAAGGAGTAACTAAGGATACTTTTTTTTAGACTAACATTGTTCCGCGGCGTTACTCGCGGTACGACAATAACCGCGGGTAACACCGGGTTCGGTTCAGCTAGTAAATTATATAAATGGTAAAATTATTTACTTTACAATAACTACTTGTTGAATAAGATTAATATACTTTCTTAATATTCTATGGTGAGTAGGTACCTGCGGACATACTTTCGGTTGTTTATTTTTATTATCCGTTTAATGGACCGTAATATCGATCATTCAGTACCATTGAAATATGGTGGGAAGCACAAGTTAAAGACAAAGAGTACATCAAGACTCAGAACAAAGTATTTGTAAAATCGTCCAGAAATGTAATTACTATCGTATATGTAATTGTTATTCATATGTATTTGAATAACCGTGTGTTTTAAATATATTCGTTTGATTTTTAAGGGACTGCAGATGTAGTAAAGGATATTTCATATTAATTTAAAGTAAATACCTCCATGTGTTGCTAAGGAAAACATTATTTACAAATAACTAACAAGTGGAACTGGGAAGTCTAATGGGTACACGCGCAAGTATCACCACAGTTTTGCCTGCGCATCCTTACTATCGTGATACTTGAACGCGGACGTAGCTAGGTACCTACCTAGCTACGTCCGCGTCTCTTAATCGCGTCTCGTAATCTTATGGGCCTACCTAGGCCCATAAGATTCTTAGTTCTGCTTCCTTCCGTCTTTTTGAACCGAATCTTTTTTGTGAAATCTAATAATTTTCACCACTTTTTAATCTGTAATGAACGTATTCAACAAACTACATTATGCCATCTGATCGGAACTTAGTGTTCGTTTGTGTCGCTAAAACTCGACTGATTTTGGTTTTGAAATATTTGTCGTAGTCCAGGGAAGGTTTAACGGTGAAAAATTAAAAATAACTTCAAAATACAAATGTCACGTGTACGCAGCAGCGGGCACAGCTAGTGTTAGGTATATAAAAATAAAGTATGAAATGAAGTCTAATGTATAATATTGATCCCATTAGAGGAGACGTAAATATTAAAACTCATTATTTTATATTGTATAAAATATATTAGATAATTATTATTTTGAATAACAGTTGAAGCAAGGTAACTAAATATATTCTCAAGTAGCGTTTCACAAAGTTTATAATATGTGTACTACAGAATTAATTTTAGGGGCTTTCTGCGTATTTCAATAAAGCTTATGCTTCACATATGTGTAAATATGTTTGTGTGTAAATGCGTACTTTTCGCGTTGGTTTCCATACTATACAAAAACTACGAAAGGCGATAGATTATGATATAATTTTTATAGAAAGAATTTATATTTGAATTTCTTACGTATTTATTTATTTAAACTTAATCACATCTTGTACATAGGCGGACTTAATGCCATTGGTCATTCTCTACCAGTCAACATTTGAGTGATGTAAAAATACGAGGCGGTAGGTGCAACCACGGAGCAAATACAAAGAGGAGATGCCCTAATGAGATTTTTGTATGAAGCAATGCGTGACAATTTGCGGGGGTGAGGGGGTGTTAGTTTACACTTTTCCATCTACCAGACAATAGCAAAACTACTTGCATCGTTGTACGAGTATATTGCTGTGTAGTTTAGCTAGCTGACACTAGTGTGGACGTACTCAGAATTTCAAGGAGTAGTTTTTTCAAGGTCAATTTTGTAAGCATCTTGAACAAAAAACATCATTAATAACGTAAATAATTTTGCAAAAGTGAACTTTTTTTTTCTAATAAATAACCCTAAATAAAATATTGTTCAATATGTTTGGTTAACACGTGGATTATGTAATACAAAAATTAATATATGTAGTGCAAATCATTTTATTTAAAAAATAAATAAATTTATATTTTACTAGCTGCCCCGGCAAACGTCGTTTTGCCATAAAAAAATTTTAAGGATGGGTGACTCTTACCATTTAGGGGGATGAAAAATAGATGTTGGCCGATTTTCAGACCTACTCAATATGCTCACAAAGTTTCATGAGAATCGGTCAATCCGTTTCGGAGGAGCATGGCAACGAAAACTGTGACACGAGAATTTTATATTTTAGATTTCACTTCGGAATTGGAATGCTTAAATAACGCCAATCTTAGAAAATCAACTAATCTAAATCTGAATTGAATGGTCATACCAATGTTGTCTCTAATATCCACATCTAATCACTTTTAATCTTGCCTAATTTGGGTTTAGATAATAAATTACTTTTTCGGTTTTTTAAGATTTTTCCTTGAAATGAATCACTATCGTTTCGAATCACAACGGGAAGAACAAATATTGGTGTATTTTGTAGGAGTCCAGTTTTGCCTATTATTTTTTTGATCCATTGCTCTTCAATACTATCTTTAGATGAAAATTTAGAACATTACCTGTATACTGGTACATTGTATTATTTTAATGAATTTAAAAAAAACCCGTCAAATCATCAGCATAAGTAAAATTTCTTTTTTTTTCAATATTTGAAGTAACAAATTTCAATGCAAGATTAATATAGTCGTAACTTGATAAAATATTCGGATTCTAAATACGACCCTGTCTTTTTATTTTAGAATAGATGTCGATAGATGTCAGTCTGTTCACAATATTATTAAGAAAAATACAAAAAATAATACCATGATGTATAAAAATTCATTAGGTAAGAATGTAGAACTGATTTCCGTATCTTCTTCTTCTTCTAATGTTTTATTAATATTCAGGTCAACGTACCATTGTATTTTTATTTCCAGTAACACAAAGTTTTGCCATCTAGTGGCGAGTAAATATAATAACATTTCAATAAAACACTAAGAGATTTTTCTAGAACTTTTTAAAAAATTAGGTATAAAATTACTTATAAAAGAAATATGATGCCACTCATGGTACCAGAACGTCTATCTGAGTTATTTGTACAAGATAAAACACAACACTTCATCTTTTTACTTGATTGTACCGAGAACATTCAAGTATTACGATTTTTCGATGCAGTTCTAGAACATTGACGTTAATAGTATAATTTGCAAGTTGCGTCAACTGCGATGACGTCGGGGGCGGTATTTTGTAATGGGGGTGATGCGCTTATGCCATCTCCTCTTTGTATTTGCTCCGTGGGTGCAACTAAGGGTATAAGTAGAATTCAACTCAATACATAAAAAATATAGGTGTGAAAGAAACATAGGGTATTTATCTACACTAATATTATAAAGAGGAAAGATTTCTCTGAGATCTGAGATCTGACTGCCTCGTTGGTCTAGCGGTTGGCGTGAGCGACTGCTGATCATGAGGTCTCGGGTTCGATTCCTGGGTCGGACCAAATGTTTGTATGATCTACAAATATTTGTTTCGGAGTTTGGGTGTGTTCTATCTATAATATGTACGTATTTACAAAAAAAAAAGTATATATGTATTTGTATCAGTTGTCTAGTACCCCATAACACAAGCTCTGCTTATCTTGGGACTAGATGGCGTTGTGTGTTTAGATGTCCGAAATATTTATTTATTTATTTATTTATTATTTATTTGTACCTATGTTTGTATGTTTGTAATGAATAGGCTCAAAAAGTACTGGGCCGATTTAAAAAATTTTTTCACCAATAGAATGCTACATTCTTCCAATTTGACATAGGCTACATTTCATTTTGAAAAAAATTAGGGATCCTTGGTAAAATTTGAACAATGTAACCGAAGGTGTAGAAAAATGAGTCTTAAAATGTCTTTCGTCGAATGCGCTGCCGAAACTATTAGCGATAGAACAAAATAATGTACAACAATATTGAAGAACATCATAATGTCTACAAAAAACTCCGCGGTAGCATATGTCCAACTATTGTAGTTATGTCACTACAACAACTTTTTTCATTTTAAACATTAATGAAAATGCTAACCAAATCCAAACCATGCTATTTATGTGTTTATATTAATCCTTATCCAAATAAATTATTTTATGGTCAAGACCATTTAACTACCTATAAAATAGTTTTTAAATTATTTAAATTGGACTTTCCATTCAAAAGATATTACGAATTAAAAAATTCAAACAGTAAACAAAACCGCCATAGCGCCGGTGGCAGATCAAAAAATAGCATTCAATGCTATAGTACAGTGTTGAAAATCACAGCGGTAAACTGTTTGTTTTGGACGGTGGAACAGGCAAAACCTTCCTTGCCAATTTAGTGTTGGCAAAAGTACGTCAATCTGGAAAAAAAGCTGTCGCAGTGGCATCGTCCGGAATTGCTGCAACCCTATTAAATGATGGAAAGATAAATTACCATTGGCTGTGTCTTTGGAACAACAATCTGTGTGCTCGATCCGCAAAAACGGTCCGCTGGGGCAGCTCTTACAAGACACTTCGCTGGTCATCTGGGACGAGTGCACCATGAGCCACAGGGCGCACGTGGAAGCCGTGGAGCGCACGCTGAGAGACATCCGAAGCTCAGACCGTATAATGGGGGGCGTGACGTTTGTTTTAGCTGGAGACTTTCGTCAAACATTACCAGTTATAACAAAAGGTACTCGAGCTGACGTTATTCGAGCTTGCCTTAAATCATCAACTTTATGGCAATCGATTGAAACTCTTAATCTGCGCACAAATATGAGAGCACATTTAAGTGACAATGACGATAATAATTTCTCACAAAAACTTCTAAAACTTGGAGACGGAAAATTACCGTCTCCGGTTGCAAACAGTGCCCAGGTATTGTTGGATAACGAATTGGGTCAAATCGTTCAGAGTCTAGAAATTCTTGTGGACACAATATATCCGGACATTCAAAATCTTACGGAGAGAAATTTCGATTGGCTCTGTTCGAGAGCGATAGTGTCCCCGCGAAATGAATCGGTTAATGAGATTAACAAAATTATTATGGAAAAAGTACCCGGTGAATTTAAATCTTACAAATCTATTGACACAGTATGCAACATCGAAGATACAGTGCACTATCCACAAGAATTTTTAAATTCCCTGAATCCTTCCGGCTTGCCGCCCCACGAACTACAATTAAAGGTAGGCACTCCCGTAATGCTGCTGAGGAACCTATGCCCTCCCAGCATGTGCAATGGCACGAGACTTCTGGTGAAGGAATTGCGGGAGAACGTCATAGTAGCCACTATAATCACCGGGGCCGCGGCCGGACAGCTCGCCCACATACCGCGGATCCCCATGATTCCTACGGACTTGCCTATATCTTTTAAGAGGTTACAGTTTCCTCTAAAAACATCATTTGCCCTCACAATAAATAAGTCCCAGGGTCAAACATTTTCGATGGTTGGCATCGACCTAAGAAAAGAATGCTTTTCTCATGGACAACTATATGTTGCCCTTTCTCGAGTGGGATCTCCTGAAAATCAATATATTTTGTTGCCATCTACAAATACCACTGCCAACGTAGTTTACAGTGAAGCTTTAAGATAAAAACTGACAAATATAAAAGTAAAAAACGTAAATCTACCTTAATATTATATCTGTAAATAATGTAAAAGTAAACCTGTAAAATAAAAAATATTAAAAATGTAAATTATTAAGTAATAATAAGAATGGAAATTATTAATGACAAACCCTTTTTTAATAAAAAATAAAAAACAAAAAAACCACAAAAATATATAAAACCAAAATAAAAAGCACAAAACAACAAAACCAAACAAAAAAATAATAATTTTGTAAGGAAAAACTAAATAATGATAGGCAAGTTTCTATCGACACGAACAAAAATGTCTTTGAAATACCTAGATGTATAGGTAGATACATTTTTAGTTGAAAGTTGTCAACGTTTAATTTAGACTGTATATATTTTATTCGACTCTGCTTTTATTCTAATTACTTAAAAAAACATAGTAAAAATGTATATAATATCCTATGTAAATATTACTTATTTAAGTGCCCGCCAATTAAACCATCAAAGAAATGGAACATAAATAGACTTACATACAAATTTAACTGTGGGGTTTTTTTAATATATAATTAATAAATAATATTTTTTTAATAAATAAAAATATTTGTGAAAAACTGTTTTTATATCCAAATTTCTAAAAATAAATAATTGTCTACCCCGTGCGAAGCCGGGACGGGCTGCTAGTAAGTTATATAATTAATACATACATAATACATAAACATACTTACAAAAAAGTTTAATATAATAAATAATTTAAGTATAATACAAAAGTACTCTGTCGGATACTATTGTTGTTGTGAATGTTCTGCCAGTTCATTTCGAAGCAGATCGCATACTTTCGCCTTGAATGTGAGGCGATTTGTTGACATCCTGATTTCGGTGGGAAGTATTTAGTGTTTAGTATTTCATTTACATCATAAGAATGAATTTTGGTTCGTGGTCGCTTTGGTACTTTGTACGGCTAGTAGACTACACGCATGGAATAGTAGTCAGTTCAAAAGGTCGTCACGCTATATCCCATTGTGGGGAGTATTGTGGGTTCGATACCCACTTAGGTCAACATTTTGTCTGATCTACAAACTGTTGTTCTAATTTTATGCATTCTTTCTACCGAGATACATTTGATATTAATATCTACATTTAGCATTCTAATCTAACCTCAGCAATACTGCCAAACAGATCAGAGATTATTGAGTTAGATAACATGAACAGTGATTAAATCCATCCCATAAAATATGAATAAATATGTTGTCTTTTTTATGTTATATTCGGTTTTTCAACACCACGAGTATAATTTTTGATAACATTAATAATAAATCGCTTTATTTACTCTCACAAAACTTCTTAAGGTAAATTATAAAATGCCACATTCAAGTAACTTTGTGAGAGTCTGGTACTTGAAATAGGTTTAAAAGAAAACCTGTAGTTAGAGGAATTTGGAAACCAAATCTTGTATGTGTTTTTGTGTAAATATTGTTTTTTAAGCTGCGCTTTTTAAATGTTCTTAATGATAAATATATTATTTAAGAATACATATGTAAATCGACGACTCTGTTTACCATGATTTGGTATCGCCCAGTTTTGTTCGGGTTACTGAATAAATTTTAGGCCTTGGCTATTATATGTCCATCTCCTATTAGAATGTCTGATTGGAGCGCATTTAGGAAAAAAAATGTTAACAACGGCTATCGGATTATTGACTCCCATGAGTTCAATGAAAAATATTAGAATCTTTTATATTTGGATTGTTTTGTTATCAGGAGGGTGTTACGGGCGAATGGCGCGGAGCTTGGGTGATGCTGATCCGTCGAGTGATGGTGTATTATACAACAAAAGATGCTACTGTTTCTACCTTGGATCTTAGAAAAACCAGATGTGTTGGTGAGATGTTCTATAATGGCACTAGCTAATGTAAATAATATTAATTGTGAAGATGTGTTTTTTTATTAGATTAATTATGGTAAATATCAAGCAATATACCCTCGCCGATATTTAATAACACGTGTTCTTGCGTACGGGAATGGCCACTATATTTAGACTTCTTGTTCCGCGGCAGACTTTTAAGCAGTTTTTAAGACTTGTGCTTATCGCACCGAAATTAAAAACCTAAGATGTCATGTCCATGGATGTGTCATGTCGTTTTAAAAATAAAATTATGTAGGTAACTGAGTATATTTAATTATTTTAGTGTAACCTTTATCATTTTGAATAGTTTGGGCGCGATGTATCCGGTGGGTCTTTCTTAATCGGAAAGATAGCAAACCTACACTTAATGGTGTGACTGCCTATAACAGCCATGATCTGCCAAGATTCTCAGGGACTTTCTTCTCCGAGTGCCTTCCAATAGACTCGCATGTGACTGAACCGTGTGGTTTTAGTCGATTCGATTCCGACACTACTTCTCCGTCAGATGACCCGTAAAGGTTTTCACACGAACAAAAGTGCTATATGTGTTACCTCCAATTTAAAATATTACGTCGAGCATACTGCTATGACTTATGTATTAATAACCCGTGTTTCACTTTCAGTATCATTACTGGTATGTGTGGTAATGCATTACGACCCCGCACTGAATGAACATAACCCCTCACCGTCATAAATCTTAAGAATCCCCTTGGACGTATAGCTAGGAGGGGTTCTCGAGTATTGGTGAGCCAAACGCGTGTACTCATGTATAAAAGAACACATACATTTATACTCAAGTTTTCGGTCGATGTGTGGAGGGGCAAACTAGGACAAACCTACCTGACTCGCCCACTTGTTCACGCCTTCTGTTTAATAAAAAAACTTAAAAAACTCTAGCTGTGTCCGCTACTTCGTACACGTGACATTTGAATTTTCAAGTTATTTTTAATTTTTCACCGTTTAAACTGCCTTGGACGACTAACATTTCAAAATCAAATTCAGCTAAATCGGCAAGGCTGTCTATCTGGGCTCCCCATTGTAGTTTGCTGTCTAATGTAATTCCTAAGAAAACTGTTGAGTCTACAATACTTATGGTTTCATTATTTAGAGTTAAATTAGTACCTAGATGTTTTACATTTGGCATAGTAAATCTCATTCAATTTGTTTTATTTGAATTCAGTAGAAGATTATTTGTTGTAAACCAATTCAATACATCATTTAGTGTCCTATTCGTATAGTCAAAAGCTGTTTGCTTACAATCGACCTTAAAAATAAGTGACGTATCATCAGCAAATAGAACTATATCACAGAGATCTTTTAAATAATATGGTAAATCATTTATATAAATGAGAAAAAGTAGAGGACCCAATATAGATATAGTATACCGGGGCGGGGCATTGATATGTAAATACCCCGTCAGGAATTCGACTGACAGATTTTTTTATGAATGACTGATTTTCGACCTTAGAGATCAGTCGAATATTTCAGTTTAATGACATGTGGAAGTAACAGATGAAACTAACTATGTTGACAGATATTATCTGTATATCTATAAATGAATGTTTGTCTGTATACCCTATATAGAATCGTAAACTATGCATTTGATCATGTCATGATCTTCAGCAAAAGTTTTGTGCATGAGCCCACAAAGGTTTCTGAGTTGGTTGGCCGACATACACGCGGGCGGAGCCGCGGCTAGTACTTGATAAAATATTGATATGTACCAAACCGAATACCGTAACAGAATTTATGCAATGTAATATAATGCAAAATATGGTATGATCAAAAACTGCCAATGTTACACTTGGTACTAACATATTTTCTATGCAGATAAATTTCATTCAATATCAAGGTGCTGTTAATGGTACCTATAGATAAAAAATATATTTCTTTAGAGCTTTGGCATTCGTGTCACCATTTTTAAGCGGTTTCATAAAATTATTACAGATCGAGACTAAATAGATCGACACTATAATTTGTGTGGAGAACCTTGGCCTATTGCGTAAATCTCTTTCGGTCGAGACGATGATGACTGAGATTTAATCTGTATAAATTAGGTAAATTAAAAGGAATACAAACAGGATATGTTTGCAGATAGAAGGGTTTATGGCAGTCTATTTCTAGTAGAGAATTGCAGTGTGTCTTACATAGCCTCATCGATTCTGAGAATCTTTGGTAGCATTCTCCATTGGAAAGGTCCGTAATTAATCGTGGCAATTACTTGAGATATTTATTTAAGGTATAAAATCGTATATGTATGATGCACAGATGCTGTAGTAGTTACCGATCACCCAGTCATTTTCTATTCCCTGAGTGTTGTGGGTGCGATCCACAAATTGTTATTGTTTCGTGGATGTTCGTAAAATCCCTTTAAAAACTTTTAAATATATATAGTCCACGGGAGGCAACAAAAAGTCATTTAAGTTTTTCAAATATCTTTATTATTCTTCTGCAGTTCAGCAAGAGGCAGACGAAGAAACCAAAACAATCTGTCCTGCAGATGGAAGCGCCAATTTATTACTTGACTGTCCGCATGCAACTCTGTATCTGCGATTCCCGCACGATAGAGAACTCAAAGTAAGTAATATTTACTACTTTCATTATTAAAAAGTCATTCATTTTCAAATGTATATATAATACCTATTATGTACTTTCGTACCCAAAAGATGTCAGAGTACGTACCTAACTAAGTCCTCGATGTCTATCCGTCTGCCAGCAGGCGGATGGATGAATTAAAATGTTTTTTGGACACTTAGTGATAAAATGAAATTATACATAAATATATGATGGTTCACCCATTACATATCTGCTTCATTCCACAAAGTAGTAAATATAATTAACATGTACATGACATACACAGCGGATATCTACTTTATTATCAACTAACTTTGCCCGCTACTTCGTGCACGTGACATTTGGATTTTCAAGTCATTTTTAATTTTTCACCGTTTAAACGTTTCCGGGACTCCGACATACATTTCAAAACCAAAATCAACTAAATCGGCCTGACCGTTCTCAAGCTTTAGCGGATCTTGATGTTGAAGAAGATCTATTCCACGGCTCACTGAGTGGATTTATAATAACAGAATTAAGAATTATTTCGTGTAAAAAATAAGTCGATGGTATAACACTATTAAATTGGCCCAAACTCTTGTTAAAAACTTATGTTATTAGGGTTGGCGCTACATGGTGAAGCTAGCCGCCCACAACAATGGTGCGCACATTCATCATCAGCAACTGACTAAAGAAGATGTTCCGGCCATAGTGGATAAATGCCTTAGTTTTATATATGCTCATGGTAAGTTATAAATTAATTTATAGACAATTTGCTCTAATTTTTGCCCACAGCTCCACCCTCGTAAATGTTGGTTATCGCGGTAAATAGTAGCCTATGTCCTTCCACTACATTAAAAAAATCTCCATTGTAAATTCCATCCAATCCACAGCTAAACCACTGAACTGTCAGTGGTTTAGCTGTGAAAGCGTAACAGACAGACAAAGTTACTTTCGAATATATAGTATTTATTTATTGGTAGGATACTTTAGATGGATGTATAAGTCTTTGAAACACATTTTACCATTTGTAAGTAACTGTTATTACTTTACATTGGCCGTTTACTTTTCTTTTCCCATATCCAGCTGTTGTTGATTATATAATCTTATTAATTGTAAATGTTGAGTTAGCTATACAATTCTAAAAAAAGATATTCTAATAACAGTAAGTACCGATTCTGTTTATAGAATTGTGTGAGATGTGTAAAGTTTATTATCAGTTAATATGTATTTTTACAAAATTACAACTTTAAATTTCAGGGAGTTTATCAGAAGGCATTTATCGTCGCGCTGGTGGTAGTTCTGTTTTATCGGAACTCCTTGCAAGATTTAGACGCGACGCGTGGTCAGTCCAACTTAGCGCCACTCAGCACTCGGAGCATGATGTCGCTGGAGTCCTTAAACGGTATTTATAATTACTCTAAACGCATCACTTAACAAATAAATTATCAGAACCAAAACTACGAGCTACTTTATTTTGACAAATGGCAACTTAAAGCATGCAGCTTACTAAGTGAAGTTAAGTTCGATAGATGCCACTGTTAAAGTTTTTTTAAGCTTTGATAGTGTCATATATTGTGGTTAGGTTGCATATAGAAAACTAGCCAAAAAATTATCATCATCATCAGCCTATCGCAGTACACTGTTGGACACAGGCCTCTCCAATTGCACGCCACTTAATTCGATCTTGGGTTTCTCGCATCCAGCTCCTGCCAGCCGTCAGATCATCACTCCACCTGGTCTTTGGACGTCCTACACTAACTAGTTTATCCCAACGGTAATCAGCTCTGCGGCTAATATGGCCAGCCCACTGCCACCTCAGCTTGCTAATCCTGTGGGCTATGTCGATGACGTTGGTTTTATGGCGGATCACCTCATTTCTGATGCGATCGATTCGAGCTGCGATATGCTTGCTGTGTGATTCGGATTCGAACCACACAGCAAGCATAACAGTGAGAGCCCATTGTAATTGTTGGTGTAAAATGAGGTGCCCCGTTGATTGCTCTTCCCAGAGAACGATTTCGATTATTTGGCTCTGTATATGGGCCCGCAAAAGCAAATAGAATTACTTATAGCAAGTTCGAAACCTGGGGAAAGAAATTAACATTTCTTATATTAAATTGTTTCAGGTTTTTCCGAGACTTACCAGAGCCTTTAGTGCCACATGATAAACATCAGGAGTTGGTCAAAGCTTTAGGTATGTGACTTCATATTACCTCTTTGTTAATTAGCATTCACCATCGCGATCCACCAGTGTTTAGAACAGCACTTAGGGAGTTTAGTAAGATTCTCCACTAAAAAGCTTTTCCGATAAAGAAAAAGTTTAAATGAGTAATCTTGTTATTTTAATAAATAAACGAAAAATTGTTAGAATATTAAAAAAACACATACATCGGCCTAAAACTTGTCTTCTAACTGTTATTATATAGTATTAGGTGAAAAAATTAAAATGTTATTTGCTTCTAAAACAATTCAACAGATATTTCACCGTTGAGTAATTATAGCCATATTGGATTTCAGTTACACTTCTATTGTTGGCGCGGCCTTGTTTTATACGTACCGAATTATACATGACCCTTTGGAAATCATGTTCAAAACAAAAGCTAAGTGAGGCTGCTTCCTGCCAACTAATTTATTTACTTTGCACTGCCCTTCCTCAACACTATTATTGAAACTATAGCGTTGTCCAAATAAATGCCATACGTCTTTTATCAAATGATGTATCAACCAAAAGCTTTAACATATTTATATAATTTATATTTTCGTATTTATAACTTACATATGGTAAGCCGTCATAAATGTAAGTGATTGTTAAAAGTGACAGTGCTGCAACTAGTTTAACATACAGTTTTGAAAATTAGTTTATTTTTTTTCTCTTTTTAAAAAACAATTCCCGCAAAAGGAGTATATCCTGTGTCGCGAGGACTTAACAAATGTACAAGAAATGGCCACAAAGGACACTCTGATTCAGAATTAGAAGAAAAAATAGTTTATGATTCACACAAATTGTTGTTTCCTGTGGAATTTGAAAGTTGTGTTTTCAAATTCCACATGGGACAACAATTTGTTGTTGTGTTTAAAATGATGGTAGCAGACTTATATTGCAGAATTGTTAAAGTTTGAGGCCTTCACATACTGTGTGCTACTATTTAGTCCTCAACTCATCTGAATATAAAGATAAGGCAAGTCAACCCAATCCGACAAGTCAACAAAACGACAAACGACGAAAACAAACGCAGAAGACCAACCTAAAGTGACAGCATTCGTGCTTTCGTGTTTCGTTGATGAGTGTGCAAGGCCGGAAGTATCTCAATAGGTCACCATAGTGTGGGTCATCATGGTCTATATATGCTTTTCATTAGTTAGATTAGAGTCACTTCGGCAGGCCCATACATAAAAATAAAAAACCTCATTTGCTAAAAGGTGTCAACAATTTATTTTATCGTATCTATAATAATAATATAATTGATAGCCAACAAAGTAGAACTGAATTTGTAAATCGTATATTTGTTAGCCACGATACCGACTGAATCTGGTGCGGCAACTATCTGGACCACTTATAAAGATTTTTAAAGTGAACTTCAATATGCTGGTTTCATATCACACGAATCATTGAGATCAGTGGTGGAGCTTGCCAAACTTCCCGACCTATTTACTGAAGGGGCATAAAAGAGAGATAAAAGTATCACAGGATTTACTCAGATCAATGATGAATCACAGTGAACTTCATAGCGCTTTTCGATCCACTGCTGAGTCGAGCCAAACCTGACGTACCGGCCGTCTTTCGAAGTCAATTATAATGAGAAAATAACTACACATTATGCACGTTCTTATACTAATCTGTCATCTATACCCCATTCATTTCCTTAGTGACCTGAAAGGTGAACAATAAAATCAATTCAGCAATAATATTATTTTTTGTTTCATTCCAGCTGATAAAGACGAGCCTAGTCGTTACGCAGAATACGGGCGAATAATGAATTCACTGCCACTCGTCCCTCGCAATACGACGCGTAAACTTTTTGCGCACCTGCATTTCTTACACACGATGGCACACGCGAACAAGATGAATGCCGAGAATCTTGCCTCTGTATGGGCACCTACGATCATTCCAGCCGCATTAGTGAGTTATATTTTTATTTTTTTAGATAGTGAAAGTCTACTTTTAGTAACCGTTATCTAACATGGCCAAGAATTTTAAACCTTCTAAAACTGTGTTAATTTGTTTATATTAAATTCGGTGAATAAATAGAGAGATAATAAAGAGTTTAATGTGACCGCATACTGGCCGCGTCAGGGCCATTGTCTCTAGTGGGAGCGACCAGTACGGTTGAAATGTGTTCACGTACACATCGAGCGTACTGCTGGCTATAAAAATCTAAACTAATAGTATTAAACTTAAGCTTATTTATTGAAAGCGAGCATTAATTTAAAAAAAAAAACTGACACAAAACATGCATAATTTATAACTTTTGCTTTTAAAAGAAATAATAATAAATAAATATTTCGGACCTCTAACACACAACGCCATCTAGTCCCAAGCTAAGGAGAGATTGTGTTATGGGTACTAGACAACTGATACAAATACATATATACTTTTTTTGTAAATACCTACATATTATACATAGTGAATAAACTACCATACAAATAGTTTTACGTCTACTTCAGACCGTATTTTCACGTATTCGGACGTAGCGCCAAACCGCTGTCACTTTGAATGCATGATACGAACGCTAAAGCTATTAGAAGATTTATTAGTCGACATTGTTTATATTTATTAATATAAAAATTATTCCTGAATAATAGATTGATTCCATTAACGGTTAGGGTCCTCAATAACCATTAATCACTTCTTTCAGACAAGTAATTCACTCCAAACTGCTTGGTCTTCGAAAGAAGTGTACGTAGTTCGGGATCTTATAGCGAACTTTGAGGCTATCTGGGAGCCTACAGAGTCTGAGAAGCGAAGAGAAGCAGCAGTGAGAGGAGTGATCATGCGAGTCCTCAGTAATACCGCGCCGCCTCAACCCAAAGCGGCAGGCGATCTAAAAGCATGGATATACGTACACGATAGGACTACTTGCCACCAAGTAACTGTAAGTTAAAACATATTATTAGCTTTTGCTCGCGTAAAATTATTAAATTTTGCACCTGACTGTTTATGGTATACCATCTTAGGAACACGTAGACGTCAACAACTTCGAGCGTAGATTATTAAATTTTCAATGGAGAGGGTGCGAATGAGCATTCGACCTAGACGATCACAAAGACTGAGTGAATGTATTACTATAATACTGTTTAACATTTTCAGCTAACACCGAGTAAGACAAGCTCAGACATTTGCATCGAGCTCTGTGAAAAAGCTAAGTCAGATTCGCATCTACTCATGTTGGAGGAGGTGATATGCAGCGAGTCTATGCGTCGCATCGTTCACATCGATGAGGTGGTGTTAGACGTGGTTCTGCGATGGGGTTACTGGGACGAGGATGACAGAAAAAATAATTATTTAGTAGTAAAAGAGAATAAAGTAATGTACGATATTGAAGCAATAAAGCAGACGACGGGTGTGTGCGGAGAGTTGCGATTAGCGACTGAAACTATGAGGTCATTCAAACTACACATGTTCGAAGTTCAAAATTCGCGGTTGTGTTATTTCAAAGATAAACAGGTGAGTGCAATAATACTTATCTACATATTAATTTCCTTAATTCGTTTTTGTTGGATAGCCCATTTATCGAGGAAGGTTATAGGCTGTAACATTACGCTATGACCAATAGGAGCCAAGCGTCAATGAAAAATGTAACACAAAGAGGGAAGAAAGACATTCTTATGAATGGGGCACGTAGTGTGTGCACTTAACTAAAGAACTTGCCCACAATTTTTTTGTTTTAGCTTTCTGCACTCCTCATTCGCATAAGTTTTTGATTCACGCACTATAACAAACAAAAACATTATCAAAGCACAGCAGTGTGTATGCAAACTCAAATTTAGTTTTTATAATCATTATTTATTTATTTATTTTTAATAGAACTTGCAAGTGAAATGACATATTCAAGTATTTATGTATACTTAATTTTCACGATTTCTTAATTATTTAATGTTACTTTCATACTGCAATCCTTTGCAGTAAGAAAACTACAACTTAAATTTTCAATGTAAATTTTAAATTTTTACTTACAGAAGTTTCACTGTATAGATGTTTTTTTAAAGGTCTTCTTCTTTTCCTTTGCCCCTTCCCACGTTAGATGGGGTCGGCTCTCCATATCTTAACGATGTTTTTTTAAAGGTATTTCTTTATAATACTGTTCCAGGGTTCACATAAGATAGAGGAGTGGAATATCAAAGACTTTCTGTGGTACGTGGGGCACGAGCCCAAGCGGAATCCACAGTCACGATGGGCAATCACATTTATTCCTAGGAACAAAAAGACACGGTAAGTAGATAATTATTAAAAAAAAAAGTGATACGAATATGAAAACTATTTAAAATGTAAATAACTACGGGTCATTGTTAAAAAATAAGCCTTTTAAGAAGGAGTACGCTCTTTTCTTGAAGGTCTTATTGGTCCGGGAATACCGCATGCGACAGTTCATTCCACAGTTTTGTTGTGCGAGGCAGAAGGTTTCTAGAGAAGCGCACAGTTGTAGATTGCCAACCATCTAAATGATGGGGATGAAATTGCTGATATAAAATGTAAATAACTACGGGACACTATAAAAAATGGGCTTTATTGGTGCCTATTCTCATCATCAGCCCGTTGTAGTCAACTGCAGAGTCCGGTCTGTTGCTTTTTGCGTCCAGTCACCGCCGGCCCTCTTTCACAAGTCGTTCCGCCACCTAACCAGAGGCCGCACTACACTATATTTGCCAAGACGCGGTCTACACTCCAGTGACCATGTCTCAGTACCGTACGTCACAAATGAGAAAACGCACAATTATATATCAAGTCGAAATACCATTTTGGTTGTTGAAAATAAGTGCTTCGACAGTGGTTAAGGAAGCGAGAGTTGATGGTTTCCATGTTACGATACGTAAGCGAACTGCCTCCTTGCTAAGGATTGTGCGGGTCAGCAGTAATAGCATCCTGAGGATAACAGCTGATAAATACGACTCGAATGTAATGAAAGGCTTTCTTAGAACGTTACTATATTAAAGCCAAATATAGGTTAACATTGTGGAGTACTAATGTAGCATAGCTTAAGAGAAATAGTATACTAGCACTATAAATTCTAAATGAATGAAGATTATTAACATTTTCATACAAATCGTGGTAAACAATGAACGTCGTTTATGGTAGATTCTTAAATGACGACTGCTGATTAAAAGCACTATTCTATTCTTGTCATCTAACCATATCAAAGCAGTGAGAAACCGCGCGGGTAAACAGTTGTAGCAGGTATGAAAGGAAGTGGATAATTAACTGTCTCGGTGGCGCAGAGATTTTTTTTTTTTTTTTTTTTTTATGTTTTGACCCTGCCATGTTGACTCTACTCTGCCTGATGGAAAGCATAAGCAGAATCCAAGAGTGATGGTCACCATACTGCGAACGCAGACAATGCAACAATGCAGCATGGCGACCCACACCATGGCGGGCTAGTGATGCTTTCGCATCATTGGGCCTCCGGTCTCGCACTCACCAACGAAACACGACAGCATGATCGCTGTCATTTTACGTTGATTTTCTGTGCGAGGGTAGTACCGCCCCGGTCGAGCCGGCCCGTTCGTGCTGAAATCAGCGTGGCTCTACTACCTTGATAGCTAATGCGACTGCTGTGCTTGAGTTTTAGAGTCCGATACCCCAGTAGGATATAGACCACTATTGTTATAGCAGGGTCCAAATTTTATAACTAAATATTAATTGCAGGAGCAAAGATCGACCTTGGTTTGGTTGCACGTTAGCTGGCGCAGTCACAGAAGACCAGCTCAAGTGGATGGCAGCTTTGATGTTTGCGGAACACTCCACTATACTGCCCACACCGCGTCTCGTCATCACCTAACAAACAAATATATACATGTATAAGTTTAATATCGAATACCAATTTTATTCTAGAGGGAACAGATTTCAAATTGATCAAGTAATTTGTTCTTAGACGGCCTTGTGAATGAAATATAACATTTTAAATATCAGCTGTTATTCCATGACCTGTTCTTTATACATAGATACAGATGTTTGCTCACTCTCTTGCTTGCTTGCAGACTGCCTCATTGGTCTCGCGGTTGGCGTGTAACTGACTGCGACTGCTGATCATGAGGTCTCGGGTTCGATTCCCGGGTCGGACCAAATGCTTGTATGATCTACAAATATTTGTTTCGAAGTTTGGGTGTTTTCTATGTATAATATGTATGTATTTACAAAAAAAAAGTATAATATGTATATATATATGTTGTCTAGTACCCAAAACACAAGCGCTGCTTAGCTTGGAACTAGATGGCGTTGTGTGTTAGATGTTGGAAATATTTATTATTATTATTTGGAAGTTGAAGCCATAACCTCCATGTCTCAAAGAGCACGTAAAACCGTCGGTCCTGCGCCTTATCTCTCGCCGATTGTATTGAATAGCCGTCCCCCATTGGATGGTGAGAATGAGGGAACAGAAAGTGGACTTGAGTTGGCGCACACGCTTGTGCACTAAAATGTATATACTGATTATATATATATATACAGATGTTTAAGTGTTGCCAGTTTACAATAAAATTATCTTTTATACATAGGTATAACAAATTCGAAGTTACTATTAACGTAATAAGCATAATATATAAGTAGAATAAATTGAATAAAACACTTGTTTATAACACTTTTATTAAGTTCCAGCAGTTACTGATAAAGTAAACGATATAAGTAGGTGATAAATATGTGTGTATCTGTCATACTGACTATATTTACTTGACGGATAAGTTGACATTAGTCTATCCGGAAATTGGTGGTGCAAGTGGTGAAACTGGCCCTTAATATAGAAAGAAAGAAAAAAAAGACACAAAGAAAGTCGTCAAGTTATACAAGGTATAACCGCTAAGATTGGTTTGTAAATATTTTCAAAAATACTAGTACTGTACAAAAATAAAATGAAAATGAAATTCATGTATGTAAATTGATTACATTAGTATATAAGTATTCTTTTCTTAACCTTAAGTGCGGGCGCTTAAATCAGCTTATGTTTTTGACAATTTTTTTTATTATATCAGCAAATTAAGAATTACGATGTATTTGGTAAAAAAACATTGGTCTTTAAAATTAGTGGTAAATAATTTAGTGTCTGAGCCGCACGGGATTATCTTAGTGTATCCGGGCAGCACAGAATCGCTTGATTTAGTAATACTTTGGGTGCTATCTCCAGCAGGAAACTTAAGGCTGAGAAGAAAAACATGAATTTAGTGTACAAATTTTAAATATTCAAATGTGTATTGAAGTTAACTATCAATTATATTACTAATATACAAGGAATTTTTATCGCGCCAAAATTCTAGTATAGGTATTTATTTGGTACAATAATCGTAATACAATGACAATATGTAAAATGAAATGAATTATAACAATGTTGTCTACACTTGCCAAGTCAATTTATTAAATTATAAATAATTTGATATATGAAATAATTATGCGGTTTACGAAACAGATTTTGAAAATATTTTAGGGAAGTAACCCTATGAAAAGTTAAACATAAGAATAGTAAGACTAATAGGGGAATATGCATGTTCTTTTTTTATTTCTTAATCTGATCATTTACATCTCTATAACATAGAAAAAAATATCAATAGGCTTGAAAATAGTCAAACTAATTTTTTAAGTAAAATTTAAAACACTGACTAAATTTGAGCTATTCAAACGCCTCCATTTTGCGCCCGTTTTTGGACAAATCCAATGACGTCATTGTCATTTCGTGTTTGTTTACTATTGAGTGTTTCAATTATTTCAAAATTATTTACAGTTAAAAATCATGGAAGAAGTTATTTTATCTCGCAAACACTACTATCGCAGTAGGAATTTCGACGCCGATAATTTCGATACTGTAACATTTCGTTTCGACCAGTAGGACGCGTTTTGTAAGTTTGAATTTCCCTCCCTTAATGTTCACTTTTTATTTAATATTTTTGGGTTTAAAATAATCACTAAATAATAGAAAAAAATATTTGAGACATATTTTTTTTATGCATATTCCCTATTATGTTAAAGGAACTAAAAAAAATGAAAATAGCGTTTGTGTGCACAATAATAATTTAGAAATAGAAGTACCATCTAAACTACATACTTATACATGTCGAAGAACAATAACGACTAAATAATCGTTAAAATTGACGTTAAATGATAAAAGACTGCTAGGTTAGCTGACTTTTATAATGTTGTTACTATCACCACTGTCTAGCTGTCTCTGGTTTGAAACCATCCACAAATTAATGCAAAAGATTTAGCCTCTGGGTACAGAACCCTAAAATGTATTTGTGCTGTCTAATTATCAGATAAAATGCTTTTTAGCTTGAATCTCATGATTTTATGACAAAAAAAAATCAATATTATTTTGATATTTACAATACAAGTCTTAAAATAAATTTCACACTAACATTTGATATGCTATCGGCGGTTTTTTATACTTAAGTAAAAAATAATCATATTTTATAGGAGCCGTTTTCCAAAATTAGTTTGTATGTAGGAACATGTTGCTAAAAGTGCTAGTGTACATAGAGAACGATATATTCGCGTATTAAATAGAACTAGTGGTCGCCCAGTAGTCGAAATTCAACCATAATTCTTTTTCTTAGCTTTGTGCATTCCTCCTCCATATAAACTTTAACCGTGTCAAATTCATAGGTACTTCTCCGTTCGCAAAATTTTCGTAAAAGGAGGTACAAAGTTTTTGCTTCACGTATTAATCTTCTTCTTCAATACATATAATAACGGAGGTTAAAATCGTAACTGGTCGCTGTGTGTATATGGAAGATATATCAGGCTAATTATATTAGGGGCTTTATGAACGCAATAGAACTCAAAACAATGGTTTTTAGAATTTTTGTCTGTACGTTTGTTTGTCTGTGTGTTTGTACGCACTAATCTCAGGATCGGCTTAAAACGATTTGAATGCGGTTGTCACCAGTTTGTTGTGGTTTGCTTCACTTAACATTTAGGGCTTCTTTGATCTAAATCGGTTCATAAATAAAAAAGTTATGTCAGTTTGAAGAATCACCGCGATATCCGACCTTGTCGAGGGCGGTGCCGCAGGCAAAAGCTAGTCTTATATATAAAAACCAATTGCTGTTCGTTGGTCTCGCTAAAACTTGAGAACAGCTGGGGCCTATTTAGCTGAAATGGTTGGAAATTTTGGTTTTGAAATGTCTGTCGTAGTCCTGGGAAGGTTTAAATATAAACGGTGAAAAATTTAAAAACCTTGAAAATCCACTGGTGCATTAGTAAAAGCGGTTATTTTAATGTCACAAACAGACACTCCAATTTTATTTATTTGTATAGAGTATAGATAAATTTGTGCCTTATTATAGATACAACACAATCAAACGTCTCGCAATGTAAGAGATAAACCCAAAACAGAAAGTTGTTGACTGAAATAAAGATCGATGCTAAAATCCAACCAACTGTGCTAAATTACAATCACAGTTGTGCGCACGTGCACAGCAGTGTTGGTATCAAAATGATTGTATCAACACATAAATGGAAACAATCGTGCATCGCCCGACATCCCATAAAATAGTATGTCCACCACTTTAGGCGATTTTTGTAAGACGACTTTAACTATTAAATAGATATTTGATTTACGAAGAAAATGTGACAAAAGTGACTAATTAATGTGTTCTAAGAAAACGTTAAACATACTTCAACGTTATATTTTTGGGTAAAATAGAAGTATGTAAATTTTGAGAGGCTTTTGTCCAGTAGTGAACTAGTAAATGCTGTTGTAGATTGTTTGATGTAAATTAATGGCCCGATTAAAATGTATGTATATTTTGTGTGTTAAAGTTTGAAGTGCACATTATTGTATTAAAAATAATTTTTCATATTTCACTTATCAAAATTTTATATTAATAAAATAAATGTATTAGATAGACATGACATGGAAATTTAGTAATAAGGTTTGAAATACTATATTTGACTCGTATAAAAGTTTTAGGACCAGTTTCACTAGTTCCTGAGAAATATGGCTGTTATATGGCAGATACTTATCTACCATATAACAATATCTCACAGATGAAAGTTGTTGATAAATGCATGTAAATATCACATTATATCTACTAAATCTAAAACCGAAATCTGTAGTTATTTGGCAGATAATTTGATATTAATCTATCAAGGACTTTAGAAGATGGTGAAACTGGTCCTTGAGGTCTCAAAGTCTAGATACCTTTTGTTTCGTTTCAAGAGCGCTTTGTGTGTTTTTCGTTGTAAATATGTGTATGTAGGCTCACACTGTGACTGAAAACACGCACAACTATCATATTTTATACAGGAATTATTGTATATATATCATTAGCTTTAAAATATTGGAAGTCGGTTCAAAAGGGTTCTTATACTCATTTATACATGTCTTTTACTGTCTCTCCCAATAAACTCACAAGTTTTACATGAATTTTTTTGTTTTGCCCTCGTTATAGTGAAGTTACTACAACTTTATGATTTTTAATTTACATTTTCCTGATAACAGAATTGACATGGTATATTTAAGCAGCAATTGTCCAAACAAAAGTCGTTGCCCGCGGCTCCGCCCGCGTGTATGTCAGTTATCGCGGCAAATAGTAGTTTATGTGATCAGAATATGTAACGAAGATAGTATGTAACAAACATCCATGCATACTTACAAACTTTCACGTTTATAATATTAGTAGGATTACACTATAAGAATTATAGCGGAACAAAAATACATTCATTACTGTTCCGGTTGCCCCATATAGCACTTATCACACTAGCTGTAAAACTGTTAAATCGCATAAAGATTAGTTTCATATAACTATACTAAGCATAGTATTATATTCAATAAACTGAAGAGTTAGGTATATTAACTAACAATAATGTATTTTTACTAATAATTATATTATGTAATGAAGATAGGCAAAAAAAAATATGACCCCGCGAGCATGTTATTTTATCAATTGTATAATACGGCGCTCAAATAAATTAAATTAAAATATTTTGTGTTTAATTTAATATTCCACCGTTTGTGTACTTAAATAAAACTAAACCCGAATGAATTTCGAGACTAGTTGTTTTAGCTAAAAATGGAAAATATTGTGATAAACAAGTAGCCGCTACTTCAATCAATACGAAACAATATGTTCTTCCTCTGTCGATAAAGCATGAACATATTGGGTACTAGCTGAACCCCGCGGTGATGGTCGTACCGCGGGTAACGCCACGGTACGACCATCACCGCGAACATTAAAGCCCCGTCAAAATCGGTCCAGTCGTTCCAGAGATTAGCCGGAACAAACAGACAGACAAAAATAGTAAAAAAAGATTTTGGTACATGTACCGCGTCTCCGTAAAAAGTGGTTATTTTAATGTTACAAACTGACACTCCAATTTGATTTATTTGTATAAACAAAAGATTTTCAGTATTGATATCATCATCAGCCTATCGCAGTCCACTGCTGGACATAGGCCTCTCCAATTGCGTTCAGTATTGATATGGTCACTATAAAATGTTAGGTTAGCTAACTACGTAGTAACCTTAGACAGAGTGGGGATTGAATAAATTAACCGACTGGGTATTTATTTATTACATGGGTCTCACAATTTTTTACGATAAAAGAACTGAGTTGCGAGACTTGTTTTTTTACAAGTCATGTTTTTGATGGCATAAAGCAATATTTTCTACCCTTGTCGATAAAGCATAACTATAAATACATAATGTCCAATAGGGAGGTCTGCGTCCATCAGTGGACTGGTAAAGGCTTTTGATGTTATTAGATGGAAAATACGAGTTGGCGGCAAGTCAACATATATTTATTTCTTTTTTCCTCTGTCTCTGTTTCGTTGTCTATCTAAAATTGTTTGTGTGATTCTCTGTCGCAGAGCCACTATCCAGAGACTAGGTGGAGTGACGATCTGCGCAAGACGGCTGGCAGGAGCTGGATGCGTCGAGAATCGAACCAAGTTTCTTGAAATTATAGAGGCCTATCTCCAGCAGTGGACCACGATTTGCTGATCATGATGAGCCACTGTAGTAAACACCCATCAATTTGCTCTTAAAAGTAAATTGTAAATCATTTTATCAGAAACTACAAAAATGCATGGGTGAAAATCATAAAGAATTTTAAACAAAATTACTGCAAAGAGAAATTAAACAGTACAGGAAACAATAGATATAACTTTTTCTTTTTCTTTGGTGAAATGGCAACCATCCGGATCTTTCGGATCAGCTATTTCTGCCAATGTCAAGTATTTATAGTCTTCAAGTCTTCGTCGTGATGAAAATAATGTTAGAAAATATGGATGAGATGAAATGGGGACCGTCTTCCAAAAAAACAAAATACGATCTCCATATAACTTTTTCTGTTGTCAACCGATTGAAGAAAAGACAAGAACAGGTTGAAAGACAACTAACATAACTGATATCAATTCAAAACAAAAAAAAAAACAATATAAATTAAATCAATTAAAGAATTAGGAATGCACATATAGATTGAAAAAATCTTTAAATTTATTTTTATTTTATTTTTCTTTGAAGCGATTTTGACACGGATATGTGTCGCCGAAAATTCCAAAAGAAACGAAAATGTAACAAAAACTAAATTTAAGCTTAAGATTAATGAATAAAAAAATATTTTAAAAAATCTTCGGAGAGCCAATTAAAATTATTTTTCATCATAAAAACTTTTTTTTGATTTACCACATATAGCTCTCGAACCAATGAAGAAGTGGTACCTTTCACATTACTGGCAACCTTAATAATACCCTAGATATCCCTAGCTAAACAAACTTTTCGTCTGTCTGTTACTTTCAGGGTCATATGATAATGATATTATCAGAAAGAATAATAACCATTCTTCTATTTGCCATGCCAACTACACAGAAATCGATACTCATAACCTTGGATGATAGTTAACAAAAATTAAAACTCCCAGTTGTCCAACAGCAAATAGTGTTTATCAAGAGATGATATCTATCTATATATATAAAAGAGTAAGGTGACTGACTGACATACCCAGAGATCAACGCACAGCCCTAACCGCTGAACCTAGAACCCTGAAATTTTGCGTGTAGGTTCTTTATATAACGTAAGTGAGCACTAAGAAAGGAATTTTGGAAATTCCACCCCTAAGGGGGTAAATCAGGGGATGAAAGTCTGCGTGAGCGAAGCCGCGCGCAAAAGCTAGTATGATATATTTCTATAGAAGGTAAAGGATTAGATTTAGTTCGTAAAGTTCTAAAAATACGAGACCATGATAAGTGGTTGGTACAATATAAAAAATAAACATGCAGGTGTTAACAGAACATCTTTTAAATTCGTGGAAATAGTAATTCCACCATCCTACTTCATGCCAGGACTTATAAAATTTGTTGTCTTTCAACTTGTTCTTCTTCCAGTTCTAACATGGGCAGAGTATACCTATCAAGCCTTATGTGGTGTCTGTGGGCATAGGTCTTCTAGAAAAACTTAACAACACAAAAGAATTATTTGTCGCTGTCACTAAAGAATCTTAATTTTCTTTGATGAAATGGCAATCAGCCGGATCTCTCGGATCAGCTATTTCTGCCTATGTCAAGTGTTTATAGTCTTCAAATCATAAGTCTTCAAGTCGTTAAGTCTTCGTCGTGATGAAATTAATGATATAAAATATAAAAAATGTGGATGAGATGAAATGGGGACCGTCTTCCGAAAAAACAAAAAACGATCCCTCTAGAGAAACTTAACAACACAAAAGAATTATTTGTCGCTGTCACTAAAGAAATAGTTAAGAAGAAGCTTTGGATAGGTACAACCAACCAAATCAAATTTTATCTACGAGATAAAAAAGGTTGGTGACACTTTGTATTCTTAATCCATCAACACATAGACGTCGTAATAAGAATTTGTTAAAAAAAATTGACAATTCCCTAGAATCGTGTAATAATGTTACAATTATATCTAAAGTGATTTAATACTGAACAGAGACTAAAAGATTTAGAGCAGTTTAATTTTTTCTTTAAGATGTAATCGGATGGTAATTTTTTTGTTGTACTTTGAGATAGGTTTCTATTAGTCCTGAAGTTTAAATTGAATTTCACAGCTTACATACTTGCCAGGGTGATACAATATCCATATTGAGTAATCTTATACTGTTACAAGAAATTGTATTAAAATAGTCATCCATTACTCAACAGTTTGTAATTATTATTACTTTAAGTTTTTTTATGACTTGAGGGCAAACGAGCAGACGTATCACCTGATGGTAAGTGATTATCGCCGCCCATAGACACCTGCAACACCAGACGTCACAAGTGCGTTGCCGACCTCTGAGGGATGGGGAAAGGGATGCGGGGAGGGATTGGGGTATGGGCCTCCGGTATCCTCACTCACTCGGTGAAACACAGCGCAGGCGCTATTTCACACCGGTTTTATGTGTGGCCGTGGTATCACTCCAGTCGAGCCGGCCCATTCATGCCAAGGCGTGGCTCTCCCACGGAGTAAACCGAAGTTAGTGAAAGTAAATAAAAAAATATAGTAAATCAAATAGTTCTTCTTCTTTGATGAAATGGCAACCAGCCGGATCTCTCGGATCAGCTATTTCTGCCAATGTCAAGTGTTTATGTTCAGTTCACGTGCCCGTGACAGTGACAGTGACAGTGATACGTGACAGTCGGAACAAGTTGCAATGACAGGCTTTCCGCACTCGTAATGAAATATATTTTTTTTTACAATTTTTTTCTGTCTGTCTGTCTGTTGATTCCCGCTAATCTCTGGAACGGCTGGACCGATTTTGACGGATCTTTCACTAATAGACAGCTGATGATATAAGGAGTAACTTAGGCTACTTTTTTAGACTAGCTTCGCCCCACGGCATTATCCGCGGTACGACAATACCCGCGGGTAGCACTGCGGGACTCAGCTAGTTAATAATATAATATCATAACATCGGTTCTAAATTTGTCACCAATTGTACTGTATGAATTTTAAAACAAACGGTCGTACTTGGGCGGCCCCGAGGCGGCCGGGCTCTGCGGGTGCGAGGCCGCGATGTCACCGTCGCGTGTCCGCACGCCACCGCCCACTCCGTATCACAACTAAATTACTTTTAACATTAATAAACCATATTGCTCTAATTTACTTTACTTTCTCCTTCTTTTAATAAGCCCTTGGAAAAATTCCCGGGTAATGTGTACCAGTCGTTTTTTACGTTGCCCTGCCGTCGGATGGTTTTTTTTCTCTTGCGATTTTTTGTGTTGTTAATTATTGGAAGCGATATTTTGACACGTGGCCATGGATGATAAGGACAGAACGCAAGCTATGTTGTTAGCAGAAGAGGAGATCAATAGGGTACGTATGTGCGCACGCTACCCTTCCTTCTGTTATAGTCATATCGACGAATGGTCGACTCATACGTACATTAACGTACCGCTACACTTTAACGCAGCTATAAACATTTAATATGATTGGTTCTCATTGTTATTCCAATGTGCGGAATATTTATTAAGGCAGACAATAGGCAATATTCTGCGCAACAAGCCAAATCTTCATATATCTATATTGGTGATTAGTTTATAGGGGCCATAAATATATGTAATCTTAACGTTATTAATGAAACTATTAGAGATCATCGAAAGGCACTTTATTTTTATTAAATGCTAAGATTGCTCAGACGCTAAGACACAAGTAGGACGGTTCCGGTTAATACCACTTCACGGAAAACTGGCCTGGCTATTGACCGAGTGCTCCACAACGTCCAGGTTGACCGAAAATCATTGCATTGCAGTTGGTAGTGGGGCAATTGTGCTACTTTTTCTTTCTTTCCAAAATTTTAAGCTTGTATAGCCCTGTAACTAGTTAACGTTGTCGCAACACCCAAAAGAGGTGCAAGGTGCAAGGGTCCATAAGTGGACCCATCCTTTGGAATATCCTCTAAGACTTCTGAAGGGTGGGCGGTATAGTTGCTAGGCTCAAACCTCTTTTTTAACAAGAATCCTATATCCAGCAGTGGACAGAGTTGAATATATGATTAATGTGAACACCGAAAATATTGTCTATGGTAACTTCCTGTGTGCGCTTGCTTGTCGAATACGCGAATTATAAGAAGATAAAAGTCTTTTATTTTAGACATATTTCCCACATACAGGTTGAGGTTGTTAATGATTGATGAACTATCAAGATAATTTCACGACTTAAAGAAAAAATATTTAACAATAAATTTAATTTGACACCGCCATCTATGTGATAACAAAAATGTCTTGACTGGTAAAGGCACGACTATTATAGCGTTGCTAAATGCCTTGAAAGGAAAACAATGGAAATTGACGCAAATCGTCGGAGGGATGAGTAATTTTCCACCAAACAGTGCGATATGCTCAAAAAACTTCACATAAGACAATCTTCACATTGTGAAAAACTGAAGTGAGCTAATGGATTTTGCTGTATCTATATACTTTAGTTCTATACTTGTCAGTTTTGGACTTTCACATTTTTTCAAAGATTAGTATACTAATAAAAATAAAGGCTACACAGTAACAACATTTTTGGTGGTTGAGTGATACGTGATATTTTAAAATTTACGTGAATGTTTAGAGGTCAAAACTATTTTCAATAGCGGCTTTTACACGGTAAATTAAAACCGTCACGACCGAAGCGCACAGATTCATCTGCGGTTCGCAACGCTGGACTGCGCTGAATAAACATGTGAGCCAGCTGAATGGCTCACATGTTTATTCCGATTTTAAAAAATAGAGCGCTTTACGAGAAAACAACGTGTTGAAAATGAACCAGAAACAATTCCAAAGCTCAAATCCGAGATCATTGATGAGATACAGCCATATCCAGAAATAGTCATAGAAAATTCCTCATCCCTCATCAGAGTCGTGGGCCATTTGACCCACACTTAATCGGAATTTTTCTTTACAATCTAATAAAAAATCACAACACTCGCAAAAAAAGTAAGTACTGGCGCCTCCAAATTCATTATCAAAAAGGATCTAAATAAAACCTAAAAACAACCAGTTTGACTATCACACGTATCAAAAATATTTAAAGGGTATTCCAGGATATCTGTACTTTTTATAGTTTCATACAAAGAAATAAGTACAGGAAACCGTTGTAAATAGTTGTTGGAAAACAAAAGAAGCACGGTTTTAAAACATTTATTTGTGCACTATGGGATTCTTACCAAATGCTGAAGGGGATACTTCTAGGACTTCTCCTTTAAAGAGTGTGAAAATAGTCTGGGCTTGGAACTAAGATAATGTTGGCTCTCTTCACGACAATTTGAAATCAGACTTCTATTAATAAAAGACTGTTAGACTAAATCTGTGAAAATTACTGGTTTTTCATTAAACCGAATCAGTCCAATATAACGAAATTAGCAATTTCCTTCATTTTCACTTCATAAAAAGTAAAAAGGGGCAGACTCAAATATGTATTTATCAAAATAGAATTTCGAACATAAAATTAAATTAAATTTTAGTATCCATCAGACCAACCAACAAAAATAAAATCGAATACATCTTAAATAATTGTTTTGAATTACGAAACTAATAGGGTCAACACATAAAAATAAAAAAGGTGTATAAAAATTTAAATGTCGCTTCTAGTGAAGTGCACTAAATCTTATATCTTTGTATTATGATATCCGTCCATGGTCGCAGCTGTATCAGTGAGGGTAGTAGTTGAAGAAATATTACATGTTTACCGCCTTAGGTATGCTCTCAAGTGAAATATATTTTTGTATTAGTCATTAGTATGTTCTCATGTTAAGTGAATTGTATTATAATTCTTAATGAGAAAAAATATTTTAAACCGAAAATGTGTATGAGAATGTACTTTTTATACTATTGTCCTGAATTACACATTATTCTTATTATTTTGATTTTATTTAACTTTATTGTGCGTTGAAGTGTTAAGTTTCACCTTGAAATAACCAAATAAAGCGCATCCGACACGTCTCGCGCCTCCCTTGCATGCCGTAAAATTTTATGAAGCCGAATCGGAAGAAATTTCAAATAATTCGATATGTATTACAAGGTAATCTGTGTTTCGGTCGGGTAATAGTCGCGTGATTCTGTTTGGTATTATTATAGTCGTGTATTCATACCGACACAATCTGGAGGCGTGGAAGTGCTTTTCTTTATGAAAGGAGACAAAAGCCTACTGAAGAACTACCGCCCAATTTCGCTCCTGACCCATGTGTACAAGTTGTTTTCGTGGGTCATTACGAACCGTCTTGCCCAAAAACTCGATGATTTCCAGCGATCACATACACACTCTAAGGCAAATTATTGAATATAATCAGCCTCTTTGTCTAGCGTATGAGAACTACGAGAAAGCTTCGATACCATTGACCTGGGCCGTTTTGGAATCCATACAGAGGAGCCTGGTCGACTGCCGATATATGCAGGTGCAGGGAGGCCTCTAAGAAGCCGCAATGATGACTATGTACAAGAAAAGAGCACAAGAGGAGCTTACTCCTCGACGCACTTGGATTGGTCTTGTTTCACACTGTTTCATAGATATAACATTTCCCTGTCTTAACAGGGAAACGTTATATCTACGAAACTGTTTACTAATGCCTTGGAAGACGTTTTCAAGACGCTCGATTGGAACGGACGGGGAATTAATATCGATGACCGATTCCTCTCACACTGCGGTTTGTAGACGACATAGTCATTCCGGCGGAGTCTCTGCAGGATATGGAATAAATGCTTAACAGTCTGGACGATTCTTCAAAACGAGTGGGACTAGGGATGAACAAAGAAAATACTAAATCATGCATTATCGGCGTGGGTCCCCAAGTTCCGTGACCGTAAATGGCGTTACTATCGGGGTTGTGCAAGAATACATCTACTTTGACCAAGCTATCCAACTCGGCCGTCACAACTCCGATCGGGAGGCTGATAGAATAGTTCGTCTGGGCTGGGAGGCGTACGGGAAGCTATGTCACATCTTTGAGTCATCAATATCACATTAATTAAAAACCAAGGTATTTAACCAGTGCGTCCTACCCGTGATGACGTACGAAGACGAGACGTAGACACTCACCATTGGACATGTCCACAAATTTAATGTGGTTCGGCATACTATAGAGTGCGCGTTGTTGGGTGATATGATACAATTCGGAATGAGCTTATTCAACAGAATACTAGAGTAACCGACATCGCACGGAGAATCAGTATGCTGAAGTGGAAATAGGCCGGTCATGTATCTAGGCGTACCGATGGTCGGTGGAGCCGAAATGTAATTGCGTGGAGACCGCGATTAGGCAAACGTAGTATAGGGCGCCCTGCGGCATGGTGGACTGACGATTTAAAGAAAGTGGCTGGCAGCGGATGGATGCGGACTGCCCAAGACCGGGATGGCTGGCGCGGCGCTCCTTAGGGGGGGAGACTTTCGTACAGCAGTGGTCGGCGATTGGTTGAAATGGAAAAAATTGTGCAAAATAATTGAAGTTTTGATGAGTTTTGTTAGACATTATTTCAAGACAAGAACATACGAGTATATAAGTAGTCCACAAAAAAGAAAAAAGTTATGGCTCAAAAAGATATGCCGAAAGAAATACTTAGGCTTACTTCGTTTATCACGGTTGAAGATTAAAATATCCTTAGGGATTCTTCATTCTCATTACCTCAGTTTTCATCAAAACATGAAAATGTCTCTGAATATCATCAGAAAACAGAGGTTACGGTGACAAAATGAGCAACACTCAGTAGATGATAAAACCTCAACATAAAGCTACTGTGCATTAATGAATGCTAGCGTGATGAATGTATCTGTATCTCCTGAACCTGGTATTTACTGTGACGAAATTTTAACAGTTGAAGTTCGTGATATTTGAAATCAAACAAAGGCCAGTCTTTCCAAAAAAAAAATTGTGACTGCTAACAAAACTTCTAGAAGTTTGCCAGATTCAAGTGGTAAAACAAAAACTACGAACTTGAATAAAAATATTTTTAGACGAAAATAGACGAATGGTGAATAGTGAGAAAATAGTCTCTTTATTCACCAACAAAGAAAACTGTATATTGTTATTGCTGTCGCCTATTTAATTCTTACTACTAGTACTAGACATTTTTGAATTCTTCCAGTGGATGTTATTATTATAAACATAATGGGAGCGTTTACAGCACAGACAATTTGTGATGACTTATGTTGCAAGAATGAAAACTACTGAACGAATTGATGGTGGGGTTCTGTCCCAATATAATACAGAAGGTAACTACTAGAAGAATGTGATTAGTAGGATAGTTGCAGTAGTGAAATCTTTATCTACAAGGTCTTGGTTCGTGGTGTAATGAGGTTTTAGGCACGCACTATAACGGGAATTATTTGAGGTGCTTAGAACGATTTATTGAACTTGATCACTTGCTTGCTGATCACATACAGAATTCGAAAATCGTGGAAAAGGAAGTACATCATAATATCTATCTCCAAACATTTGTAACCAATTTATCAATGTAATGGGACAAGAAGTTCTAAAAATTGTCAAAGAACTTAAATCAGTAAAGTATTATTCTATTAGCGTAGATTCTACGCCAGACTTGTCCTATTTGACCAACTCACTATCATCGTTAGATACGTAAAAAACGGACAGCCCATTGAGGAATTGCCGCAATTTTTGCCTATGGTCTTATGGACGAACATCACTTTAAAGTTTTTTCTAAGCCTTGATGTTCCTATAAAAGATTGCGGTGATCAGAGCTATGATAATGCACTTAATATGTCTGGAAAGTAATCTGGAGCTCAGGCAAAATTAAAAGATGTTTGCGATTTGAAAATGATGTTCCAAGTGAGGCACATTCGCTAAATTTAGTGGGTGTTCAGGCCGGTGAGTGTGTAAGTAGTATCATACTTTCAATTTGTGCAATTTTTTTTCTTAGCTTCGGCCAAACGGTGGAAAATTTTGACAGCAGAAGCATTGTCCTTAATTGCAAGTAATATAAGTCAATCAAGAGACACTATAAACGATAAATAGCACTATAACTATAAACGATGTAACAAAACCTTATGAATCCCTAATCAATTATGTCAATAAAGCACGAAACAACTTTGATTACTACGAATCGTCTGCTAAAGAAAAAAATACAGATGCTGATTACAAAGATAAATGTGAAAGAAAAAGAATCTTAAAAGAATGAAGTACACGGATCTCTTTTTGTGAAGGATCATCAGAGACTGCACAGTTGAGTGACAAGGAAACGTTTCGTGTAAATACATTCATTCCCATTATTTAACACATTAAATACATATTTACAGCAACGTTCGGCAGCATACCGTGAAATTGATAATAATCGAGTTAGTTTCCTTTATCAGTTATCAACAATGAGTCTAACGAGTTGACAAAAAATTACAGGAATTTGCAGAAATTTATCATGAAGACATTAATGCATATGAATTCTAAACAGAATGTTTACATTTTAGTCTGTTTCAGAATGTTTACAGTAATAAAGACAGATAAATTAGAAGAAACTTTTCCGAAGTTCTGTTATCAAAGTTGCTACAAGAATATTCCTAATGACTACCAGTTGTAGTGGAGAGCGGTCGTTTTCGTCCCTTAGGAAAAAAATTGAATTCTGAACAACAATGTTACAAGAAAGACTGTCAAGTTTATCAATTATGTGCACTGAGAGTGATATCGTTCATAAAATTGATTTTGAGGATATAATAGAAGATTTTGCTCAACAGAAATCACGTAAGAAACCAATATAACAAGTAACTCTCTAAAATAGTCTAAAATGACAAAAATTATATGTGCATCTCTCAAATTACGTTATTTATTTTAAAGTAAGTTAATATATACCACATAATACAATTGTCCAGTAGAATTAGAAAAACTATTTATATTTTAAAATCCCTTCGCAACAGCCTAGACAAAAACAATCTCATTAGGCTCTACAAAGCACTGACACAATCGCTACTTTTCTACTGTATTCTTGCTTGGGGTGGTGCTGCTAAAACCAAAATGATACAACTAGAAAGAGCCCAACGAGCAGTTTTAAAAGTGATGCTACGAAAACCTTTCAGATTCCCAACAAACGACCTGTACAAAGAATGTAAAGTACTAAGAGTACGTCAAATCTTTATCTTGAAAATAATAAAATCTATGCATGAGGAAATTTTAAATACTTCTACTTTAATCAGTCTAAACCAGCGCCGCGTATATCAAACTCCACTTCCAAACATAAATACCACCTTCATTAAAAGACAGCCTATCTACCTCCGCCCTAAGGTGTACAATAAAGTTTGTCAATTACACACACATATTATTAGGTTATCAACGAGAGAAGCAAAGCGACTGGTCACAGATTGGCTGCTGAATCTTTCTTATGATGAAACGGAACTGATTTTTCCAAATCATAGGCAATAACGGCAAAACATAACACACTCACAAACACACATGCATACACTGACACACACGCAAACTCGCATCCAAACATATCCACACTTACACACGAAAACACTCTCAACCACAGATGATTGAACACAGTTATCCCACATAATTAAAGAGGTATTATTATTTTAACTTCTTTTTTATTTTTTATTAGTCTTAATTTGTCTGTTCTGAATTTATATTGATTTTATATTATATTCTATTAGAACCAAATTACATACTTAACACACACATTTTGTATAAATACTCTATAAGTTAGAACTGCTGTCCTTGTCACAGTGATGATATGGTGCAAATTTCTGATTAATTCTAACTACAAACAATTTTTTAATCAGTCTTTTGAACATCACATTTTTTTTAGTTTCATTTCTGGTATTGTTTGGAGAGATTTTGGAACATCAGAATTAGCACCAATCAATAATGAATGATCTGCTCTTGGTTGCCGCGACACAAGCCTTGAGCTTAGTGCGGAAATCGCCGATAAGTTTGAACCTGTAAATTGTTTCTGTACAAATAAATAAATAAGTAAATAAATAAATACATATTTAGCTTGACACAATCAAAATTAGTTAAGTTACTCAACTTAGACTATATCTTCTGATTTTATAAACCCTTAGCTTTTAGTGATATCAGATTAAAATTGCATATTGTAAACTGAATATTAGAAATCACTTACTCAAAATAAGGTAATGGGCGGCATGAAAACTTCCAACGGTAAGATTACGTAGTCACAAAGTTGTCTTGCCAGTCCCCAACTGGCACTCGACCAGCGTGGGGACCTATGTCCTTCACCCCCTCGTGAGAGGAGACCTGAGCCCAACAGTGGGGCATTATAGGTTGTTGTTTTACATTGTTAATGATGATGATATATAAAATTCAGCGTTCCTAAAATGACGTAAGTTACCATGGTTTTTTCCACCTTTAACTGTTAAACGGTCCCGCTGTCAACTTAGCGAGTAACCATTCCTTTCTGAGTATATGTTAGACTATCGATCCTAAAAAAATCACCTATCCTAAAATGACGCAAGTTTGGGTTGACTGGGATCTTTATTTTTCATGGCTCGTTCAATCACCGAATGCATACTATCACCTTCGTTTTGACTGTGACCTGTTTCAAAAAATCGGTGGATAATACTTTCTAGAAATCATTTTTTTATAGCATATAGGTAAAGTGCAAAAACATAACGGTTTTTATTCTGGCCGGCGCAACCATCCGAATAAAATGATATGTATTTGATTCCTCGTTGTCTTTCCATATTTATGAACTTTAGTAAGCAGGTCCCTATCTAATTAGATCCTCTTTTAGCTATAGAAAGGTGCCACATGTAGCAATGTCCAGATTTATTTAAAGCGTTATAGACGGTAAAATCGTAAACTGGGTATTTCTTTTTTGGTAAAAATTCCTACTTTTAATTGAGGCACATTTAGCGCTTTCTCTAAATCAAAAAAAGCTACTGTCGTATCGTCCTTATCTACTGTCGCTTTTTCTTCCTCTTTTATTAGGCGTACTCTAGTTTTTCGTAGTAAATGCTGTTGATATTTTTCTTCCAATGTAGCTTTTTTCATTTCATCAGCTTGTTCATACGAAGAGCATGTACCGCACAAATCTTTCTTAGGTTTAAAAACTGAGTAATTATATTGAGTATTAAATACTGATTCATATTAGCGTTTCGATGCTAATTGCTCTTGTGTATATTCTTGATTTGGAAACCATAGAGTGTATAGTAGATACATTTTGGAAATGTTTAGTTGTTCAGATTAATATTGGCGCTTAAATCTCTTGCGTGTATAATGAGATTCAACAGATGGAAATAGTTCAATATGTGTCATTATACTGTTTTTTGCAGCATCGGACATCCTGTAAAGCCTGTTGCAATGAGTTTCTCTATCGTCTATTAAGCTCTCGTCCTGCCTAATTTTCTCTAGAGCTGTAAAAACTACCTGTTCTGAAATTCGCAGAGCACTTAAAACGAGAACCTTACTAACTTGAATAGAAGTCTGGTCCTGCTTGAAATAATATTTAATTTTTTATGTCGTGTTATTTTTTCCTTCTAAGGTAATTTGTTTTACAGGTTGTGCTTGAGCGTGTCTCACGATATATTGCCATTGAAGTTCATGATCTTTCAGTCTTTAAAAAGTGTCAAATATCTGCTGCCGTTGTTCCATAGAAAATGTTATACCAAAACCTTTTTTGCACGAGCATGAAGGGCCAATGGTCTTAGCAGCATACCGTTTTTCTGAACGTGCACAATATTATAATTCCAAAATATCTTTGACTCTCTGTTACACTGCCATGGCTAAACCGTTGCATCGATTTTCATGAAATTTAGCATGGAAATACTTTGATTCTTGAGGAAGGACATAGGATACTCTTTACCACCATAACTTACATAAGCTAGACAAAAGCTCAAAAATCCTTGTAGTATTCGTACGTAGGTAAGTAGACAATGATAGGATTGCTATACAACACACTAAGGTTCTTAAGTCAACACGTGTCTATAAATAGAAATAAATTACATGTAGGTATGCATGTCTATTTCCAATTCACGTTTGACGGAAGGTAATTACCTAACGCTCCACCCCTATGAACACCTCGATAGAATGTTTTGTCGATAGTTTTACACCTTTGCCGCTTTAGTATCTCTCATAGGGGCAACTAAAATCACATAGGCATCGAGCGTTGAGTGTTTGAAGTATTCTCCTTATGTTTTATATTGCTTATGTATTTATTTAAATACAAATATTGAACAGTATAGGAAAAATAATTCGGGTGTGTAAACAGTCATGAAAAGATTAGGTGATATTGCGAAAGCAGAAGCCAGGGAAGAATTTGAAAACCAATTACGTTTCGCATTCGTGAAGTACGATCATTTGGATGATGAAGAAGATAATACAGAGGTAATAGCTGCGGTTTTCATAACGTGATCTGTTGGTATTTATTGCATTTAGCTTTTATGTAGAACTTTCACGGAATTCGGCAAAAAATCTTTTTGACGGTACAATTCAACTACGTCAAAATAGATTGTGAATATGTTTCATATTACACATCTTTTTATGTTCTGTAGACACGGAAGTGAAATAATCTTGGCTTTACGAGGTACTAAAAAAACTAGGAAACGGGCGAACTATCACCTTCTACAGAATTCTAAAATGCCAGAGCAAATTAGGAAAACTATACAATATTATAAAAGTACACGGTGGTGATCAGGTTATTTAATAATTTTGTTATTAGGATACCCGATTTTTTATACAAATCTGTAAACCTGTTAAGAAATGACAGAGAGTATAAAGTTCAATTTATACACCATATATTTATGTTAGTTCATTTTTAGTTAGTCACTTAATAGTCATAAAAGGGATATTGGTTGAATGTCATGTTATGTAGGAAATATAGAATGTAGAGTAGAAGAAATGAAAACTGATGGTTTACTGTTCTTTTATGATAAACGATGATGGTAAAATAATAATGTAAACGACATCGTTATCAACAGCTGTTAATCAACCAATGCAACCAATTGATATAACCTTCATTTTTGACTGCCTCGTTGGTCTAGCGGTTGGCATGTGCGACTGCTGATCATAAGGTCTCGGGTTCGATTCCCGGGTCGAACCAAATGTTCGTACGATCTACAAATATTTGTTTCGGAGTTTGGGTGTTTTCTATGTATAATATGGATTTACAAAAAAAAAGTATATATGTATTCATATCAGTTGTCTAGTACCCATAACACAAGCTCTGCTTAGCTTGGGACTAGATCGCGTTGTGTGTTAGATGTCTGAAATATTTATTATTATATTACTTGACTGGAGGGTATGGACTCCACGCTGACCAGACGGGTTGGTTTAGGGTTTGTTTCAAATTTATTGCAGTGCTTTTGTCCAGCATAGTTTGCTCACTTAATCGGGTCCTACGACACCCAAGGGATGAATAGGAACGATGATACTAAAATTTAAAAATGTCGAACTTACATAAATTCAATAATTTGCTATAAAAATAATAAAAGACAAAATTACGATACTGAATAGACAATAAAATTAATAGGTAGTTTTATTGGGAATACAATGCATTTTGCTAAAATGTACGTATAAAACGCGAAGTAGATAATCCTTGCTTTGTAGTTCTTCTTGAAGTTTTTAAAAGCACACACAAGCACTACATTAATAAAATCTGGCTGGCTGGCTTTAATATAGTTGGTTAACAAAACATGAAAAAGAATTGCAAAAATAACTTATGAGTCTGCGAAAGGACAAACTGTAAAAAATCCAATTTAATTATTGAATGCTGGCAAATGAAAAATAAAATAGTACCTATCTTATAACATAGCAGCAATAAAATACTTTGATTATGTTCCACGCGACCGTAACCTTACAATGCAAATCAACCGAGTTTTATACGAGAAATGCTTTCGACATGTGAATCTACAATTCAGTCAAAAAAGTTTTTTTGGAGCGCCGACAGCCGACGGCAGATCAAAAGTTATTATAATACATATAAGCTAAAACGTTTAAGACGGTTTGTGAATTGATAAGTGTTTTACCATGGATGAAGATGCCTTACAGGTAAGATAATTACTTTGATTGGCAATAATTGTGTAAATCATGTTTTAGATAAGTGTTATACTTTCCTGTTAAAAGCGTGCGCTAAGAAAATAATTTAATGATTATAAAAAAAATCCTATGACCACATTTATAAATACTTTTTAAGATAAAGTTCCTAAATATAACCTAACCATCATGACAGACAAGAAGCAAGTGAAGCTAGAAATTGTGTTAATCTGTAAATAAAATTTATGGTGATATATTTTATGTATTATATAAATATATTATGTACTATAATTATCGTGGTCATTACTTTAAAGTTAATGTAACACGTAAATTTGCGCACACTTTGTTGTAACATGATTTCAGCTAACCTTTCGTTTGATCAATAATGATATGTTTGTGAATTAATTTTGTTTTCATTTGTCGGTCGGTTGCTATGGACAGATTAAAAAAAAAATTTAAGAAAGCTTAATGTTATCAATCAATTCATTAGTCACAGATGTCAACCTCTAGCTATCTACTGAATTCGACATAACTTAAGTTAGCTTAAAAAACATGAATTTATAAGTAGTTACAGGCAGACAATCTCTGATCTTTTTGCCATTGAGTTAAGGCATGTTGATTCTCATGATCAAATTAAGAAAACATTGTTGTATCTAGATGTGAATTAATTAGTAGAACCGAAATGATACAGCGTTGATAGTTTTAGTCAGAAACACCAAAAAATCAGCATCGGGCTAATTTGCCTCTGTTTGAAAAGAAATGAAAATTTATCCCATTTTCAAGGTAGTATAGCCACGCTGATTTCAGCACGAACGGGCCAGCTCGACCTGGGCGGTACTGCCCTCGCACAGGAAATGAACGTAAAATGACAGCAATCATGCTGTCGTGTTTCGTTGGTGAGTGCGAGACCGGAGGCCCAATGATGCAGAAGCATCACTAGCCCGCCATGGTGTGGGTCACCATGCTGCATTGTTGCATTGTCTGCATTCGCGGTACGGTGACCGCCACTCTTGGATTCTGCTTATGCTTTACATCAGGCAGAGCAGAGTCATTCTGGCAGGGCCAAAAATATATAAAAAAATATAAAAAATAAAAAATAAACTGGTTACTAGAGCATTGTTTATAACTTTTTCTGACAATTCACCAAAAAATATATTAGATCGTTCTTATAGTAGCGTTTGTAAGGAATAATTTTGACTATCATTTTTTTTTAATTTCATTCATTTTTGAAGGTTTTACAGAACAGCGAAGCAAACATTATATTTTAGTATTCACAACTATACATACACATTAATAATCTACGATTATTATCAATCTTTTCAACAATAAAGCATGGATAGGATTTTAGCATAAGAGAAAATTTGATAAGCAATATCATGGATCTGATTTTTAACGATTGTCATTTCATCTTAAAAGTAAGGTTCTTCCCTTTAGAGCTATGACAAGACCTGTAGAAGTTGGTAAATCTGCAACGAATGTGCACATCAAGAGAAACAATACCTCGGTGGTGTCAAAGAATACCTGGGGTGTGAATTAGCACCTTTTACATTAGCATTATTCGCAGACGATGGCATGAGAAAAGGTACCAAGCCACTTTGTTTAATCATTCACCAGTGGAACGTCCCTCTAATATCAGTGCCAGGAGTAATTTTGTCATCGACTGCGGTTATCTTTTACATAAAGTTGTTTGGGATCGACATTTGTCTTTTAAATATATTACTAAAAACCATCAAATTTGTACAGGAACACTTTGGGTTCACTGCAAGCTTTGTAATAGGTCTTTACCTATGAAATTGCCGTTTTGTATGCAATAAGTGAAAGTACTTATTTTTTCAAACTGTTTTATTTCTGATATTCGTAGTAAACACCCATGCAATCGACGCATCTTTGCCAACGCATTGGCAGTTTATTGATGCCCTTCTTGTAAAAATCAGCTGGACGGTAGGCAACAAACTCCTTAAAGGCATTTTGTACTGCATCTCGGGAAATGACAGACTGACAGACTGTCTGTCCAACAGACGGTTTGGTAATGAGAAGAACAAAGCTAATTTTATTGTACTTCTTAAAACTTCATTCCCGGAGGTTGATTTCAAGGTCAACCAAGAAGAATCGAATGCAGACACCCCCATAGTTCGCTCTGCTCTTGCTGCATCTCAATCGTTTGACTCTATTGTAGCTATAGTTATCGACATACTTATCTTGCTCACAGCCCTTAGAAGAAATAATTAAATGTATTTTTTTTAAATCATCAAACGGCCGTCCAGCAGCACAATTATATTGTCCGTCAGGTTTTATGTACGGATACATCATTTCGGATAATTTGTTGTTTCTCCTTGCTTTTTTAGGCTTTTCACACAACTTCTGCAGCTTACAATATAGGAAACTTAAATTCCTAAAACCTTGGTGGAACATCCAGAATTAACAAGTGAAACAACGATGTTCCTCAACCAAAGAGTTGACTCCACTTTGTTTGCTGTCCTCGGTGAACGTTTTTCATTTGTTTATAATGGTGATAATTAAAATGATAATTCACTTGACAGTCTAAGATGTTAACAGTTCACCAAGTCAGTGACAACACAGTATTACACTTGTGTAATATATATATATATATATATATAGATTACTGTCACTATATTTGACTTTGCACTGAAGTGAGCATTATCAAGAGAATCAAAAGTGAATTATTTAAAAAACAATTGATTTTTATAAATAAATGAACTTAATCGAACTTAAAATGTTGTGAATACCATAACTTATCGCCAGTGAAAGTCTCGTCAAAATCAGTTCAGCCGTTCCAGAGATTACCCGGAATACACAGACAGACGGAGAGAGAGACAAAAATTGTAAAAAAAATATTTTGGTACAATGACCGTGTATACATACATATGCATTTATAAAAAATAGGTTATTTTAATATTACAAACAGACAATTTTATTTATTTGTAAGATGTTATTTTTGGTATAAAATGTTTCTTAGAGTTTAATTAATTTTTTAATTATCAATATCAAAATTAGTTCAGTAATTGTTATGGTAGCCTAATTAAGTCACGGCTAGCCCGGCCTAGTGCACCTAACTCGCTGGTCATACTTACGAATCCTGAGACAACGTTAAGAAACTTACTTCTTAGTCTAATAGCCCTATATTTTTGGACTGTCTACTGAAAACAAAATTGAAATAGGTTTAGAATGAAATTGAAATTGTTTGACTATTTAATTGGCAAAAATCGGGTCTGGCTGTCTCTGTTGATTATCTCCATACCAATTATCTCCATCCTGATGCGTGGCAAAAGGACATAAGCAAATTCAAGGCGTGCATCAGTCATAATTGTTCATGGCAACGCACGAACGGGCCGGAATTAACCTGTGACAGAACATCAACCTAAGATGAGACCAATGATGGAGAAACATTTCAATAGGCCGCCAGTGTGGGTTACCATACTTACCACGTTGCATAGTCTGCTTTTGCAATGAGTATGGTGATCACCACTTTTGGGTTCTGCTCATGCTTTCCATCAGGAAGAGAAGGTTGGCAGGTTCATACCTACATAAAAATAAATATTTATGTTCATTATCCAACTTCTACTTGGCCGGGTTGCTATGTCTTTTTTGGGCTGACATATCCAGCGCTAAAAAAGTTTGCCTGAATAAAATAAATAAATATTTTCGGACATCTAACACACAACGCCATCTAGTCCCAAGCTAAGCAGAGCTTATGTTATGGGTACTAGACAACTGCGATTCGGCCATGCCCCGCGTCCAAGGTCGTCGGCCTCGGAAGGAAGTCTACTGGTGGTCCCAGGAGTTGGCGGACCTCCGTGCGGCGTGCACCCGTGCCCGGAGGTCCTACACCCGCAGTAGGCGACGTCACCGTGGAGGCGGTGGCGGGGACCAGCTTCACGAGGAGTACCGCAAGACGCGGAAAACTCTGAAGCTGGCCATTTGCCGCGCCAAGGAGGAGAAGAGAAAGGAGATGCTGGAGGGTCTCGAACGTGACCCCTGGGGTCGCCCATATCGTGCGGTGCGACAGAAGCTCCGCACGGCGGGCCCCCCCCTTACCGAGACTCTCCAGCCCAGCTTATTGCAGGAAGTGGTCGAGGGGCTTTTCCCGGAGCGAGCGGAGCACACACCCCCGTCGATGGCCTATGCGGTCGGAGACGGCGGGGGTCCAGAGGACGATGTGCCGCCCGTTAGGGAATCGGAGGTAGGGGCGGCGGTTCTGAGAATCCGTTCGAAGAACACCGCCCCCGGGCCGGACGGGGTTCCTGCCCGAGTTCTGGCCCGAACCCTCGACCGTCGGACCGCCTCAGGGAAGTGCTGGACGCCAGCCTGGCGTCCGGTCGCTTTCCTGAGTGCTGGAAAGGCGGGAAGCTGGTCCTGTTGAGGAAGCCGGGACGGCCTGCCGATTCGGTCGCGGCCTATAGGCCCATCGTGTTGCTGGACGAGGCGGGCAAACTTTTTGAGAGAATACACTTATGCCCGCATCGTCCGGCACCTCTGCGAGGTGGGGCCCGACCTGTTGGACGCCCAATTCGGATTCCGAGAGGGGCGTTCGACGGTCGATGCCGTGATGCGCCTTAGGGCCGTGACCGAAGAGGCAGTGAGCTGTGGCGGCGTGGTGTTGGCGGTGTCTTTGGACATCGCCAACGCCTTTAATAGTCTGCCATTCAGCTGCATCGGGGAAGCACTACAATACCACGGAGTGCCAGAGTACCTGAGGCGGCTGGTGGCAGACTATTTGCAGGAGCGTACCGTCGTGTACGAGGATCGAGATGGCGCCTTGAGACGGCGACCCATGTCGTGCGGCGTTCCGCAGGGGTCTGTCCTTGGACCACTCCTGTGGAACGTGGGATACGACTGGGTTCTACGAGGTCGTCTCCTCCCCGGGCTGGGCGTAATTTGTTACGCCGATGACACGCTTGTCACAGCCCGGGGGGCGAACTTCCAGGAGGCGGCGCGCCTGGCCACCATTGGTGTTTCTCTGGTGGTCGGGCGCATCGAGGCGCTGGGCTTACGGGTGGCCCTGGACAAGACGGAGGCCCTACTGTTCCATGGGCTCCTCTGCCTCTGCCCTTGGGCGACTTTTGCCCAACTTGGGTGGAGCCAGCGTCGCAACGCGACTCCTCTACACGGGGGTGGTCCGGTCGATGGCGCTGTATGGGGCACCGGTGTGGGTGGCGGCTCTGACTGCCCTCAATAAGGCCCGCCTCTGGCGGCCTCAGAGGGTATTGGCGGTCAGAGCCATCCGCGGATACCGCACGGTGTCCACCGAGGCGGCGTGCGCCTTGGCCGGAACACCTCCGTGGGATTTGGAGGCGGAAGTGCTCGCCGAAGTTTATCGACGGATGGCTGAATTCCGGGCGGAGAGAGGCATTCGCCCTCCGCCCGAAGAGGTACGCGAGTGGCGTGAAGCCGCCCGTCGAGCCACGATGGCTAGATGGTCTTTCCGGCTGGAGACTCCGCGCGCTGGCTTTGCCGCCGTGGAGGCTCTCCAGCCGGTCATCCTCGAGTGGGCAGGGCGGCAGCACGGGACCCTTTCCTTCCGACTGACGCAGGTTCTTTCCGGGCACGGATGCTTCGGAAAGTACCTGCACTCGGTCGCCAGGAGGGAACTGAGTCCCGCCTGCCACCACTGCGACTGCAGTGAGGACTCGGCCCAGCATACGCTGGCGATTTGCCCCGCTTGGGCGTCGCAGCGCCGGGCCCTCACTGCAGTCATCGGAGGAGATCTCTCGCTACCGGCCGTTATACGTTCCATGGCCGGTAGCGACAGCAGTTTTACCGCGGTCGCAGCCTTCTGCGAAGACGTAATTTCGCGGAAGGAGGCGGCGGAGAAGGCCCGGGAGGATGATATCCACTCGGACCCGATCCGTCGCCGGCGAACCGGGCGGCGGAGGCGCGCCTATCAGCGCCTCATGCCGCCCTGAGTGTGGCCGCGGATGGTGGGGACGGGTTTTCCCCTCCATCCGCTTAAGTGGTCACCCGCGAGGGGGCGACGTTACGCGTGTGCCGTACGTCGCCTAAATGGAGAGGTGTTGGAGGAGGGTGCCCGCTTCTGTGCGGGCTGGCGCCGGGAGGGGTCCGGAGGTCTTACTGCAGCAGTTCCCGGATCTCTCCCTCTCTCAGGCGCAGAGTGGCACACCGTGTGGTTTTAGTCGGTTCGATTCCGACACACCGCCCCGCCGCAAACCCCGGCGGGGTGACGGCCCGAGGGGGTTTCCACACGTTAAAAAAAAAAAAAAAATGGGTACTAGACAACTGATACAAATACATTTATACTTTTTTTTTTGTAAATACATACATATTATACATAGAAAACACCCAAACTCCGAAACAAATATTTGTAGATCATACAAACATTTGATCCGACCCGTTAATCGAACCCGAGACCTCATGATCAGCAGTCGCACACGCCAACCGCAAGACCAACGAGGCAGTCAAATAGAATAGAAGCCGAACAATGAAAAAATTTATAAATTGCCCAGATTAGCTAAAGTGTACCTATAATAAAATACCAGCTAGTGCCAGTGGTGTGAGAAAAATCCATGGAGCTATTGTAGATAAAGTAGGGAAGACATACGGCTGCCTATAAGCGGAAACGTCCAATGGTTAAAAAGAGAGAGAAGATCAGATTTATCTACTGACGCTTGCGCAGAAAAGAACTAATAATGGTAATCCAATCACAACAATTAACCGTCGAATCGTTCTGATATGCTGCTTTTGTGCTGTACTAACTGCGCATACGCGAATAGATAGGGACCACGATCGTCTCTCTTTTTCTAACCAAGTGACGGCTGGAGGCCTGGCTCCTCTGCTCTATCTATAATATCTCTATGGTAAAATCTGTCTAAGACTATATTAGTACTAGTTGTTGCCCGCGGCTCCGCCCGCGTCTATGTCGGTTATCGCGGCAAATAGTAGCCTATGTGTTATTCTGATGTATAAGCTATATTACTGTAAAGTTTCATCAAAGTACTTTTTGCGTGAAAGAGTAACAAACATCCATCCAAACATCCATCCATCCTTACAAACTTTCGCATTTATAATATTAGTAGGATAGTAGGATTATCTGTTTCAGAAGTTTAGTCTTTTTTCAAGACATGCAAAAAATATAATAGAAAGATAGACGGAGTTACTTTATTGTGATTTATAGACAACGATTGCGATCAAAGATATTGGATTCTATATATATATATATTATTTAGCTTACGAGAAACTTAAAAGGTTGTCTTGGAATCATATTGTTATAATGGCACATTGACATGCACACGGTACGAGCATAATACAATATTTCAAGTTATACGTATGTTACCACGTGCCAATATCGTCTTGAAAATACAATTCATATCAAACTTTTTGAATTATGGCTTTCGTGTGCCATACACTGAGTCTAGTAACACGACGGCTTTTATCGCTCGACATGTTACCATAAAAATACGTATATATACATTTATTATATAGTACATTATCGTGAACTTTTGTGCTTAGTCTTCAAGTTCCATCCATACGCATTCAACGGATATGATATAATCTCTTCTTAGATACAAATGTTCTTTGATTTTTTGCGTATAAGTGTTATAGCTATCAAGATTTGTTGTTGACGGATTACAAAGTTCCTTAGCTATTACCTATTGTAGACATACAGTTTAAACTCTGATTTGCATTTTGCTCGATAAAGTTTACGAAGTGTGCTACAAGAAATACGAAGCTTACAAAAATGGACATGACATTACTGGGGAAGGCGATAAGTAACTTTGTAAGTACTGTAAGTAAATTAATTCACATGTTAATACAGCTAGTTTATTATTTTTTGGTTAAGTACAGCTTTGCAATTTACTTAATATTATACGTACTTTTTCCAAATATAAGTAGCAAATGGTTTATGAAAAACTTATTATAAGTATTCAAATATGTATATAAGTTGTCTAATACTCATAGTAAAAGCTCTGCTTAGTTTGGGACTAGATTGCGTTGTGTGTCAGATGTCCGAAGTCCGAAATAATTAATTATAAAAACTGGAATGTAATCATTAAAATAGGAATCTGCGGGATTGCTACCATGTACCTTTTTGTTTGTGAGTATCCGATATTTCGGCGGTGTTTCGCTCACAAACAAAAAGGTACATGGTAGCAATCCCGCAGATTCCTATTTTAATGTTACTAACCATGAAAGTTTAAAACAATATATGGAATGTAATCAGTTTCAATCAATCGTGCGGTATTTGTTATACATTAAAAATGCGATAATCTAACCCACATTCAAGGTTTTCAAACATATAATGCAGTGATGACTGCAATGGTTTAGGAAACTATTTAATAATAATTTGCAAAATACAAAACATTGCCCTAAAAGCTATAACGATTCAATGATTTTTATAAGTGTATTATTTAATCTAATACTGTTTGATTCTTATTTTAAACTATCCTGGTAAGTTATGTTGTTTCACTTTTCATCAATTTATTAACAAGATTAAGAATAGACAAGTGATTTAGTATAGACAACAATACGGAATGAAGTGCGGTCAAGGTACAGACAAACTAAAAGTAAAACAAAAACAGTTTTCGAAGTGTCAATGATAAACTGTCTTCTAAAAAAATCTTTGTTGTATGGTAATATCCTTGTACACCTTTAGACATTAAAATAATTATTATTTCTAATTATTGATATGACCAGCGACCTTCCTTCACCTGCACCTCCCCCCGCCTAGTCACCGCTAATCAGATAGCCTACCAGCTTCTCCTGAATGGTAAGACATCAGGCCGTCTCGCAAAAATACCAAAATCGAACAGCCTCGGGAGCACAAATGGTCACATCACTAAACCATTCGGCCTGTCTGATATCGACTTGGCCATAAATCACCTTAAATCTGGCAAAGCTTCGGGGATGGACTTATCTGTAGAAAATTTAAAGCACCTCGGCCCGGCTGCTGTGTCAAGGTTGCTGTTGATGTTCAAGAATTGCTTGGAATCCGCTTCCGTACCACGGGTCTGGAGAAAGTCTAAAGTTATCGCTATAACAAAATCGGGGAAACCAACAGATAACCCCAAAAACTTCCAGCCTATATCATTTTTAGTGTGACACACATTTAAACTGTTTGAACGACTACTGCTGGCCAGGCTTACTAGTTTTATAGACCCGGTTTTGATACCAGAGCTAGCGGGCTTTAGGCCAGCTAAAGCATGCTGCAACTAGATCTTAAAACTCACGCACCGATATCGATATCGAGGACGGTTTTGAGCTGGGAAAACCGGCGCTGTATTCGTCGACCTCACTGCGACATATGGTACATTGAACCTTAGGCGAGTGTTGTGGAAGGTGGAAGTCATGACGGGCGATTCAAAATTGGTCACGATACTCCGAGAACTTCTGCACAATCAGGTTCATCTCCTCATGGATCGAAGCCGTTGGTGATCTCGGCGGAACGGTTTGCCGCAGGGCATTCATATTCAACATCTAAACGAACGACCAACCGTCCAGCCCTAACACCTTTCGCTTTTTCTACGCAGATGATGTCGCGCTAATATCTCAAGCTCTCAGTTTCGAAGAAGTAGAGGTCACCCTCGCTGCGGCTCTTGGCGCCTTGGTACTACAGGGATTAGTCCTGCGCGTTTCATCTTCGCAGCAACCAGGGGGACCGAAGGCTGAACATCATGTGGCAGAGTGAAAACCACCATCCAAAATCCCTGGGTACTATCTTCGACAGGTCGCTCACATTTAAGAAAAACTGCGAAAATATTTAAAAAAAAGGTACACGCCCGCAATAATTTGCTCCAACGTCTCCGCACTAACAACTGTGGAACCGCGCCGCAGGTTATGAGAACATCTGGCCTGGCGCTATCATTCTCTGCTAGCGAATCTGCGTGCCCCGTGTGGAGCCGACCTGCTCACGCGAGAATAGTGGATACAGCACTAAATGATACATGTAGGATAATTACAGGTTGCCTCAACTAACAAACTGCTGTATCCGTTGGCCGGCATAGCGCCACCGGTGGTTCGGAGGGCTGTGGCAAGTTCCGCAGAGAGGTCAAAAAGGGAGAGCGACCCACGACACACGCCCCAACAAAAACTAAAGAGCCGTAGGTGTTTTGCGAAATTTGTCGACCCATTGACCATGGGCCCATCTCAAGTGAGGTGCAAATTGTGGAGCAACTGCGTGTCATTGCTAGATCCAATTGTAGTGCCGGCTGAGTGCCTACCACCTGGACACGAATTACCGTATATGTCCAGGTGGGGATTTGCGCACGGTGCTGTTTATGCCGCGAAACCCAACCGATATATATATCCTTGCATCATGCCCTGCCTGCCGGGACACGAAGGAGTATATAATGGCTGCCACTGACAATGCAGTCAGAGTGGCCGCGACCTTGTCTGCTAAGATCTAACTACACTGCCACGAACCGTTTGCGGTCGAAACGCTAAGAAAAAAAATTCTAATTATTTCTAATTTAAATAAAAATCAATTGCTGTTCGTTTGTCTCGCTAAAACTCGAGAACGGCTGGGGTGATTTAGCTGATTTTGGTTTTAAAATGTTTGTCATATTATAGGGAAGGTTTAAACGGTAAAAAAATAGAATATCACGTTTACGAAGTAGCGGGCACAGCTAGTACATAAAACAATTTAAAAAATATATCATCTAGTTGTCAGATGGGTGAAGTAGAAGTTTACCCTGCTCTTTGAGTATTCGTGATGCTATTTTCATTGATCATTAGGCGTATTGGTCAATGTGCGTCTTAAAGTCTTAGACCATTTAGTTTATCACGATAAAAATTAGCCTGTTACTTGCTGATAATGTAGTTTTTTTTCAAAGACTATTGTAGAATCGATTTACACTTTTAAAAGAATTGACTAATTTTACAAAAGAGTTTTTGGTAAATAATGTATTTTGAAAGATTTGTTGCTCTAGTGGTTGGTAAATCTGACTGCTATTAGTAATTTGTTCATAGAAGTTATGAATTTAGAAATATTTATATTTTTCAGTAGTTTGGTTAGAGCAGCACAGGCTCTGTCTAATTTGGCCGTGAGTGAATTGTGTAAAATTATTATTATTATGAATATTATCTGTAAAATGACGATGACATCTGAACTATTTATAGCACGCAATATTATGCTTAAACTAATCTCAAACACGAAACCAAACACAATTTTATATTTCTAATTACTAGCTTTCGTAAATGATTGTACTGTGTTTAATAGTGAAATCATTCGCGTGTCTCAGGAAATATTATAGGAAAGTGCGGTACCGTACCACCCTCAAACTACCTCCCCTTCCTTAATGACACCCATCTATCTGTTTATTAATTTGCATATTACATTTTCACTCCCAGGGCCCTAGGCTAGTTCGAAACAAGTCGCGACTAGACGCTGTCACAGACTCAATAAAACAACCAAAAAGACACCTCCATTTAAAAAATAACTTAAACACGCAACTAAAATGTTTTCAGTTTCATTTTAATTTGTAGCGTAGAACTAGATGAAATTATTGTCCCGGAAGATTAACCGGTGGAATTGAAATTTACGAAATTATTTTCAAACTTGAATAAAAATGTTTGTACACGGTATTCGACCAGGATCCAGTGAGGAAGAAGAAGAAGAAGATGTTATGGATATACTGATGGTCAATGCCCTTATATCTGGTCCGATTTTCAACAAAATTATTTGCTCGTAGTTACCATTACTATTCTGTGTTACAGAAAAGAAGAGAAGAATGCGAGCGGAAGGCGAGAAGAGGGGAGATGGACCCACGGCTGGAGTTCACATTCCAGCTTCTAATAGACGGCACTGGTTTGCCCCGACACGCAATAATGGACCACGTTTTCGAGGGAAACATGGTAAGATATTTCTTTTTTTAAATTTGGTAATTTTTTATGGCTCTAAAAAGTGATTGTGTTTTAATTTTATTACTTTTTCATTTATTTTATCAATAAAAATTGGAATTGTAAAACTTTACTTTAAAAAAAATGAAAATAATAAACTATTCAATACCATTTAGTATAGTATAGTTTTGTACTTTTATTTTTTTTTATTATTTATTATTCATTCTTTAGTTAGACGACATCAACCAGCTCTTTTTGCCTCATATGCGGAACAAGCTTCTTTGGTATTACCAAGACGTGGAGGAGGTAGAGCAAAGGCCTCAACCTGAAGTAGCCAAGCCTCGACAGCAGGGTCAAGGGAAACAACCACCCCCTCAAGTGACATGGAAAAAGAAATTGTTTCTATCTGACGGTTGGGATGTCAGATTTACTGGAGTTTGTATCTATATGTTTCGGATAAATGTGAGCAAACAGTTACCTGAAGAAGGTTTCCATAAAGATCTGTGAGTATTACAATTACATATTTGGTGTCGATAATGAAAGTGTTTTTAATAAATTCAACATAGTAAAAACATAATTAAACACAATAAATCGAAATGTTTCTTTGCCATTAGAAAAAATACAAATTTAAATTAAATAATTTTATTATAAAATAAGCTGCACATATTGGCGAGTATTTATTTATTACCGGTATGCTGGTGCTGGTGAATACGGAGTGAGTCGGAGTGTCACTAAACCTTTCAGCCCGTTGCTGTCGTTAAAGGCGACTAGGAGAACTAACTACGCAGCACAACATAGTGCGAAAAGAAGAAAACTTGAAACCAAACCACCATACCAACCCGTCTGACCAGTATGGACCTACTATAGTAGATCAAAATTTTCTTTTTAACGAGACGCTTACATGCAGCAGTAGACTGTTGAAAGTTGTGGATGTTGTTTAATTATAATAAGAGAGATGTTTCACAGATTTTGCGGTGTCCTAAACGCTAAGCAAGTGGGTCTAGTCACAGCTATAGAAAGGGTGATGGAGCACGTCTACATGAACGCCCTTGCACACCCGAGCAGCGATGGGGAGGAAGACGAAACAAGGTTTCCAATAGTCAAGAACCAGCTTTTACCTGGTTTACGTTCTTTCTGTAGCGCTTTAAAAGGTTTGCCTTGTATTGATATTGTCATATATGTTACAGTGTGCACTGAAGGCTAGTAATTCTAAACAATGATTTTTACTTCAATTAGTTTGTGAAGACGTATGTAATCAGATAAATCTTTTCGATGATGGTCAAACCATTATGGCGGAACTTCAAGATCACACTCAACTGAAAGACATGGCGAAAAATCCAACTACTATAACATTGTTGGAGGAACGAGTAAATGAATGGATCAAAAAAGTGATGGAGGTAATTGGTCTTATTATATACATTAATTCGCGTACTGTTATTTCTTGTACACCTTAGAGGAGTAACACTACAATGGCAAATCACGTCAACAATTTTTACTGCTAAACAGAAATTTACAAGGCTAAAAATCATTTTTAAAACACGTCTCACGTCTAGAATATATTAGACACAAATTATATTATGCATTTTCAACCCCGTTGTATTCTAGTCGAAACGTCCATTTACGTAAACAACCTCTGTGAACGCATTGGCCTATATATTACTAGCTTTTGCACGCGGCTTCGCTCACGCAGACTTTTATCCCCTGATTTACCCTCTTAGGGGTGGAATTTCCAAAATTCCATTCTTAGTGCTCACTTACGTTATATAAAGAACCTACAGGCAAAATTTCAGTATTCTAGGTTCAGCGGTTTGGGCTGTGCGTTGATCTCTGGGTATGTCAGTCAGTCACCTTACTCTTTTATATATACAGATAATTCTACTAGCCGTCCCGGCAAACGTCGTTAAAAAAATTAATTAAAAAAACATTGTCCAGCGGACAAAATTGTGAATCTAAACCATTCCCAGATCCCCTTGAACACACACAAAAAATTTCATCAAAATCGGTCCAGTCGTTTACGAGTAGTTCAGTGACATACACACTCACAGAAGAATTATATATATAAAGATATAATTTAGAGCACCATTTGGAAAACATTGATTTATTCTGCAACAGCAAAAACAATTTTAAAAGTTACGTACACTTTTGATGTGTGATGAACCAGAATCACTGTTGTGTTAATCTATATTTAATTTAAATTAATATTTTTAAAGGCGTCGTCTTCTTTCTACATGTGGAAGCTTTTAATAGGCATGTAGTGAAATAGCATTATATACATGTACATGTGTAAAATGAAATTAATAAAATGCGAAAGTAAAAAAATTGATGAATCGCCGTATTGTTACATATTACGAAAATTGAGTATCACGGGGAGGTGAGCAACTATTCATTGCGTGGGTGTTGTAAGAGAAAAGATATGCAGGACAACCTCACTGCATAACAGAGAACAGTTAAAACAAACTATACCAAACCGTCTGGCCAGTTTGGTGAAAAACTCCTACCGAAAATGAGGTCCTTGCCCCGTTGATGATGATTATGAAAACTTTTTATCTATACTAATATATAAAGCTGAAGAGTTTGTTTGTTTGTTTGTTTGAACACGCTAATCTCAGGAACCGCTGGTCCGATTTGAAAAATTCTTTCGGTGTTGGATAGTCCATTTATCGAAGAAGGCTATAGGGTATATATCATCACGCTACTACTAATAGGAGCGGAGCAACAATGAAGAATGTTTAAAAAACGGGGGAAATTTTCACGCTACGGGCAATATAAGGCGCCAACGAGGTTGCGTGGGTCAGCTAGTAGAGTATATTATGAACTTTAAAACAGGCTAGCTAGATTTAAATGCGAGTTTAAAGTTATCGGAGCTTGTTAGTGACCGTTTAGGAATTTTTCGTATCGAACCAAACCTTAGAGCAAAATAAAGTTAAACTATGGTTTTGTTTTATTCTGCTATATTCGGAATAATATGTACCAATCTATATTGTCAATAATGTAACGTTGATAATTTTAATACAGATCCTTAGTGAGAGCGAACAGTTGAGACGAGAAGTAGACTCAAGTGGGCCTCAAGATGAACTGGAGTATTGGAAGAAACGAGGTGCACAGTTCTCACAACTGGTCTCGTATTTACAGGTACATAAAACATTTTTCATCTTTTTAAATTTTTACCTTTTAAATCATTATTTTATTCTACAGTCACATATATTATATTACACACAAATACGCATCTATACTAATATATAAAGCTTAGAGATTGTTTGTTTGTTTGCACGCGCTAATGTCAGCAACCGCTGGTCCGATTTGAAAAATTCTTTCAGTGTTGGATAGTAAATTTTTCGAGGCAGGCTATATATCATCAAGCTAAGACCAAAAAGACCGGAGCACCAATGAAAAATGTTTCGAAAACGGGGCAAAATTATCACGCACGGGCAATAGGAGACGCAAACGTTGCGTGGCTCTGCTAGTAAGGGATATAAAAATTGTAATTAGCTCAAACATTCAACATAAAACAATTTTATTAAAATAATCGGTATTTATTAAATATATTTCTTTCTTATTAATTTTATTTCATGAATGTGAACAGACTACAGACTTTTAATCGTATGATTGGTTTCTTAATTAGTATGAAGATGCATGGCAGTGCGAACATAATACGTTTCGGTATCTGCCGACAACTGCCTTCAAACTAAACTATCGGCTAACTATCGGCAGATTAAAAAGTTTGTAGTCTTAATGTAATAAAGTTTGATTCTTTATATTCTGAACTTCCATTTACACGTTAGACTATTTGTAATATGTTGTTTAAGAAATAATTAAAATTGAAAAATTTGTAAATGTAAACCCTTGTATTCGTAATCATTGTAACTATTGTTTTTATAAAACGACAGGATAACGAAGTTCAACTGACGCTGTCATGTTTACAAATCAATAATTCCAAGATCATCAGGTTATGGCGAGAAACTGACCATAAAATTACATTTTGCTATAACGAGGCCAAAGATAATGCAAAATTTATTCAAGCGATGGAGAAGTGTTGTCATTCTTTGTATTTGGATGATCCTGTGAAGATAAAGGACTCGATATTGAGTTTGTTGCAAACTGTGAGGCTAATACATAGTGTGTCTCAGTTCTATAACACCTCGGAAAGAATTTCTTCGCTGATGGTCAAGGTACGTAGGCGATTTTCTACTTAAACGGAGTGATAACTTTTTTATTGTGCACTAGAACCGCAGTTACGTTTTTCGTCAATAAAGATATTTAAACCTCCTTCCCAAGGAGAGTTCTATGTCCAGCAGTAGACTGTTAAAGATGATGATAATGAAGAAAGATATTTTCTTCACATCATTTAATTGAAATTGAGAATACATTTAGTTAATGTAGTTAAAGATCATGTTGGATATACAAATATAGCAAATACATGAAAAAGTAGTTGAGCAAATACATGAAATGACGAATATGTTTTCCATTACACTGGATTAACAATCTTTACATTTAATGTATTTATCACAGCTTTCCCTAAAATTTTTTTTGAATTATTTCATCCATTAGATCAATTAAGTTCATCATCACAATTATCATTAAGTTACTTAAGCAATTTCATTGGATTATTATATGATTTTACTAGTAAAATTAAGCTCAGTGCAATGTAAAACTATAATGATCAGATAGCTCTAATATTAATTTAATTGCATTTAGAATACAGATATTTTTGGAACGATTTCCTAAATGGATGTAAAATCAAAAAAGCGTAAGATTTAAAAAAAAAATGATAGCGCCAACTCATGAGTATGGTGACCACCACTCTTGGATTCTGCTTATGCTTTCCATCAGGCAGAGTAGAGCCATTTTGGCAGGCCATACATAAAAATATACTGTATATCCTCTAGCCGGCATCTGTAAGTTGCATGTATTATTATATTTCATGATAAGGAACTTCGATCCTATCTGGTGTCCCACGACACCACACAATTTTTTATAGTCTAAACATTAGTCAAACACACACACACACACATCTTATAAGAAGCTCACAATCAACGTTATAATATTGTTACAACCAGTAGATTCGGCATGTTACTTTCAGTTTTCCAGTAACGAGTAAGCAATTTGTATTTTTCGATATTCGATAACACGAATGTAGCCTGTGTATGTGATATACCCACAATAGTAAAATATGGTCATAAGTCCAACTTGCTTGCAATGCCATAATTTGTAAAAGTGAAGCTGGATTTACTAAGACTGGAAGGAATACAGCACAGTTGTGGGCGGGATAAGTCTCCATAAATAATAACGCTTGCATAAATATTTATTTATTAATTTTTATTAGTAATTCACAGATAACAAATCAAATGATCGAAACTTGTAAACAGTACATAACCTGCCGTTTTAAGGAAACTATTTGGTCACAAGAAAGGTCTTTTGTCCGAGACAAATTGATTCATTGCATTAATTTGAATAAGACCTACAGAGAAACTTACTTGTTTGTAAAAAATCAGGCATTTCTTCCCAACACAGAACAGTTCAGCTTTTCAGAAAATTATGTATTCGGCAAATTTGATACTTTTTGCAAGAGATTAAATAAAATTATAGCTATGTTTGACCTAATGGATGATTACAACAATTTATTCGCGAAAAGGATGGAAGGCTTGCTTCTAGGGGAAGGTGAGTTCTAGTTGGTAGTTTTATGTTCTTTTTGGTAAAGGAATACATGTAGTTATTGCTAAAACAAAATAGCTTTTCCGAGTGCTGTTACTGTACTCAATAAGTAAGTCCACGTAATACGATGTCCACGTATAATTAAGCTTTTGGACGCTTTCCTACAGAGTGTGTACAGTATAGCAATGAAAAAAAATTAGGAAAACAAAGATAGATCTCTAATAAAAATAGTTAAATAACAAGCCGAATGACCGAAAGCCCAGTGATGAAGAAGTATTCCTAGACCACCATGGTGTGGGTCACCATGCTGCGTTGTCGCATTGTCTGTACGAGCAATGAGTATGGTGACCACCGCTCTTATACCCGACCGAATACGTAACACAAGCATAAAGCTATGTCACAATTTTAAAGTATTAGAATGCTGAGAATAGCATTCTTGACTTTAATTTTTTTCGTCTTCACTCGGCCACGTTAGAACCTAGTATTTGGTAACCAGTTTCCCTAATGTAATTACTATTATTTCATTGAAATCTGGATTATAAGAAAGAAAACAACAATATTACTGAGTGTGTATTTACATATCTATACTAATATATAAAGTTAAAGAGTTTGTTTGTTTGTTTGAACGCGCTAATCTCAGGAACCGTTGGTCCGATTCGAAAAATTATTTCAGTGTTGGATAGTACATTTATCGAGGAAGGCCATAGGCTATATATCATCACGTTCGGACCAATAGGAGCGGAGCACCAATGAAAAATGTTTCGAAAACGGGGGAAAATTATCACACTACGGGCAAAAGGAGACACAAACGAGGTTGCGTGGGTCGGCTAGTATATATATATATATTGAAAGCGTTTCAAAATAAGATCCAACATTCTGTGTTGGTAACCACTTTCGAAAATAAAATTATATTTCTTTATTGGAAGCAATGTTTAGAATCAATTAAGTTATTTAAAAAAAGCCGACTGCGGCAATATATCTGCCATCTTTATTAAACACAGAATTTTTTCAAATATTTTTTTATTTTGATGTACCCAGTATCACTCTCACGACTGTGATGAATCTATTGACACCACTAACATAAAAATACAAGCCGTAAGGCTCTGCCGCAGTAATATTAATATTTCTTGTAAAAACGCGGGCAATCTTGAGTTGATTTTGACATCCTTCTTTCTATTCTTAGACTTGGAGGAGGCTATTCACACCTTTGAAGAAGCTAAAAAAGCAGTAACAACATGCCAGTACGACTATCTAGACTATAGGAATAATGAATTTGATATAGACTACAACACATTCGAAGATAAAACTAATGCTCTTAGAGAATCCATTGGTAACACTATTGAGGATAATTTTGCAACAGTATGGGAGACACCACAAGGTATCAAATTCTTGACAAGGTTTGAGAAGGTAAATATTTAGATCCTAACAGAATCGTATACTTTTTATTTTTTCTTAAAAGTAATTTTCGTGTTTTGACGATTTTTAACAGGTCAGTCAAAAAATTCAAATAACCAAACTTGGTGAAAAGTATGGCAGAGTCCTCAAGTACTGTGAGAAAGAGGTGGACAAGATAACTAAAATGTTTAAAAGGCAGAGAGAAGATCCACCTCTGCCACGGAACTACTCTCCTGTCGCTGGTAATTGTTACATTAAGTTTGAATTTATATTTGTCATTAGCTTTAGCTATTGTCACACAGAAGACAGAGCCCGGGACTATCATCTATACAAATAAATAAAATCGGAGAGTCTGTGTGTAATATTAAAATAACCGCTTTTTACTAAATGCTTATCTATGTATACACGGTACATATACTAAAAATGTTGTTTTTTGTCTGTTTGCTCGGGGTAATTTTTGGAACGGCTGGACCGATAAATATATACATATATTAGATAAAACTAGCTGAAACCCGCGGTGTTAACCGCGGTCATCGTCGTACCCGCGAGTAACGCCGCGGGACAAAGTTAGTCTACAAAAAGCCTAAGTTACTCCCTGGATCATCAGCTACCTGTCAGTGAAAGTCCCGTCAAAATTGGTACAGCCGTTCCAGAGATTACCCGACAGACAGACAGACAATTTTTTTAAATACCTTTTTGTTATATGTACCGCGTATACATAAATATACATTTAGTAAAAAGCGGTTAGTTTAATATTACAAACAGACACTTCAATTTTATTATACTTATATATAAAGCTGAAGAGTTTGTTTGTTTGAACACGCTAATCTCAGGAACCGCTGGTCCGATATGAAAAATTATTTAAGCGTTAGATAGCCCATTTATCAAAGACGGCTATAGGCTTTATATCATCACGCTAAGACCTACAGGAACGGAGCAACAATGAAAAATGTTACAAAAACGGGGGAAAATTATCACGCTACGGGCAATAGGAGACGCAAACGAGGTTGCGTGGGTCGGCTAGTATAACATAACCATGCATTTTTCTCGAATTATGCTCAAAAGTGTATATAGAATGCAGTCGTTGTAAACAATAAAATCTATCAAAACTGGGACCGAGCTAAGGATATTTAGAAAGTACTAAATCTAGTATCTAGAATAAAATACCAAGTATTAGGGAGATATAAAACCGGAGTAGTAGATGAACCTGAGATGTTCTATTTAATCTGGAACGAGCAAATACTTAAAACAAAAACGTGCTAACATGCTTTTAGTATAGGATCCCGATATAAAACGACCTTCACCGAGATGTTTATTTGATGAAACGTATCTTATATTTAATTTAATATGTCAATAAATATATTGTATATGGGTTGCCTAACAAATTTGAGTCCAGGGTATGTTTAATTAATAATTAAAATACTTTTTTTTTAAACATTTCACCGGTTTGATTATTAGATAAATTTTATACCAATGGAAAGTGGAAAGTATGAAGCTCATAGAATATGCGTTAGGTTACCTAGTCTTTTCCGGTCACAACTCGATAGTGTAGCCAGTTAAATCTAAACAGTAAACAGGTAAATCTACACTAGCATTTTGCAACGGTCTGATTATTGAATTAAAATTAAGAAAATTAAAGATTATTTTATTATGAACACGGTGGTATAGGGTTGCCTGCGAAAAATCAGTCCTGAATTCCGGTTGTCGAATTTCGAAAAGAAAAATATTGCTGTGAGTGAATGTGTGCGCCTGAGAGGTCCCAACCTACCATCCCACGTGGTAGAAGAGGACACAGCATAGCATAGAAGTACATTTAATTCTTGATCGCTACTTATCGCCATCAATCAAATATTCCGAGCGGGACAGAGAAATTCGATATTCCGTACAAAATTTCAGGACCTCAACAAACTAGAGCAGAAAATTTTTCCAAAGCCTTAAAAATCATCGTTTTAAAAAGGCTCTGGTGCTGTTTCTGGCTGATTATGGGGAAAATGACAATTTGGTAACAATAATCCCAAGCAAAAAATCTTTTTAACCGTCGACCATCTCTGCTACTCTTATCAAGTTCAGGAAAATTCCGTAAAAAAAAAAACAGAAGAAACTAAGTATGAATGTCATCACGAAGAGGCAGATACAAGGATTATTTTCATGCTTCTAAAGCCGAAACCAGGCTCCAGTATTTTAATTAAAGCCACTGATACTGACGTTTTGATTATTTTGTTAGGAAATATGCACAAACTTATCGAATCAGAAATTTGACTTGCAGGTTAAGCAACTAGAAAGACTAATTAATCAATCAAACTGTTGATTGCATTAATTGCATCGATTTAGCGTTGAAGTTAGAAATCAAATTATGCCAAAGTCTTCCCGCCTTCCATGCATTTACAGGTTGCGATTACACGGCAGCATTTTACAAAAAAGGGAAAGTAAAACCTTTTCAGCTATTTTCGAAAAATGAACATATCAAACAGTTTTTGCATCTGTAACAGATGCTGCTGATATTTTCATTGATAAAAAAATGAAGAACGTTCAAGAATTTACGGCTAGTATGTATGATATCAGGAACTGCACCAGTGTGAATAATGCGAGACATTGCAATTTTATGAAAAATTAATCTGCAAAATAAGACGGCGAGCACTTTTAAAAAAAAAATAAAAGCTTTTGACTACAATTCCAGACCACCATGCTGAATATCATTAATTCAGAAAATTTTACGAACTATTTTCGTAAATTCCAAGTGGCATAATTAATGCAACGGATCCAATATGCGTGAAACTTCAGCCTGAGAACTGCGGTTGGTTCTTAGATAAATATTTAAAACCAGTAGGATTAATTGGGGATCATACATCTTTAAAGACAGAAGACGTTGTCGAAAGAACTGAAACGGAGAGTGTTGACGAAAATGATTTAGAAGTTGGAGATCATAGTTAAATGTCCGATAACTCGGAACCTAAATAATTTAAAAAAAATGTATTTTTAATTTTTTACATTTAATTGTTGTTTTTTATTTTGTCGTCTAATAATAAGATAAAATTTGCAAGATTAGTATTATATATGTATTACTATAACCTTCCTTTTTACTAAAAATTTATATATACGTTAGTGTCACATAAAAAATTTACACACATAAATAATTTATTGTTAAACAAAAAAAAGACGTGTGGCACTCGGGGACTGCCGCGGTAAAGCTATTGCATAGCATTTTTATCAGCTTATGCAATTACAATTATTTATTTATTTTTTATTTATTCATTATTTGTAATATTGTGAATGAAAAATACTAAACTATTTTTCAAATTGGTGCCACACTGACAACAAACAAATTTATTTTTTGAATTACCGGACCGTTAGAATTTATCAAGTAGCATAAGAACAACAATTTTTTAATTAGTAATGAGTTATTGGCTGAAAGGCGTAGGTGAATGATTTATGACGAAGGTGTCTCGAGTTCAAATCTCAACTGGGCGTCGTCGTCTTTTTGTGAATGTTTCCTGGATATTGTTGTAAAAGGTATTCATTAAATAAGTAATACAAAATTACACCAAACAAAAAAGATTTGATAAAAGTTCTGCTATTCATCGATAGATGGCAAAACTAAAAAGTATCACCGCTGTGCCGGTCGAAGTGGGGGGTGTTAGGTTATTTTCGTTACGGGATTTCTGGATTCGGTCTCTACGCTCAAGGCCCGCGATAGAAGCTATGCAATAGCTTAAAATATTTCTCTATTTTAATAATAAACTACTCCAAAATGTCTAGTTTATCGCTAGCCTTTTCATTTTTAAGCACAAATAGCATGCACACTCTCTTTCTTTAAATGGGCGGACTTTAAACAGTTGCTATGCTGTGTCCTCTTCTATCGTATGAGATGGTAGATTACGGAATTTTCCTGAACTTGATAAGAGTAGCAGTGATGGTCGACGGTTAAAAAGATTTTCCCAATAATCAACCAGAAACAGCACCAGAGCCTCTTTAAAACGATGATTTTTAAGGCTTTGAAAAAAAATTTTTGGTCGAGTTTGTTGAGGTCCCGAAATTTTGTACGGAATATCGAATTTCTCTTTCACGTTCGGAATCTTTGATTGACGGCGATAAGTAGCGATCAAAAATTAAATATATTTCTATGCTATGTATGCTGTGCTGTGTCCTCTTCTACCACATGGGTTGGTAGGTTGGGACCTCTCAGTAGCACACATTCGCTCACAGCAATATTTTACTTTTCAAAATTTGACAATTCGGAATTCGGGACTGATTTTTGGCAGGCAACCCTATACCACCGAGTTCATAATAAAATAATCTTTAATTTTTTTTTATTTCAATTCAATAATCAGAAGTTGCAAAATGCTAGTATAGATTTACCTGTTTACTGTTTAGATTTAACTGGCTACACTATCGAGTTGTGACCGGAAAAGACTACGTAACCTAACGTTTGCCTATTCTATGAGCTTCATACTTTCCACTTTCCATTGGTATAGAATTTATCTAATAATCAAACCGGTGAAAGGTTAAAAAAAAGTATTTTAATTATTAATTAAACACACCCTGGACTAAAATTTGTTAGGCAACCCATATGCAATATATTATATACTAGCTGACCCGGCGAACTTTGTTCCGCGTTAATGGCAATAAATAAGCAGATTGTGTTTTTTTTATTGGAAAAAATAAAAAAAAATTAAATACCTAAATTAGTCATTCATTATTATTTCTGTATTTTAGGTTAGGTTCACTTAATAGGTAGGTTGCTCTTCACTTAAGTACCTTGTGATACACGACATTTTTTGTTTTATTATCAGGCGCAAAAACAAACAACGCAGATGGTCTTCCGAACCGTGAACATGCCACGTATAATTGACCATGGGAAAAACATGAATGTTCTAGATTTAAACCACAAACTTTTAAGGATTGGCCTTGTGATTTGTTGATGGTCATGGCAAATGCAAGACGTATCGGAAATTGAAGTCTTTTAAATTCAAACGGCATATCGGTTGGGATCATCGGGATCCTCGGAATAAGAACTTCCTCACCTTTGAATTTTCCGATCATTATCGTAGCGTAAATTACATTGTTCATCAATTTTCTAACCACCAAACGCGTACCGTTGCACAGTTTTGGTTGGTTTATGTTTCGAAGCATCGCGGATGGTGGGGCGCGGATGGTGGGGACGGGTTTTCCCCTCCATCCGCTTTAGTGGTCACCCGCGAGGGGGCGACGTTACGCGTGTGCCGTACGTCGCCTAAATGGAGAGGTGTTGGAGGAGGGTGCCCGCTTCTGTGCGGGCTGGCGCCGGGAGGGGTCCGGAAGTCTTACTGCAGCAGTTCCCGGATCTCTCCCTCTCTCAGGCGCAGAGTGGCACACCGTGTGGTTTTAGTCGGTTCGATTCCGACACACCGCCCCGCCGCAAACCCCGGCGGGGTGACGGCCCGAGGGGGTTTCCACACGTAAAAAAAAAAAAAAAAAAAAAAAAAAAAAATGTTTCGAAGCATGATTACTACGGAGCCAACCTTTAGGCGTAAATTGTGCGGTGGTAAGCCAGACACGTCCAAAGAGTTTAAAAATTCAATTGGATAGTTAGTGGCTTCATCTTCATTTGTGACGCAGTCAACAGATTTGAATGAATGCATTGTTCCAATGATCTTATTTTGAATTATGTAGTTCAGGTTATCTACATCTTTATTCTTAGCCGCTAAAATTGCTCGCTCACTCAACCATTCATTATTTTTGTAGTTAGAAATAATGTTTGGAAATACATTGTTGATAAGTTCGTCTTTTGATGAGACAAAATTACAGAAATTATTTGGAAATGATATTAATCCGCTCGATTCATCGACAGGTACTTGACCATTACCGATAGTCAGCAATTGCTCCGAGAAATCTTCAGCAGATGTATCATTAAGCAATGTAACTCTCATGTTTATTGTCAGCTGCAGTTTCTTCACATAGCGCCATAGATTTGACGATTTGAGGCAAGCGTTTATTTCGTCGGCAGAATTACTGGCAGTATTTGGCGGAAATCGCCAGACAGTAAAATCATTGCTCCTCCAAAACATCTCGAGTCATTGCGTAAATCTTTTAATGTTCGGTTAAGTGCTTCTAATGCACGTTTATGCGCCATTGTGCATTCGTCCCAGATGATGATTTTCGATGCCGCTAAAACTTTGGCCATTGCTGAGTGTTTTGCAATATTACACGTTGGTTCTTCAATGGTTTGAAGATTTAACGGTAATTTTAATGCTGAATGAGCCGTACGGCATCCTTCTAACAATGTGGCTGCTATTCCAGAAGAAGCAACTGCAACCGCTATGTTGGATCTCGCCCGAACATTTGCTAAAACTAATGACATGAGGAATGTCTTGCCAGTTCCACCAGGGGCATCTAGGAAATATAAACCACCATTTTCATCATCGATTGCCTTCATTAAAGTATCATAAACTTCCTTTTGTTGGTAATTCAACAGGGGTACATTCGTTTGAACTACTAAATCTAATTCCTGGTGATCATATTCACGTTCCCGTTCCAATTCTCTATTCAATGCGTCATTCATTTCACGATATGGCGCTGGCATTCCTAACCTGATTAATAAATTACCGCACATGAGGTAACACATATCTTCGATCAAGAGTAAAGCACGATTATGTATCTCCTCATTCATCTCAATATCGTGATTTCTGGAACTGACACGAATTTGATGTAAAATATCTTCTGACATATTATCCTTGTATTTGTGCCACAGGTTACATGGGTTTGATGGAAAACATGTCGAAATTATGATAGCGAATAATGTGCGTATCTGACTTGGAGATGCAGAGATAATGGCTTCAGCGATTGTCGTATCCCAATGGGTATCGTTTTCTAATAAGTTCAATTCTTCACATGCAGCACGATATGTTGGGGAATATTACACCATTAACAGTTCGTAGTGTCTCAAATGACGTTGGTCCACGCACATTTACCAGCAACAACCGCAAATAGAAACATTCATCATTCTTTGGATGAACTGTATACATACGGCCAAGAGCATCAGTAGAACGCACATCTGGATACCCAGGAACCGCATCGCCTTGCTTCCGTCTTTGAAAATTCTTCGATGAAGCATTCCAAGTATAATAACGTGGCATCTCCGAGTAAAGCATAGTTCGTGCAAACTGATCGCTTTGGCAGATTGCAAAAAAACTGGTTAATGTAGTTGCTGGAGGTGTTTCAGCACGTTGCGTAGCATTCGAAGCCGTGAAATATACTCGTTGACCATTCTCCAGATGCACCGCCAAATGCATAACAGTAGGATGACGTTCGTGAATAGGAAATGCGAATATACGCCAAATCGCTTCATTACAGTTCACATAACGACCAACTTGATAGCGTGAAATTTCATCGTTGGTATTCGAGGATTGCAATCCAAAAACCGCCATATCACTGCCTTTCGTGACATATTTGCAAATATATTTTATGGACTTAACTGAATTGCAGTATTCAACGTTGCAATGTGTCTTGAACGTTTTAGAAATAAGTGGCGAATATGGAACAATCCAACTGTTGTCGACAACGAAATCCATTCTTTTCACTTTCGTTGTGACAGTTCGACCGTTGACGCCCCGCGGTGTTACCCGCGGTGTAAATTAAAAAAAAAACTATGTTGCAAATAAAAAAAACTTGTATTCTACTCATGCTTTCCATCAGGCAGAGTAGAGTCATTTTGGCAGGGTCAACCATTAAAAAAAAAAAAAAAAAAAAAAAAAAAAAAAAAAAAAAAAAAAAAAAAAAAAATGTAGAAAGTATCCTATGTCCGTCTCCTGGTTCTAAGCTACCTCCCAACCAAGTTTCAGCCAAATCGGTTCAGCCATTCTTGAGTTATAAATGGTGTAACTAACACGACTTTCTTTTATATATAGAGATATATACTAGCTGTCACGGCAAACGTCGTTTTGCCATATCTACTAATAAATTAAAAATTAATTAAAAAAACATTGTCCAGCGGACAAAATTGTGAATCTAAACCATTCCCAGATCCCCTTGAACACACACAAAAAATTTCATCAAAATCGGTCCAGTCGTTTGAGAGTAGTTCAGTGACATACACACTCACAGAAGAATTATATATATAAAGATATATTAAATTAAATATAAAATACGTTTCATCAAATAAACATCTCGGTGAAGGTCGTTTTATACCGGGATCTTAGACTATTTGTTCTAAAGTCTAGGTAGACATAAGACCGTATTCAACATTTTCTTAAATATTTCTTTTGAAATCTTTTACCGTTTCTACTGCTTAATTATTTATCCAAAGTAAGACGACACCTTAATTGAAATAAAATCAGAGTGGAACAAAGTAATCTCGTATTTGCTATGTAAATATGCTAAATTTACAAATAATTATATGATAACCTTAAGACCCCAAAATCTATGAATCTGAATTACTGCAACTCTTGTGTTCTGTTTTAATGCTTTGGGTACTTTTAAGGTCGAATAAAATGGTCCCGCTGCTTGATGCACAATATGACAGAAACAGTTGAGAGTGTATGCGCGCATCCAGTGCTCAATGCTTTACCCGCGTCTGCAGACATGATGAGGAAGTACAGCAACACCAGATCATTGATACAAAGTTACGAGGAAACCATGAAAGCAGTGTGGATGAATCAAAACGTGAGTATTAAAACATACGATTAAATTGGCTTTCTTTAAACCTCATGGAATGTACATTACTCAGAAATACTGAGAATACTAAGGCCGCGTATAGGAACTCAGTGGAATAGGAGGAGGCGGAGCGAGCAGATGCAGAGCAGTAGACTTATATGGGACTTTTCACAAACACAGCGGAGCGGGGAGCTGGCAACTAACGGATGACGAAAGGCATACGAGCGGTGCACACCACTGTAGCGCTGTGAGCTAGGGATGAAATAAAGTAGCAATCACCTGTGATTAATGATTTTTAATTTTGTTAATATTGTGATTTTTTCAAATTGATTCACTTATTGAAACAACAATTTCAATAGTTAATTAAAATTACATTTTAATTATCTTTATCTTTACTTGTAATAATATTGTTCTTTCTGTGATCTCCTATGTGAAGGACAACTCAATACCTCTTTAGTCAATTATTGTAAATTACTGTGAATATCGTTCGATGACTACGAATAATTGCGACTTTTGTAAGGTAAGGTAAGTAAGTATAAGGCCTTATTCTTTTATAAAAAGAAAATTTCGGTGATCCATTACATCTTTGTGTGTAACTTATAAGTTATGACAGTTTCCCAATAATCACTGTCACAGCAGCAGTACAACAGCAGTACTGATAATCTCGGTTCAGCTTGCAGTAAGTAAAAGAATTCAACTTAAGTTAAACATCGCTTTCCAGATTCCTTTGCATAACCTGAGTTATATGATATTATTAAAACTCAAATGGTGCAATTCCCATATGGAACATTGAATGCGAACGCTCCTTGCATGCAAAACGGTCGTTGCACTAAGAGATATACAAAAGCCTTAGTGGACCAAACTATAACAGGTCATGATCGATACCCATTGTATCGCCGCCGTTCAAAAGATTATGGTGGTTGTGGCTGTTGAGAAAAGAGTGTTTAGTCAACAGATTACTTAATTGTGTCATTGCTTAAGATAATAAATGGGTCGTTCAACATTCACGAACGATATCCACCCGTGACACATTTGGATGATCATCTTGAAGGCGGTGAAAGAATATATTTTAATGCAGAAAATATTACAGAACGATTAGAGAACCCCAGACTAACAACTTTACTGGCATACTTTCGACTTTGCCAAACTGATGTTTTTGCAAAAACTTTATTGTACGAGGAAGTTCCATCTTATTACACTTACTATTAGCAAAGTGGTTCTTTTAATCGTAGACGCCGTGGCAGACCAGTAGATGACGAATCAGGTATTTTCAAGGAACACGTTCTTGGTAGGGTGTACACGGTGCATCCAAACAATGCTGAGTGTTTCTATTTGCGATTATTATTACATACAGTACGAGGATCAACATCATTTAGAGATTTGAGAACAGTAGATGGAATTGTATATCCTACTTATGCTTATGCATTTTTTAACAAAAAAAATGATCAGCATTAGGATCATGCTTTAGCCGAGTCCTGTATTAGTGATAATCCTAGACGCTTACGCCATTTATTTGTCACTTTAATGGCATTTTGTAATTTGTCAGACGCTCCACAATTATGGGAAAAATATAAGGAAAAGCTCGCGGAGTATTTCCATCAAAATATATCTCATAATAATGAAGGTGAAACAAATGACAGTTCCCGTGAACTTGCCATAAATCAGTGCTTATCAGCTATTCAAGGGGAGTTAACAGCAACCGGTAAATCACTCAGTGAATATGGTATACCGACACCAAACTCAATTGGAGAGCGTGCTAATAGAGAATACTTCGCAGATATTAGGTATAACTCAGTGGATCTGCTGGAAGTTTTAGAAAATGGCGTCTCCATTATGACTCCAGAACAACGTTCAATATATGACCGTGTCTGTGATTGAGTTCAAAATAATATGGGAACAATTTGGTTTTTAGTTGCACCCGGAGGAACTGGGAAAACATTTTTGACCAATTAAATTTTAGCCTATGTTCGACGTCAGCGTAAAATAGCTCTTGCCGTGGCTTCATCGGGGATAGCGGCAACATTGCTGCCAGGAGGTTAAACTGCTCACACCATGTTAAAAATACCGATAAACTAAATTGCACGGAAAGTCCAACCTGTAGTATTTCTAGAAATAGCGACAAAGCAAAGGTTTTACTTGAGTGTAATTTAATAATATGGGATGAATGCATAATGGTCCATCGAAAAAGAGTAAAAGCAGTTTATAGAACTTTAAGGGACATATGCTTTTAATAATGCTAAAGTGACCAGATAGGATTTTTTAAATTATTGTAATAACGAAGACATTGTGATTTTTTGTTGATATATACTAATACACATGTTCTAAAATAAAAGTACCAAACAAAAAGTTGTTTTAATATACCTGAAAGAGTGCGTCATCAAAGTTTGATACTGACTTAAAGGATCAGGAGACCCTGATCCTTTAAAAAATCCTGCTGGTGGAAATACCACAACGATGGTTCGTATATGTTATCCGTGGCAGCACCAGATCTTATAGAAGCTTCCACTTTTTTTTATTCCTTCCTATTCGAACTTCTTAGAGAATTAACTTTTTTCTTTACTGTCTCCTTCGTACCATCAGGTTCAATCTAAAAAAAGTAGTATCTAATTGATAAATGCAATATATAAGGTAATTATGTACAAAGTATTGATCAAGTTCAGCTAAAGAATTTTATGTCACAAACCGATGCAAATCGTAGTAAAATTGTATACTGTTAGTGCTTAAGCAGAAGACTGCGAAAGCCTGATGATAAGTTATTAAGATACAGTACAGTACACTTATTTGAAAAATAACTGCACTATACCCCATATTCTCTATTATTAAAAAAAAATAAACTGAAACTAACATCTTGCAATAGCTTTAGCTCCTTTTATTATATTTGTATAATTACTATATATTACAGCAGCCAATTTTATATATGTATTTACTGTTTTAAGTACTACGGTCACATTTCTAGGTTGTAGACGGCTACGCGTTATTGTACCGACGGCACGCGTTGTTCTACCGGCACGGCACACTTAAAATAACAGTGGCTAATCCGGTTGTCGTTTTTCAAGGGTTAAAACCCTTTTTAAAACCCTTTTTTCCCATCCAACCTTCAGCGGTATAAATACCGCTGAAGGTTGGATGGGAAAAAAGAACATTAAAACAATATATACAAATCAGCTATACAGAAGTGTCTGTTTATAATTTTAAATTAACACCTTGGGTCTCAGCTAGTTCAAAATTTAAAGCTATTATGCTATTAATTAGAAATTACAAACAGACAGTTCATATGTATGATCTCGCGTATTATTAGGTACCTTTGTTAAACCAGTAATCATAATAGATGTAATAAATAGAATATTAGTTAATATATATAATTATATTATTTTTAGTTTATAGTTATGAATAAAAAGTCTTTTTTATTGTGACTTCTTCTTCTTTTGATGAAATGGCAACCATCCGGGATCTCTTGGATCAGCTATTTCTGACAATTTCAAGTGTTTTTATAGTCTTCAAATAATAAGCCTTCAAGTCTCTCAAGTCTTTAAGTCTTCGTCGAAGGGTCTATTTTTGTTGACAAATGTTAACTGATAAAAAAAATGTCAATCCTTTACGAAAGCACTGATTACTATTTTTGTAATATTCTCTAACTTTATTTGCATTTCATTTAGTATAAGTATTATAATATATTTATATTTAGTATAATATATTAAGTAACATGGAATGTAAACAGTTATATAACTATTTATTTTATTTTCCAGTTATGGGATGTTGATGACAGCTTGAACAACACGCTATTGCGAATTGACGATTCGGGTTGTGTTGTCGTGAACCTGGATCATGACGTGCGACTTTTAATTCGCGAGTCAGACTGTTTGGTCAAGATGGGCGTTGATTTGCCCATCGTCTGCCACTCCTTGTACGCTAAGAAGAATTACTTTACACTTGTCAATGATTCTCTACAAGTAAGCATCGATGACGACTCTTTCTATGACTTTTTTTATTCAGACGTTACTTAAACAAACATAACATGACGTTGGTTCTTTCTGAGATTTACTGTGGTAATAAGTTACACATGCCGCCAATGTTACAACCGACAATGTTAAAATAATTGAAAAAAATAATTTGAGTGATTGTTACTAATTTTGTTGAAATATATATCCAAATAGTCATATTATTAATTATTTGTGGATACGATGTAGTACCTAGTTGTTACTGTCTATGTTGATATCTATGTAATTCGAAAAATATATGAGTAATAAAGTTAGTTCTGGTCGAATTTCAAAGAGAGCCTGGGTTTTATTAGAAATTTCTTCATAAAATGATTCAGTTTGGCGTAATTTAACTTATTACAATAAGTACACTCATACAATAATGTCATATTGTCAATAGGCGGAGGGACGTGTTTTTGTATTTTTATATTATTGTTAACAGTTGCACATATAGAGGGCTGTTATAGCGTTATCTTCTTTTTTTACAGTTTCTTCTTCAAGATTACCTTCGTTCTGTTCGCCGTGTCAAACTTGAAGTACGTCCTCTATTTCTCCCACAAGTGGTCCGACTTTCATCTCTGTTACTACCAGGTCTACGCTCGGTATGCTGGACTAGTGATGACTGGCGTGAATTCATAGACAAAGCCAATGCCGCTATTAATAGTTTCGATGTTTTGGTGACACGAGTCCATGATATATATACCAACAGAATTATTTATATGCTGAGTGGCATGCAAGACGTTTGTCTTATTACTTTGCCTGGTTAGTGCATAATGCTTGTAACTCAAGCTTTAATATGCATGTTAGGTAAATGGAATATCAAAATAATTGCGTTTCACTATTTCAGAGGAGACTCCTTGGTCGGTGGAAGAGTTTATCGAGAATGTTGAAGCTGGATGTCGGTAAATACATTACAAGTGTTTTAATATTCAAATAAACCCCGTATACAGATATAGACTACTGGGATTAAGGGATGGAATTAGTTCAAGAAAAGTTTAAATTTGTACTAGTGCTGTAACAGATCTTCCTATTGACTAATATGTATGATAAATACTCTGAGAAGAAATAGCAATGGATGTTATTCTTATATTTAATACTGTCATAACAATTAGGAGATGAAAAGGAAATTATTGGCAAGATTACTTTTCTATGTAAATCCACAGTCAAAGTTTTTTAAGATTACCTTCAATTTAACTCAACTTTTACGTCGAACAATGATTACCTTATTTTGTATCTACTCTACTGAAAGACGTGTCTCGTCGACTACCGCGACTACCTTTTTATGTTCCTCTAGTTTTAATATTAATTATTTTTACGGGAATTAACGCCATCACTTATTTAAAGATATTACATACCTCTGATTTGCCTGACGTTTCGACCAGGTCCTCTAGTACCTGTGGGTCATTCTGCCTGTTTGAATCCACTTGTTTTGTTTAGGTATGTACATTGTACCTATAGCTTTTAATAATTTCGAAGGTATGAAAAATATTTTCTGTATTATTTATTTGTTCAACAGCATAAAAATAAAAATGCATATTTCATATACATGCAGTCAAAAAAGTATCGTTAGTGGATGATTTGTTTATGGCTACAAATTCATTTTTTTTTGTTGTTGTTATATTAACTTTTTTTCATTTTGGCGCGGAGTTTGAGTTGCATCTGTTATTTATATTAAATACAGTGCTGTTTTTAGTTATATCATTTCTAGTGTGTTTTGCGAATTTCATGATGGACAAGAACATCGAACAATGAGTTTGTCTTAAATTTTGCATCACCAAAGGAATTTCGTGTTCTTAGTCACTGAAAATGTTACAGAAGGCTTACGGGGTATCGACTTTATCAAAAACACGTGCTTATGAGTGGTACAAAGCGTTCAAAAGCGGTCGAGATGTGAGGGAAGACTTGCCTCACTCTAGTAGGCTATCAGCGTCTGAAACTTGAAGTTAACATCGCAAAAGTGAAGGAAATAGTGACTGAAAACCCTCATTACACTATTGATGGATCCCGCCAAACTTTCTGTGTCTCAGGAGTCGATTCGTACCATTCTAAACAATCACTTGACCCAAGTGATTATTTAGAATGCTACGAATCGACTCGTGAAACACGTTGTCGCTCGGTTAGTCTCAAAATACCTGAATTTTCACCAAAAACTCAATCGCATGAGTGTCGCTGAGGACATGCTAGAACAGGTCAATTCAGACCCAACATAGGTCAAACAGGTCAAACAGTAAATAAAGAACATTATTTGAGCGCTATTTCGCGTTTAAGAGAGCAAATTCGATGAAGAAGGCCAGATTTGTAGAAAGAAAATGCTTGAATTTTGCACCACGATAATGCGCCTTCGCACAAGGCAATCATTGTAAACTAATTTTTGATCAAACACTCAAAAAATACCATCGAGCAACCACAATATTCACCAGATATGGCTCCAGCCGACTTTTTCTTTTTCCTAAACTCTAATTACCAATTCGTGGCACCCATTTTAAATCGGTAGAAGACATCAAGGAGAATTCGCAGCTAGAACTAAACTATTTCGAAAACAGTGTTTAAAAATGTTTTTATGATTTGACTATATGTTGGCCTAAGTGTATCGTTTCTGAACGAGCATACTTTGAAGGTGTTAAAATAAATTTGGTTGAATAACTAACATTTTGTGTATTATTGATCTTTTCCCGGTACTTTCTTGACAGAGTAGTATGTCGTTAGTTTTATGTATTACTATCCCGATCTAATCGTCCGTTAGCCTTTCATATATATGTAGGTAGGTAAAATTAGTTTAGTTTCGGTTAATAGTATGTAGTCTACACATAATGCTCAATTATTTGATGGTATCGGCATTATTAATATATATACATATATATATTGTAATAAATAAAATATTAAACATTTTAAAGTGAGAGTTTGTTATAAATTGTTTTAGTAACGCATGCGTTGAATTGAATCGTAAGAGTTTGATGGTGGAAGAGGCCGTAGAAGAGGTTCTCGATTTAGTCAAAAAAGCAGCTCACCAGATCCAACCAACCGAGATCAATCCAGATTTTGAGTTTCTTATCGCTGAAGGTACGTAGGAATTCAATCTTAAAATAAATGTAAAAAATCAAGTTATTGTGTTCTAGTCTCCGAATTTTAATATAACTCTTAAAAACCCTTACCAATGTAATTTAAAGATTTTTGATACTACTTATACCTACTATACTAAATAAATTAATTATCCTTATTAATTATCGACATGAAATATCTATCACTTATCAATGATATCATAGTATAGAAGAACGGCATGTAGTGACTGGTTTTAGGTTCAGATAAACCACGTGTGTCATTCATTTGATCACACCGTCCCCTAGCTAGCTAATTCAAAGCCCAATTCTTTGCTTTCATATTGCCCTGGTACAGTCACCAAACATGCTGTATGTTATGTTGCTAGATCGCGTGTGTAGACACGCGGTCTGGCAACAACAGGCTTGCACTAGGCTACGACAAACAATGACACAGTTATGTTTTGTATCACTGTGTGTGTATAGTGGAGCCGTGCATCAATCTGATTTCACTCACTTCCTGCTTTTTATGATGCTCTGGTACACAAAACTATTCGACCCCGTAGACTTCCTATATAATATATATTAGTCGTTACCATTTCTTTCAGCTTATTTTATGACTTGCTAATAAAGATGGGTCAAAAATTCTAGTATTATTTTCAAACAGTAAAATAATAAGTTATTAGTACCTAAAATTAGTATTTCTCGCGATAATCTAACGAATAGCTGTGAAATAATATTTTATATATATTTTAATTATTAGTTATTGTTGCTCTTTTTAAATATTGACAACCCATTTAAAGAATGTGAATAATTTAGATGATAGTCCGACGGGCAGTGCGGCTGCATCGACAATTAACGATTCGTCAAGTGGCCAACAGGACTGGTCGGCAGTATGGGAGTGCTTTGAAAGCCCCCACAGGTTGTTATCTATGCCTGCCGGTGGCTTATCGAAGAGTATGCAGGTAGGTAGACTAATTTTCCAAAAAATAATTAGAAAAATTCATGTCATTTATCCAAACTACCTTTAGCGCTCGGCTCCGCCTGAGTATTTGTCGGTTCTACTACTTTACTTGTTACTTCTACTAAGTTCTTCCTCAAGACTCAAAGTATCTCAATGCCAAATTTCAATGAAAACAGTGCTGCGGTTCGGCCGTGAAAGCAGGACAGACAGAATTACTTTCGCATTTATAATTTATGTATGGATGTAAATGTATTTAGAAATATATTTCTTACTAGTTTGGAATCAGACAGTCATGGGCGGGGTAATTTATATTGGATTTGTCAAGGAATATAAAAAGATCAATAATATGACAGTATAATTTCACTATTCAAATCTATAAAAAGATTACTTGTTTAGGGCGAGAAAACTGTATTTACAAGTTTATTCTACAGGCTTCATGATGATTGGAAAATGAGTCAACTGGCAGAAAACTTTTTACTTTTTGAAGATGGGATAGACGATAAAATAGTGGCATTTTGCATTAGCTAGTGAAATGATAAATAGTTATCATTTCACGAGCATCATTAAAGAGTTGTATCTTCTACTAGCTGACCCGCTCAACTTCGTTTGTGTCTCTCTATAAGAAATGTTTTTTCCCCATTTCCTTAAATCTCTCGGTCGACAACCGGCTGCTATTGATCGTAGCCTACCTACACATAGCCTAAAACCTTCCTTCCTTAAAGGCTATCCAATAAAAAAAGAATTAGCGAAATCGGTTCAGTCGTTCATGCGTGATGTCGTGACCAAGGCAAATAGGGATTCATTTTAATATATCTTCTATTATCGGCTCACTATCATAAGATTTGAATTTTAATTTGAAACTTAAAGTACGTGCTTATAAATTTTGAGGGTTACGTTCAATTTCCTTGGAATTTCTTCATCAGTATATCTCTTCATCCCTTCTCTCTCACCCTGGAGCTACACCAAACTCAATGCGAAAAGAATGATTAAAATTTGTTCAGAAACGACGACGGCATCGACGAAAATTTTTAATTTTTTTTTTTTAAATCTTTATTTAAGGATTTATAACTCACGTGGTACTGCCTTTCCTTTGGACCAGTTCATAATTATGTTTCAACTTATCTAACTAAAATTTAAGTCAATAAATCAATTGCTGACATAAGCTCTTCTTCGCTCACCTATGTTAACAATCTTTTAAATAGGAATGTGGCTGCTGTAGATAGCGGATTTGACAGAATGCAATTGCATCTCTCTACTTATTTTATACTGGAAACATCATACAATATGTTACTGAAAGGTGTTACTTTAAATACAGCAAAATATTGTCAATTTTCATAATTTAAAAAATATACTATGATGTGTGGTGGATAGCCTTGTCGTCCTGTCCCTTTAAGTCACTAATGATTTCAGAAGTTCATAATTTATTTAGGAAATGGTGAAGAACGCGGTAAATGAGATGCGGAGATACTACAGCCGAAAGATCGTGGACGTTCTCATCAGGGTCACCAGGCGCACCCTGGACATCATCATCAAACAGTTTACTGCCGATGGGTCTTTTATTGATAGTAAGTATCAACCGTAAATATGTATTTATCAATGTGTAATATACTAGTTTTGCCCGCAGTTCCGTTCAATGTCAGTAAAATGCAGCCTATGTTAAGCTAAGCTTTCTATCGGTGAAGGAATTTTTGTAACCTAGTTGGTACTTTACTGTTTTAGATGTGAAAACCTAACCTCACATTTAAATTTAAAATATTATTTCATGTATGTTTGTCGATAGTTCGAAGTAAACGATTATCAAAATAAAAACGACACTGCTATGGTAGCTTTGGTGTCGTTGTGTTCGAAATTTGTAAATTAAGGCTAACAAATGTGCTGGTGACATAACGTAAATTGTGGATTTAAAGAATTTAAGACATTAAAAAAAAACAATTTCACAACATAGTAATTTAATAGATAGATGTAATTTGTTATTTTGAAATTTAACAATGTATAATAAAATTAATAACTAGCTTATATAAGGTTTTACTATAATTTATTCACATTTTAAATATAATTTTAGTTTCTTAATTCATTTGTAAGTAATGTGACTTTCATTTGTAACTTTGTCAGACCGGTGTAGTGTGTTTCAGTGATTCTGAAGTAACCACACCATAGTTAGATTTAAATATTTTAGTTTCTACAGTTTATTATCTCCTAGTACTTTGCTCCACGATTTCCTTGTTGTAATTACAGCACATTGCACATGTAATATAATGAAAACCTTGTGGTTCAGATTTTATTAATTTATACAACTTTATTACCACCACGCACGCCACCAAAGTATAAATTTTGTAGATTTTCTTCCGACTCCTAAAATATCATCGTAAATTACTAATCTTTTTTCTTATTTTTAAGGAATATGGGGCAAACGAGAAGACTTAATCATCTTAAACTTATTTATAATCTTATGTACACGAAGTTATAACTGGCCAAAATACAGAAAATATCGGCATATCGAGATCACCTGATGGTAAGCGATTAGCGCCGCTCATGGACAACCGCAACACCAGAGGTCTAACAAGTAGGTTGCCGGCCAGGGATGTAGGGAGGGGTCGGGGTATGGGCCTCCGGTATCCTCATTCCCTCAGTGAAACACAACGCAAGCGCTATTTCGTACCGGTAATTTATTAATTATGGCGGAAAGGAAAATATCATATTCAGTAAGAACCACAAGTGAAGGAACAAATATTTTCAAACATTATCTAGTTAATGCTCAAAACTAAAAATCGTCCAAAAGTGTGTGTTACGCAAATTAAGAATATAATATGCTCTGGGATCTCTCAAGCCAAATAATTATGTTACTGCAGACAAGGAATTTTATTAAAAGATAGCAATATATGCTATCTTTGTTTCGCTGTTTCTTTCCCATCTTCCTAACAGGCAATGTTACCACAGTAGAAATGAGTCGAACAGTACTTTCACGATTCTCTTTATACTGGAAAGGCTTCAAAATCAAATGCCACGTATTTGACATGCGCACTAGAGACACACGTGACAAGTCGTATTATTTCGGGTTACCGTACCTACCTCTCGGATGATCAGCGGTCCTAGTAGTACTACTACTACCTAGTACAGGTGCGGATAAAAGTTGCGACCTGCACTCAATCAGCCAGTTGCGTCTATACTTTATTAGCAATCTATTGATTTAATATATCTAAACGTCTCTCACATCAGTTTGTTTTATAAAGTTATGTTTTTTATACATTACAATAGGTATATCTATTTGCCTGAACGTGGTGTAAAGTTCTTCAAATATACATCAAGAATCACAGCATATTCTACCACGATTTCTTGAAATATATTATTTCATTATTATTTATATAGTATTAACTATAAAATAGGTAGGTTTTTTAACATATTTTATTACTACATATTATAAAACAAAGTCCTTGGCTGCGACTGCCTTTTCGCGATAAAGTCATTTTTCGAATTTTAATGCATTTACCAATACATAAAGTAATTCTTGACAAAGACATTCGTATATAATTGGTTAAGTTGTTGAGTATATTTGCTAAAATATAACGATTTTTTGGAAGACGTTGGAAAAATCACGCACATCTTCTCGGGTTAACATAGGCTATATTATATTTTCCGTTAAAAGCCGTATTTTTGTGTTGAAATACGTGACGATACGGTGATTCCGTGGGAGTTAAAAATATTTTTCCACTATAGTCACAGGATTTTATCCCAAATGAAGTGTTTTCTTCTACCTTTGAGCGCCATCATCCGTCAGTTTTACGAACTAAAATCAGGAGAATCAAACTTTGAAAATCTCAATATGGACCGTGGGCGGACTACATAAGGTCGAAATTTAAATAATTGTGTAAATAAGGGTATTCTTGCAATTGGTTGACTGTATTTTCAGATATTCAAAAGAAGCCAATATTTCTGTTGCAAGCCGCACTCATGATACCAAATGTATCGGTTACTCCTAGCCTAGAAGATATTCAAGAAATTCTTATACTTGCTGGCAAACATATAGTCGGACTGTCTAAAGGAGTGGCACAGTGGACTGGAGGAAAAATATCTAGGGTATGAATAAACATATCTGGTCCTTTATTAGTTAAAATCGAAGTCATCCGACAAAATTTAATTAAAAAGTTATTATTTAAAACATATTTACATAATGAAATCACTATCTTACTGTTGAAATTATTTAGCCATCGAAAGTAAATAAAAACAAGTAGTTTTAAGTAATGTAATTATGAGTAGTAAAAATAATCTACCCTTTAATGACAGTTTTTGCTGCTGCTACACATACAGACTGACCAATGATGTCATAGTTATATGAAGTTCATCGGATAAAGAAATTAAGCAAATTTCTTTTTCTCCCAATTTGTGGTGTTCATTGTTGCACAACTCGCACAACCATACACTTTGTGAAATTGACATTGTAATCGTCTGCAACTGTGTGCTTTTGTCAATTTATTTTTATTTTGCATACACTTGGGTGTGGCTGTTTCCTTTTTTTTGCTTGGCATCTACGCTTCAACATGTATAGGTTAGCTGGAAGAAAATAGCGAAGCCAACGTTAAACCCGCTATTAGACATTGTCACCAAGCTTGACGAACAGGTCCAATCAGTAACGGCGGCGGTGAATACGGCGAACAAAACCACAAAGACGTTCGAAGCAGCTAAGGCGAAGAGGAAGAAGCATTACAGATTGGAATCAGAAGAGAAACCCATATTTCCATTACAACCAAAGAACTTTTATAGCCATGTGATGGAGAACAAAGAGATCATTAAGACTTTAACATTGTTGTCAACGTGTACACAAAATGTGAAAACGGTAAGATGTTATAATATCATTCTAATAATATTAATAAATGTAACTCTCATGATAATATTTAATTAAAAACTTTAACGTTTCTAGGAACTGAATACTTTAGTTAAAAGATGGCGACCTTATCATTATTTGTGGAAGTGCGAGAAAACTTTACGTCAATTGCTGGCATGGAACCTGAACGATTTTGAATATGCACTAAAGAGACACAGTGAGCTAGATATGAAACTTGAATTAGAACCGGACTTTCTCATAATTGGCAATTGCCTTGCAGTCTCCACAGAAAAACTGAAACTTGGTCTTACAACCGAACTTAGAAGTAAGTGACTAAACTTATGTCATCTTGATGTATAATTAGTAAAAAAATATAGTTAGGTAATAGTAGATAGCGAATATTGATGTAAAATAGGGTTCCGAACAGAAGGCGGTTAGCCTTATTGCTAGTAGCAAAATTTTTGAAGTTTCATATATTTAGGTCCACATTATCGCAAACTTTCTATAGTGGCGAGAAAATGCCAAACAATGTGCGAAAACAAGGATATTATAAAATTCTTTAGCCATCTATTATTTTTTCCTGTCAGTGAGATATTTGGTATTAAATAAGTATATTTCCGTAGCCATTACTCTTACTGTTGCTTACAGATGGTACTCATCGAATAAGTCAAGCAATGCGCAAGAAATACAAGCGAGAAATGGACTACGTGTATGCAATCATGAACGACTTAGAGCGTAAGTTGGAGAGACCTATCAGAGATTTAGATGATGTCAGAACCGTTATGGAGACTCTGAAGAAAATTAGGGAACAGGAAGTTGACATGGAACTCAGAATTGATCCAGTTGAGGTAAGAATATTTAACGTTTGAGAAAAGTTAAGTATTGTAAGTGCATGGGTGTGTAGTGGTGTTTTAAAGAAAGAAAGAAAACAAAATAAAATGTTAAAAACCTGCATGTTAAGGGAATAAAATGTTTCATCATTTGCAGGAAGCCTTCAACATAATCACCCGATATGATCTGCAAGTCAATAAAGAGGATTTAGAGCAAGTTGATAACCTTCGTTACACATGGCAACAACTCTTGGCAACTGCTTTAGCTTCACATGTCCAACTGTTGAAAATGCAACCGCAGTTCGAAGAGGACTTAAGCAATAATCTAGATCGGTTTAGGGAGGACAACTCCGAGTACGTACATGAATATCGTCATGCGGGACCTATGCAAGCTGGGTTGACTCCACGGGAAGCTTCTGATCGACTAATACTCTTTCAAGTAAGTGATTAAAATCAATGTTTAATAGTCACGGCGCTGATATCAAAAGCTCTATTAAGGAAATAGTACATATGAAATTGTTTCATTTATAATATATAGGTATATAATTAAATTTATCAAAAATTCTTACTTTTAATTGTTACACAAGAAAGTGATTTAATTTTACTAATTTTTATTTTCATTTAATTTTAAGAATCGGTTTGATGGCATGTGGAGAAAATTGCAAACCTATCAAAGTGGAGAGGAACTTTTTGGTCTTCCTCATACAGAATATCCAGAATTAGCCCAAATAAGAAAAGAATTGAATCTTCTACAAAAATTATACAAACTGTACAACGACGTTATTGATAGAGTGAGCAGTTACTATGACATTCCTTGGGGCGAGGTGAACATTGAAGAAATCAACAATGAACTTATGGAATTCCAGAATAGATGTAGAAAGCTACCAAAGGGGTAAATTAACTGATTTTAACTAATGTCATGTACAATTAATTATTTTAGATTGACTTTTAATATTAATACAGATTATCTTGAATGTAACTTACCTACATTTATTTCACGATAAACATTTCTTATATACACCACCTCCTTTTTTAATACACTCTTAATATTTAAAACAGTCTCAAGGAGTGGCCAGCGTTCTTCGCTCTTAAGAAGACCATTGATGATTTTAATGATATGTGTCCTTTACTTGAATTGATGGCAAATAAGGCGATGAAACCACGCCACTGGCAACGCATCATGGAAGTAACCAAGTATAATTTTGAATTAGACAACGAAGACTTTTGCTTGAAAAACATCTTAGAAGCACCGTTGCTACCCAATAAAGAGGACATTGAGGTGAGAAGCATACCACTTTTCTTTATCCTTTATTTTATTTACCCATTAGTTGCAGTATAAATAATGGAAAGCTTGGAAACTAGTAGTCTTCTTAAACTAATTATACGCAATACATTCGGTACATATCGTAATGAAAATTTATTTTCATAAGATAGATAAGATGTTGATAATACGACCTTATTCAAGAAAAGAGCACAATCTCATTTCAACAGCATCGGCATCGCTCCTTTGACTCTTTGCTATCCAATATAGCGTAAAAAATTAATATCTTAAAAATACCATATCTACAAAATAAAGTTAGATATTTGGTTTACCTAGTTCCGAATAAGTAACATAAAACTTAGGAAACTTATAATTTTACTTAAAAGGAATTTGTTCAGTTAGTAGTTACTTGTGTTAGTGGTAAAAGTAATTAGTTAGTAGTAGTAAGTAGTAGTAGTTCAAATGTAACTGTTTATTCTTATTATCTCACATTTATCTTTATTTGTTATTTATTATCTTGTTGTAGTAGAAGTAAAAGTTAAAGAAAGCCACTAAAAACAATTGAATGACATCACCTTTTCCCGCACTTAATGATGGTAAAAATTTCTTTTTTCATGTTTTTAGTCATTATTTTTTCGTTTGGATTAGGTGTTTTTAATTATGTTATGAAATGACCAGCGCGTTTCGTAAAGACTTCAAGTACTGAGTCATCTTTTAAAATCCGCGACATGGTTCCAGATCTCTTCATCTCCTGAGATAAAATCTTTTGCTTTCGGACAGGATTTCTTCGAATTCTTTCCCTTACTGCTTTGATCGCCTTTTTCCTACGAACACTACGTGGCCGCGTGGACGGCCAGATCTTAGTCGGTCATAAACAGAGGAGGTTTTATTGTACCTTATCAATAGCCCAGTAAACAAACATTGATAAATACTAAGGACTCAGTCTAAGAATCAGTGGTTCAATCAACCCAAGCTATGTTGCCGAACACCTGCCTGGTAGTTTACGCCGATTATTCTACGAGATCTGAAAATTTTGTATTCAAAATAATTGTAGGTACTGTTGGTCTCAAGGTGGTAAACATTTTCTTAGGGAGCGCGAGGCTTTTTAATCGACCACTATTCACTCACCCACTTGTTTTACGAAAATACTTAATAAATAAACTAAATTTGTTATTTCTAAGTTATTATGAGCTTTTTGCCATAATTATTTACATTAACTCAACTGTAGGAACTAACATTGTAGAAAATTCTCAATTTTATTATTTCGTAACTGCTGCTAACTCGTAAAAAGCATACATCAGTTTGAATTGTACAGGCTTCAATTGTGCGCACTTCTGCGATTTTGGCTAATGAATACAAGTGCAAAAAGGTAACCGGTTATTTCAGTAATTATTGCATAACAGTTCCATTGAAAAATGTAATAGTTCGATGAGTTCACGTATTTGTCCGACTTCTTCCATCTAAACAGTTTGAAACATTCTGCAGACTATAAACTATTTTTAAAACATTTCCATAGGCGTAGTGGCACTGGGGACGCGATTTACCAACGATTGGTGAATTGGAGCATTGATTTGTCCCAGTTTAATCGACTATCTGTCAGAGTTTGCAATTGTGGGGTCTGGGTTGTCAATCGTGTGTATTTTTCATTTCTCGACCCAATGTTGGATGTGGGCTATAAATCTGAAAAGTGAGACAGGATACATACAAAACGATCATTCATTTGCAAACCAGAAGATTGTGCCTCTGTTCTGGGTGCGTCGGGTGACTCTTTAAAAATACTACACCTAAACATACGTAGTATAAACAAACATATGTAGTATGAACTACCTCTTTTAGTGCTATCTATGAAATTACTGCCGGAAGTTATAATACGATTTCAATTTTGATTAAGAACATGATTATAAGGTTGATTCTGACTTAATTTTGATTGAGTTGAACTGATTTATGTTTAAATTAGAATACCTCTAGTCCTACTGGACTTTCTAAGTCACACTAATCGTTGTTAGCGTGTCTTGTTTAATTATTTAAAATTTTATTTCTAATTTGGTTCGAAATTTTACAATCTGCTTGTACACCTTCACTTACATGATCTTCTTAATCAATATTTACGTCCTGATTTTGTGAGAGCCCTGGTGCCCATAACACAAGTTAAATCTTATCACGGGTGCCAAAGTTCAATACACTGGTTCCCTGAATATTTGTCTTTTTTGTGTATAAATTAAGTTTTTGTTATCTAGTATCAAAAAAAAAGCGTATGGAAGATTTTAAAAGTTGTTTGTATTATGGTTCCATACCTATTTTATGTAACGCAATCACAGCGATTCGGTTCTCTTAAAAAAAAACACAATGAATAATCGTACAAAAAAGACAGATTACAAATTCAAAAGTAAATTTTGTTGATTTTTAATTGATGAATGATGATAATCTAATATTATAAATTGGTTCTTTTAATTAAAAAATCTACAAGTTTAACTACTAAACCGATCATCATTTGTACACATATTCTTGCAGGTATTATAATAAATAATAATAATAATAATAATATTTATTTCCAATAAAAGACATACAAGTGGCATACTGTACACTAAAGATCACACATCGACATCCGCTGTGCAATTAATTAAAAAGTTTGTAGACACTGGCACTCATGGTAAGAATTAACTTGTGTTATGAGCACCAATGTCCACTTCCACCAATAAAAAATGGTTACAAAGACGGACAGTTAAAACAATAATTACAAAGTAGTGCAATTTAGTGATAATATTAGAGGAAAATCTTCTATTAGAACTATTTAGTAAAAAATTAAGTTTACAATTTATATAGGTAAAATTGTGTGTGTGTGTGTGTGTGTGTGTGTGTGTGTGTGTGTGTGTGTGTGTGCGTGTGTGTGTGTGTGTGTGTGTGTGTGTGTGTGTGTGTGTGTGTGTGTGTGTGTGTGTGTGTGTGTGCGTATGAATGTGTTAGAGTAATTGAATGTTCTGTATACCACTGTGTGTGACTGGAGTATTAAGATGTAATTTTTATCAAAACCTCTGTTTTATTGTAGTCCAATCCCATCAGCCAAGATGTAACTCTCTGTTTACACGTATATTTATTTGTTGAATAAATATCACAATCCTTATTAACTTTGTTATATAAGTAGCTACTGATTACATAAAAATGACGTTCAGCGGCTGCGGTTCGGTGAGGAATTGGTTGACACACCTTGCGAAGATTACGTTTAGTATTTTTGATCTTTTGATATTGAACACACGCATGTTGCCTTAAAATTGTTTGGAGCACAAATAGTTGCCTAACGGTAAGTATCATGCACTCCTTATACAAAGCTTCAGTAGGGTAACGAAAAGGCTTAAACCTAGCCACCTTTAGAACAGCCCTTTGCGCTCGTTCTAATTTGAGCATATGTGTTTTATGGGCACCACCCCAAACTGAGATACAGTAATTCAATATTGACTGGCACAATGCATAGTATACAGTTTTAATAGTGTCATACTCAGCAGAATGTCGAAGATTTTTGAATATACAGATAAGTTTTCGTGTTCGTGACGTCAATTGTTGTATATGCTGTTTCCAGGAGAGTGAATTATCTATGAGTACACCCAGGTATTTGATAACACAAGATTTATGGATAGAAGGACAGTCACACGTTAAAAAGGTAGTTTGGCAAGAGTGAACCTTAAGTGTTAAATTAGAGTGGGGCTGAGAAAGAGAGCTCAGAGAAAAAGTAATGCATGTGGTCTTACTGAGATTAAGCGTTAGTAGATTAGCTGAGAGCCAGGACATAACAAGTTTCATGGCGTTCTCAGCGTGCATATAAGTGTCTATCCAATTCCTACCGTGTACAAGTAGGGCAGTATCATCAGCATAAGTAATGATTGAGCAGTTATGTAGTGATAGTTGGCAAAGAGAGTTTATATAGACCAAAAATAGAGTAGGACCTAAAATGGAGCCCTGCGGAACCCCGAAATCGATAGTCGTGACGTCACTCACTATTTCACCAACCCTGACACACTGCGTTCTCTCGTGTAGGTAGTTTTTAAATATATTAAGACCATGCCCACGAATACCCAAATGCTCCATTTTGTCTAATAAGAGTGGGATAGAAACGGTATCAAAGGCCTTGGTCAAATCAAGAAAAATACCCAACAGGTCTGTTTGTCATCCAATTTCTTAACTACATGATTCACCAAGGTAGAAACGGCATCCTCAGTAGACTAGTATTAGTATTAGAAGTAACATAGGATACTTTTTATTAAATGAGAGCAAAGCCGCGGATAAAAGCTAGTATACTATAAGTTTGATATGTTAGCAGTAAAAAATAATTATAAAAGGTTAATTCCCAAAAGGTTCTACATAATGCAATATTAAAAAGAAAATTTTGTCTAATTTGTTTTATGGTTAATAGTACTTTTACAACTGTCATTTATTAAATAGTTTTTTTTTTATTTCCAAGGAATAAAAAAAAGCACTGATAAACTACTCAATGTTAAAATCTAGTAAAATGGTTGTGCTATACATAAATAATAAAAAAAGACTGAGGGGTCTCCTACTTGTCAGCAATTGGAGTTTGTGTGAGTGTCAGTATTCTTGCTGCTATGATTTAAATATCAATGAAACAGATAGGTTAGTAGTACATACATATAGTAGTAGGCGATTTACATAATTCTTAAAGAATATATTTTAAAGTAGGTGTATAACAAATTACTTGTTTTGAATCCAAATGGATACCGTGTAAATTTTTCGGTATATTTAACAATTATTACAAATAACATTTATTTTAATATTATTTGGAACTACAAATATTTAGTCAATTGTAATTTACAATAAATATCACGAAAAATTTTAATATTATACAATACTGGGGCGCAACCAATGATCTGCAAGCATGCACTCGAAGTGATATGGTAACCAACCATATCCTGTTTAGTGTCGAACTATAATTCGTTAATAAATCAACTAACGTGAAATGTAAGGCGAGGTCATCTTTTTAAAATTATCACGTCAGTCACTACTCGTGGTAAATTTAGCACGCTAAGTATCTTAAGAAAGCTAAAACATCATAAACTATCAATTTTGTCATCATCATAATATTAAACCTTTTTATGTACCTAAAGGTATCATACAAAGACCCGCGCACATCTTAAAAGTGTGGGTCTGAGCCAAGTTCAAATAAATAATATAGTTCAAATATTTTAAGTATACATCCATTTACATTAAACATATCAATCACTCAATAAATAAAGTCTCACTGAACCTACAATTTAATTTTAAATTTGATTATTAATTGAAAACCGAAACTCAGTTCGTTCAGTGGGTATGTGTATTTTGATATTGTTAATGTTAACATGGGTCTTAATATAATGTATTTCAATATTGAAACGTAAATAATGTTCATTAATAAAGTTGAGGTTTTGTATTCACAAACACATCTATGTATTGTCATTCTATAAACACATATCATGAAGATTCACGGTACACTAGTTAGTATTGATTCGACACCAATGCTACCTTTTTGAAGTGAGTGACATTTACTGCTGAACCTGTATGTACGTACGTTTAAGTAGTGGATTTTTCATCGCTGGCAAATGTGAAGAAATATGTGTGCATTTTCTTCTTTGTAAATGATAAAAAAAAGAACCTGATTTAAAATTTCCTGCCATATATGAACACATAATTATGTAGAAAGTAAAAAGGAGAGCAGAGCCGCTGAAACGCCTGAACAATTTTATCTATGCATTAATTACGCTAATCTTGGGAAGACGCTTAGCCGTCGCGTCGCATAAGCTTAAATAATATGGAAATAATGTCATTTAGCTTGAGAGCTTCAGAGGGAGTCTGTAAATAACAGAACAATGACTTATTTGCCTAAATTATGATTTTTTTACATCCAGCTCATCCACTATTGTATATATATATATATATAGTACTAGTGACATTTTTTAAATACAGTAATTAGATTTTAACTAATGCACTTTAACTAGCAAATGCGTAATAACAAAAAAAAAGGAGTAAATACCATTTGAAAAAGGAAAAAAACGTACAAAAAGTTATAAAAATACTAATTGCGCCTAATAACACAATAAATGTCACACAAACCCTAAATTACACTACCTATATTCTTGTCTTTTCACTTTGTTAAACCAAATAAAATAGGTAAAATGGCAATAAACGAAACTACACAATGATAAAAAAACATACACGCATTACCACATACGTTTGATTGTAAATTGAGTTTACACTCAATAATGCATAGTTCTTAGGACTCCCTACACGGTCAATTTGGAACCGTCCACCCGGCCGCATTGGCCGCGTAGGGGTAACGCAAACTGGCGATGCAGCGTGTTTTATAGCTCTGGAAAGGAGTCAGCAACGACATCTATGTCAATTTGAAAACGGATATTGTACCGCTTAAACTAAACGATCAAGTCTTGACAAAATTGCGGTACTTACTCAAAATATCAATCACAGAAAACTTGAATAGGTATATTTAAATTACTATTTCTTTGACCTAACAATATTTTAACTTTAACTATTTGAAGCAGCCTTAATAAAATAGCACGAAATGATTCCTTCCTTCCAATGTAAATTAGATGTGGACCAATCATCTCAGACATCCTTGCGCCAATAGAATACCTTAATTTTGCCGGGAATTATGAATAGCTAGTAACCTTAGGTATGAATAATTTAATAGACCTTGAGCTTAAGTAAATACTTACATGAGTAGTTTCACATATTTAGCGATTATCTTAAATTATAAAAACCATAAAAGAAAAGTAAGAAATATTTGATGATTGCCTTAGATAGATTTACTTATTGTCATAACATACGCGCATGCTCAGTTCTGACGTTACGGACATAAGGTTTATTATTATATAGGGATAGCATCTTATTTCGAATGCTTTGTATCATAGGTCTTATTTCAATGACCAGTATTACGTGAGCTTTCGTTGAACAGATTTTAGTACCGTGACAGATCAACATATATAAGGGAAACGAAAATTTTATGCAACTATTTTCACGTTTTTCAACAATTTAACATACTGATTTAAATTGCACATAAGAAATGCAGACTTTATTGCCCTAAGCAAACAGGGATCTTGGTTTTATTAAATAGATAACGGAGAATAATGTTAATTAATTTATACACGTAAATAGATAAAAGTTGTTAAGTTGCAGAATAACAAATATATTAATATGACCATCAAAAATCTCTATATTGAAAAAAAAACTGTTGAACTTAGAAAAAGTAAGAACAGCAACTACAATATATATTTAGACACATCAAAAAAAAAATCAAACAAGTTATGAATAATGCCTTTATTCATGTCACAGAGTGTCAAATGCATGTGCATGCAAGTCAAAATTTTGGAAAAAATAATCAAAAGAACCACACGAAGGCACTACGGACACTCAACAGAATTTCAGATCACACTGATTTTTTACATTATCACGGAACGATTTCACAACATTTTTTTTACTGAACTATAAGTACTACTTTTTACACAGCGTCTCTGTGAATATTTCATCATATAAGATTTTGAGTAACCAACTATAAGTTGCTTTTTTACCTAACCACGGCAAAGCCAAAAGGATAATTAGCAGCCTATGTTTGAGTGTATGTTCCATCCACCGTAGTGCCTAAACTGATATAGTGAAGTTAATGAATGAGGTGCCAATAGTTTCGTAATAATGCCCGAGTGACATAGGCTAATTAATTTTATCAAAATTTTATATCCCAAAAAAACTGTAACCAGACTACAAGAAAAAGGGTCTAAAAAGAAAGAACAAAAAAAAATACCGATATAAAAAAATGCCATTAACAAACACTATGTTCTGCGCCATCTTCTATATTTTTTTAAACTTTACTTATGGCTTTCATAATTTATTAGTAGTCATTTGTAGCTTAGTAAAAAAAAAATCACCTACAGTATTGATCGTCTTCGCAGGACATCTGTATATCTGCAATGAAAGAAAAAGATATCGAAGCAAAGCTACGTCAAGTAACTAACGAATGGTCCATCCACGAACTAACATTCCAGACGTTTAACAATAGAGGTGAACTGTTGCTGAGAGGCGACACTACAGCTGAGACCATTGGACAACTGGAAGACAGTCTTATGATCTTAGGATCTTTACTTTCTAACAGGTGAGACTTAAACAGTGTAATATGAAACGTGTTCGAATAACTCGTCCAGATTACATGTATTTGTGTAAGCATTATTAGCCCAGTAGATATTTGAACAAACGTCGAACAATATAAATCGGTTATTATTTGAAACAAGTACCGTAGTGGCACCAATTACCGACAAGACCAAAACCGACACTTTTTGTTTGATTAAAAAAATAAGAATACGATACGGATTTCTAAACATTGCTGCACTGTTCCATGGCAGCACACATTTGATAGTCCTCCAATGAGATAGGCCAGGTCTACCATTTTGTTAGAAAATGGCAGCGTAAGAACTAAGTGCATTCAGAGGTCTGACAAAAATAACAGAATTTCTTAGATACTTCCATGAGAAAGTGAGTCCGTTTTTCGTTAATATTCTAATGTAACGTGACTTACTTGAATTCGATGTTTTTCTCAGGTTATTACAAAACCAAATTTAAATCCTTAATTAAACAAAAACTATGTGCAAAGGCATAAATAAGCCTTTTATACTTTTAAAATAATCCAAAACAATGTAGGTAATAACACCTACACCGTTTTGGATTATTTTAATGACAAATTTGCTTGGGATTTATGATGCTCACTCCAACCTACGTATTGTGTGTAAAAGTCTTAGATTTTTTTAAAATGTGTGATGTTTTTTAATTTGTTAATACCAACTAAATTTATTTTGTGTATGTTAGGTAACTCGATGGTTGGGGCTCGTATGCCGTCTATATGGACAGACCGACTCAAAAATATAATCCTTTCTTCAAAAGGCCAACCATGTGCGAGGCTTGGGTTTCATTGATAGGCTTGCTAGTGGACTGTATTTTGGTTTATTTGTAGCGGTAGTAATTACAAGTAATATAACGTGGCGTACAAGGTGAATCGGGCGGCACGAGAGAGTGAATGACAAAAGTGTTGCCAGCTCGTAAACAATAAAATATACATTTTTTATGTTGTCTCCAACATAGCTGGGGCCTCAAAGATGCCAACATTGATTTACAGTACAAAATTAACAAAAACTATAAATATACTGTTACAATCAGTTATTTCTATATTATATTATTGTTTTATGTACAAAATTTTTTATCCATCGTATTTAAACATATTATTAAATATCTACAATCCTTTTTATAATTGTTATGTCTAAGTAAAACTAAGATTAAGTTGACTGTTAGCCAGAAACTCACAAATCTCAGTTACAGTTTGAATCTTGTAATTGTGTTTTACATTCACTTACAGTTAAAAACGCGTAAGAACACTATATAATATTTTAAATAGGTATCAAGTATAAATTTATTAAATTCAAAATTATAGTGGCTACGTAGTTAGTAAAACATTAACTTAACTACTTTCTATGGGTAGCACACAAACTTTGGTAATAGACCGACGATGAGAGTGGCCAGTGGATGTTATGACTTCCACCGCTCATACAGCGCCATCTGCGCCTAGAAAAACCTTCGTCACTCTCGCCATCGGCCACTCCAAAGGGGGAACGTTGTCTTGCCTAAGTATAACTAAGGATCCGACAGTTATGTTAGGAGTAAGAGATCTCCATTTTGGACGATTTTGGAGAGTAGTAAGATACACATTCTTTCAATATTTCCAAAATAATGGTTTTATGTTGGTACATATTGACCAAAATTTTAATAAATTGGTAGGAGTGTCACTAACATCTTGGTCAGGAAATGAGGTGAGAGGAGAACCCGTGAGAAAATGTCCTGGTGTTAGGTATGAAAAGTCTGTCGGGTAAGTTGATACAGCACAAAGCGGTCGCGAGTTTAACACGGCTTCTATTTCTGTAAGAACAGTAGAAAGCTGTTCATATGTTAGCAACACTTCCGATTACACGCTTTAGGTGGTACTTTACGTTTTTAACAGAACTTTCCCAAAGCCCACCAAATACAGGGCTATAACTGGGTAAAAAATGGAATCGTATACCACGCTCTGAGGCAAAGGATTGTACTTGTACTTGGTGGTCCTTATCACATACACATAACATTATACAGTCAGTACAAGTCACCTAATCGGGTCCTTGCCGAACAGAACTACTTTTTTTCTGAAACCATGAGTCTCAAAAGAGTTACTATCCAAGCGACGATTACGCCAAGAGCTCCTAAGGGAGTAGTTGAAGTCCAATACCCCCATGAGTGGTTTGATAATCACCCCGTTCAGAAACCCATATTGAAGATAACATTAATTACTAATGATATCAGCTCATCTCGGAAAATGATTAGGAAATCAATACAGGATAAAACCGTGTCAGTAGATTTAGCAGTCACATTCCTATATCAATTTGCACTCACGATCAAAGACACACTGGAAACTGACTGGACATCGTACAACAGGGAAATAGGAAAGATAGGAGATGAGATAACCCCCATATCTCTGTTATCCGTTAAAGAGAGTGTCAAAGTCCGGAATTTGCCTGTGATTGAAGGGGTCAGTGAAAAGGATGATCCATGGATGGCCGGATGGATTTTGGAGATTTATCGTTTGATTCGAACAAATATACAAAATTACAAAACATCAATAGTGGAGAGAATCACTACACAGCTGAAAGCAATAGATCAGGGAGCATTGGAGTCAGTTGATGTAGTTGATCACTATACGGGCTGGGTCAATCATCGGAATTACAATATGCTAGTGGCTGTCTTTGACATGTTTTTCCAGTTTTGTACCAGATTTAGAGACTGCGCGGGTTTGATGTCTTACGGCTACGTCTTGGATATTTTAGGGATGTCCAAAGTTACAGACTTGATGGATTGGGTATTTATAGAAGGTGTGGGGAACGATATAGACAGGATGATGAATGACAAAGACGAGTTAACAGATTCATATTCCTATTTTCCATATCAGGTTTACTTGGGTCTTGTCGTTAAGTCTGCCTTTTCGGCAACAGTCAATCCTCTATTCTTTGAATGGTCTCACATGATTGGCACGATGATGAGGTCACCCAGGTCTATGAATGCAAGACACATTACAGATGCAAGATCAATGGAACTTCTCGCCAATGCTGCTTGTGTAGCTTGTTTTGTTGTAGCGATGTTTACTCGACATCGTTCAAATTCACAAAAGTCTACACAGAGGACGGAAAGATAGCAGCAGTGGAAGAAGAAGAGGACACTGAAGACGACGTAGAGACAACCTGCCTGAGGTCAAGAGATCCTCATGACTGGATTGCGTTGATGCATTCACGTGACGGGATCCTATCAGAGCCTGTAAAGAAGAAATGGCGAAAAAGTTGTAGTAGAATTACACTCCATAATAAAATTTCGGGGAAAACGTCAATTGGTTGCCCATGGGCCCTATGGGACTAAGCACAGTTTTAACGAAGACGGAAGAAAAGTGGATTATAGCGTTATCGGAACGACATCTATAACTTACAAAATTTCGCTACTAGACACGTGTGCAAAACATAATTATCGATCAAAACAAATCCTTTTACAAATCGAAAGTAATTTGGAAGACAACAAATTTAAAAGTATTTTAAACGACCCACACACATCGTCAATGCTGATGAGAGCGCATTCTGCTTGTCGATGTCAACGACAAACATCCCTACAGTACAGTAGCTGTGGCGATGATAAGGACAATCTTACTGTCCCAATCACCGGAAATGCAGCCAGAGACCTTGTCCCTCGAATGATCATATTTAATTACGAAAGGATATTCCCGATGAATGGGCTATAGGCAAATCGGAGAGTAGATGAATGTGTAGCAGCACGTTCTATGAATATATTACTATTGTATTTGTGGAAAATGAACCTTGGTAAAATCCTTCAGAAAGAGAAATTTGCCCCAGCAAAAAGCTCTTTCTAATATAACAAAATATTGTGTCAAAATTGGATCCCTTTTTCTTTTGTTGCGTGTGGAAACCCCCATCGGGCCGTCGGAATCGACCCGACTAAAACCACACGGTGTGCCACTCTGCGCCTGAGACGGGAGGGGTCCGGGCGGTAACTCAATTGGTTACTGAACAGCTTGATAAGGGACACAAGTGCCTCTCAATATTTTTGGACCTCAAGAAAGCGTTTAACACCGTCTCTGTCCCTAGTCCGATAGACAAGCTGGAAAAACTTTGACTAAGAGCAGCTGAACTGTCTCTCTTTGGTAGTTGACTGTCAGAAAGAACGCAATGGGTGAAGCTTAACCAATACATTAGTGGAGACTTCGCTGTGTCTTACGGCGTGCCACAGGACAGTGTTCTTGGCTCTACACTATTTTTCATTTATATCAATGACCTATATAACTTAAAAACAAACAATGCGCACATTTTCTCTTATGCCGATGACACTGGGCTAGTCTTCACTGATAAAACCAAAAACAGGGAACTGTGATTACTTAGTAAAACTATATTTCCATTGATTTTATTTAAAAAAATATGGAAACGTACAGCTAGAAATACAAACATAAAAGAGGGCCAACAGAAATTTTCTTACATTTGATTTTATTAGCGAAAATCGTCTAAACAGATTTACTCAAAATATGCACCCGATACAAATTTTGTTGAAATTTATAAAACAATTAAAATATTCAACGTGGTTGGAGCAGATAAAATCCCAAGTATAATAAGTATCTGGAAATTATATTTTACTTTGAACCAAGAATTCTCTAAAAGGTTTTGTCCACACTCACGACTCACGACTCGTTCGACGGTAAAATCAAGTCGTAAAACTACAAGTAAATACATGTTACTCACAACACTGTAATCTATTTCTGCATAAACTTAAACTTAAGGTTTCTAAAAGGTAGTCTCTAGCATGTTTGCACAAAGAAGAATAGTTTAAAAAAAGAGCCCTAGCGCATTAGGTGAGGCCACGCGACCAGTTCATTACTAGCAACAACTATATTTGCCATTAGCAATACCGCGTACTTATGTTGTATATACAGGGTGGCGTGTAAAACGGAGGAGCATTCAACTGTAGCCTAATGCACAAGGGCACTTACCATTACAATGTTATATCGTTTTTAAATTACAGGATTGCTTTTATGGAATTGTGAGTTGATAATATTTATTTTTTTTAGATATAACGCACCGTTTAGGAAGCAAATTCAGCAATGGTTATATGACCTCCAAAGTACCAACGAAATTTTGGAAAGATGGCTTCTAGTGCAAAATATGTGGGTATATCTTGAAGCTGTATTTGTTGGTGGTGATATTGCCAAGCAACTTCCGAAAGAGGCTAAAAGATTTTCGAAAATAGATAAATCTTGGCAGAAAATTATGCAAAGAGCTCATGAAACTCCTGGTGTAGTATCCTGTTGTGTTGGGGATGACCTTCTCAGACAGTTATTACCACATCTTCAAGAACAACTGGAATTGTGTCAAAAGAGTTTGAGTGGTTATTTAGAAAGGAAACGGACTATGTTCCCAAGATTTTTTTTCGTGTCAGATCCTGCGCTACTTGAGATCCTCGGTCAAGCTTCTGATTCTCATACTATTCAAAATCATCTCTTATCAATATTTGACAACATCAGATATGTAAAATTTCATGATATTGGTAAGAATGTTTTCTCTTTTGACCTAGAATTAGCCTGTTCTTTCTGAATATTATCCTAAAGAGATCCGTCAGAGGCAAGCAGTAATGGGCAGCACATATGGTCTATGAACAGCAAGATAAAACGCGTGTCTAATTAAAAAAAAAAAAAAATTGATTCGCTGTCTGTTCGCTTAGATTTTTTTTAACGATTCAACGAATTTCTAGCTCTTCTATACAACTAAATAAAATTGAAGTGTCTGTTTGTAATATTAAAATAACCGCTTTTTAATAAATGCATATTTATATATACACGTTACATATACCGAAAATGTAGTTAAAAAATTTTTTGTCTGTCTGTCGGTCTGTCTATTTGTTCCGGATAATATCTGGAACGGCTGGACGGATTTTGACGGGACTTTCACTGATAGGTAGCTGATGATCCAGGGAGTAACTTAGGCTACTTTTTTAGACTAACGTTGTCCCGCGGCGTTACTCGCGGTACGACGATAACCGCGGGTAACACCGCGGGGTTCAGCTAGTTATAAAATAAAAGCTTAGTCATGATGAAATTTAATTTAAAAAATAATGTCACCATAAATAACTTCAGCTGTTTAATTCATATGTACCTACATATGTTAACTATCCATCTAAAATATCTTTTAAATTAATAATCATAATTGTTTAAGGTATGTTAGAAATTGTGACGTCGTTTTTATTAACACTGACAATGACATATTCATAAAACAATTCAATAAACTTTATATTAACTACAATAATTATATACATCGGTAACAGTCTTCATGGAGATTGTGGTGAGCCGAGTATAGCCACACACACGCCATAAACTAAACGTAAATTGCTTGAGCATTTGGCGATGCACGTGTAGGCAATGGCAATAGCAAATGAAACGGTGACTCGAGTTAGTCACATGTATCAACGCAATTATGATGCGTTTAAGATAGCTGAAAATTAAGACAGACTTGTGTCCTTCGCTTCACAATTCTTGGACTAACTGCAAATCGCAATACCACTCCATTAATTTACAGTATACTGTAATAAAGGACAATATATTTATGAGAGGTTATTTAAAAAGATGAGAATTTACCAGATTTCAGTCCAAAAATATTTTAACCAAGTTTGAAATTGCGGCTATGAATATGCATATTCATATTACGCATGTTACGCACAGGCTCTCCAGAAAAAGACAACAACAAGTTGTCTTGTAAGGAAAAATAATATAAATATTTGTTGCACTAGCACATTTGCTAGCAAATATGATACTAGAAAGCTTTCTAGAAATTTTATCTAATACTAGCTGAGTCCCGCGGTTATCGTCGTACCGCGGGTGACGCCACGGGGCGAAGCTAGTCCAAAAAAAGTAGCCTAAGTTACTTCCTATATCATTAGCTACCTATCAGTGGCAGTCCCGTCAAAATTGGTCCAGCCGTTCCTGAGGTTAGCCGGAAAAAACAGAAAAAAAAATTAAAATAATTTTTTGGTATATACAGCGTGTGTACATACATATGCATTTAGTAAAAAGCGGTTATTTTAATATTACAAACAGACACTCCAATTTTATTTATTTGTATAGATTGAGGACTGGGACGTGTTTATTAACTGTTTTGTAAAAGAATGGATCATGAATCCCAACGTTATACACCCTGTTAGTTTCTTTAATAATGTTGTAGGGCTCTCATTCACGTTTAAAAAAAAAACAAATAAAAGCCACTATGGGAAAAATTCCAGTCAAATCTGGGAAACCGGTTTGCTGCCATGGAAACCACAAGAGACGTAAACCAGAACCTTGAAAATGTGGTTTGGATCCTCAGGGATGAAGGTACGAGATTTTGTCAAATGCAGCGTAAAAGCAGGAAGTCAAACTAGGGCTAATGAGCGAACGACGTGAAAACCTACCAGACACTTCGTCGGTAAAGCGCACTCTAAACCAAGAGATCATTAAGCTTGTACGATATGACCTCCGATGCTCAAACACTCTTTCGATTGAAAGAGCCATCGAGCAGAATCGGGGGTCAAAAGTGTTCGTACATCTCTCGGTAGAAGCCACCTGACGAAGTTGACCACAACAAGTGGAGTAGTCGTTGCTTCTAAGCCGGCCGTCCTTTCGGAGGTGGAAAGTTTTTATGGCAGTCTGTACGCTTCGCATGCATCTCGACCTGCCCCCGAAAATGAGGACCCTAGAGCTACATTACCACGACACTACACCGAAGATCTGACAGAAGTCAGCACTAACGAAATCGAGATGGCTCTTGGGCAGCTGAAAAATGAAAAAGCCCCTGGAGAGGATGGATTTACAACAAAGCTGTTGAAGGCTGGAGGTAAACCCGTACTGAGGAAGCTCCGAAAGCTTTTCAACGCTGTCCTATTCGAAGGGAGAACTCCAGAGGCGTGGAGTGGAAGTGTGGTCGTCCTGTTCTTCAAAAAGGGTGATAAAACCATGTTGATGAACTATCGGCCCATTTCTCTTCTAAGCCGTGTCTACAAGCTGTTTTCAAGAGTCATCGCGAACCGTCTTGCGTCAAGACTTGACGAATTCGAAATGAGACCGGAGCAGGCTGGGTTTCGGAGCGGGTGTGGCACCATAGACCACATCCACACAGTGCGGCAGATTATACAGAAGACCGATTAGTATAACCCGCCCCTGTGTCTAGCATTCGTGGACTATGAGCCTTCTTGACTTGATCTTGACTTGATCGAGATCTGGTCTGTTCTGGAGTCCCTGCAGCGTTGCCAAGTAGATGTTGAAATGTCTCTACAAAGCCGCCACTATGTCCGTCCAAGTACAGTATCAGTATACTAGACCCATACCATTGCATCGAGGATTGAGACAAGGGGACGTTATATCCCCAAAATTGTTCACAAATGCAATGGAGGATTTGTTCAAGACGCTGCACTGGAAAGGACGTGGCATCAACATCAATGGCGAGTACATCTCTCGCTTGCGATTTGCAGACGACATCGACATCATGGCACAGACGCTGCAGGACCTACAACAGATGTTGAAAGACCTGGCTGACTCTTCTGTACGCATCGGCCTACGGATGAACTTGGACAAGACCAAGGTCATGTTCAATGAACATGTACTATCGGAACAGGTTGTGGTACACGGTGCCGTTCTTGAAGTTGTGCAGAAATATGTGTACCTCGGGCAGACCTTGCAGTTGGGTAAAAACAACTTTGAGGACGAGGTGAACAGGAGAATCCTGCTGGGTTGGGCAGCGTTTGGGAAGTTTCGTCATGTCTTATCATCGTCGATCTCACAGTGCCTAAAGACGAAAGTCTTCAATGAGTGCCTCCTACCCGTAATGACATACGGAGCCGAAACGTGAACACTTACGGTACGGCTGGTCCACAAGTTTAAAGTCGCCCAGCGTGCGGGCGGGCTATGCTTGGCGTCTCTCTGAGGGATCGCATTAGGAATGAGGTAATCCGGCAGAGAACCAAGGTTATCGACATAACCCATAGGATTAGCAAGCTGAAGTGGCAGTGCGCTGGCCATACTTGCCGTAGAACCGATAACCGTTGGGGTAAACGAGTTCTTGAGTGGAGACCGCGTCTCGGCAAACGTAGTGTAGGACGTCCGCAGCCCAGGTGGAGTGATGATTTGCGCAAGACGGCTGGCAGGAGCTGGTTGCGAGAAGCCGAGGATCGAACTAAGTGGCGGTAAATTAGAGAGGCCATGTCCAGTAGTGGACTGCGAGAGGGTGATGATAAATATATATATATGTATAAATATAAATATATATAGATCAGAGGAAACAGGAGCACCACTATTTAATATCGTTATCATTCATTATCTTAGCCGAAAGACAAACCTCTATTACTCTATCTTTATTTTACCTTTTAGTGTCCTTGTGTAGATTGTAAAAATTAATTTAAGTGTTCTTTTTATTAATATTGAATGAAAGTTATAGGTTAATTTAATTTTTAAATAAATGAATATAGTATTATTAAAAAATAGAACACCAAAGACATAAAAATATGAAATATTGACGCTACTTATGGCCTCAAAGAAAACTAGCTTCTATATTAGTCCCTTGCAACTGTTTTAAGCACCTCTCTTGTTTGCCTTATTTTTATTATTAATCCATGAGCACATCACCTACTGTAGTCAACATTACTTTACATATCAACAATCTCCTGAATATATATATGAAATAATACTTATTATTCAAAATATGTCTTACCAAAACTAACTAGTTTAAAAACTGTGTGCATTGTGACACTTTACACAATAAACTTCTTTTAACAGAGTACAATAAAATGGTTGCCATCATATCTTCGGAGGGTGAAGAAATAAAATTAGAACGTCCTGTAAGAGCTGAAGGATCTGTAGAAACATGGCTCACATCCCTACTGCAATCAGCTCAAAGCAGTTTACACTCAATAATTAGGAATGCGGTTTCATTCATTAACGATCCCAGTTTCAACCTATTGTTATTCTTAGACAAAATGCCCGCACAGGTAACCACTTACCTCATTTAGTCCTAAAATGTTAAAAATGCTATGGAAATAAATTATAAACAAGTATTTGTAATAATAACTGATAAGTTTTTAAATTAAAACCTGTTTTATTCTTCTAGATTGGCCTACTTGGCATACAATACATCTGGACAAGAGATGCTGAATTAGCTCTCATGCAGGCTCGACAAGATAAGAAAATAATGATGGAAACTAACAACAAATTTTTAGAATTATTAAATACATTGATTGACCAAACGACCAGGGATCTTTTGAAGATAGAAAGAATTAAGTTTGAAACCCTTATTACTATACACGTGCATCAAAGGGATATATTTGATATGTTGGTTAGTTACACCATTGAAGCAGATTTTTTTAAGCAGGGAACTATATAAGTACTTACTAAAAACTACTGTTCAATAGAAATGTTTAGTCATTCTACTACTACAATGTTTTCCTAAGCGTATCTCAGATTTGTAAGATTATAACGAAATAGTTTAATATAAGGCAAACCTTTAAATACATTTGAATACTGTTAGGCAATTTTTAACACCTTAATAAAATGTATTCCAGTGTCGTCTTAACATTCGTTCAGCAAATGACTTCGAGTGGCTTAAACAATGTCGGTTCTACTTTAAAGAAGACGCCGACAAAACCTGGATCTCAGTGACTGATGTTACCTTCACATATCAAAATGAATACTTGGGGTGTACTGACCGACTTGTTATCACGCCTCTAACTGACAGGTAAATATTTTATTGTGTCGGTAATCTTAACCTATAAAGTGTCCAACGCCATCTCACGGCCGCGGTGACACTCTAGCAAGAGTGCGGCGCGGCGCGGCGGGACATTTAAGCTGATAATATTGTTTAAGTAAATGCTATGAAGGGATGACTGTATAAATGTAAAAAACTTTCATTCATTTTCTTTAGTACTCGTACTTAACGTGGAGATATAGCTTTACTCAGTCTGCCCGTTTGTCCTCAGTATCATAAAAAAGTCACATTATCTACACTAATACTATAACGCTTGAGTTTGTTTTGTTGATACAGGGTTGAAAAGAAAAAAAAAATGTACTGGATAATATGAAGACGATAAACACGATTTATCACTCACAGGGCCTATTTATTGGCGTATCTTGAGTTCTATTAATAGGGTTTCTAGATTTTGTGGAATACAGCAACTCTTTGGTGCAATAATAACGAAATGTTCGATATAATGTGATAACAGGAGTCGTTACGACTAATAATGTACAAAAATACGTATGTTTGTGTTTTTCTACAAATTTCTGCGCACACAATAAACAAATTTGTAATATTTGAGATCTTTTAATCTCGCAGGCCCTCTGACTATGCCGTTTGTTCCAATCCAGTTATTAAAATGGTTATTAATGTAGGCCGTAGTAATTCTGCTGTTATGGGCTGATTTAAATAACATAAATAAAATAAAAATTGAGTACTTTATTACTGTGGTTGTATTTTCATGTCACAGTATAATATTTATTCATGTATATAATCGGTCATCGGTCTGACCGATAAATAAGATAACATTAAATTAAAAAAATACTAGTAATATTGAAAACAAGTGTACCGACTTGATTTCATATTGCACCTGTATTTACATATATATACTCGTATAAACCCTTAGGTGACTGGTTAGAACATTATATTCTATTAGTAATAACTACACTGACGGACTCATAAACTGCATCAAAGTAAAAACCGACTTTAAAATAAATATTTTAACCAAGTATGCAAACTTAATACACAGATTTAAATTGAAACGTCTAGATTGGTTCGTTAATTTTAAAACAACCTAGGGTCATATCCTTAAGTTTAAGTTAGTGTACTGGAAAGGACCTTAAAACTTTAAAAAAAAAACAGAAATTTAAAGAAAATTGGTTTAATAAAAAAATTGGTTTTAACTATAGACAAAAGCTTTATGCAAGGGTTTTTTATCAAATCAAATCAAATATTTTATTTGTGAAAACATAGGTTAGTTACAGATCTTATGCTTATTGTAGAGATACACTATGTCCTACCACATTATGCGGTGTGCAAATATTATAAAAACAGAAAGGTCATAAGTCTAATTATTGAAACACTTGAAATTATCAAAATATGTCAATTAATATATCAAAATTAAAAAAATATGAATACAAAACAATGTTTACATGAAATGCAAGAAATAGAAAACAAAACACAGCTAGATAAAAATTATCAAAGAAAACTAAAATTACAAAAGTAGATTGAAACTGCATGGTAACATTAGAGTAAATCTTGTACAGCAAAATTTACAACATCAAAAAATTGTAATCGACAAAAACTCATCAACAGAGTAATAGCAGTTGTCTACTAGGTATTGGAATAATTTATTTTTGAAAACATTTACATTACGACACTCTTTTATGCTGCTCGGAATCCTATTGTAGATTTTTGTGGCCATAACAAACACACTTTTCTCAAAGAGGGTAGTCCTATATTGACTGCACAGATTATTGTATAAATGAGTTCTATTTCGCGATTTAAGCTCTAGTGTAAACAGGGATGGATGATGTTTATTAAACAAAGCCATTTCAAAAATATATAAAGATGGCACGGTAAGTATTTTAAATTTTTTGAAGTAGTCTATGCAACTGTCAGTTCTTTTGAGACCAAACATAGCTCGCACACATCTTTTTTGGCATTTAAATACTTTATCCGAATTGGTAGTATTTCCCCAGAATATGATTGCATATCTGAGCCTAGAAGCAACATTACTATGATAAGCCACGAGTAAAGTGTTAAGATTGACCTTTTTAGCTAGCATGTATAAACTGTAAGACGACTGTGACACTCTTTGGCAAACAAACTCAATATGGCTTTGCCACTTCAAATTGTCATCTACGTATACACCAAGTAATTTTGTTGTAGTCGTCAATTCAATTTTTTCACCATTAAATTCTACTTGCTTTTTGTAAAGTGTTTTTTGTTTTCTGCTTGAATTGCATTAATTTAGTTTTATCGATATTAATTAATAAATTATTATTTTGTACCCATTGAACTATTGAGTTTAAACTATTATCTATTTAACTTTCGTCGTTATACAAGATAGTGCAGTCATCGGCAAATAATACCATACGATCCGTAGTACATTTCCGATAGTCGTTTATGTTTTAATAAGGTGTATTATCTCCACGTGCATAGATTTGATTAGGGTTATTAAAACATCTTGCGGAATATTGTCCCATTCTTCTGAAAGTGCGGTTCTTAGTTATGCCACTGTCGTAGGCACACGATTTCTCGCATGTACAGCTCTTTTTAAATTGTCCCAAAGATGCTCAATGGGATTAAAATCCGGGCTGCGTGCTGATACAACCTCTTCTTCCAACCGCAATATTGTCGAACTTGTGCAGCAGCGTGCGGCCAGGCATTACCCTGCATTAAAGTAAAAATTTTGCCTATAAATCCCACGTGATCTTCTAAGATCTCTGTTATGTAGAGATGTGCAGTCAAACCCCCTCTACTACCGTTTTGACGGACCATATCTATGAACACAAGTTCTGTTCGCCTGTTCATCGATATGCCACCCCAGACCATGCACGAACCGCCTCCAAAAGGAACACACTCCTCAATGCGACTTTTAGCATATCGCTCCCCACGTCGACGAAAGACTCTTCTGCGACCATCTGCACCATATAAACATGTCCTACACTCGTCTGTGAACAATACGGAGGCCCATTGCTCATCTGTCCGATTTAGGTGATCACGCGCAAATCTTAAGCGAGCTTGTCTGTGAGCTACAGACAACTTTGGACCATTTGCTGGTCTAAAAGGAGTGATATCCGATTCCTTTTACCTTCTTCTTATTGTTCGTGCACTAACGTTTACTCCACGTACTTCATTAAGCTCTGTGTTGATGTTAACTGACGTGAGGAAACAATTTCACAGGGAACAGGAACAGGGAAGTTATAACAATAAATCGGTCATCACGACCGATGGTTGCTCGAGTTCTGCCTGTACCACGTCTCCTTTTGTAAGAACCTGTTTCCACAAACCTTCTGTATATTCTGCTGGTAACAAAAATTCAATTGTCAAAAGAATAAAAAATCAATAAGAATCCATTTTAAAAATTTGCCATAAATAACACGCAAATCTTCAATTGCAAACGCAAATCTGATACTACGAGTAAATTTTCTTTTCCCGGCTCATTTGTTTTACTGCAGTTCTATTTTTAAGTATATCTTTTTTAAGATTGAGGGCCAGTCTCTCCATACTTATATAATTTAATCTAAAAAGTTTGCATACTTATTAAAAAAAAATATTTCAAAGTAACCTGAAGTTTGATGGAGTTTATGAGTCCGTCAGTTTATATTATTGAATAAGGTTTATATACAGTTTATATTAATTTTTTTAAATCAGAAATCAAATCGGTTATTTTAAGCACATAATTTTAATAAATGTGAATTATGATTCATATATTTTTTTACAGAGCATATGCATGAAGCAACATGGTATAGACATAAAAATAATGTTCTTTCTTTTGTTTTTATTCTATTAAACTATCCTTGTAACCAACAATGGACAGATGATTAATTAGTTAGAGAATGACACAATTTCCTTTTCATGGACTTTCCACAGGAGTGCAGCCATGGGAATAAGTCAGTAGTATATATTTTGACTTCAATACACATAAAAATCTTTATAGTAGAGCTGAGAGTATAACTTTAAAATATATTGGGAAAAAATGATGTTGTCGGAGTGATTTTTTTTTTTTAAACCTTCATAACTTTTTTCAGAATCTGCTTTGCTGCATGAACCTTTTAAATTATTTTTTTTAGAAGATCAATCTCTGACCATTCTGGGACACAAGCCCATACATGTTTTGGACATCTCCTTTCATGTGTTGTTTTTTTTTTCAGATGTTACATAACCCTAGCTCAGGCTTTAGCAATGAGTATGGGAGGTGCTCCTTGTGGACCAGCAGGTACAGGTAAAACTGAGACTGTTAAAGACATGGGCAAGACTTTAGCTAAATACGTCGTAGTGTTTAACTGTTCCGACCAAATGGACTATAGGTAAGAAATAACTTAAGAAAAACTTATGTTTTAAACTCCTAACATCATTAGCTATCTCCCAGTAGATACATCCCAGCCCTGTCAAAATAGATACATCCTTTTCAAAGATTATCCGGAACAAATAGATACACAATTTATTTCTAATTTGGTTTTTTAACGTAACTGGGTACCGTATTCCTTTCATATGCATTTGGTAAAAAACTGTTAATTAAGACTACATTTTTACTGTACGATTATATGTACAGATTAATGCTTACAACCAACGATATAAATGCAAGTTTATAGTTTTCACTTGAGGTAGCAAGTAACGATAGGTACATCATTTGACAACAGCCTAATGGCCTAATTTTTGCATAACATTATTTGTGTTTTATTTTAGCTCTTAGCTGTACGAGTATATTACAGTACATGAAATCAATTTTCCAGAGGCCTTGGCCGCATTTACAAAGGTCTGGCACAGTCAGGTTCCTGGGGTTGTTTTGACGAATTCAACCGTATAGAACTACCAGTGCTTTCGGTAGCCGCACAGCAAGTTGCTGTAGTACTAGCCGCAAAGAAAGAGAAAAAAAAGACTTTTGTGTTTACTGATGGAGATGTTTCCGAAATGTGCCCTGAGTTTGGGATCTTTATTACTATGGTAAATATGCTGTCAAACGAAATTTATTTTCTACTAGTCGATTACTAGACTCGCAAAGAACTTTAGGAAGGTTTTATTTTAACAAACTTATTTTTAAAATTGATATTGATGTATTTTTTTAAATAAAGTACACAAGTTCAATCAATCAATCATATTGGAGTAATTTGCTGACCTTTCTGGGTCTTTCCCAATATGCACAGTGTAATTTTGTCCGACCTTCCGCGGACAATGTACCTCAGAGACATTTCTCATGTCAGTCTGGTATCCTGATAAATCTATAAATACATTATCTAATTCTACTACAATTTCTATATACAAAAATTATACATACACGTATAAGGGGGAGTATAAAATTTAAAAGGAGGAGTGCAGAAAGCTAAAAAAGCGAAAAAATTATAAATGAATTACTATCAAATTTCAAGTACTGGGTGACCACTAGTAATTTTACTAATAATTCGACTACTAAAATGCCAAGAGACCCTCTTAGCATTTTAATAGGCTTTCATGCGATTTAGAAACAATACTACTAATTAATTATGTTTATTGTTGTAGAATCCTGGCTATGCTGGTCGTAAAGAGCTGCCAGAAAATTTAAAAATCCAGTTTCGTACGGTAGCGATGATGGTGCCAGATAGACAGATAATTATTAGGGTTAAATTGGCATCATGCGGGTTTCTAGAAAACATTACTCTTGCAAGGAAATTTTACACATTGTACAAACTTTGTGAAGAGCAGTTAACTAAACAGGTATTCAAAGAAAAAATCTTATGAAAATCTTCTAGATTACATGGTATGATAACTTCAAGAAAGTGCTGGAGTGCTTTTTAAATGATTTAAAATATGTTTTTTAACTTGTAAACTACAAACTAATACCCTCTAAAACTAATCGCACTCATACAAATTATCGCCTGCGCTACAAGCAGACCGATACTATTTCCAAACCTGCAGTAACAAAACGTACTCCCGTTACAAGCGCCGACAAGAATCACGTCCTAGTTACAATTTCCATCAAGGGACCCCTCTGCTCTTTTGCCATTTAACCCTTTATCACGAAGGAAGTGAAAGTTGACCTTAGGATTTCAATGTGCATTATGAGTATATTATATTTACTATAAATTACTGTCCATAAAACTTATAGGTACATTACGATTTCGGTCTTCGCAACATTTTGTCTGTTCTCCGAACACTGGGTGCTGTAAAGCGAGTGAATTCAAAGGACAATGAAAGTACAATTGTAATGAGAGTTTTGCGAGATATGAACCTGTCGAAGCTCATTGATGAAGACGAACCGCTATTTATTTCTCTGGTAGCTGATTTATTCCCAAACCAAGCTTTAGATAAGACTACATACACGGATTTAGAAGAAGCTATAAAAACAGAAGTGGAGAAAATAGGACTCATCAGTCACCCACCGTGGCTACTAAAGATAATACAGGTAATTTTTAAAATAAACAACGCAATAAAAATTAACACCTACATGGTTTTTAAAACTCGTTTATCAAAGAGAACTGCATTAACGTTTCACATTTACTTTGTAAATACATGCATGTTATAAACGTATTTACAAAAAAAATATATTTGGATCAGTTGTCTAGTACCTATAACACAAGCTCTGCTTAGCTTAGGACTAGATGGCGTTGTGTGATAGATGTCCGAAATATTTATTTATTTCAATAGAAACACTTAAACTCTAAAACAATTTTTTTTAGGTCAAACAAACGTTTGGTCCGAACCGGAAATCAAACAAAGCACTCGTATACGCTACCACTGCTGCATGTTCTTCTGAGGCAGTTTTAATAGTTTTCTTTTGGTTTCTTAAGGTTTAATAAGATATTCCGACGTAAAAAACATTTGACCAATATTAACATACATTTTTTAATACCTATAATTAGCTTATAAATAGCCAAATTGTATAGTCCAAGATCAAAGTCAGCCCAGACTTACATTTTAGGATACTGTAATTTACTTTAGGACACGTTTTCCTTAAATTTTAGAATCGGTAGTCTAACATATACTCAGAAAGGAATGGATATTCACTAAACTGAAAGCGGGGCCGTTTTACAGTTAGCAGGTATCAAAGTTGGCAACAAACCATCACATCATTTTAGGAAGCCTGAATTTTATATCATATCATTTAGTAATATTTTAAAATATTTTCCAATCAGCCAGACAAAATCTGAGGGGTCTAAGACCGTCCTAGACTCATTTAAAGTTTATAGGAACTAACGCCTCGATTATACTTATGGCAGATATTCACGCCATGTTTATTGCTGTATAACCTAGCGTAGGCGTTCATACTTCTCAACAATAAAGACTAAAAACTAATAACAGACTAATTTAGAACGGTCCTAAAATATTTCTTAGTGAGCCACTCAAATCTGACGGGCCAAATAGACATCAACCAAAGAAGACTCGTTAAAAGATCCGCTGTGCTAGGAAGCGCGAGAGCATTAGAGCATTATTTGAGCGCAAAAGTACAGGTGAGATGCACTTTAACGCTTTAATTTCTATTTCTTACAACTCTTGGCTACTCCGAGTTAATGTGCTGTTTGTTTTTTTATATCGTAGAGAAGTATATCGTCACCGTGAGAGAGCCACGCTTCGGCATAAATGGGCCGGCTTGACCAGAGTGATATCACGGCCTCACAGAAAACCGGTGTGAAATAGCGCTTGCGCTGTGTTTAACCGAGTGAGTGAGGATAACGGAGGCCCATACTCTAACTTCTCCCTTCATTCCTTTCCCCATCCCTCAAAAGTCGGCACTTATGACACCTCTGGTGTTGCGGGTGTCCATGGGCGGCGGTAATCGCTTACCATCAGTTGATATATTTGCTCGTTTGCCCTCTATACCATAAAAAAGTATGAATGCCTACGCTAGCTGATATAGCAACCAATACACAATATGTCGCGTAAGTCTGCCGTAAATGTAGCACAGATGTTATGTTCGCATAAACTTTAAACGAGTCTGGGAATGTCTCAGGCCTCTTAGATTTTGCCTGGCATATTGGAAAATATTTTACTTAATGACATAATATAAAATTCATACTTCTCAAAATGACGTAAGCATGCCATGCAAGCACGTAGCATGTTTTTTTTTCCACCTTTGATAGTTGCTAACTGTAAAAGGGCCCAGCTTTCAGCTTAGCGAGTATCCATTCCTTTCAGAATATATGTTAGTCTACCGATCCTAAAACTTTCATCTCTCTTAAAATGACGTAAGTCTGGGCTGAATGGGATCTCAGTCTATCAAATGTCTATTACTATAAGTATATTTTTTAGCTTTATGAAACTCAGCGAGTTCGACACGGAATAATGACACTAGGTCCGCCAGGTGCCGGCAAGACAACTTGTATACATACGCTCATGAACGCGCTAACAGAAACCGAAAACCCCCACAGGTAAAACCTATTACTTTAATTAATTTTTACTCGAGATTTTGTAGAATAAATTGAGTTAATTAAAAAATCTTTAAATAACTAGAGATTTTTGACTGTATTAACTATTATCGAGAGAACTTAACATTATGTAGTTTTCACAAAACAAGGAACAATTTAAAAATCACACTGAAAAGTTAAAACAACGATTAGAACAGACATTGAGTTTTAGTAATTTTTTAACAAAACTATTCTATATTAGAAGTACTATTATTATAAGAAAAAAAAATGCTTTGTATATTTATTTGAAAATATTTTTAGGGAAATGAGAATGAACCCAAAAGCAATCACAGCGGCTCAAATGTTCGGCCGACTAGACGTGGCTACGAATGACTGGACCGATGGTATATTTTCTGCTTTATGGCGTAAAACTCTTAAGATCAGAACCGGAGAGCACATTTGGCTAGTCCTTGATGGACCTGTTGATAGTATCTGGATAGAGAATTTGAATTCCGTGTTAGACGACAATAAAACACTGACTCTAGCTAACGGGGATCGACTTACTATGTCGCCCACTTCAAAGATCATATTTGAGCCGGAAAATATTGATAACGCTTCACCTGCTACTGTGTCTCGAAATGGTATGGTATACATGAGTTCGTCTGGATTAGATTGGGACCCAGGTAAATATTTTTTTTTACATCATTATTATGCTCTAAAAACTATTTTACTATGTTGTCTATGTCTATTTGTCTACACATAAGTATTCATTAAGTAGTAATTTCAAATTAAATATTTACGGTTTGACAATCAGAGCACAAGAAAAATAAGTCATTACCATGACTATTAATTCCTTATTTTTATTTTTTACATCGTTAGCACGCTTTAAATACTATTTTACTATGCTGTCTATATATATTTGTCTGCACATAAGTATTCGATAAGTAGTAATTTCAAAGTAAATATTTACCTTTTACAATCAAAGCACATACGGAAAAATAACTCATTACCATGAATATTTATTCCTTATTACTTAGACTTACAGTTTTACCTAACCTAGTTTGGTGAAAAGGATGATTATATTGTTACTATACCATTTAGAACCAAATAAAATTGTTTATCTTATATGTATTAAATAGTTTCATAATACAAATGAAGGTGCGTGTAACCTACACATATATGTATAAAAGGTTGAAGTATTATTTCATTACAGTGCTACGAGCATGGCTGAAGACCAGGTCCCCACGTGAGGTCGAAGTGTTTACATCACTTTTTGAACTGACCTTTGCAGTTATATATACCTGGTGCACACAGAATCTAGTATTCAGTATGCGAGTACTTCAAAGTAATATTATATTCCAAATGTTAAACCTTTTAGAGGGTTTAGTTCCTCCTCAAGTAGTGGAAACAGAGGATCAGTCTGCTAGTAAATCTGTGAATGGTGATATCGATGACGAAGAAGAAAAGGAAAAAGTAGAAGAAATAATAATTTTTACTCATGAACATCTGCATAAGATCTATGTTTTTAGTTTAGTTTGGGGGTTTGGATCATTACTAGAAACTGCAGATAGGAAACGTTTCGATGCCTACCTAAAGAAAACTTTCAATGAATTATTGGATTTTCCAAAACATCCCAATAATAAACCAAGTATAGTTTTTGACTTTTATGTAAAACATCCTGGAAAATGGGAACTATGGGACGATCTGATGATGCATTATCAGTACCCTGACACAGCCACTCCTGATTATGCTAGTATTTTAGTTCCTATAGTTGATAATGTACGAATTAATTATCTAATCCATTGTATCGGTAAACAAGGAAAGGCAGTATTACTTCTTGGTGAACAGGGATCTGCTAAGACAGTAATGATGAAGGCTTATATGAAAAATGCAAACCCAGAATTATTTATAGGTCGATCCTTCAATTTTTCCTCAGCCACAAGCCCATTCCAATTTCAAAAAACTATAGAAAGCTATGTAGAGAAACGTAGTGGAATGACATTTGGCCCTCCGGGAGGAAAGAAAATGCTTGTGTTCATTGATGATATAAATTTACCAGAAATCAACGAATGGGGTGATCAAATAACCAATGAGATCGTCAGGCAAACTATGAGTATGGGAGGATTCTATAGTTTGGAAAAGCCTGGTGATTTTACAACAATTGTTGACATATTATTCTTAGCTGCTATGGGACAGCCTGGTGAGTAAACTGGTTGTTATTTAACTACTATATTATTTAAACTTTTTTTAAAACCACAATTTATATACATAAAATAATACGTAGTAAAGCAAGCCACGCTGATTTCAGCACAAACGGCCGGCCCGTTTCTCAAGCGGGGTGTACTACCCTCGCACAGAAAACCAACCTAATTTGACAGTTTTGATGCTGTCGTATTTCGTTGGTGAGTGCGAGACCGGAGGCTTAATGATGCAGGGGTGACAGTTATCGTTATATAAGAGTTTGAGTAGTGAAATGCTCGTAGAGTCATGTTGAGGATCACGTGGATCGAACCATCGGCCAGGAAAATCCGTAGAAACGGTGGTGCCGCTGGTCGCCCGCGGTATAGAGAGGGGCTCAACCGCGGCTAACCAATTTGGGAGGCTGCCCCGTCAGGTCGCGTATAATCCTCGGAGTGGCTCGTCGTGCCAGTTGGTGACCGGAAGGTGGGACCAGGCGACTACTTCCGGGAGGATATGAGGGCCCTTTCATATTAATCAGGAACTGTTCCTAAAGCTTGGAGAGCGAATGTTCAACCCATCCCCAAAAAAGGTGACTGCTCAGATGCGGCCAACTAACGTTCGATAGCCGTCACCTCGATTATCTGCAAAGTGTTTGAGCGGATAATAAAAAAACAACAGGTTCACTACTTGGAGGATCACTCCCTACTAAATGATCGACGGTATAGTTTTAGACCGAACCTTCGGGGTGAGGCTATTGCCTCGGTTCGGTCCCCAAGGTTCGGCCCCCAAGGATTCTCCATGCCTGTCAATAGACAGACATGGAGAATCCTTGGCCTGGAGGCCTTTGATAAGGTTTGGCACTTCTTCAAGCTACCGGCTTTCGGTTTGCCCCAAACTCTGCAACTGGGCTGCCGCATTTCTGCACCAGCACCGCATCAGAGTCCTTTGCGACGGTGCGGCCCCCGATTTTCAGATGGATGGATGGAACCCCAAATACAATTTATAAAGTTCTTACAAATTTTAACATATGAGGTTGTTTTTACTAATATTTTAATAGACTTTTTAAGAAGTGCGCAGACGGCATGTTGCTAAATTTGCTGTTTTTGCTTGTGATATAACATTAATTTGATTCAATTTTTATGTTTACTAATAAGAGTTAATAGGTGGATTTGCAGAAAAAGCCAAAAACATCATTTTAAAAATACATGCTAATTAAAATAGAAAATAAAAAAGTACAAGTCAGAAAAATAACCGTAATAATAAAAAATGAGTTAACAATTAGAGGTAAAAATGTAAAGGAGCTAATAAAAAGAACTGTGTAAAAATAATAATGGACAAACCTTAGATAATAACATTATGTAAAAATATTCTCATAGTAAAAAAGTAACATAGTCAAAGCAGCGGGTAGAATTCCCTCTACGAAACTTAACATAAATTAATGATAGTACGAAAAACTCAGAATGAGACAAGGTCCTGTCGTTATACTGGACGTGGAAAAGCTGCGAGGTCAGAGAGACTTCATAAAAAAAAATGTTGGATGTATAATGTTTCATATTACTAATTGGGACAATGAGTTTAATTAAGGGTATTCACGGGGTTTTACATTTACTTATGCTTAGCGGCGAGCGTACCGCAATAAGTTAGGTACATAGTGTCCCAATATTTATTAATTTAAAGCTTAAATTCCGCAATAAATAGGTAAACATCAGGAAACATTATGCTATAATAGCCCCATCTAATCTAAATGACCTAGGTACGCGTATATAAGGAAAAGAAGAAACAGAAAAATTATTAGCACGAAAATAGCAAGCGTTGTAAATCTCATCTACTTTTGCAAAAAATATACAAAACAAAGTAGACGTTTTTGAATATTATTGTTACGAGGACAGATTATTCGCGAACAATGCGAGAGACGTCTACACACACAGAAAGTTCTCGTTGATCTCTTGAGGCACGGAATCATGAACTTTACATCGATAAACATAGCGTCAAATATGGATTGATTGTTGTGCGGCTGCTTTCACTGATTTCGCCGGCGGGTGCGTCCTTGGTGCGCGAAGGGCCTCGTATGTACAAGTAATTTCTAGAATGCCGTAGTAACAATAATAATGGGTATAAAAATGAATTCTCACGGGCCGTAGTTCAGTTCAGTTTGAGCTAAAGTGCGATAAATATTGAAGTGATATTTTTAATTCAGAGTATAAACCCTTTTTCATTTTCTTTTTAGGTGGTGGAAGAAACGATATTCCTGCCCGATTAAAGCGGAGATTCTCTATATTTAACTGTCCCCTTCCCAACAACGACTCTATTGATAAAATATTCAAAGTCATTGGAGAGGGACATTATAACACGAAACGAGGATTTGTTGCTGAGGTCAGGTCACTCATAAAAAAGATGATCCCTTTAACTAGGGAATTATGGGCTAGAACAAGAGCCAATTTATTACCAACACCGGCAAAATTTCATTATGTTTTTTCGTTGAGAGACCTTTCCAGACTTTGGCAAGGTATGGTTGGAACTTTACCGACTGTAATAGAGTCTGAAAAATGTATGATGTTGCTGTGGAAACATGAGTGTTCTAGGGTGTTTTCGGATCGGTTTACTTACCAGGCAGATAAAGATTGGTTCAATAAAGCGATATTTGAAGTGACCGAGGAAATCTTAGGAGTAGAATACAAGAAAATGATGGATAAAGATCCCGTTTTTGTTGATTTTATGAGGTGAATGAAAACTTTTGAACTTAGTTTTTAGTTTATCATATAGTTTCATGTAAAAATAAATTGAAGTATATCAGAAAATATATTAATACTTTAGTGTTTTCCAATAAATTCCGTGTATAATTTACAATGCTACTGAGAATCCGGATTTTTTATACAGAAATATCATTTTTGTAACTGACAACTATGCATCTTAGTTCATTTTTATGTAACTTTAGGGGGCAAGCGAGAGATATCGTCTGATCGTAAGCAATTACCGCCGCCCATGGACACCCGCAATATCAGAGACGTCCCAAGTGCGTTGCCGGCCTTTGAGGGATGGGGAGAAGGATGGGCGGAGGGGTATGGGCCTCCGTTATCCTCACTAACTCGGTGAAACACAGCGCTAATGCTCTGTTTTACACCGGTTTTCTGTGAGGCCGTGATATCACTCCGGTTGAGCCCGCTCATTCATGCCGAAGCGTGGCTATCGCACGGAAAATTATTTACCCCTCTCTTAAAGATTCACAACAAACAGAGATCACTAACTTTTAAACTTTAGCGTTCCATGATATATAAACGCGATCACTTATTAAAAGGTATTACAAACCTCTGATTTGCCATTGTCTTTTTCGATATTTTTAATAAATTTGTTTCGCCATGTACCGTCACATGTGTATACACACGTCACATGTGTATCACATTACATTTGTATGTGACGGTACGTGGCGAAACAAATTTATTAAAAATATCGAAAAAGTGCAGGTGGACAAACAAACTTCTACTTCACGCATTCGACGACGGAGGGCGTGCGCCGCTGAGCCGGTCAGCCTGTGACAACCTGGTCGAAACGTCAGGCAAATCAGAGGTATGTAATACCTTTTAATAAGTGATCGCGTTAATTCCCGTAAAATAATTGTTAAAACAGAGATCAAACTCTAACTGGTCCTTTTTTTAAGCCTATAGTTCGGTTATTTAATGTAACTGGTCTCGTAGAGTTAAATGTAAAAATCACTCAGTCATTAAACCATATGTATCACGCGCCCATCAAGATGTTAGATGTAAACTCTAATTTTTTGTTGTGTTGGTACTAAATCTCTTACAATCGCATTACAGAGACGCTCCAGAACCTACGGGTGAAGAAGGTGAAGATACAGACATGGAACTACCTAAAGTATATGAACCAGTATTCGACTACAGCGAATTACGCGAACGCTTAGATATGTTCCTTGCACAGTTTAACGAAATGGTTCGAGGCTCTGGCATGGATTTAGTATTTTTCCCCGATGCTATGCTTCATCTAGTCAAAATATCCAGGGTCATTAGACACCCTAGAGGAAACGTTATGCTTGTAGGTGTGGGCGGATCAGGAAAACAATCATTGACTAAACTATCTACGTTTATAGCAGGCTATCGATCCTTTCAGATAGCACTAACAAGATCTTACAACGTTGGTAACTTCCTCGAAGACTTAAAGCTACTCTACAGATCATGTGGGGTCCAAGGAAAAGGAACTACGTTTATATTTACAGATCTAGACATTAAAGAAGAAGGGTTTTTGGAATACCTCAATAACATACTGTCATCTGGAGTTATTTCGAATCTTTTCACAAAAGATGAACAACAGGAAATAATTTCTGAACTCACTCCTATTATGAAAAGAGAAAACCAAAAACGGACTCTGACTAATGAATTGGTGATGGAATATTTTTTGAATAGAACCTGCCAGTATCTACATGTTGTATTGTGTTTTTCACCCGTAAGTTAATATTGTTTTGAATATTAAAACAATTTCTCTACGAGACTGTAACTTCATTTGTTGTTATTATAATGTCTCGTATATTGATAAAATGCTCGAACCCACAAAATAGTTAGTGGCATCAATAGTCAAGTTCTGTCGCATAGAGTTATATAAACGTTCGAAAACTTTATTTTAGTACATTTGTCAAGGACCTATGAAATTACAATAATTAAATAAGCTTGACCGTAGCTTGTAACTTTTTGAGTTTTCACTGAGAAAATAAAAATTATAAAAGGCTAAAAAGCAAAAATAAATGACATTTGAAAAGAAAAAAAGCAAGTACTTAACGGTGTTTTAAGACAGTATGATTTTTCGTTAATCTCTTTCCAACATAATTTGGATTTAAAAAAAATATATTAAGGTCCTCTAAAACCAATGGTAAGTTTCGCATTTATGATGTATTCATATTAGGTAATAATCATCACATTTTGTATATTTCAGGTAAGCGAAGCTTTTAGATATCGAGCAATGCGCTTTCCGGCACTAATATCTGGATGTACAATAGATTGGTTTCAACCCTGGCCTAAGGATGCTTTGGTCGCAGTAGCCGATCATTTCCTATCGGAGTTCGAAATCGAATGTACTAAAGAAGTAAAAAAAGAATTGGTTACAGTATTAGGGACAATGCAAGACGTTGTATCGCAAGTATCTCAGGAATACTTTCAAAGATTTCGCCGGTCTTCACACGTTACGCCTAAATCATATTTAAATTTTATCGGCGGCTATAAGTCTATTTATCAAATGAAACAAAAAGAATTGGGTGACGGCGCAGTAAGGATGGACACAGGCCTTGAAAAGCTTCGTGAAGCATCAATATCTGTAGAAGTTCTAAAAAAAGATTTAGCTGTGATGGAACAAGACTTGGCATTGGCTTCTGAAAAAGCGGGCAGGGTACTAACTGAGGTAACAGAGAGAGCAATGCAGGCAGAAATTGTTAAAAACCAAGTACAACATGTGAAGGAAAAAGCAGAAGTGCTTGTCGCTTACATTGCCGAAGAAAAAGAAAAAGCGGAATTAAAATTAGAAGCAGCCAAACCCGCATTAGAAGAAGCCGAAGCTGCATTAAATACAATCAAACCTGCACATATAGCCACAGTCCGAAAACTAGGACGGCCACCACATCTCATTATGAGAATAATGGATTGCGTCTTGATTCTATTTCAGAGAAGATTACATCCAGTAATATCAGATACTGCCGCCCCTTGTCCTAAACCATCGTGGGCAGAATCTCTGAAGGTAAGTAATAACTTGTGTGTCAAGCCGTTATTTTTTGCTTATGCATACCTGGTCAGTGTAAATGTTTATTTCATCTCCAAATATTACAAAACACGATTTATAAGTACTCCATTATTTAATTTTTAATATTTAATTTCATAGTAGATACCATTGTGTGACAGACTTGGTCTACACAAAACTATTAACCTACAATGGCATCAGCTATTCAATTCAGTTTATTCACTTCTATTAGCATGCTTTTAATATTAATATACACATCGAATCTCGAAGATCCACTTTTAAAAAAAGGGTAGTATTGAATCCTACAACTGTAAATCCTATTATTTCCATCCAAATATTCGAAATTACCACCAAAAATACCGAATTGCATACTTTTGTTCATCAAATAAATCAAATCTAAAATGCTGTTTTTTAGTTATTAGTTTTAGTTATATAAAATTTTTGTGGCAGTAAAATTAATTTGTGATTTTAATCAAAGTTCTGACCTAACCTAACAGAACTCCTAAGCCATTGGACGGCGTACTGTAAAACGACCAATCAGTGATTGTTGACAAATTGACGCGCGTAAGCAGTTTAACGCAGTTGACAATAGGGTAGTTGACACCTTAGTCAAATCAGTTACTTTTTACCATCTGTCAAAACGATAACTTTTATGAAAAATGTGCTAAAAAGTGGCTTGTGACGTCACTGTTTTAGACTACTCAACTGAGCAATTTATTTCATGTTTGTTAGATTAAAAATGTTTAATAGAAATGAAAACCTGTAATAATTATATTTGCCGAGATGTTTTGTCATATTCGTTTTAATGAAGGAGACATCGGTATTTATTTGGGATACAGTTAACTACCCTATTATAGATAGTTTGCACAATCTCGCTAGGTAGATTATAATCTAACGGTTTTTACAATCTTACGGTGACATATATAAGATAACAACCAAAAATCTGGATAATGGAAGACGGAGTCACATCACTCGGTCTCTCTACACAAGTGACGCCATGCCGTTGTGAAGGAGTGAGCGCGATGAGACTAGGGCGAGCGTTGAGTGCGTTGTTGGCTCACGCGCCCGCTGCCGATAACAGCGCTTCAAAATACTTGTTGTACAAAAATAATAAAGTTGAGTGATAGGGTGCTAAACGAGTAGTAAATTCCTGGCATGTAATTTGATAATGTAAACATACATTATAACTAAATTGCTCGTAAAGGGTCTCTTATTTCAGCAATTTCAATATTGTAATGTATCTCATTACGTACTTGTGCGTTATTGTAATGTAAAACGCACTTTTTTTTTTAATAAAGTAAAACTCACGGTTTATCAAGATGCTCGAACAACACTTTTTTAAATATTAGCAAAGAGTTTTAATATAAGAAAAGTGGTCAACATTATCATAACTTTGAGAGATAAATATAATAAATAAACATTTAATTCTTTAATTTAATTAATTTTGACACTAAATTACAACCATTTATCTCTGACAAAAACACAAAAATATTAATATACTTTATTAGTAATAATACTGGCTGTTTGTGCCTTTGCCTAAAAAAAAGCGCCGATGATTGTAAACAATTAAAAATTATTCCGCGCTCTTATTCGTCGCCGCCGCAACCGCCTCCGCCGCTGCCGCCGACTACTGAACTCTGTGGTCTCGTTTCTCCTAGTTTCACTCAAGAGAGTGATTCCAATTTTTATAACTTGTTTATAACAAGTAATTAAAGGTTTATTCGATCAAGAATGTCCGAGTTTTATTTATTTCCTCGCAAATATGTTATAAAACGTCGCATGACATACTTGCGCTTTGATAATTACATGATCAGCTGTCTTGTAGCGCAATATCCACTCGGTTGTAATTTTCAGTTATTTTCAGTTTACGATGAGTAGTTTTGTCTTAAATCTGTATATCTGTGGTTTCAGCTATATTCGTTGTAAATTAGATTAAAAAGACCATCTGATTTTGATTAATTTTATACGTGTTTAATAAAATATGTTTAGGTAAACAAGTAGTTAATTTGTAACGCAGTCATCTATCTATACTAATATATAAAGCTGAAGAGTTTGTTTGTTTGTTTGTTTGTTTGTTTGAACACGCTAATCTCAGGAACCGCTGGTCCGATTTGAAAAATTCTTTCGGTGTTGGATAGTCCATTTATCGAGGAAGGCTATAGGGTATATATCATCACGCTACTACTAATAGAAGCGGAGCAACAATGAAGAATGTTTCAAAAACGGGGGAAATTTTCTCGCTACGGGCAATATAAGGCGCAAACGAGGTTGCGTGGGTCAGCTAGTACTAATATATAAAGCTGAAGAGTTTGTTTGTTTGTTTGAACACGCTAATCTCAGGAACCGCTGGTCCGATTTGAAAAATTCTTTCGGTGTTTGATAGTCCATTTATCGAGGAAGGCTATAGGGTATATATCATCACGCTACTACTAATAGGAGCGAAGCAACAATGAAGAATGTTTCAAAAACGGGGGAAATTTTCACGCTACGGGCAATATAAGGCGCAAACGAGGTTGCGTGGGTCTGCGAGTTTATCTGATATGCAGTGGGTTATTAGTCGGGAGATTTAGTTTGCTTGAATTTTGAATAGAGGCGCAATTAAAAATTTCCCTTTTAATTTTTTTTTCCATATGAATATTTTTTGTACAAGTTGTTCAGGAATTGAAAATTAAACCGAATTCATTTTAGATGATGGCAAGTACTACATTTTTATTACAACTTCAAAATTATCCAAAAGATATTATTAACAACGAGATGGTAGAGCACCTTGTTCCATACTTCGAAATGGAAGATTACAATATGGATACAGCTAAACGTGTATGTGGTGATGTTGCTGGACTGCTTTCATGGACCAAAGCCATGGCATTCTTTCATAGCGTCAATAAAGAAGTGTTGCCCTTAAAAGCTAACCTATTATTACAAGAAGCGAGGTTAAAGGTGATTAGTATTTTATTGAGTTTTACACATTTATATTGAGCTAAGAATGACTAAAGTGATTGTTTTATTCATAGGTAGCAATGGACGATTTGGCTTCAGCCGAGAGACAGTTGGAAGAACGAGAAATGTCACTAAGAAAGGTTAAAGAACAATATGAAGCTGCTGTTTCTGAAAAACAACAATTGACGGATGCTGCGAACGTATGTTTAAGAAAAATGACTGCTGCAACTGCTCTTATCAATGGCTTAGGTGGTGAAAAAATCAGATGGACTCAGCAAAGCAAAGACTTTAAAGAACAACTCGGAAGACTAGTTGGCGATGTTGTTCTAGCTACAGGATTTCTATCATATTGTGGTCCATACAATCAAGAATTCAGAAATAGTCTTTTTGACACGTGGATGGGTATTTTGACGAGCAAACATATACCCGTAACACATGACCTAAATATTATTAACATGTTAATAGAAAGTGCAACGATATCAGAATGGACTTTGCAAGGTCTGCCAAATGATGAACTATCTGTTCAAAATGCGTTAATTGTTACTAAGTCAAGCTCTTACCCTCTTTTAGTCGATCCACAAAGTCAGGGTAAAAATTGGATTAAAAACAAAGAAAGTTCTAATGAATTGCAAATAACCTCTTTAAACCATAAATACTTTAGAACTCATTTAGAAGACAGTTTATCCCTCGGCAGGCCCCTTTTAATTGAAGATGTAGGTGTTGAACTAGATCCTGTCATAGACAATGTTCTGGAAAAGAATTTTATTAAGTCAGGTTCCATTGAAAAAGTTATTGTAGGAGATAAGGAATGTGATGTAATGCCTGGATTCATGTTATACATTACAACAAAGCTCCCAAATCCTGCATATTCGCCCGAAGTGAGTGCTAAAACATCAATTATAGATTTCACTGTAACTATGCAGGGGTTAGAAGATCAGTTACTAGGCAGAGTTATATTAATGGAAAAATCTGATCTGGAAGAGGAAAGAGTAGCTTTATTTGAATCTGTTATGAAGAATCAGAGAAGTATGAAGGAGTTGGAAAGTAATTTGCTTTGCCGACTGACATCTTCTGAAGGTTCTTTAGTGGATGATGAAGCATTAATTCAAGTGCTACAAATTACAAAAACTACAGCGGAGGAAGTTAATGAAAAGTTAATAGTAGCAGAAGTAACTGAAAAAAAGATTATCAAAGCCCGCGAAGAATTTCGAGCAGTAGCTGCTAGAGGATCAATATTATATTTCTTGATTGTAGAAATGAGCAACGTTAATATTATGTATCAGAATTCGCTAAAACAATTTTTAAACATATTTGATAGCTCAATAACTAAATCCACAAAGAGTAATATAACAGAAGAAAGAATAAATATAATTTTGAAATATTTGACACACGAAGTCTGGGCTTTCACTTTGCGTAGTTTATACGAGAGGCACAAAGCACTATTTACTTTGATGTTGGCAATGAAAATTGATTACCAGAGAGGATTAATATCACATGACGAATTCATGGCATTCATTAAAGGTGGAGCATCTTTGGATTTAAACGCTGTAACCCCAAAACCATTCAGATGGATTTTGGACATTACATGGCTAAACTTAGTGGAAATTAGTAAATTAAAAATCTTTAAAGACATACTTTCTAGAGTGAGTATTTATATTAGTTATAATTAAGTATAGCGTTAAAATTCTTAGAACATAATAATAAGGTTTTTGGGTGCAAGGTCAAAGTTTTTATATGTCATGTACTGATCTGATCAGCTTTTAGTTAAAACTGAGAGTGCGTAAACTGTCTACATTCATAGAATATTTTTATTCGGGAAGATTTGCCTCATTGGAGAGTTTCAATCGCGGTGACCACTTAGTATATTTTATTTTTGACACAGATAACATCGACTGAGAAAGAGTGGCGTGCGTGGTACGAGAAAGCGAAACCCGAAGAGGAAGTTTTTCCCAATGGTTACAATGAAAGCCTTGACGTGTTTAGGAAGCTATTGCTAGTTAGATCCTGGAGTCCGGATAGAACATTGTCTCAAGCCAGAAAATATATAGTTGGTAAGTTGGCTACATATATAATCTATCATATTAGGTTAGAAAGATTCCAAGCTTTATTTCAATATAACATTAATTCCTTTTAATTAAGTCAAATTCAAATTCAAATTCAAATTCAAATTCAAATTCTGCGACGAGCAACTAGATTCGTATCACCAGAACTCTGGGGGTGAACTGAATTCGAGGGTGTACTAGTTGTCAGTATATTCGGGGGCACTGACTTACCAATGTTTATGACAACCAGCACCGACGGCTGAACGTGCTCTCCGAGATACGGGCAGGAAACACCGCTAATCTTCCATACTCCGGGCCGCTAATAAGAATTTCTTGTAAGAAAAACCCCACAGCAGTCCGACCCGGTAATCGAACCCATACCTCTTGATCAGCTTACGCCAACCACTACCTAACCTACCAATGAGGCAGTCATATTTATATGTATTAGATATTATTTTCAGATAATGTAGCGGGCATCAAGTAATTGAGTGACAATGATTAAACGCCACAAATATAAAATGCTAACCTATTTCATCTAAAGCAAAATGATTTTATGTCAAAATAACATATATTTTTTTAGATTCTTTGGGACCTGAATATGGCGAGGGGCGCATACTCAACTTGGAAGCAACTTGGGAAGAATCTGAACCTCGCACTCCTTTAATTTGCATTTTATCCATTGGATCAGATCCTTCAATGCAAATAAGCCAACTTGCTAAAACTAAAGAAATAGGTGAGATACCATGACCATAAAAATAAAACCTTTTGGTAAGCAAAAAGGTATTTTAGGCTATAATTATATGGAGATATAATAATGTACATAAGTTATATTTACCTTTTCAGTTTTAAAAGCCGTTTCAATGGGACAGGGTCAGGAAATAGTAGCAAGAAAAATGATTTCAGATTCTATGAATGAAGGTGGTTGGGTCCTGCTCCAGAACATTCATTTATCGTTGCCATTTTGTGTCGAAGCCATGGATGCGTTGATCGAAACTGAACATATTCAAGAATCGTTCAGATTATGGCTAACAACAGAAGTCCATACCGAATTCCCAATTGGCTTACTACAAATGGCTATAAAATTCACTAATGAACCTCCTCAAGGTATTCGAGCTAGTATGAAGAGAACCTATCAAAATATTACACAGGATACCTTGGATTACTCTTCATTGGCGCAATGGCCTCCCTTACTTTATGCTGTAGCCTTTCTACACACTATTGTTCAAGAAAGAAGAAAGTTCGGCCCCTTGGGTTGGAATGTGCCCTATGAGTTCAATCAATCAGATTACGCGGCTAGCGTCCAGTTTGTACAAAACCATTTAGATGAAATCGATCCTAAAAAAGGTATATCATGGCCGACGATATGTTATATGCTCGGAGAGGTTCAATATGGTGGACGAGTAACAGACGATTTTGATAAGCGGTTGTTAACTACTTTCACTAATGTTTGGTTTTGCGACGTCCTTTTAAGACCCGGATTTGAATTTTACAAAGGATACAAAGTGCCTATAACAAGAAATATTCAGGGCTACGTGGACTACATCAACCAGTTACCTTTGACAGATACACCAGAAGTATTTGGATTGCACGGTAATGCAGATATAACGTATCAAATAAATAGTGCTAAAGATATATTGGACACTATTTTAAATGTTCAGCCAAAAGAAGGTGGCAGTCAAGGTGGAGAGACAAGAGAAAGCATTGTATATCGATTAGCTGAGGATATGTTAGAAAAACTTCCAAAACAATACGTGACTTTTGAGGTTAGAGAAGCGTTGCAAAAGATGGGCGCTTTTCTTCCAATGAACATTTTTTTAAGGTATATCAGTCACATATATAAATTTAAAATGAAAATGTAGAAAGCTAAACACTTGTAATTTCTTTTTAGACAAGAGATTGATAGAATACAAAAAGTTGTAAAGACAGTTCAATCGACATTATGTGATTTGAAATTGGCAATAGACGGTACTATCGTTATGAGTCAAGGTCTCAGAGAGTCACTCGACGCTATGTACGATGCGAGGATACCCGCTAAATGGTTGAGAGTAAGTACAATTTACAAGTATATCCACAAGCTACGATTGACTTGTTACCAGAGGAGTTCAACACTATTAATGCAGACCTTCGTCGTATTGGCGAATGGAGACATAACTATGGACTTAAGGTTAATCCTGTTAAGACGCAGGTATGTATTGCGATATTGGCAGACCCAGGATGGGTTCAAGAGTTAACTTACACAACTGCCCCAAATTTAAGTTACTGGCACCTCCCTTGAGATCAGTACTAGTGTAAAAATTTTTAGGGATCTACCATAGACAATATTTTATCGTGGGGTAAGCAAGAAACAAGACGTTAGTCGAAAGGTATTTGCTTCTGCCGGGTTTCTGCGAAAACCTCGTAATTTTCTTCTTATTGCGACTAGGACTGCACTTGCACAAGCAGTTCTACTTCCAATTTTCGACTGCACCGATATCTCAGCTGTCTCACTCTCACTTAAGCACAAATTCAAATTCAAAATCATTTATTCAATTAAGACACTAAGTGACATTTATGAACGTTAAATTGAAGCTGCTGTTAAAAATCATAGATCGACACAAACAGACGCCACAGCATGTGCTGCATTGTCGAGGTAAATTAGGCGACAACACCAAAATCTACTTCCTGCCTATGTCGATCCATAACTTCCAGTTTCCAAAATGCGTAGAGCCTCATGAGAAAAATACTGGCAAAAAAACTCTTGGTCACTCTTTTCGAAGTCAGATTTTCAGGTACAATAGTGTAAACAGTATGCAAGCTATTGCCACCTGAATTTTGTTGTATTAAAATGCAAACAAAAAAAGAAAAATCACTCATTGATAACGTTAAAGGTTTTAGTCTATTAAACATAGAAATCATTCAAGGTGCACATCTACCTAAAATCAGTTGCAAAATCTGCTGTTTAAAATAATTCGTGACTAGATTAAAAGACTACAGTTGCAGTTGAACAAACCAAAATTATAATATGTCTAAAGCATCGCTGACTAGATCGACCAATCACCCCAAGCAGCACCCGTTCACGAGTATGACGCATGGACCAGCCATCATCTCCTTCGCCATATCAGAGGGAAAGAAACGACGCGCCCCACGACGACACCGCAAGCAATGACATTTTAGTGAACATGACAAACCATAGTTGAGATATTGATAAAAATCACTACTAATTAAATTACCATGATAATCGCCACGCGTTACCTTCGACTAACAATTGTTTGTAACTATTTAGCTTAGTTATATGACAAAGAAGTTTGTGTGTATCTATCTAATGACACCTTAAGCCTATGACTGTTTGTCGTTTAGATAGTCGTTGATCGTATAGTAGGCTTTCCTAATAAGGTGATTCTTTACAGTTAGCTTGAATTTATTTACAGGAAGATCGATTACATGTATAGGAATTCTATTATAAAAACGCATACCAAGACCTTCGAACGAGTTGTGTACCTTATGTAAACGATGATAGGTACCAACGAGTTTAGATTTGTTTCTTGTATTAATATTGTGTACATCACTGTTTTTCTTATAGTCATAAATGTTGTGCCTAACAAACATAATATTTGCACATATACTGTGATGCAACAGTTAAAAACCTATATCTTTAAACAACTCGCGAAGAGAGACTAGCACCTAAATTGTACATTGAGCGGATGGCTCGTTGAATGAAATACGACCACTTGATAACCTTGAGCGACTATAAAATCTCTGGATACGATCGCTATTTGGCCTACGTGATTATGATCATGTCTCTGAATTCCGTCTAATGCTCAAGTGGCTTCCGATTCGTCGAGGCTAGAATACTCATATCCTCATTTTTCTCTACAATATTTTGTTTAATCCGAGAAGAACGATTCAAGTTCCTTAATGACACATTAAAATGTCTTAAATCATGCGAAGACTTGGAACTGGAGATACCTCTTCATGCCACAAAATTTTACGACCAGTGTTTCACTGTTGAAACTGCACGCCTGACGAATGCACTGCCGATAAAAAATCAGGAAAGCGCAAACAATAAATGAATTCAAGAAATAGGTTTATGAACATTATTAATCCTAATGAAAACGCACAGAAATTCAACGTAAAATGACAGCGTTCATGCTATCGTGTTTTGTTGGGGACTGCGAGACCGGAGGCCCAATGTTGCAGAAGCATCTATAGGCCGAAATGGTGTGAGTCACTATGGTGCATTGTATGCATTCGCAATGAAATGGTGACCACCACTCTTGAATTCTGCTTACGCTTCCCATCAGGCAGAGTAGTAATTTCGGCAGGGGCATACAAATAAAAAAGTCGGGGTATCGTGGGACACCAGATAGGAACGAAGTTCCCCATTATAAAATATAATAATACATAAACTTACAGATGCTATAGTGCTATACAAAATTTTTCATGCAGTCCCAAGCTATGCAGAGCTTGTGTTATTGGTACTAGACAACTGACATAAATACATATATACTTTTTTTTTGTAAATACATACATATTACACATAGAAAACATCCAAATTCAGAAAAAACAAATACTTGCAGATCATACAAACATTTGATCTGACCCGGGATTCGGGATTGCGACACTAAGGCAGTAATCTTACGTTACGGACGCTTTTTACCGGCTAGAGTACCCCTGCGCAACGCCCCATCAGGAACTTCGTTCCAAAAATAGACACGAATGATGAAATTTCATACATCTATTATTAAGAATAGTTGTGCAGAAATATGTGTACCTCGGGCAGACCTTGCTGTTAGGTAGAAACAACTTTGAGGACGAGGTGAACATGAGAATCCAGCTGGGTTGGGCAGCGTTTGGGAAGCTTCGTCGGGTCTTCTCATCGCCGATCCGCCGAAACGTGGACACTTACGGTAAGGCTGGTCCACAAGTTTAAAATCACCCAGCATGTTATGGAGAGGGCTATGCTCGGCGTTTCTCTGAAGGATCGCATTAGGAGTGAGGTAATCCAGCAGAGAACCAAGATTATCGACAAAGCCCATAGGATTAGCAAGATGAAGTGGCAGTGGGCTGGCCATATTTGCCGTTGAACCGATAACCGGTAAACGAACTCTTGAGTGGAGGCCGCGTCTCGGCAAACGCAGTGTAGGGTCCGTAGGCCAGGTGGAGTGATGATTTGGGCAAGACGGCTGGCAGGAGCTGGATGCGAGAAGCCGAGGATCGAAGTAAGTGGCCGCAAATTGGAGAGGCCTATGTCCAGCAGTGGACTGCGATAGGCTGATTGATGATGATCGTTAAGAATATAAAATTTAAGAGTGGAGAATCTGCACTCATGACTTTAGAAATTATATTCCATGCAATGTTTGGCTCATATTTTGAAGATTTGTCCATCTTGTGGCAAATAACTAATCATGCAAAATGGCATCAAAGATAAGACATGAAAAGACATCTGAAAAAGCTCCAATGTTTTTTACCCCTATTTCATTTAAATGTGACTGCGATAGGCTGATGATGATGATGATGTATCAAAAATGGCTTAAGCACTTTTAACTAAAAGTCTAGGTAACATATATCCGGCATAAGTATTTTTTATGCTGTAATTTTTTTTTTTCATACGTGTTTTTTTGTGTGTGTGTCTGTATATTTATATATATGTTTGTCGTTACACTCATTATCAAATAATAAAAATAACTAAAAACTTATTGCACTGTCAACTGTTTCTCTTATACATTTTGATCCATCCTAAGGTTACCTGGAAGAGATTACTTTTGGCGATAAAGCCGCCCTTTCACATTTTATGTACTCTTATAACTGTGTAACATTATGGTGTACCAATAAAGTTTTCTATTCTACAAATTTAATTTAAATGTTAAATGTAGGCGCTCGACAAATTATTATACTTGCTGTGCTAAAATTAAAGAGTAACTGGGGAATATTGAGTTTAGTAGAAGATTAGATTTTATAATCGACCATGGGCGAAAATTCGCACCTTCAGACATATTCCTTTTGCAAATATTATTACTAGATATCTATAATAGGACAAGCACCTTTAGCGGTTAAGTAAGGTCCTTGTAGTAAAAAAATATTAAACACATACCTACTTTATTAAACTTTGGTTTGTAGATTCAAAAAGTAGTAAAACATATTTAACATTGAGTTAGCAAGAAACAAGACTAACTTAATCTTCTATAGCAGATTTTTTTATTATTAATAAGGTATCTTGGGAATCAGCAACCTTAGGATTTTGGTACACAGAGCTACTAGAAAGGGAACAGCAGTACAGAATATGGCTCCGAAATGGACGGCCAACGACCTTTTGGATGACTGGTTTTTTTAATCCACAAGGGTTCCTCACAGCTATGAGACAAGTAAGTACTTATAAATACTGATATTTAGTCTGAATGTTTTAACTTTAGACCTCTACTATGATTACTATGGTGATGTGTCTGTTATGTCCACCTGAATAAATAGATTGCATTTTTAATTACATTTTTTTTGTGCTATAAGGGGCAAACGAGCAGGCAGACGTATCACCTGATGGTAAGCGATTGCCGCCGCTCATGGTCACCAGAGGCGTCACAAGTGCGTTGCCGACCTTTGGGGGATGGCGAAAGGTATGTGGGGAGGAGTTGGGGTATGGGCCGGTATCCTCACTCACTCAGTGAAACTCAGTGCAAGCGCTATTTCACACCGGTATTCTGTGAGGCCGTGGTATCACTCCGGTCGAGCCAGCCCATTCATGCCGAAGCGTGGCTGTCCCACGGTAATACATCAACAGTCTATTCTTATTTAGTCTCCACAAGTGTGTTTTAAGTGCCAATTAAAATGTTTACACATGCGCCACCGCTGCAAACAACGAGTACCCTGGCCTCTCTTTTTTAATTGCTCAACTTCCCATTATAACCCACATAACTTAATTTCTATCTCCGTTTTTTGTCCTTGAATCATGATAAAAAACTTCACTCATGAAACAATTTGCTTCTCTTGTCTCTCTTTCACAATTCCGTCTTCATGAACTATTCGTTCTTTTTACAAACCACAGAATAGAGAATAAGGTAGAAATGCAATGTAGGCGGCGCAATTAGGGTCAAATTCTTTTAATATCTCTGCTGTTATCAAAAATGAACGATCGTATTCGCGTTTTACTTTTATTGGGAACGTATCTGCGTTAAAAAATAATCGCTATACCGAGCTGCGAGATAAATACCTGCCGAAAACCCGAACCCAGGACAGTAATATATTTATAGGAAACGTATCGTTTCATTAATAAGTCTAAAAAAGTGCGAGGGGGGAATACCCTTATTTCTTAGTACCTTTACTTCCCCGCCGGATTCGGTCTAGCCGCTTGAAAGGTTAAGTAATACTAACAAAAAACCACTAACTGCTATGTAATACGTACAAATAAAAAATCGTTATAATCTAGTATATAAAAACATTTTATTTAATTTAAATCATTTTAATTCAAATTGAGAATCGTTTTGATTGATTTTAATTGTTATTTTTTTCTTATTATAATTTTTATTATATGATTTTAATATTTGAATTATATTATTTGATTTATCTTATTGTGATGACTTTTACTAACAATAGCCTGACACAACAATTGTCCGATATTGATGCTCAAATCCCTGATGATTGGATCATATCGATTTTGCTGGGTGGATTGACCGCTGAGTACAGCCCTCTCATTATGGCTACAAGTAATAGTGGACAAGAAATAAAATCTTATAATTTTTCCGTAAAATTAAGAACCTAACAAGGGCCTGTGCGAATAAAAAACATTTCAACTGAGTAAAATGGGTTAGCAAAAGTCGGGTTACTTGAGGTTTTTATTTTTTACTCGTTTTTTTTAGAATGAAACTAACAAGTATTGTACCATTTTACAATCCTGATTAAATGTGCCACCTTTTAATGGTACTTGCCAAGGCAATCTAGTACATATTTTTAAAGGAGGGATTCATAGTTTAACAAATAGTCTTAATTCTAGGAAACTTGGGGCAATTATGTAATTATTTTTGACTGTGATTCTAGAAATGTTATTTAGGGTTACAGTTCCAAAATTTAAATAAAAATAATAAAAATTAACCACTATAACCGAAAAATGGTTACGGTTTGACCAAATTTCTAGGGTTTTTTTAAATGCCTATAATTTTGAAACTGCATGTGATAGTTTTTTTTTTCTCATGATGGTTACAATCAATTCTGTCACCCCGTTTCGACTTGACGTTGAGTTCTGGGACACCCTGTACCATAGCCCTGTACAAATAAAATAAATACGGTGTATAACCAAACAGTTATGTGTATATTTTATTTTTTAATTATTTCATTTTTTTTTATTTAGGAGGTGACACGTAGCCACAAAGGTTGGGCATTGGACTCCGTAGTATTGCAAAATCATATTACGAAACTAAATAGAGAAGATGTGCATGAAGGACCAGCCGAAGGAGTTTATGTCTACGGATTGTTCCTCGAAGGTACTGAAAATACGAAATGTTATTTAGATCTTTTCCTCGACAACCAACTTCACTATTTGCACACCAATAATATTTGGATACCAATCTTTTACTGATAAATATCTTATGTACCGAAGTCCGAGCGTCGAAAATGGAAACAACAAGTAATTGTAGATATAACAGCTGCTCAATTATTAAAACACCTGCATCTTCAATACTAGAACTAATAGATGAAAAACTTTAACAGGTTTGTAAGAGAGATAGCACTGCTGAAGATTTTATTAACAAAATACAGTCATTATTTACAACTACAACTTTCCATGAAATAAAATAAAAGTATAAAATAGAGACGGAGGAAAGGAAGGAGGGATAGACAGAATAGAAAAACTACCAGTCCTATCATCATTAGGGATAGTTGGAACATGTGTTAGGGTATTATTGTTTCCACTATCATCAGCGGTCTATGCGTAAAGCGTTCTTATTTATTTTTTGTTGTAGGAGCTTCCTTGGATAGAAAATCAGGTAAACTGATTGAATCAAAACCAAAAGTGCTTTATGAACAGATGCCCGTTATTTACATTTTTGCCATCAACACTACGGCTGGCAAGGACCCGCGATTATACGAGTGCCCGATTTATAGAAAGCCCCAGAGAACTGATGCCAAGTATGTTGGCTCAATAGATTTTGAAACTGACAGTAATCCAAGACACTGGACGCTGAGAGGTGTAGCTCTACTGTGTGATATTAAATAAAATATGTTTTTCTGTTTGTTCTTCTCTATTTCTTTAAGAATAAGTTAAGCTTCTGACCCACCGCAGTCGGTTATCATACCAGTTTTTATTTTATAAACATAATTATTACGCTCAAGAACTACACTGTTGTCAAACAAGAACCTTCATTGTTAGTAAACTTCCTATACAACTAACTTAGCGAACATAGTATGTACTTACCTTATTTTTAGTCATATGATAATTATAACTGGCTATGGCAAATTCATACCATATTCATGTGGTAGAAGAGTGTCTAAAAGTTAACAGTTAATTTCCCTTTATGTGATAATTCCTTAAGGGGGCGCGTCCCTAGAAACGCGCGAAAAGGCACTTGCAGTTTTACAAAACAAGTCACTTCATTATTTGACACTAAAGAAAATTTCAGTAGCTTAATAAATTTATACTAATACTATAAAGCTGAAGAATTTGTTTGTTATTGTATCTCGCGATTGTGGAGGGTCTTGACATTTAATAGACCACAACCCCCAAACTTTCGCGGGATATACCACCTCATATCCGATAAGCGTGGGTGATGCATTTAGAATGGAGTCAGTAATGTACGGACTCTTCTGTTATTGTTATTATTATTATTATAGGATTTGAATGAAATTTTACAGTAATATACCTTATACATCAAAATAACAAATATTATATGTCGCGATAACCGACATACACGCGGACGGAGCCGCGGGCAACAGCTAGTCAATAATAAATGCATAAATAAAATGCAACCACACATATGTGGCGATACTGCACGGACACCGAGAATTTAGATAACAGCACTTGCCCCAATATACGATCACACAAGACGAAAAGTTAGCACAAACAAGATAATGGAAAAATTTGGCGTACCAAACGAAATTCGTTTATTGAATGTTGGGCATACACTTACCAAATTATTCTGGCATGTGTATGCATAATGCCATAAGGCGAAACCGGTCAGGTGTAAAACAGTGAAATGAGTACAAGTGATTTTAATTCTATAATGAATAACTTGCCAAAAGAGACTAACACAAAAGATGTCGATTTTGCAGTACGAAACAGAAGGAAAAGAGAACCAAAATACAATGCTCCCCTGTAAAGTAGCTCTGTGTGCTAAGGACTGCTTTAAAACTTAACATACTGTTTCACCTCAATAAGATCGGAGCGTTCGCTTACGTCTAATTCCCGTAACGTCTAGTAGGTTCAGTTGGTCTAATTCCCCGAAACTCTACTTCTCCGAACGTCTAATTCCCCAAACGTCTAATTCTCCGAACGTCTAATACCCGACGGTCCATTTACCTTAAAGTCCATTCCGTGAAGATCCATTTCCACCGAACGTACATTTCACGACAGCGGTTAATTTCATTAGTTCTGATTCCCGGAGAATCTAGGGAGTCTCAGAAGCTAGGAATTTGATTAAAAACAATCTCATCAAAAATCTTAATATACACTAACAGACTCATAAACTGCATCAAACTTCAGGATTACTTTGAAATGTTTATTTTTATAAGTATGCAAACTTTTTAGATTAAATTATATCAATATGGAGAGACTGGGCCTAAATCTTAAAAGAAAAAAACAATATTTAAAAGTAGAACTGCAGTAAAACAAATGAATATAGCCGGGAAAAGAAAATTTACTCGTAGTATCAGATTTGCGTTTTATTTATAGCAAATTTTTAAAATTGATTCCTATTGATTTTTCATTCTTTTGACAATTGAATTATTATTACCAGCAGAATTGTTGGGTTAGCTTTTTAACTCATCGAGAGTTTCTGAACCATAATATGGATACTTCGTCCGAACAAGTTGCTCAAATTGTAGCATTGGTGCGGGAGGGCTTGGATCAACGCACGATTAGTAGAAATTTAAATTTAAACCAGTCTACGGTTTCTAGAATATACAGAAGGTTTGTGGAGACAGGTTCTTACAAAAGGAGACGTGGTACAAGCAGAACTCGAGCAACCACCGGTCGTGATGACCGATTTATTGTTACAACTTCCCTGCGAAATCGTTTCCTCACGTCAGTTAACATCAAAACAGAGCTTAATGAAGTGCGTGGAGTAAACGTTAGTGCAGAAACAATAAGAAGAAGGTTAAAGTAAGCGGATATCACCCCTTTTAGACCAGCAAATGGTCCAAAGTTGTCTGTAGCTCACAGACAAGCTCGCTTAAGATTTGCGCGTGATCACCTGAATTGGACAGATGAGCAATGGGCCTACGTATTGTTCACAGACGAGTGTAGGATATGTTTATATGGTGCAGATGCTCGCAGAAGAGTCTATCGTCGGCGTGGGGAGCGATATGTTCAAAGTTGCATTGGGGAGCGTGTTCCTTTTGGAGGCGGTTCGTGCTTGGTCTGGGGTAACATATCGATGAACGGGCGAACAGAACTTGTGTTCATAGACATGGTCCGTCAAAACGGTTTGACTGCACATCGCTACATAACAGCGATCTTAGAAGATCACGTGATTACATCGGAATTATAGGCGAAAATTTTACTTCAATGCAGGATGCCGCACGCTGCTGCACAAGTTCGATAATATTGCAAACAAGTTGGGATACGTACAATAAATTGGCCAGCACGCAGCCCGGATCTTAATCCCATTGAGCATCTTTGGGACAATTTAAAAAGAGCTGTATATGCGAGAAATCCTGTGCCTACGATAGTGGCACAACTAAGAACAGCACTTTCAGAAGAATGGGACAATATTCCGCAAGATGTTTTAATAACCCTAATCAAATCTATGGGGGACCGATTAGAATCCATAATAAGGGCACGTGGAGGTAATACACCTTATTAAAACTTAAAAAAAACCCTTGTATAAATAAAGTTTGTCTATTGTTAAAATCATTTTTTTAATTAAACCAATTTTCTTTAAATTTCTGTTTTTCTTCAAAAAAGTTTTAAGGTCCTTTCCAGTACACAAACAACTTAAGGATATGACCCTACGCTGTTTTAAAGTTAACGAACCAATCTAGTTTTTCACGTTTTTCACGTTTCAATTTAAATCTGTGTAGAAAGTTTGCATACTTGGTTAAATTATTATTTCAAAGTCGTTTTTTACTTTGATGCGGTTTATGAGTCCAGTAGAGTATATACAATAATCATATCTAATACCACAACTAAACCTAACTTCGTTATTATCCTTATAATAAAAAAAATCCTCGATATACGTTTCTTTCAAATTGCCTTATTATAATGGAAGAAACATTCACTAAGCTTGACTCCATCAAATACTTTTCTCACTGTATTAATGGAAACTTGTTCATGATCACACATATCTTTTAGTCTGAATTTTAAATGCCTCTTTTATGAGCTTAAAATACCGACAGTAACTTTTACTAATAACCGTATAAATAATAATAATAACCAGACGACGTCAAAACCAAAGGAGAGATCTGCTTTTGACAGGCTATGTATGTATGTTCATCTGTTCCCTCATAGCTCCTTTACTTATTAGAACTGGACAAATGAGGTATCGCTCGAAGCGTCTTGAATTCTTGATTGTCCGCTGGTTATAGGCTACATGGGCTGTCACTGAATTTAATGTGGCGCAACTACTATATTACAAAATAAATTAGAGATAAATATGCAGTGTTTGGCATTTTAGAAAGGATGTTACTTGTGCATTTCAAAAATACATATATTATTAGTATTTGCTAGTGGTTTTGTCCGTATTTATTCGATAAGTGTGATATTTCTATGGCCTTGTCTGTTTTCTCATTCTTTCTAAACCTGCTTAAGAAAAATGATATATTAAAAATTTTAACATAACAAAAAATTTAGGTAAAGCTATTATTTGATTACTACATGTAAAATAAAATGCTTTATGACCTTAATAACCAATATTATACGTATAAGTTAGGTTAGTTGTGGTATTAGATATGATTTTGGTTTATATTAAGGTTGTTGATGATATTGTTTTTAATTAAATTCCAATAGTGCTATTATGTTATGACCTTGCATTTAACAAATAGTGTTTAACCCACGGAGCAAATACAAAGAGGAGATGCCCTAATGAGATTTTTGTATGAAGCAATGCGTGACAATTTGCGGGGGTGAGGGGGTGTTAGTTTACACTTTTCCATCTACCAGACAATAGCAAAACTACTTGCATCGTTGTACGAGTATATTGCTATGTAGTTTAGCTAGCTGACACTAGTGTGGACGTACTCAGAATTTCAAGGAGTAGTTTTTTCAAGGTCAATTTTGTAAGCATCTTGAACAAAAAACATCATTAATAACGTAAATAATTTTGCAAAAGTGAACTTTTTTTTTCTAATAAATAACCCTTAATAAAATATTGTTCAATATGTTTGGTTTACACGTGGATTATGTAAAACAAAAATTAATATATGTAGTGCAAATCATTTTATTTAAAAAATAAATCAATTTATATTTTACTAGCTGCCCCGGCAAACGTCGTTTTGCCATAAAAAATTTTTAAGGATGGGTGACTCTTACCGTTTAGGGGGATGAAAAATAGATGTTGGCCGATTCTCAGACCTACTCAATATGCTCACAAAGTTTCATGAGAATCGGTCAAGCCGTTTCGGAGGAGTACGGCAACGAAAACTGTGGCACGAGAATTTTATATTTTAGATTTCACTTCGGAATTGGAATGCTTAAATAACGCCAATCTTAGAAAATCAACTTATCTAAATCTGAATTGAATGGTCATACCAATGTTGTCTCTAATATCCACATCTAATCACTTTTAATCTTGCCTAATTTGGGTTTAGATAATAAGTTACTTTTTTGTTTTTTTATGATTTTTCCTTGAAATGAATCACTATCGTTTCGAATCACAACGGGAAGAACAAATATTGGAGTATTTTGTAGGAGTCCAGTTTTGCCTATTATGTTTTTGATCCATTGCTCTTCAATACTATCTTTAGATGAAAATTTAGAACATTACCTGTATACTGGTACATTGTATTATTTTAATGAATTTAAAAAAAAACCGTCAAATCATCAGCATAAGTAAAATTTCTTTTTTTTTTTCAATATTTGAAATAACAACTTTCAATGCAAGATTAATATAGTCGTAACTTGATAAAATATTTGGATTCTAAATACGACCCTGTCTTTTTATTTTAGAATAGATGTCGATAGATGTCAGTCTGTTCACAATATAATTAAGAAAAATACAAAAAAAATACCATGATGTATAAAAATTCATTAGGTAAGAATGTAGAACTCATTTCCGAATCTTCTTATGGTATGTTTTATTAATATTCAGGTCAACGTACCATTGTATTTTTATTTCCAGTAACACAAAGCTTAGCCATCTAGTGGCGAGTAAATATAATAACATTTCAATAAAACACTAAGAGATTTTTCTAGAACTTTTTAAAAAAATAGCTATAAAATTACTTATAAAAGAAATATGATGCCACTCATGGTACCAGAACGTCTATCTGAGTTATTTGTACAAGATAAAATACAACAATTCATCTTTTTACTTGATTGTACCGAGAACATTCAAGTATTACGATTTTTCGATGCAGTTCTAGAACATTGACGTTAATAGTATAATTTGCAAGTTGCGTCAACTGCGATGACGTCGGGGTCGGTATTTTGTCACGGGGGTGATGCGCTTATGCCATCTCCTCTTTGTATTTGCTCCGTGGTTTAACCACATATTGCGTCGGGTATTAGACGTTCGGGGAATAAGTCTTTTGGGGAATTAGGTAGTAGAGCCACGCTGATTTCAGCACGAACGGGCCGGCTCGACCGCGGCGGTTATACCCTCGCACAGAAAATCAACGTAAAATGACAGCGATCATGCTGTCGTGTTTCGTTGGTGAGTGCGAGACCGGAGGCCCACTGATGCAGAAGCATCACTAGCCCGCCATGGTGTGGGTCGCCATGCTGCATTGTTGCATTGTCTGCATTCGCAGTATGGTGACCACCATTCTTGGATTCTACTCATGCTTTCCATCAGGCAGAGTAGAGTCATTTTGGCAGGGTCAAATTAGACGTAAGCAACCGCGCTCCGAATAAGATTTCATGTTTTCAATTCAATTTCAATAATACAAAATGGGGATTACTCCAAAATACCGGATAATGTGAAATAACTTCAAACCTCAAAATCCCCAATGCCCCATTCTTTATGAAGGTTTTTTCGAAATCTACAGGGCTAACTTTCTACTTTTTTTGTACTAAATTTGTTAAAAAAAAATGATTAAGGGGTTAATTGTAGTGACGTTATAAGTTTTAAGGTAATATCTTATTTTAGCGACTTTAAATAAAACCTTTGTTGCCCTAGTTACTGTAATTTTGATTACCGTTCCTACTACTCCAGTAAGGTTGCTCTTAAGTTTTTATTTATTTATTTAATTTTTTGTTTTTTTTTGGGGTCCTAGATCCAGATGCACAAATCTAAACCGAGGGTCCAAGTTCAATTCACGTTAAGGAATCTATGACCCTTTTGCCTTTGTTTTTTTTTTTAATATTTTAAATTTCACTTTAATCTTACGTTTGGCAAAAAGTTTCAGTTATTTATTATCCGATTTTCAGTTATTTTGATTCATCCAGGTAATATTAGTTATGCGTACAAGAATAAATAAAAGAAATCTATTACAAAATATATTTATACATCAAAAGCTGTTATATTTATGTGTGTATATATATATATATATATATTTGTACAGAAACGAAAAAAAATAAGCAGTTATACTTACTGCCCCAAGATAAATTACATACAATAATATTTATACCAGAAAGTCGAAACTCATCTGATATATGTGGTAAGTAACATCTTAGAGCACACAAGCATATCCAAGACGATACAAGTAAAATATAAATGATAAGTCTAGAATGAAAAGCTCGCAGCTAAGCTAAATATTATATGTAACTCGCTAATAACCGCTTCACTATATAACTTTCTTTATTTCATCGTACAAGACTAGTACAAAAGCTGCGCCTGCACCTCTGAGAACATTAGAAAAGGCACCCCTAAAGAACGCGCCTGCGCCTTCCTTGGCTAGAATGGTCGCCCAACAGTGAGCAGTACTTTTATAGGGACGTTCATTAAGAGGTTTGCCCGACTGCATCATCATTCGTCGCCGCACAGTATCCAGTGGATAGGACACGATTCCGGCAACAGTCGTCACAGTCTGCAAACAATTATAAAATGTTCAAAGCAATACATGTGTAACTTTTTTATGATATAGGGGCAAACGAGCAGATGAATAACCTGATGGTAAGCGATTACCGCCGCCCATGGACACATATGGTTTAGATTCACAATTTTGTCCGCTGGACAATGTTTTTTTAATTAATTTTTAATTTATTAGTAGTTATGGCAAAACGACGTTTGCCGGGACAGCTCGTATATATATATTTATATACATATTTATATATGTATAACATTACAATACAACAATCTATACAAATTAATAAACTTGGAGTGTCTGTTTGTAATATTAATTAGTTTGTAATATATAAATAACCGCTTTTTACTAAATGCATATGTATGTATACAAGGTACCTATACCAAAAATTTATTTAAAAAAATAATTAGAAAGTTATTAGTTTAAAAAAGCTGTCTGTTTGTTCCGGGTAATCTCTGGAACGGCTGGACGGATTTTGACGGGACTTTAACTGGCAGGTAGCTGATGATTCAGGGAGTAACTTAGGCTACTTTTTTTTAGACTAACTTTGTCCCGCGGCTACTCGCGGCACAACAATAAACGCGGGTAACACCGCGGGGTTCAGCTAGTATGTAATATAATAGAGGCTGTTTACTGTACAAAAAAGGATCTTTAAACAAAAAGACAAGTAAATGTAAAAGGAACAAAAGAAATTGAATATATATATAATACAGCGCATCAAGAAAAACATATGACATCGCCATCTACCGATGATACACTGAACTACGGAGTAACATACAATACGAAGAATTTACCAATCCCGCATCGCGCAATAGAAGTGCTTGCGCCGATAATCATATTTACAACATCCCAACATCAACCGTAGGGCAGTGGCCCGCCAGGCATGATCACCTCGCCTGGTCGGAGGATCCTCCCTTTGTGTTGGTAGGACATGACACACCTGTCCTCCACAGTGGTGACCCCGACGTGATTGGAAGCAGCCTTCGAAGGAGCAGATTCTCAGCAGCAGCATTACTACGCCACCATCATGTTCACTCCCACAGCAAGTCTCAGCCAGCCAGCAACCTCGGCCTCAACAGGGATTCACCATACGCAGGAAGCGACCGCTCCAGCCTGGTTACCCCTACGGCCGCATCAGCGTCTAGGCACAGCACACTGCAGCTACGGTTCTTGTAAGCAGAGCATTTCTCTCCCGTCTATGCAGCAGCCAGCCACTACGCAGCAACCGCCCCGACTCACTGGGGACCTCACCGCGCACCGCACGCCATCCCGACTCACTGGGATCAACGGACTACAGTCCCGACTCACTGGGACTAGCGGCATTCAGTTCCGACTCACTGGAACTTGCGGCACTCAGTTCCGACTCACTGGAACTACACCTGGCACTGGCAAGCTCCGCAACAGAGCAGAGACAGCTGACTCAGCACATATCGACCTTCGGTCTTGGAGGGGAGTGATGTGGCGACTTCCACATACAGCGCATCAAGAAAAACATATGACAGCGCCATCTACCGATGATACACTGAACTACGGAGTAACATACAATACGAAGAATTTACCAATCCCGCATCGCGCAATAGAAGTGCTTGCGCCGATAATCATATTTACAACATCCCAACATCAACCGTAGGGCAGTGGCCCGCCAGGCATGATCACCTCGCCTGGTCGGAGGATCCCCCCTTTGTGTTGGTAGGACATGACACACCTGTCCTCCACACTGAGTATAGGTTTAGAAACAGTAGTCTGTGTTTCCTAGTTATCTATATTTCGGCACAAAAATGTTTTAATAACTTAGAACACGAAACGAAGCAAAGGTATGTAATGAAATAATAATGTTTAACATCGGATAAAAAGCATCAGTTTAAAATAATACAGTAAAACAAGACTAGTTTATTTTTTAAAAGAAAAGCTGAGCCCACTGTTTTGAGAGATTTCTTTTTTAGTTTATTATATTTATTGCCTATGACAAATACTGTAAGCTCTCTATTGGTAAAAGACCTCACAAACTGTATCTCTTTATAATTATTGGGTTGAAAAATATTACCTGAGCTACTTTATAATTATTGAGTTGAAAAATATTACCTGAGCTATCATCCAAGTGATAATGAGTGGTGTGTTATTGGGGTCAGGTAACATGCCACGTGCGGTGTCGAACACTCCAAAATATGTAGCGCGGTATATTATAATACCCTGCACAGACACGACAAAACCTCGGTAGACCCCAATGATCCCGTCAGTCTTAATTGTCTTCAGTACACAATCAATAAGTCCTTGGTATTCTCTTTCCTTTGCGCTTTTACCCATATCGGCAGCCAACCTGTTAAACATGACAACACTCAGTCATTCTACAACTACTTAAATAAGAATTCAAATTAGCTATGTGGAAGAAAATCGAACGACAGAAATAACAATTTTGAAAATAAATATTTCATTCTCATTTCACACTATTAATAAAGCAATATTTACAAATTATATATCTCCTCTTTCATCTCCTTATTTTACTTTACCCACGAGTATTATTGTCGTCCCGTTATTACGTTTATTTAGCACCAAGCAATTTTTCGCGGTTCGATGGAGCCTAACCCAAATAAGCAATCAGCGTCATAATTGAAATGATAAATTTAGTATCATTATGTATGAATCCTCAGTATAAGGGTTCTGTATGTAACCCCACTGAAAATAAACTAACATGCGCAATCAAAAATTAAAATTTTACAAACATAACCTTGTTCGTCCGTAATCCAATGGGTATACAAAACACATAGATGTAGCACCGGCAGCTCCACCAGAAGCCAAATTGCCCGCAAAATATCTCCAGAACTGAGTGTTTTTATTTACTCCCTTCAAGAATATGTCTTTGTAAACATCTTTAAAAGCAAAGTTCAAGGCTTGTGTAGGAAAGTACCGGATCACGTTAGCTAAATTCCCACGCCACAATGAAGAGAATCCCTGTTCTTTGGGTATCCGGATAAAGGCGTCGACAATGCCTAGTAAAAGTCAAAACCAAGTTTATTATCTCAATGATTACAACCAAACACCTGATTGATTTGAAAAAATCAGACCCTAATTTCTAGCTAAAATGGTAAATTGATTTACTAATAATTAAATTACCTTTATATCGCTTATCCGCTGGAATTTGTTTGTTTATATGTTGCACTTGCAAAATCAGTTTCACACGTTCTATTGGAGCCACAGTTGTCTTTGACACCGCTGCTGAAATACCTCCAGCCAAGAAATCTTTTAAAAAAGACATCGCTGACTTTCCTTTAGGTGGACCACCGGCTTTGCCTGCGTCTTTTTTGTCACCCATGATGATACCTTCTCTTTTCAACACTTCAAATGGATTCTAATTAATGCGAAATGCTGCAAATTCAAAAACAATTATATATATCAATAGAAAACTTCACGTATGATGAAAACAATTTATAAGAATCATATTAATATTGATAATAAATTTGCTTTGATATTTCCGACAAATTTTAAATATATCTACGCTGTGTGCAAAAGAATTTTAGCTTTTGACAGAATATTTCTAATAGCAAAAAACTGACGTTTTAAGATTTTTGAACTTAGAATAATTAAAAAGTTCAAAATATAAAACAGAGGTACATAACTCTTTGGATGGCGAGGACGTGGTCACAGAGTTTCCGTGTAGTTTCGTTGACCCAATATTTCTTGTAACGAAATAATGGTAAAACAAAAATCTGTCAACACACTAGATGACCCGGCGTACATGATATCATCTACAACTAATTTAATCTATATCATAAAAGAGGAAGGTGACTGACTGACATACCCAGAGATCAACGCACAGCCCAAACCGCTGAACCTAGAAACCTGAAATTTTGCATATAGGTTCTTTATATAACGTAAGTGAGCACTAAGAAAGGAATTTTGGAAATTTCACCCCTAAGGGGTTTAATCAGGGGATGAAAGTCTGCGTGAGCGAAGCCGCGTGCAAAAGCTAGTACTTAATAATAGTGTACCTTGTTTACAAAACATGTTAATAAAGCTAGATTACTAAAAACTCAAACAATAAATATAAGAAAGCACAAAATAAATGTAAATAAATTTCTCATGCTTATTACGTATAATGCAGCCGGAGGTTCCAAAAAAAACAAATTTACTTATAGTTAATTTAATAAAAAAAGAAATTACAAACTAATTTACAATTATGTGAATCCAACTCGAAGTGTGAGTTAGGAATGACCTAAAGTAATTGAATTTTTAATATGTATACTATAATGATGCTACGTCGGTGCCTCGTGTCACCGTTGGTCTCACAATAGGCCTTTGTGGTCTGTTCTCGTAATGCTGCGTCGGCGCCTAGTGTCGCCGTTGAGCTTGTCGCCAGTTTCCGCCGTGGGTTCGGTTGCATGGAGACTGCAGCGTCGGCATATTGAACACGAGTTCTTGATCTTACAACAGGCCTTTCCTGAGATTAGCGCGTTCAAACAAACAAACAAACTCTTCAGCTTTATTATTTTAGTATAGATACAAAATAACTATCATGTCAATCGGTCGCTCCGTTTCGAAATGAAAGTAGCCACAAACAAACAAATAAAAAGGCAACAGACATATTTTCGCATTTTAATAGTTATTAGTACTCCTAGATAGGTAATTTTCGTAGATAGTAGACCGCGGGCAATTATGTTTTAACAAGTTTATGTTAAATAGCCCGAATTGTGCATTCCTGTATCAATCAGCTGGTTCATGTAATACTTGTTCTTACTTGTTGAGTACGACTGAGCGTCGAATGAGATAAACGAGTTTATGCATGTTTGTTTTATTCCTGTCGGTGAGTGCTGCTTATGCAAACCTTTATAAACAACGTAATATTTATTTTATTCCCATTTGCGGTTTCGCGCTTAATAGATAAGCAGTACCTACTTAAGTTAAACACTAACTTACGTATTTCTTAAAACAAAACAATGTCGGAAGTCAAAAAGAAGAGACGGCAATACTGTGCGGAATATATTAAATTCGGATTCATTGAAAATCCCACAAACCCATCGTTGCCTTTGTGCCTAAAAACATTTTCGAATGAAGCAATGAAGCTTTCAAGACTGCAAGATCATTTAAATAAAATGCATCCAGGTAAGAAAGACAAGAATGTAGCATATTTTCAAGACCTAGAGAAGAAGCATAATACTCAGCCACGTGTAGCTAAATTGCTTTCGGCGGCTGCTAAACAAGATGACGACGGACTTCGAGCTTCGTACAATATCTCTTTGTTAATTTCTCAAACAGGCAAAGCACATAACATCGGAGAAGAGTTAATTTTGCCCGCAATAAAGAAAGTAATGACTACTGTGCTTCTAATGAAAACGCCGGCCGCAGATATTATCCGAAAAAATCCTTTGAGTAATAATTCTGTGCAAAGACGAATTGATGAAATGGCTAAAGATATTGAAGGATCATTGTGCGATCACCTGAGGACAAGCCAATTCTCAATTCAGCTCGATGAGTCCACTTTACCAACTAATGAAGCATTGTTGCTGTCTTACGTGAGGTTTATTAAAGATGAGAAAATATGTGAAGAACTATTGTTTGCTAGAAATTTAGAGACCGATACAAAAGGCGAAAGCATATTCAATATATTGTAAAAGTTTTGTGATGAGAAAGAGATTCCCTTGAAAAATATTATATCAGTAGCTACGGATGGCGCTCCGGCTATGACAGGGTGCCATAAAGGCTTCGTAGCGTACATAAAAAATAAAATTCCAGGTGTCCTTGCTGTATATTGCGTTATTCATAGACAACATTTTGTTGCTAGAAACATAAGTGAACGACTATTTCAATCACTGCAATGACATATTGCAAAGCAGTCAATAAAATCCGCAACAGCTCTTTGAATGATAGATTATTTTATCAGCTTTGTGTTACTAATGACGAGGATTTTAACCGTTTGTTGTTTCATACTGAAGTTCGTTGGCTATCAAGAGGCAATTGTCTGACTCGATTTTACAACCTGTTTAACTCTGTGATAGACTGAACTCTGTGATTGGAAACTAAAGATACAGAATTGCACAACAAGCTCATTACATCGAAGATCGAAGAGCCTGGAAGAAATTGCTTTTGGCAATAAGGCCGCCCTTTGTACATTACATTATTATATTGATCACCCTATGTACTCTCTTGAAAATATGTAAAACGGTGTACAAATAAAGAGTTTTCTATCTATCTATCTATCTATCTATCGAAGAATGATATAGCTTACATGACAGACCTGTATAAATTGTTCAACGTCATGAATCTCCAATTGCAAGGCTATGAACTAAATTTAATTAAAACAATAAACGTCGTTGCTGCTTTCGCAGCCAAACTGCTTCTACACAAAAAGAATATGGGCAGACGTGAGTTTCACAATTTTCCCAATTCATCAGTATCCTGCAGTAACGACGATTTGTTTGCCTACTGCCAACATTTGGCAAACATTTTGAACTTGGAAATACCAGACTGGATGTTGGATCCGTTTTCAAATGTCAACACAGCACTGTCACCTCAGCTGCAAAAAGAACTTATACAATTGACAACAAACGAGCAAATAAAAATCAAGTTCAAAAATGGCTACCAAGAATTTTGGCTACAAAAACCGATCCCGCAATTGTACCCTGGATTGTGGTCAACCGTCCAACGATTTTTGACAGCATTCCCATCGTCATATTTGTGAACGTGGATTTAGTGCTGTGGCAACACTGCTTAAAAGAAATCGTTTGCATGTTACCGAACGTGGTGACTTGCGACTGTTCTTGAGTACATTGGAACCTGCAATTACAAACTTATTAAACAGCATCAGCTTCATCCTTCACATTCGTTTTTATATAAGAATCGATTATGTTTGTTTTATTTTGAATAAAAGAATGTGAATCTATAAAGTTGCGTTTCAATAATCATTCTCATTTGCAGGTGTAAGAGTTAACTTGAGACCTAGAGCCGTTGTGTATTACCTACTGCGCTCAGGTTTCAAGTTAACTCTTGCGAGTTATAGTAAGTCTCCTTTAGAATTAATGTTTAATCTTCGCTAATATAGCTCACAATAATTGATTAATTAAATTTGAAGTTATAGTGGTTTTAAGTAGGTGAAAAAATGGGGGCTAAACAATAATTTATTCTCAAAGTGGGCAGTAGGCAAAATAAGTTTGGGAAACCCTGATCTAGACATATTAATAATATAAAATTGACAGCCATTCTAATAACAAACGGTAACCGTTGTTTTGTTTGTAAATATTGTTTTTTTTTAAATGTTTTTACTGTTTCTCATCCTGTTGTTTATTCTGTTTGCTTCCCTCGGAGTCTGCCTTACATTCATTGTGTGATAATTTTGAGAATATAACTTTGAGATACGTATTAATAATATATAATATTGTGTAAAAAAAATTTTTTTGAGTAGCTTTTACTCGAAACATGCCTCAAAGAACGTGCTGTGTTTCTTAATAAAGATGAGTTAATGAAATAAAGATATGGAAAAAGCAATAAAGTTTTATTTCGCCAAAATTAGGCTTAGATAATTTAAGCTTCAATAGAATCCTCTCCGATGTTGAATGAACGTAATGGTCGGTGTCAATTTCTTCCACTTTGTTGAATGCCACGTCGTGGTGTTTTTTTTTTTCGGTCTATCTTAACATTTTAACCATGAATTTAGCTGCTTTATATTGTTTGCAGCTTTTTCGCACTTTACTATATTTAAGGGAATAAAACAGGGATCCCAGAGGCGCCATTTTATTACCCTACTACGTCAGTTGACAGTCTAAATCGTTCTCATTCGGAGGGAATTTTTGTGACGCCCGTCTAGCACTTTAAATTCGCAATTCAGATATGTTAGTCAAACTATTTTTTACTTAAATATTTTATTTTTTATGTAATGAAAAAATTATATTTATTTCTTATAATTTACCTATATATAATTGTCAATTTTTTTACATACGTTATCTTTCTGGTTTAGGAAATATCTTATTGTATTCACTCACTGATGACAAATGGATAGGTCGCTATGTGTGTGCAGCACATTATCGCCATGCACATGTACACAAAAACCGTGTACGGGGCAGACTAATGAGGAAATGCAGTTCCTGTACCTTTTTAACATGTTGAAGATGTGGAGAACACTAATCAAATTCATGAGTCTGCTAATAATGAAGATGGTAAGTTACAATTATTTTAATGGTCTGTACAAGCGCCTACATCATGTTATTGAGCACCAGCCTACCGTCAAGTAGTGGCTACTAATTTTATATTCTGTTGACAATTCATAAAGTGGGGTAGATTTTTTTTCATTTGACGTTGTTGATCATTGGTCTCGGCTGCACCGAACATTGTATTATTGAGCAATTAAACTATAATCAACATATTCACCAAGTTTTACTTAAAGCTCCAATTTTGTGCCAAAACAGGTCAAAATGACGAAAGCATAATAAGAACAATAACAATAAATAATAATAAGAATCCATGCAAAATTTTATTGAAATTCGTGTAGTGGTGTAGTTATACAAATCTGAATTACTTTCGAATTTATAATATTAGTATCGATTTTCGGATGTTCTAATTATATGAGAAGATAGTGGTTTTGAATTATCAATCTCAAAGTATAAGTGATCTAACTATGATGTTATAAAATAATTCTGGATGTGCAAGCATCTCCTCAATGTGAAAACCCCGACGAAATTTTATATAAAATGATCAAGTGCAACTGCAAATGAATACGTTCAATGAGGTCGACTTCATCGTCGCAGTCATTTTTGTTTATGAGACCAATTGGGATGGACACTGCGCCAACCAAACAATTGACTTAAAAATGATAGCTTCAAGGAACTAGGAAGACAGATTTTCTGAACAATATTCAGAAAATCTTTATCACCAAAAAGAAAGTAATAATTAAAACTAATAATAATAATTAAAAACAACTGGTTCGAATTTCATTAAACAATTCACAAAACAAAGCACAGAGGGTGCGAATACTTTATTAAATCAAATACGATGAAAATCTAAATCTGATGTCAATAGCATTTTAGATTTAGAGTTCAGAAGCGAGGTTTCTAGAACCTTGACATTAATGCACCTACGAAAGAAAAATGTTATGAAGTGAACAGAAGACGAAAACAGGATTTCTGTTTGTCCTAATTTTACAAATCTCCTGATGCTTAGAAAAATCCCTGGGAAAAATCCCTAAGGCGTCAAAGTGTAGTACTTGCCGCTCCAACCACAAACCGAAAGTAGCAAAATCGGATTGTTTGACAGGTTTTTGCCCTGATGTATTTAAAAAAATTAAACAAAAATTCGAAAATGTATCTTTTAAAGAAAACACTTGTTTGATCTCCTTCGATGAAATGGCATTAATGTGTAACTTAGAATATTCCATAAAACATGACTTAATTGAGGGATTTGAAGATCTAGGTGATAACCGAAGGACTGATAAAACTGCTAAATATTGTTTAGTGTTCCTTGCCGAAGGGCTGTGTAGCAAATGTTGGTGTTTCATTGGTCATTCATTCACAAAAAGTAAGTCTTGCGACTCAAATATTTAGACGTTCTGTAGCTGCAGCTTTCAAAAGATACTACTGTTAACATAGTAAATTTATTTATTTGAAACATTACATAACATTTCATTTGAAATGATGAAAAATGGAGAGCAAAAAAAAGAATTAACTCGACTACATTGCTTTCATGGAGTGGTCCAATCGTATGAAGCAGTGCTTCAATTATTCAATGAAGAATGTACTGATCCCTCCATAATATTTGATTTCACAAAAATTGAATCAGGATGTAATAGAAAATTGTTTGTGCGATTTGGCCAAAAGGGTGGCTGGTACAAAAATCCAATTGTAGGGTCTTAATATCATTAAAAAAATACGACTGCAACTAAAAGCAACAAATTCTACTCAAACGCTACCCAATACGGCATACTAGTTATTTAAAACATAGAAATTCCTTTTTATTTTATACATTTGCTTGTATATTCTTTACTAACAGTTTTACCCTTCGTTACTCAATCTAACAAATAGTTAACGCCAAAATAACGTTAGTAATAAGAGCATGTTTCACTTTAATGGACGTTGGGCGACTGGCAGGCGCGCGGGAAGATTGACAGGTACACCCTTCGGCATCACGCAACACTAGCTATATTTTATAAGTGGTTTGAATTCGTTTCGAAACAAAATGGAACCAAATTTTTTTCGTGCCGATAACAACAACCTACATCAGATAGACGCTTTTGTAGTTGAACTTTCCTATACATAAATAATAATAACGCTGATTGATATGCTGCGGAACTGAAAAGTTCATTCATTATTTTTATAAAATCTAATTTTACTTTTAGGTAAGTATATCTCAATGTCTTTAGGTTACATTTCGAAATGATACAAATCGCGGTATTTAAAGATGTTATCTGACTAGACGAACTCATATTTATCTTTACAAATATTTTATAAATTTATGAAAAACTTGGTTTTAGCAGTCCTCCTCAGCTTCTCACGGGCAGTCACAAACAAAAAACCTTTTCCGTTATTTTTTATTTTTTATTGTACACAAACCTTCTCCTAAAAATAACGAACACATAAAAAAAGAATTATATAATTTGGTGCAGCCGATCGAAAGTTATGCGCGTACATACATTTTGGCGATTTATTTTTATATTTAAGAATTGTTCACTGTGGCACTACACACCATTTATTAGCCATTTTATTTAATAAAATTGGAGAAAACTGATAAAATTCACTTAAACTGCCCTGTGTTGTTTTGTTGTGGCTAGCGAGTGAATTTGTTTACTAGCGTATTACGTTTACCATTACAGAAATATCGTTTTTTGACGCGGTTGTCGAACTTGAACTAATAGAATTTAATTCCTAATACAGTAGAAATGCCGCAAAATATTAACGCAGTGTGCTATGTAATCAAGAATAATTTAAAACGATTTCCAAAAATCATTCAAATAGCCTATTAAAAATTAGCAAAATGTTACTTTTAATTTGGAATCTGCCATTTTTATACGATTGTTCATTGTGTTTTATTATTTCCGCGCCAATATATTGTGATATTAAAATGGAGTGGGGTGATAAAGAAAAAGAACCGAGTCGCTGTGATTACATTTACTTTACATAAAGTAGGTATGAAGCCGAATGCAATTATTAAATTCCTTCATATGCTTGGTATTAGTCAAATGTTTGTGTACCGGGATTTTAATAGGTACAATGAAACCTCCTCTGTTTGTCACAGAAGAAGATCTGGCCGTCCACGTAGTGTTCGTACGAAAAAATCGATCAAAGCAGTAAGGATGTGGCGACTTCCACATACAGCGCATCAAGAAGACATATGACAGCGCCATCTACCGAAGATAAATAAATAAATAAATATTTCGGACATCTAACACACAACGCCATCTAGTCCCAAACTAAGCAGAGCTTGTATTATGGGTGCTAGACAACTGATATGATTACTTATATACTTTTTTTTATAGATAAACTGCACTACAGAGTAACATACAATACGAAAAAACTACCAATCCTGCATCGCGCAACAAAAGTTCTCGTGCCGATTAGCATATATACAACATCCTAATACTAACCGTTGCGCAGTGGCCCGCCAGGCGTGATCACCTAGCCTGGTCGGTGGATCCTCCCTTTGTGTTGGAGGGACATGACGCATCTGACCCCTACTAGGGAAAAAATTCGAAGAAATCCTGTCCGAAAGCAAAAAATGAAGATAGCTAGGACCATGTCGCATATTTTAAAAACTGACTTCGGACTTGTAGCATATAAGAGTCGCACTGGTCATTTCTTAACTGATAATATAAATAATTTAAAAAGTACTTAATCGATACGCAAAGGAAGGTCATAGTTAAAAATATTTACGGATGAGTTTTTTTTACAGTTAAGCAATATTTTGACGAACAAAATGACCGTTTTTATGCTTAGAGCTCTAAAGAAGCTTCAAATTAGTCAAGGCAATATATCGTGGGCATTATCTGACTTCAGTGATGGTTTGGTGGGGTGTTAGCTATGAAGGAGTGTCAGAGCCATATTTTTGTAAAAAAAAGGTGTCAAAACATTAGCACAGGTGTATGAAGATACCATTCTTAAGCCCCTAAAGAACAGCATGTACAATAACCAAAAATGGTCCTTTCAGCAAGACTGCGCGCCGGGTCATAAACCTCGCCCAATCTTCGTTAGAAACGAACGTTCGTGATCTTAATTCACTGGATTATGATATACGAACGTCATGATAATTTGAAGCCCCCAAAACAATTCATAAGATTGCAGTGAAGATTTTTTTCATAGAAAGAGTGCGTGCTGCTATAGATAACTGGCCTCAACGTTTTAAGGAGTGTATTGCAGACAATGGACACCACATCGAACGAGCTTCATATATTTTTAATGGTTTTATATTAATGTATTAAACTAACATACTGTAATAGTAATAAACAACAACAATAGTATAACAATGAAAAAAATCTAAATTCTTTATGACAATATTAATAGCAAGAGTACCTAAGTAAACTTTAGTCGCTTGTGTTATCAATTACTCGATTGCAAAGTTAACTATACAGACTACAAAACTATGAAAATTTTCTACAACTATGTACTCAGAAAAAAAGCTAGACAGAATTTTTAAGACACTTTTTTTAGGTCATACTGTTAAGATTTATCATGATCAATGTTAACATTGTACTTAGCAACCAAGTTGTGACCTAAATAATCAGTATACTTTAACGCTTAATTTTCAAAATTGAGCAACTGAATTGTACAGCCTTAATTTTTGAAATTTGCATTTTTTTAATGTAGACATTTGTTTAATATAGCTATTTCTGAAATCTCAATTAGCAACATTGATTTACTATAAAGAGAAAGTGGTGGTTCAGTAAGTTTGCTACGTCGCTGGCAGGCTATCAAAATCTTTTGATGAATTAGTGATCGCAATAAAGGCGTAAGACTGCGAAGTTTCGAGAGGAAAATAGTGTGTCGGAAATAACCCTTGTTGCTCAGATGAGTTCACGACTCGAGAACTCATCTGAGCTCGTGAATCACAAACATCTACAGTTATAAAAAAATACCCAAAAGTCTACCCCTCTTATTCCTTATCATTGAAAGCAAAAGAAAAATGTTAGAAAAAAAAGGACGCTGATTGAGTTACTGAAAGTTGAGCAGAAATAAATCTACAAGATTTCTTTGGGGCCAATGGATGACTTGGATGGCGTTGTGTTTCAGATGTCAGAAATATTCATCTATATCTTTGACTATACTACACGCCATTGTGAATACCTTGCATTTTTTACAAAACATTACTACAGGAGAAACATTTAATCTGATATTTATTTTTATATAGGGATGCGATGACTCTCAGCAGCAGCAATACAAACAAGCAAAACAACAGTACCGATAGTGATAATAAAAAATTTCAAAGTTCATTTGTGCGGGCGGGTAAGACTCTGTGTTAACAAAGATGACCAGAAAAGAAAAGTTGGCAAAATTCCATCCCAACAAGACCAAAGTTTTGTAGACCTTTATGTATGAAGTCTGTACCTGAAACTTGTGGTATCACCAAGACTGAAAGAATGTACATTAATGATCAGATTAAGTTCTTGACTAACGAACAGCAGTACCGCAAGAATATTTGACAATAAAGGTGAACTTATTATTGACTATGGTTGATGCAAAGCAGCTACAGATACCTTGTCTACGATGCACTTTTAACAAATTAAATACAAGAATGCGGCGTTTTAAATCCATATGCCATCTAACCTACTTCTGAAAATGCTGCTTATATAACTGGGGTCCATCCCAACTAGGTTCAATTGAGATCCGAGTGTAGTTTTTGATGAAATAAACAGTTTTAGAATCATGCATGGACTCACTATTAGCGAACTTGTTTTTTACCCGACGAATAAAAATAACAGTAAAAGATTTACAAGTAAGATCTACAAAAACAAATATCATTTGCCATTAGCAAATTCGCAATCTCGGCAATATAGACAATTGAATTGTAGAACAACATGGATATTTTTTAAATATTGTTGTTAACTTCTGATCCAATCATATAATGTTTATGCTCTAAAGTAGGAAAAGAGTAACTTACTTAAAAAAAGCGGTAATTTCTTCTGCTAATGGAGCTTTCATCAGAAAAACAAAGACAGAAATGGGCGTGAAAAATCATCTGACTAAGCCGTCATAGTGGGGTCCCCCTGCCACATTATTTTTTTATTTGTAATTGCAATAAATATGGTAAACACCATCACTTTTGGATTCTATTTATACTCTTCATCAGCCTGAGTATAGTAGTTTTTTTGCCATTCTATCCATTATCTTATCTAATTCAGTGTTTCAATTTTAAACAAACTACAAATAATATTTATAATAAAATAAAAATAGATAAAATATAAATGCGACCAGCATTTTGTATTAAATACCCCTAAGTGTGAAGATTTTAAGAAAGTAGCTGGTAGCGATAGACGCATACTCCTTGATAATAGTGCAGCAGTGGATGGCGATAATTTGATTTAATTTGCTTAAAGGAAATCATTCAAAATGTACCCAAAAATTAAATTTAAAAAAAAAACTTACGTCATACGGCAAATGATCTTATAATCTTTTTTTATTAGTACAACAAACGTCTAAGACCAACTTTTAGACCCAAAATGGATATATATCCGAAAATCATAAAATGAGCATTTACATTTATGTATCAATTAACTATTTCTGAATAATTAAAAACCTACACAACGCAAGACCATTGAAATGAGCATGTTGTAGGTGTTTGTAATTAATATTGATCGTGGGCAGGAGGCGCGAGGCAGCGCCCGTGATAAACGAAATAAAAATCAGTCAGAGTGGTACTTGCTGTTTCATTTACGTGTCTCTGAACTCCCAACATATGTTATGTTGGGAGTTCAGAAGAGTTCAGAAGAGTTCAGTTCAGGCGCAGTGGGTATAAAATAAATCATATAAAAGTATAAATTAAATAAAATTAGTGATAAATAGTATTCGGTTAGACAAATTTTTCAGCATCTTTAATATATTTCTCGAAAACAAATGGAATCCGTTCTCCAGCCACGTTCAATTTGAAAATAGTTTGGCAATCTAAGCACAGAATGGCAAAAGTGGAAAACTGCATTTAACATTTATTATGAAGCTTGTGAATTATCGAACAAAATTAAAAAAAAACTCAAGTTAACAGTTTGTTACACATTATTGGTGAGAAATGTCTAGAAGTAGCGGCACAATTTTAAGAACAATGGAACACGATAGATGAATTATTTACAAAAATTGATGATTTTTTTAAACCAAAGAACAATTTGGCTGTGGTACGACGGCATAAGTTTTTCAAAAGGGACCAAAAGGAGTTGGAATCTATAGAACAATATGTGTTTGAATTGATCAATTGGTAATGTGTGAATTTAAAGATTTACGTGACGATCTTAGTAGACTGATATGTGGCTTCAGGGACATGGCCCTATCGGAACGATTACTACGTGAACCCGACATAAAGTTGGTAAAAGCAGTAGATATATGCAAATTAGCAGAAATGTCACGCCTTCAGGCAAAAAACATGAAAATAGAAAACCTTGAATATAATGGCCAGGTTAATGAGATTAACCAAAAAGAGATAAACCCGCATGAAGTTAACTGGATGCAGCGACACGGGAAGCCCAGGCAGGCTTCACGATCATAGAACCAAGCAACCACCAACCGCTCTCGCTATCACCCTTTGCCGAGACAAGACACGGGGGCGGGGCTGCGGGGCAAAGACCGTCTGTCCCATCAACTTACATGGCTAAACAGACAATGCAATGTTATCAGCACGCAAACGGAAAATGTGGGTACTGCGGTCAAGTACACAGAAAGGACGAGTGTCCGGCGTGGGGTCAAAGGTGCATAAAGTGCGATCGCATGATTCACTTGCAAGAATGTGCAGAGTTTATACCGTACACAAGGACACCGATCAGGTATCAAACAAAAATACTAATAATAACTGTAATGAGTGGCTAGCAGAATTAAAAGTAAATGGTACGATAATTAGTTTTAAATTAGACACTGGACCCAACAGTCTTCGTTTTTGACAGTTATTTCCACTAAATAGTGATGTCTTATAACAATGATAAAAATCGTGGTAACGCATCAGCTCCACGTGGCAGAGGCCAATCCGGCGGTAACCGCCGTGCAACGACGCGCAAAGAGGGTACGCCCACTACAATGATAGAAGAGAGAGAGAGGACTGGTCATATGAGCCAGAACCATATGACTCTCGGCGTGAAAAGAACCGCCAACCAACCCAGCGATCGCAGAATTTTAAACACCAGCAGCAAAACAAGCAACAACAAGCTCAGCCGAAGAAAGAGGAACAGACCGTAGTTCCGAGCACAACTGAGGACGCACCGAGGGATGAGCCCTTATATGATATTGGGCCACATTCATCTTTAATTCCGGAGCGCGACAGATATTGCCAAAACTTCCGACTATAGAGGTTTCATTCCCATAGTTAACCAAACCTACGACCAGTTGAGAGGAGTAGATCCCAGACTGGCGGAGCGATTGCCACTTAGTATGTTTACTCATGCTATGGCAACGCATCTCAATCTTGAGATTTTAGAAGCGGCACGGCGAGCGGGGCAAAACGTACTTAATCAACGTACGGATGTGAGAGAGATCTCGCTTGATATGCAAATCATTCCTCAACCAGTTGTGGAGATTATTTCACATAAATAAATAAAATAATAAATAAATATTTCGGACATCTAACACACAACGCTAGCTAATCCCAAGCTAAGCTTATGGGTACTAGACAACTGATATAAATACATAAATACTTCTTATTTTTGTAAATACATACATATTATACATAGGAAACACCCAAACTCCGAAACAAATATTTGTAGATCATACAAACATTTGGTTCGACCCGGGAATCGAACCCGAGACCTCATGATCAGCAGTCGCACACGCTAACCGCTAGACCAACGAGGCAGTCGATTATTGCCGTCTTGAGCTATTGTTGATGAAACAGTCACATGTTTCACTTTCACACAATCAACAATAGCTCAAGACGACAAAGAGATAGTTATCAACCTTCCTCAGATTGCCATACCCCAAGGACCAATAATTGAAGATGGTGTCGAAGTTGCACCCAGTGGATCCTTTGGTTTCTTAGAGGCAGCTTCAAACAACGTGTACGAAGAATACATATGACCGCTAGTTACATCTAGACAAGCAAGCCTCATTGAATAATGACCCAGAATATCGGTTTACTGCCTGGGAATTTAGTACCAAACCGCAATTTACTCGGTTATGATGTGATTGACATACAGAACAATGGAGCCCAATCCCGTTTGGCTGGAATACAGTTTCCGAACGATGATACTATCGAAGGAAGATACCGATACTCAGCACTCCTTCAGACTAGAGTGTACACCGTTCTTACTGAGGTGAAAGACCGTTTTAAAATGGTAGAATACCTAAGAGAACAAAACACCTACACATGTTACAACCTGTATCAAAAGGATCGGCCAATGGAATCGGCCGTGTACTCTGTCTCTTTCCCTCCGGCAGGGCCTGATTAACCCTTAGGCTAATTAGGCTGCAGCCTAGGGCGCGAGGATCGCGCGCTGAGGACACGATGTCTTCGCATGCACTATGAATCTAGAACCATTGATTATACCTAGACCGCATCTAGCGTATTTCAACTAGGCCAAGACAAAACACTAAAATTAAATGCGCTGTGAACAGAAAAAGCCCTGACGCGCGTAAACCGTACCTAAACTAACTTCATCTTCCTAGTCTTTATTATTCCCAAGATTTTGGGGTGACTGGCATCGGACCTCCGCACCCCTGAGGGTGAACTTAATTCGAAGGTTGAACTAGTTGTCAGTATGTTTGAGGGCACTGACTTCCCAATAGCGATTGCCATAGATGTTCATGACAACCGGGACCGACGGCTTAACGTGTTCTACGAGGCACGGACGGGAAACACCGCCATTTTCCATACTCCGGGCTGCTATTAAGAATTTCTTGTAAGAAAAACCCAACAGCAGTCCGACCCAGAAATCGAACCCGAGACCTCTTCATCTGCAGTCGCTTACGCTAACCACTAGACCAGCGAGGCAGTACCTACACTGACATGTCATATATTTTTCGTTAATCGTCGTTCGTCCGTCATATAACGCGTTCGCGTAATTCGTTTTTGGTGATTGATATTTATTGTCCTTTTCTTATTGTTAACGTGTTTTTTAAGAGATAATGAGAGTAGTTCGATAGTAAAATGGCCAAGTGGAACAGAATATAGAAAAAAAAAAGAAAAGAAGATAGACAACATTTTAAAACACACTCGTAAACTAGAAACATTTTTACGAGCTCTGCAGAATGGAATGAAACTGTGACGAATGCTGCACTATCGCCAGCGATTTCTTGGCCTATTCCTTCTACTTCTTGTTCTCGTCTTACGTTTCTCCGTCCAACACTAGCCCTATAGTAGGGACGAGGCCGACGATCTACAAAGAAGACGAAATTTTATTAGAACAATAGCCGTCTATTCCGCCCCTGACCGTTCCGTCCTGTTATAAACGACCCGGCGGCAAGTAAACGATGAATATCGAAATGAAGTTGTTAAAAATGGACTCCAACAAAACAAAGGTTTAGATTATTTCAGGTCTAAAAAGCAATATAAAAATTACAAGTACAATTTTAACAAAAATAAAGCCGACTTCAATGTTCGACTCGATTTCTCTTGTCATTAATGTCTGTCTTGATATTAATGTCCTTATCATGGTACCACCGTTGGGACATCTCCTTTCTATTAAAAAAGAATCATCAAATCGGTTCATAAACGACGAAGTTATCTGCGAACACACATAAAAAAAAACGGTCGAATTGAGAAACCTCCTCCATTTTTTGAAGTCGGTTAAAAATAGATTTCTATCTAAAAATATATTTGAGATAAAACTTGTTAATGGCGAAATTGTGAAGAGAAGCGGGTTAGTATACTCAGAATCAACGGGTCACGTGTTTTGTGGTCCTTGCAAATTATATGAGGAAAATCCGTATTTGCCAAGAGTGGATTTTATGACTGGAAAAAATCTAACTTAAGAACTGATCATGATACTTCTCTGGATCATGGTAAATGTTTGGGACAATATGTATGTAGAGGAAAACTTTTATAACGATTGGATATCCAAATAGTCAAAGTCAAAGAATATAATGAAGAAATAACTTATTATATATATATATATATATATATATATATATATATATATATATATATATATTAGTACGTGTAATAGAAGCAATTAAGTTTTAGCTTCTCGTGGGCTTCTATTTCATTTGCAGAATGAAATTATTGGATCTGCACTAACGGAAAATTTCTTGGCTCTATTGCTTATATCTAAATTAGATCCTTTCATGGCTGAACATTTGGTGAGATTTGGAGAAAAAGGCAGAGGTTCTCCATCGTACTTGTCATCCTCTATAATCGATGAATTTATTTTATTTCTCGCTGATGAAGTTCGACATGCGATTATAAGAAAAAAAAATTGATTCTACTCCAGATATTTCACACACCGATCAGTCGACATTAATAATTCGTTATATTTTGCCTAAAGGTGAACCTGTCAAACGCTTTATCACAGGAGAAGGCCGTTCTTTCGACAATTGATAAAACTTTTGAACTTGATATTAAAGGCTGTCGTGGCCAAAGTTATGATAATGGTCGCAATATGTCTGGTATATATAAAATTCTTAAGTCAAGAATTAAAGCTGTCCTCTTCTAAGTATATTCCTTTGTTCTGTGGTAATACACCCGGCGGGGGCGCATCGTCACAATTAGCCTAGGGCGGTCAGAATTCTTGATCAGTCGCTGCCCTCCGGTTACCGTTATCAGTAGCTTGTCTCTACCGTTGTTGTTACCTGCTAAGTTCTATTTGTTTAGGACCATTCTTGTAAGTTAAGCAGTTTAGTTATCCATGCGACTTTAGTTACATCGGACGGCTACTTATTTGTTTTGCGAATAGTGTGTTTTAACATACCTAATAATGGCGGAAAGACTGTGTACAAGGTGACGTGAATCTGTGGAGAATCGACGAGCTACACTTAGATTTCTCGAGAAGAGATATTGAAATTAGATTATTATTCTAGAGCTAGTAGATCAGCAGGTACGCGTCGAAAATGTTTTATTTTTTAAAATACATACATTTCACTGATTCAGTTGAACTAGCCGCCTCTATCTCATATTTTTAACTATTGATGTAATGGTTTGATAATATAATCATTACTGTTTTTACTTTTCAAGCGATGCCTACGGATTTCATTTGCCGACCTTGCTGGCAACGAGCGGAGAGAACGTACCAGAGAATCTTACGAGAAGAAGATCATGCTGAGAACGTCGAAGATAATTTAGAAGCCGATCCAGTTGACGTTCAATCTTCTACCTCTCGCCCTCGCTAATGACTTTACCTGGATTTGTACGTAGTCCAGATACAAGACGAACTTGCGTTTTTCAGCATTGTGAAAATAGTACTTAGGCATCGAATCCCTGATAGCATTGTACTGAGAATGCTTAGCCAGTACAATTTATTATTATCAGAAAACAGCCGTGTTTGTGGTGAACATTTGCAGCAAGATTAATGGCATCTTCTTGCTGTACAACAAAATAATATTGCTGCATTTACAGCGAACCATATGCTTCGAGCCTTATCTATATTAAAAGCTCATGTGACTACAGCAGTCTTAAACTTTGAACACTACGAAGTTATAAATGATAATGAGTTCCATACTTGGACAAGTCTTACACATGCTCAGTTTGCTGACTTGCTGTCTATAACAATCTGTCCAGATAATAATAATAAAAAAATATTAGCAGCTGTACTAGTGAACTCAGAACTGGATATTCTAAAAAAAAACTGGCCGTGTGGCATTGATAGAAGATTTTGTCCCACTGCACCTAGGGTTTGACCATTTAACGCAAGAAGATGTAGCACAGAGAAACCTCACATTACCAGAAGCACTTTTTGGAAATCCCGATAGCCCTCTATCTGAACGAAAGGCTATCGTAATTTGTGATGGTACCTACATATCTGCAAAAAAGTAGTTATTACTTTTTCAGAGCAAGTCATACAGCCTGCATAAATTCCGCAACTTATTAAAACCTTTTTTATATTCTGTTGTGATGGACACATTATTGACGTATCTGAACCTCACGAAGCTACCACATCCGATGCCCAAGTTATGAACGACATTATTACTAATGAAAGTGACAACGGCGATGGTATTTTAAGTTGATTTTTTAGACAAGGTGATATATTTATTTTAGATCACGGCTTCAGAGATGCCATGTCACCAATGGAGTCACTGGGATATTCTGCACATATACCTGAAGCTAAGCTCTCAAATGAAACCCAGCCGACAGCGATGCAAGCAAATAAAACTCGCCTTGTAACTATCTGTCGGTGGGTTGTGGAGGTAGTTAATGGGCGTTTCAAACGAGATTTTAGATTTATGAGACATTAGTTGTTGCCCGCGACTCCGCCCGCGTATATGTCGGTTATCACGCGAATAGTAGCCTATGTGTTATTCTGATGTATAAGCTATATTACTGTAAAGTTTAATCCAAATCCGTTCAGTAGTTTTTGCGTGAAAGAGTAACAAACATCCATCCAAACATCCATCCATCCTTACAAACTTTCGCATTTATTATATTAGTAGGATGTCAATTTAAATCGTGCTCTTCCTCACATGTTTGATTGTTTTAAGATAGCGGCTGCTATAATTAATGCATACCATATACTAATAAATGACAATATTCATGCCCAATCCTTTTTAGAATGTCAATCCCTAACACGATGGCTGATATAGTTGTAAGGCATAATTATAATGGAAGACGAGCACAATTTCAGCATATGTCCGCCGATATGCCCGAATTCGATGATTTTCAAAGGCTCTCAGAAGAGGATTTAATATTATTTAGTTTGGGTATTTATCAAATAAAACAAGCTAAAAGCTATTACGGCGAGCACATAAATCCAAATGGTGTTTTTACGGTTGAGCTTGGCGACAGACTTTTAACAGAACACTTCAGAGAATTGGGAGAAAACATAATATTTATAAAAGGAAGAGTACAATCTCGGCATGTTCAGGCCAGAGTACATTATGTTTACATTGGCATCGACACATCATCGGCACATATTGATACCTATAATCAAACTGTGACTTTTTCATTGCTATTATTCACAAGTGAATTATAGTTTTTATTTTATTGTATTGGTTGAGTTGCTTTGTTCTGAAACAAGTTTCGATACAAAATAGATCGTGTTCAATAGTACAAAATAGTTACTTATTAATTAAAATGTCTACAAGTACTAATTATGAAGAGAATTATTTATGTTGTACACCGCCCGTTATGATGCCCTTAACGATATGGAAAGTTTGAAAACTCCAAGAAAAATATCTATTAGCGTACCAAAATTTCATACAATGGCAAAACAATAAGAATGCGCAGTCTCTTTCAGAAAAGGTGTTCATGGCGTACTTTAAAGAATTATCTTCCAAGTACAAATCTTGCTCTTTGTGGTGTATATACTCAATGTTAAAAAGTACAGTCCGAACAAAGAATGGAGTGGACTTAAACACATGCTCTAATTTGTCAACTTATTTAAAGAGACTATCATCATCAAGAATATCATATAATAACATATAATATAACATAATAAATCAAAGGTTTTACGGTCTATCGATATTGAAAATTTTATGAAAGATGCTCCAGATAACCAATATCTGGCCACTAAGGTTAGTTAAAATAATTTTAAATATCTACGCGACTTCAGCCTGTGTTGTGTGTTGAACTTAATTATTGTTTCTTTTGCCCAGTTTGCAAATTTGGTTCTATGTCTAAAGAAATCGCTAAGTTTTAAAGAAATTTCTGCAAAAATCACAAAAAGAAGTAGACTTGTTTCTGAGGCGCGTGCTACTGGCGAAACACCGAGTACAAAGGATTGGAATGACTGACCAACAATGACTGGATTTAACCTACCCACGCGAATAATGAACCAACTCAAATAACAATAGAACATGAAAATATTTCAGTAAAAAATAATCTATCTGATGAGACCGTTATGCCATCAAAAACAGTTAATTATAATTTTACTAACTGCACAGTTACTAAATGTTTCTCAAAATGAACTTTTTATCGACTAAATAAAATTAAAATGAATAAAAATTTAGTAAATATTTTCGGACATCTAACACACAACGCCATCTAGTCCCAAGCTAAAATAATAAATTAAATAATTAATTAATTAATACATTTTTTTTTTATTTTAGTATTATTTTCTTCACAGGTGTGTTGAAAAACGTCGTATGATACACGCGTGTCTTGATGATTACCGTCCTCGGCTATCTTAAGACCCTCACCAAAGGCTCGGGTCTCAATGGCGCCTCAGTGGTAATCACCAACATTACACACTTGTACCATAATGTAAATAAACAATGAACTATTTATGACTGATAGACTAATGATGGAATAATAAACATTATTTTGAAAATTTCAGGTCTTAGTGAATTGCTTAGTTTAAACATATTATATATTTACGTGCGGTGCATTTTTGGAGCCAATTTTTATGAGGTCAATGTCGGTTTTGTGTGCATTATATTACTCGTAAATAGCGAAGTTTTTTTTTTAAATTCTTTAGTTAAAAACATCTTAAATTCTCAAAAGAAAATGCAAAAATTTGAAGAGCTTAGTAATTGAGCATACGACGGACAGAAAATAAACAACAAAACAGGAAGATTAAACAATTGTCTAAAATTATTTGATGACACTGAAGACAGAAAAGATAAACAAAACACTCGATATTAAATAGAAACGACACACATTTATTTTGAACAACACGTTTTTGTCGTCCGTGATAATAAAGATTTCTTTTTAACGACTTCTAAAACACAAAAGTTTTCAATTCGAATGTGCTTTTTTGTATTTTTGAAGGCAAAATACCAACTGAAAAATTGCTCTAGAACATCGTTGCTCTAGAAAGACTTAACAATGTCGGAACAATAAACTTCGAATTCAAACAAAATCGAGTATGTCGTATTCGAACGTTCTATTTTATAGTAACCTTAAAGTAAACAGTAAAACTTTATGACAGTGACGCCTAATGACAATTAGTTATTTTTAAATAGTATAGGTTGAAACCGAAGGTAAGGTGAAAATTTGATACCATTACAATTAGATCCCAGCCACATGGCATCAACATGAGGACGACAACACACCAACTAACATAACTCTGAATTCAACCGTCATCGACATTCGATTACCACATCACAAACATCGATTTACATTAATTTTCTCGATTTTTAAAACAGATTGTCAGAAACGTGGAACGATGCTATAAATTATGAGTGCAAGAAAACTACTACGACCACAAATATTTGCGTTAGTTAGATTAGATAAATTTAACATAACATTTATATAAATGGAGCACAGCATTATTATTTAATTTTAGACTTTATTTTACATTATACATGGGCGTCTCCGTGATACGGAGGTCACGTTAAGCAGTCGGTCCCGGTTGTTATCATAGGATAACAATCGTGAAGCTTAGTTGGGAGGCCTTTGGGCGTCCTAAAAACACCCAACGGCAAGATTGCGTAGCCACAACGTTGTCCAGCCAGTCCCCAACCCGCACCCGGCCAGTGTGGGAACGTATGGCCTTAACCCTCTTATATGGGTTGTTGATGATGTAGGCTTTATATTTAAATCTATGGAATTATCATATTTTGATTATTTTTCTTAATTTAACTTGAATATAGTTTGGGACATTAAATGTTAATATTTAAATTGTAGGTACATGCTTTTTGTTTTTTTATTTAAATCTAAGTTGTTTTGTTTTTATTATTTTTCTTCTTTTAACTTGAATAAAGTTTGAGACTAAATTTTCCATTCTATTATAATATGTTCCCAATAAACACACATACTTTTACCACATATGACTTCTGCAACACCAGAGGCGTCACAAGTGCGTTGCCGGCCTTTGGGGGATGGGAAGGGAGAGGGGTAGGAGGATGAGGGGAGGGGTTGGTGTATAGGCCTCCGGTATCCTCACTCACTCGAATAGTAAGAGAAATAAACTGGCATTGAGGGCAACAACTAGGGTGAATTAAAAATACGAGTTGAAAAGAGTTACTAAAATCTCAAGATGAGCTACAGAACAAAATTCAATTTATTGGAAGTTTTCTGGAAGCACACGACATTCATTTCAGACAATATATGAAACTTGAAATAAGACATTTCTGGAGAAATAGGAGAAATACAAACGATACAAATAATTATTTACGTGCTAAATCTTTCAGATTACAAAAACGACGACGAAACAAAGAAATCATTGACAAAGTTTTATTAGCAGGGAGGATTTTTTTGTATTTTTTTAAATATATCTTTTGTCATTTCAATATTACATTTTTGTTTGTGTAGTTGTTTATTCTATTTTTTTTTTGTTTTTTATATATTAATCTTTACTAATATATAAAGCTGACGAGTTTGTTTGTTTGAACACGCTAATCTCAGAAACCGCTGGTCCGATTTGAAAAATTCTTTCAGTGTTGGATAGTCCTTTTATCGAGGAAGGCTATAGGGTATATATCATCACGCTACTACTGATAGGAGCGGCGCAACAATGGAGAATGTTTCAAAAACGGGGGAAATTTTCACGCTACGGGCAATAATAAGGCGCAAAAGAGGTTGCGTGGGTCAGCTAGTTTATAATAAGTATCTAATATTGTATGTTGTTTTACTTCATATAGGACTACATAACACAAATCACCAAAATAACAGTATAAAATTAATTACACATAAATAAATTAAAAAATATACGTAAATATTTACAATAAAGAAATGCTATTTTTAAAAACTGTATAGGCATAACTATTTAAAAACCATCTTAGGTAGTTAAATAAGATCAATGACTAATAGGATTTGATTGCACCGATGTCGTAGTGACTTAAGCGGTCACCTTGTCATTTTCTACTGCGCTGAGTGTTGCAGGTTCAAATCCTAGATGAGATAAAACTATGTGTGATTCACAAATTTTTGTTTTGAGTTTTGGTGTTGCTTGTGTCCGATTCATGCATGTTTGTAAAATACACAGGATTTATACCTAGAGTACCCTTTGAAAGAACAAAAAATGAAGCGTCAAAAACTTTAATAGTATATTTTTATTGTTCAATTATTAATAGTCATGTATCAAAAGAATCAAACATACAGATAGATATTAATACCTTTTAACTACCTGTCCGCTAATTAACTTCCCTATTATTTTGGTTATTATAACTGTTTTGCAACCTATTTTGTACATTAGTAGTACCTTAAATTTAATGAACTGCTCACCTGCCACCCGTCCTGATATCAAATACTAAAAGGTATGTATACCAAATTTTGTTAAGTGTTTTTGCAAAATGTTATCAGTAAAACACAGTTTTATAAGTTACATCATGTTAAACTAAGTTTAAATTATTTTAACTCTACAACTCTCAGATCTGTTATTTTTTAAACTATTTATTTTCAAGTCACTGGAACAACTCTTTTCATTATATTGTGATAAACATACATATAAAACTATTTATATAAATAAATGATAAGTTAGTGACTCTCTAAAATATAAACTCTCTTTGCTAAAAATAGAATGTGGGACAGCTAAGTGTAACAGGGTCACACTTAGTTATAGCAATTCCATGTCAAATAAGATTTTTAAATTTAGATAAAATATACTTATTATAATATAAATCAAAAGATTTAATATAGCAACTTAATAAATGTACCTAGATGTAGTTTTTGTGTAAGCTATTCAAAAAGAGAAAAAGTAACTAATTACATGTTAATTATATAGATACTAGTATTAATCTAAATATATTATCATATCACATCAAAAATAGATTGTAACTAGTGACACAAACTATTCTCATCATAAAATGTCTAACATTTCACAGTGAGTATAGTGTATGTGCCAATAACCTGATTGTTAGGCCTCCTAAACACCATGCCGGTCGGTAGCAGTGCTGGCAACCTCGACGCGGCCTAACACGTTGGCCGTACAGCCGTCATGGTGTGTAGGAGCCCTTATATACTTCGCATATAAAGTTACTACTATATTATCCTCCGCAACCGCATCCACCCATCGGTGGTGGAGAAGGTCCAGAACCTGATGGTCCAAAGCCACCGAACTTCCTTGTTGGAGGCTTCGGTGGGCTGAAAGTAATTAGAAAAAACATATTAATACACTGGGAGCAAACAGTTAACTCTAAATAGCTTGTTCATGTCTTTCGAAGATACTCGCCCTGTATGACATCAGAGGTGGTTACGTCATCACATTTTACTTAAAATACTTTCACATGATTTAAATTTTTTATATACATTGATATTATATAACAGCACTAAAAAGGGAAAGAAAACTAGAAACAAGCTATTCCAACCCTGCCCTGTGTGGTATAGTAGGTCAAAACCTTAATTCTATTAAACTATAAAGGGCTAATAATCATAGCCGATATGCACATACCATTGATGAATATAATTGAGAGTTAAAAAACATACCCGCCACCTGGAGGCCTGAAATCTCTGACATATTTATCACCATGCTTGTTATAATTTGGATTGATCAAAGTTTGGAACCTGAAACAGAATATGAAAGATCTTTAAGTATGCTATAAGTACAGTTCTAATTGAAATATCTTAAATCATTATTATTATTATAGGCCTCTATAGTGTGCGTCACCATGCTGCATGCTGAATTCTTTGCAATCGCAATGAGTATGGTGACTACTCTTAGATTCTGCTCATGCTTTCCACCAGGCAGAGTAGAATCACTTTGACAGACTCATATATAAAAAAAATTCATGTAAGTATTAAATGAAATGTAAGTTAATTTCCAATCCAATCCACAAAGTGTATTCAATGATTTAACTAATCATTATCAATTATAGTATTTTTTTCAAATAAAACAGTTTGTGTAAGACACTTATAACAATTTTACTCTTATTTTATTTAATAGAATTTTATTTTGAGAGTCTTTTACTACCTTGCTACCAAAGATTTACTTGTGTGGAATCTCATTTTGTTAATAAATATCCTTAGAAAATTAACTGTATATGTGCGGATAGATTTGAGCAATCAATTGTGATGAGCATTATAGCCTAGGAGAGGTCACAAAAACCAATAGGAGCATATCTGTAATAATTGTAAAAAGTAGGTATATGGTGTACCAGAGCAGATTAATTACTTACAACAAATATAAGAAGTTGACAATGCCCCAAAACCATCCAAAGACACTGAATGGTGTGCTCTGTACCACTGTACCATCTAAAACAATAAATATGTAGGATTATATAGTTTGCATTAATTGTGAGTCATATCACTTTGTTATTGTGTTCAGAAATCTGTATTTATTCAGCAGCTATTAGACAATGGTTTTGCAACAGAATTCATTTTAACAGTTTTAATTAGTAACCTATATTTCTATAATAATACCAAATTTCACAACAGTATAAAAAAATTAGAAATTTATGATTCTACTAAACTTTTTGAATGTTGACTAGATTTAAGTGTGTAAATATTTTTTGCACCGAATAATACATTTTTTAACCAGTTCTTTTATATTGATCAGAATCTGATGATAGAATCATGCGGGAAATGAGATTGCAGTACCTCTACAGAGTAACTCAGTAATGTAAATCAAATTGGTAAAGATAACTTATTAGATACCTATAAAACTTTGGTACTTTTAGGGTATCTAATAGGTTTCAGGTAGGCAGCTAATTGGTTACTTTTACATGCTATGCAATTTATGGTCAACAAGATATGTGTAATATGTGATACACGCAAGGAATTTTCTGAATTTGTTAACCTGAACATTCATTAACACGAGGAATGATTTATGAATGATTGTTTGCAATCTTTACTTTCCTAAAAATTTAATATTCTCACTAGCGCTTATGCACCATTTAATTTATACACTATAAACCTGAGTACCACATCACATGAAAATCTTAGACTGCTAGATATACGCTATAACAATATATACTTACTTGATTCAAATAGTCAACGGGGTTCCAAGCCGTTTTTCAACTGGTTTATACTGAGGAACTATATTGGAGATGATATTACAATTCCAAATTGGACAAGAATCAATTTTGGATTATTGACACAATAATACAGAAGCTATTTAATTAGTGGGTTGGAACATTCTAGATTCTAGAAGAACTAATCTTGAATGAATTAATCAATATTATTTCATCCTAAAACACTGACGTGGCCTATTTAACCAATACCCATGAAAAATAAAAAGTTTGTTAGTATAACGTACACTGCATGATTATCAACTTACCTCCTTTAATATAAACCATTGTGTAAGTTTATAGATAGTCAACAACTTAATTTATTTAAAGACGCCAAAAACTCGTGTTGTGTGTATTTCACAGAATTTCACTATCGTATTCAAGCATGAACGAATGAATGAACATATTTGTCGTGGTATAAAATACATATTTCTTATCTGAACATTAAGGCCCCGTTTCACAATGGGCCATGATGGGCGTTCAGCTATCATAGACATTCACGATTGTGAAGAGGACATAAATGTCTGTGATCGGCCAGCATGACGTATGATCTTATGGCCTAATCGCCGTTGTGTCAGTACCATCATAGGAATGATGGCCCATGAATCTCATGATTACATGCGCGTTCACACAATCGTACTCAGTACAGTACGTAGTTGTCAATGATACAGTGTAGATGTATGGAATTTATCCTCATAGACCAAAAAAACTATAAGTGAGATTTGTTTTATTCATCTACGTATTCGTGAGGGTTCGTAATTTTACTGCTAGACCCTTAAGTTCGATGAATAGAAAGTTAACTGAACGTTACTTCAAATTTAGTTTATCGCTAAATATTTTTTGCCGATAAACGCTTGTTGGACTATACGATTCATCGAACATTTTTGAATAGAATTAATGCTTTTTCGAATAAGTTTAAAATAGTAAAAAGAAAACATGTGTTATTTCATACAATACAATACAAAATCTACCTTTGAGATATCATACATTCCTTCCTCTATACTTTATTATCTTTCTACTGTAGGTACAATTTTATTTCAACGATTTTGTGGAGAGTTGCCCGATCATGGCATGATGGCCAATGATGGGCGATCATTTGATGGGCCATGATGGTCCATTGTGAAGAGAGACCTTTAGAATTAAAATTGCAAATAGGGATGCTAACCTAAATGATTCAAATGCACAGATGCGAGCCATGTTCTCCTACACCTACTTGGGAGGAGAAAAAAAAAAACCTAAATGAAATCTGAAATCGATTGTTCGATTACTCTGTCGAACCGATGAATGGGAGAACGGAGATCGTTTTTTGTTTTTTCGGAAGACGGTCCCCATTTCATCTCATCCACATTTTTTATATTTTATATCATTAATTTCATCACGACGAAGACTTATTGACTTGAAGACTTATAACTTGAAGACTCTTAAGCACTTGACATTGGCAGAAATAGCTGATCCGAGAGATCCGGCTGGTTGCCATTTCATCAAAGAAGAAGAAGAAGAATGGGAGAACGGTACGCGATACTCCAAAAACAGATTTTTAAAATCGCTTTGAAGCATTGAATCAAGTCAGTGGATTGATATTTTTTCAATATTTTCAACCTATGGATTCGACATACAATTTCTTGTAATATATATAAACAGGGTTACAGGTAAAGTCGACCTGTTCCCGTTAAGGGCGTGTAGTTGACATCGTTTCCGACTGGTTTCCCTAAAACCTATCCTAAATTTAAACGTTATTGAGATATTTGAATTTAATTGTTTTTACAAAAAATGTAGGAGCAGTGGCGTAGCTAGGTTACCAAGTGCCCTGGGCCAAATAAAAAATGAGGGCCCACTACTAACTAAGCTGGTTAGGTTTTGTCAAGTAAAATTTTAAATATACAAATACTTTAAAATGCTATGCTACTTTACTATCAGTTCTTGTTTATAAAGAGCTTAAAGACCCAAGAAATAAAAGAATCTTTAGTAAAATTAGTTCTAGAATATAGTACTGTTCAAACTCTGTCTTTTCGTCTTTTGCTTATTTCTATGTACGGCGTATTAAATTGCTGGAGAAGAACTATTAGTTTGATAATGCTGCCGAACGTTTAGGAACTTATTGACTGAATAGTTTGTGCGTAGGGTACCTACATAATGGGACGGAATGTTGCTACCTTCAAAATGGTTCTATGAGAAACTTCCAGCTATTCATGATGGTTTTTGCGACACGCCTCACGAAATACAGTACGTAATTATGGAGACACATAAAGCAAAGTATGTTGACGGATTATTGTAGGATTTGATATCGATCTTAGGGTTTTAAAAAAAACATATTCATTTACGCACTTTACTGGTAAGGGAATTAGGTAAAGGGAAATAGGATTTGATATCGATCTTAGTGTTTTAAAAGTATATATTAATTTACGCTCTCTACTGGTAAGGGAATTATTGTTTTAGTGTCGTTCAAATTTAATGATTGGCTGGTCTCCGTTGAGATTTCATCATTACAGATATGAGTTTCTCCATAATAACTGCCTTTCTCTGTTTAGTAACCTCTAACTGAAGAGATTAGCTTTATTGGTTTGTTGCTTAAAAATAAAATTTTAAAGAAAACACCATATTGGCACATTAAAATCTATTTTTTTATTAGTAATCGCCCGTAAAGAGCCGAAATACAAGAAATACATCAAGAATAGGACAAATTCTTATATCTAAAAATCCATTACCAGTTAATAGTCTACCCGTCGACATAGTTCTAAGCAGACAGACTGTAAATGTTGTATAAATAAAAAAATTGCCACACCCCAATGTGGAAGCCAAATACAAAATTTTAAGCCTTCTCCAAATCGACCGTGGTCCGTCGTTCCGTAAATGTCCGGTCTCTAAGAGATGATTCCAATCTTTAAATAAATTGACTTATTAGCATTATTAATTACGGTAACATTTAACATCGAATGTTTAGTAACGCAAACAAGTGTCAAAGTAAAAGCGTCTTATATATTTAAATGAAAAAATTCATACACAGATTCGTATGGAGCTAAATTATTTTATATTACACAAACGTCGGAGACATTGCAGTGACATATTACAGAGTAACTAGTAATTTTAGAATGCGGTTGAAATTTTTAATTTACGGAACTGTAGCCTTTCTCAGCAGTTACCCTGTTTACCAGTCAGTCCAACAGTCTCTTTATTTAAAAAAAAATATGAACAGTGTAATCGATAACACTCATTACACGCAATACAGTATGCATTGCTACACACGGGGTTCGTGAAGTTAAAAAAGTTTAAATTAAATATCATCCTTACTGCTAAAATTATTATACTTAAAAGAACTCTGGGGTCCAGAAATTCGTTGGAATAGGCACCCCAGGAGGAGGAGAGAATTCTGGCAGATGTTCAACAATAACTCGTGGATAAACTTCCTCTGGTTCCTGGGTTTCAGGTTCAACCTCGTTAGATTGATCAATCATTTCTTCATCGTCGTCAAACAAAACTTGAGACAAAAGCTCTAGAAATTGCTTTTTCCAAGCTTGTGGATCGTTCACTGTACTGGTTTCATCGTCCTCGGAAATGGATTCATCGTATAATGCCTCCATATCTGAGGATGTTGTAACGTCATCATCCTGAATATCATCATTAGGAGCTGACTCACCTACAGATTCATCATCTACGACGTCGTCGTCGTCTTCATTATCATCTTCCATCGTTTCCCCATCGTTCTCATTTGCTTCATCATCATTGTGCGGTTCTTCGGTGTCATGTTCATTTCCTTCAGTTTCTTGTTGGTTTTCTTCTTCAATTGTTTCTCCTGTATCGTCTTCCTCGATGTCAACAACTACCCAAACTTCTGGATCTTCGATAGGTATATCATCTTCCGTATAACTCTGCCAATATAACGGTTCGGGTGGTGCCATACGTCCATCATTATCCTCATTAGCTGGAACTTCATCATTCATTACAACATCTGAATTATTTTCAAATGCAGGTATGGCCTCTATATCATCGTGCAATAAAAGGTAAGGTTCAATAATTGGTTGATCATTTAACGTGGAAGGATTAATAAACGGCTGGTCATGGAACTCCAAAGGAGTTTCAGTCGATGCTACACGATCTTTACTAAGGAATGGTATGCTCTCATTAATCCAATCGCGGGCTTCAGTTTCAAAATTGATGAAGCGCATTTGCCCTGATTCATCCATTTTCAGATAACGTAATAACAATGGTGACGATATGATTGCAGTAACCTTACAGTCATCAAAATTTATATCATTATAAAAATCAAGTTGCGGTGACAGAGGAGCCTTCTTGTCATCGTTGTCATTATCCAAATTTGAATTGGGTGTTTCAGGTATATCTAATAAAGATGGTTCCTCTTCTATATCTTGAAAAGTGGTAATGAAGCTACCATTAGGTTTTACAATTTCACTGTCGGGAAATTCGTCAAGATTGGTAAATGGCAGATACGATTGTAATGGTGACATTTGATCTTCATACGTCCACAGCCGCTTAGGTTCATTTTGTTCAGTCTCGGAGGCTGTTCCTGACAAGGACCTGTCCTCCGAGTTTATCTCCACTCAAGCTGAGTTGCGACGGAAATGCCGCCACTGCGTGCGCAGTTCAGCTGCGATAGCCCTGTCTACGAAATCCATGTCCATCCATTGGTCTTCATTGGTAGTTACCTGAATGCAACAAAAGTATATTTAGTAACAATCTTTATTAAAAAAAATCTTATTATCCGTATTTTTTTGTCACTTGTAAGCAACGTTTATATGTATGGGTCGGTTCGCGATATTTAAATATATGCCAATTGCAATTGAGACTGATTCATGGATGATGGATATAAATTATTTAAAAAAGTTCAAAGCCATTAATTAATAAATTATCTAACAATCAAGTACTTGAAATGGTGATACACACCGATGGGTCTTATGTAAGTATATGGACCAAAATGCAAAATGATAACTTTACAGGAGAGGCTTTCAAAGTTTTCATTTTAGATTAATAAAACCGATGTAGATGAAGCGTATTAAGAGTAGCTCAGTTCCAGTAGTGGACTGTTAATGACTGTTGATAAAAGCTGATTTATTACCTTAGACAGTGAAGATTCTTCTTCATAATCGAAACTAGCAATTGGTGCAGCATTCATGTTATTTTTTTCGAAGTTCCCGAAAGCCCTGATGGAGTTTATGATTACATCAGGAAATCGAGCAGTGTTCCTTATAATACTCATGCCAGTGTACATAGCTGTTATCATCACCTTGGGGAGATTAGTAGCTCTATAAAAAGAGAATACAAAAAATAAATGCATAAGTAAGATTTAATCAATAAAAAAAAATACTTTTGTTTGTTAAGTGATTATAGGGAATAAATAGAGAAAGAAAATATTTTTTTTCTAGTGGTAGTGTATCCGACTTCCGTGCCTTAGGTCTCGGATTGGATTCTCGGATTGGATTCTCGGGTCTGAACAAATGTTTGTATGATGTTCAATTTTTTTTTTCAGAGTTTAAAAACTATGTCTGACTGCCTCGTTGGTGTCGCGGTTGGCGTGAGCGACAAATGTTTGTATGATCTACAAATATTTGTTTCGGAGTTTGGGTGTGTTCTATCTATAATATGTACGAATTTACAAAAAAAAAAAAATATATTATATATTTGTATCAGTTATCTAGTACCCCATAACACAAGCTCTGCTTATCTTGGGACTAGATAGCGTTGTGTGTTTAGATGTCCGAAATATTTTATTATTATTATTATGTATCTTAATAAACCAAAAAAAGTAGGTACATAAGTATTCTATCACTCAATCTACTTTACGGCCGATTTATCTTGGCGAGTTCAAACTTCGGGCAAAAAGTTGCGCAATATCGTTTTTTAGGAACAAAATGGTGGCACGAGGTGACGTGCGGGGGGCCGGTGGTCTAGGCTAGAGATTGACCACAAGCAAACACAATCGACCCTCACAAACACAATCAAATGTGGTAATCGACTAGTTTTATTTAGAAGTTATTGATCTTTGTTCATATAAGATTTTAAGCAAAATATATTTACAAATGTTAATCTATTTTGCTGAATTTTTCAGTTAATAAACGAGATTTCGACTTTAATAAAAAAAGCCTTGTGGTGTCGTGGGAAGATAAAAATAAAGGAAGTTCCTTATCATAAAATATAAACATGTATATGCATCTTACAGATGGCTATACTAATTTTTTTAAATATTTGTATTACTTATTGGAAAAAATATTTGTCCTACAAAATGTGTGGTTTGACCCTTCCAACATATATCGATAACGAGGTCTTCAAAAATGATACTAACTAGCTAATTTTTAACAGTTGCTTAGTTTATATAATTTATTTTTATCGGTCGTGACCGAAGACGAGCCAAATAACATTTTTACTGAGACGTAGAGTTTGTGAAGTTAGGGTGGGTAAAATTAAGGGGTGTAGATTCAGAAGCTTGGCTCATATGAGATCTGATATCTTTTCACGGTGTAAGTCATATGCAGTTTTGGCAATATTTTATATGAAAATGTTTTTAGTGGGATTATGGATTTATATCGATTTATTCAAATAACCTAATCTACAAATATGAATAATGGCAGGTTGGCCTAGTAGCTTGTTTTTGTTGAAGTTTTTTTTTACAATCCTTAGACACAATTCCCACGCACGACCGGACGTATAGTAGGTACACACCGCCAGACGCAATATGTATTAAAATAATTGATAAACACTCCAAACGCACCGCATGAACCCAGCCTTTGCTTCATCTATGCCAGTCTTCAGCCAGTCAACATTGTTAACTTCGCAAACGATGTCGCCACTCAATATTAATTTAGATTTTGCATGGCCCGATCCCGTAAATATCTCGTAATCAAGATCACTGGGAAATGACGCAGGATCTGCTTCTATCTCCCTATGCAAAAAAATATATTAGTATGTAACTTATCAGATACGAATGCACGTATTTAATTCCAAAATTATAAAATAATCTTCGCCATTTGCTTGACCTTTATGAGTTTTCTTCTTCCATTTTCCTCTGTCATTAGTTAGTTTACTACATATAAACTAAATACATAAGTGAAGTTATACTAACGTATTTTCCTTATCGTAATCAATCTTACATTTGGAGTCCCAAGCGTCGTTAACAAACTGTAATTTAAACAGATAAATCAGTAAGTAAATAAAATGTTTATTAGTTATAATAAAATACTTATTACGTATATTACATTTAAGTAATTTTTACTTACATCATCCTGGGTCAAAGCTATTTCGTATTCGAAGTTGGGGATGTTTATTAAATGGGGCAAATATGTTAAGCCTTTGCGCTCTATCGGCACACGTAAGTTGTTGTTAGTGAGGCATAAGTACATAAAGAAATACATTTTGTATATTTCCTTAAGACGAAGCATCGTAGACAGTTTCTTAGATACTGATGGATATGAAATTATTCGTGAACCATTACAAACATTGACTGCCGGCTGAAACAAAGAAAAGTACATTTTGGGACACTAATAAACTTATGAAGGAAAGAAGTTGTCCATTTTTGTGTAGACCTTGGTTTTTATACCGAGTAAAATCTACTACGACTCAAATTCCACTCATATACAGAAGAAAAAATTAGAAATTAGTTAAGTACCCAGTTACCATTTTTTTAAAACCAGTATTGTAGGGATTAAGGAGAAAATTAAATATTAGTTTAAATCCATTATGGCCCAACTTATACAGATAAGTGGATGCAAAAATTAGTAATTGGGAATTAGTCAGGTGAGTTAACAATTTTAAAGTTGGGTACCATTAAGGGAAAAAATAATTTAGTTTATAGTATTTGATATTTTAGTAGATATTTTTACTTGAAGATGGCAATACTAACAATACTATCACACTATTATTCTATAAGAGTGAAAGTTTATGAGTGTATGTTTGTAACTTCTTCACGCGCAAACAACTGGACCAGATTTGATAAAATTTGGTATACAGAATTTGGTACCCTGGTTTAACACATAGGCTAAAATTTAGCAGTAAATTCCCTCGGGTCCCCTTCTCCTGCCCCGGGGGGTTCGTAGTGACACGTCGTGTCTGAATCTAGGCAACTGAATCTGAATCTGACGAAAACCACAAGGAGCATGTATGGCACATAGTCCGGTTTTAATCAATTCTGCTTAAAACAGGAGGGATCTATTAGTGTTAAAAAAAATACTCTTCTTACATTTTACAATTAATACTAAATCAATGAAGCTCGGCGCAGCTTCCCGGATTACTTGACGCTATTCGGTTTTCAGTTCATATAAAACAATACAAATTGCATCCACTCACACTTCTAGTACCCTAAAACTTTAGAGCTATAACCTGATGGAAGGAATACCGAGTCAATACAAAATACAATAATTATGAAGATAGATGATTTAATACAAATGCAACTCGGTGCAGCTTCCCGCTTTTATCCCGCATGCGTGGTGTTCTGTTCAAATAAATCTATACAACCAACCTCTTGGGATTAATTTAAATTTCTGAAACTAAATTTAATCTGCTGTAAAACTTATGTTACTTTACAACGATGATAAAGACGGTTCAAAGTCATCACCATGGGCTTGGTCCAGCTTCCCGAATTTCTTCACGCATGCGCATTGTTTCCTATAAGTCTAGACCTAAAACCTAATGAAGGCTAAATCAGGGAATAATAAAAATATGATTTCATACTCAGCTACAACGATGATGACGACAAAGATGAAATTTCTTGAGCAAGCATAAAAAGCTATAAAAGAACCACTGTTAATGTTAACGCCAGCAACAGAGAATACAAGTTTTAATTTCAAGGAAAAATGCAATCATTTCTTCAGTAGATTATATATAGGATAACTCAGCACACGCTAATAAACAAACTAAAAAGTAATGACCACGCAAGCAGAGTTGAAGTTAATCGTATCCAAGTTGCGAGCGCATTGTTATATTATCACAAATTTTAAGAAATAAAACTCACCTTATCACTCAGTGCTAGTCAGGACACCAAAACACTTAAATTTCACTGTAAATTGTAATAAAAGCGAATATAACTTCAATTAGATTGCAAACGATGTTGTCGCTCGTACGATTTAAGAGACAATATGAAATCAATCCAGCTCAATCTAGGTGTCTGGATTTTAACACGCCTGCGCGACGCGTGGCGTACCCTATGCATAAATCAATATAACCCCCCTTCCGCAGGCCAGACAATATCTAGGTACCAACTAAATGCCATTTTAAAGGTACTACCACCGAGGAAAACGTGGACGCTTTGTTTGTTTGTTGTTTGTACATGTAATAGTTTTGGATAGGATGGACTGGAAAGTACCAACATTCAATATTTAAAATAGAGAGTAATGCTTCCCTCTCTTTCCACTAACAAGTGATGGACATCTTCAACAATTCCACATTGTTCACAATTAGGACTACTAATTACCCGACTACGGCAAAGCCAAAGGAGGGTTATGATTTTGACAGGCTATGTATGTATGTATGTATGTATGTATGTATGTATGTATGTATGTATGTATGTTCATTTGTTCCCTCCTAGCTCCTTAACTACTCATTAGATTTGGACAAATGAGGTGTCTGTAGAAGCGTCATGGTCGTCTTCTGGTTACAGGCTATATGACGTGTCACTGAATCTAATGTGGCGCCCTCTAGCCGACATAAAGTACTGTGTAAAAAAATAAATTTGACATAAATATGCCGTGTTTGGTATCATTGGAAAGGGCGTTATTTGTACATTTCAAAAATATATATATTATTAGCATTTGTTCGTGACTTTGTCCGTATTTATTCGATAAGTGTGATATTTCTATGGTATGCTTATTTGTTCCCTCATTCTTTCTAAACTAGTCAGAATAAAATAAATGAGGTATTGTTAGAAGTGTCTTGATTGTCCGCTGCTTAGAGGTTATATGACGTGTCACTTAATCGAATGTGGCGCCCTCTAGCCGATATAAAGTACTGTATTAAAAACTAAATTTGAGATAAATATGCCGTGTTTGGTATCATTGGAAAGGGAGTTACTTGTACATTTCAAAAATATATATCGACGTAGGAATGCATATTTGCTGTAAGTAGGCATATCGCAATTGTTCACCAGAGCCAAAAAACTTTATTGATTTCGGAAAAAAATTAATAGTTTCTGACCTATCCATGATATTGCTACCATTTTTGGAACATAGGTTTATTTAACGGCCAGTCACCATTTGCAATGTAAACTTTTTATCCAAAGTTACTATAAGTATGTGTTTGGCTAGTTACAGCAATCAGTTTTTTAAATCACATACCTTTAAAACGCTGTAACTAAGGAAGAAGAATGTACGCGTAGATGGAAATATTATCAATTTACAGGCGGTAAATGTGCTGTATGCAGTAAATTTATTTATATGGGTACTGCAATTCAAGGTGTAAGATTAAATTTATAATTATGATTAGATCTAGAAATGCAGTGGGTTAGTTGGTAATGTAATGTTTGGTTGAAATAAAATTTCGTAAATGGTTAATAAAATAATTATTTTATTTTATTTTATTTTACAATTGTAGGAAAACTTACTTATGGTCTTTTAAATTGTTGAAACAAAATTTTAAACTCTAATTATACTGCCAGAACTTCTTTTCAACAATACAATGAATTAAGAAAGTATTTTCCTCTTATATAAGAGATAAAACATAAAAAAATACAAAAAAAAAATAAGGCTTTAAAACTAATTAATAACGCTAGATGTAAATAAAAACATTGTATCCAATCAAAAAATATTTATTTAAAAGTAAAAAACAGAAACTTAGTAGCAATTTGCCTTATTTTAGAACGAAAATACAATTATAATTGAAACTTAACATGAAGACATTGTGTTCAATCAAAAACATGTAATAAGGGAAAGGTAGTAGAGCCACGCTGATTTCAGCACGAACGGGCCGGCTCGACTGGGGCGGGACTACCCTCGCACAGAAGACCAACCTAAAATGACAGCATTCGTGCTGTCGTGTTTCGTTGGTGAGTGCGAGACTGGAGGCCCATAGATGCAGGAGTGACGGTTAACGTGATAAGTGTGTGAGCGAAAAAGTGCTCGCGAAGTCATAGTAAGGTTGGATCGAACCGTCGGCTAGGGAGACCCGTAGAAACGGTGGTGCCGCTGGCCGCCCGCGGCATAGAGAGGGATCCAACCACGGCTAACCACGCTGGGAGGCTGCCCCGTCAGGTCGCGCATAATCCACGGAGTGGCTCGTCGTGCCGGTTGGTGACCGGACGGTGGGACCAGGCGACCATTTCCGGGAGGACTCAAGAACTACGCACCAGAGTTGTCTTCCGTACTGACACCCTTGTACCGCCTGTCCTATTCCTCAGGACTTGTTCCGGGGGCTTGAAGAGAGGCGAACGTTCAACCTATCCCTTAAAAAGGTGACCGTTCAGACCCGGCTGATTACCGACCTATAGCCGTAACTTCCATTGTCTGCAAGGTGCTCGAACGGATCATCAACAAGCAATTGGTCCTCTACCTGTAAGATCACTCCTTGCTAAATGATCGGTAATATGGCTTTAGGCCGAACCGATCCACGGGTGATCTTCTAGTGTATGTCACTCACCTTTGGGGTGAAGCTATTGATGGTCATGGGGAGTCCTTGGCCATTAGCCTCGACATGGCCAAAGCTTTAATAGGGTTTGGCACCGCTCGCTTCTCTCTAAACTTCCCGCAGTTGGCCTGCCTCCCAAACTCTGCACATGGGTCTCCGCATTCCAGCACCAGCGCCGCAGTAAGGTCCTTTGCGACGGTGCGGCCTCTGATTATCGGCAGGTAAACTCTGGTGTACCTCAAGGCCTCTGTCCTGTCGCCCACGTTGTTTCTTCTGCATATCAATGACATGTTGGCCCTAGGCAATATACATTGCTATGCAGACGACAGTACAGTTCATGGGCGATATTTTGGTCACCCTACAGCCAAGTCTGCAGGTGTTGAGGATAAGCGACAGGATTTTGTCGCTGAGCTCAACCTGGTCCTAAGCCGCATCTCTCAATGGGGCACTGAGAATCTGGTCGAGTTTAACGCCAAGAAAACACAGGTGTGCGCGTTATCTACCAAAAAGTCTCCCTTCCTTCCCTTCTCCACTTTTCGGAACACTTAACTGCCCCTACAAGATAAGCTCGGTATCCTGGGTATGGATGACTGCCATGACCTCAACATGCGTGAGAACATCGAAAGCGTCATTAAAGCGGCCTCGTGAAAGTTAGGTGTACTTAACAAGGTGAGACGCTTCTTCTCGCCCGGGCATCTGTGACATCTCTACAAGACCCAGGTTCGCTCGTGCGGGGAGTACTGTTTTCATCTATGCGATGGTGCCGCACAGTATCTGTTTGACGCTTTCGATCGGTTGCAGCGGCGAGCAGTCCGCATCATCGGTAGTCCCGAAGCCACCGAGTTTCTTGAACCTCTGCAGCTGCGAAGAGATATCGCCTCTACGGCAGTCCTCTATCGCCTGTATCATGGAGAGTGTTCTGAAGAGCTCTTCCAACTGGTCCCCCCTTCTCCATTCCTCTACAGGACAACACGTGCTGGCCTTCGCAGTCACCCTTTTAGAGTAGAAGAAATATAAATGATTTATCAAAATGCATTATCTCAAATTTCTAAAAAACCGTGTGTCTAAAAATACGTGATGATTTGCTGTAAATAACGAAAACTAAAACGATAGGTTCCCTAAACTTGCTGTAAGTAAACGAATGTAAAAATCACACACCGCAAATATGCTGTAAGTAGCGTAAAGTTTTTAAATGGGAAGAAGTAAGTATTTGTAAAGCAAAAAATTCAGTCTTTCTTTTGCTGTAAGTATAAAATGTCTAAAATGACTGGATTTTAGCCTACATACAGCATTTAATCTTGCTAAAAAAAATATAAGTACGGGAGTTTTCAACGGCGTATGTAATTTTTTTTTCATCGTAGAGCCACAGGACCCGGGTCAGTCGATGTGGCTTTTTTTTCTGATTCTAATGATGGTAAAAAGTCACTTTAGGTATTTTGTCTACTTACAGCAAATATGCTTTCCTACGTCGATATAATATTAGCATTCCTTCGTGACTTTGTCCGTATTTATTCGATAAGTATGATATTTCTATGGTACCTATTTAAAATAAACTTTGCACAACAATAAGTATTATAGAGGCACCAAAACATTTTAAATAAAAAAAAGTAAAAACTAAAACCCAACTACGACAAAAAACGACGCTAAAAAAGTATGAAACAAGTTTCAAAAGCCGTAGTCACGCGTTGTTAAAGTGTTATGGACAATGGTACATTACACTACATGGACTACGGCTTTTGAAACTTAGGAATGTTCCATAGTCTATAACACTATAACAACGCGTGACTACGGCTTTTGAAACTTGTTTCATACTTTTTTAGCGTCGTTTTTTGTCGTAGTTGGGTTTTAGTTTTTACTTTTTTTTTTTTCTTTATTAGAAAGCCAAACTTGTTAAGCGGAAAGTGTCCAGGTGTTAACCTATGTCCAATAACTACATGTCTTTTTACCCGACTACGGCAAAGCCAAAGGAGGGTTATGATTTTGACAGGCTATGTATGTATGTATATATGTATGTATGTTCATTTGTTCCCCCATAGCTCCTTAACTACTCATTAGAACTGGACAAATGAGGTGTCGTTAGAAGCGTCATGATCGTCTGCTGGTTATAGGCTATCTGAAATGTCACTAAATCTGATGTGGCGCCCTCTAGCCAACATAAAGTACTGTATTAAAAAAATAATTTTAGATAAATATGTCGTGTTTGGTATCATTGGAAAGGGCGTTACCTGTACATTTCAAAAATATATATATTATTAGCATTTGCTCGTGACTTTGTCCGTATTTATTCGATAAGAGTGGTATTTCGATGGTATGCTCGTTTGTTCCCTCCTTTCTAAGCTACTAGTCAGAATAAGACAAATGAGGTCTTGTTAGAAGTGTCTTGATTGTCCGCTGGTTAAAGGCTATACAACGTGTCATTTAATCTAATGTGGCGCCCTCTAGCCAACATAAAGTACTGTATTAAAAAAATAATTTTAGATAAATATGCCGTGTTTAGTATCATACGAAAGGGTGTTACTTGTACATTTCAAAAATATATATATTATAAACATTTTCTCGTGACTTTGCCTGTATTTATTCGATAATTGTGAATTTTTTATAGTATCTATTTAAAATATACTATGCAAAGAAATTAATATTATAGAGGCACCAAAACATTTTAAAGAAAAAAATGTAAAAACTAAAACCCAACTACGACAAAAAATGACGCTGAAAAAGTATGAAACAAGTTTCAAAAGCCGTAGTCACGCGTAGTTACGACCAATGTTTCCGTTACTGTTCCTGTTGTAGTAGGCACACTATGAGGTAGACGTGAGAAATAAAAACATCCTCACATTACAGGCAGGGGAGGTACCCCAAAAGAAATAATTTCGTCATTTTATTTTAGCACTTTGTCGACGTGGTAAATACACATAGGTATAACTACGTGCAAAGTTTCATCTTTCTAGCACTAACCGTTTGGAAAGTAAACCAAGAACAGACGGACGAACAGACGGAGGGATATGATGAAACTATATGGATGCCGAGACATGTAACTAAGGAACCCTAAAAACCGACGTAGTGCGTATCGTACTCGTGGTCCGAAGGTTCTGTTCAAAATATAAACAACGTGTAAGTTATTTTGAAGTCAGATATAAGACAGTACCTACTCCTCCGAGAGCTCTTAGCCTACCTCATATGATACTTAATTCAGCAAGTAATCGCCGTTATGAGGAGCGCGAAAAACAGTTATATTAATAATACAAACAGACACTCCAATTTTATTTATTCTTTAGATTAATTTATATTTCCAGTCTTCCCGTTTCATTCTCAACAATAAATCAAACAACTAGTCACGAGTGCCACTACTATACCATGTTAGGTTTTTGTGCATAAGCCATAGTTGACGACAACCCTAGAGCGTAGGTATGAAAAGTGAAGTACATATACAAGTGTGATTGACTCCTTTCTATTTTGTGACACAGGCTTGTCCCTTGTTTGTTGTGGAACAAAGATCTTCCTAAATTAATCACAGCTTTCTCTAATGTACAACCAGGGTCAGGGTTGTACATTAGAGAAAGCTATGATTAATTTTACAGTACATGAGCTGCAGGTAGCTTATGTACCTACTGTAACCCCTCAAAACAGAAAACATTTATCCGTAATTTCATCGCGATACCCTTACAGAATGAGAGGTACTTCAAAATAGTGAGACAGTGCTCTATTCTTACCACCTGTTTCTCCAGTACCAGTAATTTGGCTTTAAAGACTTTTCATCCCGGTTGTTATAAACACCAGGACAATCGTTATTGGGAACTCAGTGTCCTCAAATACACTGACAACCTCGTTCAACTTTCAAATTCAATGCGTCCTCAGGGTAACGGAGGTCCGATGCCAGTCGCTTTGTGGAAAAACTGATATTTAAGAAAATCCGGTTGAACTAGTAGCCGATTTCCCGAACAGAAATATATCAAGATTTATTTCTGTGTAATAATGTGATAATTATTTTTAAATGTGCTAATGGAACCCTTTTATTTGCTACACTACAAGATATTTTTTACAATTTACCAACCATTAAAAAAAAAGTACATGGCTTCATATAGAGAGCGCCACCTTCAATATACTGTGACTGACATCATATAACCTGGAACCAGAGGAAAAATAAGACGCTTCTATATAATGAGATAATGACACCTTATTTGTCTAAATATGACAATTGGAGAGGCCTATGTCCAGCAGTGGACTGCGATAGGCTGATGATGACAAATAGTTTGGGATATATGAGGGAACTGATAAACGTATATATATTTGACGAAGTCGGATGAAAATAGCAATCAAAAGACAAAACCCATACTATTCGGTAGAGCCGTTTCGGAGGAGTTCGATAACAAATTATTTATTTTATACATGTATTACTAGCTGCGCCCGCTACTTCGTACACGTGACATATGGATTTGCAAGTTATTTTTTATTTTTCACCGTTATTGTAAACCTTCCCTCGACCACGACAATCATTTCAAAACCAAAATCAACTATATCGGCCCGGCCGGCCGTTCTCGAATTTTAGCGAGACTAACTAACGAACAGCAATTGATTATAACATCTTTTTAGACAAAGCCAAAACAATTTGTCAGACAATTATTTTATGATATAGACAATTACACAACATAATTATCATTTCTACATCTATATTAGGCACTAGCTGAACCACGTAACCTCGTCTGCGCCTCTCAATCGTGTAGCGTGATGTTAAAACAGCGTGAATAAATTTGTTTACGATAAAAAAGTTGCAGTTAGCCAACCTTCCAAACTTATTTTCAACTTTAAAATGGGAACTTGTATTTCAGTGATGCGAACCACGGTATAACAATGTACTTCGCCAGGTATGGCATTCCGACGGACGACATGACGCCATCATCGCTATCGCTGGTTCATTTCGTATTATGTCGCTATTCGCTGGTTCTGATTGGTTCATTTCGTGTTATATTGCTATCAAGTGGTAACAGGATAGTTACGTCACATTGTGAACCTCTCAGAATGCGAGACCTTGTATTCTTAGACCATGATGGGAACCATTCTTTCACACATTGTTAGTGGGAAACTGAGATTGTTTTTTTTGTATTTTCGGAAGACGGTCCCCATTTCATCGCATCCACATTTTTTATGTATTTTATCATTAATTTCATCACGACGACATTGGCAGAAATAGCTGATCTGAGATATCCGGCTGGTTGCCATTTCATTAAAAGAAGAAGTGTGAAACATTAACCGTTTACGCAGCGCATGCAAAGGAAGCTTTTAAAAATATATTTTCCTCTCGTTTTTGCAATATTTTTATAGATACGCCGCTCCTTTTGTTCGTAGTGTTATGGTATATAGTGGCTATTGCTGGTATAGAATAGTCAGTTAAGTAGAATAGAAGATATTGCTTTTGAATCTAGTATCACATCAACCTACCGCCATCCAAAGAACAAAGAAAGAACAAAGAACTAACAAACTAACATTTAAAATACAGACTAAAATCTATTTAACTTACAAATTGACGGTGGGCCAATGAATGAATTAACTAGGTAAAGTACGTATGTAATGGACAGTAATATGTATATTTCATACATTGCATGGTCGCCCCAGGTATTGTATAGAATACCTGAATGAAATAGATTGCCGGTAACATCTTTAATCTGTGTGTATTTAGAAATATTTAAGTGTATTCATCACTGTTCTGGGTCTGATTACCATAGTTTGGGATCACACAGTCATGTGTAATGTAATAATATTCTTTTTATTTAAGAAATAATTGTAACCAGTAGAGAAGATTCAAATACAAAATATCATCAAAACCAAGAAAATCAATCACTCATTCAAGGCTTACCCATAGTTGTTAAATAAAGATATTAATGTGGGTCATTCTTTAGAGTTTTCTTGACAAATTTATTATTTATTGCAAAGTTATTTAAACAGTGTACTTAGATCATCTATGCAATACAATAGGAAACACATGATCAACCTAACACAGTCCACAGCTGAACCAAGGTGCCCCCTAAGGAATGCCAGCTATCCCGGTCTTGGAAAGGGTGAGTTAAGTTTACTAAAGAGTACATGTAATGTCCTAGGTGACTTAGCCGAGGCATATTAAACCTGATGCACATATTTCTCATGGTTGAAATAATCTTCCACTAAATGCATTAATGGATGTCATAAGATTTTTTGCTCTCAGAATTTGAGTAATCTTCAGTATTGAATTGCAACTCTGGTCAAAACTAATAAACTGTACATTTCAATAAAGGCAAGCTTTTTAGCTTTGCACATCATCAGTAAAATTTATTAAACCAATTTTGATGAGGCTTCACTGGCAGATGTTGTAAAGAATAAGTAAGGCTACTTCTAAGCAGCAGAGTGAACCTAATAAATATGTGTAAGAGAAGTGTTGTTGGATCCATAAGTAGTGTTTAAGAAATCAATTGGATTCTTTTGTTTATTGTAATCAATATAATAACAGGAATAAATACATTGGAATAAATTAACAAAATAACAGCAGAGATCAACTGATACAGTTGTGGTAAGATGTGAATAACATGGCCTGAATGAATAATTTAGCTTTACTATTAACATTATAGTTGTACAACAGTTTATCCATATTACAGTGCTAGTTGGTTTGATTTTATAGCAGAACATAGATCACTTAAATTTTTGAACACACAATGAGATTCAGATTCAGGTATATCAGTTTCATTAGGATTCACTAGTATAGCATGCCAGCCGGCTGCCTTTGCTCCTGTGTAATCCTTTTCAAGATCATCACCAATGTGCAGTGCTTCATATGGTTTAATATCCTTCTTAGACATTTCAAGAGCACTCGTAAATATCTTTTCATCTGGTTTGCTGTATCCAACATCATATGACGTTACTATAAAGTGAAACTTATGTATTAAATCTAGATTTCTCATGATCTCATTCAGTCGTGGATCAAAATTGGATATCACACCAATTTGAACATTCAAAGAATTTTTAATAACATCAAGTAGTTCGTTGCCACCGTCTGCGACACACCAGCATTTCGACGTCTTATATTCATCAATTAGTTTATTAGCAATAATATCTAAATTTGTAGCAACAGGCACATGATCTTGTAACGTCTTTTTTACAACTTCAGACCACCACTTCTCATATGATATTGAGCTTTTACCGTAATTTGGATACTTCCGCCACATGTCTTTGATATTGTCACTTAATTTTATCTTTACCTCGTCTTCAGATCCAATAAATCCATAATCTTGGGCTATTACAGTATAATATTGCCACGGAGGTATTTTAAATTTTAATAAAGTGTTTGTAGCATCTAATGTAATTAACTTTAAACCTTGTAAACTCATATTTAGAACTTTTTAATTTTTCGTTGATCTAAATTGTAAATAACAAAAATGGACATTGACAGCTTTCAGCTGACAGTGACACAATCAAAACTTCTAGTCTTTTAAATTCACTCAAAAATTTTTACTGGCTGGCAATGATTATGTACCTGACCGGTACTCGACGAATTATTTTACTTCATAGGAACATTTTGCTAAAAATTGTTTTCGCTAAATTGATTTAAGGTACTACATATTTTGTTGTATATGTTCAAATATTATTAAAGATAACTTGTACCATAAATAAATTCAAACATAAGCCAGCATTCACAAGTTTCTTTAAACTATTTCTTGAATGTTTTTAACTGTTTCAAAGAAAAATAAAATTTATTCACCCTGCCGGAGATATTTTTTTGTTTTTTCGAAAGACGGTCCCCATTCCATATCATCCATATTTTATATATTTTTTAACATTAATTTCATCGTGACAAAAGCTTATGATATGATTTGAAGACTATAAGTACTTGATATTGGCAGAAATAGCTGATCCGAGAGATCCGGTTGGTTGCGATTTCATCAAAGAAGAAGATGAACTCACCCTGCCTTAATCTGAATTCTGACGCACTCGAGAATATGTAATGATCATTTTTTTACTAATTTGATCCTTTATTCTTGAGGAGCGGCCATATATAAGGAGGTCATATTTGGTGGAGGCACTTAACCGGGTACAAGGTATATCTACCCCTGGTGTACTAATATGCCGCGCTTTAGTCAATCCCGATATTCCTTTTAGTGCTCCTCTACTATTGGTGAAAGATTAACATTGTTCGTGTTTGGAGTCACCAAAGATAACTGAAAATAATGCAATCGTGACAATTTTTTTCCTAGTCTACTCTCTTTAAAGTTCATATTTAAATTAGTTCCATAATAAACTTTTACTGACTGCTAGTAAGTTATTGTGAAGTTAGATCACATAAACTAATTTCCCTGGTATTGCACACTCCCAAATTTTGATTATCCAATTTGCCTTGAGACTCATTCACTTTCTAAAATGCATATATGAAAGGAATTTTCACATCTGGCAAGACTTAAAACTGCTGCGCGTCCATGTCAAGTGAGTTTCGTCTGTGTAATACGGGATCAATATAAATTAAAAATGCGCAATCCTCACTAAGAATAGTGATATTTGTGATCAAGTGTTGTTAAATATAGCAATATAATACTTTTGTACTTCCGTATTCGTTTCCAAACGACCTTAGAATTTATCAAATTCCGAATCATTCTAAATACATCTCAGCGAAGAGAAAATGACCGAGCCATCCTTTATCTACGGCGTGAAGTGTTGTACATAATATGAATACTTGAAGGTGCATTATGTAGTGTGCTCATTTGAATCTCGCATCAGTACAGTGTATTGAGTCGTTTGGAGTTAACGAGTTTATTATGTGGAGGAGATGATGTGGTCATTAGCGGTGGCCGCGGCCGCAGTTGTGACGGTGTTGTGTGTACGCGGAGAGCAGGTATTGCTACTGGATACCACTACAGAAGCAACGCTCGGCTGGACTCGGTTTCCCTACGGCGCGCAGGCTAGCACACCTGGTTGGCTGGAGGAATCTTACACGAATTTTGAGAAACAAATCAACTGGCGCTCATACGTAGTCTGTGATGTTGCACATCACAATGTCAACAACTGGCTCTGGACACCTTTTATCGAGCGTAGAAATGCAAACCGAATTTACATTGAAATTAAGTTTACTATTAGAGATTGCTCATTGTTCCCTGGTAATGCTTTGAGTTGTAAAGAGACATTTAGCTTGTTGTATTATGAGTTTGATGTAGCTACACGGGAACAACCTCCTTGGGAGCCTGACAGCTACAAACTTGTTGGCCGGATAGCAGCAGGTGAGGGTAGGTTCAATACTAATTCAGAAGTGGACATTAATACAGAAGTAAAAAGTATTGCAGTTACAAAGAGAGGTGTTTATTTTGCCTTTAGAGATCAGGGAGCCTGTATATCAATTTTGGCTGTAAAAGTTTACTATATAACATGTCCTGAGGTTACAATAAACTTTGCCAGGTTTCTTGCAACACCAACTGGCCGTGAGGTTACTGTTATAGAGCAAGCAAATGGAACATGTGTCGAGAATGCTGAGATTGCTCCAGGGGAAGCTCCCCCAGTTTATTTATGCAAAGGTGATGGCAAGTGGACTTTACCGAGTGGCTCATGCAAATGCCGAGCTGGATTTGAGTCAGATCTAAACAATCAAGTTTGTAATGAGTGTCCACCAGGGAAATTTAAATCCCATACTGGTGATGATCCTTGTGTGACTTGCCCTGACTATTCTGAGTCTACAGCATTTGCTGCTGCTGAGTGCAAATGTGTACCAGGATTTTTTAGAGCCAAGAAAGACCCCAAGCACATTCCTTGCACTCAACCACCTTCGGCTCCTGTTAACTTAACTGTAACATTTGCAGATCAATTTTCAATATCACTTGCATGGCAGCCACCACATAAAACAGGAGGACGCAATGATATCACATACCGTGTATTTTGTTCCAATTGTGGTCCAAATGTAGAGTACAGGCCTGCTGCTACAGTATTAAATAGCACCAGAGTTACTGTCATGGGTTTGGATCCAGTAACAGAATATAAATTTCAAATTTTTGCTGAAAATGGTGTAACTGAATTGACTGGTGAAGAACCTAAGAAAACTGAGATAACTGCTGTCACTGAAGCCTCTGTAGTTAGTGTAGTATCTAAACTACGTGTTTTAAGTGTAGAGAGTGATAAATTGTTATTGGCCTGGAACCCACCACCAATAGATTTGACTGATCCTGATGATGCAATAGAAAGTTATGAAGTTAAATGTTATCCTAAAGATAAATTAGACAAGAGTGCAAATGCCACACTTAAGATCACTAAAGAACCACATGTAACTATAAATGGTCTCAAGAGAGACACTGAGTATGGTATACAAGTTAGAGCAAAGATGAAGCGTGGTTGGGGTGAATTTAGCAGTACAGTATATGCGCGTACTGGGTCTGTGCTAGAGACTACTTTTGTTGGTGACGAAGAAGGTGCCCAGGTGCGACTGGTTGCCGGTGTCATGGTGGCAGTTGTAGTTCTATCTGTTGTAGCCATAATTGCTACTGTATTATTTTTACGTTCCCGTACTGATGATGAATGTGACAAAAAGCAGCCCAGTGACTGTAATGCCCTTAACTATAGAAATGGTGAAGTATACACAGGGCCAGAGCGACCAGCGAAAACAAGCAGCAATGCCACTACGCCATTGTTTGCAGGCACTGGATCGCGAACATATATTGATCCTCATACTTATGAAGACCCTAACCAAGCAGTAAGAGAGTTTGCACGTGAAATTGATGCATCATGCATTACAATAGAAGCAATTATAGGTGGTGGGGAATTTGGAGATGTTTGCCGAGGAAAGTTAAAGCTCCCAGCCAGTTGCGGACAAGAAATCGATGTTGCTATCAAAACTCTTAAACCAGGATCGACAGAGCGAGCAAGACGCGATTTCCTTGCTGAAGCCTCTATAATGGGACAGTTTGAACATCCAAATGTAATTTTTTTACAAGGTGTCGTTACTAAATGCAACCCTATAATGATAATAACCGAGTTCATGGAGAATGGATCCTTAGACACATTCTTGAGAGCCAATGATGGTAAATTTCGAGTAGTACAGCTAGTTGGCATGCTACGAGGAATAGCTACGGGAATGCAATACTTGTCCGAAATGAATTACATACATCGCGATTTAGCCGCACGCAATGTACTTGTGAATTCACAGTTAGTGTGCAAAATTGCAGATTTCGGTCTCTCTCGGGAGATAGAATCCACAGCAGATGGAGCATACACAACCCGTGGTGGGAAAATTCCAGTACGGTGGACTGCACCAGAAGCCATCGCTTTCAGGAAGTTTACGTCGGCCAGTGACGTTTGGTCGATGGGTATAGTGTGTTGGGAGGTTATGAGTTTTGGTGAGAGGCCATACTGGAACTGGAGTAATCAAGACGTAATTAAGTCCATAGAAAAGGGATACCGACTTCCGGCGCCAATGGACTGTCCTGAAGCAGTTTATCAGCTAATGCTCGACTGTTGGCAGAAAGAACGTACCCACCGTCCTACATTTGCGAGTATTGTGAAAACCTTAGATAAACTTATTCGCTGTCCAGACACGCTCAGAAAAATTGCACAGAATCGTTCTGCAGACCCACTGGCAGGTGACACACCTGACCTGATTCAATTCTCATCTGTTGAGGAATGGCTGGAGTGTATTAAAATGTCTCGCTATATTGAGAAATTTCGTGCAGCAGGCATTGCTGATATGGACGCGGTAGTGGACCTTACGGTGCATCAACTTGCCTCTCTAGGTGTGACACTGGTTGGCCATCAGAAAAAGATAATGAACAGCGTGCAAAGTATGCGCGCTCAAATACGCGGGAGTGGGCCCTATGGCTTTCTTGTTTGAGTGAAACTCAGTGTTAGTGATAACCAGTGGACTTGATCTCGACACGTAACAACATTTTGCAGTGATCTTTAATTATAAAAAATGATGCATTTTGTATATTTTTCTAAAAAACTGCCATAGAGTTTAGATATAGGAATAAAAAAAGAACTTCTTTTCATAGTAATGTTTAAGGAAGTTTGTCTATTTTACTGTAAGGTATACATTTTTTTTTAACTATTTTTATTACACTGTTGTAACTGATAATTTCTAGACGTTACTAAATCCTTAAAATCCAGCTGTTGAAACTTCACAATGATTGTCACATAGATTTACTATACAACGAATATAAATATGACAAAACAACCGATTTATTTTATTGATCGGAAATTTATTTTACTCTGGTCTAATAGAATTAGGTAACTAAATTTATTTCATGAAAATAATGAATTAAGGTGATAAAATTATTTTTAATTCATTGCTTGACAGTGTAATATATCTACATGACAACATTGAGTATTTATGTAGACTGATGTATGTTGTGATTATTATTTTTATTTTATGTAGTTGTAAACTTTGATACATTCTATTTATGCAATTAAAGCTTATTTTATAAGTTTCCATGACACAAAAACAATACAAAAAGAGTACAGAAACTAGATTCCAGAGAAAAATATGTAATAATAAGATGTTTCTAAATTGTAGTTAGCCAATTTTCTGTAATCTTTTGGAAAAATATTATGTGTATATTCAAGAAAATCTTCATTTACGAAATCGTATAAATGTGCTTCGGAAGTGTGTCTCATTTGTGATGTGATAGGATTAACATGTATGGTATGTTTCAGCATATCTATTGTATATTGATGTTGCTAGCCAAATCAGAACTAAGCCGTTATGGTTCATAAGTAGGTTCATTAAAATCGCTATTAAACCTATAGAAATTCAGAGAGTATGCTTTAAAGAAAACAGATTTTCTTGAAATGAACCTTAAAAAATTGTGATTGAACTGAAGTACTTAATTAAGTTAATAATACATAATATTACTAAAAGACACATACTCATTTACATATATTGTTTCATACATCACATGTATAATAAGGCTGAACAATTTATTGATATTTTTTTTTGTTTTATGTCAAAAAATTTGTTTCATTAATATTTAGCAATTTTTCATTTGGAATTGGGGAATATGTTGCACCAAAATTTGTGATGAAGATAAAGCATGGTTAATCGAAACAGATAAAAATAATAAAATTGAGCCTCATAATTGAAGATAATTATAATTATTTTGTTATCCTTTTCTTAGAGTGATGTTTTATGTTAAACAAACTGTCTGTATGTAGTAATACTGTCTGTTCATGATATTAAGTACTACATTAATTAAAAAAATAAACTGGAATACATTAATTCATATGTATACCCATTGAAATGCCAATATAGTTTTAAGGCTTTGCTTCCAGCTTGTGACGCAATGCGATTGTATAGTTATTATGCTTAGCGGCCTAACATGCTGAGCGAAGATGACAGAAATCTAAGAGTTGAGAGACTTATGTATTTATAGTTGAAATAATCCTTAAACCTATTAAATGGCGAGAGTTCGCTAATTTAAGTAAAAAAAAAGATGTTTCTGTCATCCATATGTTGATTTGTAATTTATAAGGGTTCATTTCATATTTTTGTACTTGGATCTAATATTAAAGGCAGCTCTTATGTTAATATTCATGATTAATCATTAAAATTGCTCAATTCCATTTCATTGTACATTTACATTAGTAATTTGATAGACTTAGGCATTCCAGTTAGGCAGCTCTAAGGAATTTAATAATGTTTTGAATTTTGCTAAAGGCGTGTTCTTTACGTGCAAGGATTTGACTAAAATTTGTGTGCTGATCTTATTACAAAAGTTATGATCGTAGAAAGAAATCACACCTCTAGTAGTATTATGGTTGAGGAAAATTGTCTTATTTCGTTATTTGCAGGCAGCTAAAAAACGTAATGAGTTTTGGATCCTTTATGCAAATTATTTGAAGCTTTAGTTCGTTATTAAATGTTATTTTTACAAAAATGCACGGTAAGGTCAGGTAGACGAACCTGTTAGCGTGTGTTTTGCATTCTAAATATCTACCATAATCCGGCCCGCGCTAATCTTTATAAATTTCATTTCGAACTTCACTATGTCTTGTTGCCTAAATCGTTTGGCACTGTGAGTTTATTAATGTTTATTATTTGCTTTCTTTCATATAGATTTGATTGATGAATTAGTACCAATAAATACCACCTATTTGCATCTATTTTCAAATTAAATTATTTAATTGCTGGTAATATAAATACTTGTCGCCACCTTTCTTTTATAGTTTGTCTAACACTGCTGCCCAAGAATATTGCTCTAGTGTATCTATAAAGCTGAAAATTTAATCTTTGTCAAATTTGACACTAATTAAAAAATGAGAAGGCCGTACAAAATAAAGAAGGAGGCAAACAAGTAATCATACGTAAATGATACCAATACATTAATATACTTTCAGTACCAAAGACGAAAGGCTACTAGTCATTTAATCTTTAGTACTGTTTATATTTTTAGCTAGGGATTGTAGGTATAAAATAATTAAATAGTTGAAACGAGAATTAATAAAAAGAAATCAATCTTGGCTTATGTCTACTAACATTTTACCTGAACTATTGTTTCTAGTAATGTTCTCAGAGTATTAAATTACCTATTCATTTCAATTGTTGTTTGTGACATGTAAATAAAAAGAGACCACAGAAATGCTATTATTTTTGCTACCAGTTTTTATATAACTTCGGTTATAAACCGCTAGCCAATGTTTTCCCATCGCTCCAATAGCGACTGTACTAATCAGCAGGAACATAAAAGTAAATAATACCCCTATTTTTACCGTGTAGCTACTTTCCCCGTCTGAAGTTGGTTCGTGCGATCTTCCTGTTTTGTGTCTCAACATCATCTCTAGTATGTTTTCAGTATGCCTTATAAGCCCTGAATTGACTAATCTTCATCAGTACAGTAGACTGCTTCAAGAGAATTACATATGTACAAATGATTTACTTTACCACAATTTACCAAGATATTAAAGGTATCACGTCATCCGTATGTACTTTGTCGAGTCCAGGTCTTTTTTAATCTTTTCTAAAATAAATAAAGTTGGTAGCTGCACCTTGTCCACCAGTTGCTACATTTGTTTCACATAAGGTACTCCGTAGATCGAATAATGTGCATCTAAATAGTTTTATTTTATTTAATCATATCTTGTCTTTGTTTGGTTTCTAATTAACATGAGTTACTTGATAGCTATACATGTTTTTAATTCTACGAGTAGCGTTATCATTCTTCATATAACTTGATTTTTATGTATGTTATTATTTTGATGGTTATTAGAACAGTAATAAGTCCAGCCTACAAATCTTGTCTCTGTCTTGTATTTGAATATACATTAAAATTTAATTGATTGATTTTGATTGATTGAAGACGAAAGAATAAACCAATAACCAAGAAGTTTACCTTGCATAAAAAAAGAAATAATAGTCATTGAAAATAAACTGAATATATTTGAATTATTGTCATTATAACGTATGCTTCAGTGATTTATTAGTTTTTTAAAACAATTACCGACGCGTCATTTAATGTCTTACTAGCTTTTGCACGCGTATTTATCGGTTTTCGCTCAAATTTTTTTTAAATGTAGCAGCCTGTGTGTTAGTCCAGGATGTCAGATTCCTGTATACCAAATTCTACCTAAATTGGTCCAGCCGTTTGCGCGTGAAGAAGTAACAAACATACACACTCACAAACTATCTTTAGCTATTAGAGTGTGAAGTGTGATTATAAAGAACAAATATTTCGGTACCCTTAAATATTAATTTTTAACGTCTTCCATGAAATTGGTTTTAACTATAGTTTTATCTGAGTTGATACGATATTAACTAACGTATTATTTTACTTCTGACTGCGTCTGCGTTTTAAAAATAATATACTTAACAGCTTATCTAAAAACGTTTGTCTAAATGGCGGCTCCAACATATTGTATTTTTAAGATGTATTAAAATAACTTCAAATACTTTAACGTCCTATCATGTATTAAAAACAGATTTCATAATTTAAAAGTTAAGTGTAAGACAGACTTTTTGAGCTCGAGACATTACTCTAATAATCGTATGTCGGTTCACCCCGGAACCCTAATCTAAGAAACTATCGATATCGATAAAAATACTTAACCATTAATCTTGCCGTACTTAAACAGTGTTTTAATGTTCTGAAATATTTTACTTTGATTTATTATTTTGTATACTTTTTAGTATCTCTATATTTAGTGACAAAGAATTTCATGGTCATGCACCCTATTATTTACACATTTAATAAAGTGACTGAATCTATACTAGTAACAAAAACTGATCATAACGAGTTTTGTTATTCAAATTAATTTTATTGCGTATAAATTTTATGCTCTCGACTACTTAATTTAATGAACTCTTCGTTAACTGTCTTGTTAATTGCGTATTTCCACTTTGCTGTGATCTTATGTATTTATAGTAGCTAGAAATGCCTTCATGCCACGAAACACACCAATTACATAATGAATATGTACTTAGAGTTATTCTAGCGTACCTGCATGAATTTTTGATATTCATTTGTCATATTTACACGATTTACTATATATTCCAGTTTTTAAGGCAAGAGTAACATCAGCTGATGTTAGCCCTTGCCGTCAATAGCAATAAGTAGATTATTATAAAATAAGAATAGAATGAATAGCAAAAATTCATGTATGCAAAATTTACATGTGACGAGGTTGTCAAATATGAGATGATGTGGGCTATTCTGTCGATCATATTAGTAGGTATAATGAGAAATAACAGATATCGATTTCATTCTTTTGAGATGTTCGTCGAGTCTAGTTATATTGACATCGATGTCATATATGACAACCCTTCCACTATAAACCAAAACACCAAACCGATCATTTAATGGTTATAATCGATATAAAAATAATGTTTATTTACTTGCTATACGTAAATAACTAGGTAATATAAATAAAAGTTAGAAGTTTTGATACTTTATGGAAATGGAAACATTTAGAAAATATGTCCAGTTTGTAATAGAATTATCCACTCACACTGTTGTTTTAACGCATATATTTATAGGGTACAAATGGGGAATAAAATTGCCAATTTATTCGCCATTTCAATCTTGAGCGTAATCATTAACATACATAATAAGATTAATATCATATGCGATACCACTTTATTTATTAAGTAATAACAAAAAACGCCTCGATTAAACTTTGTAATCCAGTTAAATTAGACATAAAATAGGGGTTATCTCGGAAATTAAAGCGAAACATACATCTTTTTTCTTTGTGTAGTGGGTGCTTGGAAAAGCTTATTTTCGAGTTGTCGTATCATGACACCTTGAGGCATTTTTAGGGGGGAGGAGGTAAGGAAAAATGTTTTTTCGCTATAAATTAGCGAATTTTTGACCAAACGAGACGTGTCACCTTTCATTTTGTATTTTCAAGCTCTATCATTTTGGTATTTGACCTCCACCGAAACTCAATCGTTTTTGAGTTAATGAAGTTTAAAAGGGGAAAAATGCAATGTCTATAGTTTTACCCAAATTTCTGGATTCACGTTTGAATGCATAGAGTGATTTGACCTGTGAGAAAGTTGTAGAGCTTGAAAAGACAAATTTCCCCCTTTAAACCTTTATTAACTCAAAAACTATTGCGTTTTGGGGGGGAAGAGGAAGGGGTAAAATACCAAGGAGAGAAAATCATTTTTTCCTACCCGCCTTCCCCAAAAAAACTTCAAGGTCTCATGATACGACAACTCGAAAATAAGCTTTTCTAAGTAACCACGACACGAAGAAAAAAAATTGCGTTTCGCTTCACTTTCCTACCTAATTGTCTAATTTAACTGGACTATTGATGGACACTCTCCATCACGGCGATCACGAAATGTAAACCGTCACAAAATGTGTTCTTTAACTAAACTGCGCTGGTATTTTAATATAATAATTAGTATCAAAGGGGCTCATTTTGGGCTTAAGATTATTTTATGGTAAATCTGTACATATTATTTGAAAAGTTAAGATTCATATAAAAAAAAAACAAAATCAAATTGTTAGTAATGTGATTGTGTTCAAAGTGATGACGTTAACTAGTTATTATAAATATAACATGTGACACAAGGTGATCTCGAAATTTTACCCCATTCAAATACATTTTACTTCTTGACATTTGGTTCCTGCTTTATTGGCTCTGCGATTAAAAGCTCATAAGTGATCATATTGTGAACATTATTGCGAAATGTTGGCAAATAAGTTTATAGAAAACAGCTTTTAGTACAGACTAAATAGACAAAATGAAGAAGATAGAAATAAAGAAATTTACTACTTTCGCAGTAAATCCCTTTTTTGTTCACTGACACCATATTAAAGAATATTATTACTATTGTACGAATTTATTTATATTACAATTATTTTCAGAAAAGTAACAAAAAATAATTCTTCACCTTCATTTATTGAGTTTAAAATTAATGACAAAAGCTATAAAGTAATGGAGAAGGTAATATGGTTATTAAGCTTAATAATTTTTTGCTAAAACCAACTAAGTCAAATCAAAAACGATATGAATGCATGGGTGGGCAAGAAAATCCGTGCCTAGTATTATATCTAGCTAAAACTAGGAGCTAATATGCAGGGTACAAATCTGTTTCAGTAAAGTTAAAAATACCAGCGTAGATTAGTAAGCTCGGTACTCCGATATGTGATACGCTCGTAAGCCATATACTTATGGATTAATTAGTTAAAATTGCTTATGCAAACAAATTAGATATAATTTTTATCAAACAAACAAGCAATGGGAAAAGAAACAGTAGTAACACCAATCATAGCCTAATTAATTGTAATACATAGAGTGATGTTAGATTTTATTTATAAGTATTCTTTTTATATAGATTAAGCGGGTGGCATGCTGTTGGCCGTTTGTTCGGCACAATTATATTTTAAACAGTGTGCACCTGTGGTATACAGAGATAGTTATAAAATTAGCGCAGTTTTAAATCTTTACTATGAATCAGTATAGTGAAAGAAACAATGAAAATGTAAGCTTGGCTATAATTTATGTAATAAACTATTAATATTTAAGTTGAGTGTTTTTATTTATTTCCCGGTTGTCATCGAATTTACCTAAATTCCCATCAGTTCTTGACTCAGACCTTCTGTGATACAGCTTTTCATTTTACCAGGTAAGTATCTGATACTAAATATTTTTATTAAATAATATTTTGTTAGAACAGTAGTAAAGTTATACCCACGTTTAGAAATTGTTTTACATATTAATATATACTAATATATAAAGCTGAAGAGTTTGTTAAGTTGTTGTTTGGTAAAAAATTCAATTCCCGAGAGGCAGTACAAAATGCCTTCGAAGAGTTTGTTGCCTCCCTCCAGCTGATTTTTACAAGAAGGGCATCAATAAACTGCCAATGCGTTGGCAAAGATGCGTCGATTGCATGGGTGATTACATCGAATAACAGAAATAAAAAAGTTTGAAAAAATAAGTAGTTTCACTTATTGCATACAAAACGGCAATTTCATAGGTAAAGACCTATTATTTATTTTTATTGGAGTCTTTGAAGAAACACTTATCTTCTGAATGGTTATACTTTTTACAAATACCTCATTTTTTCGACCTGCAGTCTTTTGCTTTATGCCCCTTATCACATTTTTAAAATTGTACAGTAGTACTAGCCGACCCACGCAACCTCGTTTGCATCTACTATTGCCCGTAGCGTGATAATTTTACCCCGTTTTTGTAACATTCTTCATTGTTGCTCCGCTCCTGTAGGTCTTAGCGTGATGATATATAGCCTATAGCCTTCCTCGATAAATGGGCTATCTAACACTGAAAGAATTTTTCAAATCGGACCAGCGGTTCCTGAGATTAGCGTGTTCAAATAAACAAACAAACTCTTCAGCTTTATATATTAGTAAAGATTAGCTTTGAATGCTATGGACGACGTTGAAGGTTGGCCGTTCTATCTATTTTCTTCCAACAACAGGCGGTTTTTTTAAGTTAGACAGTGTTTTATCGCTTAAGGATTCCCACGCCGTAATAAAATTGTTAAATGTCTCAGGAAGAGCGGATAGTATTTTTGAGATTATATCTAATTTGGATAGGCGATGTGTTATGCTATCCATTTCGGAGAGAAAGTCACACACAAGGTTTTGTACATTTCCGCAGTGGTTTCCCATCTTTATTTTCTGGCTTTGTCAAATCTAGCAAACCTTTTGCTCGTAGAAATATGGTGAATCCGAACTTCCAGGCACGATAAGATTCGACGCCGGTTAGTTTTTCAATATTGTTATTTTCTGATCTTGACATTATTTTGACTTTTATTTTTGAGGAAATATTCGATGTTTTTTTATAACATTTTTGTTTTTTTTTTTAATATTAAATTTGTGATATAATGCCTATAACCTGTGGGCAGCTGTACATTAAAACAGTTTTATCACGCACGAAACACTCCGTTTATTTTCTTGTAAATATAATGAAGTATCTACTGAACATTGAATCTGGAGCGGTCACTTACGTCTAATTCCCCTAACGTCTAGTAGTAGACACATCTTCTCATTTACATATATATCGACGTAGGAATGCATATTTGCTGTAAGTAGGCATATTGCAATTGTTCACCAGAGCCAAAAAACTTTATTGATTTCGGAAAAAAATTAATAGCTTCTGACCTATCCATGATATTGCTACCATTTTTGGAACATAGGTTTATTTAACTGCCAGTCACCATTTGCAATGTAAATTTTTTATCCAAAGTTACTATAAGTATGTGTTTGGCTAGTTACAGCAATCAGTTTTTTAAATCACATACCTTTAAAACGCTGTAACTAAGGAAGAAAAATGTACGCGTAGATGGAAATATTATCAATTTACAGGCGGTAAATGTGCTGTATGCAGTAAATTTATTTATATGGGTACTGCAATTCAAGGTGTAAGATTAAATTTATAATTATGATTAGATCTAGAAATGCAGTGGGTTAGTTGGTAATGTAATGTTTGGTTGAAATAAAATTTCGTAAATGGTTAATTAAATAATTATTTTATTTTATTTTATTTTACAATTGTAGGAAAACTTACTTATGGTCTTTTAAATTGTTGAAACAAAATTTTAAACTCTAATTATACTGCCAGAACTTCTTTTCAACAATACAATGAATTAAGAAAGTATTTTCCTCTTATATATAAGAGATAAAACATAAAAAAAATACAAAAAAAATAAGGCTTTAAAACTAATTAATAACGCTAGATGTAAATAAAAACATTGTATCCAATCAAAAAATATTTATTTAAAAGTAAAAAACAGAAACTTAGTAGCAATTTGCCTTATTTTAGAACGAAAATACAATTATAATTGAAACTTAACATGAAGACATTGTGTTCAATCAAAAACATGTAATAAGGGAAAGGTAGTAGAGCCACGCTGATTTCGGCACGAACGGGCTGGCTCGACTGGGGCGGGACTACCCTCGCACAGAAGACCAACCTAAAATGACAGCATTCGTGCTGTCGTGTTTCGTTGGTGAGTGCGAGACTGGAGGCCCATAGATGCAGGAGTGACGGTTAACGTGATAAGTGTGTGAGCGAAAGAGTGCTCGCGAAGTCATAGTAAGGTTGGATCGAACCGTCGGCTAGGGAGACCCGTAGAAACGGTGGTGCCGCTGGCCGCCCGCGGCATAGAGAGGGATCCAACCACGGCTAACCACGCTGGGAGGCTGCCCCGTCATGTCGCGCATAATCCACGGAGTGGCTCGTCGTGCCGGTTGGTGACCGGACGGTGGGACCAGGCGACCATTTCCGGGAGGACTCAAGAACTACGCACCAGAGTTGTCTCCCGTACTGACACCCTTGTACCGCCTGTCCTATTCCTCAGGACTTGTTCCGGGGGCTTGAAGAGAGGCGAACGTTCAACCTATCCCCAAAAAAGGTGACCGTTCAGACCCGGCTGATTACCGACCTATAGCCGTAACTTCCATTGTCTGCAAGGTGCTCGAACGGATCATCAACAAGCAATTGGTCCTCTACCTGTAAGATCACTCCTTGCTAAATGATCGGTAATATGGCTTTAGGCCGAACCGATCCACGGGTGATCTTCTAGTGTATGTCACTTACCTTTGGGGTGAAGCTATTGATGGTCATGGGGAGTCCTTGGCCATTAGCCTCGACATGGCCAAAGCTTTTGATAGGGTTTGGCACCGCTTGCTTCTCTCCAAACTTCCCGCAGTCGGCCTGCCTCCCAAACTCTGCACATGGGTCTCCGCATTCCAGCACCAGCGCCGCAGTAAGGTCCTTTGCGACGGTGCGGCCTCTGATTATCGGCAGGTAAACTCTGGTGTACCTCAAGGCTCTGTCCTGTCGCCCACGCTGTTTCTTCTGCATATCAATGACATGTTGGCCCTAGGCAATATACATTGCTATGCAGACGACAGTACAGTTCATGGGCGATATTTTGGTCACCCTACAGCCAAGTCTGCAGGTGTTGAGGATAAGCGACAGGATTTTGTCGCTGAGCTCAACCTGGTCCTAAGCCGCATCTCTCAATGGGGCACTGAGAATCTCGTCGAGTTTAACGCCAAGAAAACACAGGTGTGCGCGTTATCTACCAAAAAGTCTCCCTTCCTTCCCTTCTCCACTTTTCGGAACATTCAACTGCCCCTACAAGATAAGCTCGGTATCCTGGGTATGGATGACTGCCATGACCTCAACATGCGTGAGAACATCGAAAGCGTCATTAAAGCGGCCTCGCGAAAGTTAGGTGTACTTAACAAGGTGAGACGCTTCTTCTGGCCCGGGCATCTGTGTCATCTCTACAAGACCCAGGTTTGCTCGGGCGGGGAGTACTGTTTTCATCTATGCGATGGTGCCGCACAGTATCTGTTTGACGCTTTCGATCGGTTGCAGCGGCGAGCAGTCCGCATCATCGGTAGTCCCGAAGCCACCGAGTTTCTTGAACCTCTGCAGCTGCGAAGAGATATCGCCTCTACGGCAGTCCTCTATCGCCTGTATCATGGAGAGTGTTCTGAAGAGCTCTTCCAACTGGTTCCCCCTTCTCCATTCCTCTACAGGACAACACGTGCTGGCCTTCGCAGTCACCCTTTTAGAGTAGAAGAAATATAAATGATTTATCAAAATGCATTATCTCAAATTTCTAAAAAACCGTGTGTCTAAAAGTACGTGATGATTTGCTGTAAATAACGAAAACTAAAACGATAGGTTCCCTAAACTTGCTGTAAGTAAACAAATGTAAAAATCACACACCGCAAATATGCTGTAAGTAGCGTAAAGTTTTTAAATGGGAAGAAGTAAGTATTTGTAAAGCAAAAAATGCAGTCTTTCTTTTGCTGTAAGTATAAAATGTCTAAAATGACTGGATTTTAGTCTACATACAGCATTTAATCTTGCTAAAAAAAATAGAAGTACGGGCGTTTTCAACGGCGTATGTAATTTTTTTTTCATCGTAGAGCCACAGGACCCGGGTCAGTCGATGCGGCTTTTTTTTCTGATTCTAATGATGGTAAAAAGTCACTTTAGGTATTTTGTCTACTTACAGCAAATATGCTTTCCTACGTCGATATATACTAGCTGACCCGCTCAACTTTGCATTTTTTTCCCATTTTCCTAACATCTTCAGTCGATACCCGGCTCTTATTGGTCGTAAAGTGATGTTACATAGCCTAAAACCTTCCCCGCTAAATGAGCTATCCAACGAAAAAAGAATTAGCAAAATCGGTTCAGCCGTTCACGCGTGATGTCGTGAGCAAGGCAAATAGGGATTCATTTATATGTATATACTAGCTGTCACCGGCAAACGTCGTTTTGCCATAACTACTAATAAATTAAAAATTAATTAAAAAAACATTGTCCAGCGGACAATATTGTGAATCTAAACCATTCCCAGATACCCTTGAACACACACAAAAAATTTCATCAAAATCGGTCCAGTCGTTTGAGAGTAGTTCAGTGACATACACACTCACAGAAGAATTATATATATAAAGATATATCTATATCTAAGCGGGTATCGACCGAAAATGTTGGGAAAATGCATCATGTCAGATATGCAGAAGAGACAGCAAGGCCACTTTTCTTATTGGCTGACTGGCCGTTGTTTTAGTATGTTAGTATGTATGTCAGATTTCATACTAATAGTAAAGCAATAGTTATGTGACAGCTTTATAGTACTGGCTAGAATCCTGAAACTGCATGAACATACCGATACCGGAAATTTCAATTGTCGTAAAGGACATTTTGCCGAAAATGAGTTATATATATATTTGAAATCAGCGTCGCGAGCTCTATCGATTGGTATACTTGACATAAACCCTATAAAAAAGCCCCGACCTGGGTTTTTAACAGCTCTGCCTCGTTTATTTTTACTATTTGAGACGTATGGCAAAAAAAAATTTCAATGGGAACGTAATTCATATTTTAATTACTTATGAATGGTCGTAAACATGTTTTTGATAAAAGGTACCTTCACGCCCTAATCTGTGATTTGTTCTATATTTTGTAGTAAAGGTGTAAAGGTCGATTTACTTTTTTAATGTCCTTTACGACCCAATTTTTTTCCATATGTTAGTATTATACATGAATTTGTGTAGATGGATAAGCACCTGGGCACTACGGAGGAGTCCCACCTATCTGAAAAAAAAGCATCCAGGATGCTGTTGGAGGAGGAGCGCAGGCAAAAGCATGGAAATGCAGCGTTTTCGCATTATTGCGGTGAATCCATCGACCTGAGTCTCCGCGAACATACCTGACGTGCTACAACTCCATGGCAACCCCAAAAACACCCTAAATGCGTTGTTATATTCGACATGCAGGTCGCTGTGTGCCGTCTGCTTAAAATTAGTCCACAAACTGCACGTGTGGAATGATTGGTCTGTCATTTAGTACAATATATGGAGTAATAATTATATGGAGTTACTTATTAGGGTTCTATATGCCATGGTGCTCCTGTATGGGCCGATAGGATGACTGTAGGTGCTAATCTCGCCCACACGCCCACCACTGTAACTCCTGTACACCAGGATCAACAGCAATGACCCACGAACACACCGAGTTATGACACTCGGGGTTGGAACCCGCAACGAAATTAATCAGAAGAAAAAAACAGGAGGAGTTGGAAATATGATAAGTCCACTTCCCTCCTTAACAAAGTGGGAGACAAAATGAAGTCAAAATAAGCAGACACCTTTTTCAAACCGGGAAGCACCACGGATAAAGTATTAGGGGTCAAAAGTGAGCTATATTGGATTACTATAGTATGTATGGCAGAATCGCCTAACCGCACGGAAATTCACCGCAGTTGACACAAGATCTCCATAATATAACGCCCCAGATGTCATTTGTAAGCTATTTAGCGTTGTGTTACGTTCATTGTACCAAGACTACACTCCCAGAGTACATGATGAGCCTACTGTTCACAGCTAATATCAGGCGTTGAGCATTGACACAATGGTGAATCGACTAATTTAAATGAGTGTAGTTTGTTGCAGGCATGATCACCTCGCCTGGTCGGAGGATCCTCACTTTGTGTTGGTGGGACATGACACACCTGTCCTCCACAACCTTAAATAAAAAAGATCGCTCAGACTCCTCCTGTTAACGAGGTACTTACTGCTTATGTTTTCCAGGCCATGCCTCCAGATGATGATGTTTTTGGATGATGATGGAGGTTTTCAATTCGAGAGAGTTCTAATTGGGTTTAAAACTGTTCAATTAATACTATTTACATAAAGTTAGATTAGTTGAAATGTTGATTATTCTAACAATTTTGATTTTTGAAATATAACATCAAAGTTTTGAGTTGTTATTAGGATAACATTTTGACACATTTTTTCATTAAATACTTTCATTTAGTTTTACTACCTATTTCTTGAATAGCAGTAGAAGTATAAGAGTTACTTTTCCTTTTACCACTTTGATCTCTTATTTAATTGACTTGTACTATTACTACTTACTAGTACTACTTACCATTGATGACTAAGAATAGTCCTTTACGACACATCTGACTTTATCATTAATAATTTTTCGTGGCTGTAAAGTACTTCAGTAAATTTTTTGTGGGCTGTGCTGTAACACACTCTGTGGACACTCATTTTCGTCAATAATTTAGTTTGGTTTATTTAGTTAATTTATAAGGATAGACCGCAAAAATAATAGTTGAGTCTCTTTTGACGTCATAAATTTAGCTCTTTGTATGACAAAGTTATTAGACAAAAAAAAAGTAAAAACCAAAACCCAACTACCACAAAAAACGACGCTGAAAAAGCATGAAACAAGTTTCAAAAGCCGTAGTCCCGCGTTGTTAAAGTGTTAAGGACTATGGTACATTACACTACAAGGACTACGGCTTTTGAAACTTAGTAATGTACCATAGTCCTTTAGTTTATACTTTTTTTTATTTAAAATGTTTTGGTGCCTCTATAATATTAATTTCTTTGCAAAGTATATTTTAAATAGGCATTAGAAATATCACAATTATCGAATAAATACGGACAAATTCACGAAAAAATGCTAATAATATATATATATTTTTGAAATGTACAAGTAACGGTCTTTAGTATGATACCAAACACGGCATATTTATCTGAAAGTTATTTTTAATACAGTACTGTATGTTGGCTAGAGGGCGCCACATTAGTTTCAGTGACACGTCACATAGCCTACAACCAGCAGACGATCATGACGCTTCTAACGACACCTCATTTGTCAAGTTGTAATGAGTAGTTAAGGAGCTTAGAAGGAACAAATTAACATACATACATAGCCTGTCAAAATCATAACCCTCCTTTGGCTTTGCCGTAGTCGGGTCAAAAACAGTTTTTATTTTTGTTTTTCAGATCCACTAAAAACTTGTGTTTTGTCCTTTACGACAATTGAAATTTCCGGTATCGTTTTGAGCAGTGTATACCGTGACTCGACACGCACTTGGTCGGTTTTTACAATTTATTTGCTATATTACTAGCTATTATTTTTCTTGAAACACATGACTTCTATAGATTAGGAACTTGTAATATTAACCTATACGTTAACACGTGCTACAAAAATACCTGTAAGTAGTTGTAACAATCAGATAAATATATTTATAGCAAACAATAACTTACAGATAATGACCGATTTCATAAAAATATAAGTTATAACTACACACATTGAGTTATATATATGTAATTGAATTAAAACCTTAACCTACTAGTACGAGCTTTGTTAATTTGGACTTGGTGCTGGAGGCACTACAAAGAGTTTTTTTATATATTAGCTGCCAAAATCACTCTGTCCTGCCCGATGAAAAGCATGAGCAGAATCCAAGAGTGGTAGTCACCATCCTCAATGCGAATAATGACAATGCAGCATAGTAACCCACACTATGGCAGCCTGTTGAGATACTGTTTCACATCTTGCTTCAAGGATCATCGTGGGAAGGAAACACTGGCACAGGAAGGAAGGACCGAAGCGATGAGTACGAGAACGTTTTTCTACCAGTCTGAAGCGGTGTTGTCTTGTAGAGGTAGTGAGAGAGGGGGACCGGTTGGAAGAGTTCTTCAGAACACTCTCCATGATAAAGGCGATAGAGGACTGCCATGGAGGCGATATCTCTACGCAATTGCAGAGGTTCAAGGGACTCGGTGGCTTCAGGACTGCGAAAATGCGGATGCTACTTATAAAGAGCCCATATTTAAAACATTTGAAATCTGAAGCGTAGCGAGCCCCCACCAACCCATGAATTTAAAAAATGAATTTTAAAATTTTTATATTTCTACGTCAGAAACCTATGTAAGGAATTGGCAAATAAAAAAGCCTGACCAATTACTCGGCCCTAACATGATGTACCTACCTAGTATGCATGCAGTTTACAGTAGACTGATTCATTTTGTCGTGAAGCGATAATAGCTTTGCTCGCTTCTATATTCATGGTACATAGGTTCTTGGTTGAACTAGAAGGCGAGTAATGAGGACATTTATATGTGTTACGTCTAGAACTTTTATATCTCCACATATGTATAGATATTTAGTTTTTTGCTCAATTCTGTGATTTAGAAAACAGCTTTAGAAGTGTAACAGAAATATAACATTATAAGGACTTCGATACTTCAATTAACAATAATTAGCAAATCGGTTTGCAAATAAGAAGCTATAAAATTCGTAAAAACTATTCAATTAATGAATAATGAAATACGAGTATCATCATCTGTCGCACAACACCAGCTATTAAATACTTAATATAAGTTATGGCCGATGATTGTGTTTTATGTTGTTCTTATCGGCGACGGTAATACCATTTAATTATTTTAGTTGGCGTTGTAAAGTGCTACAACGAAACGCATGTGTATGTACCCATATAAATGTCCTGATAAGATAGTGAAACGGTACAAGTATTTTTACTTAATGTTTCCGATGAGTTTTCATCAGGAAATTATACATTAAATATTAATATTTAGATCAAAATCTATAGTTATCGCAAGCTTTTAATCCCAAGTGTCGCGTCACGGAATGCATATCAATATTTACTGGAAATCATAATTTTATGTATTCCACTTCAATTTCTTTCATAGACGCGCTAAAAATTGGAACATGAATATATAAAACCATTATAGCAGTATAGAAAATAGGGAAAACATACCACTAACATTACATAAACTAACATAATTAATCAGGTAGGTATCTAGGTGGTGGTCGAAATTTGTACATATAATCGATGTAATTTTTACTTATTATTTCTTTTGGCTTACCGCACTCCTCCTCCATATAAACTTTAACCAGGGGGGTTTCACTTCTCACTTTAGGTATGTTCCGCCGCCACTCGGCGCTCAGCTCGCATGCTAGCCGCGTCGCTTCGTAAAAATATAGATTAATGGTTGCCCATTATTTTTCAACAAATAGTGATGAAGTGCAAGGAATAATAATGCAAAGGTAATTTAAATTTCTTTGCTATTTCGAAAATATAAACAAAACAATAAAATACCTACTCAACTAATGTCATATTTTAACCCAAACAGTCGTGGTTGTCGTCGGCCAATGAAGCTCTGGCTATGTGACTCCACTTATTACGATCCATTGCGTCTCGGGAACTCTGGACGATGGAGGTTTGAGTTGCAGCTCTGATGAGGTCTGTCCAACGCGTAGGTGAGCGTCTACGCGACCGCTTGCTATCCACTTGTCCCTGGACATCGAGTCGCTCTATGGAGGTTCGTTGCGAACAACGTGACCAAAATATTGAAGAATTTGTACTTGCACAGTCGACCATAACCTCTGCTTGATTTTTAACTTCTCTAGGATCGGTACGTTGGTCCTATGTGCTGTCCAGGGGATCCGTAACAGCCGACGCCAGCACCAAATCTCGAAAGCATCGATTTTGCGTCGGTCTTTAAGGCGAACCGTCCATATTTCTGCGCCGCCGGTTGAACTAGTAGTCGATCTCAAATAATAGTGGAAACAATAAAGTTTAGGAAATAGAATAAAAGTAGGTAGTAGTAAAATTAAACATAATTTTAGTACAAAGCAATTTTTTTTATAACATATGTGATGCATTAAATAATTTTAATGCATCACATTAAATAATTTCGCCAAACTGCATGACAGTTTGTTAGCGAACTCTGTGCACTCATTTTTACAATATTAAATATGTAAACATTTTTAAAACCATCTGCATATTTATATGTTTCAAATTACATACACTATAAAATTATTTTATCAAATAGACTTTTTTAAAACCTAAGTAGACTTTGAGATACATTTGATCGTAGTAATAATGCTAATCTTCAATTTCATCATTAAACATTTGTAACAATAGTTATTTTAACTTTTTCTTAAATACATTTAAGTTTAAACAGTTTTCTTCAATTAATATTTTATTATATAGCCTTGGTATCATAAATATACGAGTTCGTTTGCCATAGTAATTACATGAAACAGGCTCTTTGTATTTGTTTCTTACTGCTTGTCTGAGCATACAATGTGGAGCTTTAGGTATCTTAAACTCTGTTTTATTATAGTTAATAATAATAATAATAACTTTATTCTCAAAAAAGATACAATAGGTTACCAATGACACACACTGAATTACACAATTAATTATGGAAAGCATGTACCTAGGCATTCAGTAAAGTGCCATGCCGACCCCAAACTGAGAAAACTCGTATCTTGGGAATCGGTAGTTAACATATATTGAACTTTTTGATGATTTAATTTATTTATTTACAGAGGTTTAAAACAGTGTCTAAAAGCATCTCTTAAAATACGTTTACATGGCAGCATCTAACATACTATTTAACTAGATTTATAATCGAATCGAGTCGTATGGCCACATTTAATCTAATTCTAGGTAATTGAGTGCTCAGATCCGCTTAACTTGTACGCATCACTTTAAAGGAGAGGATATTGCTTTAAATGGATTTTAATGGTATAAGTGCATTTGCTGTTGACGTAATTATAATTATCGGTTCGATGATTAAACTTATCAATGAGCTGATTCAATAAAGCTGAAGAGTTTAATGGTTTGAACGCGTTAATCTCAGGAACCGCTGGTCCGATTTGAAAAATTCTTTCAGTGTTGGATAGTATCCATATTGTCTTTTAAATCGTCTGTGACCCAGTGGCCCAGGTACTTAATCCTCTGAACCCGATCCAGAGGGGATCCCATGAGTGTGAGTTCCGGCAGTTGCTTATGAGTAAAGGTACCTGATTTAAAAACGAGCCATTTTCTCTTTTTGGTGTTGTACCTGAGCCCATGTGCCACCGAATATTCTTCACAAATTTTAAGGAGTTTCCTCATAGCGCCAACAGAAGGACTCAGTAGCACCATATCATCAGCGTAGCTGATGTTGTTCACACAAACACCATCCACGTGACGTTATAGACTATTGCCCGTGGCGTGATAACTTTCCCCCGATTTTGAAACATTCTTCATTGGTGCTCCGCTCTTATTGATCTAAGCGTGATATATAGCCTATAGCCTTCCTCGATAAATGGGCTATCTAACTCTGAAAGAATTTTTCAAATCGGACCAGCGGTTCCTGAGATTAGCGTGTACAAACAAACAAACAAACAAACTCTTCAGCTTTATATATTAGTACTAGCTGTCCCGGCAAACGTCGTTTTGCCATAACTACTAATAAATTAAAAATTAATTAAAAAAACATTGTCCAGCGGACAAAATTGTGAATCTAAACCATTCCCAGATCCCCTTGAACACACACAAAAAATTTCATCAAAATCGGTCCAGTTGGTTGAGAGAAGTTCAGTGACATACACACTCACAGAAGAATTATATATATAAAGATAGATAGATAACAATCCTAAAAACAAAATACGACGACAAAATTGTTGGTAATTATTTACGACAAGAAAAATTAATATTGTTGAATTAAAATTGATTAGATTGTCTTTTTGAATCGAACTTGCTGTACTAGCTTCAAAAGTCATGTCACTTCGCCATTTGAGTCAAGATGAAATGTTACGAGCCGTGGGCATGTTAGAAAATGGTGCTATTCAACGCGTTGTTGTCGAGACCTTACATACCAGCCAAAACGTGATATCAAGATTGTGGTCACGTTATCGCAGATAACGTGACCACAACCGTGTTGGTAGACAACGGGTTACTACGCAAAGACAGGATCGATTCCTACAAATGAACGCCAAAAGACAACCCAATATCACGGCGTTGCTACTTGTGCAAAGGCTCCAGGAGGACCACCAGCTGCTGGTAAGCGACCAAACCGTGCGAAGGAGGTTGTATGAAACCAACCTTCATGCTCGAAGACCGCTACGTGTTCCAGCTCTGCGACGTGGCAATCGCGGTCGGCGGCTTTCGTCTTGGATTGGCCTGCGTAGTTGTAAACTTAAATCCCATCGAACATGCCTGGGACATGTTACAACGAAAAGCAATGCGAGATTTCCCGCCAGATTTGACGACGGAACAAGAACTATACAGACACTTGCATAGAACTTGGGACCTCATGCAAGGCAAGACATTGACAATAAAATTTTAAGTATGAACAATCGATGTCGATGTGTAATTAATGTAAGAGGTGGTAACACTGATAATTATTAATTAGATTTCATTATATTTTTTATTATTTTATTAATATTAATAATGTAACAAAAATTCTATGACATTTGTTTTTGTACCAATTTTCTACAACAATTAAAATAGTAAACTTTTTAATTAAAAACAAAAGAATCACGAATCGCTTTCTTCTTTTATTAAAGTCCCGAAAATAAGTTACTTTTCTTCCATTAACAGTTATACCTACTATCCATTATACTATCTATGAAAATTCTTCTTAGATTTTTAGATATTTGATGAAATATAATGTAAATTATCCCTAGACTTTGTTGAGGTTTGTATATTAATATAAAATATTTATACACGCAGTATTTACTACTTCTAACAATAAGTTTTAGCTACTTACACAAGATTTTTCCTTCGAAGGACCGTGTGTCACAAACAAAAATTAATAAAAAATATATGATTTAGTTGTGTAACAGAATTCTTCATTACATTACTGTGCTGCAAACTCTATAAATAAAATCTCCATTTCCAGATTCCCGCTACATAACGAACTTTTGATAAGTGATAATGAACATAACGAAGTTTAAAAACATTTAATAGACATAGTTTGTATCAAACATATTTAAAAGTGAACCAAGGCCTAGCAAGTAACCAAATGTTTAGTGTTCATTATGTATTTCACGATCAAGGTTAGTAGACATAACTTATAGATTTATCATACACCTTTATAGTATTTTTTTTGGGAGTAGCTATAATGGTTACCTAGGTACATTGTTCAGTTGTTTTGAAATAATATATGTGGCACTAAGTTACGCTTGACTTGTGTATCGTGCACTGGGATACAAGGGAAAAAGGTACCTGTAGAATGAATTTCTGTAAAATATTATACTCTCACAGTCACACCACACAGTACATCAAAGAGTTGAATGCTGTATAATCATAGGCATGAGACATTGAGGTAGAAACATGTTATACCGTCAAACAGAAATTTGCCATCCATTCTTCTTTTAAGTGAAATAATTTAAGATTTCAAAATCTTTATTGGTAACACTTAGTAGAAGTAGGTACATTTTGTGATCTTATAATATAGTTTGTCTCAACTTAGTAGCCTTTTCCAGGCATTGCATATTTGAGAGATGATCATGTTACACAATTGTTACATAGGTATTAAATTATAAAATGTTAGAATTGTATAAAGAGAACAAATTAATAACCATAACTAAAGTATCTATACTCTGTCTATACTCTATACTTACTTATATATCTAAACAAATAAATAAAATTGGAGTGTCTGTTTGTAACATTCAAATAACCGCTTTTTTCTAATTCCGTATGTATGTATACACGATACATATACATAAATTGTAGTAAAAAAAATTTTTGTCTGTCTGTCTGTCTGTTTGTTCCGGGTAATCTCTGGAACGGCTGGACGGATTTCGACGCCGGGACTTTCACTGGCAGGTAACTGATGATCCGGGGAGTAACTTAGGCTACTTTTTTTAGACTAACTTTGTCACGCGGCGATTCTCGCGATACAACAATAACCGCGGGTAACACCGCGGGGTTCAGCTAGTTTTAATGCCTAGTGGAAACGGGTTTGGTCATTAGAAACAAAGCCAATCTTTACAAAGCAACAAAATGAAATGGCTTCTCAAAAAAGATGCTTAGTTTCATTACCTATTAAAAATAAGGATTTTAACAACTTGAATGAAATTTTTGAGTGAGCGGGCAAGGTCATGAAGGCCATGAAGCTTGAATAAACATCGTAGATATTTGCTACATTTTAGACCACGACCGTGCCACTGCTGCACCGCCGCGCCTCTGCGCCCTATAGAAAAGGCGGACTATAGCGAACTTCGTAGTGCAGGAATAATAACGGTGATGAATAACTTTGGGAGCAGTATTTATTATGCCGGAGCCACGGCTCCATAATACTCTAATTGTTACATGGTGATGTCTGTTTTCTTACTTACCGTTCCTTATTTATACTAAAATCTATCGATATCTTGCATTTAATCACGTCTTATTCTCGACGAGATATTGAATGTCTAACTACGTGATAAATAATCTGCTGATATCTTAATACTATTTCCTATATATAAATTCCATTTACTTAATAATATATGACGTAGGAATATTGGACGTAGGACATTATTAAAAAAGATATTAAAAATTTAATTAGTAAAATTAATGATAAAAAGAAAAAATATAATTATTAGTAGTAATTATATTCTTCAATTTGGCCAGTATCATTATTTATTACTTACACCAAAAAAAATTGCACAAAATCACAACAACCTTTGTTACCCAAAACCAGGTTCAAACATTACTTATGTTAGGTATTATACGAGTAGTTAGATTATTAAATTATAGTAGGTATCTAAATTGATAGTATCTTATCTTATATCTCATACTCACCAGACCTTGCACCTACCGACTATTACTTTTTCCAAAATTTAGACAACTTTTTAGTGGGTATAAAATTCAATTCCCGAGAGGTAATACAAAATGCCTTTGAAGAGTTTGTTGCCTCCCGTTCAGCTGATTTTTACAAGAAGGGCATCAATAAACTGCCAATGCGTTGGCAAAGATGCGTCGATTGCATGGGTGATTACTTCGAATAAAAGAAGTAAAAAAGTTTGAAAAAATAAGTAGTTTCACTTATTGCATACAAAACGGCAATTTCATAGGTAAAGTCCTATCTTTATATATATAATTCTTCTGTGAATGTGTATGTCACTGAACTACTCTCAAACGACTGGACCGATTTTGATGAAATTTTTTGTGTGTGTTCAAGGGGATCTGGGAATGGTTTAGATTCACAAGTTTGTCCGTTGGACAATGTTTTTTTAATTAATTTTTAATTTATTAATAGTTATGGCAAAACGACGTTTGCCGGGACAGCTAGTAATATATAAACTTATGGATCAAGAGCTACTGAACCTTTCTAGTAACGGTTTGTCTGTAAGGCTAGAAATTATTGTAGTGATGAGTCATAGCTTGCTAAGTACGGTAACCATCGCCTGCAGGTCTCAGCCCCGCATATCATCAAGTAATATGTTTTTAAAAGTGTAAAAAAACGAGAAAAAAAACTTGTTCCTGTAACCCTGATTTTTTATAGGATTTAGTTCATTTATTGAGAAGTCCAAAAACAAAATGACAGGCGATTCCGATGAGTACAAGTACCTGCCAGGAGAACCGAAAGGTAGTAATTACACTTATTTTTAATTACAACATCGATGAAAATAAACTTAATTTTGTAAAGTTTATACTTATATAAATGTTAGTCTTGATTTAAAGAAAGTAGGTACAATGACAGACGGTGTTGGCTAACATAATTCCTTGACAAGTGAGGAGAAAAATAGCACTGGGCACACATAAAAATGTGCCTGAGCACACTTGGTCGGTCCTAATATCGAACTTCTCATTATTGTATGGCTTATAAAATAGGACATCACTGAGGAATTTAATAGGTAGGTATATTTTGCACGTAGCTTAATATTTTTAAATGTCAAAGTGCGACTTCCCTAATTACTTAATGCCTTTGCCGAATATAACAGCTGTATCGGATGGCTATGTGCATAGAAAAATCTACCTTATTTTAAAGAAATATGAAAATGTATTTAGTGCAATTATATGTGACGCTTAAGATTATTATTGATTATACCTAAATGTATGTGACGAATTGGTGTACAGTTATTATAAGTTACAAGCTTTTATTTAACTTGCAATGTTTGTAACCATGTTTCCTTAGGTGGAATCTAGCAATTCAATTTTGAAGCAGATGTCTTCAACCGATTGAGCGAAAATTTCACACGCATATATATGTATATCGCGTGACTATGACATGAACCTGATCTGATGATGGAGCTGGAATTGTGGCCATAGGAATCTATTTAATCAGATGACGCAAACCCATCGGGTTTAAACACGTACTTTGTCTCTAGATAGTATCCAGGGTCTGATGATGGAGCTGGAAGGTGGCTGTAGAAAGTCTGTATTAAAACGAAGTAACCGCTTCGAAATTGGGCTTTTTCATTCGTCGCGGATGCTACAAGAAAGCTGAGGCTGTAATTATCAAAGCGCACGTATGTCATACGACGTTTTATAACATATCTGCGAGCAAATAAATAAAACTCGGACTTTCTTGATCGAATAAATCTTTAATTACTTGTTAAAGCAGTTATAAAAATTTGAACAATTTGTAAAATTGATTATTTCGTTGCTAGTTTTTAAGCTTTTCAAGTTATTATTATTAATTAAAATTTCACCAGTCTCCAGTGCCGGCTTTACCATAAGGGCACACGGGGCGCTGACCCAGGGCCTTCATTCTGAAAGAGGTCCCAAGGAACCCACATTTTTTCTCAGACATATTATTATGTTCTCGTTTTAAATTTTCGTACACATAACACTTTTAAAAAAAACAGGTAGAAGGTACATTTAAATAAGAAATAATAGGCATAATTACTAGGCTTTCAATTTTTATATTTTTTTCGGTTGAAAAATTAAAGCGTCTTTGCAGTTAGCAAAGTTACACAAGGTAGTAGAGCCACGCTGATTTCAGCACAAGTGGGCCGGCTCGACCGGGGCGGTACTACCCTCGCACAGAAAATCAACGTAAAATGACAGCGATCATGCTGTCGTGTTTCGTTGGTGAGTGCGAGACCGGAGGCCCAATGATGCGAAAGCGTCACTAGCCCGCCATGGTGTGGGTCACCATGCTGCATTGTTGCATTGTCTGCGTTCGCAGTATGGTGACCATCACTCTTGGATTCTGCTTATGCTTTCCATCAGGCAGAGTAGAGTCATTATGGTAGGGTCAAATATAAAAAAAAAAAAAAAAAAATAGCAAACTAGCGTCTAAATTCAGAAGCAAGGATGGTTTCTGACTGACTGAATCATTTACAAACCTAAATAGAAACGCATTTAGGAAGGTGCAACCGCATTTAGTTACTAACTTCAATCGCCACGCAACTGTCCGTGCGCGTGAGCACGTATTTTTTTTTATTTAAGGGCCTGCCGAAATAACTCTACTTCGCCTGGTGGAAAGCAAAAGCAGAATCCCAGAGTGGTGGTCACCATGGTGGAACGCGCCGGTCGAGCCGGCTCGTTCGTGCTGAAATCAGCGTGGCTCTACTACCTTTGTTTGGTACTCACTAACTCATCTTTTTATTAATGTGCCAGGCATTTATAAATAGTCCATGTTTCAGGGATATTTTTGTCGGCAAGGGTTGGAAAATTAAAAAACTTGAATTAATAAATCTTGATACGAGTTTTCAGATGTTGCAAGATATCTTAATGTTACGACTAATCTTTCTTTTGCACATATAATCGTTCTTGCTTTTGAATAAACCGTGTCACAAGATTTAATAACATGTCAAACGATCTTGAATCTATTCGTAGATAAGTTCTGTCACCAGTAGCACAGGTCGCCATAGCTGATTAAAGGGATGACTAGAGACTGCAAAAGCGTTGCTTTAGTTTTCACCAAGAGTTTGTTGGTAACCCTCTGACATACGTATATAAGATCACGCCAGGTAAAACTGCAGTCGAGATGTAAGCCTATGTCGTTAACCGTTGAACAAATAGGGATAGTGGTACAATTTAAGAATTTCTTCCGTAATATCTCCAGATCGACTCTGTTCATCGAATGGTGGCTGTCAATTATTGTAGCTTGGCATTGTGTTGGATAGGACCAAAATATTCAAGCTTGGAAAGTATTCATAAAAGTCTTTTAAATATTTAAGAATAATAAGTGTTTTATACTATTATAACTACAACATGCATTATATTCAAAGATTCTAAAGAATGTAGGTATGCTAATCGCAATAGTAGGTATAGTAATGGTAAGCATACTTAATAGTCAAATAAAAATATACTGTAAGGCGAAGTCAATAAGATCTTGTATATATTATGTATAGTATACAACCTAAATCTCGATGATTTTCATGTGATAGGCAGCAGGTTTCGGGAAAATCTATCTAGCTAGGATTACTTTTTAGGAAATTTACCAAAAAAATATCAAGCGAAGCTCGGTCATTCAGCTACTTTTTTGAAATAGAAAAAAGACTGTCACAAATTTAAAGTATTTTGTTTTATTAAAGACGAAAAGTAGATTAGGAGTAGCAGGACTATGAGATAGAATAAAATAGCGTTGATAAAATATATATTTGATTTTTTATATTGAAAAGAATGAATATCAAGAATAACAAATCATCGGTTGCTAAGGTAGTTAGTCATAGACCACTCTCCAAGAATATATCAATAAGGAGTATGTATATTCCTAACATGTTTCTTTATATTTTTATTAGAGAAGAGAAGGCATTTCTGTGTCTATTGCTTATACTTTAAGCAATAGACACAGAAATGCTTTCTCTCTCACTCACTACTCACTACTTGCCACGGCCACATCATTTAGCAACATGTTTTGTTGCTCATATCTTGCACACTAAAGTTTTGTTGAACGACGTTTGACCTGTGAATATGCAATGATCCTAAAATTATTCACTTAAAAATGAGTGGACAACAAAACTATCAGTAGGTATTTTATAAAGTTATAGGTCACATACAGTCCGGCCAGATTAATTATTCAGCGTTAATGTCGCTTATCGCAGCAAACTCACATTACGTAATCTGAGGCAGCAAATACTCAAGAATCAAAGTACCTTCATGCCTAATTTCATTGAAATCGATGCAGTAGTTTAGTTGTGAATGCTTAACAGACAGACACACAGAGTTACTTTCAAATTTATAATATTAGTATGGATAATTATTAATGGTCAGCGTACCTACCTACTATAAAATTAAATCAACTACAGTTATTTATGATCGATCACCATAACTGACGTCAGCTGTTGTTTAGAAGCGTTGCTCTCGCAATAATATTTTCACAGATAATTGAGCGTGTCAAGTAATGAATAACTACATATTTTTTTTAGGATATGTCAACGGCAGAAACCGGTTTACATAAAATAAAATAACCGCTATATCGCTATCCATAAAATATCATTGGCACTAATGACTTAGGTATTCTGTTATCTGTTAATAAAAAAGTACATCCAATACGACTTATCCTCTAATTAGCAAAATGTGCACGGGTTACCTTTGATGTAGACTACACATTATGTATACACAAGCAATTCAGAACCTTATTGACTTCGCCTTACAGTATATTTTTATTTGACAATTAGGTATACTTACCATTACAATACCTATACTATTAGTTATTCTGTGCCATTGCTATAAATAATTTAGGGTGCGATTAGCATACCTACATTCTTTGGAATCTTTGAATATAATGTATGTTGTATTTATACTATTAGAAAACACTTATTATTATCAAATATTTAAAAGACTTTTATGAATACTTTCCCAGCTTGAATATTTTGGTTCTTACCCCTATAACATCCCATCCAATCCTAAAAACAAAGTTAAGATGTAACAACTACCTACTTGGTTTGATCTTAGTGTTGTTTCTAGATCGTTTATTTTATTTCTTGCATATATTGATTTCCTATATATATATAGTCTTATATCTCAGGAATTTGTGGTATTTTATGTTTATATTTTCTCACTGGCTTATTTATACCAACATACTATACACATTTCGTTGCACTGAAGCGAGAGTGCACTTGTGACTTGTAATATAGATTCTAATAAATCTACATCAGGTAGGTACCAGGCTCTCACCTTAATTTTGGGTGCTAAAGTTTGACGACTAGGTACAATATAAAAAAAAAACTATTAGATTAGATATCTAATTGTCCGGTCAGCCCTCGAAAAACCGGCTTACTAAATACTTACGTCAAGTATCTAAACTCAATCTAAAATCACATTTTAATGTTATTGTAAAACTTAATGAACCTAACAATAAAATGTGTTTCATAACGGTCTCAACTGACGCTATTTTTTGTATGTACTTAACCGCAAATGCTATTCAAATATAACTTGTTCGACTTAATAAGGAAAATAATTTCTCGAATAACAGTTAATGATTTGCCTCTGTGTCTCTGATCTCATTTGATTATACCTTTTCTGTTTGGTGACGAGTTTGAAAATTGAAAGCTCCTTGGGACGCGAAGGCTAAGATTATGATTGATAAAAACTGTAGGTACCTAGTGTTGATTTGATTAAACTTTGTTTCTACGATGGTATTGTAAGCAAAAGGGCTACGAAAAATTCAAGGTTTAATTGAATGAATTTTTACGTCATGTTAGTAGATAGTGAAGGCATAGGTATTAATACGTTGTTTTTAATTTTTTTTAAGTTCACTGTTGTTACCAACTAGTAATTATAGCGAACTAATGTGACCGATATTGTATGAGCGGATATGACGTTTTGATGCCAATGGCTGCCTTAAAAAGACATTAATTTTTTTCTCATCCTCAAGTATGTAATAATAGTAAAAACCAGTCTTAAAATACAGAAGTATTTTAGGATAAGTATAAAGATAGATCGAACCAAGTGGCGCGAAATTGGAGAGGCCTATGTCCAGCAGTGGACTGCGATAGGCTGATGATGATGATGATGATAAAGATAGATATATATTTGTATACAGTGTATACATACATATATTTGTATAGGTTCTATACATAATGTTATGTTGCAACAACAATAATGTAGGCTCAATGTAGGAAGTAAAACAATGATATTTTATAAAAAAATATCATTGAGGTAAAAGATGGTAAATGCTAACTTTGTTCTCTCCATATCAGTTTCACAAAAACAATAAACGCAGCTTATTATACTTATGCATACTTTCATGCTCACCTCCTTGTGTTTATGAACTTGCCACCTACACATGGACTGGATCACTAAACAAAAACTCCTTATATTGCTAGAAAATATCTATTATCTGTACAAATAAATAAAATTTAAGTGTCTGTTTGTAATTTAAAATGAAAAGCTTTTTACTAAATGCCTATGAAAGCATTTACGATACTTCCCACTCCATAACTACGAATTCGCAACGCATCGCAAATTTCTGCGAGCTCGCACGAATGCACCGCAAGAACTTCACGCCGTATCGCAGTTATGTGTGGGAGCCCTAAAGTACATAAAAAACTATTTTAAAAATTATTATCTTGTTTGTTTCAGCAAATCTCTGGCTGGATCGATTTTGACGGGACTTTCACTGATGATGATGATGGGGAGATGATGAGGGGGATGATATAAGGCCCCCTGCCCCTGCCTTATTCTCAATCTTTTTCAGTCCGGACGCACTTTAAAGTTTAGTATTTTTGTTAGGGCTCAGCAATTTATCTATACTAATATTATAAATTCGAAAAAAACTTTGTCTGCCTAAATAAAAAATAAATACGGACAAAGTCACGAGAAAATGCTAATAATATATATTTTTTTCAAACTTACAAGCAACGTCCTTTCCAACGATACCAATGATAACACATTAGCAACAGAATCAGCAGCGGTGTTGGGGTCATCCGTCGAGAAGCATATCTGTCTCCAATGTTAAGACTGTAGTGCAACACAATCTACTGGCTTATAGTGCTACACACACACGGCGACTACGTGCAATTCAAGGTCGCGGCGAGCATGTGAGAGCCACTGTACTCCGGACAAGGCAGTGGTCTGAGGAGTAAAGTGGAGCGTCTACGGATACGTGGTAACTCTCATGATGAAAGTCAGCAGATGGTTCAACAATGAAGAATTCTGACCCTCCACATTTGAGACTCGCGTGGCCGTGGTAACCAGTTATATCAGGCCATATACCAGTGCTAAGTCATGAACAGATCTTCCCGCATGATCCGTTTCGGTCGGGAAGGTTAATATTTTAACACAAGTACAGTGGCCGTGCAAAAAACGTTTGTATTCTCGGCGCTCATCTATACAAATAAATAAAATTGAAGTGTCTGTTTGTAATATAAAAATAACCGCTTGTAAATAAATGCATATGTATGTATACATGATACATGTAACAATTAAAGTTATTGTCTGCCTGTCTGCCTGTTTGTTCGTTCCAGGTAATCTCTAGAACGGCTGGTACGATTTTGACGGGGCTTTCACTGGCAGGTAACTGATGATCTAGGGAGTAACTTAGGCTACTTTTTTTAGAGTAGCTTTGTCCCGCGGTGCAACAATAAACGCGGGTAACACCGCGGGTCTCAGCTAGTTATAAATAAACGGTTAGACGAGCTTCCTATTCAGTGGAGCCAGAAATTAGGCATGGTTTCGTTACATGAGACATGCACATTACTTTCCCCTAAAATCGTGATAAAAACGAATTACCGAATTTGAAGAATCTTATAAACGTTAAAACTATTGAGCGCAAATACATAATTAAAATAATTATGTCACAGCTTTGGCTCTTCCTAATATTTATTCAGGAGCGACGATGACCCTGAACGTCTAAGAAATTATCACCCACCCAATTGTATCATATCATCATGATCGATAATAATAAAAAAACATGTATTTATCAAAAAAATATAAACACGGAGAATAATATTTAGCAGATGTTAGATGTTAAATTATTATATAAACGTACATAAACTGAAGGGGCTATTAATAAACCCCAACATATTATTATCTAATGTGTCTATTATTTTTGGGTCGCCGACAAATCTCCCACACATTCGCACTGAAGTGTACTTAGTGATAAATTTCTCTTATCATGTCCGGATTTCGAAACTACGACAAACATTCGTTGTGATGATTTCTGCGGATTTGGCGATCGCAACGAATACAAATAACAAGTAAAATTATTTAAAAGAAAATAAACCCGACTGTGCCATCTTTATTAAATTCTGTTTTTTTTTTTATCTTGATTTACCCAATGTCAGTCTCACCACTAAGACAGATAGATAAACTAAGACACTATTCACATACAAGTACAATTTTAACAAAAATAAAACCGACTTCAAGGTTCGGCTCGATTTCTCTTGGATGCCATCATCAGATATTAATGTCCTTATCATGGTACCACCGTTGGGACATCTCTTTTACATTAAAAAAAGAATCTTCAAAATAGGTTCCTAAACGACGAAGTTATCCGCGAAAACACATAAAAAAAAGATATATATACGGTCAAATTGGAAGCCTCCACCTTTTTTGAAGTCGTTTAAAAATACTACAAGCCGTTTAGGCTCCAGCGTACACACGAAAAACATAACCCTCCTGCTTTCGCAGTCGAGTAAAAAGTGCTCTATCTGTAAGTACTGGGGCTTACTACATGGGACCAGCAATTTTGTTCGTGTGTCGGTCTACTAACTTCTTCAGCGTGTGAACGCATGGGAAACAATCATGGTCATGGTCATGGTAAAACCAATGCTTAGAGTATAGCAATTTATAGCTTTTACTTCGTTTCTTAGAAAAAATAGTTACAAAGTAAATGAAGTCGCTTTTCGTTCTTATTTTGATTTAAATGCGATTATCTTTCAAGGAAATCTATACTATCAAGAGTATATAAAGAGGTGAAGCAAGACATGATATTTATTTAAGTCAAGTAAAAGTCTTCTGTATTCTCTACATCTCAGTTTATTACATACACTGAGACGATTGACATTTATTTAGATATTATGAAATTACAGACACAATATTAAAATCTATCCTCGTTATTACAATTTCTTCACATCAATGGAGAATGAAATACACAATAAATGATTATCTCTTTTTAGTTGTTTAAAAATACTAAAGGTATTCCAACTTAACGTAATTTATTTCCAACTACATTTCAATAAAATCAAAATGTGTTGTTTATACCTACTACATTTATGGTTTCGTTTGTGAGCTTTTATTCGTATTCGGGAGAACTGAATTGATTTAACTATAAGTATTGATATAATAGACATATATTATGACACAGTCATAGATTTTTATTCAATTTAATAAGTTTTACTAAATTTTTAACAGTTTATTTGACATACACTTACACATATACCACAATATATTAAACAGTACATCAAGATATAAGATTATTCTTACAAATAGTTTTTACATACCTTTCTAAAATAAATTTCATTTCATTTCATAACATACAACAATTTAAGATTGCCTCATGATATTAAATTACTTAGTAATGAAATACTTATAAAGAACAGGCTAGTCTTTAAGGAAGAATTAGATTTTTTTTAATTCAATTAATTTCTAACAAATGGCGGACATTTAAAAGAGTGCTACAATATGTTTACATTGACTCTTTTCATTTCTGATTAACATACACATACATTTAGTTACTACACTTTGAATGAACTAGATATAATTTTGATATCATTCGGAACTTGTAACTACTATTTTATGCCGTACAGCTGTATGATACCTGAAAGTAAAACTTCGAGAAGATGGATTGAAGTTGTCAGTGATGGTTTTCGTATTTACCTGTAGACGGTACCGCTCTTAATAGTAAGCGGACTAGTTAAATTAAATCCTGAAGAGAATTATTTGTACCTACGCATTTTTAAGCAACCGCACGTTTGCAGACAGGATAGTCAATATTGGAATACTTAAAGTTTATATCTCATATATAGAATTTAATCGTCAAGTAATCTCATATAATTATACATTACATTTATATTATGCACTAGCTGTGCCCGCTACTTCGTACACGTGATATTTGGATTTTCAAGTTATTTTTAATTTTTACTGTTTAAACCTTCCCTTGGATTACGACAAACATTTCAATACCAAACTCCACTAAATCGGCCCAGCCGTTCTCAAGTTTTAGCGAGACAAACCAACAGCAATTGATTTTTATACAGAACGTCCCAGAAAGAATGGATAACCCTGGAGCGCTTAGGGGTACAGCTATCTGGCGTACAAAAAAAATCTAATTGGTGCGCAAATTACGAAGTTCTTAAAAAGAAATACTTTTTTGTTGTCCTTAATGAACATTCTTCAACTTCATTTACACGCACGACCCTATATATACCACGACCGCAAATTAATGAAATTTGTTGCGTTTTTGGCGTTATCTTATTCCTCACAGACAATCTTATTAGAAATGCAGTAAATAGTATGAGTGGCTATAGAACTTTTTCAGAAAAAAAAAATCAACTAAATTTTTAACATCAAATTTGATCAAAAAATTATGACAAAGTTTGAGCATTTTGTGAAAAAAAAAATGTAAGAAAACCTAAGTGGCCAACTATTTAAAAAAAATGCGCGCAATGCTTGCTAAAATAGAACAAGATCAACAATTCTTTGACAACATTCTGTGGAGCGATGAATCCACTCTTAAAAAAGATGGATATTTCAACATACATAATCTGCACAGCTGGCAACTCTCGAATCCGCATCTAATGCGAGAAGAAAAATAGCAATACCAGTTCGGTTAAGTTAAACGGAAAAATCATTGGTCCATTCGAACTGTCCGGAAACTTATCTGGCCAAAGTAATTTACATTTCCTACAAAATGATCTGTCAAATTTAATAGAAGAGGTATCAGAGGAGGTGAGGCAATCCCACTGGCTACAAAATGATGGTTGTCCTGCACATTATGCTGCAAATGTAAGTGCCTATGTAAATGCCACACATCCAAATAAATGGATTGGTCGTTTGGGTCCTATTTTGTGGCCTCCACGATATTCGGACTTAAATCCACTAGATTTTTTTTAATGGGGCTGCCCAAAGAACAGGTGTACTTTAAGCCCATTTCAGGTTTGGAGGAATTACGCAGTCGTGTTCAGGAGGCTAAAATAACACGGCGCTACGAACGACTTCTTAAAAGAGTATTTATCAGAAGATGTCGAGCTTGTATCAGAGTTGGTGGCAGACAGTTCGAACATCTCTTATAAAATAAAGATGAATTTATCTACAACTTAAAGCTTTTTATTATTACAATTGAAGACAAGACTTATTCAGTCGAATTGACTCATTTTGCATCTAAATAACAATCACTGCACTTTAAATTAAATTATGTATTATACCATTTCGTAAACTGCATCAACTGCGAAGTTTTTTTAAATAGTTGGCTCCTTAGGTTTTTGTACATTTTTTTTTTCACAAAAGGCTCTTAAACTTTGTCATATTTTTTTTTTGATCTAATTTCATGTAAAAAATTTAAGTGATATATTTTTTTCTAAAAAAGTACAATAGGTACTCATACTATTTACTGTATTTGTAATAAGATTGTCTGTGAGGAATAAGATAACGCCAAAAACGCAACAAATTTCATTAATTTGCGGCCGTTGTATACATGTAAAGACAACAAAAAAGTATTTTTTTTTAAACTTCATAATTTGGGCACCAATTGTTTTTTTTTTGTACACTAGATAGCTGTACTACTAAGCGCTCCAGGACTATCCATTCTTTCTGGGACACGCTGTATATAAGATGATAGCGTCGCACTTATAAACTGTTGTAGGTATTGCAACTAGTACTACACTTCACTATTAAAGAATCGCGTTTATGTCGGTTATCGTGGTAATTCGTAGCCCCTGGCTTTTTAACAATTAAAGTATCTTCATAGTAAATCTCATTAAAAACGGTGCAGCCGTCTAAGCAAACAAATAACCTAATAACTTTCGCATATATATCTATACTAACATTGCATGAACTACCCCTCTGCTCGATAGCCCCCCGCGCTACACTCCATCATAGTAGGTATTCAATCTCAGACTTTTTCGTAATCTGAGAGTTCAATTTTATCGGGATAAGTTTTTACCTACTTGTCCGAATTTCTAAGTGTAAAAGACAAAATTTATATACATTAAATACTGAAAGCGAAAAATGTGTCAATTTTGATAAGAATTTGATAAATACTTAAAAAATTGCAAAGTAAAAAGTATCCAATTTAAATGTGTTTTTGGCTCATTATTTATGATATGCTTGCTTCCACATAAGAGGTAGATATATTTGCTGCCGCAGGCTTTTTTTTAGAACTATTTAAGATGAACAATACTACAGTACATTATTATCATGTAACACCAACAATTTGGACAGCTCATGCCAAGATAGCTCTCAGAGGGCTGTTTTTTTCGTTATATTATGACCAAATTATAAAAAATCTCTATAAATGTGTTCTTGTAACTTATGTATATTAAAAAAGGTAAAGTTTGTGAGGTTGTAGAGGGGTAATGGGTTACTGAACCGATTCTAAATTTTTTTCTCATAGAAAGTACCACAATCTATACTATCTATAGTACCCGAAAAAGTATGAAAATTCTTAATTTTACGTTAGACATACGAAAAACTTTTGCACACGAGAGCGAAGTTGCGGGCAATAACTAGTAATAAATAATGCATTGAATCTTTAGTAACAGTTTTGACTTCTTTCACTTTGTAACTGTTACTATAGTCATTACCACCTGTGTTCACAAGACATAGTACACAGGGTTCAATAAGCTTCCAGCGTTATCTAAGTGTATTTAATTACTATAACAAAAAAAAAATATATATTTATCTTAAAACTTCAATGATCTTATTTTCATGGTGATTTTTTACTCTAAATCTTTAGTGTGTTCGTAAAGTAAATAATTGATTAGTAAGTTCTCAATTTTACGCACATTTTCTAAACACAAATCCAGCAGAAGTTATGAGTTAGAGAAGGTTTACAGAAGAACCAAAGTCACTGATATCATCCAGAGAATTTCGAAACTTAAGTGACAGTAGGTGGGGTATAAACCGATGGCCGATGTGTGCGAAAACATTTGGAGTGGTGGCCGTGTATTGGAAGACAGGGGGTGGGTACGTTCCTTACAAGTTGGTCCTAAGACCTGGTAAAGGTTGAGGGAAACCGATGGTTGAGGGCAGCCTAGGACCGGCTGTTGTGGAGAGCCTTGGGGAGACCTATGTCCAACAGTGGACATCTTTGGGGTAAGATGATTATGATGCGCCTGTCAATCTAGTTTTTAAGTGGCCCTGATTGGTATTGAAGGTTGAACCCAAGACAAAGAATTGTGCGATGAGTATAATAATTTATTATACTGTTGAAAATTTAAGCATTTTAACTCAGGAGACTGGTAACCAGGCTCTGCCTAGTTTAGGATCAGACTACCAAGTATGAGATTTGTCAAGGTATTATACACTCAACATAATTAGCCCTATAGTGTATTTTTAAATGGTTTTCATATAAATTATATACTTAATTATATAAATAAAACTGTAATTTAAGATCACATCCCTTAGATTCTGTTTTTTAGAATGTTATTAGTAACCTCCTCACACACACACATATATGTATATGTATTTAAGAATTGGCTTACAAATCACTGACAACACTAGACAAATTTGGAATGAAACAAACCATTTTGTGCCATAGCATATTTACAATAGGTATGTTAATAATTTAAAAGGACATGTAAATAGTACATTCCACATTCATACATCATATTCACACCTGTGTAAAATTACTAGTAAACAATAAATAATACATTTCTCTTTACTATATTTACATAGGAATATTATTATGCATAAGTCTAAAGTTCTGTACCAAGCATTTATGAAAGTCAATTAAATTTCAATTCATGTATACAACTAACACTTCACTAACAGAGTTTTGTTCAAAATATAAGGGCAATAATAAATAAATTACATAGTCTATGTGAAGGTATTGTATACTATACAAGGCAGTATACTTTTTACACTCACTTGTTACTGGAGGTTTAATTTTTGTTTCATTTACTCTTACTTAAGAACATACTTATGAAAAAAAGGAACATTTATAAGCTAATAATGCTTTATTTATTCACGAGTAAGGAGTATAATTATAAGTAATAACACTTACCTAATAATTTATATAAAAGATATTAAAAAAAAAATTTTTATCACAAGTTGACTCTATACCACTCAGAACCTTGAAAAATATTTTTTATGCATGTGTCAACTTAAATTATTATAACTACAGAGTCAATATTAAGTTTATGAAATTTTCATAGACACAAATAATAGCACCATGTCATGTTATGCATGTATAAAGTACAATAAAAAAAATTATTCAGGATTATGAAACATTAAGTAGAGTTAAATTAAAGAAGATACCCAGGTTTTAACATTTTACAAAGAAAAACATTTGCTAGGAATTTAAGTCCATATGTTTGTAGTAACAAAAACTAAATTCATTTTAAGTTAAATGCAGATCTAAAATCTAAAATACATAGTAGTAATATGACCTGCTGTCAATTCATTAATGCCACTACACTTACACATTAAGTAGGTACACTTAAATGATCAAATATTATAGCACATACCACACATGACTATAAACAGCACTTTACCACTTTTACATTAATTGAAATTCATAATGTTCAGTGATAATATTGTGTAACTACTTATGCAAGTAAAAATTAATGCATAAATATGGTCCGTATGAGTAAAAGATGTTGTTATGTACTCACTATTACTGTCATCTTTGGCACCATCTTCAATAGTCTATTGAAAACGTTGGGGGCGGGACGCGCTTGACGCGTCTTCTCCGGTACAGCTATACGGTGTCCACTTTATTACTCTCAACAAGAACGTAGCCTCCAGTGCGCTTGCGCTTGAATGTGACATATGTATACAAGAGACTGGCTAAAACACTAATGTTAAGTCCAACAAAGTTCAGCCATGAGAATATGTAGTCACCACCTATGACCATACCGAGGTATGTCACTAGAATGTTCTTCAAGCAACCAATAATAGTAGTAGTAAGAGCACTGTTGTACTGTGTGCAAAGCATTACACTATATGATAGGACAAAGCCCATTACACATGACATGAAGAACTGTGCTAAGAATAGAGTGTCATCCCAGTGCTGGTATTCGGCTGAGCGGTGTAGATCTCCAGTGCCCCAAGCAATTAATCCTGCTGGTAATATCATAAACAAGGCATTATAAAACATCAAGCCATATTTACCAAGCTCTTTAGAGTCCAGTTTCTTCTTCATGTACACTCCATTTGCAGCAGTGAATCCATCATTAAGAAGGACTAGTGTATATCCTAGCCAGGAGAAGGTGACATCATCAGCAGCCGCGAGTAGGGCACCAGCGACCATAGCCAACACACTGGCTTGAACAGACCATGATGCCTTCACTCCCAGCACAAACCTCTCACCAATCATTGTCATGAGTATACTGAAGCGTCTCAAAGCAGTAAACATAGGTAAACTTAACTCCTTGGTACCGCCAAGACCTGTAGCCATGTTACCAAGGTATATGACCGGTAGAGGCCAGATACGTCGAGTGACTTCTGTGTTCAAATGGGGAAAATGAACAATTTTAATGAACCGGCCGACCCACAACACTATTATCGTCGCTACCATTTGTCCTAGACCGAGCACTTGGTATGAAGGAAATGCGTAAGTCGTTAGGACAGTTTTATTAACAACCGTAATCATGAATGAGGCGAGAGCGTAAAAGGCGGCGCTGAGTATTTTCTTCACAAGTTGCGCCCTATCTGCCGCTTCCGCCTGCTCTTGTATGCTGTGACCCAACATCGTGACTCCACGTATTTAATTAAACTAACGTTGAGCTAACTAACATAATTCACTAACAAGTGCTTATAGAACCTTGCAGCAATCACGATTTTTAACACATCATGTATGTCTGTACGTGCACATCACACTTTCGTGGTCGACTTAATGGCCTTTTGAGTCAATTTATATTTTTTGGTAAAACTTTGATCATACACTACTGTAATCCCAGCCGTACATTGCGGCACATTATCGATCGACTCGAAAATTGTCTTCTGAAGTATGAAGCGTATGAAGTGAACTGATGACAGACAACTCCGGTCTATCGATCTTGACATTAGATTTGACAATGACATAAAGTCATAGAGGTAGTGGTACGTGGTACCCACAGAGCTGTTATAGATAGAGTAGAGAAGACACACTGCTGCCGATAAGCAAACACGTCCAACGGTTAAAAAAAGAGAGAGCAGACCACAGTACTCTATCTGTCTCTCTCTATTTACGCATGCGCAGTTAAGGACTAATAATGGTAAGCCAATCACAACAATTAACCGTCGAATCGTTCTGCTATGCTGCTTTTCCGCGCTAACGCCCCGTTCGCAAGGGCGTATTTTTAACGCGCTTTAAATATTACTCAAAACAAACGTACTTCCAAGTAGCTAGTAGTTAACACGAAAGCGTTATTTAAACGCGGCGCATTTTTATCGCGCAGTGCTCTATTTTGAGCGTTGCGTGTTGGGCGGTAAAAGGAATAAAACAAACGAATCTTCGCGTTGCTATACACACGGGAGTAAAAATATACCAGCGCAGCGATCAGTGTGCCGCTTGCTAGAGAAACGGTCGGACGTGTTATTTGCATTTCTCGTGGGTTTGTTACACAAATATATACTATAAAATAAACTACTACTTAAAATAATGGTTCAATTGATTAAGAACTTGTCATAATTGTATTTACATTGATTTAAAAAAAAAATTCAGACGTCTAACACACTACATATATATTCACGGAGATCGAAATGAATGTTGTCACGCATATCAAAAATAGAAGTACTTAATCACACAATCGACTACAGTAAACAATAGTCAACGTCAACGATCAACGACCGATATGGTGCGAAACATTTACTACGAACATTCAACCATACCTACCACTACGTTATTTGTTTGTGGTATTCAAAGCGCAACACAAACTAAGTCATCCGACATATATCATACGAACATAAGAAAAATAATGACTACAAAATTCTTCTGGACGTCTATGAAAAAAGATGTAACTACGTGGTAAAGGTCATGCATCTATTGTCAACGAGCAAAAATTCTTCTAGTGACATAGCAGCAACTGTTCGGATCGAACCTTTGCTTTGCAACAGGTGCGAAAGTTTCGTTAAAATCCATACTGGATATTTGTGTGAAACCTTTAGCGACGAGTCTGGTCTTTTTGATTTCATTATTATCTAGGCCAATTTTCTTTTTCAGAATCATTTTGTGTCCAATTATTCGCATGTTATTTTGTTTTGCAACTGTCTGCCATGTATAATTTTTGATGTGAGCTCTTATTTCAGATTTGATTGCATCATGAAAATCTTAATTATCATTTTCACATTTGTCTACTATCATAGGGGCATTTTGAAATTTATCTGGCTTAACGAGCCTTCCATAACGGCTCAGGCTATTGTCAAGTAGAGTATTATAGTCTTTAAGCCTTTCTGGCGGTCTACGTACTCTTCGAGGACGGACAGCAGGACTTGATTCGTTTTCAACCTCTTCATCTTCACTTTCATTTAATTCAAAAAAAGTATCATTAGGATTTGGGTCATTTTCATTATCACGGTTTATTTCATCATGACTTGTATTTACATAAGAGTTATTTATATCATTATGTCCATCTCTGCTTTCATTCAGATTAGGTCGCTGAACAGTTTCAAATTCAATCTCTGTTTAGCTTTCATTTCCCTTATAATTTTCGTTATTATTATTATACTTCTTACTTATTGTCTCATTGTTTACTTGTTCTTTATTTTCATTTTCGATAAAACTGTCGCAGTTTGTGTTTGTATTATTGTAGTATATTTCTTTTAACACCTTCACGTCTCTGCTCATAATCACGTCGTTGTTCTCGGGAATGAAAATTCTATAACTTTTGGCATTTGACGCATAGCCCATGAACTCTCCTGTCATGGTTTTAGGTGCAACTTTCCTCGTCGTGTTTTCTGCAGGACAAATGCTTTGCTTTGATATACCTAATATACCCGATGCTGGTCTTCCGTCTTCCCAGCCACATCTCGAATACTACCTTTGAGTAGTCAATAATAATAGTAAGAAGTAAATACACAGAGAAAATACAAATACTAGTATGTATACTACTTGCAGATGAAATACGACAAATGTGGCACCAACACACCATCACAATCATACCCATAATAATCTCATCAACTGTACTCGTTCCAAAGTCATTGCACACATCACTCACAGATCTAGACTTTAATAAATAATCATACATTGCTTTACAAAAATCAGTTATAACCGACACCTGTTCCATAGTGCGACGATTCCTCACATCCACCAATCAAACCCCTACAACACTACACAATGAATCAACCCACTTGGCGTAAGCCCGTGCTAGGTTCACATTTACCAGCTGAGATAAATTTTTCCATAACCCTTAGTAATAATAATCGTCAATAAATTAATGTAGCGTAATACTTTGATGCGGCCACTGTTTCAGTTTCGAACGGGCCACAGACGACATTGTATTTATGATTTGCAGAGATTGAGTACTAGTTATGCCATCTGTTGTTTGTTGCAAATGTTTTTTGTGCCATGTCATAATTTCGAAGCCGACTGTTACCGAGTTTATTACTTCTTTTGGAATTATAATTTTGAATTAAATATAGGCCTTCAGTTCTATGTGCTTCCACCATTATATCGCCATTACAATACAACTTTGTTGCCTTTGTCAGTGATCTTCCCAATTGAAAGTAGGTTTGCACATGTAGTGTTTCATGTAGCTTGCATGAATATTCATTTAGGCTCAACTTTGCCGTCCCTTTTCTTTTGATCGAGGTTTTCTGGCCTTCTGAAGCCAAATTTACATAACCATAATCTTCGGAGTATTTACAAACAATTTGTTGCTTGTCATATGACTTTTTGAGCTGGGCGTTGTCGCTCGCCTGGGACTCTTCAAATAATTAGACTTTCAGGTCTTCAGGGTTTAATAACGGGCCCCTCGATTCTATAGCTATTCGAAAGTTTTCGTATGAGGGGGCAAGCTACAAGGAATTATTATACTTAGCAACTCATCTGGTATTTTTATGTCCATATCTTTAAGTTTTCTTGCGATATCCAAGAAATTATTTAGGTGATCGCATATATCCTCGCCTTGGGTTAATCTTTTGAGTACTATTTGCTTTAGTAGAGTTTCCTTTCTTGCTCTTCCTGTACTCTGGTACGTGGCTTGTAACCTATTCCATACTAACTTTGACGTTGTGCAGCCTCTCATTCGCTCGAGTTCTGATGAGGATAGTAACAGGATAATCTCAGGTTTGACTTTCAAATCCTCCGTGTTAAAATATGCCATCGTAGCCGCATTTGCGTCTGGTGGTAAGGCTTTGTTTCCACTTACGATGTCCCACAGGTCGTTTTTTATGAGGACTGCCTGGGCTTGAAGATGCGAGGTGTCGTAATTTGATTTTGTCAGTGTTTTTATCGAAGTACGGCTACTTGTGGCGCCCCGGGATGCCATATTTTTTGGTTTCAACTTTTTATTTTATACACACAGTTACAGCTTCGTGGAAGAACTACCATCACATTTTGTTTTTAACTTTTTACAGTTTTTACACTTCGTAACGCTTCTGCTACCGCTTGTTAGGGTATTTTTAGAAGGAAACAGGCAATCCCAATGGTGAACACCAGTTTTATTTAATATTATTATTATTATATATTACCTTTGTTGTTCGCTACACCACATTCAGACCAAAAATAAAAAACAATAGTCAGGTCAGTCAGGACACAGACGCGATCTTTTACAAGTTTCAAAAATAGAATTTTCCTATCCGTGCTGGCTGATACGACCATCGACACAAAGTATCCCTCTACTCTATCTTTATTCGCCTAACCCCGTTCAACTTCATATGAACCGACAACTAAGGGCCGAGGTATACGAAGTAAGACGAAGTGTATCTCGACAATATCATAATCGCCTTACATCGTTCAACTTCGCGAGCAGTGTGGAGCGGTAATAACATAACCATCAGTAATTCTGTTCATAAATGCTCAGAAAACCAAAAACAATCATGTATAAAATATTGTCTTTGGATTAAATTTTAATTATTTTATTACAATTCAGTATTTTTAGATATATTTTTACAATTTATATTAATCAATAAAATAAAACGTATTGATAATAGGGATAAAATTTAAATTTTCGCACATTTTCAGTTTTTTTTCATACAATCTGACATAACGTTGTTTGTCGGACAATGAACGGTGCATTGTGTAGATTCCGTGTAGCAAACCAAACCAAGCGACATTTTGATTATTATTCCATTGTATTGCCATGTCAGTCCAAATTGTTTATTTTTCATAAATAATCGCAGATAATGTTGTAGAGATGCGTTGTAAATAATGTTATGGGAATAAAAGTTTCTTAAACGAATAGTATACGTGGGCAATAAATTGCGTTCGAGTTTTCAGTTATGTATCACTGTTGGGACGCGTAGCTGATCTGAAAGTGTTACAGCTTGTGTTAGGTGGGCGTCTAGTGATTTCTTTTAAGTGTGTTGCTAAAATTGATCGGCGGCATGGCTGTGCCTGAACAGTTTTCCCTTCGTTGGAATGATTTTCATTCCAATTTGTCACAATCTTTTCACGCCTTACTGGAAGGCGAGGACCTTGTAGACGTGACTCTTGCAGCTGGAGGACAATATGTACACGCACACAAGCTGATCCTATCAGTATGCAGTCCGTACTTCAAGGAGTTGTTCAAGGTAGGTTTTATCTTTGTTCCTATTCTTTTAGCTTTATAAAGGGCTTAACATTACTAACTTTAAAAAATATGCCTTACGAATATAAGATTGTCTGATTCCTGTATACATATATACTGTCCTATTATAACCTCTGGTAAGGAGACATTAAAATTACTATTAGAAATAAATCAGTTGGAGCACTCTTACTGAATGAGAATATTACCTTACATGCTTATTATTGGGGCCTGCATATTATTGGGGACCATCATATGTGCCTGTCCCATAGCGACTTAATTTTGGTAAAATATTTCCTTAAAAATAAACAATATAAGTAAGAGTATTTTCTAATTTGAAATAACTGGGTATGGTAGTTGTATGTATATTATGAATTAAATAAATTTCAAATAAGAAAGTAAGCAAAAAATACACCTTAAGTGTTTTGCCATCCATCACATAATATCGCATCAACAACCTTTAATAATCTACTGCTGAACATAGGCTTCTCCTTAGAAATGAGTTTTATGTAGCATCAGACTAATGAAATTATATGATTTCTTCTTTTCTCTACTACTGAAAGTAGTAGAGAGGCACACTCTTTTGCTAACTGATCACTCTTCTGCTAGACAAAAGAGATCCCTGTCCCTACTCTCTTTTATGTACATACATAATACATGGTATGTGTGTCACATGTGATTGTTCTAATACTGGTGATAATTTACTAATAAGATTTAAGAATGTAACTTCAATTTAAAATTAAATTGAGGAACTGATTGAGCCGTTGCAGAGAAAAGGAACTTGAATTTATGTGTGGAAAGTTTAAATTCCTGAGTATCATCATCTCGGTTGAAAGGGTCCACTTCTGAACAAAGGCCTTTGCCAAGGCTCCCCGCAATAACCAAATCTATGCTATGAGTGTATATCTTATCTATTAGTTAAAATGCTTATTATAACAAAGTATTGAACACAAAGGAAACACTTTCAGAGACTAATATATTCTTAATTAGGATAGTATCTAAATGTTTAAATGTCTATCATTAAATTTTTACTAGAAACCTGTACAGGTTGCTAGTAGATTTGCTCATTAGCAAGTATAAAAATGTGTTATTAATGTCACATCAAATGCTATCCACTCACTATTACTGGTAACTTTATTTGCTGTTAATACTTATCTAAGGAATGCATTGCATGTTGTTAGAGAACTGACACAAATGTGTTAATTGCTGTTAGGTACATAAGATTAACAAACTAGTGGTCACCCAGTGGTTGCAATTGGACCATGATTCATTTATTTTTTTAGCTTTCTATGCACCTCTTCTATATAAACTTTAATTGTGCTAAATTTCATACTCTGTTCCCAAAATTTTTGTAAAAAATTTTTTGTTTCCCATATTACATATTTATTTTGAGAGGATGTTATTGAAAAGCAAAGAATATATCAGTAACTCTCTATAGTTACTGCACTCTACAGTGTTGCAAGTCTGGTGTCTATTTACAGTACTAGTCACCATCAGCTTATTTGCCCCAAGACAATAAATAATTAAAGGAGACAAAACTTAATAAGACACACTGAAATAGTTAAAAGTGGGACTCTATGCAAATATTAAAAATAGCAACTTCAAAATACAAACTTGTATTCCTAATTATTCAAACCTATTTTTTTATTTTACTGTCCACTTTGCATTAACTTTTAATTTCACAAAAAGTTCCTTATAGTGTATTTATCTATATATATAAAAGAGGATGGTGACTGACTGACATACCCAGAGATCAACGCACAGGCGAAACTGCTGAACCTAGAATCCTGAAATTTTGTATGTAGGTTCTTTATATAACATAAGTGAGCACTAAGAAAGGAATTTTCGAAATTCCACCTCTAAGAGGGTATATCAGGGGATGAAAGTCTGCGTGAGCGAAGCCGCGTGCAAAAGCTAGTATGTCATAAAATTTTAGAGAAACACTTATAATAAAGCTTGTAATAAAAATGTATATTCATGATACACCAAACCATTGTATAATTTTTGATTCCATATACTCTTTATATCACAAGGATCTGCAATGTTTACATGTAAATATTTGTAGCACATCACACATCTTTCAGTCTAATACTTTTTGGAAGTATTCAGATAATGTTTTAAAAATATAATTTATTTATGGGGGGATTGTTATTTCTTGTTATAGAAACTAAAACTTTGAATTTGAATTTTAGTTATTGGTTGGTGATGTCACGGTTTCTTTGAACATATAACACACTAGCTGAACCCCGCGGTGTTACCCGCGGTTATTGTTGTACCGCGAGTAACGCCGCGGGACAAAGTTAGTCTAAAAAAAGTAGCCTAAGTTACTCCCCGGATCATCAGCTACCTGCCAGTGAAAGTCCCGTCAAAATCCGTCCAGCCGTTCCAGAGATTACCCGGAACAAACAGACAGACAGACAGACAGACAGACAGACAGACAGACAGACAGACAGACAGACAAAAATTTTTTTAACTACATTTTTGGTATATGTATCGTGTATGAATACGTATGCATTAAGTAAAAAGTGGTTATTTTAATATTACAAACAGACACTCCAATTTTATTTATTTGTATAGATAAACAATATAACATATAAGCAAGTGAGGCATACAGCCTCACTAATCTCCACTTCAGAAATACAATGCTCCAATCAATTGAGACTGAGCACCATAGAGTGATAATCAATGTTATCACCATACAGTGCTAAACGCATCTTTTACAAGATGGGAAAATGCTATAATCCTATAGCATATATTAAAACTTTGGACAAAACTATAACATTTTTACATACTTTTATTAACTTGACCTGTACATGTATGTATCTAAGTATGTAATGGAATCTTTTAACTTCATTTTCACCTACTTCTGGAGTCTAGGAGTCTGATTAGTTTGAAAATTTGTACAGGGGTCAAGGGCCGAAGACAATACAGTAATAAAAAAAAAAAAAACACTTTTTTTTTAAATATACGTAAAGTATTATATATGTAATACTTTTTAGTTTGTTATATATAATTATAGTTTAAAAAAACTTAAAAAACACGTTTTAATAGCAATCGAACTAAAAAGTAGAAAATAGGTAATTTTAATGTAAAAAGAGTGGGATGCTATTTCCATAATGTCGACCCACAATTTTTACATTAAAATAATTGTCTACTTTTTAGTTTGATTGCTATTCCAGCATGTTTTATTAGTATTTTTTTAATGAGAGACTTACGTGTAGATTTTGCATAGTGATTTCATTATCGCTACTCCCCTTTCATTCTTTTGAATCTTACTGTATTAACTGTTGCGGGCATGCCATAGATTTCATTTTCAGTTGGCAATTGGTAAAATTGCTTAGAATGGATTTGTTCAGAGGGTCCGCAGTCATAAGTGTGTAAAATCAATTCCGTATTCATACTAACCATTACTTGGGAGAAGGATATCAACTGAGAAATGAAAAAGTGTTTTTCAACTTTTTTTCTTAACTCTAAAGATTACCTCTAAAGGTTGCAAAGCTCCTTTTGCAATGACATGACTGCAATAAAATTGTGATTGGTCTAGTAAACTAGTTTGTGTTTTTATTTTATTGTTACTTTAATTTTGAATAAAAAACAAGTAAAACTGCACCATTAATAATCACATGTTATTTTTTTCTGACTTTGCTAGTGTTGCCTTCTCAACTTTAGTAGGTATTGATGATATTACTGAAGTTTAAATATCTCTAAAAATTTAAGCAAAGACAATCCAAATAAGAGTAGGCATTGTTTACTCTCTCGTCCTTATTCCTAATCATATTAATATTATAAATGTGAATGTAAGTTTGTCTGTTATGCTTTAACACGAAAACTACCTAACCAATCATCATGAAACTTTGCACACAAACTCTTGTATGTATTCGAAGTAACATGGGATACATTTTTATTAAATGCGAGCGGAGCTAGCGAAAAGCGAAGCGAAGAAAGCTAGTAATGTAATAGGCATAAATGAATAATATTATCTATTAAGTAAAGTAGTCTAGTGCAAAGTGTCATATAAAGTTTCTGCAGCGTAGACAGACATAAAAAATGTAGTTTTTCAAGTTATGAAATATAATCAGTGTGCAATGATATAGGTGTATGACACAGCAACTATTAATTTGTTTTGCCATATTTTAATTTTATTTATAGCTTAGTAGAGAGTTTTATAGAATCCAGTTAACTCACATACCTAATTTAAATAGAGCACTTGATCTCATTCACACTTAACATAAGCAATATATATATGCCTTGTTTTGGTATTATGAGAAATTAACGAACAAGTTATTTAACATTGGCATACTATGTTTCTAATAGTTTGTTTGATGCTGGGCACATTCAGGTCATTTTCAATCTCACAATACAAGACTCATTCTGTGTAAACAAGTTTAGTGGTGTCAGATCATGAGCCACTTTGACTGCTGCTGTTGCTATTCTCTGTACACAACCATGACAGGAGCGAAGGGAAGTCTCTGCTGCAAATTATTAGTGACAGTGATCAGCTCTATTCTCTGCCATCAAGCACTAAAGCCAAAGTCTTGAGTAGATTCCTGCCTTGCTAAGTAGCCATTTGAATTGGCAGATAACAATGCGTTCATTGACTTGTATTGTTTCAACCTCTTCAAGTCACCTGAGTATTTTTTATAGGCCTGCCAAAGTGACTACTCTGTCTGATGGGAAGCATAAGCAGGATTAATGGTCTAAGATCCGAATAGAAACGACCTTCACCTATTTATTATTATAATATATTATTATTATTAATTTAAGATATTAAATAATATATCGCTGGTGGGTTGGCTAAAAAAATTTTTTAATTTATTTTTACTTCCTACGATACGGACTTAATGCCGCATGGCATTATCTATCAGTCAATCTTGAGTTGGTTGAGTAAGGGACAAGACAGGTGCCTATCCTACCTACTATAAAAACTAAATTTATTGGTTTATAAGTAACAATAATAATATTAATGCTGTATAAAATACATACATGAATACACAGATTAATATTTAAATATGATAATTAATAAATAATAATTATATAAATATTTGATATACTAGCAACCCTAACCGGCTTCGTACGAGTTCTTTATCGAAAATATAACATAGCTTACACAGCCCATGTTTCTCTGAGGAGGCTTCATTATTTTCGACATCTTCAACAAATATTGTTACACTTTAGCCAATATACTCAAAAAAATATCAAATTATATGCGGTTTTATAATATGTAGTCTCAGCTCAGATCAAATAAAAAAGGTAGGTAACACACGTAGAACAGGAGAATGAAGCAGTTTTTTGTAAATATGTCAAATATGTGTGAGTGACTGATAGTATTGCCACTTATTAAAAAGATGTCCCTGGAAATTGCAAAATAGGTAATATGCAAAAATAAATCTGTTTGTTTCGTATAAATAACACTTGATTATACGTATTTATGTAAATGACAGAGGCATGTATGTGTGAGCAGAAAAATACGGGCAGGTCATTCAAAGCTTGTTTTCTTATGATTTTGACTTGTATGTATGATATGTATGTATGTTTGTCTGTTCGTTTAGAAGTAACACAAAATTAATATTACAAATGGGTTGCCGTAAATCCAATATGGCGCCTTCTAGAGGATGTAAAGTGATAGTTGAAAAATGTTTAAAAAAGTATGTCCACATAGGTATCAACTGAAAGTGCATAATGTATACATTTTAAAACGTTAAATTATATTTAAATTGATTTAGCCTTACAAGATATGAAAGTCGCAATGGGGATTTTCGAATATTTTGAAACGTACTCAAGTAGGATGTCAAATAAAAGGGCATGATGTGCTTATTACAAATATCTATCTACCAATAAATAAAATATTTTTTTAATGTTAAAATAACCTTTTTTACTGAATTCATATGTATATACCTATACACAATACATATACCAATTTTTTTTGTCTGTCTGTCTGTTTGTTCCAGCTAATCTCTGGAATGGCTGTACCAATTTTGATGGGTTTTTACTGATAGGTAGCTGATGATATAAGGTGTAACTTAGGCTACTTTTTAGACTAGCGTCGCTCAAATAAATATACACATTATAATGAAAAAAAAACTAAAGTACTTCATTGAAATAAAAAAAATATAAAAAATAAAACAAGTCTATGACAAAATAAGTACAAAAAAACAAAAACGAAGTATAAAAATCACATAGGAAAATAGCAATAGCAATATAACGATAGATTTCCCGAAAGTGACAGTTTACGTTTAACTAGCCGACCCACGCAACCTAGTTTGCGTCTTCTATTGCACGTAGCGTGAAAAACATTTTTCATTGGTGCTGCTCCTATTGGTTCTAGCGTGATGATATATAGCCTATAGCCTTCCTCGATAAATGGACCCGTAGTTCCTGGGATTAGCGCGTTCAAACAAACTTTTCAGCTTTATATATTAGTATAGATTGTGTTGGGCTATCAAAAAATTATAAAATGAATTTTAATGATTCTATTGAGATATTTTAATACTATGTTTTGAAAAAAACAAAGGTAGTACTACATTCGGCCATAATAATTTTAATGTTACTAGCTGTACCATGCCTCGCTTCGCCCTAGCACATTATGGTTGCTAAATTAGATAAAAATCATCTTTGAAAAATCATCGAAGCGTTTTGAGTGCTTGAACAGTACACAAATCAACTATACTTTTGTACATTATACATTTACTCAAGTTGCTATTTGCTCTCTCTTTATTTTCTCTGTTTTTGCGATAACATAACTTATCTGCACAATTTCGATTGAACGATTAATCTAATGATCTATTAAGATAAGAGATGTTTGAACTATGTATGAAGTAGGTACCTTATGGACTATCACGGTTTATTACTGGTAATCAAGTAATAATTCAATGGGTGTGTTATATATAGCAAAATAACAAAAACAGCGTAACAAGTTTCAACCGACGCTGCACTTATTTAAATGAAATTTGGTATGGAGAGAAGATACTTTGATTATTGAAAAAGGACATATGCCACTCTTTATATCCTTATCTAACTTCTATCAAAACTATTCCAATCACAATTTCGGTAATCTGACAATTGTCGCTGGCACGGTACACTCGCTTCGAGTTTAACTGGCCAATGTTCTATTAACTAATTAAGAAAACTGTTTGAGATTCTTATTTTGTCTTTAAATATTGTCTACCTTTATATATTATCTACATCGAGTATCCATTGGCGCCATGCACCAAAAATTCTTTCACTGTTGGAAGGCTATATATTATCACGCTGCGACCAAAAGGTGTGGAGTATCAAAGAAAAATGTTGCAAAAATAAAACGAGAAAATTCCTTTCGAGAGCCTCCATTGCCTGTGCTGCGTATAGGGTTAAAGGTAGCAAAAATATTGTAAAAAAGAATTGTTCCCCTTAAAAAAAGTCGGCGACAGAATACGTCTGTCTTTTAAGGTGGGCTCACTATACCTGTTTAAAGGAGATGCAGATGAGGTTGCTCAGGACCGATTAGTTAATTGGAAAGTCATAAACCCAATCTGGTCCAATCACGTGCACCCCTATTCTAAAAACGGTTCACAAAAGCCACATTACAGTTCTCACCGTTCTGTTTTTGTGTTGTGGTGGCAACATTATAAATCTATAAGGAAAATGAGTATACATATACTTAACGATAGCGAAGCGACAATATTATATAATCTTAATTTCTTTAGTAAACTGATAAGTTCAATTGCATCTACTTGGGTAATCCAATTAAGATACATTTTATAAGTACATATGTTAGGTATATTATAGTGCTTTGATAGATAATGAAAATTAATCATATTATTTACTTATTAAAAGCAGATTTGCTTATAATATTAATTCACTATGTATTAGTTAATTTCGCAGTCTCACTGAAAAGTACAAATATCTATTTTACTGATTGTAGAGATAACTAAATGGCGTTATATATTTTTTTTATTCTTAACGGACATCTTCTAATTTATGACATGTATAAAAAGTGATGAGTTAGAAAGACGATAATTAATTACTTGCATAAGAAATTCATACAACGCATAAATATCACAGTTAAAATATTTTTCAATTCAATAACTGGCACCTGCACACAATAGGGTTTATGTGTCTGCGTCCCCCTATGTACCTTCTCTCGACTTTGGATTATGTGTCTGGAATTGCCGTCGGTATCCATGGCGACCGCCGCACCGTCTGATTTCACCTGGGGGTCAGAACTCCCACCTAGGGTTTGAGGGATGGGGTTGCTCTCCCGGCGCGTGGCGTCATTCTGCAGCTAGGCGTTGTACCGAGTGCACCGATATCTGCGTGTAAGTTTTCTGTGACATCATTCATTTAAAATATTTTATAACTTCATGTTTTCTTACTATGAACTAATAAAATAACTCACACCTGTGTACGGAATAAAAATATACATTAAGTTATTAAATAGATTTCTAAAATGATCGTTTTTTACAGATGAATCCATGTGAACATCCGATAGTAATACTAAAAGACGTTGCACACCAAGAGCTGCGGCAGCTTTTACAGTTTATGTACCGCGGAGAGGTCCATGTGAGAAGACAGGAACTATCCGGCTTTCTGCACACCGCTGAACTACTTCAAGTTAAGGGCCTAACAGGAGGTCGTGAGGTGAGTGTAATATTTTTTCTTTGTTCATATGTAGTTCTATTTCTTTTTATGGTATATTGGGCAAACGAGTTGATAATGACTACTGCCGCTTATGGATGCATGCAGCTCAAGAGGTTCAAGTGCGTCCGTCCTTTGATTGTCCTCCAGATTTAGTGGGCACTTGGAGGGAAGAACTGGTTGAGACCTCATTAAACCTATCTTGGTCTATTCTGTTTTTTGTGTGGTCGCAATATCATTTAAGTTGAGTTGATGTCCAGATATGCAGCAATATGGCCCTTTCATTGCGACATAGAGGACATCTTTTTAATTGTCTATTTTAGATACTCCTGTTTATCGTTGATGTGTATTCTGATTTTTCAACTGAAATACTAAATTAGACATTGCTAAAAACAATATGTTAAAATAAATTTCATTAGTAGGTAAACGATTTTGTGAAAATTAACTTTAATTAAAGATGCCTGCCGTGTGCATAAAACCTCGTTCGTTTTCAACTTAATTTTTGGACTTATTACAGAATATTTAATAATCGATAGATCGAATCGATAAATAGATCTTAGTGTTAGTTAATCGGAAGATCTGAGCTTTAACATTATTTGATTTTTAAATAGTTCGGAAAATATCTAACACATTTAAAAGCCACTTGGGTAGCATGCTATAGGGATTCTTGTTAAATCCTTCTTACACTTGTGAAGTTACTTCTCAGTAGGCGTGGGCTCACGACTGCAGTATACTGGGTTGGGGATCCAAATACCTTGTTCACAAGTCATGTTATCCTATTTGTATTGACGACTAACGCTTAACTGCATTTGAAAAAAATGTGGGTGTCCGTATCATGTTTTGAAGTAGCTATTATATTCTGCGAATTATTAACCGACTTCAAAAAAGGAAGAGGTTCTCAATTCGACTGTATGTAAAAAATATATTTGTGTTAGTAGATAACTTCGTCGTTTAAGAACCGATTTTGATGATTCGTTTTTTAACGTATTATACTACGGTTACAAACAATTTTAATTATTAATTATCAGACAATGAAGTTGGTTACAGTCACCACCTGTTAGAGCACTTAGAGCTCATCGCACGTGTTTGCCATATAGTTATAAAAATTCTTAGTTTTTGAATTATTATTGATGGAAAGCATGAGTGGAAACCATCCTCAATGAGAATAAGGCATTGCAGCATGGTGACCTACACTATGGCCGCATAGTGAGATGCTTTTTACGCCCCGCTTAAAGAACCGGGATCATAGTAGGAAAGAAACACGTGCGCTGGAAGTGAATTCCAGGTTTTGACTGCTCGGAACTGAAAGGAGGAACCAAAGCGATGAGTACAAGATCGTATGTCTACCACTCTGAAGCGGTGACTTCGCGTGATGTCCTGTAGAGGAAGGGAGAAGGGGGGAGCAGTTGCACTCACCGTGATACAAGCAATAGAGTGCTGCCATAGAGACGACATCTCTTGGCAACGGGACTGTTTACAATGTGAATTGCTCGTCGCTGCAACCGGTCGAGAGCGTCAAACAGGTACTGTGTGGCACCATCGCACAGATGAGTACAGTACTTCACGCACGAGCGAACCTAGTTCTTGTAAAGAAAACACAGATGACCGGGCGAAAAGAACCATCTTACCTTGTTTAAAACACCTGGCTTCCGCGAGGCCGCTTTAGTGACACTCTCAACGTATTCGCGTGGGTTGAGATCTCGTCAGCTATCCATGCCCAGGATATCGAGCCTACCTTGTAAAGTGTTCTGAAAAGTGGGAAGGAAAAGGAATAGAGACTTTTTGGCAGAGAACGCGCAGTACTGTGTTTTCTTGGCGTTGAACTCGACCAGATTCTCACAGCCCCATTCAGAAATGCCGGCAAGAACATGGTCTAGTTGAACGACAAGCTCTTGTCGTTTTTCCTCGATATCTGCAAGCTTGGCTGTAGGGTGTCCAAAATATCGCCCATGAACTGTACTGTCGTCTGCATAGCAATGAATGTTGCCAAGGTCTAACATGTCATTGATATGCAGAAGAAACAGTGTGGGCGACAGGACGGAGCCCTGTGGTACTCCGGCGTTAACCTGCTGAAAATCTAAGGTCCCACCGTAGTCCGTAAATGCCACTTACACACTACAAGCGAAATCTGAAAAAAAGAAATGTGATACTGATGAGATGAATAATGAGATACAATGATACTGTTTTAATTGAATTTATTTTGTAACGCTTTCACAAAGCTTTTCATAATCTTTGAATCATACTTATCGGCTATGCAATACGGTAACGAAATAGGTATTTTAGTATTTTTCAAAATGCCGTCCCTTCGATCAGGGGATGAAAGTCTGCGTGAACGAATACGCGTGCAAAATCTAGTTCAATATAAATAGACAACTCTGATAAAATGGACGTGCATAAAATTTAGGCGATTTGAATAGAATTTTCAAAATTGTAAATATGCTTACATGTATACTTACAGATGCAATAACTGGAACTTTATTTTTCATTAAATATATCAATTAGGCTCAATTAGGTTATTAGCAATTATGACTGTTCAAATTATATTTATTTACTAGCTGAACCCCGCAGTGTTACCCGCGGTTATTGTTGTACCGCGAGTAACGCCGCGGGACAAAGCTAGTCTAAAAAAAGTAGCCTAAGTTACTCCCCGGGTCATCAGCTACCTGCCAGTGAAAGTCCCGTCAAAATCCGTCCAGCCGTTCCAGAGATTACCCGGAACAAACAGACAGACAGACAGATAGACAGACGGACAGACAAAATTTTTTTTAACTACATTTTTGGTATATGTATCGTGTATACATACATATGCATTAAGTAAAAAGCGGTTATTTTAATATTACAAACAGACACTCCGATTTTATTTATTTGTATAGATTTTAAAGTAAATCAGCAGCGATATGTGACGTAGGGTAGGTATACTGCTATAATATCGTAACCGTAATATTAGAACATTGTAACCGTGTTAATTGATTTAATTATCTATTTTAGTTTTTTTTGTTCTCCTTTATATCTTATACCTTTTAACGAGCATTTCTTGTATATTTATATAGAAATATAGAATCTGAATTTCGGAAAAGACTCGTACAATTTTTCATGAAATTAAGCATGCAGGGGTTTCGGGGACGATAAATCGTTCTACAATTTTAAGAAAATTTACCAAGAAAGAAAAAGCTAAGCTCAGTCATCCAGGTACTATACTTTAACTGTACAAAAGGGGTACAGAGTTATTGCTTCATGTAATATACATAGACTCTTTTGAACGCACAGTTTCGTGTAGAAATAAATAATCCTTGGCATACCTGGTAAAGGCGCTCATAGCCCAATTGCACTCGGTGATTAGAAACAATCACCGAGGGTAAGCAAACGACGACGCGGCCACTACGTGGATGGGTGACCGCTGGTGGCATGATACCATGAGCGTCTCCGTGATTCGAAGGACACGTTAAGCTGTCGGTCCCGGTTGTTATCATAGGATAGCAGTCTCAAAGCTTAATTTGAGGCCGTTGGGCGGCTTAAAAACATCCAACGGCAAGATTACGTAGCCACAACGTTGTTTTGCCAGTCCCCAACCCGCATTCGGCCGAATCGAACCGACTAAAACGACACGGTGTGCCAATCTGCCTCTAAGAAGGGAGGGATCCGGGAACTGTTGTTATTAAGATCTCCAATACATCTCAATTTAGGCGATGTACGGCACACACGTAACGTCGACTCCTCGCGGGTGGCCACTAGAGTGGATGGAGGGGAAAACCCGTACCGACTATCCGCTACAGGCCGTGGAGCGTATGATGGCCGGTAGCTAGAGATTTCCTCCGACGACTGCATTGAGGGCCCGAGGGCAAACCGCCAGCGTGTGCTGGGCCGAGTTCTCACTGCAGTCGCAGTGGTGGTAGGCGGGACTCAATTCCCTCCTGGTGACCGAGTGCAGAATGAAAGAAAGAACGTGTTTTAGAAAAAGCTATTCTTACACTTTCGTTGATTTGTTGGTAAACGACTAGACAAAATGAAAATAAGACTGAGTTATCTTGACTACTATTAAATAACCCCAACTAATTATAACGGTATGATGTCAGGTTTCTTTTTGATGTCTACATCGTTTTAAATTACATAAAACCAATTCTGACAAAGAGATATCACGCTTTATACCTGGTCGGATCCTTGAGATCCGTGAACACTTTGTGCTCGTTGTTTTATTATGAGAACACGTCCCGGACAAAGGTGGCGCTGGCTCGTGTAACGAAATGGTTCGGTCGTTGGTCTACAGGATGCAGTTGCCCGAAGATTTTAATTGGAATGAACTACAACATTGTGCAAATATGCCAGACACGGTCGGGGATTGATTCCGCAAAACTAATAAAAAGTACTCTTCATTAAAACTTTATCATCATCAGCCTATCGCAGGCCACTGCTAGACATAGGCCCCTTCAATTGCATGCCACTTAGTTCGATCTTGGGCCTTTCGCAGTGGACTGCGTAGGTTGATAATGATAATAAAGTTTTATTGAAGAGAGCTTATTAACGGCCGTTTTCAATATCCTGTCTCTAGTTAAAACTGAAGATAGTCTATTTTTTTTAAACTTTTGTTAATATCATTCATTTAATACTTTGATTGATATGCAGGATAATTATTTGTCTTTTTTTCCAAACCTTTCGAAAAAAACATGTCGAAACCGTTCGTAAAGATAATTGAGCTATAGAGTCCTAATTACAGAGGCAAACATTGAAAAATTCTAGAAATCTAATCTCATTTCATCAGGTTGAACAGTCTCATGATAAAAAAGCGCCTGGGCCTCATGGGAATTCTTAATAAAGGTTTCTCACTTATCCAGGTCCCTATTAACCGGGTTTCATTGTATATTCTGCTAGTCAAGCCCTTTTATTTGATATCCATATTGAGGTAATTGTAAAATACTATAAAATCAGCCAGTTGTAGCCATCTTAAACTTTCATCATTTTATATGATACACAAGGTATTAAATTGTATTGTCATTGTTATCTAAGGTCTAAAAGACGCGAGGGAGGAGGGAAACCACGTAATAAATAAATATGAAGTAATCTTAAAACTACCCCTTAAAACCCCTAAATTTTTTTGCCTCATAGAACCAAACACTAGAACAATTGGCTGAGAGAGAGAGATGCCTTGTCTGGTATCATTGGAAATAATATCTAATAAACGCTGGCTAGACGAGTTGGTATGCAGTGATTTTGTCTTGCATAGTTTGCTCTTTAAGTCGACTCTTACGACACCAGCGGGATGATTAGGGGTGGTGACAATCCGTATTCCTATCCCTTCACCGCAATGCACATTTTTTTGTTTGCATATAATAATAACCTAGAATATCACTGATTGACTTTAAATATGGAAAGGTATTGACAAGATTGCCCCATACAGCGCAGTGAATCACCATCAGCCGTTCCAGACGAATCACCGAAAGCGATGCTTCCATTAAATGAGCCTGCTGATGCGGTGCCAGATTGGTCTGCTAACGTTGAAGATACTACTTCCTCGGAACCACCTCCTGAGCCCACTGAAAACCTTCCCGTCAGGGAAGAGTCCACTAGAAGCCCTCTTAAAAGGTGAGTTATAAAATAAGTTTAGTAACCTTAACATTCGCTTATTGTTTCCCAAAAATATTTTTTCTCACAACTTATGAAATGATAAGCTTTGTTTGAACATTTATGAGTCCAAGTGTTTGTTGTTAAAGAATAGATGATGACACTCTAGTTTGAAAGTGTTCCAATTTTCCAGTGAACACTTAATAAAAAATTGTAATAAGTAAAAGAAAACATGCTTAAATTGTCACAATTGACTACATGGATGATGTAGCGATTTTGTGGTCATCTCGTCGCTTCCTAACGGTGAGTGCTGTAGGTTCGATCTCCACAATTTGTGTGATCCAGAAATTATTTCTATTGTCTTCATATGCACATCTAATATGTCCCAAAACTGTTATAAGAAAAGTGTCAAAACTCGTTGTAATTGTAAAACTGCTAGTATTAAATAATAATTAAACTACACAATGACAAAGTATAATAAAATTTACAAATGTTTTTCCCGATTAAAAATGTTCAAGTACTTTTTCGCAATTAGGTACCACGACCGAGCTAGAGATTGAAATTAGTTAGGTAACATGGGAATTAGCAACGTAACAAAGGAACCTACTCAAAACACAGACAAATGAAGTAGCCCTTTTAATACAGTTCAAAAGCGAAGTCCTCTAATTGAACTATATTACAATTCGACAGATAGACATGTATAAATTGAATAAAGTTGTCGGGTTTCGTTTTTCTTAACAGGACTACGAACCCATCGGCGTGCACATCCCCTCGCTAAATTGATTAGGGAGTTGCCTAGGTGATCGGGAGGGTTGCCTAGGTGATATTGGAAATCCGTCATCCAATTAGCCTCAGTTTAAAGGGATGTTCGTGTACCGAATACATGTAATATATTGCCGTTCTGTTAGTTGCATAGTTCTTGTTTTACTATGTATTTGTCATACCACCTTATTGGGAATTTTAATGTTGTTTTACACGATTTTTGGGCATGAGCATTGTTATCTTAAATCATTGTAAGAAACATTTAATTTTTTGAAAAATGGTTTTATAAGATCAAAGGTACGGTTACTTGCTGCAGTTACAAGATTTTGCTCTGAAAATAGCTGGGTCATAACGGAAAATAGTTTTTAAAAGAAATTAAAAAGCTCATTCTCTCTGTTTTTCTAAGGTTTAAGTCGTCTATTATTTAACACTCTGGTGGGGTCTGCTGGCGTCAACGTCTCATACGTTGGCGCCAGCAGAGCGATTATTTGTTACAAGAGACCAAACATAAATTCGGAATTAATTTTTAATGCTTTTAAAATCTTTCTTTTTATTTTGTGTAGTCTATAGCTGTGATTTCTTGAAAAGGGACGAAGATGTATAATACAAAACCGAGGGAGAGCGCGCTACTAATAAACACGCGTTTTGTCTATATATATAAAAATGAATCCATATTTGCCTTGGTCACGACATCACGCGTGAACGGCTGAACCGATTTTGCTAATTCTTTTTTTGTTGGATAGCCCATTTAGCGAGGAAGGTTTTAGGTTTTCTAACATCATTCTACGACCAATAGGAGCCGGGTATCGACCGATAATGTTGGGAAGATGGGAAAAAAATATTTCTTATGGAGAGAAGACGCAAACGAAGTTGAGCGGGTCAGCTAGTTGTAAATATTTTAAACATCTTTGTACGAAAAATGTACTATATGCTCACTTGTAACCTCGCTGTTTTGGGCTACTCAATTGAGCAGTATATTTCAATGTTTAATGGATTAAAATTTGTAATAGAAATGAAAAGCTGTAACAATTATATTTTTCGAGATATTTTGTAATGATCATTTTAATGAAGGAGACATCGGTATGTATTATATCTATACAACTAAATAAAATTGGAGTGTCTGTTTGTAATATTAAAATAACCGCTTTTTACTTAATGCATATGTATGTATACACGATACACATACCAAAAATGTAGTTAAAAATTTTTTTGTCTGTCTGTCTGTCTGTCTGTCTGTCTGTTTGTTCCGGGTAATCTCTGGAACGGCTGGACGGATTTTGACGGGACTTTCACTGGCAGGTAGCTGATGATCCGGGGAGTAACTTAGGCTACTTTTTTTAGACTAACTTTGTCCCGCGGCGTTACTCGCGGTACATCAATAACCGCGGGTAACACCGCGGGGTTCAGCTAGTCTAGTACTAGTATTACACTAAAAGTACGGTAAAATAATAAGCCTTGAGAGACACTTTTAAACATTCCATACTTTGACTTGTTTTGTGGATTTCACGGCGATATTTTGAGAATGTGAGTTTGACAATAAAATTAAATCAATACAATCAAATTGTTCACATTTAACTTCTTATCTCTCTAACCTGTGAATAAATAAATAAATAAAAAAAAAACTTTAAATCAAGTTTTCCAGTTTGAAATACATGATAAAAGTTACAAAACTTCGTCTTTTAAAAAAAAAACACTTAAATTCCTCACTCAAAATTTTTTTTGAAAAGAGTTATCGTTAATTAATTTACGAATAATTATTTCAAATACTACCTGTATTTCTTTTTGAAGGCATGAAGTTCACGTTGACTATCGCCTAACAGAATTGCCACTTCGTAAGGCTCGCTCGTTTTTGCATTATGGATATGAGATCGCCAATATGATAATCTGCAGCGACAAGTATTAATATGCTCGTTGCAAACAATTCGATATCAGAAAACACAATTGTTTGCATAGTAATTGTCTTCATTGTGATGTGAGTTTACACATATTCGTTTATTTTTATTTATAGTCGTTTAATAAAATTATTATATTGATAGTCATAAACAGAAGTATATATAGTCCGGGATCCTCGGAACAAATTTCACAAGTTATTACTATTAAACTAATTTTCATGTGTGGCTTCATTTTGATGACGGGCACACCTTTCACCTTACAAAACTTTTTGATTGTGGTAGCTAACAGGGTTAGCAGGGAAAATAAACTTTTGAGCATTGGCCGGGATAACGTACTACACAATTTGTAGGACAATATGTCTGTTAATTGTATCGATATTAAATAAGCAACTTTTAAAAAATCAGCTAGTTAGTACTATTTTTGATGACCTCGTTATCGATATATGTTGGAAGGAAGGAAGAATATTTTTTTCCAATATCTATTAGATAATAAATATATATATACTAGTTGTTACCCGCGGCTCTGCTCGCGTGTATGTCGGTTATCGCGGCAAATAGTAGCCTATGTGTTATTCTGATGTATAAGCTATATTACTGTAAAGTTTCTCCCAAAACCGTTCAGTACTTTTTTCGTGAAAGTTTAACAAACATTCATCCATACGTCCGTATTTACAAACTTTCGCGTTTATAATATTAGGAAGATATTTATCTTTTAAAAGATTATCCCGCGCCAGAAATAAATGTGTCGCGGGATACTTTACAAGCATACATGAAACGAACACAAAAACACCCAGACTTAGAACAACAATTTCTGGATCACACAAAAGTTTTTTGTCCCTGCTACCCATGTTAGTTACTACTATCGAAAAATTTTGGAAGGTGAAAGGTGGGGCCCTCAACAAAATAAAACCACTTACGGCAAATGCTAGATCGTAATAACTTATAAAAGTTATTGCGGGGATCCCGGACTAATACTGTAAAGATTTAAATGTATCAGAGACCATCGTTCCAGTTTAAAAACAATACCAGCGTTGTTTGCAGTTCTGTTGTCACGAAAAAAGTAAACAAATGTATTCGTTGACGTTGTAGATAATCAATAATGACATAACAATATATTGGACGCGATGTTTGTCGGTTAGGTACTGCACAACGTCCGCATATCATCTGTTTGCCGAGTAAAAGATAGGTATAGATTCTATTCAGTCCTGAAATGGATTAAACGGAATATTCTTTGGTTTTTAGTTAGGTCTTATACGAAAAATGTTTATGAACAACTTTATGGTATACCTTCTCCAATAAAAAATGAGTTATCAAAATCGGACTACTTGGTCAAAATAATTAGTCATACATATAAAAAAATACGCGTGGAATTGAGAACCTCCTCAGTTGATGTTCGTCGTTTAAAAACCAGAAAAAATAGGCCGTCGGGACGGCGGACGATGTCATCAAAATCGGGACGGGTGGCAACCCTGGATATAATACAAACAAGTGAATTCAAATTGTGCGATTGTATCAAACATATTATGTTATCAAAAATCGGGCCAAAATTACTAGGCCGTCGGGACGCGGGACGATGTCATCAAAATCGGGACTGTCCTGGCAAAATCGGGTCGGGTGGCAACCCGGTCATCTAATAACTAGTAGTCATGCAAAGCTATTAAACAGATTAAAAAAAAAGTCAGAAGAAACCTTCCTGCCCAGAAAGACTAAAGAGCGAAAAATAAAAAAAATAGAAATGTAATAAATAAACCTTATATGCAAACCCACAATATTGATGAAACACTATTATTTGTATGCGCTACCTATTAATAGGTTAGAAGTCGGTGCCAGGCCAAAATGTTATAGTAGGTACCCACTCGCCGCGCGTGACGTTGAGCGGGGATAGCTGCTCTTCGTGTACAACAAAACAACCCAAGCGGACCGACACGCGCGTGCTGACATCGTTGACGTTCGTCTCGAAATATACTATATATAGCGAGTGTGATACCTTCTGTTACATTTGGCTTGGAACCGACTTCAAACCTATTAATAGGTAGCACATACAAATAATAGTGTTTCATCAATATTATGGGTTTGCATATAAGGTGTATTTAATTAAATCTTTTATTAAGTTATTTATACTCTTTAGTTTTTTAAGTCGGTTTTTGTAAACGAAGTTTTTTTTATATACAAGATTATTTACATAAAAACGTCACTACTTTTGACTAAATGACTGTGTTTTATTAACACACATAGTCTCAATTTTTTTTTATACAGCTGATCAACACTCGGCACACAATATTATCTAGATACTGTTTATTGATAATTCTTATTGTTATGATTTTGTAGCTCTGACCCAAAGTTTGACGAACTTGTTGACATTAATTTTACGTTATAGTCCATTTTAATAATATTAATTGAATATGTCTTTGGTTCACTACAATGAAATAAAGTGGCCCATAGTAGTCCAGAGAAAACTCTGTAGCGAAATATGTCTTAATGCGATGTTCTAATAAAGTGTAGTTAAATAAATGTTTAGTCATAGAAATAACTTTATATTCATATATATATATATTCATAATTTCTGGTAGGCTATTGAAGAATACACCCACCAAGAACAATCAAGGCGTGAAGAAAAAGCCACGCCCCATCAAAGACAGCCCCACTCATCCAGAGAACACCGACTACGCTTACGACGGGTATGTATAAAATGCTTAAAACGGTATAATTTAATTAATTAGGCAATGTCAATATTTAGATCCAATTTTTTTTTAACTTTAACCTCAATAGTTTCTCTCACATATGATAGCCAGTATTGCAAATTTAGGATAACTTTATTTCAGTCATTTATAGATAAGGCTGTCTGAATGAATTTTAGTATTGCTGATTAGATATAAAGGGTACAAAATCTCGTGAAAATAGCTTAAACAGTCAAATTATATTCAATAGATATATGTAAATAGCAATACTTACAATTTGTGATTTCTTATAGTTACAGAAACGAAAAACATTAACTTGTAAAGAGTATTGTACTCATTTTACCTAAGTAAACTATTTTTAGTTCTAATGTGTGTTTTAAATTATGCCATACAAAAGGAAGAAGTTTCGTCGCTCCCGCGAAGATCGCGTACGCGTAGTCGCGCGAAGGTGCGTAATTGCGATAGAGAAAGTAGATTTTCCTTAGACACCTTTTCTTTTTAATTATTTCCTTATGTTCTTATTTGATATAAGTATAAATCTTTCAAAATGTTTATTTGTTGTAGAGTATTTAAAAGGTAAGATTGTTTTTACTATAGTTTGTAACGTTTTCAAAAATCTTGTCTTTTTATTTCGATAACACAATTATATTGATTTTGGATCAAAGTTTGGTAAATTGTAGTGTATTATTTTATATTGCCTTTCCCTTTTCACGATATTTAATTTTTGCCGTGAATTTGGTTACTATTTCAATATTTTTATTTTATTTTCATCACTTACGCTTAATAAATGTATTCTGAACTACAACCATTTTCATATCTGTTCTATGTTATCAATAGTCTCGCGACGAAATGTACGTAAAGAAAAGAGGTTTTGGCATACCATAATTACGCTCTGGTCCAACAGATTGGTATATGGCTTGTTCTCTTAGTCGGTTCTGAGGACGCCCAAGATATGAATAGGGGTAGTGACATTCCGTGTTCTTAATCGTATTTCCATCATGACGCGTGAATTTTTTATATTTCTTTAATATCATTTTATTGCATTTTCAATACATACGTACATACAACATCTTGTGTGTATTTGGAGAAACTTGGTTCTGCTATTAAATACGAGTACTAGTAACCCGCTCCGGCTTCGCATGGGTTCTTTATGGCAATCATAATTATATACTCTGAAAAAATATGCGACTTCATTTTTCCGACGTCTTCAACCAATATCGTTATACTTTACCCAAAATACTCATAAATTTTACAAATTACATATGAAAACCTTCCTCAAGTATCACTCTATCTATTGATATAAATTGCATAAAAATCCGTGCAGTAGCTTATGAGTTTATCGCGAAGACAGACAAACGCGAAATTTTACCCTTAAGTTGGTAAATCAGAGGATGAAAGTTTGCGTGAGAGAAGCCGCGTGCAAAAGCTAGTGTTTTATATAAATATGAAATTGCACTTATTCTAAAATATCGCATATTTATCGTATTTCAGTATCTGATTAAAAAATAAATAATCATTTTTTCCCCAAAAAATAGAAAGGTTTTCTTTATTTTTCTTTCTTTCATTTCCATAACAAAAGCTCTGCTTATCTTGGGACTAGATGGCGTTGTGTTAGATGTCCGAAATATTTATTTTATTGTATTTAAATTATTTTGATTGGTTGATTCCAGGGAACCTTTGATTGATTTCGACAACGACTTGTTCCATAGCGTTCTCGTACTACCCGAGTCCGCGAAGGAGTCCGGTAAGTACATATTCTTATTTTGCAATCACTTACTTTTTTACAATCACTCTTACTTAATGGTAAGAGTGATTGTAGTAGTTGTACTAGCTCTATAAACATAATTGTTTGTAGAGCTACTAAAGCGTAGAATGCTAAAAGCCTGTAATTAATTTTAAATTATTTATTCATAGTCACCTTACAGGGTACAATGCTTCTGCATCACTCTATATCTGAGAATGATTTTAAGTTACTTTTGTCAAATTTAAGAGTACAAGTTCATAGCTTTTAGACAGTTTTGAGCTCAAACGTACCTACTTCTAATTCAATGATTAGAAAATTAAACCTAAAACTGTGTTTCCCTAGAATGTTGCTAAATATTTAATAATCTTACACTCTAGAACCGATTTTTTAAACCTAAAAACATAATCAATGTTTTTGACAAATATATATATATTATTTTTAATATAAAGCTGGCTGGAACTGCAAAACAGGCGGCGTCAAATGTCCATCATGTCACCGGTTCTTCGCCAACCGTTACAACCTGAAGGTCCACATTAGGGACAAGCACGACACTCGCGAAGGAACATTGCAATGCGACATCTGTCAGAAGCGCATGCGCAACCCGTCTTGTTTGCGCGTCCATATGTACCATCACCGCAAACAGGCGGCCTACCTTGCTCAGCTGAGCAACCAGGGCGAACAGATGAAGCACGTGTAAGTATATCGCTGTATTATATTATAGGGTACAATAGAATAAATATCCAGCATATTTACAACCTAGTTTGCAAGAATTCATGCAGCAATTGGTAGAAGTGTATGTAATATTAAAATATCTGGCTAGGAAGATTTTGTCATATCCACGAAGGAAATAAATACTATATGTATTTGCTTTTTTCTATGGACTTGTGTGTGTGATATTGCAGATTTTTAGTCTGTTATTCTAAAGAAGACCACGTGTGGGTATTACCTCCTTAGTACTACTTTTATTGAATATGTCAATTTGTATCACTGGACGTTTAAAGAGTTACCGTGTGCAAGGCCCATCTCATCCGAAGTTCTTAAAACAGAGTAGTTGTCTTAAACGTTCTATTCGCATATTCAATTTGACATGCGCGAATTGATTATGTTAATATTACTGGGGTAATGTTAATTGACAAATCAAATTGAGCTGTTTTATTAATACTAACAGATATAAACTCCCCTATTTTATCATATCACAATATTGCTACAAACCTAAATGGCATTTGGCAATGTGATTATTGAAAGTACTTGAAATGGCTGTAATTATTTATTGAACTGGTTTAACAGATCCTCAGTTTATTTGATTCTAGTTGTTGCTCGCGGCCCCGCCCGCTTATATGTTGGTTATCGCGGCAAATAGTAGCCTATGTGATATTCTGATGTATAAACTATATTACTGTAAAGTTTAATTTTAAATCCGTCCAGTATTTTTTGCGTGAAGAAGTAACAAACATACACACTCCCAAACTTTCGCCTTTATATATAAGTGTGATGTGACGAACGCCATTATAAAATGACATGTACCAGAAATTGGTTTTTGCAATTTTCAAAGCAACGTGAGTTTTGTTTCTTAACTATAAAAAAATATAACTAAATCAACACAATGGAGAAATGTTGATATAGAGTCAAGAGAAAAGTTTAAACACAGTCGATGTGGTTGGCCGATATTGTTATTGCAATAATAAAAGTGCAACCCAACATGCTATCAAATTGATAACGATGTGTCATCATCTAATCGAGTCGGACGCTAAAGTGATTTGTCGGCATTGAACACAATAAAACCTTACGATGCATTGTCCGCAAGTTGATAAGTAACTCGCTTATTGTAAGCCTGAAATAACTAAAAATACAAAAAACATATTCCTACGTTTTTTAACAATTGAATAAAATTAAGACATGGCGTTACGCCCATTAAATTAGAATCAATATTTACACAGTCGTATTAGTTTAAATTATTTTAGCTGTTTCTGTCATATAACTATTTAGTTAATTACCTGGGCCTTACAAGAAATATGTATCTATATATTATGCGATTAAATTTAGAAGAGATACCAGCACAGTTACAAGTTGTGATTAGGTATAGTTGGATGAGAGCAGCTATCGTTTTCATGAAAACTGGAAACATTGACTTGTAAAGAAGATTGTACTTATTTTATTTATCACTAAACTGTTATGCGTTTATTCTAATGTGTGTTTTAAATTATGCCATACAAAAGGAAGAACTGTCGTCGTTGTCGCGAAGATCGCGTAGTCGCGCGAAGGTGCGTAATTGCGATAGAGAACATAGATATGAGCTTTTCCTTTTAGTTGTTTATTTCCGTTTGTTGTTTTCTTGTAGGGTATTTGAAAGATAAGTTTGTATCTCTTAGTGTTTTCAAATCTTGTATTTTCTTTTCAATAACGTAATTATATTGTGTTTGCATTAAAGTTTGGTTAATTGTAGAGTTTAATGTATTTGGAGATACAGCTTTTATAGTCTTTCCATTTTTACGATACTTACTTTTCTCCGTGCTTTGATCCGTGCTCCGTGATTACTATTTCAACTCTTTATTTGTTTTCACCATGGGCGCTTAAAGTAGTACTTTACACTACAAATTAATTTTAAAAACTTTCAAAAGTTTTATTAGACATTAAGAAAGCGCATTTTCATATATTATCTTTCGTATTAATATCGATTTTAAGCTCTGCATCAAAATGCACTGATACCGATCTGTTTTTTTTTTAAGTGCTTAGTATGAGATTCTGAACTCAAGAACCTATATTTATATACGTGCAGCAAAAACTTTTGACTCCTTTTTACGAAAATGATGCTAACGGAGTTGTATTAAATTTGGCACAGTTAGAGTTTAAATAAAGTAGAAGTGCACAAAGCAAAAATATAAAATATTAATTTTCGAATTTTGACAACTGGGCCACCACTAGTAATTAGTTAAATCATAAAACTAAACTGCCTGTTCTGGCATAGACACAATGGAATGTACCTACCTAAAACAGAGTGCCAAATAGAATACCAACTACCATCCAAAGTACTTGCTATTTTTACAAACTTTTATTTCATGCAGAAATCATCTGTCATTTGCTGTGCTTTTATTGTCAACCTAAATTTTCGTTAATTATTTTTTAAACACATTTTTCCTTACTATTATATTTTCGTACCTCTGTGTCAAATAGACGAAGTTATTAAGTGAACCGTCAATTTCAGTGTGCAGAACATGGTTGGAGGAAAATGGCGCGCTGACGCTGCTCCTGTTCTACCCGACTTCAAAGACGTTGACCAGTCAGTATCTTTTTTTTTCCGTCTATTAATTTCGTAACTTGGATGTAGCATTATATATAATAAATGAATACCGTTTTTTGTTTATTGAAATTAAAAGTAGAAAAGTTTGAAGGCGAAAAATCTATAGGTTTATTATTTAATACGTGAAACACAAACTTTGTTCTTTTACGAAATTTTTGCGACCGGAGGATTATGAAATTTGGTACAGTTATGGAGTAGATGTAGAGAAAGCTAAAAAAATGGATAAATCCAAAACAGAAGATTAATGAATTATGGTCGAACTTCGACCATTGGGCGACAACTAATATTTAAATGTAATACTTAACACGCGTGTAAATGTAAATGCAGGCCAAAAAAGTATCTTTATAGTTTTAAACATTTTACAACTCCGACCACGCTGTGCGATTCAATAGCTTCTATGCTGAGAATCTATTCTAAAGCAGTGTATATGACTAACATGTGAAATATGACTGCCACTTCTTGTATGAAATATCATTAAAATGCTTTACGTGTATTAAATAGCGTAGACGTTAGATCCATTTCATTTTTGCTCTGCGTTACATATCGTTTCCTTTGCTCTGCCATGTTATATTTCCTTTATGGTATTATTTTTTGTTGTATTTAATTTTCTCGATTGTTTTACTTTATTTGATTTTTCAATGATAACATTTGTTGTTTTTGTTTGAACAACAATAGTTTTTGTTGTACTCGTACTTGTTCCGTAATAAAGAAAATTTAACGATGCCTGCATAAATTGCTTTATGTTTGTTATTCAGCTTGATATGTTTTGTTATAGCTGTGCACTGGCTGCGGTTGCTGGATTTTTAGTTTTAGTCAAATAAGTGTGTAATGACCTGTAGTATAAAGCGCGCGAAGTATAAAACTCAAAGTCGAACATTACATTGTAGGTCTCTGCGCTCTAATGTATCTAATTTATAAAGCTGGCGATTGGTAGTATGTGTCACTGCTACACTTACTACTCATCAATACTATATTATAACCCCGAGGTGTTACCCGCGGTTAATGTTGTACCGCGAGTAACGCCGTGGGACAAAGTTAATCTAAAACAAGTACCCCTGTATATATAATAAGTATCTAAAACAAGTACCATAAGTTACTCCCTGGATCATAATTACCTGCGAGTTAAAGTCCCGTCAAAATCGGTCCAGCCGTTCCAGAGATTACCCGGAACAATCAGACAGACAAAAAAAAATTTACCTACATTTTTGGTATATGTACCGTGTATACACATACATATGCATTTAGTTAAGTTTAGTTTAGTTAAGTTAAGGACGATGATGATGAAACAAAAAATACTTGTAAATTAAAAATAACTTGTTTCAATAAAAAAAGGATTATCATCTAATATACCGGAATATTATATTTCGAAAGTAGATTATTTATTTTAGATGTTTTTTACTTGAAATGTATGAAAGATAATTTATATCAAGCAATGCCAGTTTGAATAAAGTAATTTAAATAAATAAATAAAATTTATTTTATTGAAGATTGCGAAACTACGCGTGAAAACAAGAAAAAAAAGCTTATTGCTCATACTTTATGTCATGTTATCATCGTGAGCAGGTTTACCTAAGTGATATTCAATTGGGAATATTTTTTGTCAACAGCTTCGCTACTAGCTCGACCCCCGAAGCGAACAAGGCTCTCATTGCTCAAAGGAACCAGGGCGACGCTATGCGCCCAGCGTGAGTATTGTTTAAACCTTTTTCATGCATGTAACGAATATAATTCTATAATCGCTAATTCTCGGCTTCTTGCATTCAGGAGTATACACTTTTGAATGCAAAAAGCTGAAAATCCAACAAAGTAGAGTGCAATTGGAGGTGTCTACGTCGAGCAGTGAGCGGTGAGTGAGAGCGATGACTGATGATGGTACTCATATTGTTTTCATTTATCAATGGTTTTTCATGGTATTCAATTAATTAAAAGGGGGGGAGGAACTTTTCTATGATAATAGGATTTGCAGATATATCATTAAAAACTTTAACGATACCAACTTTAACACACATACTTTGCTATCGTCAATCAAATAAATTGTTATTGTTGCAAACTTAAACGAAACTACCAATCTATTTTTACGTTTCTTACTTTATTTCATCTATTAAAGAATATATTTTAAGCATATTCAAATCACTCTTCAACTTGGTTTTCATAAATAATTGCAGTCACCAGTCACCGCCAGAGGCCAACAATGTTGCAAACGAAGAGCCCAGGTTCGACTCCGTTGTTCCTAAGACAGAGGCCGGTTCGGAGACCGCATGATGCAGGGCCAACCGGCGGGGCCGACGTTCTAGCTACGACTTTGTGCACCCGTCCCATATCTTCCGCAACTTCACTCAGCAAACCTTCTGGCATAATTCAATCTTCACGATGAGGTACAGTACCACGTATGGCCCACGTATGGCATAAGCAATCAACAATATGATATTCGTCAATGGATTCTGCTCGACTCACGTATGGCATAAATAACCAATAATCGGATTTTCGTCAATGGACTCTGCTTGCCCACGTATGGTTAAATGACCATTAATCGGAATTTTGTCAATGGATTCTCCCTTTTAATATTTCTTTTACTCTCGTCGTCTCTCGTCGAGGTTTAATTATTTGATGATATGTATGACATATGAAATCGATGTAATGACAAGATCAATATCAATTTTAGTGTGAACGATTCTATGTCATTTATTATACTCGACATTCTCAATGGGTAACTTGAATAGTGTATAGTTATAATGTGTAGGGAAGATCTGGTAGCTTACTGATTTGGTGATCGAATATGATTGCATCATGGAATTCAGTGGTAAACAATTATTGGGTTACACATTGTGAACTATTTATACTTGTGTGTTTTAGAGACAGTTTCATATAATTATTGGTGTCTATTTATCCACTTCGTACCGATATAATAACATATAGATAGGGACTTTTTCCGAGGTCACGTGCCCCAATTGTATTATCTTTGAGTTTCCAATTATTACCACTGAATAATAAAACTGATTTTTTATTTATAATAAGTATTAGACTGTACCTCGAATTAATTGGATCTGAAACCGTGATGCTTAAGACTTGACTATGTATGTCCAAATATATAATAGTTATCGCCGTAATGTCAAAAATAATCGAACGTTTTTACCATGATATAACAATACAGGTTTGATATTCCGAAAGCTACCCAGGGTGACATCATTATCCAGTTACCACTTTATAGCAACATAACATGAAATGATGGAAACATTTTCATTCACCATTGTATTTGAAAAAAATGTAAAATGCATTTAAATTGTCGTTTTATGTACGTAATCAAACAAAACATTTGAATTTAAATATATGATAACGGAAAACTTTATTGTTCTATCGAATTCGCAAAAGGAATAATAGTGGTTGGGGGAGTTATTATTTCACACTACTGGTAACACTGAAACGTGCTATGTCAGTATTTTTCTGTATATCGTTATCTTCGTTACACGCATAAGTCTGTCTCGGTCAGTGCTAGTGTATACAGCTATTCTCAAATATTTATTTGTTTTTATAGTATTAAAATGATATACAATATACATATATATAGTATACAATTAAAGTAATATAATTATAATATAAGTTATTGTAGCAGATTCTAAATTGATTACTCAATGTTATTTGTTTTTATGTCAAACAAATCATCCAATACTGCATAACTTCATGGGGTGGAGCAATAAAAACTATTTTGCTGCCTCTAGAACGAGCCCAAAGAGCGATCCTAAAAGTAGCCACCATTTCTACATTCCACAACTATGTTTTACCAATCGTTGAAAGTTATGACTGTCCATCACATCTTCATATATCACACAATGCTAAAACAACACACATTGTTTCCCTATCGAGTCGATATTACTAACAAAATACGAAAATATATAGTTTGTCCCTCACGATCAGGATGAAAATTAATGTATTCAAATTATTTACTAAATTTTAAAATTTTATTAAGTAAGTTATAAAATCACCCCAAAAGTATAAAGTTTGAGAATCAACGATAGTGATGATGACTTTACCTCGTCCTCCCTGTATCTCGGAATAGCATGCCTCTATTTTTATACCATGGTTTTTACAAACATTTCTACGGTCAACATGACAGTATTGTGGACGCATTTTGTAAGTAATGTCTTGCTATAGGGGGCATTATGAGGGGCACCGAGGTAAGATTTTATTTTATATTTTGAGTTTTACATTTCTTATATATTTTACATTCCAATACACAAATTCCAAAGACTGAAAGATTACGTATTATTTTGAAGAGCGCAGGATTATTAGTACCCGGTCAACGATCCGATACCACTTATTTTGCAATCTCAAATTCCGCAATATTACTTATACAGATCTAAGACTGAGATTGATGCCATTCTATTCTGTAACATTTATTTGAATTTTATTACTATAATGCTTTAACTTTAAACTTGTATAATTTAGGAAGTTTTATTTATGAAAATTAATCAAAATCTGCATAAGTCACTTTGCAAACCAGGATCCTGCGCTTCAATTGAGAGATTAATTAACGGGGGCTTGTACTATGTCGACGATTACTACAAAAATGTACAAACTATCAATACAAAACTTATTCAGACTCAATAAAAATATGTATTTCAAAGGTTGTCAGTACAAAAATGTATCTTACCCGGCTCACAGGGATATTTCATAGTATAAAAATGGCAAAGTACAAGTTTTTATTTTAGGCAGCTATAGATCAAAAACAGATTAGATTATAAATAAACGTTGCCATTCTATGACGAGTGTACAAAAATATTAAATACACCTTGATTTTTTTTTTTACCGTGGAATCCCACGGAAAGGTCACCATGAAACCTTACAGTACAAATAAATAATATCGTTTATTAATCATCTTATGTATGCTTTACTTAGAGTTAAGTTTTTTTTTGATTTAAGCATATAATTTTAGTCTTAAACATGAACAATTTTATACGTACAATATAGTTTTAGCGATGTATACATTTTTTTTAAATAATATACAAGGGTTGTTTAGGTTCTTTAAGGAAACAAAAATTATACCTCAATATTCAAATGACTGTTTATGTAAGATATTGCTGTCCACTTTGCACTCCGCCAAGAATCGGTGGCTTACATTCCAATTTGGTAAGATATTAAATTGTCAAATGACCGGAATATCGCACGGGTCGTTTTTTATAATTAGTTGATACTCGTGACAACTTTCTGGTCAGGCTCTAAAGCGACTATAGCTTTAACGTTGTAAGAATCGTCCCATCGTTATAAAGTCGAAATGTATTGTAGTCATTAGCTCTCTTTATGATTTGATGAGGGGGAGCCTCGTCGGCAACGCGTGACACTGTGGCGTGCAATATAAACCCCGCTAGAAAAGGGCACCTCCCACCCTTATGGTCTTTTGTATATTTTTGAACCGACACGCGTTGTCATGCGTCATTTAAAAATAATATATTAATAAAAATAAGGAATACAGCCAATTACGGTGTATTTAACAAAAAGGTTTGGGTTCTAACCATTAATTATAAAGGGTATTGTGACTAACACTATGATATTGGAAAGAATTTCTTTTACATTCCATTAGTTTGTAAGGGCGCGTAATCTTGAAAAATAAAACATTTTTAACTTCTAACTACATATTATATTTATTCATAAGTGATTAGCGATTTTTAAGGTGTTTAAAAGAGATTATTAAGAATTATGATTTAAGTGAACATTCCATAGTAACGGTAGCTCTTGTAGATTTTAGCATTTATTGATATGAGTGTTTTTTTACCAAATTATTTTTATACCAATGCTATTTACATTATAGTATATTTTGAGATTTTAAGGTGCAGCCATTTCGGCCTCTGTCGGTCACGACACGCTCATAAACCTTGTTTTAGTTTTACATTCGCTATTTTGAAGGCATTGACGTAGAATTGCAGTTAAAAGGCGCCAAAGTTTGCGCAACTCATCTGTTGTTAGAAATGTAATAAATAGACTTCAAGTTTTTTTTCGAAAATAACTTGTCCCACAATAACTATCCTATCATTTCTCTTGGTTCATCATCATCAGCCTGTTGCAGTCCACTACTGGACATAGGCCTCTCCCAAGGAACACCACAGAGCCCGGTCTGTTGCTTTCTGCATCCAGTCGCTTCTCGCCCTCTTACGTAAGTCGTCCCGCCATCTGGTTTGCCAAGACGCGGTCTCCACTCTAAAACACGCTGTCTCCAGCGTTGTCTGTCCTTTGACATATGTGACCAGCCAACTTCATCCTGCCAACTTTCAGAGTTATGTCGGTCACTTTGGTTCTCTCACGGATTACTTCGTAACGAATTTTGTTCTTCAGAGAGACTCCAAGCATAGCTCTCTCCATGGCAAGCTGAGCGACTATGAGCTTCCGGATTAATCCTAGGGTCAATGTCCACGTCTCAGCACCGTATGTCATTACAGGGAGGACGCACTGGTTGTAGACTTTCGTCTTCAGGCTCTGTGGTATATCCGACGAAAATATATAGTTTAACTTCCTGAACGCTGCCCACCCTTATGAATCCTCCTATAGGCTTCCTTTTCTAAGTTGTATTTACCCAACTGCATTAGTTGGCCGAGATTGGTGTCTTCCTTGACAACTTCGAGAGGCGTGCCATCAATGACTACTTGTCCCGGAGCGACGAGGTTATTGTACATGACCTTCGTCTTGCTCAGGTTCATCTGGAGACCAATTCGTTGGAAGGATTCATTTAGGCTGTGCAGCATCTCTTGAACTTCCTGCAGCGATTCTGCCATCATAACGATATCACCGGCAAATCTTCAGTGCGATATGTATTCGCTGTCTATACGATGCCCCGCCTAATGAGGCGGAGCATCAATATCGCAGGTTAATGAGTATAATTTGTTAGTAACAGAACTATTGCAACAAATCATTATATATCCCACTAAGTGCGTATTTTAAACTGATAAAATATTTTGACCTAAGAACAACACAACTTCCATCATGAAGCACTCAATCTTTTGAGTGTTTTTGGTTCTTGCTCGACTTAGATAAAGTAAGCCCGCCCTGCGCACATTCATAATATGTTAATGCAGACTTGTAAGAAAACAGTTACTGGCGAATAGGACAAAAATATTTGCGATAATTGCCTTCAAAATAACTAGCGAGAAACCCGCTCAAGACTTACGTCTCCCATGGAAGCGCTCAGGAAACGATGTTTACTCTTTTCTTTTAATACTCAGTATATGTTGCCAAATAGATGTACTTTCAATAGTATATATGAACAGTTTGAGGCGGCCTGCTATCCTTTAATATGTGTCTAATTGTAAGATTGTATGGCCGTTGAGGTCTTGGTAATATATGTTAACTTCATTATATGTATTATGTACTTGAAGGCTGCCTCAATATGATATCTAAATTTTTTCCCTTTACGTAACGTTAGCTTGTAATGTCTATCTACTCATATTATTAACTACGTGTCAATAAATATTACTTAGACTATATATATATATTCGTACATTCTAAGCTGTACTCAAGTAATCAAAAGTACAGATTGTGACCATGACAGATCGCTAGTTTGTAAGTTTGTTCGTTGTAGATTTCAAGGGAAGCTGAATCAACAATAAACATATTGTGTGCAGCAAATGAGATTAAGCTTCTGTCTAAAGACGGTGTATGCTAATGAGGCCGATAAATGTGTTGGGGCAAATGTGCTTAAGCGTAGTCGATCCCACTTCACTTGAAATCTAGAACGGCCATGTGTCAAAGTTGTACGTTCACAACGTTCACTCAGCCATACGAAACGTTTTAGGCAACTAATCAAACGTATTAATTTAAAAAAAAACACTGTCCGTCTTTAACATTATTGTGTTAAGTATTTTTCTACAAAACGAAATAACCAATTGATTTAGATTTATGTATATCATAGTTTCACTTTCTTACTTATCGGAGTACCGATCAACATTCCATTTCTAGTTTTATGTGATAATGTTTAAGAATATTTATGAAATCTTCTATATGTATATTTTGAAAAAAAAGTGGTATGTTAAATTTGACAATAAATTGTCGCCAAATCGGCCAGTATTGTATTCCTCGAGGGTAGAATGTAACGGTGCGTCGCGGAATTCAACAGGCTGGCATTATGAAGTAGAGTTTATATACAAAGAAGCGGTGCATGGGTTGTGTGTCATACAGTGTTAGTGATTCACGTGACCGCTTGCTGAGTGCCGCGCGCACTTAGGCAGTGATATGTATTCGTCCGTAAAGAGAAAGAGATGGAATCTCGTAAAAAGGCTGCTTTGAGAAAGATTTTTGTAAAAGTTTTGCAGAGGTGTATAATACTCACAAGTCTGCAACGTACTCGTAGTGTGGAGACTGATTGTCTACTATTGCATAATCTTGTTATGGTAAAAACTGCGTTGTAGAACGGTATACATTTTCGACAAGTTATTACTTTGGTATTGAAGTTGCTCAAATTAATAATATATATATCATATTCATGGAACAATTTTCGAATTTAATCCACTGTATACAGTGCATCTAACATATATCACACGTGTATGCATGTGTAAAGGTGTTGTGTTAAAGCAAAATACTTATATTTCTCCACACCTACTACTTTAATCTTTCTTGTCATTATCAAAACAGTAATTGGTTCAAAACATGGGCTATATTGTATTTTTAGATATATTTTTATCATCTTTTTTGATGGAAATTAAATATACTAATTATTCTTTTTTACTTTGGAAAATATTTATATTTTTGCTTTTAAGTGAAGAAAAGTTGGCCTAAACCATCCTGGTTATATCTGCGATAAACCTGGATTGGACACTTTGCAACACCAAACACCTTTACACGTTTATTCAATATATTTCTTATTATTTACAACGAAGATTTAATGCGATTCGATACATTTCTTAAGCTCTCTAAGTTGTGATTGATATTTATTTATAAGTTTCAGACTGTCAACTCTTAACATTTATCAGTGTTGATATGTGTCTATTGAATAACAAATCATGATCAATTAAAGGATTTAGAAAGGAAATACTTTATTTAATTAATATTTTATTGATTTATCTGTCTGTGAACTCTTAAGATTTATAAGTGTCGATATGTGTCTATTGAATAATCAATCATGATCAATTAAAGGATTTAGAAAGAAAATAATTTCTTTAATTAATATTTTATTGATTTATTTTATGATTTGGATTATACTTTTATTTTATTCACACCCATATTTTTTGCACATGAAATTATTTCAGAAATCAATAAGAAGTCGAAAGCATAGTTCGTTTCTTTTAACTGCACAAAAGTCAGTGGATAAGATTAAGCACTTCTCAGCATAGATTTGACAGAGTATAAATAACACGCGTATCGAGACATGACTTTTTGAATCATACATTTATTCAAATCATTTTGAACTCTACACACCATGAATTGCAGATTTTTATATATTTTAACATCGAGGTATCTTTATTTAATCGTAGTAGTAAAACATATAAGTGATTACAAGAGAGACTTTAAGCGGTTCGTGAAAAAGCACATCACTAGGCCGCCATAGTGTGGGTCACCATGCTGCATTGTCCACGTGCGCGATGAGGATGGTGACCACCACTCTTGAATTCTAACTATGCTTTCCATCAGAGTAGAGCCATTTTGGCAGCAAATACAAAAAAAAAATGTTTGTATTAGAACTACCTAATATAATTTAAATAAAATATCATGGTGAGCAAGATAAGTTCTTGAGAATACTTTTTTCTTCTACTTCATTCTACAAAGAATTGATAGTCAAGGTTAGGTATTTAACGATTAAAAGATTATTCACAGTCTATCAGCTTCGGGATCAGATTTGATGGCGTTTTTCCAGTCAATCGAATTTATTTTCTTGTTTCATTAAAATTTAGAAAATTGAAGCATGAATGATAGCGATAAAACGTTTTAAAAATGTGATTGTTCTTTCTTTAGGATCGATTTTGGAATACTCAGTATATTTGATGTGTTTCTGTTTCGAAAGTCTTATCCTAACACCTCAGTTACCTTTGTATTCAGTTAATAAACCAACAATCATTTAAAATGCGTTTTAATATGAGGAAATAACAAAGAATTTTACTATATATACAATGTGAAAAGAAATAGAAAAGTATCAAGTACTCTAACAATTATTTCCTGTGGTCATCATTCAGTGAGGATATGTAGAGCAGGGCAATTTCAATCAAAAGTTCAGAAGAATATGGTGCTTTTTAGACTTTGTTCAACGCGAGCTTAAATAACATATCAACAGCCTTTATTGATCTAATGCTGGCCATATACCTATTCTTTTTACTATGCTATGTTCAAATTAAAAAGAACAGTCTCATAGTTACCGTCCATTAAAAAATTCCACCTTAAGCATAGAACAAGCTAAAATTAAAAAGACCCCTATGCAAGCACTTAATCAAAAATACCTTACATCATTTTAGAAAAGAGGAATACTTCGATTTACATCAGTGATTTGTGAGGCTATATATCTATTTATTAATAAAAATAAATTTACATATTCATCTAAACGCTAAGAAACGTACAGAGCAGTAGACAAACCATTTAAAAATATAAGAAACCTGTCTGGAGTTCTCTTTTTACATTTTTTACTTACATATTCATTTCAGTATTGGTTTAGTATTATTTTATACGCTTCATGAAATTAAATCATCGTCTAAGTGATGGTACAACTATTTTATATCCTGTGTAATCGCGTGCTATCAAGCTATGGAACTGCAAAAAAAAAAGAAATAGCCTCACATCCACACGCGACCGTCTGATCCCAAACTAATAGACTGAGATCCCAGTCACCCCAGATTTACGTCATTTTAAGAAAGAATAAATTTAGAAAGGAATGGACATTCTAAGTCTAAGCTATATAACTACTATGACAGCCAGACCGCCTATAAATATTCTGTGTTTCTACATACATACATATTATGGTTAATAATAAAATCTGTTTACAAGGTTTATCAATTTTTTTTCTTGTCATATTTAAATAATTTAAATTGGAGATGGGAACAATGCGGATGTCGTAAGAATTCATATAAGACATCCTCAGATGATCAGTTTTGAAGTTATTTCCAACCACAACAATAACATTTAGTTAAGCAATTATGAATTACCAACTATTTATTATGAGAATAAAAATAAGTAACGTGCAATTAGAGAGGCCTATGTCCAGTAGTAGACTGCGATAGGCTGCTGATAACTATGAAATTAGTGTTTTTATGTCAAACTCATCATTATATTCTTATTACTATCTATGAACTAATATATTGCTTATCAATGATTTGATGCCAATTATGTGGTTATGAAAAGCTGACTAAAATCTCAATAAAACTGTCTAAAAGTCTTAACTAGTTTTGTGATCTTGACTAAGCCGAATCTTGTTAACTTATAATTAATAGGGAACAAAATAATTTTTCACCCATAATCTCCACCTGGGTGAAGTACGGGGACTATTCGAGTCCCGTGCTTCTACTGATGATGATACTGAACAGTGTGACTTACTTTCACTGCAGGTGTGATTAACAAAATGGAGCATTTTACTGTATATGAGTGAATTAATATGTACAGTAATAAAATTATAATTTCTTATAGATTAATGTGAAATATGAATAGATATGAATTCGTGTATCAATGTTTTAATTTTAAATATTCACGTAATATATAATATGTTTGTAAACATACCTAAATTTATAAATATTTAATAATTGATAGTGTGAGCGACAAGACACCTGTTATCGACTGGTTGATTATTACGTCTACATACTACATGTAACTTATATTCTTGTTATACGTTAAGTGTGTACAGTGAATATATAATAAATACATTCATTTCTTGACTGTACTTTTCATCAGTTGGAGCACGGGAGTATATTAGTTCCCGTGCTTCCCCCAGGTGGAGAACCTAGTTTATAGTAAAATCTTGCCTCATAGAAGATTATTCATACATTCCCATTCAATTGGACATATTTATCGACATTTATAAGAAGTATGCTTCGGTAATTTCTTGTCCAGGCTGCAAATGTGCAAAAACCCTGAATAGAATTCTTAGTCTCAAATACTGTATACCTACGTGTTTATTTTTATTTCAAAACATTACATGTATACAAAGACGTAATGTTGAAAGTGCTGAATCATACTCAAAATACCTTTTATATTTTTATATTTTAGCTTTACTGAAACAATAAATTATAATTTTGTAAACTGCGTTTTATTTGAAACCTGAATTAAATATCACCGGCTTTGTGCAATCCTCTGTAAATATTAGATAATAATTTGAACTGCTGAATTTAATTAAGTATTAAGGCGCGTCTTTACCGAAATTGTTGTCAATTTCAGTGTTTCCAACTCTGCCGGATATCCAGTGTTTGTTTCCATCGTGTCTACACCGAGTCGCCAACAATTTGAAAAACATTCCAACTAATCGTCTCCATAGAGCCAATAATGCAACAAGCTTATTCTATTGATGTTTACCGAGTTTTTGTTTCCATCGTGTCTACACCGAGTCGCCAACAATTTGAAAAACATTCCAACTAATCGTCTCCATAGAGCCAATAATGCAACAAGCTTATTCTATTGATATTTACCGCAAAAACAGAAACACGGTTCCCAACATTTGTTGACATTTTTTGTTGGCAATACAAAGAACTTACGTAAACTTTTGTCATCAACACGTGTTGACAACACCACAAAAGTGTTGCCGACTTTCGTTCTGTGGAGACTCGGGTTTAGGGATCAGCCAGTGACCAAATAAATAGAAACGTCAGGTATTCAAAGTTATGCTGTTATTACAGGTTCGCGGAACTCCCGACTACAAAACTATGCTAAATGGTAGTATCGAAGTTTAAAATTAGGATTTTTCAAGTTTAAAGTTTAATTTAATTTAATTTAATTTTTGTTTCAATTAAATTTTTGAATATTTATGTAATAATTTAGTTTCTCTATATTTAGGTATACGCGAATTGAAAGAAAAATAATAGTAGATTATTAGACGTCCAGTGGGAAGTAACCGATCAAAGTAATCAATTGAGAGCAATCAATTATATTGAAATGTTAACTTTGTGTGCGCTTTAAAAACTTGTTTTGCACAACGATGATTTGATCTCAAATTTTACTATGTAAAAGCAGATAATTCACAGTTTTTCTATCGGTAACTATAGAGATTTTTTTGTATTTTTTTTAATATAGCCTGCCAAAATGACACTACTCTACCTGATGGAAAGAATAAGTAAATCCAAGAGAGCATAAGTAGAATCCAAGAGTGGTGGTCACCATACTCATTGCGAATGCAGAGAATGTTACAATGCAGCATGGTGACCCACACTATGGCGGCCTAGTGATACTACTGCATCATTGGTTCACACTCTTTTCTCTTCTCATCAGTTTTAAAGATAGTTTTTATAGTCGGGTCAGTTTTGTTTCTCATTACTCACAGCGAAATGTAGCATGGAACAGCTAGTTTATAGTATTTTGGAATACCTGCTTCCTGCTTCTGTATGATGTTTATCTTTAAAGTCACAAAGTTAATTTCAGATTACGCAAAAGGGTTCCGTGCAGAACGTATCAAACCGACGTATAAGCGGCTACAAGAAATTGTGTGTGTAAATAAAACAATAGTATATTTTTTATGTGAACCAAAATAATGCAAAATATCAACTATAGTAATGATCACATTCTAAGCCAGTACGTTCCGGAACACATTCTACTGTACTCCACTAGACCTTCGATTCTGCCTATGGCGACGACTGTTGGGCACTTGTTGTAGATGTATCTGCTGCACACTTCATGAACGTCTTTTGCATGCACACGGTCTATGGCCGTGATCGTCTCCAATAAAGACGGTCGATGGCCATTGTATAACGTCCACCTGTAACGTAAGGTAAGTACGTACATTTTACCTATTTCATTTCATCTGTACGGTGAAGACTACGAAGTGTTAAAAGCGGACAAGGGAGTAAACTCAGTCATAAAAAAGTACAGTAAAAAAAACTTGAAACAAACCATCCTGTTTGGCCAGCGTGGTATAGCAAACTAAAACCTACGGAGAGGCCTATGTTAAGTAGTGGAAAAATTGAGGATGATGATTGATGAGGCACGTTTCACCGATTTTAGTCAAGTACACACCTACCTATTTCTCATTTTACATTATACTCGTATAAATTTTATTAAAGCGAAATGATTTTCTGTCTTTGTTGAATGGTTTGTACCTATGCGTCTGTCTATTAACTTCATCAAACTTGTAGACTTCGGTTAACTCTAAGTTTTACCTTATTAATAAAAGTACATGTTATTTTATGTCTAGACCTAAACTGCACCATTGCTCATGGAGGCGATAGTCTTAATGATGAATGATATACCCATCTACTACCCAAAATTGGGACATCTATTGTAAAGATGTCTCATATGAAAAATTGTATTTGTAAGTAGTAAACAGTTTATATTGTACCTAATGACTACCCAATAAACAATAATATACCTACCAACGAAAAAAAGAATATTCTATACATAGAGGTTTCAGCAATTGTTTGGGTTACTAACCTACCCACGTCGTGGCAGTTTTTTGAAGAGCTCTGCATTACTGACAGATATTTGGCTTTGTAAAATCTCTTTGCTCTTGTGACTTCTTCCTCGGTGATTAATGTGCACAGATACATCAAGTCGTCGAAAATGTTGTTTGACATATCATCAAGTGACAACGCCTGTGAGAGGAATTGTACTCCCCATAATCCCGTGTCCTTATAGTTGATGTTAAAACATTTATACGCCTCACACTGAGGCGCGGCACTAACGTGGCGTCCGAGTCGGTTAGGCAGATTAGGTCCGGAAATTTGACTCCGATCCCATCCTCCCACTGCGTAACGGGCGATCTGTGTTAGAATGATACATAAGAAAATATATAATCACTCACTGCAGCACACAACTTCGTCTAAATCTCTTTTTAATAGGTACGCCAGCAAATACACGTTTAAAAAAACGTTAAGAATCGGTTTGATAGTTTCGAAGTTCGTTGCATGAGAATCATGTTTAATACATGTGTTTATAAAATATTTAATTAACAAAGTTAGACTTTTTTTCTTTTTTGTGCTATTATAAATTCAATATCAATAAATATATCACATATTCTAACAAAGTGATTGAAAACAAATTTTTAGACAGACTTCCGGACTAACCGACATGCGAAATGTGAACCCTATTTCACCCTTTAGGGCAAGAATATTCAGAAACGCTGAAATACGTATTTACTCATTTTTAATCAGCAACCCAAAGTAAACTTTTAAGTTTGTGACTTAAAAAATAACGGACTTCCATACAAACTTTCAACCCCTATTTCACCCCATTAGGGGTGGAAATTCCATAATTCCTTTCTTAGTTGGTGTCTTCTTAATAAAACGATTCTACTCATCAAATTTCATAGCCCTAACTATCATAGTTTACGCTCGGCGATGATGAATCTGTCATTCAGTCAGTCAGGACTTGTTATTTTATAAGTATAGATAACTAGCTGACCCACGCTTCCTCGTTTGAGCCTTATATTGCCCGTAGCGTGAAAATGTCCCCCGTTTTTTAAATATTCTTCATTGTTGCTCCGCTCCTATTAGTAGTAGCGTGATGATATATATTTATTTTTTTATTTATTTATTATACATCATGCACTTTAGGTGCATTGGCGGACTTAATGCCTAAGGCATTCTCTACCAGTCAACCTATGGGTGATGCAGAGAAAATAGGAAGTAGGTGCATTTTGGCTGTAGTTACTTTTGAAATATTTCAAATACTCATATACAAACTTATCACATACTAAAACTAATACATATACCTAATACTTAAATATACTTAAATATATAAATACACACATGCATATAAATATCTTATCTAAAACGTGATGACATTCATGTCATTTGATTCTGTCAACTGCCTTAATAGATACTGCTTTGCCTTTGTCTTGAACGAAAAAGAGGTGGTGGCCATCCTGACATCGAGGGGAAGCTCATTCCAAAGAAAAACAGACTGCACAAAAAGGACGAACCAATAAACTCAGATGTATGGGAGGGGCAACGAAGGAGAAGGTTAACGACGAACCACGACGGACAACGAACGGAAAGAGGATACATGATCATATTTACGGAGATTATACACAAATCGAATGCAGTTATTAAGAAGACGGTCTAATTTATCGAGAAGATCTGCATTCAGGTCGTAACAGCACACATCGCCATAGTCGATTAATGGGAAGATAAGGGTCTACACAAGCATTGTCCTAGTTTTAATAGGTAGAAAGTTTCGCAGGCGATTTAGAGCTCGAAGAGTTCCAGTAACCCTCTGGCACTGTTTTGAAACTTGTTCGCGCCAATTTAGGGTGCAGTCGAAGTGCAAACCTAGATCTTTCACCGAGTCACAGAAAGGTATAGTGATTCCGTTAAAGGTAACAGCCGGAAGAGTCTGAGTGTCTACTCTGCTCATCAGTCGGTGACTTCCCACCACAATAGCTTGACATTTAGTGGGGTTCACTGCTAAACCAAACCTTTGAGACCATGCCTGGATTGTATCCAAGTCTTTGTTGACCTTTTGTATTGCCATCGAAATATATCCTAAATATATCCTATAGCCTTCCTCGATAAATGGACTTCCAACACCAAAAGAATTTTTCAAATCGGACCTGCGGTTCCTGAGATTAGCGCGTTCAAACAAACAAACAAACTCTTCAGCTTTATTATATTAGTACTAGCCGACCCACGCAACCTCGTTTGCGTCTCCCATTGCCCGTAGCATGATAATTTTCCCCGTTTTTGTGACATTCTTTATTGTTGCTCCGATCCTGTAAGTCTGAGCGTGGTGATATATAGCCTATAGCCTTCCTAGATAAATGGGCTTTTTAACACTGAAAGTTTTTTTAAATCGGACCAGCTTTTCCTGAGATTAACGTGTTCAAACAAACAAACAAACTCTTCAGCTTTATATATTAGTATAGATAGATATTATTGATCGTTAATATGTGCGTTTAGGCAACACAGTGTACCTTGCACTTGCTGCTCGACACCACTTTAAGTATATTCCTTTGTCCTGTGGTTTTTAGCTGGAACCTTTTCAGACTAACACGGTATACATATGTCAAATCTAATGAACCATTCGTCCCATCCTTTCGGTTGACATTCATATCTAGGTAATTTTACCAAATATAGTTTATTTGTATATCCAATTAAGCTGTCCCTAAATTATTATTTTACTTTTTCTACGCAGAACAAAAGGACAAAAGTCCATCAAGTTATAGTTACTTTTTGAAACGGGAGAAGTCGCGACTATTGCCTCATTTTATAATATGTTTTTAATTCGATATTTTTTTTATATTCACCTGCATAACAATATTATCATCTTCGCAATAACAAGGCCCTTCAAACGCCATAATCACGTTACCAGCCGGCATTGAGTCGTCGCGGTATCGTATCTCTGAGGACGTGTACCGGTAAACGTCGTAATCTACGGCTTTGCATGGCTCAATGTTGTTTAAGTAACAAGTTGCGAGAGATACGATCTGTTCATGTTTTATTGCTCCCACGGCAGCCAGCACTGTCCTCGATGGACTGAAGCACTTATTCAGGTAGCCGAATAAGGTATCAATGTTAAAGTTGTATAAGTTACTGCTAGGGCCCATGATGGTCTGTTCGAGAGGGGTACCCTGAAAGGCGGCGTTGTGCAAGAAGTCGTAAAGCAATTTATTGGTGTCCTGTTCATGCTCTAGCATCTCTCCGTAGACTACCCTTTTTTGGCATTCTATGTCGCAAATCGATAATGCGTTGTTGAATACGCAATCTGAGAGCAAGTCCAGAGCAATTGGAACGTGCTCGGCTAAGCACATGACATAGTAGCACACCATTTCTCTTGTCGTGAAGCACCTGAAGGTGGCACCGATTGCAGCCATTTCTGACTCCAAGGTTGCCCTTTCTCTGTTTTTTGTACCTTTAAAAGCAATGTGTTCGAAAAAGTGAGCTATTCCATTCTCGTGAGGACTCTCGTATCTACTACCTGCGTCAATGTAGATGCCGATACAGGCATTAGGAGAACCTTGACGTTCTTCAGTGGCAATAGTCAAGCCGTTTTGCAGTTTGGAATACTGTGTAGTATCAACATTGTTTTGTAAAAATTGTGAGAATGACACAGGATAGGGTCGATTTCTTACAGCAATTTTCAAAGGTCGCCATGCTCGGTACAATAGCTTGAATGGCTTTATCATTACGCAACTAAAAAAATTTCAAAACCTTGGATGAACCTGAATCAACAGCCTCTGACTGTAGCTGTCAATTTTCATGTCTGACCTGTATGTCCAAAAAATATTTGTAAAGTAAGAAGTATTTTATCATTTGAGTTTGTAATACGATTTATGCAAGGATATACATTCCTCCTCGCCTGCTGCCGTATCTCGAGGGACCACGGAGAAAGATCGCCGTCTCTACACGAGCGTTGTGCAATCCTTATCGATCCGCGTCTAATGACCTGGAGGGCTCTACGCAGAAACCTTGAGTGGGTGATGATATGAATCGGACGGGGCTAACGCACAGTCTCATTAGAGGTGATTGGGCGGTGTCCTTGCCAGGATGATCCTGGCACGATTAGGATCTACGACCAAATACGCTACAGCCCGGCGTTACCACCTGCATTCGAACCGAGCCTGCCAGACCAAGTAAGTACTTGGTTTGGCAGGTTCGGCTCGAAGTTTATTGCTGTGATAGACATCGCGCTGTCGAAACCGTTCTGCCGAGCCGACTGATTGATTCAGATACTCATCCGCCGCGGTTGGTTCGGTGAAAGGAAAGGGCCGATCCCTTTTAGAGACGTATAATACCCTGATGTTAAAATATCTAATGTGGGGTGCTGTTGCGCCTCGTACTGCGTAGAGCATTGGAAGGCGTGGTGGTGTTTCTCCTAGGGGCGACTAAGATCATCTCAGGATCATCATATATAGGGTACGGCAAGAAGCGCTCCAGACGTCGCAGATGTGTTCCTGGAGCTCCTTTCGATTGCCGAAGTAATCGCAACGGTACCTAAATGGCTAGATTGATCCTCCCACACACGCGCTCCGTGTTACCAAGGTAGGAAATGATGCGAAAAGCATTCCCTGAGTAAAAAAAGTTTGATACGAAGATATTGTTCGGTTTCGTTTAGAAGTTCGTTGTCGAAAAGTTTCAATGTTACATTTCTCAGAGGACGCAATTTTATTTTTTAGATATGAAGGAGATGTTAGTATAAAGTTTAATTCAAGTTTGTGGGGTTGTAACCCTTGTCCCCCCCGGCAGCCATCTTGAAAATAGGGGTGCAAGTGGTTTATGGTTTATCTGCCAAAGTATAGGTCAGAAAAAAAAATGTTGCCAATTGAATTATCTACAACTTTTTCTAAACCTTTTAGTCGTAGAACCAAATAACGGTCGTTATAAGTGAAAATCTATGAAAATTTTCGGAGTTTGGATGTTTTCTATGTATAATATGCATGTATTTACAAGAAGATATATGTATGTATGTATTTATATCAGTTGTCTAGTACCCATAAAACAAGCACTGCTTAGCTTGAGACTGGATGGCGTTGTATGTTAGATGTTCGAAATATTTATATGTTTTTTATTTCGTGAACGAAAAATTTTGTATAGAATATTTGTAAGTTGTATGTAACAAGTATGGAGTAACTTTAGACAGAACTTGATTTAGAAGAGATAACTAGATAGCGGCACAAGTCCAGTTTGGTTTTATTTTTTATTTTTATCGTTAAAAAACCAAAATACAAAATGTATATCTGAATAGTCTCTATACCTTTTCTTTATACCTCGCATAGAACTCATATATTTTTTTAAATCTTTTTTGGATAGATAAAGGTATTAAGACAATTTTGTGGTTTTTAAAGAGCGTGAACGAAAAATGTTGTATAGCGCCATCTGGAAGTTGTATTTATTATTATATTTTTTGATAAGGAACTTCGTTCCTATCTGGTTTCACATACATATATAATATTACAATAATTAAAAATATTATAATAAAAAATAAAAATTGATTGAAAACTATAGTAAATCGTTCATATTATGTATGTGTATAGGTGTGAATATTGAAAATTTGTGTTTGCTACGCAGGGCTGTAAAACCTTAAAAAATGAATAAAATTTTGGAAGTTTGTATGAAAGTCCTATGTTTCGAAGTAAGAGACTTGAAATTTTAAATGTATGCTCTGTAGATGGTGTGCAGGTGGGTGTGCCGCACGTAAGAAATTATTATTTGCAATGCGTAATAATACAGTATAAGTTATCCTTTTCTCCTTTCGGGTAGGTAGGTATCTAATTAAATAATAAGTACTTGCTTTAACCCTTTAGGTAGGTTAAAAAGTCTACAAGTAGTAACTTTTCGAATTCAAGTAGGTGAACAAATCTAACTATCAACAGATTACATATCCCTTGCCGGATAGTCGACATTCCTGAGTACTTATTTTCATCTTTGTCTTATTTGTTGCACGGCGACGTATCAATGGATGCTCAAATTCGGGCAGACATTGTAATTTCTCAGCCAAGCATTCTATTCGTTGGCGCCAGTTCAGAGTCCAATTCAGGAGGTTACTATATGTGAAGTAGAGCAGGCCGTTCGGAAAATGAAGAATCATAAAGCACTGGGTCCTGACGAGATTCCAGCAGATCTTCGGAAAGCTATGGGCCACATCGCTCACAAAATTGTTCAATATAGTAATGAGGAGCGTCACCATTCCAGATTCCTGGTGGCAAAGCTTCCTTGTACCCCTCTATAAAAACAAGGGTGTTATTACTCTATGCAGCAATTACAGGAGCACGGATGCCATTCAGGCGGTAAGGATACTGATGAAAAGCATCGTGTGAACAAGAAAGACCATGTGCAATACCTAACTCCACGCGTACAAAGTCGCGGGTGGTCGCTAGTGTATAAATATATACGTATATAATTATGACTAGGTTCTCCCTAAGAAATACCAAAATAGTTTTTTCTATAGCTCGTCAACAATATCATAATTTACTATATGGCTGCTGCAACAACTGTGGCAATATCCTCCTCCAAAATGAAAGCAACTATAGATTACTAGACAACTAGCCCTCTTCAGTGATTTTATACTTAGCTAATACTTATGTTTCCAGTAAAAATTACAATAGCTTTTTTTTTATTATTTAATGGAATAGGCGGGCAAACGAGCAGACGTTTCGCCTGATGGTAAGTGATTACCGCCGCCCATGGACACCTGCAAACACAAGAGGCGTCACAAGTGCGTTGCCGGCCTTTGGGGGATAGGGAGAGGAGATAGAGGGAGGGGGTTTGGGTTGTGGGCCTCCGGTATCCTGACTCACTCGGTGAAACACAGTGCAAGCACTATTTCACACCGGTTTTCTGTGAGTTTACATATATTCACAATTAAGCTATATTTCTAGAAAGAAAAATTCATTAATTTTATTAAATACTCGTAGTATTGTAGATATTCATTACATTGTAGATCCAAGAGAGGTGAGGGCTGACAGCCGTGAAAACAGAAACCTTATGTGTTTTAAACTTATACAATTCAAAAGCCACGCCGATCACTTTTTCTTGCAAGAATAGCGGTCCGCCAGAATCCGCAGGCATCACATGCAGCTCAGTCGCGCAAGGACCTGCCACACAAATTTGTGTGCCCACAGATGGTTTATCTTCGTATTTACTACAGGATGTTGCACCTCCACTACCTAACTGTAGGGGCCTCATATAATCGCCTAAGACATGAAAAGCGTCCCATTTCCACGATGTTAATCCTCCACCCACCCATTCCACACGAAGACCAAATAATGTTCGATAGTCTACGGCTGACAACTTTGCAAATTTCTTTAGTGGTACTTCCTCAATTAGTAGCATTGCAAGGTCAGCATGTTTGATAGTTCCATAGTTAGGATGTGGTATTCGCTTTAAGAGCTTGCTCAACGCAGTAACTTTAGTTGGTTGTAACGTCATGTTTCCGTACTGAATGCTATCCACTTGACAGTGTGCCGCTGTGAGCACCCAGGTGGGTGACAGAAGTGTTCCTGTACACATTCTTTGGTTAAGGACAAGGAGCGTAACAACGTAGTTATACCTGCCATTTTTGACGTCAACGCCGTTGTATACTCTTATAACATTTGGTCTATTCTTGACCTGCCGTCGTGAGCGACTCGCCAAAGCTTGGTATGCACAAGTCACTAGCACTAGGATAACTACTAGTGCTAACGACTTGTGTACCTGAAGTAGCTGAATCTTTTATCTTCTACCTTAAAAGCATCTGTAGTGTTGTTGTTACTGTTGCTTTTTAATATCGCTGCTCTTATAGTCGTTTGATAATTGTTTTCATGCAAAAATACCTCTCCATTTTATGGAAAGTGAACAAATTAAATTTGTGATTGAAAATATACTTCTGTAACATATTGTTTTTATCAACGACGTCTGAATTTTTTATTAACTTGAAATAGTTGAGCAATTTCAAGTTAATGTTCTGGTTTTATAATTTTATTTGTGGAGGCCAGAGTATATATTACATCTTAAACCATGTTGTGCACCAATAAAATAAACAAATAAACAGTGAAACTAAAAATTTTAGAGCTTACAGCGGTAGCTTATTTATTAAACTTCTTATTCATGAAGTCTAATAAATAAGCTACCAACCTTATGTAAATTAACATAGAATCTTTGGTTATCTAACTAATTAACTAAATAATTTAATCATCTGCACGCTGTGCACCCCGTCAAACAAAGGGGGCTCTGGCGACCGACTCTTGGTGACCACAACACAACGGCAACTATTAAATATCGATGCTGATGACGGGCGGCAGCGTCACGAGCAAGCAAATAAACCTTAAATAAAATTACACTTAAATACCTTTGAATGGCAATGTGTTAACACTCAGTGTAGTTTAATAAAGTAATAGCACTGTGTTAACTGTGTGTTTTAGTTAAGTATTTGCACATGACTTTTAATTATATTCGACACAGCTATATACCTAATGAAAGGAAATAATAAAAAAAAATAGAAAAAGATACATTTCTAGACGAATTTTTAGAATTAATCAATCAACATTATTTTTACTGAGGAGAATTAACTATGTGGGACATATTGAGGGATATTGATTTAATCAGTCCGTCATAAGCACGATGTGTCACACTGATTCGTATCACTCTGTTGTCTTTACTGTGCAGAACAATTTATCTCTTTTCAACCTCTGACCTACAATAAGAACTGCAACTTCCCTCGACATAGGGGTATTGAAACGACCTTGATGTTCTCCAGCAGACTTCATTTGAACTCTTTTTATCCCTTAGTAGAAACAAAATTAACAGTATATTTGAAGAAATGAAGGTAGCTGTTGTGGCTCAGCCATAACGCTTCCTATCCGATAATACATCTAGCTCTGAACTTTGAAAGTAGGTATAAAATTACCTCCATTGACCTCTTTGACTCCAAAGGATGTAATTTGGAAACCTCCGTCCTATTTTCTAGTGAAAGAAAGAAAATGTCCTGCTTTTGCGTGCTGATGGTAGAAAAAGCTGTGTAATGGTTCAGGGTAATGTTCGATGGTATGCTGTTGGACTTTTCCGCCACTACAGCATATTCCATCAGATTCGTCCTGCCATTTAAAAGCATGACACCAGGTACAGAGTTTTCGTGTTCCGAGAGGTATAAATTTGTCATTCGTATGTAAAACCAGATATTTTTATATTTTGCCAAGTGTACAAATTTATTTCTCTGTACTCTCTAAAAAATTATCTCTTTTTATTATATTTAGCTGTAGCTGCCTTATTAACATGGGGGTTATTATACGAATACTTTTTAACAGACTGTCTTTTTAGCGTATTTATTAAGAGCAACTCTATGGCTCTCGGGATGATTTGAAATATATTTTAACAGCATCTTTTACTTGATTTTGCCTGATTGCATCAGTAAATCTTTTTCTGCGTTTTTTTGTTTTTTTCCTCTTTCACCTTTCTCTGGGGACTTAGTTAAAGGAATTAAAACATCAACGTGTCCTGTTAACCGAATTCTTTTCCCTGTAACGGTTCCCCAGAAGTTGGAAGCAGATTACCACAGCGAAGCAGCTGAAACTAAAATGGAAATATTTCTCCGGCCGCTTTGAGTTAGCAAGTAGTCTCATGTATAGTCTAGATATTTTAGTCATACCAAAGCGTGGTTCTCCCACGGTATATAAAGCTGAAGAGTTTGTTTGTTTGTTTGAACGCGCTAATCTCAGGTACTAATGGTAAGATTTGAAAAATTCAGTGTTAGATAGCCTATTTATCGAGGAAAGCTATAGGCTATATATCGTCACGCTAAGACCTACAGGAGCGGAGTACCAATGAAGAATGTTACAAAAACAGGGGGAAAATTATCACGCTACGGGCAGTAAGAGATGCAAACGAGGTTGCCTGGGTCGGCTAGTCCATTGATACATCGCCGTGCAACAGATAAGACAAAGATGAAAATAAGCACGCGCCATCATCAGGAACGTCTACTATCCGGCAGGAGATATGTAATCTCACCGACGGGGCTCCCAAGGGTCGATCTGACTGCTGGGAGCCGAAGAACATCAGAACGTATACGTTCAAAGTCCGCCGTGGTTGTCGCGGTCGGCGGTTCCAGTGCGTCCGTCCTCATGGATACGGATGCGGACAACCGGAAGCGTGAGCGCCCCCCTGGCTGCGAGAGCGACATCTCTCAGGAGATGTTGCCTCCTAAAATACCGAGCAGCCACAGGGGGCGATCGCGAACCCCGGTGTCGGCCCCACCGGGCTCCGCCTTTTCTAAGGCGGAGTCTTACAGGCGAGCCAGGGCGGACGGGGAGTTTCAGGCGGAGGAGGAGATCGCTGGTCTCCTGCTCACGATCACGGAGCCGGTGGAAGGGGATTCATTGCCCCAATCACCAGCCTCTCTGCAGGAGAGGGCGCGGGCAGCAGTGGCGATCATCAACAAGGTGGCCACCAAGTCCATAAACCTGAAGGGCCCTTTTGTGAGGGCCCTCAAGGACTCCTCTGCCGCCGTTGCTGAGGTCGTGGAGACCCTGGCCGAAGACGTGGCTCGCCTCCGAGCGGCCAACGACCGGTTGACGGAGCAGGTGGCGGGGTTGAGCGCTCAGTTCGCCCAATTTCGGGCGGAGCGCCCTGAGCGTGAGGCTCCTGTCCCACCTGTGTCCCGGCCGGCCCCAACTGCGTCACAGCTGGCCCCGTCTGCGTCCCGGCTGGCCCAATCTGCGTCCCGGCCGGCCCCGTCTGCGTCCCGGCCGGCCCCGTCTGCGTCCCGGCCGGCCCCATCTGCGTCCCGGCCGGCCCCGTCTGCCTCCCAGCCGGTCCTATCTACGACCCAGCCAGCCCCTACCATCCCCGGGGTACCAGACGCCGTCCTGCAGCAGATGCTGCAGCAGATCCTCACCTCGGTGGGGAATCTGGTGGACGGTCGTCTGGCCGGCCTGGAGGCGAGGCTGCCTCCCGCCCCTATTCTTCGGCCGCCTCTTGCGGCGCCGAGGCCGAAGGTCGCGTCGGCTCCGACCCCGCTCCCCGTGGTGGGGGGTCGCGTGTCGTACGCGGCGGCGACATCGGCGCCGGCCCCTGCGGCCCCTGCCACTGCTCAAAAGACGCAGCGGGGGACAAAGGCTCCAGCCAAGACGGCTGCGCCGAAGAAGACGAGGCACAAGACGGCGGCGGGAGCAGGAGCGGAGTTTAATCCGACCCCCACTCCAACACCCCTGCCTGGCCCCTCCACAGCTGCCCCCTCCAATGAGGGTTGGCAGGTAGTCGGGGGGGACAAAAAGTCCAAGAAGGCCAAGAAGCGGGCCAAGAAGGCTGCCCAAAAGGCGGCCTCTGGCCCGCAGTCGTCACCGGTGGCAAGGGCCACTCCGAAGAAGCCGCGGAAGCTGCAGCCGCCGAAGACCGCGGCTGTGGTGGTCACGGTGTCACCGGAGGCGGCAACCGGCGGGCTGTCGTACGCGGCCGTCTTTAAGACGGCCCGGGACAGTCTCGCCGGAGATTTTGGAGCGGCAGGTGTCCGCTTGCGCCTGGCCCAGACGGGAGCTCGGGTTCTCGAGTTCCCTGGGGCCGATGGCGCAAGGACGGCGGACACCTTCGCCGAGAAGTTGAGGGGAGTCTTCGCAGCCACGGATGGTGTGAGCATATCCAGGCCTACCAAGTGCGCAGAGCTGCGCATATCAGGCCTGGATGACTCCGTCACTGCTGATGATGTCCGCGTTGCAGTCCAGGAAAGGACGAAGTGCAACGCGGAGAACATCAGGGTCGGCACCATCCGTCCCGGTCCAGGGGGCCTTGGTGCAGTGTGGATGAGCTGTCCCGTGGCGTCGGCCAAAGTTTTGGGCGACGCCGGCAGGCTCCTCGTCGGCTTCGTCAGCGCCAGGATTACAATCCTGGCGGCGAGGCCGATGAGGTGTTTCAAATGCCTGTCAGCGGGACACACACGCGTCAAGTGTGACAGCTGCTTTGACTGCAGCGGTCTATGCTTCCGCTGCGGTCGACCGGGGCACAAGGCGGCAGAATGTTCTGCCGCCCCTCACTGCCCTATGTGTGCGGCGGGCAACAAGCCCGCCAATCACCAGATGGGGCAGGGGGGCTGCAGGCCTACCCGCGCTTCTCGGCAGACGTCGGGGGCTAGCCTGGCGACCCAGGCTGCCTCCGACGTTGTCCGCTCGTCAACGTTGACGCCTATGGAGGGGGTTGTAGAGACGATCCAGTAATGGATCAAATCTGCAACCTCCTTGTCCAGACGAACCTCAACCACTGCGCCGCGGCGCAGGATCTCTTCCTGCAAACCATGGCGCAGTGGTCGATCGGTGTTGCCGTAGTCGCGGAGCCCTATTACGTTCCTCCCCGTCCAAACTGGATGGGTGACTGGGACGGCTCCGTGGCAGTCGTCGGTTCCGCGGCGGCTCATTCCCCGCCCTTGTCGCTTAGGGACAAGGGCTCTGGATATGTTGCCGCCGAGTGGGGGGGAATCACCGTTTACGGTGTCTACTTCTCCCCCAACCGGAGTTTGAGCGACTTCGAGGTCTTCCTGAACAGCTTGGAGACCTCGATGCGGCGATTAGCGTCTGGGCACGTCCTCGTGCTGGGGGACTTCAACGCAAAATCCATTGCGTGGGGGTCCCCCGGGACGGACGCCAAGGGCGAAGCCGTTGAGGAGTGGGCGGCTTCGGTGGGCCTCTGTTTGCTGAACAGAGGCGCCACCAACACGTGTGTGCGACAGCAGGGGGGGTCGATAGTGGACCTTTCGTTCGCTACCCCTGCTGTCGCCGCACGAGTAAGGAACTGGTGTGTCCTGGAAGAGGTCGAGACGCTCTCGGATCATCTCTATATCCGATTCGAGCTCTCCCGGTCCCAGGGCCCCAGTAGGGGTCACACGGCGCGGCATTCATCCCGCTTTCCGCGGTGGGCTGTCGCCAAGCTCGACAGGGACCTACTAGAGGAGGCGGCCATTATTCACTCTTGGCTGTCTCCGCAGGCCCCGATCGAGGGGGACGGCGTGGACGTTGGGGCTGGCCGTTTTCGCGATGCGATTACGCAAATTTGTGATACGGCCATGCCCCGCGTCCACGGTCGTCGTCCTCCTCGGAAGGAGGTCTACTGGTGGTCCCAGGAGTTGGCGGACCTCCGTGCGGCTTGTACTCGTGCCCGGAGGTCGTACACCCGCAGCCGGCGACGTCACCGCGGAGACGGTGGCGGGGACCAGCTTCATGAGGAGTACCGCGAAGCGCGGAAAACTCTGAAGCTGGCCATTTGCCGCGCCAAAGAGGTGAAGAGAAAGGAGATGCTGGAGAGTCTCGACCGTGACCCCTGGGGTCGCCCATATCGTGCGGTGCGACAAAAGCTCCGCACGGCGGGCCCCCCCCTTACCGAGACTCTCCAGCCCAGCTTCCTGCAGGAAGTGGTCGAGGGCCTTTTCCCGCAGCGGGCGGAGCACGCTCCCCCGTCGATGGCCTATCCGGTCAGAGACGACGGGGGCAGTGTTCCGCCCGTTAGGGAATCGGAGATTGGGGCGGCTGTTCTGCGGATCCGTTCCAAGAACACCGCCCCCGGGCCGGACGGGGTTCCAGCCCGAGTGATGGCCCGAGCCCTCGACCATATGTCGGACCGCCTCAGGGAGGTGATGGACGCTAGCCTGGCGTCCGGACGCTTCCCTGAGTGCTGGAAATGCGGGAAGCTGGTCCTATTGAGGAAGCCGGGACGGCCTGCCGATTCGGTCGCGGCCTATAGGCCCATCGTGTTGCTGGACGAGGCGGGCAAGTTGTTTGAGAGGATACTCTCTGCCCGCATCGTCCGGCACCTCTGCGAGGTGGGGCCCGACCTGTCGGACGCCCAATTCGGATTCAGAGAGGGGCGTTCGACGGTCGATGCCGTGATGCGCCTTAGGGCCGTGACCGAAGAGGCAGTAAGCTGTGGCGGCGTGGTGTTGGCGGTGTCTCTGGATATCGCCAATGCCTTTAATAGTCTGCCATTCAGCTGCATCAGGGAAGCACTCCAATACCACGGGGTGCCAGAGTACCTGAGGCGGCTAGTGGCAGACTATTTGGAGGAGCGTACCGTCGTGTACGAGGATCGAGATGGTGCCTTGAGACGGCGACCCATGTCGTGCGGCGTTCCGCAGGGGTCTGTCCTTGGACCACTCCTGTGCAACGTGGGATACGACTGGGTCCTACGAGGTCGTCTCCCCCCCGGGCTGGGCGTAATTTGTTACGCTGATGACACATTGGTCACGGCCCGGGGGGCGAACTTCCAGGAGGCGGCGCGCCTGGCCACCATTGGTGTCTCTCTGGTGGTCGGGCGCATCGAGGCGCTGGGCTTACGGGTGGCCCTGGACAAGACGGAGGCCCTATTGTTCCATGGGCCCCGTCGTGGGCCGCCCCCCGGCGCCTCCATAGTGGTCAACTCGGTCCTCGTACCGGTTCGGGCCCAGATGAGGTATCTGGGCCTGATCCTCGACGGTAGGTGGCTCTTCGACGAGCACTTCCGACAGCTTGGTCCCAGGCTGGTCGACGCTGCCTCTGCCCTTGGGCGACTTTTGCCCAACTTGGGTGGAGCCAGCGTCGCAACGCGACTCCTCTACACGGGGGTGGTCCGGTCGATGGCACTGTATGGGGCACCGGTGTGGGTGGCGGCTCTGACTGCCCTCAATAAGGCCCGCCTCTGGCGGCCTCAGAGGGTATTGGCGGTCAGAGCCATCCGCGGATACCGCACGGTGTCCACCGAGGCGGCGTGCGCCTTGGCCGGAACACCTCCGTGGGATTTGGAGGCGGAAGTGCTCGCCGAAGTTTATCGACGGGTGGCTGAATTCCGGGCGGAGAGAGGCATTCGCCCTCCGCCCGAAGAGGTACGCGAGTGGCGTGAAGCCGCCCGTCGAGCCACGATGGCTCGCTGGTCGTTCCGGCTGGAGACTCCACGCGCTGGCTTTGCCGCCGTGGAGGCTCTCCAGCCGGTCATCCTCGAGTGGGCAGGGCGGCAGCACGGGACCCTTTCCTTCCGACTGACGCAGGTTCTTTCCGGGCACGGATGCTTCGGAAAGTACCTGCACTCGGTCGCCAGGAGGGAACTGAGTCCCGCCTGCCACCACTGCGACTGCAGTGAGGACTCGGCCCAGCATACGCTGGCGATTTGCCCCGCTTGGGCGTCGCAGCGCCGGGCCCTCACTGCAGTCATCGGAGGAGATCTCTCGCTACCGGCCATCATCCGCGCCATGGCCGGTAGCGACAGCAGTTTTACCGCGGTCGCAGCCTTCTGCGAAGACGTAATTTCGCAGAAGGAGGCGGCGGAGAAGGCCCGGGAGGACGACCTCCACTCGGACCCGATCCGCCGCCGGCGAACCGGGCGGCGGAGGCGCGCCTATCAGCGCCTCATGCCGCCCTGAGTGTGGCCGCGGATGGTGGGGACGGGTTTTCCCCTCTATCCGCTTTAGTGGTCACCCGCGAGGGGGCAACGTTACGCGTGTGCCGTACGTTGCCTAAATTGAGAATTTTACCAGCAGACGGTGCCCGCTTCAGTGCGGGCTGGCGCTGGGAGGGGTCCGGATGTGTTAATAACAGCAGTTCCCGGATCCCTCCCGTCTCAGGCGCAGAGTGGCACACCGTGTGGTTTTAGTCGGTTCGATTCCGACACACCGCCCCGCCGCAAACCCCGGCTGGGTGACGGCCCGAGGGGGTTTCCACACGTTAAAAAAAAAAAAAAAAAAAAGGAGATATGTAATCTGTTAATAGTTATAAATTCTTCACTCATTTTAATGCGAAAAGTTACTATCGAAAAAAACTTTATAGACTTTTTAACCTACCTAAAGGAATAAAGAAAGTACTTATATGTACTGTATATGTACTGTAATGCTTTGACAATAACAATGAAAAAAAAAAGAAAACTTATTATTTTATTAGATACCTACCTACCCGAAAGGAATAAAGGATAACTAGTACTGTTGCACTGTACTGTACTGTTATACTTCATACGTGCGACAACAACGTCTGCCCTCACGATACATTATTAGTAGATGTGCACACCATCTACAGAGCATAGATTTTAAATTTCAAGTCTATTACTTCAAAAACATAGGACTTTCATGCAAACTTACCACCCCCCTTTTTAACCCCAAAAGGGAGTTGATTTCTAAAGATACATTATTAGTACAACTCCACACCATCTATAGAGCATAAATTTTAAATTTCAAGTCTATTACTTAAAACATATAGTACTTTCATAACAAACTTCCGACCCCTGCTTTAACACCTTAGGGGTGGAGTTTCTTAAAATCCGTTCTTAGGGGATGTCTACCATAGAGTTATTATAATAACTCTATAATGTATGCATCCTATAAGGAACCTACCTGCCAAATTTCAAATATATAGGTAAAATATGTAGTTTCTGAGATTTCGCGATTAATGAGTGAGTGGTAATTCGCTTTTATATACTACTATATTTTTAAAGTTATATAATTTATAGATATATATAAATTATATAAGTTTAAAAAGCAAAGATTACTAAAATCACAGCACGGGTAGCAGCTAGGAGCCCCAGGTTTAAGACTTTTTATGTACTTATTTAATATTATACTTACCGTGCATACTTTTTGATGTAAGAGAATGCTTTTCCAAAAAGAGTTTAATGTGCTATGTCATGCTCCTCCACGCATGTGAAAGTCGTAAGTTTTTATTAGAAATGAGTTTATCGATAAAAAAACTTATTGCTTCTAGAAAGAAAATATCTGTCATTCATCTTTATACATTTTGGTTACTGTTGACGTAATAAAATATCATTTGTGCAAAATTGCGTTAGACAAATGTTGTAATAATGTTCGTAAGTTTATTGAGGTCTTTCACGAGACTTACCACACGTTGTAGACGTTACTGTTCCTGTTGGTGCCCCGAAGAACCCATCGACCCTAACACTAGAATTACCTACTTACCTAATGGGGTAAGAGTAATGACAGAGCAGAATAATTCTCCGCTAGCATGTGTCTCCCTTTGCATTATAGCTGGACCCAGGTATGAGACGGCTAATTGTAATGGTCTTACCCACTTTATTGAACATCTGGCTTATAAAGGATTTCATAGTATGAGAAAATCGTACTTTGAAGAGAATGTATATATGAATGGTGCAAAAATGTTTGCCAAGACGCGTAGAGACATGCAGATATTTTCAGTACTAATACCTGCGGAGCGTGTAGCGGATGGAGTTATTTACCTATCCAAAATTCTACTTGAGCTTGCGCTTGATGTCACCGAAATGGACAGGGAGAGATATAATATGTGTCTCGAAGCCATTGACTCAGATAACAATCCTAAACAAACCGTTTTTGATTATTTACATGCTACGGCTTTTCAAGGTACTTCTTTAGCTCAACCAGTCATTGGCCCTCTACGAAATTTATCCAAATTTGATCAAAGTACCACAGCAGCCTTTATGTGTGAACATTACTCTACGTGCAGACTTGTTGTCGCTACGTCTGGTGGGGTGCATAATGATCAAGTTTTAGGGGCTGTGGGAGGAACATTTGGAGCTCTTTGCCCCACTGGAGTGGGAGATGCCGACACTGGACCTCAACGCTTTACGGGATCTGAGGCTGTCTATCGTGATGATAGTATGCCGCTTTGTCACGTTACAATCGGGTTTGAAGCTCCGGGATATAATAGTTTCCACTACTACACGATGATAGTGATGAAATATATAATCGGTTCGTGGCACGCAAGTCAAGGGCGGCCGGAAAATCAACCCTTTTTAACTGCTTTGGGGGCAAGTAGTATGAAATGTGATAGTTACCAGTCTTTTTATATCCCATACAAGGACGTCGGACTTTGGGGTGCATATTTTGTCGTCGACAAACTTCATGTAGATGATATGGTATTTCTTATACAGGATGCATGGATGCAGATGTGTGTGATGTGCAATTCTTTTGAAGTTGTTAAAGCGAGAAACTTGGCGAAATTAGAAGTGGCTAGACAGCATTGCGGTGTACTCAACTCCTGTCGTGATATGGGAATTCAAATGATGTATGCATGCAGAAGACACTCTCTTCCTTTGATGTTAAATCAAGTAGAAATAGTTCAACCTTTTATGGTTAAGGAAATGGGAATGCAGTGTTTGTATAACCGGAGTCCTGCAGTGGCTGCAGTCGGCCCCTCCGAGTGTTTACCCGAATATAACAGAACTCAAGCTGGAATGTACTGGTTGCGATGGTAATTATCTATGTTACCTATGAAAACAGTTCGTAATTTGAGAGTATAATCGTTTACTTTTAAAAGTTTATTGAATATATTTTACTTATATACCTTATTTCCAAGAGGTTTGTTGAACTTAATAAACATTTACAGTAAAAAAATCAGCCGTATTCTGTGTCAAGTGTGTCAATTTATCTACATATATTTTTACTGAGTCGGGTCGCAACTCGTAAGATTTTTTGGTAATAAAGATTTTGATAAATACAATGAGCTATAATTGGAGACCACTACTTGGTTTAAACCATTATAACCTATTAATTCTTTCTCTATTTCTTCTATGGCTACTTACTACAGTATGGTTCATCAATTTTAAATCTTTTTACGATTCACTAAACTGGAAATGTACAATGAAAAATATGCGTGGTATTGTTACCTAAAAACATTATTACTGTATCACCTAGTAGAAATGAACACTTCGAAATTAGGGAAATAGTCAGTAAGTACAAAAATAATATGGTTACAATTTAGAAAAGTATATTAAGGTATATAAAAATATTAAGAATGTTCAGTTTAATAAGCCTATCGGCGCGTCGCTCTAAAACCCTCCGTCACAAAAGCCTCCTCTCAGTACCATCATTTTCAACCTGATCCACTTGGTCACTCTACTCTGATTCTGCACCTTCTCAGTGGAAACACTCACCACTTTTCAGCGCTCTTCTCTGATCTTATCGGTTCCCCTCTACTCTACTCCACTTAAATGAATACGCAGCCTAACAATGAAAAAAATACTAACAAAGCGTTAGAAAAGACATGAACTTCGTATCAGCTCGCAAAATAGACTTTTGATTTTTTGGTTTAATTTTATCTCTTTCTAAGTTTAATAACGAAATAAAACGTACCTAACTCATATCTATATATTTGACAACTAACAAATATATTTGTTTTTTTTATTATAATTACTATATATTTGCTTTTTCATAGGTATAATACGTGCTGTCGATTCGACTTTTATTTTAATAATAATATGTTCTTTCTTTTAACAAGATCTGACTTTTTTTATGAGAAAGTACATTTATTGTCGTTATTATTTTGTCACCGTTTAAACTTTCTACGGATTTCCACAAAAATAGACAATAGGTTCAGCTATTCTCGAGTTTTATTAAGATGACGTGTCACTGAATGTAATGTGGCTCCCTCTAGGGGACTTAAAGTACTGTATTAAAAAAAAATATTAGAGATAAATCTACCGCGTTTGGTATCACACGAAAGGGCGTTACTTGTACATTTCAAAAATGTATATATTATTAGCATTTTCTCGTGACTTTGTCCGTATGTATTCGATAATTGTGATATTTCTATGGTACCTATTTAAAATATGCTTTGCAAAGAAATTAATATTATAGAGGCACCAAAATATTTTAAATAAAAAAAAGTAAAAACTAAAACCTATCTACGACAAAAAACGATGCTGAAAAAGCAGGAAACAAGTTACAAAAGCGTTTTCACGCGTTGTTAACGTGTTATGGACTGTGGTACACTACACTACATAGACTACGGCTTTTTAAACTTTTTTCCTGCTTTTTCAGCGTCGTTTTTTGGCGTTGTTGGGTTTTAGGTTTTACTTTTTTTATTTGATTTCTAAGACTATGACTAGACAATTACCGAACCACGCATGTAAGGAATAACGTTAATTTTACATCTTAATATTTGTACCAGAAATAATGTACTTAAGTAGTACCTTTAAACGATCAATTCTTGTATATATATATATACATAATTAGTTTGGACAAAATTTAGGGTGCGGCCAATTATCCCCATCGTGTCCACCGTCATATTGACTGGCAAAGGTTGCTATACAATTCGATACAGTAACAAACGGCTAGGGGAGGCAATTGGCTGTACGGGCTCTAATGCCCAACGGAGGGGCGATTACCGATCTTATTTGTTTGCGCCACCTGCAAGCACAAAGTGGGTTATTCACGCGACTACTGACTATTAAGACAATATACAAATATTCATATTACTTTCTTTCTATATTAAATGTATTCAGCAAAATTATAGTAAAAAGCTATTTTGGTAATTTTTCCAAGATCTTAAAACTAAAACGGTTATGTTTAGGATAATATAGTATTTCATAGTAAATCTAACGTAAATGATGGCTACTACAACCGCTTTAAGGATCTAGGTCCACAAAATCAGTAACAACACTATATATGTAAATCTCTTCTTACAAATTAAAATAATCATGAACAACAGCACAAAATACGCTACATAAACCCTCGTAAAATTTATATTTTCATGTAAGTATAGCATTTCTTAGTAGGTAAGGTATAGTATCCATAAGTGCACATCAGTCGAAAGAAGTCTTGTGGTGAACATAGATCTTGCCCAAGGCTCTACACATACATTGTCTAGTACCCATAATACAAGCTCTGCTTAGTTTGGGACTAGATGGCGTTGTGTGTTAGATGTCCAAAATATTTATTTATATTTATTATTTATTTATTAAATACTACCGGGTTCAAGTTTTGTAATAATCCTTCCTTGATTCTTTAGTAAAAAATAATAATACATGAAATTAAGAAAGGATTATGTCCGCATTGTTTTTAGGATAGAGGGCAAACGAGCAGACGTATCATCTCATGATAAACGGTTTCCGCAGCCCATGGACACCAGTATTAGCAGAGGTGTCACAAGTGTCTTTTAAGAAGGAGTAAGCTCTTCTTGAAAGTTTGAAGGTGTTTTTGATAACAAAGCGTTTGAGTGCCGTAACTCGAATATTGTTAACTCATCTGTTGTATAAACTAACACATACGCACGCCTATATACTCTATAAAGGATTCGCAGGAAAAAATTAAACACCAACATTTTACCAAATATGATTTTGTCTCACTCACGTAATAACGGACAAACCTATTACGGTCCACCAGGCACTTTGGGAATTAAATATTAAGCTTGACGCGACAAATATATGACTATACATACCTACGTAGGTAAGACAGAAATGTAATGGAAGAAAAGGGACGGGTTTAAGAACTAGGTAGGTAAGTCATTTATTTATTCCTTTTCTATTTTTGAGTTTTAAGTCGATCGAATCAAGCCGACTAAACTATAAAGTGCGCCTAAAAGTGAAGGCATCTTGAGACGACTTTTGTTAAGACTGCTGGAACTCACCACTTTCGGTTGAAACTTACTATTTACTATTACTAACAATATCTAGGCACACAGGTTTCAAGATCGGGTGTTGACTATAACTGAATTTGAATCGATTTTTCATAACGACAATTAACCTTCTAGTTCACGTTCACACTTCACCGAGACTGTCTTTTTTATATATATACGAGCCTGCCAAAGCGAATCTACCCTGTCAGATGGAAAGCATGAGCAAAATCCAAGAGTAGGGTTACCATACTACAATTAGTATGGTAACCCCTACTCTTGGATTTTGCTCATGCAGAAAGTACGACAATTCAGTTTCGTGACCCACACTATGGCGGTCTATTGGGCCTCCGGTCTCGTACTCATCAACGAAACACAGCAGGCATGATGTCTCGTCGGTCTTTACGTATGCGGCCACGGGTTTTGTGTAATTAGGTATACCGTTTGCTGGATGTTCTGGGTGTAATGATTCAAAGGCTCAATACAACTTCGCGCCCTAGCCTACACCCTAATTAGGCTATGGACATGCAAATCAGGCCGTGTATCTTTTGAAAACATAACTACTCGTAGTCTTGTACGTTAATTATATTAAATTCGAAAAACATTCTCGAATGAAGCCAAGTGAGGCAAATAGGATTGTATTCTAAATAACTTAAGATTACGTATTAGTTACGCACGGAAGCATACCATATTCGTCTGAATATCTTATAATACACAACTTATATTACAGTTCTTTGATTAATGACTCTTAAAAATATTACAATATAAAAAAAATACAGATAAGTATACCGAATCTTTACGATTTGATTTAATCTCATAATGCTATTGCTTGCTAACCTAAACACACAGTCAGATTAGTATCAATTAGAAAAACTACCTTGTACACATCTTGGCTTATACAACCTTTAATTCATATCTAATTATTAATACGTGAAGCAAAATCTTTGTATCTCTATGTACAAAAATTATGCGAACGGAATTGCCATATATAGTTACAGTAACAGTTAAAGTTTATGCGGAGGAGGAGTGGTAAAAAAGAAACACACGGAAGAAAGAAAATTAAATATGATCGTATTTCGACCACTGGACGACAACTTTTTAAAAAAAAATAAACTGCTACAATAAAATATTTATAATCTTTGACCATAACACACGTCACTACGATTGAATTTATAAACTCATAGTGTTCTAGCATATATGTACTATTTGTACCTTAGATTAATGTTGTGTAGATAAAAGCTATGAGAAAATCTTAACAATAAAATATTTGGAATAATCGAAATGTCATAAAGCTGGCCATGTTAGAAACAGCACTTAAAGCTACTTAATTAAAGTACAGGCAGCGGACATCTATAAGCACAATTCTGTAGTAACAAATGTTATTACACGGTGACAACACCCTAGGGATCCTTGATTGACGTTTCACTACTCAAGTAGACATCTATAATTCAACTTTGTCTAAAACTAATTATAAACGAGTCTTGTGTTGTTCGGAAGTTTCTGTAACGCGGCCCTAAGGCACTGTGGTTACTTTGTTTCTTAACATTACAAGTTTTAATGAACTGTTTTCAATTTTAATAGACTTACTAATAATTCTAAGATAAAACTTGGTTTTAATTTTGCATTCAGTATGGGGCACCAGATTGAGACGTTGTCATCTATCTGCTATATGTTTAAAATGAATAAAATTTCACTGCACCAAATGCATAGTGGTTTAAGCGATCACCACGCCGTTTTCTGCTGCTTCAAGTATTGTGAGTTCTAATCCCACGTTAGACAATACGTTGTGTGATACAACTAATTATTCTTAATTATCTTAATGTGCTTTGTCTCCGTCTCATTTATGTTTGTAAAGTCCCCCGCGATACGGGATACGCGGTACTTATCTTTTTTTAAAAAAGAAAGGTTGTTAAATTGTTGTAGGTATTAAATATCATCCACTTCCAAAATTGTTTTTATCTATATTTCGCGTTGGTTTTGTGCCTTATTTCTCTTTAATGTAACCACAATGTGCCATGTGAAAATATAGAGATAGTAATGTGAGAAAAGAAATATCAACACTAATGTTAATAAATCTTTCGACGAGATCATAACATCAACGAAATATTGACTTGTTTGCCGAAAACATAGTTTGATTTATTTTCCTGAATAGTTAATTTACCAATACACATAGCAAAAATATGAACATATCTACAGATCAAAAAGGGAATTTGCGATGATATAGGATAGCAAAGAAATTAATTTAAAATAGCTGTTATCGGAAATGCTTGGACCAGTTTCTGCCATCGTTTAAGATTTTGTCTTGTACAAACCCACCTGTGGAACTACCGATACGACCTTAAAGAAAAAATAATTGTAAGACTCTGAAAGGGCGGGCACGCACTCCTAACATCTAAAGCGCAGGCATTTATGGCAGTGTACTTGTACTTGTACTTGCGAACTTTAATGTTAACGTTCAAAAGAAAACTATAATAAAGGAAATAAGTATCATATAATTTAAAGTCAAAGCAATATAAATTGTCTTGAGAAACATCTCCAACAAAGACACGGCCAAGTTCAGATTAGAGCATCATACAGGCGTCCAATAAGACAAAAAAAAATGTATGGAACTGTACTATATATTAAAAGAGAACATATTGATAGAGAAATAAATAAAATAAATACGGAACTGCCTCGGTGGCGCAAGTGGTAGCGTAAACGACTGCGACTTGAGGTCTCATGTTCAATACAATGTGTGTAAATGTTTATTTCGGAGTTTGGGGGTTTTGTGTGTGTAACATGACTAGTACCCATAACACAAGCTCTGCTTAGCTTGAGACTGGATGGTGTTGTGAAAAAAAAATTAAACATAAACTGATATCGCACCAACATCCGAGAACGAAAACATTGAGTGCAGAACCCTAATTTTCCTTTATACAACTTTAAATATGTAACACACACGTATCACGAGCCCTACCTTAAAGTACGTATATCACAATAGAAGTGTCTGGCAGAAACAAGTATTATAAAAATATAAGCAGCCTTCCTGACCTCGAATAAATACAATTCTCCCATTGTTCCAATATTATACTCGTACTATCTGGGGGGTAGGGAGCATGAATATTTATTGTATTATGTCCAGATCATATTTCTTTCCTTTTTTCTGGATTTATTTCACTCTCATAAATGGTGACGTAAGTGGACCTCATACGTATCATAAGCTACAAAGAACGTAATTATTTGGTTTGCAAGGTCGGCAGTAATTTTCTACCACCCTTCCACCCTACATTGTCAACCTCATAAGGGGTGAATGGGTAGAATCTTTTGTTGTGTTTATGGCCTAACAACGCAGTGATTGTGGGCCTACAGTGTCTTTTTAATTTCCTCTTGGATTTATTCTTACGTAGTCAGTAAAGGTTGTGTAGAATTAGATGCGAGCTATTTTACGGTAAATTCTTAAGTGATCATTTTGCAAATGATTCACCAGATTCGAGAGAAAATATGAAGGAACTGGTAGGATAACTTTTGAGTGGTATATATGTTACGGGCAACGTGATTAACTGGGCATTATTAATAAGGACTGGCCTTGATTAAAAATATCGAAGACCGTCGGGCATGGTAATTAGTTTATTACTTTGACTGGCCATTATTAATAATGCCCGACGATTCGTGGTCCATGTAAGAAGTCAGTGTTTGAGATATCTTGATTTCACTTCCCTTCGCGGCACCGAGCGGTTAACGTGTGACGTTGCGTTGTGATAATTTAAATATTGTTTTTTGTGTATTCTCGCGACTGTTTCCCGGTTTGTGGGCGGTTTAAGGTTGTATATAGTGTTTTTTAACAAATACTGTGTTAGTTTCCTTTATTACGGCTATCGGTAAGTAATTTTATTATATTATTAAAGTGGGTAGGAATAATATTTCGTTTGTATTATTTACTTTTCATCTTTTTTGATTTTGAAGCTATTTTATTGATTTTCTTCTAACTGGTGTGTCATTATTTGACCATGTCGGTTGTTGGCGAGTTACCGGATCCCGGTGGTACAAACGAATTTTCAACACCAACCGGTAAGGGATTGTTTGGTAGAATGTCGCCAACAAATTTATCGCCAAAGGACATTAGAACGGAAAGAATTAGGGCTTCGGACTCGGGCGGGAGTATTTCGTCTCTTAGTGGTCATGATAGTTGTGGGGCGTCTGACTATATTGAGTTGGTGTCTCAGGCAACCGAATATTTGGCAAAAATTAATGAATTAGTAAACGATCAAGGGTCGCGAATGAATGTGGGCAATAGGACGGCAATTATGGACATAACCCAGCGGATTACCGGTATCGTCTCATTGTTGGCAATTAAATCTTCTAGCAATGAAACGAAATTAGCGAATCTCGAGCGCCAGGTGGGCGGTATCGCGGTTCAACAGCCGGGATTTACGTACGCGGACAAGCTTAAGCTTCGCTTACCGCCTGGTTCAGCTCCGTGTCCGGTGTCCGCTGAGGCGCGCGTATCTAGGCCGTGTGTTATTGCGTATCCTACAACGGAACGTTCAACGGATTATGCAACTTCGTCGGCCACAAAACAGGCTCTCATGAAGGCTATTAAGCCCAGTGACGAAGGTTTTCAAATTGTAGGCGTTAAAAAAACCGCAAGGGCAGGCGTCGTGTTGCGGGTTGCAAATGAAAGGCAGCTTAAAAAACTAGAATCAGTAAACGCCATTAAATCAGCAGGCTTACGCTTAGAAAAGCCGAAAGGCCGAAGGCCCCGTATAATTGTAAAAGACGTACCCAGTTCTATGGAGGATCGTACTTTCCTAACAGCTTTATATCGTCAGAATATCAAGGACGAATTAAAATTAACTGAAAGCGACTTTTTAAAATCAACCAAAATTGTCAGGCATCGTAAACTAGAACACGGACGCCAATGGATAGGCTTAGAATTAGAGACAGAAGTTAGGAAACACTTAGCTAGCACAAAAGATAAATTATACATAGACTGGGCCACTTGTAGGTTTATAGACGACTTAGAAGTAGTTCGTTGCTTAAACTGTCAACAATTCGGTCATGTTCAAAAGTTTTGCACTATTAAAACTCCTACCTGTGCCAATTGCGCCGGCAGCCACGATACAAGAGCTTGTTCGATTAAGGACACACCAGATTTTAAACCGAAATGCGCACAATGCAGCCGGTACAAAAAACCATGTGACCATCGATGTGGATCACAGGACTGCTCCACATATAAACTTAAATTAGAGCAGCTAATCCTAAACACTAATTACTGAATAGTTTTACAGCAGTAGTTTAGTAATTGTAGTACTTAATTAATAATGGATAATATCTCAATAGGCCAGTTAAACCTTCATAATGACAAAATAGCTACGTCAGAATTAGACAATTTAGTTTTGGAACAAAAGTTAGACATTGTCCTTATACAAGAACAATATCAAAGCGCTCGCTTGCGGAACAATGTAGTACAACTAGATGGCCGGTCACGGGCTGGGATATATGTTGCAAGTTCTACTTTTACGGTAACATCTTTGCGTAATCTTATGACGTCACACTGCGCCGTTGCTGAGATTTCATCCTCCACCTGTAAGGTTTATGTAGTGAGCTGTTATTTTCAGTTTTCACATCCCATTGATCCTCATCTACATCATTTACGTTTCGTTTTGCGGTCCCTCGTGGGACACAAAATTATCATTGGCGCTGATGTCAATGCATCTTCTACTTTATGGTATGGCAAGCTGCGTTCAACTGACATGGCCCGGCGCTGTGCGGTTGAAGATTTTATTGCGGAAATGAATCTTACCATTCACAATACCCCTGATGCACCACCAACTTTTTGCAGCCCCATGGGTGAGTCTTCTATTGACGTGACGCTTACGCGCGGCGACGTCTCGATATCTGGATGGCGTGTCCTACCGGACGCATCCTGTAGTGATCACCGCTTAATCGTGTACGAATTCATACCAATTGTTGCACAACATCCACTAATAACTCCGTACAATTTTAGATATAAAACTAAAGGGGCAAATTGGGCTTTATTTGGTTCACTCTTTGCAGTACATGCCAGAGACTTCACTCGCAGTTGTCTATCAGCTGAGGAAAGCGCAGAAATATTGTCAGACACTTTCACATATTGTGCTGATGTTTGTATAGGCCGCGGATCTATCACTAGCACTCGTAGATGTGATTGGTGGAACTATAAATTGGTCGAATTACGTAGAATCCATCGGAAAGCTCGTAAAAAACTAAATGTCATTAAAAAGCGTAACGTAACAGGAGATATTTACAATAATGCTCTCATTGCTCTTAGAGTTGCTAGGTCTCACTACAGGGCAGCAGTGGAGAAATCAAAGGGAAATTTAATACGCAAACTTGTAGATAAACTCGATAGAGAGGGTCCGTGGTCACCTTTGTATCATGAATTTAAGGCAAATAGATCTATCGACCTTGCATACGTACAGAACATCAAAATTCATAACAGTTATACTACAGGAGTAGAAGAAACAGCAAAATATCTTTTAGAATCACTTGTGCCCGACGATCGGCCGGAGGATGACACTGATTATCACCGACAAATTAGGCTGTGGGCCATCGAACCACCATTGTCTCCAACGTCTGACTTACCATCTTCAGACGAATTTCTTGGTATTGTTAGGTCATTACCACTAAACAAGGCTTCGGGCGACGATAAAATATCAAATAAAATGATAAAAGAAGCTTGTAAACTCTCGGGTGATACGATTTTAACAGTTTTTAAACGTTGCATTGCGGAAGGAGTATTTCCTAGTGTTTGGCGGTGCGGTAATATTCGTATAATACCAAAACACGGCGATAAGCCGCCGGACGATCCTGGGTCCTATCGACCTATAACACTGTTGCCATCGCTAGGAAAGCTTTTAGAACGTCTTGTAGTGCCTCGACTTCTACCGGGTGGAGTTAAATTTCATGATAGACAATTCGGATTTACGTTGGGAAAATCAACAACAGACGCGGTCATATCTGTAAGGAAAACTGTCACCGAGTCAAGGTTTCAATACGTCTTAGGTATCTTCTTAGATATATCTGGCGCCTTCGACAACGCGTGGTGGCCCATGTTATTGCTAAAATTAAAATCAAGGGGATGCTTTAAAAATATTTATTCCCTTATCTCCTCATACTTCACACAAGGCACAACAAAATTAAGACTTGGGCATCATTCTGTGTCGAAGGCGCTTACGATGGGGTGTCCTCAGGGCTCGGTGCTAGGTCCATACTTGTGGAATATAGGCTTCGACGATTTTCTTACAATACCTATACCACCCGGATGTACTCTAAACGCGTATGCGGACGACGGTTTATTACTGGTGGAATCTGATACTAGAGCGGGGCTTGAGAGTCTGGCTAATAGATGTTTGAACTTAGTAACTCTATGGGGTGTACGTAATCGCTTAACTTTTGCACCAAACAAAACCTTCCAGCTACTTCTGAAAGGTAACCTCAAATCACCGCCGTGTATTAAATTTCAAAATGTTACTGTTAAAAATAAAACCTCGGTTTGCTATTTGGGATTAGTTTTAGAAAGAAATTTTTCATTCATCGAACATATTAGAACAGTTAATGAAAAGTCTAAAAAAAGTTTCTTTGCTCTGACGAGAATATCAACTGCCACATGGGGTCTTTCATTTAATACATTAAAAATCATATATGGAGCTACTTATTTGGGTGCTGTTTGCTATGGTGCTCCTGTATGGGCCGATAGAGCGACTGTAGGTGCTGTCCGTCGCAAACTGCTACAAGGCCAACGACTTGCATTAATCTTCTTATGCAAAGCATATAGGACGGTTAGTACTGAGGCTTTACCGGTGTTGGCGGGTGTTCTTCCGGTCGATCTCGAGGTGCAAAGACGTGCAGCCATGTACTATTCTACAAAACAAAACATGGAATGCGATTTTTTGGGCGTACGAGACCGCGATAAAATCATAAGATTGTTTCAACAGCAACCCAATGTCTATGACGACCTATTGGATGAATGGCAACAACGATGGGACGAATCATCTAAGGGGCGCCACCTCTACCAGTTCTTTCCATCTGTTCGCGAACGGATGTCGAGGACATGGCTCGAGGTAGATCACTGTGTCGCTCAATTTCTTACGGGCCACGGTAACTTTAAGAGCAAGCTACACTCATTTAAATTAGTCGATTCACCATTGTGTCAATGCTCAACACCCGATACTAGCTGTGAACAGTCGGCTCATCATGTTCTCTGGGAGTGTAGTCTTTGGTACAATGAACGTAACACAATGCTAAATAGCTTACAAATTACATCTGGGGCGGTATACTATGGGGATCTTGTGTCAACTGCGGTGAATTTCCGTGCGTTTAGGCGATTCTGCCATACATACTATAGTAATCAAATATAGCTCACTTAGGACCCCTAATACTTTATCCGTGGTGCTTCCCGATTTAAAAAAAGGTGTCTGCCTATTTTGACTTCATTTTGTCTCCCGCTTTGCTAAGGAGGGAAGTGGACTTATCATATTTCCAACTCCTCCTGTTTTTCTTCTGATTAATTTCGTTGCGGGTCCCAAGACAGTTAATATTTTTTCCTGGGACTTCCCGAGTGTCATAACTCGGTGTGTTCGTGGGTCACTGCTGTTGATCCTGGTGTACAGGAGTTACAGCGGTGGGCGTGTGGGTGGGATTAGTCCCATATCTTGATTTTATCACTTGGACCCGGCAGTATAAATAATTCCCTACTTGTTTGTTAGTTTAGGTTTATTTTTCGTTTTCTTTTTACGAAAGTTATGTAAGTTTAATTTCATTTAATTAACAAAACTCAACAGTTCACCTATTTTATTACTTTGTCCAATTAGGGTGGGCATTATTCTTAATGGCCGGGAAAAGTGATTAATCATGATGTTTTAAACACATTGCCCAATTGAGTCGGGCATTATGAATACAGGTCGGCCATTATTAATAGTGCTCAGACTTATCAAATTGCCTATAACATAAACATATAAGAGCATACGATGAAATAGAAAACTTGCTTGTTCTATGCAATCTCTTGATTTTATTACTACTGTAATTTAAGATTAGTTTTAGCCCAGGCATATTAGTCAAATGGATTTTTATTTAGTTAGGAAGTAATTAGTATAAATAAGATTATAAAAAAAATCAAGTATTTCCCTTAATAACTTTATAATTACACGAGTAGGTAAGTATTACTAAATGAATAGAGACTGAGTTATCGAAAAAAAATATAAATTGTATCGTAATTGTTAATAAAAAAATAAACTATTTAGAATCTGTATTATCAAGGCTGAAGTTGACCTGAAATGATACTCTAAATAGTTTAACACTGCTCGCGCATTGCCTTTTATCTCATAAAAAAGTTAAAGTCGTAGTTAAAAATCATTTTTTTATCTGTGACCTTAGAATATCTATAGACACGGACACCCTACGATAGGTAGGTTTTGCGAGAAGTTTTAGAGTGTCAAAATAAAGGTTTATGAAAGTTTTTAGCCGACTATCTCTCATTCCGAGGTGAAACTCCTAATACTCCTGGACTATTTGGCTCTTTGAGATTTAAGATCAGACCGTTGGAAACTTTGATATTTGGCTCAGTTTAGTGGTCATCCAAGTTTAAAAAAATGTAAAAAAAAAAATCTGTTCCCTTTCCGCGCTTGGAGACTTACGGACTTAACCCACTTTTAAGAGGAGACTCGAGCCCAGCAGTGGGACATTATGGGTTGTTGGAGATTTTTCTTTTCAAGGTAGTAGAGCCACGCAATTTCAGCACGAACGGGCCGGCTCGACCGGGGCGGTGCTACCCTCGCACAGAAAATCAACGAAAAATGTCAGCGTTTGTACTGTCGTGTTTCGTTGGTGAGTGCGAGACCGGAGGCCCAATGATATAGAAGCATCACTAAGCCGCTATAGTGTGGGTCACCATGCTGCCTTGTTGCATTGTCTGCCTTCGCAATGAGTATGGTGAGCACCACTCTTGGATTCTGTTTATGCTTTCTATCAAGCAAAGTAGAGACATTTTGGGAGGACCAAACAAAAAAAAAAAGTTTATAAGTAACACATTAGTATTAGTGTACAAGTTAACAACATTGCTTATGTAAAAATATTATAAAACTGATTATGTTAAGATATTTAACATAATAATATTGAAGTAATATCTCACAAATGCTTGTACAAATTGTAAGACTTACATTGCATAACATAAGTTCCATGTTTTCTCAACATTTCGTCTGAAATTTTCATTACCACATAAACGCCGGCGACTGAAGGGTTTCAAAGTTTCTATCCCAACATAAGGTGCCGTGAGATAAGTAATTACAAAATGTAAACATAGGGTTTGCATGTTTCTGTAGATACCGGATTTGTAGGCTTCTGATATGAAAATAAAAAATAATCATTAATAAAAATACCACAAGATCAATTTTTTTTTATTGCGGTAGGTAGGTGGTATTTACAACTAATGAAAATATTTCTTTATCTATTTGTATATACCTATATAATCTAAATCTCGAAAACAGCTCCAAATTTTCATAAAACTTAGTATACAGAAGGTTCCGGGGGCGAAAATCGATCTAGCTAGAATTTATTTTTTGGAAATTTACCATAAAAAGTACCGAGCAAAGCACGGACATCCATTGTTTATGTACCATAGTGCTGTGTTTTACCGAGTGAGTAAGGATACCGGAGGTCCATACCCCATTGAAACTTGTGCTATTTCGAAGAATGTGAAGGTCTGTCCGAATCGTACCGACTAAAACCACACGGTTACAGATATGTATCTACAGAGCAATAGTATTACAAGTACCTAACATAGACATAGCAGATTACATGTACGAAACTGGGTGACCAGTGATGCTAACGTTCTTTCTTTTATTCTAGTCACTATCCATTACTGAACACTATTCATAAAATATGCCAAGATGTGACTTGAGGTTAAGTCTGTCATAGACTTAAGCGTGACGAAGGTTTGCCACGCGACCCTTTTATAATCAGAATAAACATAAAATAGTAAGCTTATGGAGCGCAATTTCGAACTTATACTCCTTAAATAAGTTACATTGCTAGCATGAGTATAATCTAATAATATTTAAGAGCTTAACCCATTACTACCATTAGGTTTAGTTGCTGTCTTCCGTGTCTGGTTGGATTTTATTATAGTCATCTTCGTCATCGCTTTCCTAGCCTTCATTAATCCTAAGATGGGGTCGCTACAAGTTCAACCGGTTTTACCTAAATGTCATTTTTCATCATTCATTTCATCCTGAGGACTAACCGAATTCAAATTCTGAACTAGTAAACCGTATATTTGAATGTACTGATTTTCCGATAACGATTACCATAGATGTTCAAGACAACTGGGACCAACGACTTAACGTACTTTCTGAGGCATGGGCATGAAACTTCCATAATCTGGGCCGTTATTATGAATTTTTTGTAAGAAAAATCCAACAACACTTGATCCAACCCGGTAATCAGACCCGGGATCTCTTGATTAGAGTCCCATATGGTAACCGCTGAACAACGAGGCAGTCACTGAATAATATAACAGTATCTATAATAGTTAATTGACACTTTTCACGCGGTCAATTAATAAAAATATTAATTGACATGTTTAATGGCGACTGTCATGTGAATTCCCTATACAATCATCCCGTATCGTACTACATACTTAGACCTATCTCGACTTATTGTACTGAACATTCGAGAACTGTATAAAAATAATAATAGAAATAGACTGTACCATCCAGAAAAGGTCTAAAATGGATTAAAGGAACTCAGTGGTATCATGATCGTAATTAATTCTTGTATCACGAGCACTCCTATTAATCTTCAGTATTAATTACACCAATAAATTGCCTACCATTTATATTTGTTCAATTTGTCAGCGGTAAACACCGTTATTTATTTGTTTAATTTGAACAATTTACGATTATTAATATCGCTTTGCGTAGTGATTATCAATCATGTTAATAATTGCGCGATACCATTGAGCTTGGACGTGTATTCGTCTAGAGATTTCTCATATTTATTAACATTGTGGAGAAACGAGTGTCATGTTCCTCCAACACAAACGGAGAATCCTCCGAGCAGGAAAGGCCATACCTGGCGGGCCACGGTCTTACCGTTGCTGCTGGGAAGTTGTCTAATCAAATGGGCGCGTGAACTTCTATATCGCGATGAATCGCTGACTTGAAGGATTAGTAATAAGTTCGTTGTTCAGTGTTTCTTCGGTAGATGGCACTGTAGTATGCCTTTGTGCGCTGTATGTGGATGTCGCCACACTATTATTGTTATCACAATCTCTCTTGTCATTGTTGTTAACTCGACTTCTGAAGGTTAACTGGCCTCTGAGTACAGGCCTACTACCCCACGTTCAACATACATTTAAAGGCGTGCCGGAGCACATGATGGAAGTAAGGGTTCAATTGAACAATCAAAGATAAATAGTTTCATTCACTAAATGCCATTTAACATGTTTAAAAAAAATACTGACAAATAGTCTCTATAATAAAGACCTTTCAGGCTAAATCATAACTATAAACAACTAGCTATTGCGCGTAGTTATGCTTGCGTGTACGCAAGTACGTATGCTGCGTACGTACGTATACCGCGATAATCATTTTTCGGGTTATTATCTAGCATATGATATTCAAAATTAATGTGACTTCCTTTCGTAAAATAATTTTTGAAATCGGTTCTGTAGATCCAGAAATTATGCCTTCAAACTAAAAAAAAATGGTTGTCTGTCAAGTCAGTTTTCGGACGATAGTTTAACGTGACAAATGTCACACGTAACAAAACATTGATGTAATCATGAGATAGATCTCTCATACAATGACGTACAATGAGCGTATCGGGACATTGAGCGTTACAGGACAATGAGTCATCCTTTTTCGTGCATGCAGCCTGTGATCGTCACTATAATATAATTGTCGTCGTCGTCTTTATAATATAATTTTGGACTATAGAGGTTGGACAGCTATAAACTACACAAAAAAAACAGAAACAAATTACAGCAACATGTTTATTGATTATCAAGTGTAGTAAATATATAAACAGCTTAGACATCTAGTTGATTAGCGCTTTGCCAACTTACCCTTTAAATAATAGGGCTCATTATATTATCATTAATATACCTTTAAAGTTATAATGCAAAGCGCCAAACAACTTACAAATAGGCGCACGAAGGGTTTTCACGTATTCAGGTGTGTAAATAAGTATTGTGTACTTTAACAAATTCTACACAGAATTTGATTTCTAAAAATGAACAGTAAAACAGCTTTTTATTTAGTTCCGTGATAAATTGGTAATCAAACGTACCCGTATCATATCATTTTATAATAAATACAGGTCAATCCTTTTTTAAGGTCTCATTGATAATCGTTTATACCCTGTTAAGAATAGAAGTATTAAAACGAATCGTGCGCCTGAGAAAAGTTATGTTTTTGTTCAAAAGAATACCAAAATAACACCAGGTAAATCCTAAGTTTAGTTCAAATACAGGTCAAAAATTGTTCAGTCACAATTTATAAGAAATAGTCCTTTTATAAGTTCTATTTTTAAATATATTAATAAGAAATTCACAGCATCATTTTATCGGATGGTATTATTGTCACAAAGACAAATGAAGTTACGGTTTCTTGCCAGCCCTCCATATAATTACAAAATTATATAATACAAAGTATAATTCACATTTTAAAGGGTAAATGAAGTTTATAAAAGATTAGGTCTTTTTTGGCACAACGCACATCACAACTCGACCTTATTTTATACCTTAATTTAGCTTATAGCTTTAATCAATTTAAGAAGCTGAGGTAAAGTTAGTCACTTTAATCCAAAATAATCTTTGATGCTTCATATTTATGGTTCATTGAATACCTTCTTGCACTCATCACAGATAGGATGTAATTTGAAATATTAACTGATGTTGTTATAATATATTTTGTAAGATTTAAGTATTATATTTGTAAATATCATAATATCCCGGCTTTGGCGTCCTTTCTAAAAGAACTTAGATCGATTTATGAAAAACAAGTTCATTAGATATACCAAAATCTTACGCAAGTTTGTAAAGGGTACTGTTTAAAGCAGACCCACAATTTATAGAAAATCGTAGATTCCGTGCAGGTCACAGACACTTTCATTCTGTCTAATACAGATTAACAATTTTTAAAACACTAAAATTTCAAAATTGTGATAACGAATAAAAAAGAATTGTATTTTCAAAAATTTATTCACTACCTACGTACCCTCCTAGATAGAACCGCTTCATTCTTTTTTTAAATTTTAAATTACAATAGTAAAATAAAATATTTTGTTTATTCGTTTACTTTTTTTTCTATTTACGCAGTAAATTTTACTTTTCTCTCGCTATAAAGCCTCCATTTAATTCCAATTTTGAGTTCTATCTAATTACTCTTGACTGATAATGCCACCTTAGGAAACCGATAGTTAAAGGTGATTATTTAAGATATTAAATCGTATTATCAGGTAGAGTGGGAGTTCTTAAGTCGGTGATATGTGAACGCAACCTACGAATCAGTTGTATTAGAAGGAAGAAGTGCACAGTCCACAAATGTAACACCTATCATGCATCTACAACACTGATTAATATATTTCAATTACCTAAAACCAAGTTTTGACGAATGGTCATATTCCAAATAACAAAATCAATTACCGAATAGTTAATAAAGGAAAGAATGCACATCATGCTGACTTTAATGTAGCTTATTTTGTTAAACAAGAAGTTTTTGGTGAGGTGAAAATTTTATCGATGTTATAAGCATGTGTTTGTCGGTTTTGTAAGAAATATTATTTTCAATAAATACACATCTCAGTTAAAGAACGCAGACATTCTTATCGATTGTGCCTAAAGAGACAACCTTGATACATTTAGATAGTAAATTAATTTCATCGCGTGTTTTAAAGTTAAGCAGGCAAAACCGAGGTTCATCATTATCATCAACCCATAATGTCCCACAGCTAAGCTCGGGTCTCCTCTCAGGAGTCAGGCCATACCGTCCCCACGCTGGTTTTTTGTACAATTTCTTTCGGGTAATATACCAAGGTTATTGGTTTGTTACTTGACAGAAATTGTACAAAAAACTAAAAGAAATTTATTAATTTATTCTATGGTTGACTAACAAATAATGTTCTATACATAATTAATAGGTAATCTGTAAATTTATGGAGTCAAATTTTAAGCAAGTACCAATTTTATTCAATAAAGCAATCAATATCCGACATCATCAGATCTCTGCCGGCAATTTCATGGTACTTTTGAATTTTTCACGTACTTTAAATGTAATGTCTCATGTGGATGCAATAATAATAAATATGGCATGAATAATGGTACTGGAGGCGATGGGGAAAATATTGTTTCTTTCAAATAGACAGTTCGGATTTCTGTTAAACTTGTGACGCAGACATAACTGCGTGTGTCATACGTCACGTAAGATCAGTTACGGTACTGTTGTATACGGGTGAATTAGTTGGATAAATGTAGGTGTCGCTCTTCATTTTATTTTTATTTTATAATTTACAAACGTATATATCCTGGCATGCCTGATGAATGAAAACATTTTTGAAATTTTATCAAATAGCTTAAATGTACTATCAAAAGCAACACTTGTTTCGAATTACAGAAATTGGTATTGTAATTATGCAAATTGCTGACATTAATTTATCTAGAAGTTGTTTTGTACTTCTAGCTGTTGACATAAAAAAAACATTTACATTTATTACATTTTGTTATAAAATGAATAAAAATATGTTAACTGTATGACTGTTTAAATCAAAATTTATTAAACTTTGCTCCTATTTAGTTCTATTTAATTTATTTTGATAAGCTGATTTAAGTTTGAAACTTAGGTCCTTAATTACTGACTTCAAACTTTCCAAACGGTACTTCTCATTTGTTAACGTAGAAAAAGTATTTAATTGTTATCAAAAGGATGGAACGAGAACTTTATTAAAGCAGAAATTTTCATAACGCAAATAATTTGAAATATGACCATTTTCATTTGGAATATTAACTAAACAGACACATTGACTATCGCGTCATCGGTTAGTAACTATTCACACTTGTTAGGTTCTTTTTGGTTTTAAAAACATATTTGGATTCACGACATAAACATATAGAATAGTGATATTTTGTTAAGGGGCTATCTCCACGGGTAATAGAATCGCAGTGATATTATCGTGCCAAGTATTTCTAAACTATCGCGATGATACGCTGAAGGAATAAGTAATCCTCCGTTTGTGAAGATTGCCCGACGATAGAAGCCTGGATTTGACGCGATTCTATCGCCCGTGGTGACGGCCTCTAAATGTCGTTAAGATTAATTCATGCTCTATGTGATTAATTCGTTCGACAGTCTCACTTACTCGGTAGAATGCAATGAAAGTATCTATTGATTGACATCGGATTTCTGTGAGGCCGAGGTATGACTCCACTCGAACCATACGTGCCAAAACATGGCTCAAAGGTTCCAAATTCTTTCGTTGTTGAAACTAGTTTGTTATTAAGTTAGTCTGATGTTTATTTAACAACCACACAAGTGTGAAAGGTGCTCTTACTGGTACACATATACATTTATCATGTTTAAACACGCATCAATTGGAATCAAACTGTTCGAATTAATTTACGGTCCGCTAACTATAAACCGCAATACGCCACTGCAAATTTGAGTACAAAAGTTCTATATTCTGGTTAAATTATCACATAAATGACTATAGAATAACTGTTACAATAATTGTTTTACCTAAGCTTGTTTGACGTTAACTGATTTGTTATCATTAACCTAATTAAAATTGAAATGAATGAAACACTTGAACATGAAATATGTTAGTAGTTGATCACATCGATAATATGAATAAAACACATGAAAAAAAAATTGCTTTAAATTGAACTCGTTGATAATTTAATAAGTATTATTATATGTAATGTAATAATTTCCAACAGAATAGAAAACATAAATAAGTTTTTAATTTTAATGTAATGGTTCTCTATAGATATGATTAAAATGCAGGCACATTAAATGAATTATGTATTGTTAAATTGTTATATTTCTGTTAAATACATTTTGGGTGTATTTGTTTTTATTTGAAAATACCATTTTCAGCACTTTTAATTAGATAGATATAGTTAATATTATGGGCGGTACTATGGTTATGTAACTTCCATTTAGAGTAAAATAGTTGTATGGTAAGGACTGCGATAGTTTAATTTTGTAACATTCTACGTGTACACTGAGACATAAAGTTAATTTAAGATTTCTCATTTAGTCGCTCCAGAATTTTTGGGAAACATTTTATTTGCATGTTTAGCGTGACCGATATTTACCGAGTTTTCATTAGATTGCTAATGAACAGTCCTTTAGCATTAACTTTACTGTGTACAGTACGGGTTTTAACAAAATGTAAATAGTTTCAAGTTGTTGTTATTGCTTTTATAATTAATTAAAGCAAATATTTTAAGCTGTATGAATATGAAACTAAAATGCTTGATTCTTTATTACGGTGATATTAAAATAAATATTTTTGAAGAAAAATATAATTAAATTTACTTTTAAGATGCACATATAAAACTTAATCGAATCTAGATCATTAACATCGGAGTTGTCATCAACCGTTTATTTCAACATTTACTGCTTATTCAAATTATGTTTTAATAAAATTTAAACTTAAAAATTTTGAATGTAAGGATCAAGTTGGCAGTGGCGTTTTGACAGGGCCGAATTAAACGTCTTCGGTGTGGAAAGCATTACTGGTACAATTTCCGTTGTCGTTTGGAGAATCGGGATGCTCCTCGGGCTGGATGCCGTTAGTACGCATCTCATCGCGGACCTGTAAAATAAGTATAATGAAGTACCTCATTTAAACTTATTTGAAGGAGTATGATGAGTAGAGTTAGATTCTAATTGAGTAAAATGTACCTATTATAAGTTTCGGGTACTTATTTCATTATCAGTCTTTAAGGCGATAACCTCTTTTCAAACACAAACAACACACACTATAAAAAAAACCTAAAGACTAAACAGCACTAAAGTCTGTGTTCGAACGGAGGTTTTGGCCTATTTTGTCACCCTGGCCAGATGGTTTGTTAATGATTTTAGTGAAGATTTTCACAAAGTTTGCTCCGTTAGTCGTTTGGACACAAGAAAACCAGGGGGGGGGGGAATAGGGGTGGTTACATTCTAATACTCTTAATCCGTCACTACATTTATTCGGATGTGGTATAAAAAATTTAATATACCAATGTATAACATCGTGTTATTATAATGTATAGACATAAAAGTAGGCAGGCACCTATTTAAAATAGTTCAGAAACTTTGATAAATTAAAAAAAATAATAATAAAAAACATCCAACGAAAACTGGCTCTCCATAAATTGCCATGTGACAGTTCTTGTCTATACCTACTTCTTTATTCATTTAAATAGTGGTATTACATTGTTTGCTAGGTACCTAAAATCTGTTTGAGGTCGGTGCCAAGCTAAAAATAATACGAACAATAATTACAAAAGTCTAAGCGACTATCAAAACTAAAAAACCTGTAAACAGTATCGTCATTATTTTTGCTTGAACAAGTTATAAATGCGGAGAAATATAAGGCGGCTTTCTGAATCACTAATGTAAGAATCGTTTTGGTTTTTTTATTCAAGAGAAGTTGCTAGTGAAAGCTTTATGTCTTAAATATCTTGTTTGATTGCTAAACAATAATTATTAAACTATTCTAATAGATTTTAATGAAGAAGTACCTTTTTAATCTGATTATATCATTAAACATAACTTGATTTAGAATAAGCATATTTTGTTAGAAATGTAGTTCCCGAGAAAATCATACATTATGTAGTCGTGAAAGACATTTAAGTCTGTAATGTACGAACGTTTATAAGTAAATTGGCAAAAGGCTTCGTATTTTAAACATTAAATAAAGAATACGAACCAATGCTTCAAATCACGTTGGAACGTAAAATTAAGTTTGTGCTCGATACAAACGGGCTAAACCAGGTTGCAGCGCCAACACGTAATTAAGTTTGTCTCGGACCAAATACTGTGACACTGCTTTAAAGAATGTTAGCACATTTCTGGTAGATAGAAAAACAAAAAAAAAATACTGGTATCCACCTTCACCTTCACCAGTAATATTGATTTTAATCTTGAATAGAGTTTGAAAAAAAAAACACTATATTTCATTACTATCCAAGTGTTTTATGAAAAGGACACCCGCTCTTTTGGGATGGATGTGGCTGTTTTTTTTCCACAGTTGCTTTCTAAGGGTATTTCTAACACAGTTTTTGGTGTTGATTACTTCAAAATTACATTCATAAGCATTTATTAGGTCTTTCTAAAGCTGATGTGTGGCATGAAGGATTATTAATATGATTTCCGTATAGAGTGTTGTGCTATGTTCACTTTTGGTACTCTACGAACAAAGGCTATCTACTAGTACAAGGCTGTTTACACCTGTTGGTAATACTGGTTCAAGGAGCATCTAGTAAAATAATGTTACGTAAACGTAGCTACATGATGAATCAGAAAATCAACAAAAATAGCCATTAGGAGTTTGATATCATTTCTTAAGAAACTCGCTTATTCAGCTGGCTTCAGAGGTATCAATGGTGCTAAAAATTAATTTAAATCAATGACAATGAATTTAACTAAACAGACAATGAGCTTCTCACCTTTTCCACCTCCCTCATGACGCGCAATATGTTTAGACCAGCAAGGTTTTTCAGTTCCTGGACGGTCCATTGGCCACTGCGGAGAAGTTCGGCGAAAAGTTCCGGATACTTCGACACGTCTTCCAGACCTCGCGGTACCCTGGGGTAAGGGAGTTCTTTTAGAACTATACACAAGCAACATTGTGAAATTAAAATATGTTAGAACAATAAATATATACTGGCACAAATAATCTGTAGACCTTAATGGTATTAGTGACACTTGCAAATTGATATGACCTTCAAGGAAGAAACGAACTCCAACCTCAAAGTTCGGCAAGGCCGTAACGCCTGAGCCGCTGCCATTCATTAACACCGTCATTGAACTTCATCATCATCATCAGCCTATCGCAGTCCACTGTTGGACATAGGCCTCTCCAATTGCATGCCACTTAATTCGATCTTGGGCTTCTCGCATCCAGCTCCTGCCAACCGCCTTGCGCAGATCATCACTCCACCTGGCCTTTGAGAAGTAGCTGGAAAGTTTTGTTTGGTGCACAGTTAACTGATTGCGTACACCCCAAAGAGATACCAAGTTCATACATCCATTAGCTAGCCTTTCAAGCCCCGTTCTAGCAGCTGATTCTATCAATAACAAACTGCCGTCCACATACGCGTTTAGGGTACATCCGGATGGTATAGGCATTGTAATAAAATCGTCGAAGCCTATATTCTACAAGTATGGACCTAGCACTGACCCCTCAGGACGCCCCATCGTAAGCCCTTTCGACGCAGAATTATGTCCAAGTCGCAATGTAGTTGTGCCTTGTGAGAAGTACGAGGAGATAAGGAAAGAAATGTTTTTAAAACATCCCCTTGACTATAAACTTAATAAGCAATAGCATGGGTCACCACGCGTTGTCGAAGGCGCCAGATATGTCTAAGAAGGTAGCCAAGACATATTGAAACCTTGACTCGGTGACAGTTTTCCTAACATATATAACCGCATCAATTGTCGATTTTCCCAACGTAAACCCGAATTGTTTATCATGAAATTTAGCTTCACCCTGTAGAAGTCGTAGTCGTGGTACTACAAGACGTTCTTAAAGCTTTCCTAGCGATGGTAAGAGTGTTTTGGATCGATAGGATTTAGGATCGTCCAGCAGTTTATCGCACCCCCAAACACTAGGAAATATTCTTTCTGTAATGCAACGTTTAAAAATTGTTAAAATCGTATCGTCTGAAAGTTTACAAGCTTTTTTTATCACTTTGTTTGATTTTTTATCGTCGCCCGAAGCCTTCAACAATTCGTCTGAAGATGGTAAGTCAGACATTGGAGACAATCAGTGTTTCGTGGAGACAATGGTGGTTTGATAGCCCACTGCCTAATTTGTCGGTGAAAATCCGTGTCATCCTCCGGCCTCCGACCGGATCGTCAGTTACAAGTGATTCTAAAAGATATTTTGGTATTATTTCTACTGCTGTAGTATGACTATTATTAATTTTGATGTTCTGTATGTATGCAAGGACGACTGATCTATTTGCTTTAAATTCATTATACAAACGTGACCACGGACTCTCTCTATCGAGTTTTCAACAAGTTTACGTATTAAATTTCCCTTTAGAAACTCTAAGAGCCGTTGTTCTTAAAGGGTAATTTTCGTAAATATCTCCAGAGCATTATTGTAAATATCTCATCACCTTAAGTTACGCTTTTTAATGTCATTTAAGTTGTTACTAGTTTTCTGATAGATTCTACGTAATTCTACTACTAATGTCACTAATCGCATCTACGAGTGTAGAGATGTATCCGCGGCCGATACAAACATCAGCACAGTATTTAAAAGTATCAGATAATATGTCTGCGCTTTCCTCGGCTGATAGACCACTGAGACTGAAGTCTCTGGCATACCTTCTGCAAACAGTGAACCAAAGATATCTCAATTTGCCCCTTTAGTTTTATATCTAAAATTGTAAGGAGTTCTTTGCGCATATTGTGCAACTTTGTGTGATTTCTTAATAATTCGTACACGATTAAGCGGTGATCACTACAGGATGCGTCCGGTAGGACGGCCATTCAGATATTCAGACAGTGCCGCGCGTAAGCGTAAAGACTCACCCACTGGGCTGCAAAAAATTGGTGGTGCATCAGGAGTATTATGAATAGTTAGATTCAATTCCGCAATAAAATCTTCAACCACACAACACCGAGCAATATGAGTTAAACTCAACTTGCCATACCATAAAGTGGAAGATGCATTGACATCAGCCAGCAGGCAGTGGCAATGATAATTTTATGTCCCACGAGGGACCGCAAAACGAAACGTTAATGATGTAGATGAGGATCAATAGGATGTGAAAACTGAAAGTAACAGCTCACTACCTAAACCCTACAGGTAGAGGATGAGGTTATGGTAAGGTTACGTAATATGTTACTGTAAAATTAAAACTTGCAACGTTTATCCCAGCCCGCGACCGGCCATCTAGTTGTACTACATTCTGCCGCAATCAGCGCTCTGATATTGCTCTTGTATAAGGACAATGTCTAACTTTTTTTCCAAAACTAAATAGTCTAATTCTGACGTGGCTATTTTATCATTATGAACATTTAACTGGGCTATTGAGGTTTTATCCATTATTAAATAGGCAATACAAATACTACTGTATAAATTATTCAGTTATTAGTATTTAGGATGAGCTGCTCTATTTAAGATAAATGGAGCGTTCCTGTGATCCTACTCAATGCAGTAAAGAGTAGTGGGACACCCACTTGATTTAATCGTTATATATGTAGTCATCAACGTTATTGTACCTGTTAACTCCATCGAAGTCAGCTCCTATACCGACGTGGTCTGCGCCAATCATTCGCTTGATGTAATGGAAATGTTCTGAAGACAAAACAAATTATCATGATTATAGTATAATACATTAGCATATCAGGTATTAACAAGTATAGTGTATAAAAGCAATCGGCGCAGCAGCAATTGTGATTTCTTAATAATGTATATATCATGTTTTCCAATTCTCTTCGTTCAACCGGAGTCAAGTCATTATAAAGTCGTTTTCCAATACGGAGACAGGTCCCGTTCAAGTATTTGCATTTGAATGTACCATTGATGAAGACGGTTAGATTTATTTAATTTCAAAGTGAGATTGAAGAAAAATACACCGTTGTGGGGGAACGGGTTCTTGACTAAGTTCTACCAGGTTGTATCCGCGTTTGAACATCGCTACGCTACCGAAGTAAAGGACGTGATTACGAATCCACCGTCTACAAATAAGTACGAAAAACTGAGAAGTGAGCTTATAACGCGTTAGTCGGTTTTACAAGAGCGTAAGGTCAAACAATTACTCATGCACGAAGAGCTGGGTAACCACAAACCTTCGCAGTTTTTACGTCATTTACGTCACCTAGCTAGACCTGACTATATCCTGAAGACTCTCTGGTCGAACCGACGACCGACCAACCTTCAGACTGTGATGTCGTCACAGCCTGACCTTACGCTGGACAAGTTGGCGAATAATAATTTAATTCTAGAAGACTTCTGTCGATTGTGTGTTGTTGTGACACATGAGGCCTGCTTTGAGCTGTCGATGCAGCCTCTCTAACATCGCGTTTGATGCTGTGTGATAAGCTGTAGTGCTAAAGTGGCGTGCTCTGAGCAGAGTTAAATTCTCCGAGAATGGCATAAGGCGAAACCGGTCAGGTGTAAATTAAAATAGTCGAAAAAGTACAAGTAACTTTAATTCTAGAATGTATTACAACAAGTTGCATCAAGTGCCGAAAATCGAGAGTATAAATTATAGATAGAAGTCTTGCCCATCGCTTCCATGCTTGGCATTCGTAATTCTTTTTAAGACGACATCCAAGCATCACGACATCACGAGATTCGCAACTCGACTTGCAAAACACATGGCCAACTTGTCTTCAAAACCAACTGCATGCCATAGAAGTGACACATTTTAAGGACTTGCAACACTGTTCCCAAGTCTTTGTGAGGCATGACGACGTGAGAAAGTCTTTGGAGCAGTCGTATGCTGGTTCCTACAAAGTACTGGACAGGCAAGCTAAGTAACTTAATTTAAATTATATAACCATTGAACTTTACAAAAACTTTTATTTTTGTGGACTAACACCTATACCGTGAAATTGTGAATTCAACCTACTAGTTGCGAACACGAATGGACCGGTACCATTGCTCATTTTTGCGCTTTTAACTTGCTACTATTAATTCATTTGTTCGAAAAGTTCTTTGTATTTTTCTATGTATAATATGTATGTATTTACAAAAAAAAAGTATATAAGTATTCATATCAGTTGTCTAGTACCCATAATACAAGCTCTGCTTAGCTTGGGACTAGATGGCGTTGTGTGTTAGATGTCTGAAATATTTATTTATTTACAACCTTTCTACTAAAACTTTCACTAATGTATCTTAAAAATTTAACTCGCTATTCCGTTACTAGACTATCTAACCAAAATTAATACTTTAAATTTGTTAACTGGATTATTCTGTGCATATAAATATTGTCATGTATATAATAAACACAAGTAACATCAACTGCCTTATATCTTAGGATAATTGTGTAAACAAACTTTCTATGTCCCTTGTTGAGTCATTCATGAGAAGATTTTGGCCACTGGAGAAAAATGACATTTTAAAACTCAAAGTTAATGTACAAAATTATAGAGTGCTATTAATTATTGGTACTACTTACTTTAAAATAAGATCTAGTAAATACATTTTCACTTGTTATGGTATTAAATACAGTTATATTATACTAGTCTGTAAAAATCAATAAAAGACAAAAAACTATGAAAAATATAAATGTCAAATAAATTACTGCCTTTATCCAGACATCACGTCATCAATATCATGTAATAAACACAAAATTAAAATTACAGTCAAATTGAGACCTTTCTTCTTCTTTTTGAAGTGGGTTAAAATACAATAAATGTGTAAGTGTATTGTTAGTATATTTTTTTCTTATTTTTACGTGTGGAAACCCCCTCGGGCCGTCACCCCGCCGGGGTTTGCAGCGGGGCGGTGTCAAATCGAAATCGAATCGAACCGACTAAAACCACATGGTGTGCCACTCTGCGCCTGAGAAGGGAGGGATCCGGGAAGTGCTGTTATTAACACATTCGGACCCCTCGAAGCGCCTGTCCGCACTGAAGCGGGCACTGTCTGCTGGTAGAAGGTCTCTCTAAATAGGCGATGTACGGCACACGCGAAATGTCGCCCCCTCGCGGGTAGCCACTAGAGCGGATGGAGGAGAAAACCCGTCCCGACCTTTCGCGGCCACACTCAGGGCGGCATGAGGCGCTGGCAAGCGCGCAGTTCGCACATTGTTAGCAATAAAAAATTTAAAATTTGACACCTTTATTTCTCAATTTGATGAAAAATTAGAACTAGTCGATATTATCACATATAATAATGTTTTAAACAAAAACTAAATAAACATCAACACACGCAATTCTTCGCAAGCAATAACGAATTGCATTGCTAAGTCTAAAATTAAATGTAAAATTACGGTAACGCAGAAGTTTGCCTATATTAATCTCAATCCGCCCTTTTCATTACGTTTTCCATTTGAGAAATAATCGAGAAATCAAACTTTTGCCCATACTTTTAAATCACAAGATATTTACTTATAATTAATTATTAAATTCTATGAAAAACTGTTTGTTGTGCGCTATTGAATAACTTAAAAGTAAATACAACAGAAGTCGGTTAAACGGAAAAGGACAATAACCGAAATAAAAACATTTAATCAATTAGTAATAACTTTATTTTATGCCCCTTATAATTTCCCTTTATCACATAACATAATGACAAGTCATTATCGCGTAGTTTCAGTGTTGGTTGTCAGTGATTATCGGTCCTACTCGATCTCTGGAATTATTAACTAGACTTTTACAACAAATTCCCTCTCTGTTTATGCAGCAAACCAAAATATTTACTTTTGCATTCTCATATATTTTTCTGTAGGCAAGGGTTCCGGATACATGTTTATAAATCAAATAAATAAATCATACTTGATTTCCCTTTGACTCGCGTTCAGGGCCGAGTTTTATGGATTATGAGTATGACTTAATATTTTTTTTCTGGAATGTGCTCATTGACATTTTGTGGCAAAGATACAAATAGTGCTAATAAATAAATCTTAATCAATCTTTAGAATACTAAATATTTTAGCGATATTTGAGGAATACTTGGTTATAAAAAAATACTTTAATTAAAAATGAGAGCAATAATCATAGCTTAATAAAATAAGTTATGTTTAATAAACAATTTTATATTAAACATTGAATTCAGTACCATCATCATTAAGCTTAAATTGAATGTATATTTTTTGCAAAAATGCACGGCTAATAAGATCTAGTGTGTTTAAACAACAGAGGAGGCCATCGGGCCATCTGTGATACAATCGAGATGTTAATTATTTTAATGTTTGAAGAGAGAGACCAAAACTAAGCTACTGTAAAAGTAGTCCGGTAAGTTTTTGTATAAGTGTTACATTCGGGAAATTCAAGGCCATTGAGACGAGAAAAAACAGAATTTAATTATATTTTACGATATGTCATGATCACTGAAAAAGGTTACTGCGAAAGTTTGCATAACTGTAATTGAGTCAAGTTACTTCATGCTCAAACTTATCACTTAAAGCAACGCTGCGACATTTCTAAACTAAGTAGGTACACGTACATAAATCTGTCCAACGTCATCATATATTCGCTAAAACAGCATGGTGAAAGTTTACTATATAGTTAACGCTAGGGTTGAAGCACACTTTGACTACAAAATTAATTCCTCCGAGTGATCTTTTACATATTAGAATTTAAGATGACATTAACTTAAATGTCAATGTAATATAATAGTAATGAATTTAAGGTAATAATATAATTATAATAGCACGTTATTATCTTTAATAAGTGGTCTGCCACTCAGTTATTGTTTCAACCATGCGTCCGCCCGATCACATACATACCTTTTTTTTCTTTTTTAATGTGTGGAAACCTCGGGAATGACGAGTGTAAATTTGAAAATGAATAGTGAATTTTATAATTGGTGTAGTATCAAATTCAATATGGTATAGAAATACCTAATGTCGGTTTGAGAACGTATGCGATTTTCCATCTAACTTTGTCGTCTTGTTAACAAAGGGATCTAAAGTCTCAACAGTATTGTGTTTACGTCGTTATCCATTATGGAAAGAATTCTTTATCCTACCTTTGTGGAAAATAGGGTTCACGAGGGCATATCATGTTAGTAATGCTTTATGTTTTTAAAAATATATAGAAAAAGTACAGAAAATTAAACATTTTAGACAACATAAAGTTATAATTTGTGTATAAAAAACCATATATATTGGATGTAGTGTAAGTTTCGTGTACATACCCATATGTAATATTACAAAAAACTATTATAACATGCACTATCAATAGTTATATAATACTAGCTGACCCATGCAACTTCGCCTGCGTCTCTTTTTAATCATGTTCAGCTCCTAATGGTCTAAGCCTAAATGGACTATCCTATCTTAGATTCGCCAGCAAAACACACATTTAAAAAACGTGAAAATCGGTTAAATAGTTTCGGATTTCATTGTGTAATAAAGTGAATCATGTAGGTTGAAGATTTTACATTGTAGATTTTGATAGTGCAGGTTAAAGTATTCGATTAAATAATCGTGGATCGATATTAAGCCTATAGGTACTATTGTTTATAGAGATTATTTGTATAAATAATTTTTTTGCTTAGTATTTTGTTTATTCTTCTTTGATAAATTCCCGTGGGAAAGGTAGTAGGTATTGTAGTGTATGCGTGTATTGAGTCGCATCACTCGGATATTCGTTAATGCATTCCCTCACTCGTTCACCTATATGTAAAGACGTACAGTCTCACGCAACACAGTATTATTGAGAAGACCGCCGGCGAGGATAGACGTGAGTCCAAGTCTACGTACATCTCCAAGGGGAGGATAGTACAGGTATAAATATAACAAAGCTGAAGAGATTTTTCGTTGCTTGGTCCTATGTTTAAATGCCCCAATATTTGCAGTTATCAGGTATAATTTGATTTTATTTAAATCAAGATTTATTTTAAGCTGCTTGTTATTTTTTATTTACCTACTGAATTATACTAGAAGGTAGGCAAGGAATTCATTTTAGTCTCGTTGCGAGGGTCAGTTAGATATGTATAAATCTGATATTAAACATATTTATAGAGATTACGATCATTACTAGGGTACAGATTTATCTTCGGTACAGTATGAGCCACCTCATAACCATGACACTTACAAAGCAAATCGGCAGTTAGGGACATTTGGGCACCGACATTATGCCAACCTTGCCAAGTAAGGCGACCACAATACTGATAAATAGACATGTTCGAATAACATCAGCAGGTTTCATAAAATATGGATATTTTTTCTCGTGGCATACCTATAATAACTTGACAAAGATTTTGAATTTGGCAGTGCGTATACACAAACGTAATGTAAAATTTACATTTTATATAATTACTAGTTGTTGCCCGCGGCTCCGCCCTCGTATATGTCGGTTATCGCGGCAAATAGTAGCCTATGTGTTATTCTGATGTATAAGCTATATTACTATAAGGTTTCATCCAAATCCGTTCAGTAGTTTTTGCGTGAAAGAGTAACAAACATCCATCCATCCTTACAAACTTTCACATTTATAATATTAGTAGGATATTGAGATCTCTAATATACTTTTCATTGCTAAATAAAATATAATGAACTAAATACAGAACGTGGTGACAAAGCTACTTTGTCAGCACGTTCAGTAAAGTTATTGGTTACGATAACAGTTAAATAGTTCCGAAGCTTAATAATACGGTTAAAATAAAAAATCTATAGACTTGGCTCAGTGGTATTGCATAAAATCAAATGTTTAGTTAATAACTTAATGATTACGACTTTGCAACCCTATTCCGAGCACATTTCCAACGGAACCTGGGGCCAACTTGATACTGTAGTTGTGATAAAGTACAGCCAAGTTTGATGCGAGTTTCAAACAGTTTTCGGAAGTAAGCAAAATATTTGTCAACTTTAATAACAATGAATGTATTTTAAATGCTACTATGTAACGAATCCTTTGACTTTAGAAAATATGTATATGTCGTAACATCTATACTAATATATAAAATATAAAGCTGAAGAGTTTGTTCGTTTGAACGCGGTAATCTCAGGAACTACTTCAGTGTTAGATAGCCCATTTATTGAGAATGGCTATAGGCTACATATTATCACGCTTAGACCAATAAGAGCGGAGCACCAATGAAGAATGTTGCGAAAACGGGGTAAAATTATTACGCTACGGGCAATAGGAGACGTAAACGAAGTTCAGCTAGTAATATTGATCAAATACGAAGAGCTATAACTATAAATGTAAATAATGTATCTTTACATAGTATAAAATTAAGTTTCTTTTCGTTCTTGTTTATTTTTTCATCTATGGGCCGGCCAAAACGACTCTACTCTGCCTGATGGAAAGCAAGATAAAGATAAGCAGAATCCAAAAGTGGTGGTCACCATAGAACAGAGTGTATATTCCCTTGTTCAGTGGTGGTCACCATGCCTGTTGCGAATGCAGACAATGTAACAAAGCAGCATGGTGACCCGGCGGACGCACGAACACACGAACGCTGTCATTTTACGTTAATCTTCTATTCGTGGAGTACCGACCCGGTCGAGCCGGCCTATTCGTGAAATTCGTCGGCTTAGATTTTTAAACTAGTCAACTAATTAAAGTTTTTTATTTCAAGTGTTTTTATAAATACAATACATTCATGTTATAATAATCTTTATACGTTTTCGTACTTACAAACTAATTTTTAATGGATAAATTAAAATGACGTACTAACAAATTGTGTATTTAAAAAACATTTATATCTTACGAATAACACACAGCAGCTACCTAACCATTTTTATGTTTAATATATTTGTGGGTACTTTCAATGTAGTTTTATATATATAACTAGCTGAATCCCGCGGTGTTACCCGCGATTATTGTTGTACCGCGAGTAACGCCGCGGGACAAAGTAAGTCTAAAAAAAAAGTAGCCTAAGCTACTCCCTGGATCATCAGCTACCTGCCAGTGAAAGTCCCGTCAAAATCGGTGCAGCCGTTCCTGAGATTACCCGGAACAGACAGACAGACAGACAGACCGACAAACAGACCTACAGAAAGACGGACAAAAAAATTTTTAACTACATTTTTGGCATATGTACCGTGTATACATACATATGCATTTAGTAAAATTCAATATTACAAACAGACACTCCAATTTTATTTATTTGTATAGAATATTAATCCTTATCCACTTAAATATGTGAGATTTTTTATTTACAGTGTTTATGCTTGCAGCATATCATTAAAATGAAAAAAAGAAGATTTCAGAGAATAAAAATGCATGGGCAGAGGCCAGAACCCGGCCAACGTCGATTGCACTCCTGCAAAGGCGTGCGAACTCATGAATATTATCTATGTGGTATCAATGTATAATGTTTCTGGCCGAATGAATACGTTAGCAGTCCTAACCTGCAAACCTAGTTGCCAAACAAGTATCAACGTTTTGTCTTGCAATATAATAGGTAAGTTAAAATTGACTATGACTGTGAACAACATACTGTTGTGTAGTGGACACTTTACCGTTGAATACATTGTATGGTAGCCAATGTCTCTTGGAATGGGACGCACTTTTCTTCTAAAGTCTAAATGATAAACCAGATTAAAGTTCTACGTGAAGTAACTACATAGAACAACTACTAATTACCCTACAATAGACTGTGATTAAAGGCTTGTACATCTAGGGTTGCTTATACACTGCTAAAATGAATAAGAGGTTGTAATTAAATATTGTGTTTTTAATCAATTAAATTGTGCATATACAATGTAAAACGTAGTGTAGGACGCCCAAGGACCAGGTGGAGTGATGACTTGCGCACAATGGCAAGCAGGAACTGGATTCAAGGAGCCAAAAATCGATCAGAGTGACGTGCAATAGGACTGGCCTTTACCTAGCAATAGACTGCAATAGGTGATGATGATGAACGTAAATCGAAAGTGTTGTGTTTAAAATACATAAAACCGTGTCTCAATTTCAAGCGAAAGAATAGTAATTTCTAAGCATTTCAGTTGGAGTAACACCTAACAGCGTCATTGATACGTTGTCAAGAATACGCGTGGCAGCCCTGTTTATGTGTACCTAGTTTCAACTTTGTGGGAGTCTTAACCTAACTGTGGGTTGTAATGGGCTACTAACGCCAGGTATCTCTTTGTTTCACGTTCTGATTATGTAAATGACACCGTCTATGTGTTCATTTAAGTTTAGTTTGTCGTTATTGGCGTAGTTATGCTGTACATCTCACTTGACTCTGAAATACCTTCATTTTGAGAGGGATGCTAAATATATATGTCGTTGTACCGAATTCAATTCGTTTGCTATAATTTAAGGTTGACTAGAATATGAATAGGATTACAAGAATCGACTATGTTTTAAGAGAAAAGATAGAATACATTTTTTTAAAGTACTGAACGGATATATGTGAAACTTTATCTATCTAATATATAAAATTCTCGTGTCACAGTTTTAGTTGCCAAACTCCTCCGAAACGGCTTGACCGATTCTCATGAAATTTTGTGAGCATATTGAGTAGGTCTGAGAATCGAACAACATCTATTTTTCATCCCCCTAAATGGTAAGGGTCAACCTTCCTTAAATTTTTTTTATGGCAAAACGACGTTTGCCGGGGCAGCTAGTCTAATATATAAAATTCTCGTGTCACAGTTTTCATTGCCATACTCCTCCGAAACGGCTTGACCGATTCTCATGAAACTTTGTGAGCATATTGAGTAGGTCTGAGAATCGGCAAACATCTATTTTTCATCCTCCTAAATGGTAAGGGTCACCCATCCTTAAATTTTTTTTATGGCAAAACGAAGTTTGCCGGGGCAGCTAGTAATCTATAATATTAATAAACTGAAGAGTTTGTTTGTTTGAACGCGCTAATCTTAGGAACAGCTGGTCCGTTTTGAAAAATTTTTTCAGTGTTAGATAGCCCATTTATCGAGGAAGGCTATAGTCTATATATAATCATGCTAAGACCTACAGGAGCGGAGCACCAAGGATGTTACAAAAACAAACGGGCAATAGGAGACGCAAACGAGGTTGCGTGGCCGACCCACGCAACCTAGTAGTAATATACCCATATCAGAATACAACATAGATCACTTTTTACCGAGAAATTAGATATGCAAGCGGGCCGAGCCTCGGGGAAAAGCTGGTTGGAAAATAAAGCCGACGCAACGTTTTTATTATTACCTTATTTAATAAGCATATATACTGAAAATAAATATTGCATAACTATATTAATTTCCCTTAGGCAGTCGCTTCCCGTAATAACTTTCACAAACAAATATAGAATTGAATATATTTTTCGTATGTTGAATAATATTGACATTTTAACCAAACAGACCTAAGTAAATATGTCGAAATTCTCGTGACTGGTATCAAAATGTAATTTAGAAATATACCTACAATAGCTGCTCCCCGCGGTTGTTATACCTTTTCATCAAAAACCGCGAGTAACACCGCGGGGTGCAGTTATACTTAAATAAAAAATAGCCTTAGTTACTTCCTGCGGTGTAAACTATCAACCAGTTAAAGTCTCGACAAAATCGGTCCAGTCATTCCAGAGATTAGTCGGAACAAACAGACAGAAAGTCAAACAAAATTTAAAAAATTGCTTTATTCATGTATACAAACAGGCAGCTTAATTTTATTTATTTCTATAGATAACATAATATGTCTTGCAAATTAGGTCACACAGTATTATATTGTAACGAAGAAAGATTATTCGCGAATAATCTTAGAGACGTATCTATGAAAACGCTAGTGAAAAAATAATGGATATAAGTAGAATGTCTCGCGGACCGCAGTTCAGTTCAGTTTGAGCTACAATGCGATAAGCATAGAAGTGATATCAATGATCAACCTAGCGATCTCGGCGACCATTAAGGATTGATGGTTGCTCGGAGTGATATTGTAATTTTAATAGTGCTTTTAATGAAGTCTCTTTAACACGTCAGAAGGTTTATTTCTCAAATACATCGAACCCTAAAACCCTCATTTATCTTATTGAGACTAGAAGTTTAGAAATAAAAAATATATAAGCTAAACACTCGTGGACCGATCTACGGTGAACGGAGCTCAACTAGAGACGCTAACACCCTGTTAAATATAATATAATAAAAATTACTTACGTTTACGTTACTACTACGGATGGGGTAGTTGAGAACAAGTTTGATGGTAATAATTTGTAACATTGGTTCCGGGGATCTTGGATTAAAAGATGTTAATATTTGCCCAAATTATAAGAAAAACAAAAAATCCTTTTAAATTGAATTTTATTTATTCTACCATTACAACTTTCGAACGTTACCGTTAGCAATATCAATAGATTGTTATCAAATGTAGGAAAATATTATAGGGCTGATTTTAGCGTGTTTGATTGTTTGTTTAGCCAGTCTCAATGGAGACCAGACACCTATGCAGGAGATATAATAGTGCACAACTGTGTGTACAAATATGGGTGCACTCTCTGTTTCCTCACTCTCGTAATCCGATGGGACGGCTATCCGACACGGCCGGGCAGAGATCAGGCACATTACCTACCTCTGAGATGAGTTAAGGCCCCAACAACTAACTCCGTGTTGTTATGGAGTATTTTTTTAATTAGAAAAATCAAACGTGCGTAATCGTAAAGTTTAGTATGAGTAAGCGTATAAACACATTTGTTGAAAAAAAAAACAATTTGTCGGTTAGTACTTACCCGCCACGTCAGAAATGGTTGCATTTGGAGCGCACTTTATAAATTCAGGAAAGAAGTTCACCATGATGAGACCGCCGTTTTCTTTCTGTAATAAAAACCATATGTTACTTAATTATGACAAACATTATCAAATTATACGATACGATTAACAGTCAAGTAAATTGATAATTGTGAAACCATCGACTAAGGGTTTGTTTAACAAGGTAATATCGTCACTAGTTTCAAAACTCTTGTTTCGTAGTCCACCAAAGAGGTTTAATACCAGAGAGGTTTTGCTGAGCAATGTAGTTAAATCAAATGGTTCTCGTAATCGGATCAAAATTGATAGAACTGTATAATCATCCTATTTATCCCAAAGTTGATTTTGGGCGATTCCTTCAATTCTATTGTCCAGCATCTGATAGGAACCATAACCCGCTATTATTTTATTTTATACTGAATTTAATTATTAAATGGCTTTAATTTCTTTTAAACTCCATATAGTCAAACTTCTGGTTGGCTAAATGCCGTTTCATAGAAACATCGAAGTTTTTGTTTTTGAGTGTTTTATTCTGTTCCAATACAGTTACAGTAGTAGCAATAATTAAATATTTTAGGGCCCAAAGTGTTCTATTGTTAATAAGGTTATGTTCATTTGTGTCGTAGTCCTATACTTTTTTTTTGTTACATTTATTTTTTGATAGTAGTATTAAAATTTTGTATTTAATTAAATTAATAACAATGTAATAAAACAGTAATTTTATTTTAAACAAAACAATTTCGATGTTTCACTTTTGCCAGGCGTATCGTGACGGCTCACGTTTTTTGTTTGTAGTATCAACTTAATATAGGAAGATCGTTTTTCGTTTTTCGAAAGTCGGTCCCCATTCATTTCATCTATGTTTCATGTATATATTTAACATTAATTTCATCACGACGAAGACTTAAAGACTTGAAGACTATAAACACTTGACATTGGCAGAAATAGCTGATCCAAGAGCTCCGGCTGGTTGCCATTTCATCAAAAGAAGTAGAAGAACTTAATTTATCATGTTACAAAATATATAATTATTATATGTGTACTAAAATAATATAAACCTTTATTAGCCTTTATGTAGAGCCTTTTAAATTATTAAGTAATCTATTCAACGTCACAGTGATCAAACTTTTTCTTGAACAAGATACATTCCATTATCCTGGAAAATTTATGTTAAATGAAATTGAATTACCGGTGAGCTCCCTTTCTGAAAATTTCAACAAATTTTATTTATTTCATCGTAGTGAATGTGGGAGCGCAAGTGGAAGTTAATCCAAAGAAAAAAAAAGGTAAAAGCTAAAATCCAACTACGACAAAAAACGACACTGAAAAAGCATGAATCGAGTTTCAATAGCCGCAGTCACGCGTTGTCACTACGGCTTTTGAAACTTAGTAATGTATCATCAATACTAATATATAAAGCTGAAGAGTTTGTTTGTTTGTTTGTTTGAACACGCTAATCTCAGGAACCGCTGGTCCGATTTGAAAAATTCTTTCACTGTTAGATAGCCCATTTATCGAGGAAGCCTATAGGTTATATATCATCACGCTAAGACCAATAGGAGCGGAGCACCAATGAAAAATGTTTCAAAAACGGGGAAAAATTATCACGCTATGGGCAATAAGACACGTAAACGAAGTTGCGTGGGTCAGCTAGTAGACCATAAAACTTTAACAACGCGTGACTACGGCTATTGAAACTTGTTTCATGCTTTTTCAGTGTCGTTTTTTGTCGTAGTTGGGTTTTAGTTTTTACTTTTTTTTTATTTAAAATGTTTTGGTGCCTCTACATTATTAATTTCTTTGCAAAGTATAATTTAAATAGATACCATAGAAAAATTACAATTATCTAATAAATACATACAAAGTCACGAGCAAAAGTTAATAATATATGTATTTTTGAAATGTAGAAGTAACGCCCTTTCCAATGATACCAAACACGACATATTTATCTCAAATTATTTTTTTAATACACTACTTTATGTCGGCTAGAGGGCGCCACATTAGATTTAGTGACACGTCATATAGCCTACAACCAGAAGACGATCATGACGCTTCTAACGACACCTGATTTGTCTAGTTCTAATGAATAGTTAAGAAGCTATGAGGGAACAAATGAACATACATACATAGCCTATCAAAATCATAACCCTCCTTTGGCTTTGCCGTAGTCGGGTAAAAATAAACCAATTGAATTGTAGATGAAAATATTAACCAAGTTTTTGACGATAAACCATAGAAGTCCTACACCGATATAATTGCGAGATCGTACTTAAAAAATAGTTATTTTTCAGCTAACCCTTACCTGAGAATGCACTCTCGTTGATATATCTATTTTGTAAAAAAAAATATTCTTGATAATGTCATCGTTCTATTCGCTTTGCGTGCTAGATTCATGAGATCCAACCTCACAAACTTAAAACAGTATAAAAACGCGTTGAATGTTCATATAGTCTAGTATTAAGCTATTAAATAAGGGAATCACACAGCCTGCAAATTTCATGGCAACTATCCAGTGGATAACGCACATAAAGCTCGCTCAATTTGCTATATACCTTGACCTGAATGTATTAGCTACTAGCTTTTGCGATCAATTTGTCTTAGGACTGATTGCCATAGAGGATATTGACAATTACTGCAAATGAGGGTTATACGGCATTTAATGCGTATTAATCATTTTATGGTGCTATCTTATTGCCTTCCAAGAAAGCCTCAACATATAGAATTCAAAATTTTCTTACAACAATTTCTATTACTTACCAAAGATTGAATGATATCATCAGGGACATTTCTTTTATGATTGCAGAGGCTGTAGACAGAAGAGTGGCTGAAGATGACGGGTGCTTTGGTGATTCTGATTGCGGCTCTGGCTGTATTATCAGAGACGTGGGATAAGTCCACCACCATACCGAGGCGGTTCATCTCACGGACAACTTTCTGTTAACAAGAGAGAAACGATTGATAACATTCCGTTGATGACAATTTATTTTCGCGAGAATATAATGATTAAATACGAGGAATTTAATGATTGGACAACTGGATCTGAAACTTTGTGTTCAAATTAGTTTTATTACTTTTAGTAATTTCTTATATTAATAAATTTTATTTATTGTCGAAGCTGGTGGTACTTGCAAATGTTAAAATGACTCAAAATTACCTTACTAATTATTTAATACAAGAAATTTGACGATTGAACAACAACTGGATGTGAAATCTTGTGTTCAAATTAATTTTAGTAATATCATAAATTAATAAATTTTATTTAATGTTGTTTTTTGTTTCTGGCGTATCGAGATAACCTGTCATTTTAGATAAACGTACCTTTCCCTGTAAAGCTGTAAAGCTAAAATATTGATGTTCCATCAGAGTAATATTAATAATTATTCTGACTGTTAAATGATTATTCCGTAATCATAATAATATTCATTTTTTTGTATTTGTTTAATAACAAAAGATGAATATTATTATGATTAAATACTATTCAAGTGAATGCTATGAAATATTTATTTTTACAAAACTTTTCTCTTGTTTATACAACGAAACGAAACGTCAGATTCAATATTCACCGTTTTTTTCGTGTCATTTTGCACTCATTGCGTTGTTTCTTGTTTGTAAGCTGTGCGATAATCTTTTCACAATATCGACTGCTGTTCTACACGGACTAATTCCATTGCCCAACGATTATCTTGTGATTATCAATACGGACTTTGTGCTTATGTTTCGGACATTGTAAACTGTTTAAAATGAAGTGTATTACTTGTGGTAGGTACAGCAACGGGACGACTAAGAAAGCATGCTGGGTCTTCATTAGACATGCCTTTCCATAAAAAAAGTTCTCTTGTTTTGTATTATCTAAACAGCGCAGCGAATGATTTGTAGAAGCAATTATTATTTCTATTTAACCTTTAACTGGTGACAAGCGGTGTCACAGGCCGAGCGATGTCAGTGAAATGATACCGCACTCGCCGCTGCCGGATAGCTACTCCTCGTACAGCACAAAACAACCCAAGCGAGCAGACACGCGCGGGCTAACGTCATCTCTAAATATAGCGAGTGTGGTACCTACTATTACATTTGGCTTGGTGCCGATTTCAAACAGGTTTTAGATATCTAGCACATATAATAAACACATAATGACACCCATTCCTCCACACCTCCTTTCGAAGAAGAAAGCCTTTCCTTTAATAAATAAAGGATACTTTAATAAATACTACTATTTAAATGAACAAAGAATTAGGTATAGACAAGAATTGGCATAGCAATTTATGAAGAGCCAGTTTATTTTAATCTTTTTTGTATTTTTACCAGGGAGTTTTCGTTAGATGCTTTTTGGAAGTCGGTTTTTTTTATAAAAAGTTTTTACATAGCATACTAAATTGAAAACAAAGTAAAACTCGTTAATGTATATGAATTTTTAGATGCTATCGTTTTCTAATTTTACACATTAATTTTACAAAAACCATTCTAAGTTAAAAGATTTTACTTCTATCTTTACCTTTTATGTTTTTTAGCTTTCAGAACTTCTCCTCCACTTGAACTTTTCTGTGTCAAATTTCATACTCCTCCATTCGAATTATTTTCGTTCGAAATTTATATAAATCTTGTAGTACAAAGAAATAAGTAGAAAATCTCTATGTTCATAATTATTAAGCCGTATAAAGCCATCGTTTGCCGTCTCTTTGAGCAAACTTAATTACATGGCGTAGTAAAGGTAGGTTAAGCTTGTATTTAGAGCCTGAATACACTTTCAGAATATTATATTATAGTGTTTGAGAGATTCTAAAACATACTTCCAATTATATGGAACGTACAGTTATTACAGTCGGAAATTTCAAATTATTTTTTGCTATTATGAGACGGTGACAGATACATATGTTTTTTGCACGATTTCTTTTATAGAACACTAGTAATATCTTACGTCATACTTTACTTGTATTCTTATTAATTCTTCTATTGGAGTCAAATGGTCTCGTGAAAAGTAGATCTGAAAGAGGTCACCTCTGACATACATTCATAATGCTAGCTTTCATTTTATAATTATTTAATGTAAATTTAAGTGAATACAATTGTTTTGTAAGCATTTTTCTCCGCCCGAGACACAGATTCAGTCTAGTTCGGGCAAATTACAATTAATGTACTTTATTTATAAAAATAAATTAAGAATTTCATTATTATAATATTGGTATGGATAAATACCAATATTATAAAATTAAATGTTTTTTTAAAATTTATTTATTGATACAGGATGATTTTTTGAGACGGGACAGTAAGGGCAGGTACCTTAACCCTTATAGTTACAGGAAAACGCTTTTAGGAGACTATCCATAAATTTTTAAGATATTCTGAACTGCATTTACAGATTTTAGAAAAAATGTACCGTCTGCAAGAAAATTGTCCTTTTAAACAAAAACTTTTTTTGATGCCAATCTATTCTGTTCCTTATAAAGGTCAAAAGTCTACTGGACGTACTGTCTGTCAGAAATAGCAAAAAACTTTGCTCATGCATGTGTACGGAAATACAAGGGTCATAAAATAATTACAGTTTTTGTTAAGCTGGCCTCGTGGCTTACTGTACCTAGAAGCAAAAGCGCCTACCTAAGTAGACAATCATCATAGTTGCATCGATAATCTTCTACAACATTCTAATGTTGTAGAAGATTATCGATGCAACTATATACAACGAAACCAAATAATTATAAATTTACTCATTTTAATATATATTTTAGACGCAGACAAACATAACCTACATTTAGATGATCTACGAAATAAATTGCTCAAAATGACCGCCGTTTTCACGAATACATAAGTTCACTCGTTTTTGTACTGAGCTAGTAGCAGCCGATAATTTTCTTGGATGGAATTTATAATTTTTGTTAATGCATCTTTCAGCTCCTGAATACTGTTGTATTTCTTTGTTGTATTGGTAGATAGAACGGTGGCTTATGACATTTTCCAGACTGTCCCGTCCAACAGTCAGTCTCCAAGCTGCAAGAGCTGGGGTTGGAAGTTCTCCCTTATCCGCCATACTCACCAGACCTTGCATCTACCGACTATTACTTTTTCCAAAATTAAGACAACTTTTTAGTGGGTAAAAAATTCAATTCCCGAGAGGCAGTACAAAATGCCTTTGAAGAGTTTGTTGCCTCCCGTCCAGCTGATTTTTACAAGAAAGGCATCAATAAACTGCCAATGCGTTGGCAAAGATGCGTGGATTATATGGGTGATTACGTCGAATAACAGAAATAAAAAAGTTTGAAAAATAAGTACTTTCACTTATTGCATACAAAACGGCAATTTCATATGTAAAGACCTATTAAATGCCATTATGAAAATGTTCTGCTATATACTATTTTGCTAATTTTATTTGGTATGTGCCTAAGTCGTACAATATTATGCAGTCTTCAGTCAGAAGACGAAAATCTTCCGAAAATCAAAGTTTTGAACCAGTTTATTTTACGCTTTTTATGTTTTTTGGCAGGGAGTTTTCATTGGATGTTTTTTAGAATTCGGTTTTCTTATCAACAAGTAATAAAAGCTTGTTTTTTTTTTTTAAACTTTTTAAATTAATTACTTGTTTTAAGAAAACAAAAGTCTGGCAATTATTGCACAGATCCAGAGAAAGTGTTTCTATAATGCTTTATATTAAGATTTTTGGTCTTTATATGTTTTTATCTTTCAAACAACAAGTGACATAAATAAGCTATAGAACATGTGTAATAAAATAAAGCAAAATGTTACGAAAGCTTATTTACTTACGCCTACGTTTGTTAAGATTGTAAAAATATATTTAGAGTAAGAATAGGAAAATAAGCTCGTGTAAGAGTAATCTCTATTGAAATATAATATCATGCGGAAGTATAAGACGTTCCTCCGTCCACACTTTATCTTGATATAATACGTATGTGGTACCGAAGTTAGTCTATATAACACCTTTAGAATATTTATTCTTAATATTATGGCTTACTGACGATTCGGCCGCAAACATATTCGGAAACCAACCAAAAAAAATTTTTTTGCACAGTCAGTTTAAAAACATGGTTTGAAATATGCTAGGAATGTATCCTATGATACCTTACGTACAGAAATCTGTTTAGACGTGAAATGTTTCCTTTACCGTAGCCAGGATTGTAACAGAATTTCTGTGATTGTAAAATAAATACGAGATGCTGAAAATTTTGCATTCTAAAATTTACAGTTAGTCTAAAAGTGTCAATTCGGTCAAGTATCTGAATATATATTTGTGTCCGAAGCGTCAGCAAATGTCAGTCATTTCCTAACTGTACCAGTGTCGAAGTTACATGCAACAGAAATAAAAACAAATAACAACAAGACACAAGCATACAAGCACATCCCTTGATATTGTCACTGAAACTTAAAAAGCCTTTGCTGAGCTCTCGTCGCATTCGGTTCAAACGTTGTAATAACCAACGTTTGAACCGAATGCGACGAGCTCAGGCACCATGTCCACAATTATTTCATTTATTTAAATTTTCTACATACATATTGCGTAAAGCTAATTTAATGCCACAGGCATTTCTTTGTTGCATCTAAAATTCTTATCATGTTATAAAAGTTTGTATACTCACACTTGACTATTTAGTAAAGAGTTAATAGACATTATTAAGATTAGCTCTACTGATAACGACACGATAAAGGTTCGTCTAAAACGTGGAGTACCAATACATGGGTATAGAAAGGTAAAATTTAACAATGTCCTCTTAAATGCTAGTCGAGATAGAGATGACGACGAAACGACGTGGGTTCTTCTTAACGAAATTAAAAGTTTATAGTAATAGTAGTATCATTATCATCAGTTTAAAACAGTGTACTGTTGGACATCGATAAGAGGGGCGTGCAGTTCTAATAGAGTAGTTTTAGACAATCTCTAAAAATAAACCACCGTTGTTAGACTAAGGCACAAAAATTATATTATACACTAAGCAATTACAGGCACAGGCCAGGCACTGCTTCAGATACAATCTAATAACTTGCAAATTAGATACGGAGTTAAGAGGCTGATTATGTTTCAATTCCCGAAGGTTTATTGCGAACGTTTCGGTGTAAATGGAAAATTTTAAGCAAGTGGCTTAAATGTTTCATTAATTTATAAGGAAATGGTCTTCTTTGAATACGGTTAAATCTATATAAAATACCTTTTAAAAGTTTTTGTACCACTATTTCATATATTATTTTGAAATAAATAAATTTAAAAATTTATCGAGGTTCATTTAATAACGTAGGTTTGCATTTATCAGTGAAACTCGGGTGAAGTATGAGTATGTAAAAAATATGGTAGACCCTTGATTCACCTAGGTTCTTTACCTGGGTGAATCATGGGGACTATTATACAGGATGTCCCAGAACTCAACGTCAAGCCGAAACGGGGTGACGGTTATTTCCCTATTTGACTTTTATTCCCATAAACCTAAACTAGGTCAAGATTTTTCATTATTTTATTAATTTTACTAACTTTTGTTGATTATGGTAAAAGTGGCGTCACTATCTATCTCGCTCACTCATGGCAAAGTCCACTATTCATCTCTCTTATAATTTTTCTGTTAAATTAAGAACCTATGAAGAGCTTGTGCGAATAAAAAACATTTCAACTGAGTAAAATGGGTTAGCAAAAATCGGCTTAGTTGAGGTTTACTTTTTTACTCGTTTTTTATAAACGTTATATATCTATATAAGTTTTGTACCATTTTACAATCCTGATTAAATGCGCCAACTTTTAATGGTATTTGCCAAAGCACTCTAGTACTGGTTTTTTAAAGGAGGGCCTTTCAATGTCGACAAGTTTTAAAAATTTTAAATTCATAGTTTAGCAAATAGTCTTAATTCTAGGAAACTTGGGGCAATTGTGTAATTATTTTTGACTGTTATTCTAGAAATGTTATTTAAGGTTACGGTTCCAAAGTTTAAATGAACAAAAATAATAAAAATTAACCACAATAACCGAAAAATGGTTACAGTTTAACCAAATTTCTAGGTTGTTTTTTAAATGCCTATTATTTTCAATCCTATCACCCTGTTTCGGCTTGACGTTGAGTTTTGGTACAACCTGTATATGATCCCGTAATTCAACTCTTCGTTACGATATTTATACAGTGCCCTTCTAGACATCATTAATTTGATTCCTTTATGCAAAAAGTATATGGAATTTAAGACACGCTGATGTATATTATGATATAGGTACATCAGCGTGTTTTGACGAGACTTTATTTTGACGAGAGTTTATGTAATTTTCTCTTAGCTGTAATTTAAATAAAATGGAGAGTAAAAGTAATCAAGTAATTTAAGATCCTTTTTAATCGTCAAAAATATTTTAGAGTTAGGGTAATTTTATACTTTTAAGTTACCTAAATCTAGATAGATAGATAGATAGATTTATTTGTTCGCTATTTCATCTACAGTAGTGGTGTTAAAATATCTATCTCTCTATCTATTTTAAAACTATTAATTATCTTAGCAAAATCAACATGTAGGTACAGCTAACGAACTGCACAAACATATCTAAACTGCGAGGTACTCTAAAGCCTATTTAAACTTAGTTTATCACAATACGCAGCATTTACAAATTATTGGTTTAGTTCAGAAACAAAGGGCAGTCTGAGTGTAAGATTAAACTGTATCAGTAATATGTTGAAGCAAATACTTTACTTCCAATATAATGCTGTATTCGAACTCACCTTATATGTGTTATGTTTATTTGCTTGCGTGTAAGTTATTTTCTTATGTTTTTACTTGGAAACATCATATTTATTCTACATCAAGATCCTTCTCTGTCGTCCGACAAAGAAGCTTATCTTTTACACCAGACAGTCATTATTTATGTTATTTCAAGAAAAATACTTTTGTAAGTCGTCACGTACAAAAACATTAAACTGAAATTGATGATTAGAAATTTGGTACACCCCCTAAGTTCTGGTGCCAATATAATTAAATGAATTCTGTTTCATTGTAAATCTTGGATCTTGGGATGGTCGCTGCATCTACCTCAATATGGCTAGCAAATGAAAGGGCTTGACTAGTAGAACACAGTTCACTATGAAAAATTAAAATCCAAGATGGCCTCCGCTACAAAATGGTGGTTTACACATTTTGCCAAAGACTACCACTATATGTATATCAAATGAAAGGCTTGAATTGTAGAACACCTAGAAGAAGTACTATGTAATGAAATTAAAAACTAAAAACTTGAAAATAAAAATTACGTATTTTTATCAATTTTTTTAGCGTTTAGTACATTATTTTCAATAAAACCGTTAAAATAAAAAAAAAAATTTGAGAGGTTTCAAGGGACACCCGGATGGAACGAAGTTTATATATATATATACATATAATATACACATATATATATATATTTGATATGCTTACTACTAATGAAAATGCGCATAAAATACTCAAATTATTTTAGAAATAATCAGACTGTACAACATATACTATAAAACAATATATTTTCTGTGTGAATAAAATATCATGAAATAACTATAACACTGGATGATGCAAATATTAAATATGTGAGAACCTATATATACCTAGGACAACTAATTCCATTCAGAGACCAAACGAACATAGAAATCGAAAGAAGAGTAGCTAATGCAAATATAGCAAAAAGTGCATAGAGGTATTATAGATAGAGCAAGGGAGCCAGGCCTTAAGAAGTCCCTCGGTTAAAAAGAGAGAGCCGATTGCGGTATCTATAATAACCTATGTAACCTGTAACAACTTTATAAGGTATTTAATTTGATTTGAATTTATTATTAGAGTTTGTCAGAATAACAAGCAGTCGTTTACTGCGCATGCGTCAATAGGGAAAGACAGATGGGGTACCGCTATCTTCTCTGTCTTTCTAACCGTTGGGCGTTTCCGCTTACAGACAGCCATATGTCTGCCCCACTCTATGAAATAGTGTTGTTACACTTTTTCCGTCTAGCCTATTTATAACATTCAAAAAACATTTTCAAGAATGTAATAACTATACTCATTTCTTTTTACTTGCATTTTACATATTATGCAGATCTCACTGATTCATAAATAGCTTCATAAATAAAGTTACTATACACATTTGCCAGCAACAGAAAGTTTCATATCCAGTACTATTGTATGTACTTTGCATTAAACCGAAACACATTATCTATGTTCATTGCTATGCCAACAATTCTTTTTAACAAACTAGGGAATCTAAACTGAATACAACACATCGACGTACATATCTTAAGGAAAAGAATTCGCAGAGCATTAATATCATAAACAATAAGGTTCAATTCCGCTTACCTCTCCGAATTCGGTCAGGCCATTGACGGCCGGCGGTTCGTTCGATGAGTCGGCCCTGAAAGAAGGAATAAATGACGCACAAAGGAAAACAAAGAAAAGATACATGCGTTCGCTTTTGTTACTTCGCTGTGCTTTAGCTGTCGGCATTTGTGGAACTAGGCTCTTTTAAATATAAATGTTTGGTTGTATACTACTTGTCCGATCGTTAAATACTCATTTACAGATAGGCTCAATTTTAATATACTGTATCTGGGACACATTGTTTTGCAGGGATATGAAATCAAAAATGTAAACAAATAAATTAAAAGCCTGTCAATGACGAATTACCACGCACAAATTATTATTATTAGTTTTTGTTTATATAATCTCTTTAATCAGCAAGTATTTTATATTACAAATCGTGTAAGTTATTAGATTTTCAATTATATTTTAGGCCATTATAAGTATTGGCGGTAATGGAAATCCAAGTAGGTATGGTATACAAGCGGATAGTACGATTTCTAGCTAGCATGGATGAAAATTTAATCTGGTTTATTTCCTAATGAACTTCTTTACATTTGTAAGAAGTCAGTCAACTGAATATTACATCTTAATGCCTAATGATCCTATCTGTCCACCACATTCCTACGTTAAACTAAGCCGGTAGAGTACATACTTACATTATTCTCTTTTCGCGATATCCTTTTGAAGATACCCTAGTTACCAAGATATTGAAGAAACAGTATTTGTAAACTAGTCAAATAAAATAAAGTGTGTTTAAAGATTGAAGGATATGTAAGTATACATTTTTACAATCTAGAATAAAGGCTTTTTTGGTTTTTGATTTCAGATTTTGTAGCTTAATATAAAGTGAATGTTTACATTTTGACACAACACGCTACATCGACTTATCTATATGTATATCATCATCTTCTTAGCCTTTATTATTCCCAAGATTACCGGTACCGACGGCTTAACGTGCTCTCCGAGGCACGGGCGGGAAACAGGCTACTACTCGTATTAAGAATTTCTTATTAGAAAAACACCAGTCCGAGCCGGGAATGGAACCTGAAACCTCTTGATCTGCAGTCGCTTACGCTAACCACTAGACCAACGAGGTATTATCTGTACATATAAAAATGAATATTTAAGTGTATCTCCTTTATAGAATCGTAAACTATGCATTTGATCATGTCATGATCTTCAGCATAAGTGTTGTGCATGAACCCTCAATGGTTTCTGAGTTGGTTGGCCGAAATAATGGTGAATGCCAGCCTGCCATGGTGTGGGTCACCATGCTGCATTGATGCATTGTCTGCAGTCGCAGAATGGTGACCATTACTCTTGGATTCTGCTTATGCTTTCCATCAGGCAGAGTAGAGTCATTTTGGCAGGGTCAAACATAAAAAAGAAATACAGGCTGGCGGAGCCGCGGGCAACAGCTACTTTTTAATAAAGTTACTGGGACTAAGGTTTTTATAGAGACAGATATGTTTCTCGTATCATATATTCTGTTCTATACTAATGTTATAAATTCCAAAGTAATTCTCTATGTCAGTCTGTTACGCTTTAACGGCTAAACCGAATATTTGACTTACATAAGCAACTCTTAACCGCATTAACCAAGATATACAGATAATAATAAATAAAATAATGTGTCCATGGGCGTTGGTAATAGCTTACTATCAGGTGATACGTCTGCTCGTTTGCCCTCTATTCTATAAAATAACACTCGAGACTTTAAAAACACAAGAGAAAAGTAGGAAGTTTCGTTTCCATCAGTATCGGGGCTATATGTCAATCATAAATTAATCCTCAAACTTGAAAATTTCTGCTGAGAAGTTAATTCTCCATGAGACTTCAGACAGAGCACTTTTATGTTATAACTGTTTCAACAAGACGTGTTATTTGAAAGTCAGGGAATACTTTACTGTATTCGAAATAACAAAATAATGTTGTTTATATATCGGTGGGCTGGTCTTAATATACGTAGATATATTCATCATGTAAAGCAATTCAAGTATAATATTTATATTCGTGATGTTTAAGATTGTAACATAAATAGCATCTGTTATCATAGCAATCGCAAAATATTGATAAGTCATTAAGGTCAGCGAAAGAAAAATATTAACGTTATGTTTCTCACAACGTTGAACGACACGAACTTCTGGCAAAACCAAATGTATATCAAATTAACTAACTAAAAGCTGCTAAATATTATAATTAGGTACGTAGGTACGCATTGTAAGAGCGTTCCCATTTATTGCTAGTCAGCTATAGTTGAATCCTGCCGGTGACGTGCGATTCAATAACGTTTGAAAATGGCCTGTCTATAGTTACAGTGTCATTAGATACGGGGACATGAGTCAGGTTAAAATAGTTAGTTGGTTATATTAGGCCTCGATTACAACTTCCAGCCCGAGTGATGGCCCGAGCCCTCGATCATATGTCGGACCGCCTCAGGGAGGTGTTGGACGCTAGCCTGGCGTCCGGACGCTTCCCTGAGTGCTGAAAAGCGGGAAGCTGGTCCTATTGAGGAAGCCGGGACGGCCTGCCGATTCGGTCGCGGCCTATAGGCCCATCGTGTTGCTGGACGAGGCGGGCAAGTTGTTTGAGAGGATACTCTCTGCCCGCATCGTCCGGCACCTCTGCGAGGTGGGCCCCGACCTGTCGGACGCCCAATTCGGATTCCGAGAGGGGCGTTCGACGGTCGATGCCATGATGCGCCTTAGGGCCGTGACCGAAGAGGCAGTGAGCTGTGGCGGCGTGGTGTAGGCGGTGTCTCTGGACATCGCCAACGCCTTTAATAGTCTGCCATTCAGCTGCATCAGGGAAGCACTCCAATACCACGGAGTGCCAGAGTACCTGAGGCGGCTGGTGGCAGACTATTTGCAGGAGCGTACCGTCGTGTACGAGGATCGAGATGGCGCCTTGAGACGGCGACCCATGTCGTGCGGCGTTCCGCAGGGGTCTGTCCTTGGACCACTCCTGTGGAACGTGGGATACGACTGGGTCCTACGAGGTCGTCTCCCCCCCGGGCTGGGCGTAATTTGTTACGCCGATGACACCCTTGTCACAGCCCGGGGGGCGAACTTCCAGGAGGCGGCGCGCCTGGCCACCATTGGTGTGTCTCTGGTGGTCGGGCGCATCAAGGCGCTGGGTTTACGGGTGGCCCTGGACAAGACGGAGGCCCTATTGTTCCATGGGCCCCGTCGTGGGCCGCCCCCCGGCGCCTCCATAGTGGTCAACTCGGTCCTCGTACCGGTTCGGGCCCAGATGAGGTATCTGGGCCTGATCCTCGACGGTAGGTGGCTCTTCGACGAGCACTTCCGACAGCTTGGCCCGAAGCTGGTCGACGCTGCTTCTGCCCTTGGGCGACTTTTGCCCAACTTGGGTGGAGCCAGCGTCGCAACGCGACTCCTCTACACGGGGGTGGTCCGGTCGATGGCGCTGTACGGCGCACCGGTGTGGGTGGCGGCTCTGACCGCCCTCAATAAGGCTCGCCTCTGGCGACCTCAGAGGGTATTGGCGGTCAGAGCCATACGCGGATACCGCACGGTGTCGATCGAGGCGGCGTGCGCGTTGGCCGGGACACCCCCGTGGGATTTGGAGGCGGAAGTGCTCGCCGAAGTTTATCGACGGGTGGCTGAATTCCGGGCGGAGAGAGGCATTCGCCCTCCGCCCGAAGAGGTACGCGAGTGGCGTGAAGCCGCCCGTCGAGCCACGATGGCTCGCTGGTCGTTCCGACTGGAGACTCCACGCGCTGGCTTTGCCGCCGTGGAGGCTCTCCAGCCGGTCATCCTCGAGTGGGCGGGGCGGCAGCACGGGACTCTTTCCTTCCGACTGACGCAGGTGCTTTCCGGGCACGGATGCTTCGGGAAGTACCTGCACTCGGTCGCTGGGAGGGAACTGAGTCCCGCCTGCCACCAGTGCGACTGCAGTGAGGACTCGGCCCAGCACACGCTGGCGGTTTGCCCCGCATGGGCGTCGCAGCGTCGGGCCCTCACTGCAGTCATCGGAGGAGATCTCTCGCTACCGGCCGTCATACGATCCATGGCCGGTAGCGACAGCAGTTTTACCGCGGTCGCAGCCTTTTGCGAAGACGTAATTTCGCAGAAGGAGGCGGCGGAGAAGGCCCGAGAGGACGACCTCCACTCGGACCCGATCCGCCGCCGGCGAACCGGGCGGCGGAGGCGCGCCTATCAGCGCCTCATGCCGCCCTGAGTGTGGCCGTGGATGGTCGGGATGGGTTTTCCCCACCATCCGCATTAGTGGCCACCCGCGAGGGGGCGACGTTACGCGTGTGCCGTACGTCGCCTAAATTGAGAGTTTACAGCTGACGGTGCCCGCTTCTGTGCGGGCAAGCGCTGGGAGGGGTCCGGATGTGTTAATAACAGCAGTTCCCGGATCCCTCCCGTGTGGTTTTAGTCGGTTCGATTCCGACACACCGCCCCGCCGCAAACCCCGGCGGGGTGACGGCCCAAGGGGGTTTCCACACGTAAAAAAAAAAAAAAAAAAGGCCTCGATTACAACAACACATTGATTATCTTTCTCTTTACTTAAACGTAATACCTACACTTCTATTATTAATTAGGAAGTAACTCTGTCTGGCTATTTGTCTGTTACGCTTGCATGGTTAAGGCGCTGCACCTATTTCAACGGTATTAGACAAGGAGATGTTCAAGGTAGTAGAGCCACGCTGATTTCAGCACGAACGGGCCGGCTTGACCGGGGCGGTACTACCCTCGCACAGAAAATCAACGTAAAATGACAGCGATCATGCTGTCGTGTTCCGTTGGTGAGTGCGAGACCGGAGGCCCAATGATGCGAAAGCATCACTAGCCCGCCATGGTGTGGGTCACCATGCTGCATTGTTGCATTGTCTGCGTTCGCAGTATGGTGACCATCACTTTTGGATTCTGCTTATGCTTTCCATCAGGCAGAGTAGAGTCATTATGACAGGGTCAAACATAAAAAAAAAAAAAAAAAAAAGGAAAATAACTAAAATATTTTGAGATAATACTATATTTATGTTGCTTTGTTCTAGTGTGTGATAATCGTGTGAAATAATACACACATATTTTTATTACAACAGCATTTAGTGGGGTTTCAATTACAGTTCCTTATATTCATTTGCACGTATTATAAGAACCTATACTGTTTATATCTCTTACTTTTGTTATTTTTTCTTAACTTTTGACAGACTGAATATTTCAAAATCGGTGAAGTAATGAAACACTCCTCAATAATTTAACAATTCTCGTCTCCAGAACTTCTATAGCAAGACATCAATGAACTTCTAAATTTATACTAATGAACTTTCTTCATAAAGCGGTAATTTCACAATTCAAAGAGTTTTGTTAATTTTATTGTCAGTTTTATATTTGAACTCATAATACCGTAGCATCAGGGTTTTTGTTTATTTCTTATATATCTTCTATCTTATATATCTTATTATATTTAAGGTATATGTATATGGTTGTATTTATTCAATTTCTGCGAATATTAGAAATACGACTGTAACACGTTTGCGCGATAAGCAAATGATGAATGAAGCACAGCTTCAGAGCACATCGTTCAGCCTCGAATGATTGATCTGCCTTGTTTGCGACTATCGCTCATTCTACGAGTGATGAATGCAGTTTCGTTTTAGTGATATATCTATACAGTATTCATATTTTCGAGTCGTGTAACTGAATATAATTATTTCTTACGCAATCATTAAAAACTATTAATGTTTTGGTTTTTAATAACGGAATTTGAATAGCATAACATATATATTTACGACTTATGTTTTTAATTCTTGTTCTCTATTATGAAACAAAAAGTTATTAACTCCTATAACACAGTTCAGCAAATCACAGGGATACCAATATAATATTTGACCCGAGCGGAGCGGCTTGACCTGATATACGCCTATCACTCCCTTGACAATGATGAATCACGTCAGTTCAGTTGTTAGCCGGTACAAATTGGTCGAAATTAATATAATAACTTTGATAATCAGCTAGATCCGTTCAACCATAAATCATTATTTATCCTATTTTAGCCATCAAGACTATGTAATTACATACACACGTACACTTCTGCAGACTAAGGATAGACTTATTAAAGTGCCTAGATTTTGCGAATCTACACAGTATACATAATCCTTTGCATCATCATATCATCATATTTGGCCCTTATTTTTTTGAATGAAATATTGTCTTTTCAATCTTTTCACTAATAGGTTTTTTGTTTACCGTAATCGATTTAGTACAAAGTTGATATTTTTCATGCATATTGCAGTAAGCTCTTTCTACGTTAAGGCTCTAGAGGTCCGAGACCGTTAAAGCCCGCTTTGCTACCCTACTACTACTGGAGTACCATATGGATATATGTAACCCTATATTCTAACACGACTGACTTCTTTTCGGCATAATCTTTAGGCCTTATATTTTATACACAAAAGTAATTGTCATTTATGAATAGTAAAATTTGCGAGTAATATTTCAGGTAATAGTTAAAATGACAAGTGAATAAATTCATCTTCTCTACCTTTAATTTCAATATACTTTCTCATAATTTGCCATTTAATTATTATGTGCCTGGCTTAAGATAATAGGCCTAATTAATTTGGATTTTTGGAACTAACTTTTTTCATTATAAAATTTCATACGAAGTATTAACCTCATCAGTTATTTTCGTAAATTCGTTTAGAAAATGTTAAATAATATCTATGTCCATTGAAGGCATTACTCATTTACTTTAAAAAAGTAGTATCCTTTGACATAATCATAATTATAACAATGCTCAATTCATATCTTTTCACAATAATATTGTTTTCTACTTTTTAGTTCGATTGCTTTTTAGCGTGTTTTTTTAATTTTTTATACTTCAATTTATTTTCACTTTTAGTTTGATATAGTTATATAAGCGTGTTTGTTTATTTTTTAAAACATTTTTTTATAAACTATTTTATAAAATAATTAATGTATTGTCATCGGTCCTTGACCCCTGTGCAAATTTTCAAATCAATCAGACTCCTAGAATGAACTCGGTTACATACATACATACAGCTCAAGCTAATAAAAGCGTGTGATTGTAATGACTTAAAATCGTCGTTTCAAAGTTAATTTTAGTATTAAAACATATGAATATGTTTTTTTCTGCAACAAATCGAGATTTTTATTTTCCCGGTCAAACTACATTTGGGTAACACTTCAAGTGCAACATGTTGCTAACAAAAGTAGCCTTAAGACAGAAATCACTTTGTAAAAGAAGGAAGTCTAACCATATCGGAAGCACCTCGTAACGTTGGGTACCGTAACTAAATAGCGGTGATGGTTTTAGTACTAAGTGTCGGGCCGTAATGGGTTCGGAGATAAAGTCTAAAGACGAGGGGAAAAGCACCTGACCCGTGCCCACTTCGTTGGGCGGTAAACATTTTGTTCTCCAACTAACTTTACAAATACAGCTGCCACTAAGAGGACTTTTCAGTTTTCGGGTTATTATCTATTTTATATTACTCACAAGACGTAGCCTTCTATTGAAAAAAAATATATTACCCCCTACAACGTCACAAACTCACAAACGCACAAACTTTACCTCTTTATATAATATAGTATAGATGATGTGGCGTTAAAAGCAAAGTTACAGTTTTAAAAGTAATAAAATCTTGTGGGTGTTACTCGTATTATAAAGGTTATAAGTATGGTTTTATTCACTCTTGTCTAAAATTCATTACAATATTCATCTCTACGGTGATGTGCTCGAACGAAGAAAATATGATCCCTGAAGTTCAAGGCGAACTAACAATACACATTAGTTAATACTTTAAGATTAACACCTTTAAAGCATTGTCACCCAAACAACATAAACATACAATTTTACACGTCAATGAGAATTTACTTAATTTTTTGTTAGTTAGTTACAAATAACGCTAATAAAGTTATGTTAAAAATAAGAGTACAGTGAAATGGCTATATTATTCTACAGAAATAAAAGCGCAGTAACAGTAAATACATTTTTACAAAAAAACGTCGTTGCCGGGTAGAGATTACAGGTGTTCAATCTTCACCCGGGAACCACAAATCCGAATAGGAATATTACTATTGACATTTGAAAACGGATAAATATCGAATCGAGTTCCCATACCGTAGTAAATTAACTTAACGATGTCAACGACATTTGCACTTACTCGTATTTATTAGTAGGAGTTTGCGAGTTATTCTCGAATCAATTTGGGTTAGACTAATAGATTTTCGTAAAGGAACCGTCACATTTCATTAAGTTTTACGAATTCGTATGATTTAAGTAGTTAACAACAAGATTTTTACATAGGAGTAGCCGTTGATTATAAGTTTTGATATACAAAATTGTATTGTTTGTATAGATTAATGTAAACAATATCAATTTTGGCTTCCACGGTGGCGCAGTGGTAGCGTATGCGACTGCTGTGCTTGAGGTCTCGGGTTTGATTCCCGGATCGGACCGAAATTAAATGTTTATCTGCAAATACTTGGTTCGAAGTTTGGGTGTATTCTATGTATAATATGTATGTATTTATATTTACAAAAAAGTATGTAAGTATTTATATCAGTTGTCTTTATTATTTATTTATTATTATAAGTACCTGTATTTATCGCATTGTATAGACTATAATATTATAGAGATTACATTATAGTAGCAGCAGAGGTGAATCACAATACATGTGGGGAACTAAAATCAGCTATTTGTATTTAGTATATTGCAGTACTATATACATTTTATAATGAGATCATAGCTAAGGCTATGGTTGAAAAATCTGAGGTTTTGGATTTTTGTAAGGTTTTGAACATAAAACTTACATTTACAGAAATACTAAATACAATTATCTTAAAAACAAAACATTTTAAGTTGAGAACGTAAAATACAGGCCTAAATGTATATATTCAATCGAGCTTTATCAATTACGAGTACCTACTTTACCCGAAGCGTTCAATTTCTTTAATATGTTCTACGTTGTACATCCCTATTTCCACATTCGAGAGAGTGCTCAATCTATCCGCGTGTAGATCGTCGTGTCGTGAGGGAGTATAACTCAATTGTCATGTTAACATCTATCTTGTGATGTAGACAGACAAACGGAACAACAGTTGCCGTAATTACAATGTTGTGTACGAGGAAATCACGACGATAATGGCCGTATATAATATATTCGGGTGAAAACAGTCTGTTTAAAGTCAACTTTTTGCGACGCAAATTGTTCTTGAAACTTGTATTTTTGAATGAGATTCATTGCGATTGATGAAATGTTACTGCACTACTGAAAATGGGAAAAAATAACGAGGGTTTAAGGTTTAATATCTTGAATTTTGATAAAAAAACATTTTAACAACTTGTATGACAGTATAATTTGATGCATGTAGTATTTTTTTTTATCTAAGCTTGGCCACTCTCTTTGCTTTCCATTTTTATTTACCGTATTTATTTTATTTTGTAATTGTCTAATCTACATCAAAAATTAAGTAGGTACGATAATGTTTACGTCATGTGTTAGTACAAGTAGTTCAGATATAAAAAAACACTGAACCTACCTTTGAGGTACATTCCCCATCTTTTACAGATAACACTTTGATGAAATTTTCTATATGCCACTTACGTGTCATATTTCCATTCTTGCTCTTGTATCCGTTCCAGTTGTCAGGCACTAATATTTCAGGTGATATGTGAAATTTTGAGCAAAAACGATATAACAGTGTAACTAAGATTTCATAATAAAAGCCTAAAACTAGTAAAAATGGCGACTCTCGAAACAGGTGCTTGAACAGTGACTTTTCGGAACTAAATGCCACGTTCTTAGGCTTTTTGAAAGTGAATTGAAATGTCATATCGGGGTGTTTTACAATTTGAAGTTGAATGTTAATGAACTTTCAAAAGCAATCGCTCCACAAATAACGTTATTAGAAACTTGAAAGGCGGATATAGGACTCTATTCATTTTATGAAATTCCTTTATTATCGCTAAATTTGCTATTTACTGTACTTAATAAAAAAAAAGAAAAACCAAAAACCCAACGACGACAAAAGCAGGAAACAAGTTTCAAAAGCCGTAGTCAGGCGTTGTTAACAAGGTGAGACAAGACCCTGAATCTGTAGGATCTTAACTTTACATTAAAAGCTATCATGAGCTCTCTCCCCAAAGAGAATACAGAAATTAAATTGACCAAAACCACACTTTATTCTACTAAAAGCTAGATTCATGGAATTGGATAACACTATTCAGTAAGGCCTAAGAATAAAACCTCCATCAACTTTACGAAAAGAATTGATAAATAAAACACTTAAGAACAGTATTTAAGGAACGATGAAGAAGAAAACAAATGTAAGAAATAGAAATATATTATATTGTATTCTAATGAAACAGAGTGCCGTAAGCAACGACGCAAATTGAGTATTTCAACGTTCAACTTATCTCATTTAGGGCACCATGTGAAACAAAGTTTGTCTAACAACTGGCCTAAATTTACATCAAAAATGATCGGACACACGATTTCACCTTTTCAACATTCAAATTCACGAGTTGGTGTCGTTACGCGTTGAGCTATAGTCGGTTCATTTATTCCCCTTTTCGCTATGAGCAGACACAATACATTTTTTTGACAAAGTTTCATTTTATTCAGCACTCCCAAATGAGTTGCCATTTCATTCATACCGGAGAAATATCTATATAAATAGACTTGACACACATAAAATCAGGGTTTTTGTGCCTTGAGGGGTTGGAAGCTAAGTGAAATCATACGTCGATCGATTGACGTGGGTTGCGATGCGATGTTATTTCCCAGGCTCAGAGACTAGGGGCTTTGTGACATTGAAGCCCTTGCAACATCTTTAAAAATGTGTAACATACGGTAGTATTGCTTGCGTGAAACTAATTGTGATAATTTTAAATATTTTTTTTTGTTCTGTTAGTATAAACGAAATAAAATTTAAACGCCACGCAAGCATCAAATCATTCAATTATTTTTTATGCATACTGTTTTTATATTCACAAGATATTACGAGGGCATAGTAAATATTTGTGTTGTATAATTTGGAGCGGAAACAATAATTTCCTTCATGGAAACAATGACATGACGCCCCTCTACATCAACCGTAAGATTCGTGCGGATAAGCATTTTGTCCTATTACTTCCAGATGGCTGATAGTGTACCCTGCGACGGACGTTGACTACTTTGAAACCCTTGGCTATTCGTAATGAGTAGATAATTTATTTTTCTAAGAGAATGTTGCCACATAATTATTTTTCCTTAAAACTCAAATTGGTGCATTAGAAACAGAACAAAAACTAGAAGGGAAACCTACATATATTCATGTATTGCCAGAATCCACAACAGTACTAATTGGATATTAGGTGAAGCTCTTAACCAAATCTCTGTCCAATTAAACACGTTTACATACTAAATTGACCTGTGAATATACTGTCGGTCTCATTGTGGTACGTTCAAAGCAAATCGGTGTTATAGATGCCAGTATCTTATTTATTTATATATTGATATTTTTTGTTATTTTTGGCCTTGCCAAAATGAATCTACTCCGCCTGATGGAAAGCATAAGCAGAATCCAAGAGTGGTAGTCACCATACTGCGAATGCAGACAATGCAACAATGCAGCATGGTGACCCACACCATGACGGGCTAGTGATGCTTCAGCATCATTGTGCCTGCAATTTACTTTGGCCATGTGACATTAAATGAAAACGTTCGGCCATTTTACATATCCCACATAAAATATCCACACTAATAGGGATACTTGTACCTTTTTTTCAATTATCGCTATCTGTAGGGATGGAAATATTAGACCTTCTACTCCTACTAGGTATAAACAATTTGCAGGCTTTCTTATCGTCATTAATAAGTTGTTCCTGTAATGTTTGTTTCATATATATTATACAATATCTTAAATTGTAGTTATGTTCACTTTCTATTATTAAATGTATCAATGTAACAATAAAATGTACTATATTTATGAAACAAATATATTCGCGTAGTAAATAAATGTAGCGGCTGTAACATAACATCGCATCTAATCTAACACGGAAAATACTATCGAACGAACCGCAATGATATACACTATCTACACCGCTAAAGTACACGTTGGATTTCAATGCTTTGTGACACTGATTTCAATCGCGTATATTTGACACAAGAAGATAACGTCAATACAGTTTACGCATCGCTTATTCAAATGCGAATATGATTGGGAAATACTCGTAGTATGTGGGTTCTCCTAGTAGCTTTTCAAAAGAGTATTATTACTTTTTCATTTTAATTACCACTACACACGACCAAACTAATAATAAGTTTAAATATCGGTCTAGCAGCAGTAATGATTTTTACGTGAATATTTTTCACACAATAACCGGGACAATAAGATTTAGAGATTGAAATATAAACAATAACCATAAACGTGTCTGTATTGCCAAGTAACTTCAAGTTAATAAATATCAACTTAAAATATATTTCTATAGAGGGATATTAGCGCTTTCTGCAAAGGAAAAGTAAGTAAACTACAACGTATACCATATTATAAGACTAACTAAAGTTCAATACGACTGCAAGTAACAAATTGAGGTGAAGCTGTTTGTCGTTTGAAAATTTACTCCTGGCCCAGTCATTTTAGGCTTTTTAAACCCCAATCTCCAAAAACAAACACAGATAATCAAACTTAGCCTCAGTGTACACGTGTCAACATACTAGTGAGGGTGAAATTCCTGCAAAGGAATGGTTAATTTTACAGAGAAATGCAAGACGCATTAGATAATATCCCGACAAACAATTTTATAATGACCTCTATTGACCATCGAGATAATTGCGAAAAACTGATTTTTATGACTTTTTGACCTTTATAACTTTTTTAGCCGGCTCGATATCAATGTCGATTTTTCCGCAGATAAAACCTAAAATGTCTAGACTATACATAAGTAGATTATAAAAATATTGCAGATTAATAGTGTTCTTTTGACAGTACAAAACATTTGAAACATGACGTAATTTAATCATATATACACAGCTAAGTTTGAACGAGGTAGCGATTACTACCGACACTACAGCAGACCATAAGTATAAAGTCCTTTTATAATAAAGTTAAATATTATTTCCATCATTACTATGTTCTCAAACCAACATTAAATTATAAAATTACTTGTTGGCAACTTAACTTTATAAACCATTTTCCAATGTTTTGTAAAAGATTGGAAGGAGGATAAGGTATGGGCTAACCTTTCCTTAAAAAAAGATACTTTGTTAAGTTTAAACGAATTTGTTTCAAGATCCACACTTTTAATTGTAAACCTTCCTTTGTTACGCAAAATTGAATTTTAGGCAATTTCCTTGAGGCAAAGTCGTGTGACAATATAAAAGATGTATAAATGGGTTTGAACCAACTGATTGTGCAAAGACATAATAAACAACTCTTCACAGAAAGTTGAAGTCAAATTTTAGGGCTGTAAAGTACCCGGAGTGAACGTGGATTTTAGGCGAATTTGTCATTTTTGTATGCTTCTTTTATTAACAGAGTGTACTAATTTACAATGAATAAACTTTCATTTAAAATGAAATTAAGAAAGTGAGGTACTTTTTTTGCAATGCGTAAAAAAAATATTTTCATTGCATTTGTTTAGAGTGCAGTGGCTTCTTGCACTACAGTGGGTAGTACTGTAGGAATTTCATTGAAAATATTTTTTTTTTAATTAATATAAATTTCCGGTACGTGCTCAAAAATTTTCGACTTAAAGAAACACCTACACCGGTCTCATTCCGAGGACAAATACACCGCATATTACAAAAGCCCTTACAGCTTCGGCCCTAACACCAAGACGGATGGGTGGGACCAAAGCATTTAGTGTGGGGAGTACAAATGCGACGTCGTTTGTACTAGCAGTTGTGTACGTACATTTACATGTATTTCGTCAAGACTAGGGTGAGGATACATTAGATAAATAACAGTCTCAGAACTTATTTTTGGAGTATGACTTCATAATTCTATCTAACTGAAAAAATATTTTAGATTTTACCTTCACAGATTCACACAGCCAGACCTACACTTTATACCATTGTCACTTTTAGGATATCATTATGATATTCTAAAAGTGAAATGCATGATATTTTTAGGTCACTAAAGTTGGGTGGGGAATCACGACCCTCAGTAGTGAGGTTAACGACGCGAGGAGGAGGAGGAAAGTTGGTAAAATTCGCTGCATAGTTGGCTGCTAATAATGTCATCTTACTTAGTGCTTTATTAGGCAAATAATAATCTTTGTTGTATCTACTATGTTTTAAAATATCAAAACACTTTGAATGTATGCAAGATATTAATTGGGGCCACCGTCTACAGATGGACTGCAAGATGGTATTCTATCAAATAATATTTTTTTTGGAATCGTTAAAATATCTTATTGGTTTTGTTAAACGCTCCGCTTATTATTGTGGACTTTGCATGAGAGACTGACATTTGTTGCGCGTAACAAATGCTTTACGTGTACTGAGAACCAAGGCAAATGTCTTTGTTTCACAAAGATTTAAGCATGAAGGGTTGGGTTAATGAATGAACTGGACCTCAAAGATTCAACCACTGCACAGTTACTGCCAGTGGACACAATTATTATCTTTGTGAAAAAAATGACTTTAATTTGTTTGACTAATTTAATGAATTAAGTGTTGATAGGAATCGAAATGTTTGTCATAAATGTGTTTCCCCGATTCAAAGCGGCGACTACGCAGTAAAGTCAAAACAAACTAGATCAACTTTTGTAGCAACCAGTGAGACAAAGTGTAAGTAATAAACGTATTTCTACGACTTTGAGAGTCGGAGAAACACCTTGAGTGACATATAACATATAGTTTCTCACTAAGGCTTAAACAGACACAGATGATTCATTGCATACGGTGTGGCCCTTCCAATTTATGGTGAAACAGTTAGTTGTCGTAAATATGGAACTATTACTAGGGTTTAGTACCTTAATATGAATTTGAGACACGTTAAGCTCTTCTAGAACTGTTATCTAACTAAAGTGATGTCTCTTTCTTTTAAATAACGTTTTACTGACGTCGTATCTAATAATGAACAAGATCCACATTTTCCTTTCTTGACAATAGTATTGGGGAAGAAACTAACAACTGTAACACAATCTTTACTAGGGCAGGTGTTAATCCATAATGTATTGAATATAATTTATATCAATAATAATAATATTTTTTTTACTTAAAAATTAAGTAATAATGGGCCAAATGAAAAGTTATTAAAGAAATATGAGAGAGAGAAAGAATATTCTACTACCAATACGCATTTAGATTTAAAGATCATTTAGTAGTTGCTTCAAACATTGCTGATCTGCTTAACAGTTATTTAGTTTGAAAAAAAAATCTAATTTGAATTTAGGCGACTTAGTAAACAAGATGATAACGCTGTGTATTTATCTGTAGTGATTTCCTAGCTTTTAACTAATTCTTCATGTGGATGCATATATGTTTAGTTGATTTACAAAAAAAAAATATTCTAAGTTTGTCAAATCAGGTAAATTGGATGAGATATACCCATATATCTCTTTCTGAGAATCGGTTGAATAGCTTTAGCGTGAAAGTGTAAAAATAATAAATAAAAAAAGGAGAAAAATAAATATAGATATTAATTCTTTTTATTCGTCAATATGGTGACGAGGATTAATATCTGTGGTGCCTTAATATTAATTAGAAGTGGGTGAAAATAATTATTAATCAACTAATGTGTTTTAAGCAATATTTTTTTAAGAAACTGTTTTTTTAAAAAAAACTTATAATTATCATCAAAGGTTAAGTTATCAAAAAACAAATTTTAAATTATCTCATAAACATTTGTCTATAACAATTTTATAAACAATAGGTAATAAAAAAAAAGTTAAAAATCATTTTTAGGTAGCTTCTGATCTTATGAAAGCGGATCAATAATAATATAAAAGTGTTTAATAAAACTTTATAATTTTTCACCGTAATAAATTGTTAATAACAAAACTAAAATTATCAGTTTATAAATTTTTGCAACGCGAATCTATGAAGACCTTTGAAAAATAGCTCCACGAAAGGAAAAAGTCTCAGATTAATAGTTTAACAATTATCGAACTTGCAATGTTAATGTTCGTGCTACAACAAATTGTTAATTGATTAATGGATAGCTTATTGAATTTTTCAATTTTTTTTTTAATATTAATAAGTTTACATAGTATTTATTCATTGATGGTACGAAAGAGGCTTGGCTTGCGCAAGCCATTTTCGCACGTTTTCGGGCGTATTTTCAACCCTCTGGTATTATTATAAGCTAGCTGAAACCCGCGTTGTCAGCCGTGGTTATTGTCATACCGCGAGTAACGCAGCGGGACAAAGTTTGTCTAAAAAAGTAGCTTAAGTTACTCCCTGGATCATAGCTACCTGGCAGTGAAAGTCCCGTCAAAATCAGTCCAGTCGTTTCAGAGACTAACCGAAACAGACAGGCAGACAGATACATTTTTGGTATATGTACCGTAAAAAGCGGTTATTTTAATATTTCAAACAGACACTCCAATTTCATTTATTTGTATAGATATTGATTCCACAACTCCGAGAGTCAGAATGTTTTTTAGAAAATTTCCTCTTCTTCTTGAATCTTTTTTGAAGTTTGAAAAATCTTAATTACTTTTCGAGAAATTTGCAAAACACGAAACCACTTTTTGTGTTTTAAGTTAATTGTTAATAACTATGGCAATTTGTGCAAGCGCATATTCATTTTTTTCAAAAATCATCTAGAAGCCATTCCGAATCGAATGACACCTCAATCATAATTTTCGGAGACTGCTAAAAAAAGATCAAAAAGATCTTGATCAAAAAAGCACTTGTTGACTAGATTGCTAATGGAAAGTGTAAGTAGATTCAGTCGTTACGAAATCTTTTTTTGCAATTTTGTCGTTATGAATGGAACAGTGGATATATTTTATTAATGTAGGTGCCATTATAATAATAATAAAGCCTTTATTTCCGAATTTTTTTTTTTTCTTTTACGCTTATATTACAAAATATCCCTTACTTCGGTGTGCCTCTTGGCAAAGGCCTCCTCCATCTCTCTCCACTGTTTTCTGTCTGCCGCCACTCTCATCCATAGTGGTCCCAATGTCATTTTTAGGTCATCCTCCCATCTTCTTGCTTTACGCCCTCGGCTCCTAGGGCTATTCCTTGGGTACCATTCTGTCACCACTTTACTCCACTTTTGCTTCTTGCAGCGGAGCGTATGACCTGCCCACCGCCATTTAAGTTGGTCAATACGTGACAATATGTCTGTTAATTTGGTTTTGCGCCTGATATCTTTACTTGAAAATTTATCTATTAATTTCAGTCCTAACATGCTTCTTTCCATGCTTCTCTGACATCTTGCTAATTTTTCCCTATGGTGTTTTGTCAGGGCCTAGGTTTCACAGCCGTATGTAATGCAGGGTAGGATACAGGTATCAAATGTCTTCTTCTTTATCTTCATGCTCAGTTCCTTGCTTTTCATGATTTCCTTCAAAGTCCAGTACCTTGCCAGGTGCCATTAATACGTTTTAATTTTCTAGTCCAATTAATATATCGTCAGGGTTCTCGTTTCACTAAATAAGAACTGATAAAGGAGTATTGGCGAGGCAAGACTGTTTCCTATCTATGTAGATGTAGACAAATATGTCATTATGCGGTATTCCAGTGAATAGCCATGCAAGTGAACACTAAATTGAAATCAATAGATTCAAATGACTAGGCACTAAATAATAAATCATTGGGTTATGTCTTTCAATTATAACTCAAACAATAAGCTCCTTTGTGGTGTCACGAACTAAACTAATAGTAATCTTACTACGCTTATTACAACAAAGACCATAGGAATGACAAACCAATTAATTTGCATTATTGTGTTGTTAGCCGTTCCAACTTGCAACAAACATTGAGGCTTTAATCCTTACTATAATATTATAAATGCGAAAGTACCTAACTCTGTCCGTCTGTATGTCGCGTATTCACGACAAAACTATTGAACCTATTTGAATGAAATTTGATTTGATTTGAGTGAAGCCGAGGGCAAAAACTAGCTGTAAATGTTTCAAGTTGATGAGTTATCAACTACGACGGTTAATAATTGCTTTATTACATTGCTGTGTGTCAATAAAAAAGCTGAAGCGTACTGCTTAGGTATATTGCTACTGTGTACTGCGTAAGGCCGACCAGCGTAACTTTATATGCGTCAGGTTAGACTAGACAGGGTTTACCATAAATAGGATGTTAGTGAGCCAATCTTAATAACCAAGTGACGCGAAATTGGAGAGGCCTATGTCCAGCAGTGGACTGCGATAGGCTGATGATGATGATGATGATGATGAATCTTAATAAATATACGCTGTAACTATATATGCTGTAACCAATTTTTTGTAGGACTTTTAAAGGGGATCCTTTAAAGCGGATATAATTTTTACGAAACTACCGTTTACTCAGCACAGGCAATGGAAGCTTTCAAAAGGACTAATGTTCTCCTGTCTTTACAATATTTTTATTGACATTCCGCTCTTATTAGTACCACTAATAAGAGCGGAATGTCAATAAAAATATTGTGACAAACGATACGTCGTTTGTATAGGCATCTTCGACAAATGGGATATCAAACACAGTTTTTTTTAACTCGGCCTATGACTTGTAGTTGCTATTAGAGGGTTCAGTTAAACAAACAGTTCTATAATATATACTAGCTGCCCCGGCAAACGTCGTTTTGCCATAATTTTTTTTTAAGGATGGGTCACCCTTACTATTTAGGGGGATGAAAAATAGATGTTGGCCGATTCTCAGACCTACTCAATATGCTCACAAAATGTCATGAGAATCGGTCAAGCCGTTTCGGAGGAGTATGGGAACGAAAACTGTGACACGAGAATTTTATATATAAGACTAGCTGACCCCGGCAAACGTCGTTTTGCCATAATTTTTTTTTAAGGATGGGTCACCCTTACCATTTAGGGGGATGAAAAATAGATGTTGGCCGATTCTCAGACCTACTCAATATGCTCACAAAATTTCATGAGAATCGGTCAAGCCGTTTCGGAGGAGTATGGGAACGAAAACTGTGACACGAGAATTTTATATATAAGATAAAGATTTGTAGTTATAACATGAAACATCTTTCTTTTGCTTCCTGCAACCTGTGAGAGTGAATCCGTAAAAAGAGACGAAAACGTTATTGGCCTAGGTTCATGTTCTTTAATAAATTAATAATTAGATATTTATTCTTGTAATAACATGCAAATTACTTAATAAATGGTAAATGTCAACTGCCGTTTTGCTCATTAATTTTACCAGAGAATACAATGGTATGGTTGAATTATGGATAATTCTATAATCGAATTATTGAAGACCTTTATTAGATACATACTAGCTTTTCAACACCCTACAACCCCTTTTGGCATTTGTTTCTCAGGCTCTAGACTATCTGCGAACCAAATTTCATTTATATTGGATCAGGGATTTTTGAAGTGAAAGTGCGACAGACAGAGTTACTTTAGCTTTACTAGTAAGTAGTAGTAGTTGATTGGTTGTGTTTTACTAATAGTAAACAGCTCTCAATATTGTTTAGATTAAATATATTTAAGACTCTTGAAATCTTATGAACCGTATGCTACATTCGAAAAAAATAATGTAAGAATGTCATTATTAAACCATCAACAAACATCGATGCCTTTTAACATTCAAAGTAATATGCTTATAATATATTCTTCTGCCCGCGACTTCGTTCGCAAGGAATAGTTAATAGAACGATTTTTTCTAATCGGATCAGTAGTTCTTGAGATTAGCATGTTCAAGCAAACTCTTCAGCTTTATATATTAGTACACTAGTCGACCCGCGCAACCTCGTTTGCATCTCCTATTGCCCGTAGCGTGATAATTTTCCCCCGTTTTTATAACATTCTTCATTGGTACTCCGCTCCTGTAGGTTTAGCGTGATGATATATAGCCTATAGCCTTCCTCGATAAATGGGCTATCTAACACTCTAAAATATTTTTTCAAATCGGACCAGTAGTTTCTGAGGTTAGCGCGTTCAAACAAACAACCTCTTCAGCTTTTTATATTAGTACTAGCTGTTGCCCGCGGCTTTGCTCGCGTGGAAGTTGATTATACATATTTAATTAAAGCTGTGTAAGTATGTATGAATAATATATTCATGTTTTTTAACGTATTTATTTGTTTTTAATCAATAGCCCATTAAAAGGGTCTTTTAAACAAACTTTCGACCCTTATTATAATCCCTTTAGAAATAGAATTCCTATAAATGCTGATATAGGTATTCATTTATTTGTAATCAAAAGCTTAAGCAAGCGCTTAAATATGTATCTACTCACTTTCACAGAAGCCCAAAAATAAAGTTTCATGTTTGTTACTTCAAAAATAGCGAACTACTGTCCAACTTTTTTTAACCCCTTGGTTCTCTGCCGGATTATCTCCTTCCTAATGCGATCCCTTAGAGAAACGTCGAGCATAACCCTCTCCAGAGCACGCTGAGCGACTTTAGACTTTAGCCGTGTCTACGTGTTCACCCCTTTAGGGGTAGAATATGCAGAAACGTTTCTAATCATTTTTAATCAGTAGCCCAAAAATAAAGTATCATGTTTCTAATTTAAAAATAACGGACTTTCATACAAACTTTCAACCCTTATTTGACCCGCTTAAGGGTAGATTATCAAGAAACGCTTAAACACGTATCTACTTAGATTTAATCAGTAGCCCAAAACGTAAGTTTCATGTTTGTAACTTCAAAAATGGCGGACTTCCGTAAAAACTTTCAACCCCTATTTCACCCCCTTAGGGGTAGAATATTCAGAAACGCTTAAATACGTATCTACTCACTTTTAATCAGTAGCCCAAAACTTAAGTTTCATGTTTGTTACTTCAAAAATAGCGAAATGCCGTACAAATTTCCAACCCCTATTTCACCCCCTTAGGGGTAGAATATCCAGAAACGCTTAAATATGTATCTACTCACTTTCACAGTAGCCCAAAAATAAAGTTTCAAGTTTCTAACTTAAAAAATGACGGACTTCCATACAAACTTTCAACCCCTATTTCACCCCCTTAGGGTAGACTATCCAGAAAGGCTTAAATACGTATCCACTTACTTTTAATCAGTAGCCTCAAAATAATGTTTCATGTTTGTAACTTCAAAAATGGCGGGCTTACGTACAAACTTTCGACCCCTATTTCATCCCCTTAGGGGTAGAATATCCAGAAACGCTTAAATACGTATCTACACACTTTTGTTCGGTAGCCCAAAAATAAAGTTTCATGTTTGTAACTTAAAAAATAGTAAACTTCCGTACAAACTTTCAACCCCTATTTCACCCCCTTAGGGGTAGAATATCCAGAAACGCTTAAATACGTATCTACTCATTTTTAATCAGTAGTCTAAAAGTAAAGTTTCATGTTTCTAACTTAAATAATGACGGACTTCCATACAAACTTTCAACCCCTATTTCACCCCCTTGGGGGTAGAATATCCAGAAATGCTTAAATAGGTATTTCTCATTTTTAATAAGTAGTCCAAAAATAAAGATTCATGTATCTAACTTAAAAAATGACGAAGTTCCATACAAACTTTCAGCCCCTATTTCACCCCTTAGGGGTAGAATATCAGGAAACGCTTAAATACATATCTATTCATTTTTAGTCATTAGCCCACAAACAAAGTTTCATGTTTCGAACTTCAAAACTGAAGGACTTCCAGACTAATCTATATGCGATATGTCAACCCCTATTTCTCCTCCTTAGGGGTAGAATATCCAGAAAAACTTTAATACGTATCTACTCTTTTTTAATCATTAGCACATCAATAAAGTTTCATGCTTCTAACTTAAAAAACGACGGACTTCCAGACTAACCTATACGCGAAATGTCAACCCCTATTTCATCCCTTAGGGGTAGAATATTCAGAAACACTGAAATACGTGTTTACTCATTTTTACTCAGCAGCCCAAAAAGAAAGTTTCAAGTTTCTAACTTAAAAAATGACGGACTTCCATACAAACTTTCAACCCCTATTTTACCCCTTTAGGGGTAGAAATTTCAAAATTCCTTTCTTAGTGGGTGTCTACTCAATAAAACGATCCTATTCACCAAATTTCATAGCCCTAACTATCATAGTTTACGCTCGGCGATGATGAATCAGTCAGTCAGTCAGGACTTGTTATTTTATAAGTATATAGAAGATAGATATAGATAAATTTATGTATTTGTCAACTAAACAGTAGGACTAAATTAACTTAACCAGAAAGTGTGTCAACCCTAAACTTCGATTGCGTCGTAAATCAGGGATATTCGTAAATATTTCATTGACCCAACTTTTTGGGTTCCGAAGTTAAAAACTTATAAACATTCTCTTTCGACATTGTTCAGTAAGAGGTTCAGATTTGTTTTTCTTATTTTCTGTTGCATTTCCGATATAGGATACAAATAAAAATATATAATATGATATGTTGAATATAATATGTATGAATATAATACGTTGAAACTTGGTTAGTAGATATAGTCTGTGAACCGCATCAAGATTTTCGCACAAAAATAGAAAAGAAACAATAAATTTTGGAAATTCCCCATACTTAGAACTGAAACTAATTTTTTTTTTACATCATATCCATACGTGTGGGGTATTCAAAAATGATATTGAGGTTTCTAATATCATTTTTTTCTAAACTGAATAGTTTGCGCGAGAGATACTTCCAAATTGGTAAATGTCCCCCCCTGTAGCTTCAAAAATAAGAGAATGATAAAATAAAATAAAAATTTATGGTGTACATTACCATGCAAACTTCCACCGAAAATTGGTTTAAACGAGATCTAGTACTTGGTTTTTTTAATACGTCATAATTCGTAAACCGCAATTTACATATCATGCAATCAACTCAAATATAACAATAAATAAATATTATTATTTTGTTACTTGCTGCAATGGAACCCTTCATGGGCGAGTCCGAATCGCACTTGGCCGCTTTTTTTATCAATAATGTGTGTAGTAATCCGTAAAGACAGTTTTAACTTCTTTAACTAATTACTTTTTAAAGTTTGGTTGCCTAAAATGCCAGACATATTTTACAATAGGACTACCAACACCCAATACAATACAAAATTAAACAATGTTCTGCAAAAGAATAAAGAATACTATGTATAGGCTTATAGCCTATGTTATACAGTTTTAAATTATTATTTAGTTATCAAGCCGAACTAATAACTTCATTCACCATATTTATGTTGATAACCGAGTTGTGAAAGGTCGTTTCATAAATGGTGTTCACAAAGAAAAGTAAATATATAAATTTTCATGTGACATGAGGATGTTCGACTATCTGATTAAATTATTAATTAAACTTTCGCTTGCAGTGAAAACATAATTATTACTTTGAGTGTTGGTAATCTGTTGCTACTTCTACTTACCAGGGAGTACTGCAAGTGTGAGTCAGTGTCATATATCGCACGCCGAGTTGATAATAGGTACGCAGCACTCCTAGCGAGTTAGCGATGGAGTGGCCGCCTTCGATGCCAATTAGAGATGCTATCTTACGGGGACGTGCGCTGTGAGCCTCCAGAATGCCTGTACGGAAAATAAATAAATCGTTAATCAATTTGAACGTACTTTTTTACAACACACTTATGTCTTTTATATAAATAAGGGAAGCTATCTTTGGATGGAGAGAAAAACATGATTATGAGATAGTGTAGGGTAGTGTCTGGTGTAGAACTAGGTATGACGAAAAAATAAATAAAGTAATAAGGATTGTTATATACCGTTATAGTAATGGGTGATCCAAGTAGAGATACTATTTTCAATAGCCTTGTTTTGACAGATCACGTTGATCGTGTCATGCTGTCATGTTATTTTTGTTTCGTATTGTTTGGCATTTCATCATGGAAAGATTTACGCCTGAACAATGTTTACAAATCGTTTAACTTTATTCCGAAAATTCACGTTTTGTTAAGAATGTGCTTCGTGCACTTCGCTCAACTTATGGTCAACATAATCGTCTTCTGAGCGTATTATTCGTAACAACATCACCTATCTTGAGACCCAGCATTCATTATTAGATAATACTCGACCGAATAGACCACGCTTAGCATGCAGTAATGAAAATATAGCGGCCGTAGCTGAGGGTGTACACGAAGACCGTGGAGAGTTGATTCGGCGCCGTTCGCAGCAACTCGAAATAACGTATGGAACGACTTGGCGCATTTTACGTCGAGATCTTATATTGAATGCGTACAAAATACGGCTAATGCAAGAACTGAAGCCGCCCGATCTTTCCAAGTGACATAGCTTCGCTCTATGGGCTCTTGAAAAGTTCCAAGAAGGTCCGACGTTTTCGAGCCAATTTTGTCCAGCGAGGAAAGCCATTTCTGGCTAAATGGGTATCTAAACAAGCACAATTGCCGCATTTGGAACAAAGAGCAACCTGAAGAGATTCATTAACATTCTACTACTTTATCCAGAAAAAATAACGGTTTGGTGTGGTTTGCGGGCCGGTGGAATCATCAGTCCATATTCCTTTAAAAATGATGCCGGTGAGAACGTAATCGTCAATGGCGACCGTTATCGTACCATGATAACCGACTATTTGATGTCTGGAATTAAAGCTCGTGATCTCGGCGACATTTGGTTTTAACAACACGGCGCCACTTCCCACACATCGAATCAATCAATGGATTTATTGAGAGAACACTTCAGTGAGCAGATGATTTCAAGTTTGGGCCGGTCGATTGGCCACGAAGATCGTGTGATATCACACCGTTAGAATTTTTCAGGTGGAGATATGTCAAATCTAAAGCTTATGCAGACAGTCCCGCTTCGATTCAGGCTTTGGAGCAAAACATCACGCGTGTCATTCGCCAGTTACCAGTCGAAATGCTCAAACGAGTCATCGAGAATTGGACACAACAGATGGACTCGACTATCTGAGACGTAGCCGCGGCCAATATTTGATAGACACAATCTTCAAAAAATAAATGCCAAAGAATGTTCTTTCAAATAATAATAAACATTCCCCCTTAAATTTGAAATTTCTGTGCTTTTTTCTTTAAAAGAGTAGGGAACCTCGAAATGGATCACCCCATGCACAGTGTAGGTTACGAAATAAATACAAATAAGGAATAAGATAAATATACAGTTAATTATTTAAGTAAATGTAGTAGTGTGACTGTGTGACCCATTTAACCAAAAAGAAAAAAAAATAGCAGGTTAAGGGGCATTAATGTCTCCCAGGTAATGCACAAGTCTCTTGAATTCAGTTAGTGTTTGTGCATGTCTAATTACGACTGGTAGTGCATTCCACAACCGAACTGCTTGGACACAAAAGGAGTGATGGTGAAATTTAGTAGAATGACCAGGCATTTTCAGTTTCAGGTTCCCTGACGACCTCAGTAATTTGGGATGTGAGTCATGTAAGAAAGTTAACCCTGATTTGAGGTAGCGTGGGGTAAGAGGATTAAAGATAATGTTTTACAGAAGAGAAAGGACGTGTGCATTCCGGCGAAGGCGGATGGGTCATCAGACAATTATGATCATTTTCGTAAACCGAATATGAATCTTATACAGAGGTTTAGGAGTCTCTCAATTATTTAATTGGTCTTCATTAAGATCTAAATAACTGGATATATATATAAAGTAAAATGTACACATTCTCTTCTTTTCCCTATCCTTGATTATGATTAAATATATGTATAGTACAGAACAATTGATCGTAGCCATCACACATTTGTTGTGGGTAGGAATTGAACTCCTGATTTGTCTAATATACCTGACGTGTTTACAGTTCAAATAAAAAATAAGTATGATAAATGCAGTCTAAGTACAATGTTATACTTGTGAATTATTTTCTAAATACATCGTTCTCCAATACCGTCGGCCATGTTTCTGGGTGATATATTATCATCATAAATTATTTTCATTGTCACACGTTCGGTTTTCCATACCTTTTCTAAAATAAATGTATGCTTTTATTTCTTTATATAGAACTAGCTGTTGCCCGCGGCTCCTCCCGCGTGTAAGTCGATTTTCGTGGTAAATAGAAGCCTATGAAGCTTAAACTAAAGCTGTAAAGTTTCGTCCAAATCCATTCAGTAGTATTTGCGTGAAAGAGCAACATATACACACACACACACACACACACACACACACACACACACACACACACACACACACATCCTTATAAACTTTCGCATTTATAATATTTGTAAGATGTGTATCCGATAAGAATTACAATTTCATGTTCATGGATTTTAAAAGTGACTACACATAACTTCGTTCCATAAAAGTATTGGTAGTCTATAGAAATAAATAAATTTGGAGTGTCTGTTTGTAACATTAAAATAACCGCATTTTACAAAATATATATGTATGTATACACGGTACATATACCAAAAATGTACTTTAATTTTTTTTGTCTGTCTGTCTGTCTGTTTGTTCCGGGTAATCTCTGGAACGCCTAGACCGATTTTGATGGGACTTTCACTGACAGGTAGCTGGTGATCCAGGGAGTATCTTAGGCTATTTTATTAGACTAGCTTTGTCCCGCAGCGTTACCCGCGGTACAAAAATAAACGCGGGTAACACCGCGGGGTTCAGCTAGTTCTAAATAAAAGTAAACACCAACAGTTCTGTAGATAAGTAAATTATTTCATGTTCCAATGACGGTAGCAATACTTACTTATTAAAAAAAACTTTCTAGCTTTCACTATAGTAGAGATCTATTGAAAGGGTTCACTCTTTGTGAATCCCTTCTATTACCTACTCAAATTGAACTCAACACCAGTCCTTGACAATCGAGAGCTTTGAAGTCAAGACATACAGAGGATATTGCAAGTACCATTAGGGATAGGTACTTTAAAAATAGAGAATATCCTAAAACAGGCAAATAATGTCTCAAATCGATAATTTTAACTGAATATGAAAGCATTCTGTAAAAAAATTACGTAAAAACGTTTAATGAATAATTATAGTTTGAGTCACAAGTTACTTTAATTAGGTAAAAAAATAATAAATATAATCAATGAATGGGAGAGACCTATGACAATCATAAACTTGAATTTCAAATCGCGATTTTATATTCATGTTTACGATTGATACATTTTTTTAACTTTAGAGCCATGGGTAGGCCCCTCCAATTCTTTGACTATATTTTATTAACATTAATGTTTACTCAATTATGATAATTTGTGACAACTCACTTTACTGATTTCCTGTAGAATAACCCCTGAGTTTTTTTCGTCTTCTCAGAGTTAGTTCGAGCTAGTTAGTTTGTAAAAAAAGTTTAACATGCAAAAGTGTTTTTGTAACCTAATTGTAGAATACGGCTGGTAGGAGTTGGATGCGAGAGGTCGAGGATCGAACCAAGTGGCGTGCAATTGGAGAGGTCTATGTCCAGCTGTAGACTGCGATAGGCTGATGATGAATTGCAGAATAAATGATTTTATTTCATTCCGTTCCATTCTAATTAGTGATCTGAAGTAGTTGACATCGATACACAAACAATGTAAGTAAATATTGGATGCAATCGCTTTTATTATTCAATTGTATTCCTATGAATTGAATGGTGTTTATACATTCAATAAAAAGAGAAAACACTTTTGAAACATATGAATGTTCAACGCTATTTTCAAATAATTTGGCTACTTCACTCGGAGGCTGTGTAAATACAGAACCGTGCAAAACAAATTTCAAATAGCACAGAAATAGATTGGCAATCAACTTCGTGCAACCATTAAACGAACCGATGCATGTGTAAATAGCCTGGAGCCGTTATAACAAGAAACTAAAAAAGTTTTAAAAACCATAACGCCTATAGACTATTTACGGTTCTACGTATCAGCAGTGTATTGGCGTTCTACAGAAAGACGAAAATGGAATTGAGGCCTTTGTTCGGTGAAAGCTCTGATTTCTTCTAAAAGTAGTTTAAATGCTATTGAGTTTGTGACGTGATTTTAATCGAAATGTTTCAAATTATAATACAGAAATATTTTGCAGTGTTATTTTATATCTATTATCTCTTTACAATGAAAAATGTTGTAGGAACCATAACTATTCGTTAAAATAGAAGTTAGTATGGTATGAAAAAAACGTTTTGAATCAAACAACTGTATAAAGTTCTAAAGAACTGTAAAAACTGTGGAGTTCTTACTGTTAGTTAAGAATTACTTTCGCATTCTTAAGTGCGTTATAACAATTTTGCAAAGACATGTTCATTTATATGACGTTACTTTAAAAGTTTATCCAATGACATTTATGTTTGTAAGTTCAATTAATAGGCAAGTTCAGTGTGAATATCTACATATGTATATATTTGCATTTACTGATCTGTCACCGCAGTTCTTCTTAATAGCTCCAATAAGATTATATATTTCCAGGCTCTTAGAATGAGTCTGCCTTCCTTGCATATAATAAGATCTTTAGGATAAATCTCAATATATTGAAAACTAGTGACCAAAATATACTGTACTGCCTATAAATTCAGGTCACCATCCTCTTGATGGTCCCTTCACTATGTAACTGTATTTCCATACAGTATTTTTCTTGCAAATGCTCTCTTTTTTAAATGGTTCTAACTTGCCATTGAATATTTGGCTCGTTCCATGTGCAAGTGTAATTATAAAACGTCGAATTTTAACCATATTAACTTTATTAAACTTTAGTTTGCCAGAGTTAGGAAATATGTATTTATGATAAATACTCGAATCAAAGGCACTTCAGAGCCATACGATTGTTTTGATTAATTTTATTTTATTTGAATTTTCTAGTAAACAGTTTAAATAATGCGCCGCATTTCTACCACTGCATTAAATAGGTAAATTAATAGTTTTTTTTATCTATTAGGTATACAGGTATCGAGTTGTTAGGCGGTTTCGTTTAGTAATCTAAATAAAATCATATATAGCTTTATTATTGCGTGGGTCAAACGATCAACTGAATGAACAAAATACTTGCAACCTTACTTGACTTTACGTTGGTATTTTAATGAATTTTACTGTAACTTGTTGTTACTGGATCTCATTTTAGCAGTTTTTAATCTTACTAGTTGAAAGATTTCCTGTCCTGTAAAATAAAAGATGGCATTAAATATCAAAAACATATTTTAAAGAAATATGTCTAAGACCAGTAATTAATAAACGTTCTTAAGTTCGGAACGTATCCGTTACACTACTTTGGCGTGATTAAGTTCTGGAGGATAATATAAATTCCGGGTACTTAACTTCAGTTTTATGAGATGGATGACCGAAATTTGCTCGGTACTTTATTTTAGAAAAAAATCTGAAATGAATCCCAGCTAGATCGATTTATTGCAACCTCTCGCATACTTTCATTAGAATCGTTAGAGACGTTTCTGATATACAGATTATAGTATACAAAAAAAAGATATTATCCTTGTATGTAATTATACGCGTATTAAATTAATTTCCTTGTACACCCATTTCGCCTAAACCAGAAAATACTTTGACAAGTATATGCTAAAACTTAAAATCGACTTGATTACTGAAAAAGTTGAAAAAGCAGTGATGAGATTTTCTAAATTTATCAGAAAATTTATCCTAAGGACCCTGCTGTGGTAGTATTAATACTGAGTTTTATAAGGAAGCTAGTGAGAAAATTAGGTTTCCTATTTCACTTGAATATCTAGTGCAACACTTTCCAGAGCAACCTCATTACGTATAGTTTGATCGAACCCTGATGAGCTCAGAAACGAGTTTTCATTCCATGCTTTCGCACAATTTGATTAATACCCAACTCAGTTTTGCTAGCTAATGTGATTCTCAAGAATGCACTAATGTAGTAGTAGTTAGTTATATCCATCAAATTATAGCATTTGGGATACTAAAATTGCTATCTTTCTTCCTACTTAGTGCTACAAGAATGTGCCACGAGTAACATTTCAGCTCAGCATTTATCTTAGAAAAGTAGATTTTTTTGGAGGAAAAAGTTACAGAAGTTGATACTATTTACTGCTCTGTTTTGTTAGTACCGAAAACTATGCGCGCAATTTAGTTACGGCATTAATGTAATGTTAAAATTAAATTTTACATTAAACTCCTTTAAACTGCGCAGATAACTGAAAACTATGTATTTCAAATAAAATTAATTGTTATTTGTTAGCGTTTTATATTGAATTAAATCTGTAAATATAAAATTAGTTTAGCTTCGTGTTATTAAGTTGTAATAATTTCACGTCAGGTTACGCTTCTTATAAAAATCAGAGATGCTTCTTTTTCTCACCATAATTGCTTTCGTGCACTTACTGTACTTGCTTATTTGTAACTTAAGACATCGATGACGGCATACAGATTTGTTTTAAGTACACAACTTATATATTTACACTTTTTTCTCTTTATTTCGCTACTCCGTACACGTGGTATTTGGATTTTTTTCACCTTTTAACCCTTCTTTGGACTACGACGGATATTTCAGAACTAAAATCAGCTAAATCGATCCTCGATTCTCGAGTTTTAGCGAGACAAACGAACAGCAATTGATTTTTACATATAAGATTACGGACATATAATAACACTGTTTCTTTATTATATACGAGTGCTTATTATAGTTTCTTCCATCAAAAGTAAACGTAAACTTTATTAAAAATTATTGTGGATGAAAAAGTATTTTGTATCTCGTCATAGAGAACCGTATGTAATTTTCTAACCGGCGAAAGAGATGGATAAGTTTATGTGATAGTTGGAAAACCTTTTGAAGAAGCTCTTATGTTTGTTTTTCCTTCAAGTTTTTTTCTAAGTAACCTATATTTTGTAAATTATTTATTAGATCTTGCTAGATGCTTGCTTGCTGATCTTTTTATTCTCGTCCTAGCCGACCCTCGCGAACTCGTTTGCATCTCCTATCGCCCGTAGCGTGATAATTTTACCCCGTTTTTGAAACATACTCTACTGGTGCTCCGCTCCTATTGGACTAGCATGATGATATGTAGCCTATAGCTTTCCTCGATAAATGTACTATCCAACATTGAAAGAATTTTTCAAATGGGACCCCTCTGGTCCCATTTGAAAAATCCTGAGATTAGCGCGATCAAACAAACTTTTCAGCTTTATAGCTGTATAGATTACATTATCAACGCTTAAACACTCTGCCGCAGTATTTTTTTTGTAAAAAATTGCCACAATAAACCCTAAACTATTAAGATCCATTGTTACTTAGAATTTATAGACTCTTAAACGATTACTATCGCGAGCTGTACGCTTCTCTTGTACTTAGGGACAAAGCTAGCTGCCTCCGGAAAAAAAATAGCTCACCTCACGTTTGCATTTGTGAATTATGATATAATGGTAGAGAATTCCTAAGGCAATAAATCCACCATTGTACTTTTGTGCATAAAGTTATTAAATAAAGAAAAACAAATGATTTCATTTGATTGAATTAATGAGAAAGTTGCATTTCAAATGAGAACATCGTTGATCTACTTCCTTGTTCTATTGTAATGTTTTGATACTACCGATCTAATCAGTGATGCCGTCCTCTAATAGATTCCTCGGACCCCTTAATTCTGGTTTTGGAAGGGGGTTTGTTCAAAGTATGGTAACGTGTGATTTTTATTTGCAAATGTCTATGAATAGCGGTAGCCATTTGCCATAAGGTGAGCTGTCTGTTCCTGTTCCCCTCAACCATAAAAACCACATGTAGGCACATGTAGTGGTGACGTACTGTCAGTTAATGTATTTAATTTACCCGTAAAAATTATCATAGTTTTTTTTTTAATTTAGGCTATTTTATTAAGGGATTAGTTTAAGCTTACAAAACTTTAGTTTATTGCTTTTTGGAGCCTGTAGAATTTGTAACTTTACTTTCATAGTTAAAATAGCAAGAATAAAAATTTTACTAAAGTAATAAGTTTTGAGAATTTGCCTATAAATCAAGATAGATTGCGAACTAAGTTTTAATGTTATATAACATTTATACATTTCATAAGAATCCTATAGTACTAAGATAGACTTCTTCTCAGTCGTTCACTCTTGTCAGAGTGGTCGTGGTCATGTGCCGGTCAGAATATTGCGCCACCGCTTCCTTCGTGATGCGACGCCATGTTGCTCTGTGTTTTGCAGAGTGGGAGTTGTCGTTGATGCTGGATCGTGTGACAGACTTGATGAGATCCGTCAACCGCGTAGGAGAGCGTCCACGTGATCTTTTGCCCTCGACTTTGCCTTGCACCACCAATCGTTCCATAGATTCTTCGTTACGGGTAATGTGCCCAAAGAATTTGAGGATACGTATTTGCACAGTCGACGATAACCTCTCTTTAATTTGGAGTTATTTTAGAATCGAAACATTGGTTCGGTGCGCAGTCTACGGGATACGAAGCATGCGTCTCCAACTCCACATTTCCAGAGCGTCAATCTTGCGACGGTCTCGCATCCTCAGCGTCCACGTCTCAGCTCCGTATAGAAAGAATGGAAAGACCAGGCATCTCATTAGTCGAACCTTTGTGTTTCTGGTTATTCTGCGGTCTTTCCAAATCTTGGTGAGTTTTTCTACTGAGGATCTAGTTATGGCGCAACGTCTCTGGATTTCGTCCTCGCAACTTCCAGCGTTGGTGATCGTGGATCCTAGATACACGTAGCTGTCAACCACCTCGCATCCCGCTATATCTTTGACATCTGGTTGGTTAATGTCAGCACGATCCACGATCATCATTTTCGTCTTATCACGGTTGACTGCTAGTCCAAAATCCATGGCCGTGGTCTCAAGACGACGAAGCAGAGTCTCAATTTCATCTTTGGTTGAAGCTAGGAGAGTGGTATCATCTGCATATCTTAAATTTGATATTTTACGTCCTCCCACAGACATTCCCTTATTCCAGTCTTCGAGAACGATCCGCATGATGTACTCTGTGTATATGTTAAATAATAGCGGAGACAATATACAGCCCTGTCTCACGCCAGCCTGCGTTTTGAAACGTTCGGAGTCAGACTCGTCAAGTCGAACTGCGGCTGTGCCATCTGCATACAGACGTCTAATGAGATGTACGAGATGTTGTGGTACACCCATTTCCGTCAGGACTCTCCACAGTTTCCACCACTTGACAGTATCAAAGGCTTTTCTAAAGTCAACGAAACATACATAGAGAGCGACTTTGAACTCCCGAGCCTTCTCTACAATTTGTCGCATTATGAGTAGCTGTTCTCTTGTACCGCGGCCCTTCACGAAACCAGCTTGCTCGGGGGCGATTTCTCGAGCTAATTAGGCTTGAAGCCTCGTGTTGATAATATGCAACATTACTTTGCTTGCGTGAGACACGAGAGAAAGTAGTCTGTAGTTATTGCATTTTTTTGTTGATCCTTTTTTATGAAGTGGAATGAAAATGGAATGAGACCAATCGCTTGGCCAAACTCCAGTATCCCAAATTCGGCGGCAGATTGTGTGCAATATGTCTACTCCGATCTCCCCCATAGCCTGTATTGTTTCAATAGGGATCTCATCAAAACCCACAGCCTTATTCCGCTTAAGGTGTTTAATGGCTGCGCGCACTTCATCTTTCAGCGGCATTGGTTCTTGTTCATACGCTTCTTCATGAATCGCCGTAATGCCTGCTGTCTTCTCTTCGAAAAGAGATTCACAATAGTCTTTCGAGACGCCAACAATCTCCTTTATGTCTGTGATGGTTTTTCCCGATACATTCTCAATGGCCCAAGTCTTTGGTTTGAATTGACGGGTTATAAGTCTGATTTTCATGTGTAAGTCCTTGGTTTCAAACTTTTGAGAATGTCGTTCAACCTCTGCGCATATAGATTGTAGCGCTGTATTGCGGTTTCGGCGACAAGCGGCTTGTATGTTGGAACTCATAGCATTAAGTTCTTGTGTTGTGGCACCATTAGCTTTTAGGTTTCTACGTTTCCCGACTAGGTTCCAGGTATCAGTCGACATCCAGTGCTGCCTCTTTTTAGGTCTAGTCTTAGGTTGTGATACGCTTACTGCGTCTTTGATAAGTTGCACGGCTGATTTCCAGAGATCGTCATAAGTCTAAAATAGACATAAAGAGATTTTATGATATTTTATTTGAAAAGTAACTAACAAAAATTTCATATCCAAAACGTATTTATAAGTATATGTTTTTACAGGAAAATGTGTTTAATATTTATTATACACAATAATACAACATAAATTCTGCTATCGTTATTTTATCTCTGTATACACGCCCCAGTTCGCAGTTATCAAAAGAGTCAAAGCTATCAAAGAACACAAATTGGAGACATTACATTAATGTGAACCAGAAACATTCATTACAGCATTTCTTACTAAAAAACCGAGGTAGCTTTAACATTCGTACTTCACGTTCACTCGAGCGGTACGGGTGCACTCATTCAAAATATTTTAATTTACGTTTTTAGATACTCTAAAGTCTACCCTCTACATATTTAACATATGATTTTAAAATAAACTGAATAAACGTGAGTGCTTTGTTCGGCAGTCTAGTGTCAGCTAATTTTACATTTTTATCTATTTTTATTCAGTTTATGATCTCTTAGTAACAAGAGTTTCACGTAATATAATGAATTGTGAATACACGTTTGATATCCTAATGATATGATAAGAATATACGTAATATTCCTATATAGAAATATAGGATCCCTGGAATGCAACTTACAAGTTTTCCAGAGGCCGTCTGTGTTAACATCAATGTCTAGAAATGTGTTAACAGCAATGTCTAGAAATTCAATAAAACTAGGAGTAATATAAATGTGATAATGAAATATTCACATTTCACTCTTATTTCTAACTTATTGCTTAGACAAACGATTGTTGGAATAAAGAAATTACATAAGCAATGGCTTATTGCCGATAGAGAGTTACACGCTTATATTAATCCTGCCATATGGAACTGGAGACAGCTGATTATATATAAAATATCTACTAAAGAAATGTCGTCATTTGCTTTAACTTTATTAATCAACATCCAGCTTCAAATGATAATTATAATAATTGAATCATCTCTTATTGCATAGTAATTACTAAAATCTCAGTATGCCTAGCAATAAAAATTTTCAACAAAAAAGTGCAAGTGAAACCCAGCATTTCAAAATTTAAAATAGATAAGACAACATATTTTCTTACCTGTAGCTGAAGTAGCGAACTCCAAGTACCGAGGGTATTTGTCGATGAATCGTTTGATGACGTCGATTTGTTCTAGAGTTAACTGAACGGCGTCTTTGTTTTGAGACGCACAAGGCACGAAAGCGGACCAGAACTGAAAAGAAAAAACAAACACATTAGACAGTATAAGACTTGGCCTTAAACGGTAAATATTTTAAAATTACTAATATTCATTACATTACAGATTCCTGTGTATATATATCAATGAATCGCCGAAATGTATGTACCACCAAATTAAAGAATTCTTTTTTTTATGTGTTCGTTATTGTTAGAACAAGGTTTCTATACAAGAAAAGATAAGGATAACGGAAAAAGTCTTTTTTTTTGTCCGCGACTGTACACTGTTCGTTGTAAGAAGCTAAGACAGAGATATGTAAATATGGCGATACATAGTTCACCTGTTCAGCTAGTATCATATAAATTCTAGCGTATAATAACATATTACATCTAACCCATTTAGAGCCTAACCAGCAAACAGTTCGACGACGAATCTTACAATACGTGGCCGTTGGTAACATAAAAGCCATTAAGTATATAAAAATAAACGTCATGTTAAGAGGTACACCGTGCAAAATTAATATTCAAAATCTAAGTGGCCAAGTTTTGTCAAAGTTGTGGAAATATTTGTAGTTCAAGCGAAATATGTCAGAAATGTTTCAAAATACTCTAGGAGTCGTAATAGATGCGGGCTCTCAGAATGTCAAGGTTGGCTTTGCAGGAGAAAGTACGCCTAGAAAGAATTTTCCTTCTACAGTTGGAAGGTAATAGAAATGTAGCTTCTAATTTATAAATTAGGTATATCAGAAGAGAAATAAATAAAAATAACACAAATAAATAAACAAAAACATACAAATAAATAAAATTGGAGTGTCTGTTTGTAATATTAAAATAACCGCTTTTTACTAAATGCATATGTATGTATACACGGTACATATACCAAAAATGTAGTTAAAATTTTTTTGTCTGTCTGTCTGTCTGTTTGTTCCGGGTAATCTATGGAACGGCTTGACGGATTTTGACGGGACTTTCACTGGCAGGTAGCTGATAATCCGGGGAGTAACTTAGGCTACTTTTTTTTAGACTAACTTTGTCCCGCGGCGTTACTCGCGGCACAACAATAACCGCGGGTAACACCGCGGAGTTCAGCTAGTTAATCAATAAAAAGAGACAGTCGAGCTCTCCTATGGGTAGGCTCTTCTGTCTTTATTATACTTGTGAGAAACACTGTACATGTAACGGTAACTACTTTTGAGGCACACTAAGACAACCTCTTGCCTCGTCTGTACGGTAGCTACTCGTATATATTTGAGTACAGATTGTGCGCTTCTGTTTATGCTTCTTAAGCTAGAAAAAATCTTTACAGGATTTGCCTAGATTTTGTAGTACAAATAACATACATTTGTCAAAGGGACCAGGCAACATGAAAATAAATTGACTATGGTTTAAAATAAACTTGGTTTTAGTATTTAAAAATAAGTTTTTGTTTTTCTAATCTATTTGAGTTACCAACCAAATAAGTGAAAAATAGAAACGAGATAAAAAGTAAATACTGCAAATAGTAAGTAGTAACAGTGTACAAGTAATACTAGAGCAAAAACTAACTTTTGAACGTACTTTTTTACAACTACCTTTAGTTACCCATTCTATCAGCGATTTAAAGAAAAACAGGTTTGTTTGAAGTTGTTGCCCTCATATTATTTCAGCGGTTCCGATTTGCTTCGAATTTCTTTAAATGAATTTTAGTGAATTATGACCTCGCGACTTAGCGTTGAGATGTCGTCCTTCCCAAATGTTTTGATTACTTTTCTAATAACATTTAGATCTACAGAATGTCAACTTAGCTAGAGGGCTGTTTCCATAATAGACATTACTAGATTTCCATCAAAAACATCCTTACCTTACCTTACATCCATCCTAAAAGTGATAACTTGACACTATCAAAGTTTTTTTATGAAGAAACCTTTGAGAAGCCAAAAAAATGTGCAAATACCTACGCTACTTACTTGAAAGAATACAAAAACCTTTTACATAACAATCTAATAAAATTATTAAATATTGGCACAAAAAAAAATCAGAGCATAGGTACCTATATGTTATTTATCACTGACGAAATATTGTGTCATTGATATATATATTATTTACCGTCGTGTTAACATAAAAACATGAAAATGGTAGTATGGTGACCATCACTCTTGGATTCTGCTTATGCTTTCCATCAGGCAGAGTAGAGTCATTATGGCAGGGTCAAACAAAAAAAAAAAAAAAAAAAATTTAATGAATCTTGTTCTTAGGAACATTTTCCTACTGATCAAATAATATTTAAATGAGGACAAGACGTGATATAAGGAGACTTTGTATATTCATTACTTGTTTTAAAGCTTTCAGTAGAGACTTCAAAATACTTCTTTTTTTCTTATTCTTCTTTTTTCTTCTTTTTGCAAGAAGTTTATTCATTTCAGGTAATCATACTTTTACTGATGTTGTAGTGAAAGTTATTTTAGCTACACTGAGATTTTCATTAATTAGACTACATGGTTAGCAACGGATAGCGCTTGCCTAGTTTTAAGTGCTAACCTCGGCACTAGTATAGTGGGTTTCAATCCCACATGAGGCAATTGTTGTTACGAGTTTCAGTATTCTTTGTGTCCGTCTTATGTATAAGATTAACTTTTTTACATTTTCGCACTATAAGATTTATTTCTAGTGATGGAGTTTTAAAAAAATTAATAATCAGAACCCGAGAAAATAACCACGCAATGTATATATTTTATTCGTTACTATTGACGCTATTTGAGAATACGACTTTGTAATGCTACTATAGTGGTTAGCTGCTATACCACGTTGGCTATAGTAGCATCACAAAGTTTAAAGTTGTATGTAAGTAAATCGACATATTATATGAAAACAATATTATCTTTTGCAAACCCTAAAGCCAAAGCGAAACATCCCAAAAATATTTGGTTCTTATGCTAATGTGGACGTAGACAACTTCGGAAATAGGTTACAATTTTTGTATTCTCAAAGACATCTATTAAAACTAAAAAAAATAGTGTACCTAGTATGCTAGATTACATGAAATAGATTGGATTGTTAATGAACGGACAAGGGAGTTGTATTATCAAGGCTTGTATCTTTAGCATCAGAAATACTTAGAGACTAATAATTTTGTTTATCAGATTTCGACGTGACGGCCTGTTAGACGGTGTCCCTTTAATCTACTGCGGTAAAGAGGCAATAAAACATAGAGGTGTGTGTAATCTAGTGAGACCAGTTCAGGAAGGCATGATTAAGGACTGGGACGAGATGGAAAAACTATGGCATCATATTTTCTATAAAGAACTACATGTTCCACCTGAAACAGCCAGGGTTCTTCATACTGTGCACCCGCTTGTACAAAGAGAAGATCAGTAAGTTTTTATATAAGTTTGAAATAAAAACTACTGTTAGCGGATCATACCATGTTGGGCTTAACTTCTTAGTGCGTAACTTTAAAACGTTCTTACATCTGCGGGTCTAAGTTATTACTTTAAGAATCAATTGATTTACATGAAAATTTAAATTTTATTACTTCTTAGGTTATAAAGTGGTATATAACTAACGCTGGCTATAGTAGCATTACAAAGTCGTATTTGATAAGACTATCCTATTCTGTTTTCAAAACCAACACTAACCTGTTAAAAGTATTCCTTCAGTCTTGTCAAATCATAAAATCTACAAAGTTATACAAACAACCATCTCCTTGCTAGCTACAAATTTTATGCGCATAAAATTTGTAAGTAAATAAAATGTCATAGGTATTATATGAAAACGAGATTATCTTTTACGACCTCTAAAGCCGAAACATCCCAAAAATATTTTGTTTTTATGATAATGTTGACGTAGAAAACTTCGGTAATTAATAGCTAAATTTGGAAATTCCTATCATAACAAAACGAAAATGGAACATTAATAAAGGTTTGGAACTTATAGTTTTTCATTTTATGGATGTAGTTATCTACCAAATTATTTTTGTAAGATTTATTGAGCAGTTCTTGGTGATACCATAACTTTGCTCAGGCTGTATCTCTAAACCTCTATCCTCTTGTCTACCTGATTAAATAATGTACTACGATATAAGAATTGCAGTAAACACAAAAAGATGCGCTTTTAAAAGTGCCGTGCAAACGAATTTTACATCACATCCTGCATCAACCTTTGAGAAATTTCTCATCAATAAGGAAACTATTTTGCAAATACTTTAAGCATACAATATATAAATAGAAATAATAATGATGATCCTGTTTACATATGAACTTCAGGTTAAAGTGTCATTAACGAGATAAGTAGAAGAAGTGGTATTACGAGTGTTTACGATCTAGCATTATGTTGCTGAGTACAAATTGCACATTTTGCGTTATTTTAGTTTTGCAAGCGGTTATTATAACTCAGTTTCTGATTATTTGAATTGGCATTATTTAGCTCTTAAGGCGTGTGCTAGTTAATGCTATTCAAATTATTACTAATAACAAAAAAACTTTTAAACCAGGGAAAAGATGACTGAACTCCTTTTTGAAAGCTTCTCTGTACACGCCCTTTATCTGGCGAAGTCTCCAGTATTAAGTGTCTACGCCAGTGGGAGAACCTCAGGTTTAGTTTGGGAAAATGGATACGAATGCTCTTATGTGGCTCCAGTTTTTGAAGGTTTTCAATTAAAACACTCGACTGTAATCACTCCGTTAACTGGGAAAGTTTTGACGAACAGACTACAGAGATTAATGTTGGATATGGGGTATTCATTTACTACACCATATGAAATTGATTTGCTAAATGAAATCAAGGTAAGTAATAGCATCCAGATAGTTTGTGAAATTACGTCACAACTCATTTTTATTAAGTGTTAGGTTAGTTATTTTTATAGACAGTATCAAATGTATCTAACAAGATACTAGATTAGATATAATATTGGTCAGCGACTTAGGCCTCTTCGAGCTGTTGCAGTAAGAGCCCCATTTCTATATTCCTGAAAGTTATCGCATTACTATACTAGTTGTTATTTCCACTCATTTACCTTTCTTTTTTTACTCGTTTGAAAAGATTACAGTCCCTAGTAAAAATTGGCCTTAGAATAGCAATAGGCCATAAAAAACAAGAAGTCAAAACTTTTTGGAATATCACACATTAAATCGACCTCAAACAAAGAATGGAATGGATTTGAATGAAATCTCTCTCTTCCTAAAATTCTTATTTACTGTTCTTCTCTTTTACAGCAAAACATATGCTATGTAGCCCAGGACTATGAAAATGAACTGGCAGAAGCTGGAAATTACATGGATGCTAAAGTTAAATATACATTACCTGATGGGCAGCATATTATGCTTGGAGCAGAAAGGTTTCAAGTAGCTGAAGCATTATTCCAACCTGGACTTGAACCGGATTGCAAGTCCAAAAACTTAATAGACTCTATTATTGCTAGTGTCGATTTGTGTGATCTTGACCACAGGTACATAGGAATAGTTTAAATGACATTTTAAACATTAAAAAAGGTACAAAAGACAGTACACATCATGAAGATAGACGTTCTTATTTCCATTATAGATATTGGCATCTTTTCAGCAATAAATTATCCGAGTGTTTTTATGAACTTACGAATGAACCTTTATATTTAGGTCAGATATTAGAATAGACTACTTTGTGATGTGTCCGACCATTTCATGAAATTATCTAGTTTCGTGAAACAGCCAGCAAAACTAATCGTATTTTTAAATACATAGTATGCTTTGATGACATGCTTAAAACAGTTTGGGAAAATTATAAATATAGGATCTAAGTCCATGATTTAATAGATTTGATTTAAAAAAAAAAAGGTAAAATGCATCTTATTTGCTATTTAATATTGCTTTTTAAGTTGCAATTTCGATATCTTTCGGAATTTTCATGTAAATTTGTAAATTTTTTGTCGAAATCCAATACTTATTTGATTATAAAAACTAGATAATTCAAGAAATCTTTTAGATTCTTTGATTCCTAAACAATATTTGTAAGTTTCTTAATGATGACTCTGGGTTTTGTGATTGCGACACAAAGTTCAGAACTGCTTTAAATAAGTAATTTAGATAGAGAGACTAAGTGATTTAGATTTTTAAATTTTTCAAAGTATTATTAAGACTGATATAGATTTAAATTGTTTACAAAACTAGCTGACCCAGCGAACTTCGCACCGCCATAATATTCGTGATTTTTATCTAAATTTCCGTATAAAAATGTTTTAGTATTTAAACCTGCCTCAGTTTCCCATGGATAGCGTACAGTGGCGGAGTTCAAACACTTACAGTTTTCTTTTAATGTTCTTCCATACAAGCCTTATCCAGATAAAAAAGAAAGAATTATCCGATTAGGCGCAGCCGATCGGAAGTTATGCGCGTCCGTACATTTCAGTGATCCATTTTTATTTATGTAGATTTTGATAAGAATTCTTTCTTTACCAGAAAAATGTTCTTCAAAAATATAGTCTTTTGCGGAGGCTCTACTCTGTTTCCTGGTCTTATAGAACGAGTTAAGAAAGATTTAACTTTGAAATTGAAAACTACAAAACCTGCGATAGATGCAATGGAATTGAGACAGTACGCAACCTGGGCTGGAGGATCAATGATGGCTTCCATGGTACACATGAAGGAATTTTGGCTGACAAGGGAAGAATACGAAGACTCAGGTACTGAGCGAGTTGTGTACAAATTCTATTAATATTGTAATTTCATTTGCTTGTCAGAAGTATAAAACTTGTATTGAAGACGTAAAAATAGCCAAATAGCGAGTGTCAAAAATTCATAGATGCTTAAGGATATACTTATTTTATATCCCGCTATGGGTACTTATGCATTTTTACCTATTCAGATCTTGTAGGCAATACACTAAGTAGATTAATACTTAGGTATATCGATGGCTCCTACGTAAACTGCCCTAAGTGAAAAAACCGAACTTTACAGGAGAGCAGTTTGAAGGTGCCGGAACTGCTTTTTATGTCATATCTCGTACACTATTGTAACAATCTTAATGAAAATTTGCAATAAGCATTATAATACCATGTTAATAACATTGAAGTTATTTTTTTTTGTATATTTATATTAAATTTCGAGATTTTGCACATTCGACTTTTTACTTGGTTGTTTTTTTATGATTAATAAATTAAATAGACGTAAAAGGGCTTTAGTAACCTTCCTTCCTTATACTGGCATCAATACTATAATAGCTTTGTGTCACATATTTATAACATTATCTGTTATCATTACTAGAAACCATTAATAGATCCAACCAGAAAATGGTCGTAATTTCATTTTGAAGCATATTACGCCCTTATACTGTGTGTAAATTACAGTTATGTCCTTGTGTCACATACAAAAAGGTATTCAAAAATAAAACAATTTTGTATTAAAATCAAAAATGTTATTATAATCGAGTTTCTGTATCACCACCTTATATCACAACCATCATTTTACAGAGTACATCGTTCGATTGGGCTTTATACGTGGCCAATTTGTGCTCTACGCTTATTTGCCTAAAATTTTATTTTTGATCTAGACAAAAAATATTTTTTTTTGTTTTTTTATATCTTAGAATAGAGCAAAATAAACCGATTGAGCTAATAATTGGAAAAAGCCTTAAGCGGCAGTTCCGTCCCTATACGTAGGAGCCATCGATATAACTTCAGGCTTTTTCGCTGCCTCTTGTTGCTATTTTATGATTATAACTACTTCATGACAGTCATTTTATCAATGTACTTGTGAGTGTATTCTTACTACTTAGAAGTATTTCAACAGTGAGCTTTCTTCAAGTGTTATATAAAAGAATATTAGTCTTTAAATAATCATAATTGCTTTGTATTGATGTTTATAGAAATAAACAAAATCGAAGTGACTGTTTGTATTTTAAATTTAACAGCTTTTCACTAAATGCATATAAAAGTATTTACAGTACTTATATCAAATATATATTTTCTTGCTTATCTGCCTGTATGTATTTCCGTCTGTCTGTTTGTTCCGGCTAGCCTCTGGAACAGCTAGGCCTAATTTGAAGGGATTTTCAGTGGCAGATAGCTGATGATATAGGGAGCAACTTGGGCTACTTTTATTTTGGACTACTACAGGTACAACAACAACCGCGGGCAACGCTACGGGACACAGCTAGTTTAAAAATAAACGGCACTATCAAGGCCCTTATAAATGTGTATAAACTTTATGAAACTTTTAAATGAATTACCTGAACAAGGGTGTCTTAATATACTTTTAAATTGATATTATATTTATATATATAAAAATGAATCTCCATTTGTCTTGGTCACGACATCACGCGTGAACGGCTAAACTGATTTTGCTAATTCTTTTTTTGTTGGATAGCCCATTTAGCGAGTAAGGTTTTAAGCTATGTAACACTACGCTCAATAGGAGCCTAGTAGCAACCGAAAGTGTTGGGAGTCGAGACGCAAACGAAGTTGACAGCTAGTTGTTAATAAAATGCTTTTACAAAATAACCTTTTAATTTAATTGTACATTATTGAATCACTATTAGTACTATATTCAGCGGTTTAATTTTTAAATATTTTTGATATGATATCATTACATAATTGTTCGTATAATTCTCGTATTACGTTGTTGCTTACAATGAACTCCCAAACTTCCAATTTTAAGGTTTCACATTTTTTGACCGTTTAAAGTCACTCTCCTTGCCTCTTGCAATATTTGCACAGTCTTTGTTACAGTGGTCATTATAATAAATCATTCCTACTTGTTTACCTCGAAATCTCATAAACATTTATAGACTACGGGCCCGTTTCGAAAATTAATGGGTCATGTGAACCACCAGAAGACCTTTTAAGAATGAAAAAGGGTATAAAACATTAACATTCAGCACCATGCCGTCACTTGTAAGCTGTCCAACTGAGTGCAGATGAGAATTGAAAAGTAGGGGTAGAGGTAGTCTATTTTGGTCATATATTTTTGAAGGGCATTCTTACCATGGAAAGACCCATGAAAAATAATAAGAAAACACCTAGTGCCGTACAAAAATAGTGCGCCACAAGTCGGGTTTTTTTTTGATTGTCGTGCGATTTTCTCGGTAAATTTGGTCATTTGATTTTGTACCGCATTGGTTCCATACAATTTCAATACCTTTTCTAATCCATTATTCCGCAAAAATCATGCGACAAGGGAGAATAATCGAGGTTTGCAAGCCTCTTCCCTGCAGTGGTCCAGAGGGTTAGTTTAAAAAGTACGGCATCTCTTTCAAAATATATATTTTTTGCACTCAAAAGCATCTATTAAAAAAAATGCCGTCAGAAAATAATGGTTTATTTGAATTTCCAATAAAACGCAGGCTCTCTTTGAGATTCGAACAGAACTAAATTTATTATTCATATATTTTTCATGTTACATAGATATCAACATAGACAATTACAACCAGTTACTGCATCATATCCATAGATAATTACTACTATGACTATTTGGATATATATTCCAATAAAAAAAAAGAACTTTAATTTAGTCGTATAATTGATTTTTTAAGCTCATTTGATCATATACGATAACTTTTTAACATGCTATTGCTAAAAACAATCGGTATTAATATTGCCGTTGAAAAAATTTTCTATAAATGTTTAGAGAAAAACACAAGCAGACAATTTTAAAATTATTGCAAAAGTTTAAATTATTATAGATTAATGAAATACAGTAATTTTCTTAATATTATAGTCGTTGCTTTTACTACTAGTAAAAGCAACGGTAAAATGGCATCATTTTTTCTTCATTTAAGGTAAAAAAATGAAGAAAAAATGATGCCATATTTTTTAATGCAGACCATATTCTTTAGCTGATAAAATGTCACTACAATTTCAGGGGTCTTTCAGGGTCATCATCATGATCATTGATCAAATAAGCTTCAAAAATCAAATATACGACTAATTTAAGATTATTTTTGATTTATATTCAAATGAACAATAACTTTTTGACGTCGTTTTTTTAATAGTACTTTTGAGTGCTACATAATGATCTGAAAATGATTTCGTACTTTTTAAAATCAGCCCCTGGACTACTGAAGAAGAGGGGATTGCGACATCGATTATTCTCCCTTGTCGCATGATTTTGTACGGCGTTACGGAATAATGACTTAGAAGAAGTACTGAAATTGTATGGAACCAATGACGGACAAAATCAAATGACCAATTTTTTTCCGAGAAAATCGCCGGAAAATCAAAAAAAAGTCCGACTTTGGGGCGCACTAGTTTTGTACGGCACTAGGTGTTATCTTATTTTTTTTTCATGGGTCTTTCGGTGGTAAAAATGCCGTACAAATATATGACCAAAATATACTACCTCTACCCGTGCTTTTGAATTCTCATCTGCTCTCAGTTGAACAAGCGACGGCATGTGTGAATGCTATTGTTTTATACCCCTGTATCTTTCTATTCAAAAAAGGTCTCCTGGTGGTTCACATGACCCCCGAATTTTTGACACTGGCCCGTAGTCTATTAGTCCCCCTATATTCATAGATTTAAGACATCTGTAGTTAGGGCTCTAAAGACAGGCAACTTCTTACTATAAGTAGGCGGACTGCCTTTTGCATCAGAACCTTGATCTAGTCTTCTAATGTGAACCTCTTTAAATGTTGGTTAAACTCTTGCCTATCAACCTGTGAGCAGACACGTGGTAGTGTCGGAACAACGATCACCAAGAATCACAGAATCACAAGAAACAACAAGAATCCAAATTCTATGTACATATACAATCTCGTGAGACAAATCAAAATATTGGGATTTATTCTTAAACTCGTTATTATCAACTGTAGGTTTGAAATTATTTTGCGTACGCTTATACTCTGTAAGGTACGAAAGAACGGCAGTACAAAATAGTAGACAATATAATCTAACTTTGCTAACTTTTATCGAAGCCTTAGAAATAAATCGAATTATCCTCGCAATCCATTACTGAACCAATTACCAAGGAAATAATTTAATCCGTTCACGTCGACAACAATTATTCCGAGTCTAATCGATTATATTTTTTTGTTTACTTCAAAATATTCAAATTGGTGCATGCCTGAAGGCGACTTTTTATAAAAAAAAATTTTTGGAGAAACAGATTACCTGATTTTAACACCAACAGATTTATACTAATTAGTATTCAGTAAAAGGACACTAAGATCGGAATGGTTGGCGCTCTTTCTTCAGCAGTGGATAGCAGTAGGCTGTAAAAATAGAAGAAAAGTATACCCATATTTTTGTAAAACAATCCTTTTAAGTTTAAAAGTAAAAATAATGGTTGTACAGAAGTAGTGACTATGAATTTCAGTTTTATTTTTGATGTTTCTATATCAAACTTTGGGAGCATGATATGCGATAGGTAAGAATAAGTGCAGTGCAGTTATTTTTATATAGACTAAAAATATAACATGAAGGTTTTAGTATGAAAACTTTAAGTGTCAAACAAATGTATATATCAGTGTCAAGAGCCTCTTTTTAAGAAACATCGACAAAGAGTAAAAACAGTTGTAATTAATATCAATATGACTTTCTCGGGACCAGAAATTGTAATAGAACACGGCAGTCACTGTTGTAAAGCTGGGTTTGCCTGCGATAACCACCCAGTTTCCATTTTCAGAACTGTGGTGGGCAGACCCAAAGACATTCAAGGTTTTTATGGCAAATCGCTTTACGACGTTTATATCGGAGAAGAAGCTTTAAAGCATGACGATTACAATATTTTTTCACCGATTGTTAAAGGTAGAATTGTTCATTGGGATAATATGGAGCGAATTTGGCACCATATTTTCTATAAAGAACTGAAAGTGGCTCCTGAAGAGCGAGCGGTGATTGTGACGGTTGATCCAAGAACTACCATGAAAGAGAAGTAAGTATTGTACAACACTTGAACAATAACTTTCACTATAGGTACAAACCTATAGTGAAAGTTATTGTTCAAGTGTTGGGTAGATTATTAAACGAAACTATTACTATTTACATTGGAGGGATGTTTCTGTGAACTAAACCTTTAGGTAACCTACCTTCTTTAGATTTATTTACATTGTCGATACTATACATTACATTTCAAACCCTAATTTACCTAATGAGATAAGATATTCATTATATTTCAAAATTTTTAACGAGATGAGCGACAGAGGTTCTTTTTGCCGAACTGTCAAAGGCTATTGCTATCTAACAAGCTTATCGTGAAGCATTTACGAATATTTGGAATAAAGGTAGCCATATTCCAGTAACTCTCGATTTTTTGGTACTAGCTTTATAGTAAAAGTGGACTTTGTTAGTTCATTTTCAATATAGACCAAATTTAGCTGTACTGGCTAGAACTTTGCGATGCATTTGCAATAAATATTGACGTAGTACTGAAAACTTAAGCTTATCTTATAGATATACATAATTTCTGTATAGTCATTAAGGCTATAATTAGTTATTTAATTGTCTTTACTTAGGTTATGATCATTAATATTACGTGGTTCTATATGTATATTTTTCGAAGCTACTTATTTAGGGCCATTTTTCAATCATCGAGTCAGTGAGGTCATTTGAGCTCAAATCTTTAGTCAAGCTGATTCTTGGAGGCACAAAGCGTGAATTGTGACTCATGAATATCATATAATATAGTCTAATATTAGTAGGTACCCTGATTGTTCATTTGATCTTTTACTCCATAAAACCTCTATGAAAATTTGTCTGGAAGAAATCGCAACTAGTAATAAGAACAAGTAATAACAATATATTTATTTTTAACACGTACAAGTTTACAATAATAATTTCACAGTTCTCGTATCACATATAATCACAAATAATTAATGCACTGTTCATACTTAAAATGGAAAAACCCATGCTATAAGTACCAGCAACTGTTTATAAAGCAAGTAGTATTGTTATTTGGCAGTTTCAAATATATTTAAATAATTTTTATTGTGATTTTGATGGAGGATTTTAAATAAAACGTACCATGTGATGTCTGAAATGAACGAAGAAAGAAAGGGAAGAAAGTTTTTATTGATTAACCAACCATACTATCACGTCTTTCGTACAAAATCATCATATTATTAAACAGCTCTTGTTAAAATGTGTTTCCCTCATACGCATGTCATTCAAGCCGTCTACCACATCCTCGACGAATTTAAAAGATGTAAAATGTTCAAATATGAAATTAGAACCGTTTTCCTGCAATATAGCCAATGCAATAGTGCTATCTCGAACATTTAGAAATATGTGCATAGCAATACACATTTGTTATCTGTTATTGTTATCTCACATCTATTATTGTAAATCTTTTCATTGATAGCAGAAAGCTGCTTAGCTAGTTATACTCGTAGTAAAGATAACATGTTATTCGAATTTATCACTGTATTAGACTAATACATTTCATATTATAGGGATAATATCAACTTTCCTTGTTATGTAAGTATGTCATACGTATTTAGTACGCATGCATGCTTATGTGTCCCATTTTTTCCGTCTAAATAATCGATATTTTTCTCTTTCTTTTAAAAGAAGTAATTTCTTTAGCACCTATTCACAACCTTCGGCACTAAGTTGAGATAGACTAGTAGAAAATGGCAGACATTATGTCTCAAAAATAGTATCATCATAGATCAAATTACTTGAATATGAATTACGGGTTGGAAGGTAAACTATTTGCATTAGGTTTAAGAAGGAGAATTCATAAACATTAACTATCTTTTTTTCTCCTCCAGTTAGGCAGGAGAACTTGGCTCGCACTTCTGTGCATTCACCGGCGCAAAGTTTTAAAACTTTCTTCTTTACATATTTTTTTTGTCAAGATTCTATCTATCTAAAGATTAACGTCTTTTCTTAAAACTGTCTATTTACTATTGTTAAACAATTTAATTAAATCATTATATACCTACTCACAGCAAATATGCAATTAGATAAACTTAATATTGCAATAAAGTTATTCGTGTATATATATGTGTACAATTGACTGCAGCTTTTCGTCATCTAATAAATGTAATGCATTTACTTAGTTTCTCATTTCTGCGCCATTAAGGCTACCCTCATATATTTTTGTACATAAAGTATAAAAGTAGTATAATCTTTATAGAGCATAAAATGAAGTCGCTTCCGCTTTCGCTTAGATCTTTAATGTACCTAACAAATTTTAATTCAACAATAGATAGTGATTCAAGACTGCCTCATTGGTCTAGTGGTTAGCGTAAGTTAATGAGATCAAGAGGTCTCGGGTTCGATTCCCGGGTCGGACTGCTGTTGGGTTTTTCTTACAAGAAATTCTTTATAGCAGCCCGGAGTATGGAAGATGGCGGTATTTCCCGCTCGTGCCTCGGAGACCACGTTAAGCCGTGGGTCCCGGTTGTCATGAACATTTATGGCAATCGTTATTGGGAAGTCAGTACCCTCAAATATACTGAAAAGTAGTTCAAACTTCGAATTTAGTTTACCCTGAGGGTTGCGGACATCAGATGCCAGTCATTCTGTGTAAAAACTGATATTCAGGTAAAACCGGTTGAACTAGTAGCCGATCCTAAATAATCTTGGGAATAATAAAGGCTAGGAAGATGATGATGATGACGTAGTGATTCAAGAGGAAGGTTTGTATGTGTGAAACATGCATTTATAGTAGACGAAATCAGAGAATTTCTAAGGATTCCATGCGAAGTCGGGCCGGGTCACTTGTATTAAATACTTTTTTTTTTTTTTTTTTTTTTTTTTTTTTTTTTTTTTTTTACGTGTGGAAACCCCCTCGGGCCGTCACCCCGCCGGGGTTTGCGGCGGGGCGGTGTGTCGGAATCGAACCGACTAAAACCACACGGTGTGCCAACTCTGCGCCTGAGACGGGAGGGATCCGGGAACTGCTGTTATTAACACATCCGGACCCCTCCCAGCGCCTGCCCGCACTGAAGCGGGCACCGTCTGCTGGTAAACTCTCTGATTTAGGCCACGTACGGCACACGCGTAACGTCGCCCCCTCGCGGGTGACCACTAAAGCGGATGGAGGGGAAAACCCGTCCCCACCATCCGCGGCCACACTCAGGGCGGCATGAGGCGCTGGTACGCGCCTCCGCCGCCCGGTTCGCCGGCGGCGGATCGGGTCCGAGTGGACGTCGTCCTCCCGGGCCTTCTCCGCCGCCTCCTTCCGCGAAATTACGTCTTCGCAGAAGGCTGCGACCGCGGTAAAACTGCTGTCGCTACCGGCCATGGATCGTATGACGGCCGGTAGCGAGAGATCTCCTCCAATGACTGCAGTGAGGGCCCGACGCTGCGACGCCCATGCGGGGCAAACCGCCAGCGTGTGCTGGGCCGAGTCCTCACTGCAGTCGCAGTGGTGGCAGGCGGGACTCAGTTCCCTCCTGGCGACCGAGTGCAGGTACTTCCCGAAGCATCCGTGCCCGGAAAGCACCTGCGTCAGTCGGAAGGAAAGAGTCCCGTGCTGCCGCCCTGCCCACTCGAGGATGACCGGCTGGAGAGCCTCCACGGCGGCAAAGCCAGCGCGTGGAGTCTCCAGTCGGAACGACCAGCGAGCCATCGTGGCTCGACGGGCGGCTTCACGCCACTCGCGTACCTCTTCGGGCGGAGGGCGAATGCCTCTCTCCGCCCGGAATTCAGCCACCCGTCGATAACTTGTATTAAATACTAGCTGAACCCCGCGGTGTTACCCGCGGTTATTGTCGTACCGCGAGTAGAGCCGCGGGACAAAGTTAATCTAAAAAAAAGTAGCCTAAGTTACTTCCTGGATCATCAACTACCTGCCTGTGAAAGTCCCGTCAAAATCGGTCCAGCCATTCCAGAAATTACCCGGAACAGACAGACAGACAGACAGACAGGCAGACAGACCGATAGACAGACAGACAAAAAAGTTTTTAACTACATTTTTTGTATACATATACCGTGTATACATACATATTCATTTAGTAAAAAGCGGTTATTTTAATATTACAAACAGACACTCCAATTTTATTTATATGTATAGATTGTATAGATTAGCAAAAATGTAAAAGTATAATATTTTGTAATACTCTTAAGGGCTCTTATTTACAAAGTTACCGTCAAAATCCATGATACTACGCAGCGTGACCGAAATACTTATATTTACATATCATTAAAAGCCTCGTGGTATAATGATGTTGATTTAAATAAGAACATAAAGAGAAAACTTTCTTGTATAAATCTCTACACAATTCTTGTATTTTTCTGAATAATTGCTTATCCCGGATTGTGATGCAAAAACATATCATTTCACCGCTTTAAATCACAAGAGTACTAATAGAAGATTAATGTTTACATTTAACAGTGTTAGTAAAATGTGATGTTAGAAACTAATATTTAATACAATATTTAACAAACAGTACATTTTGCACGTTCAAAAAAACGAATAACTAATTTGGCTTGATAACTTGATAGTTTAGTATATAACTTTAACTACAAAGAAACCATTTTTTATATTACATCTCGTATCACGCTTTTGTGTTTGCACACCTTAAAAAGGTTATTTCTGAATATTTGGTGGGTAGGAGAATAAATCTAAAATTATTTTTTACGTCTATTGGTATGTGTCTTAAGTAAGAGGCTCCCACCTGCCAAGACACAAATAAAGTTGCGTAGGAAAACTATTTACTGTCGGTTCTTATTTCACATACTTAGCAATGTTGAATAAAATCACATTCAATAAATAGGTACTACTTGAAAAAGCTATGAGTAGAAATCGGACGGGTTAATAAAATATAGTGGAACACTACAAGTGCTTTAATTCAATAGGCGTAGCAAGTTCAATGAAGTGCCATCAATTAAATATATAAAAAAAAATACCCTTTCGATCATTGTAGCCTACAGTCGTCTTAACGTTTTTATTAATTTCAATATCGACTTAAAATAATGCCTCGTTGGCCTAGCGGTTAGCAAAAGCGACTGCCAACCAACAGGTCCCGAGTCCAATTCCCGGGTCGGAATGCTGTTGAGTTTTTCTTACAATAAATTTTTAACAGCAGCCCGGAGTCTGGAATATAGCGGTGTTTCCCGCCCGTGCTCGGAGAGCACGTTAAATTATGCCGTCAGTCCCGGTTGTCATGAACGCCTATGACAATCGTTATTGAGAAGTCAGTGCGTTCAAATATACTGTCAACTAGTTTAACCTTTGAATTTAGTTCACCCCCAGGGTTGTGGAGGTCCGATGCCAGTCGCTCCATGGAAAAACTGATAAAACCGCTTGAATTTGTAGTCGACGCCAATTAATCTTAGCAATAATAAAGGCTAGGAAGATAATAATTCATTTTAAATAATGTGAAATAGTGACTGCGGTCCGTAGTAATGGTGACAGAATAAAGCAGCAACACTTTATCTCATCTACGAGTTTAAATTCAGGTAGTAAATGAACATCAGGCAGCTGAACAGACTTACGAACTCCATAACACAATCAGTGCCTTGAAGTTGGTTGTTGTTTTGTGTAAGTCGTCTTGTACTCTGTGTGCTACTATAAAATATTGACTTATGTTTTTTACAGTCCAGTTGTGTTCATGTCTTACATAAGAAGCCCAATCGTATTTAGTAAATAAGATGTTAATGCAATTTAGCCGGATCGAGTAATAAACATCTTTTCATCAAGTGAATAACAAAGACAAAGTGGTTTAGCATCGCTTTTTTTGAGTTGTGATATCGTTCTTTTGAGCCGGAAATCTGTAATAAATGATAAATAATACTACGTGTATGTATTTAATAATTTATGTACTGTTACCATGTCATTGAAAATCATCGTTTTGAAACATGTAAGTGAAGCTAGGAAGCAACACGACATTATTTTTAACTAAGGAACTTAGTTTATTGAAGCAGTTTTTAGGAACGTTTTTTGATGGTCAAAATACCTATAGAGTGTGAATGTGGCCTTAGCAAGACTATCTCAAATTGCTTTAACAAAACGTAGGAACAAAACAAGTACGAGTACAATCCCTTTACAATATGCCTTCACTATTAAGAAAATGAAACAAAATGACTGTGGAGGTTTTTATTTCCGACACCTTTTTTATTCTATTAGATGTAGATAGTGGTTTTCTTCAGTTTTATAAAAGTGTATCTATTGTCTGCAATCTGATTAAGTAAGACCTAGGAAACATCTCAGTTTGGTGAACGATGCTGTTTGTTTAAACTTTTATTGAAATATGCTTATTAAAGATAATATAATTTATAAATTTTGCTTTAAGTTTTCACCAGGTTTGTAAAAATAGTATCTTATTCTACTCTATTATAAATCAAAAATAACTACACAGTTTTTTACAATCGCGGTGACCAGAACAGTTATTTAAAGGAGGATGTGTTCTTAAGGAAGTATTTAATATTAAACTCAAAAAGTTACAATGTGTTAAATAAACCAGTATATAAACCAGTTGGTGTAAGTTATATGGTTCAGGACTAGGTCCATTACAAACTAAAAAGTGTAAATTAAGTAGTAATTAAATCATTATCATAATTTAAGAACTTTCTTTGCTCTGATTACAAAGTAATGAGGAGCAATATTCTGTTAACTAAGAACAAATGGGAGTGTAAAAATGTAATATTTAAATACGTTTCGCTCCGACCCAAAATTACGTAGGTATACTTACATTAGTTTAAGAACTTAATAGATTAAATTAAAAATGTTTATTAAATTTTGCTTTTCAGCTTTTTCGGCGGTTTCATTTATTGTTAAAAAGTTTTCATAAAGAAACTAATGCTTGAAATTCCATTCATTTATTTCTTTTTTGGCTTTTTGTACTTCTCTTGTATATACATTTTAACTGTCCCAAATTTCGTACTACTCCGTTCGCATATTTTTTCTTAAAATAGGTACAAAATTATTGCTTCACGTACTAGTAGATACATAAATATGGATATGTTAGTGGTTAAAATTAGGTAAAAAGTTGAATGTTTTGTAATAGGACATTTAAACATCTACCAATATGAAATGATTCAATTTAATTTAAAAAGTAAATAAAAATAATCGATTAGATTTTTACTTCTCTTGTACATAATTTTTAATTTTGCCAAATTTCATACTCTCCTCTGTCCGCATAATTTTCGTGAAAGGGGTGCAAAATTTTTGCTTTACTTAATGTTAGATAAATAAGAGTATTTAAAGTGCACACACACACATGCCTACATGTTTATTTTTTTCTTGTGCACTTCATATCCAGTAATAAAATGCACTGGCTTTACGCTTCGGCACTCGAAAGATTCCATTGTTAAGCTTATATTCCAGATTTAGTTCTTCAGATTTCAACGATGGAAAATATTTAATAACGCATTTGAAATGCATGCAAAAGAATTTTTAGGAACAAATTGCTAGACTTTGTTAGATATGTATGTTATATAATGTAGGATTATCTGTAGATCGAAGTTTGGTTACGGCTATTTATACCCGACTGCGAAAGAAAGTACGGTTACGTTTTTCGGGTGTATGTATGTATATTTCTTACGCACGCCCTAGAGCCTAAACGGCGTGTCGTATTTTTATGTGAGTGGTGTCAATAGATTCGTCTTAGTCGTGTAAGTCAGAAATTAAAAAAACATTTAAAAATAACCTGAATTTTATAAAGATGGCAGATATTGACGCAGTCGGGTTCTATTTTTTTATTTTTAATCAAATAATTGTAACATACATGAAATCCGATTATGTTTTAATTTCAAATAGTTTTCTGTTAACAACTCCGTTTATTATTTGATTAGATACCCTGATAATTTGACGATGGTGTTCAGTCTAGTCAAATAGTTTTGTTTTGATTAATGTTGGCATTAGATTATACAGCTGTTAAAGTAACTACAAAACTTTAATGACCTACGCCACCACTTTAAATACTGTTGTCTAAATGCACTGCTGGCTACTACTTTCCTCTTACTCTTTTACGAATGCCATAAGATTTTGGTGCTTCTCGCAAAGCATTAAAAAACATATCGATTTCTATGCTGCAATGCTGCTGACCAAAAGCCTTCCCCAAAAAACGCCAACAATCCCGGTCTGGGCAGTCAGACATTTTCTTCAAGTCATCGGTTCATACATAAATATTTACATTAACGGACCCATGTTTAAATTGAATGGAAGACTTAATTTGCGCTCAATGGCAAGGTTACTTCCAATCCAAAGTGACAGCAATTGTCTAAAATATAAGGGCACCCTTGCAACGCCTGTTCGAGACAGACGACATGGACGATCTAAGTGGTACTCTTTGGGGCAAGAGGATGTCTCAGTTAGCAACTCTACAGTCCGAACCTTAATGTAAGCATTATATTTGTATGTATTTTATTACTACAACTTGCATACAGTTCGGACAAACATCAACGTATTGAACGATTAAGTTAGTATATATAGTCTATAGAACTATTGTTTTTAGTAAAATTATTGAATGGCGTAATTATAGTTTAAAAAAATATCCTAATAATTGTAAATGTGAATGAAAGTTTGTTTGTTACGCTTTCACGCGGCAACTTCTTAACCGATCATCATGAAACTTTGTACACATATTCTTGGACGTATTAAAAGTAGCAATACTTTTTATTAAATGCAAGCGAAGCCACCTGCGAAAGCAATTATAATTTTAAACGAATCCCGTTGTTAGTGTTAACGTCTAAGCATTAGACATGTCTTATCAGGTAGGACGCACTTCTTGCAAAATGCAATTTTTTTTTAAGTCGTTTGACAAATGCTTCCGAAGCTAGTTGGAATCTTACTGTATAAGCTAAAAGAGGAATTACACTACAAACTGTTTATCGTTACATTTACTGATTTCGACTTCACTAGAGACGAAATTATCATATTTATGCATCATTATCAGCAGCCGTTGCGTTAATATCACATATGATATATTTATATATCTATATATATATATATATATACTCGTATATCTCCCACTTAGTTTGTAACAAAGATGTACGTTCGATAACGATATTATTATATATCAGACTTTAATAACCTTACAACTTAACATGCCTAATAATGTTGTGTATTAGTCGCTATTTATTTAGTATTTCTTGTGAGATATTATTTTTCCTGTATATTTTATCTCAAACTGGGAATAGGTAAATACAGACTTGTTAAACTTGTGAAATTAACAACGTAGAATGTTTTTTTAGTTTTTTTTTTTCACGTCTCGAGGTATATAATATCTTTTTCTATCCCAGGTACATAAAGTCAACGTTATCTACACTTAAACTCAACTTACCTAATATAGCTTTGGGTTCTAGATTTATTTTTCTTTGTGGTAAATATGCGAGGAAATTGCTTTTGAAAAAAAGTTTTTTACATAAACATCGGTCGGTGGCCCGTGTGGCTCCGTGGTTTAACCGAGATGTGTCTCTATCCACAGATCTTTTTAATATTATACTAGATTTGTTTGGACAAATTTTGTTTGGAATCGGCGCAGCGGTTTAGCCGTGAAAGCGTAACAGATAGACAGACAGAGTTACTTTCGAATTTATTAGACTATGCTGAAAATTAATATTATAATGTTAAAAATACAAAAAATAAATATAGTATACCATTGTCATAACAGATAAGTTAATCCCCCCGAATTATATGTGTTTGAGAAGATACGTAATAAAACACAATAACATCTAAGAGGAAAACTGCGTAGTGGATGAAGTAATATAAATTAAGGCATACTTTAAGTATCTCTGATTTTTAATCCCATGCAATCTTGTAGGAAATCACAGTTCGAATCATATATTTACACGTGTTTTATTACCTTTCGAAATTAGAACTTCTTGTAGGTATATCGATTTAAGGTTTACGAGGTTGTATTGTCTCTCACATAGAAACTGACTGGCTGACATTTCCTTCTTTAGCAGGCGCAGCACTGACGTGACGTTTGATGTAGCTTTGATATTTCTATTCATATTATTGACATTAAATGTCCACAAACCATTTTAGTATAGAACCGCACTGAACCCTCAATAGACTGCGGTCCCTAATTGGATTATATAAATTCTAAATCACTGACAAACTGTCATTTAAATCTGGTGACGATATTAAAAATAAAATGCTTCAACATTGCTGGCTATTAACGAATAAGTTTTAGATATCATTATAATATTAAACTTTATCCTGAAGTATGTAATCGTCAAACTTTTAATCAGATTTTATTTAAGAATAAAAATAAAAAGGAACAGAACTCAACATTCCCTATACATAAGCACAAGACGTTTGGTAGTAGTTAAGTTATGTTTTGTACAAGTGTTTTTTTATTACAGATACAAATTCTGCGAAATATTTTTTGAGACTCTGAATGTTCCGGCATTGTGCGTTCAACCGCAGAGCATAATGTCTCTATACGGATCTGGATACACTACAGGCATTTCCGTTGACCTTGGATACGATATTACAGAGATTAATCCTGCCTACGAAGGAGGGCTGCTGACCTATGCACGTCTTGAGACTTACTTCAGTGGTGGTCAACTCTCTGACTACATCTATAACAGTCTGTTAAGGAGAGGAATTGACTTAGGTGAAAAGAGGCATATTATCCTAGAAGATATCAAGCTGCAGGCTCTTTCTGTCCCCCCGACCCTGCCCACTGTCTGTCCTAAGATAAAATATAAGTTACCATGCGGGAAAGTGATAGATTTATCCAAGGAAATGCATTGCGCTGCAGAGTTGATTTTCCACCCAGAGTCAATTGAAGATGCAAATTCTGGTATTCTATCACTTCCAGAAGCTGTGGTGTCATCAGCCAATAAATGTGATGAAGATTTGCAAGATGAATTGTTTGGAGCGGTGGTTGTAACTGGAGGTTTGTCAGCGATTCCAGGACTCCGCCAAAGACTGGCGTATGAACTAGAACAGATTGTGAATAGACAGGTTAACATTCCCGAAACTCTTGAACCGTATACCGTAGCTTGGCTAGGAGCTGCGGTTTATGCTGGAATGGAGGATAGTAAGAAGGTATGGGTGCAAAAAAGGCAGTACGAAGAGTACGGAGAAAAAATTGTAAGAAATAAGTTTATTTAAAATGTTATCGGCTTCAACTAGTTGTATTACGAGTATTTTGATCTAAAACACTAGCAAGTGTAGTCATTTGCAATGTTGTATTTGGAACTAGTAGTTTAATTTATTTAATATCTTTGATAATTTTTAAATGATCGCTGTTCTAACATTCCTATATGTTTTGATTATTGATTTTGTTGTAATGTAATATTTGATAATTTATTTTAGGTCGATACCTTTTATTAAGTTTAAATTTAATCTTAAATATTTTAATTGTGGGCTTGTATTGGAAATAAAATTAATTTTGCACTGTGAATAAAGATAATAGATTATTTTCACAAGTACCCTGATTTCTGAGACAACAGGAAGATATGAAGACGTTTATTAAATGTACGTGTGTGTCATTCTCTTTGTTTTCAGTTAATGTTAACAACTATACGTGTACTATATTTATATTTTCTAGCTGACACCCATGGTGTTACCCACGACACTACAACAACAATCACGGGTAATGCCGCGGGGCAAAGTTAGTCTAATAAAAGTACCTTAAATTACTCTTTATTTCATCAGATTTCTGCTAGTGAAAGTCCTGTCAAAGTCGGTCAGGCCGTTCGTTCAGATCTCTGGAACGGGCAGACCGATTTAAGTTCTTAAAAAATCTTTTCTTTTCTGTTCTTTCTATATTTTCAGTTCTTTAATTTATTTAATAAAGATGACAGTTGTTCACGCGGTGGTTTTTTTTTAATAATTCGTGGCTTGTTTAAATTAGTCATATAATTCCTTTTGTACACGTTTAAACATTAAATCAAATTATATTTGACTAATTGTTTTCATTAGACGCGTTACCTGACTATTACCTTGCTGAATCATTCATGCCGCAGACCCTAACCTATCAACTTCAGCCGAGGTAGATAGTGGATTGTTACCTAGAATGTGATTTATAGTTCAATAAGGCAACCCGAATACGAAAGCAGTTGTTTGTGGTCAGATGTAGTTATTTTAGCTTTATGAGGGTACTTTGAAATTTGATAAGAAATAAGTAGATATATCGGTAACTGAATACAGCTTACGTAATTCTATTTTTATTTTTTCGTTTCAACGTTTTAACCACGCTTCAATGAACTATTGAGTTGGTGTTTAACACAGATATTCGTAAGTAAACGAACAGTCAAAAATGATACACTTATTTTATTTAATTTTCTTACTTAGAAACAGATATAGATATAGACAGGCATAGAGGTAGTGCAATTTTATGTTTAATCACAGAAAATCCATTGGCCAGATCAATGTTGAAAAAGATAGAACAATGGCGAAATCATAGTTGGCAGAATTGAAGCGTTCCGAAGTGTCTTTACTATAACTGAATAGTATATTATTATGTTTTTTTTTTCTAATTATAATCAAAACCCTAGTGAAACACAAAGTGTATTTAATTAATTAAAATTGTACTCATTATTTTCAATACAAATAGTATAAACACGCATGTGTAACCAATGTCGATTAGTTTATTTCGAGTATATGATGGATAGAATGCGCGTGTTTCTAGAGGAACAAAAAATATGCTCTAAAAGATATCACTGCACTATAATTTTTTAAAATTTCAATATAAGTAGTTTCTAAGCTATAATTGCTTAGGAATTTAATTTATACAGTTTTTTATTTTACGACACAAGTGCTGTTTACTATTAACATTTAATATTCATAGGTTTGTTTTGATATACACTTAGCCTCTCCAACTTCAACCTGGAAAACTTGAGTTTTTTTTAAGACAATTTTTTTTAGATATTTCATGTATTTTTTGGATATTTTTCACTGCTGCAAAACATATGCCATAAATTTTATTCAGGAGTTCGTCATTGTTCTTTCATTCTTTAAGAGGGATGGAAGTTTATAATTTTCAGAGTCAGATACACAAATTAAGAAACAGTTCCGTCCCGAAAAGTCAAAAAATAAAAATAACTATTCAGTATTCAACAAACCCTGCTTGTCGTACTTCGTGAACACTTTAACATTTACGCAATAATCCTCCTTCGCAGATAAATTGTTTAGCCATAAATCAGTACACTAAGCCCATGGGTGGCATATGGGTATCCAATCTTATTTATATTCCATACAACCAGGAGGTTTTAGTACGTTATAGTTTATTTATGGTGTAAACGCAGGCATGTACGAGAGCGAATAAGTAACAAATAAATCTAAGTTTTAAAACGTCAGTTTATTAGTTTTACACACATAATATGATAGATTAAAGCTAGCTGGGTGAAATACGTTTCAAATACTTGTGAATATATGAAGTGGAGTATGTATGTAAGTAAGTACTTACATAAAATACGCTTATAGTTGTTAATTGTTAAAATTAGCATTATTTGTGGCTGTAGCCTACCAGGAACAATGTTATTTTTTTTTATATCTACATTTCAATTTAGACTAAAGTCGTGTTACGAAACTCCATATCATCGCAGACCAACGTGAGCTTATCCCCTTTAATAAAATACCGCCAACCCATTGCTGAGCCCAGAACGCGTTTACGAATTTATAAAAGAGAGAACCCTTGGTACTCAAATTCAATTACTGTGATATCAGACCCTCATGCAATACTCAGTCTTATTTTGAATATCGTAAGTTACACTTTAAGTGGACAAGGCTTTGTATGAAACGATATGATTTGTTTTGTACCCATTGTTTGGTTATTTCCTCAGCGAAAGTATTTTTTGATGCGCAACGGGAACGTATTTGCTGAAACATTGCTGTTTTCATATATCAAAGATATCGGTCAAGAAATTATTCATGACATTATGTTGATAGATTCACTATATTTTTATCAAAAGTCTTTTTATGTCAAACAGCAATTTAGTATTTTAAGCTTTTTATACATGGATATCAACATCGGAAAAAACCAAACTGAAATTCCTATATATGTATATATAGTATGTAAGCTATAAAAATGCTTCAAATGTATTACAAAAGAATATATTAAAAGCTAGATTATGCCCGCGATTCCGCCCGCGTTTTATCGCGAATATCGTGGTAATCATTTGTTGGGTTAGCTTATGACAGAAATTTAATATGGTTTTCAAATTTCTTTTAATATCATTTCAGGAAATAAAGAGATTACCCTCTTCAACTTTACAGACTTCGTGATAATATTAGAACTAGTTCAGGATCCTCAGTTTATTTTTACCATATATTACTATTAAGCAAATTTACGTTAGTATCTTCTTATTTTGATGAGACGTTCAACATTTACGAAAATTGATGATTGTGGTAGCTTATAGAGGTATCTTACTGTAATTTTTTAACTAATTTTTGTCCTTCAAAATGTATGGTTTGATCAAAGAGTCTCCCAACTTCCCAACCAAATTACTAACTAGCTGATTTTTTAACTGTTGCTGAGTTAATATTTACATAATTTAACATCCTAGCCTGAAGTAAATTTCGTTCTAATAATATAAAAATATCTTTATCTTATATAGGTGTGCTAAGATTTTACTAATACGGTTACCTACAGAACTTTAGCACGGGTATATATTTGGAAGGTCTCATTAAGATGCATCCTTACAAAAAACAAATGTAATTCTGAACAGTTGTTATGATTAATACATGTACGGTCCTAAAACATTTTCCACGTTAAAAAAGGTCCTAAAACATCAATAGTCATCAAGTAGGCTTTAGTACTGTGGGGGCCAGGTGTGTCATGTCCCTTCAACACAAAGGGAGGATCCTCCGACAGGGCGAGGTTGATGTTTGGATGTTGTATATATGCTAATCGGCGCGAGAACTTCTATTGCGCGATACAGGATTGGTAGTTACTCCGTGTTGTGCGTTACATCGTAGTTCAGTGTATCGGCGCTGTCATATGTTTTTGTTGCCACTGTATGTGGAGGTCGCCATAGTACAGTTACCTGATAAAACTGAAAAACACCACTGCCTTAGGCTATAATGACGTCAGGAATTAGAACAGACCTTTGTGAAAAAATTCCAGACATTATTTTCACGAACAAAAATGAACGAAAATATTACATCAAAGCGTTTTAATCCAGCGGCGTTGATTTTACGTGACATACATAATAATTTAAACTTAACAGGAATGTCCCATATTAAAAGCTACAACGTGGGTGTAAAAAATGAAAACGTTGGTGCGACACCGCGAGCTTTTGTAACAGGATGAAACTTAATAAGCTAGGGCTTATAATTAAAACTTTGCGGTCGTATGCGACATGTGAAAATGATCACTCAACTCTGTTGTTCCGTTAAGCGGTATGTTAGCTTTGTTTTGAGTACCTAAATAAATATGTGCTATTTACGTAGAATTTGAGAATGGAGGAGCATAACACACTTAGTTGGAAACTTTCGATACATCGAAAGTAGCTAGATTATGAATATTTTTCCCTCGGCGACTGATTTATATTTTTGTAAGGTGACCAAAAATTATAATCAATAGAAGATAAATAGAAAAATTGTGTTTACTATTATAATTTACGAATTAGTGTTATGTAAACCGAATGATCAATGTAATATTAGCAACTAAGTTTTTAAAATGTTATTTTCGATAAACCAGAGAAAGGAGAGATGTGAGGGTCCTCACACGGCAACTTCATTGTTATTGGCCGTCTGAATTTCGTCCAAATTTTCCCTTATTTTGTATTTTTAGTTCACGCTTTGAAGAAAATTTTAATACCGTCTTAAGTTTTCCAGGAAATAAAAGTTCTCCGGACGCTTTTGTCTTTTACGATTACATAAAAACTGTTATATTCTATGATAGAACATCAGATTTTGTGTCCAATAAAACCAAAAACGGAACATATCTTTGTGTCAACGCGGACAAATCTGATAGAACACTTTTAGAAAACGTCATACCACTTGTATCATTGCGTCATACCATAGAGCGTCATACTCATCTTTTTATTTTACTAGGTGACGGACTTTCAAAAATGACGTTACATTTTTCTTTCTTGAGATTAAAATTTCATTTAAGGCATTAAACCTAAAGGCAACTGGCAAATGGTACACCAAACAGGTGTTACCCGATTTAACAGCGGTGTAAAGTTCTGATAGATAGATTCTGCCTATATTAGGCATACAATATCATCATAATTTACTAAAGTTTTTAAATGACAATGCTTTATCTTTGAAAGAAAAATGTAAGAAATAAGGAAATCCATAGATGAAGAAAAAGGTGTAACAATCTTAATTAACTGTTCTGTCCAAATAACGAAGGACTTGGTGAGGTGTTTCCCACTGCGAGGAGCTTTTTCCAAAAATAGGCTGCGATACGTCAATTGATTGATTGTCTGAAATGAAACACTTTTCATGTAGAAAAAATAAATACAATTCCCCATAGACGTTGGAGTTTATTACCAAAAAGAGGTATACTTTAAAACGAGCTTTATTGCAGGCATAATCTAGGGACATTTAAATTGTGAGTCACAGAAGATGTAGTGGATGCAGGATGTAGTCTTTTGTTGCGTTATTTTCAGATTAAAGGTGACTTGTTTGTTATATCATCGTTGTTGCACATCTTTTACTTTAGTATACACTTAGATTTATGAAACTATAGGGGTTTCAGTAGTTTGGTTCAGAGCTACTTCATGGAACAAATAAAGTATAATTTGTCAATATTATCATTGTACATCACAGTAAAATGTTCTATTTTTAAGTCAATGAGCCCATGTTGTATTTAAAAAGATTTTGCTATTGTGTATTCAATAATATTTTTACCAGAACTTTTGCTTTCCCTTTAATTTAATTCATTTTATTATCAGAATAATAATACTAGACTAATGACGTTCCACTTTCTGCTTCTCCAAATTGACTTGTGCATGAGAAATGGGCCGTAGAAATAGCGAGTCACTTTATCACTTACGTTATTTATTTCTTTATGGAGTAAGATGGGTTTTGGGAAGATTGTAAACGTTTTATTAGCCATATCTAGTCATGGGTCATGAGAGAGTTAACCCTGCTTTCTATTAATTTTGTTACTAAAAAGTCTGAATGTTCGATGACGATGTCGAAAGACATCCAATGCTGGACATGGAATCCAAGGTTCGGTACAACAACTGAACACACTTAAATATTTATGAATAAGTTCTAAATGACTTTACTAATATACAGAATAAAAACTTTTTGATTGATAGGTGGATGATGGAACACAAATCATCAATCAATCAATCATCAATTATCAATTATCAAAATCATATTTTCTATTACTGCTATTATTCTTTTACTAATAAAAAATATAATTCAATAATATTTTTCGAAACTGGTTGCCAGTATTTCAATGTTGAACATTTCATAAATCCATTAGGGGCATGAACGTGTAAGGTCCAGCCTTAGTGAATATTATCGCAATGTATCACAGGAAGCGTGTTACATTTTTAACCGACTTCAAAAAAAGGAGGAGGTTTCTCAATTCGACCGTATATATTTTTTTCGTATTGCAAAATACATCAAACATGATAGTACATTTCTAAGCATATTTTGGTTTGAAAAAGTTCATTTGACAATCAAATTCATTCAAAATCAGATGATAATATTTCACAATATAATGTTACATTTCTATTCCCAAGTAGGTATTATATTGTTGTTCTTTATTAATCCGTTTTATTTTTATACAGAATATTTAAACACTGTCGCCGTTTTACTGGCCTAAATGATATGATAAGAACTCGCAAGAAGTTTTACGAGTTCCAAGTTTCCTTTTATCGTCCGTACCCTAAGAGGTCCAATGACCCACAATTTTTCACTGCTATATTATTATGATGCTGTTGACCTCACTACAAATTGTCTAAGGGCACTTAAGTAATATTAATGAAGGGAAAGGGTCAAATTGAAAATGTGAGGAGTTAAGTTTTGTAAAGGCTTTTAGGTTTCGGTTCGAAAACAAATCTCGGTGCTGAAATCTTTATGAGTTGACTGTAACTGTCTGCGCTTGAATCCGTAGTGACAAGGGTCATGGCTAGGTGACGGGGTTTACTCGTAGTACAGCTTTAGTTGATTAATAAATGGGGCCAAAAGTTTCTTTTATTTAATGAATAATTCCCTTATAAAAGAAATGTTACAGTCACTTTAAGTGTAAAATACTTTATGGAGAAGAACTAAAGTAACTTTTTGGCTATGGAGAATAATTCCTATTTGGTACCAACATTTCAAGTTCTATCGCAACTCAGGTATCAATGCGTTACAATGTATTACAGGATTTTTAATCTAAATTTTAAGTAGCTACCTAAGCCACAGCTTTATTTTTCTGAATTAGGTATTATAGAGGTAGTTTCCCTAACATTACTGAAATTTTTCGGGTTTGATGAATGAGTTAACAACTTTACTGAATGATGATTTTATTGCAACTTTATTTATTAATTTATTTATTTGTGAAAGGTACGCTTACTAAATAATGTACAAAATTATGTGTTAGTGCATACAAACATGTTGGGCGTTTTCTATGTATAATATGTATGTATTTACAAAGAAAAACGTATATAGTGTTAATATTAGTTGTCTAGTACCAATAACACAAGCTATGCTTAGCTTGGGACTAGATGGCGTTGTGTGTAAGGTATCCGAAATATTTTTTATTATTTACGTTGATGTAAGCTAATTTCTTTAACAACTAAAAATGTACCGGTTTGCTCCTACAGGTATACTCGTATTACCCATCATCACAATATATTTCAATTTTTTTTTACTTGGTATGTCCCCTCGTTTTTAGTATCGCCGAGGTATTCTGATATAATATTTTCGATATAATACATAGGCCTAGAATCTGAATGAAGTCAGGAACGAAAAGGCGGAAGGAAAACGGTATATGGTGAAAATCTAAGGGTGATCACACTGATCACACACAGCAGTTATAAAATGTTAGAGAATGTTGGATAACATATTATAACAAATTGTAACAAAAGTTATAAAATGTTACTGATGTTATACAACATCATGTAACATAATCATAATATATCATAATAATTACAATGTTATATAACATTGTGTAACATGATAACATTTTGTAACATTTGTAACAAAATGTTATATGTTGCAGGTTAAGCCTTTTGTAAAATATCGTATAACATTCTGTATCAATCACTTTTTTTTATAGTATTGGTGTCAAACGAGTAGACATTTCACCTGATGGTAAGCGATTACCGCCGCCCATAGGCGCCCGCAACACCAGAGGCGTCACAAGTGCGTTGCCGGCCATTGGGGGATGAAGGATGTGAGGAGGGGTTGAGGTATGGCGCTTCGGTATCCTCATTCACTCGGTTAAATACAGCGCAAGCGCTATTTCCCTCCGGTTTTCTGTGAGTATCACTCGGGTCGAGCCGGCCTATTCATGCCGTACCGTGGCTCTCTCACTCTCACACACACGAATTTAACACTACCCTCTTTTCAAATACACTGTCAGAGAATTTGTGACTCTTTGGCAGATTTGTCATTGTTGCTAAAGAAAATGGTCGTTTAATCAACCATTAACGAAAAGGCTTTTTATCTCTATTGAGTTTGATATCTGTTGAGAAGTTGCAAATCCTGACTGTATTCAGCAATCGATTTATGCCCAACACTGCGCGCGAGCAACCTCCTACCCACGCTCTTCCGCTAACGGCCCGCTGAGGCTCGGATGATGTAATACTACAAAAGTTATAATTTGTTTTATTACGTTATAATTATTTGCAACATTTTGTTACATGATGTCGTATGAGATCAGTAACATTTTATAACTTTAGTTACAACTTGTTAAAATAAAAATGTTATTCAATATTCTCTAACATTATATAACTGCTGTCTGGGAGCACCTTTGTTGGATAACATTTTTTTAAACATTGTAACAAAAGTTATAAAATGTTACTGATGTTATACAACATCATGTAACATGTTGTATCAGATGATATAAAATGTTGTCGTGTTACACAATGTTTATAAAGTTGTATAACTGCCGTGTGGGAGCACCCTATGGATTATTCGTCAACATTAAGAAATCCTAAAAATATTAAAGCTCAATCTTCTCATTTATTAGACACCGAATCTCGAATATTACTTACGTTTTGTTCGCGTTCGGTCGAATCATACGGCAGTTTCCACTAAAATAGGAATAATAACGCCATAAAACATTTTGAGGAGTGTTATGTTTTTTTTCTATCTTCAAAATATGTATTTGAAAACTCGGTAGTGTTGTGCATTTAAAAGCTAAATGTAAAGAAAAAAAAAATAATAAGTGAGTAATGCAGTGGATTTTATGAGAATCTTATTAGTGCTTCATCAGAAAAAGTACTATGCTATTTACCTTAGTAATCTTGTGTTGCGAGCTTTAGAATAGTAGAGTTATTCTTAGCGCTGGCAGTCCATGCTGTCCTTATATCTTTTACTAGCTGACCCACGCAACCTCGTTTGCGCCTTATATTGCCCGTAGCGTGAAAATTTCCCCCGTTTTTGAAACATTCTTCATTGTTGCTCCGCTCCTATTAGTAGTAGCGTGATGATATATACCCTATAGCCTTCCTCGATAAATGGACTATCTAATACCGAAAGAATTATTCAAATCAGACCAGCGGTTCCTGAGATTAGCGTGTTCAAACAAACAAACAAACAAACAAACAAACTCTTCAGCTTTATATATTAGTATAGATATAGATAGATGTAAGGTATTAGGACACTTTGCGCCCGTGTTCCGTTATGCCATAAATATTAGAGACTATGCATGCATGCAATTATTTTTGAACTATCAAAAATGATTGCTTTTTGGTCATTTTTGAACGCGTTAATTTGAAACTACCAACAGATTTAAAAATGCATTTGCAGCTTAGAGTTTGCCGGTAACCCATAGTAATATTATAAACTAGCTGAACCCCGCGGTGTTACCCGCGGTTATTGTTGTACCGCGAGTAACGCCACGGGACAAAGCTAGTCTAAAAAAAGTAGCCTAAGTTACTCCCTGAACCATCAGCTACCTGCCAGTGAAAGTCCCGTCAAAATCCGTCCAGCCGTTCCAGAGATTACCCGGAACAAACAGACAGACAGACAGACAAAAATTTTTTTAGCTACATTTTTGGTATATGTACCGTGTATACATACATATGCATTTAGTAAAAAGCGGTTATTTTAATATTACAAACAGACACTCCAATTTTATTTATTTGTATAGATGTGAAGTCTGTCTTTTTTGTCACGCTTTCACGGCTAAACCACTGTGTGTCAGGACATAGGACGCTAGCACAGGACTATTTTTTATCGCGATTACCGACATACACGCGAGCGGAGCTGAGGGCAAAAGCTAGTTGATATAATATGAACATAGCACATAGTAATTATGTGCTATAAGAAGGAGCTCATTAATGGCTATAAAACTGGCAATGCTGTGAGAAACGTCTAATTAGTTATACTTCCACTAGTGAGTAAGGTTCTTAGTTGTGCGTGGAATGACTTGTGGAATACTATTATTTGGATCAATATTTTCGTAATTTTACCATTGAAAATGCTTCATTTTACCCTGGGGTTTACCGGGATTGCTCTTGACACAGTTATTACTGGTAGTAAGCTGGATTATTAAATTCTGCTGGGGAACAATTAGAAACAGTGTTTAATTTATTTGTCTAATTTGTTCCTCAACCATCCGTAGCATGTACACACATAACTGGTTACTTAGAATTAAATAAAGTTTTATGTGACGTGTCAGAATGCTGCCAGCACATGGTGAGTGTAAGCGTATATATTGAAGAATCTCTTATGCCACCACTGTTGTATGTAACTCAATACTACATTGCTTCCATAATGGAAATTGTAATCCCGACTCGCAGTCACACCAGATTATCGCACCAGTATAACAAACATGAGTGTTTTTTCATTTGTTAAAGTATTAATTTTTCCACACCATGCATAAAACTGCTAATGTAATATCTACAGAATGTCATATCTTAATAAAAGTAACATGAATCTTTATATATATAATTCTTCTGTGAGTGTGTATGTCACTGAACTTCTCTCAAACGACTGGACCGATTTTGATGAACTTTTTTTTGTGTGTTTAAGGGGATCTGGGAATGGTTTAGATTCACAATTTTGTCCGCTGGACAATGTTTTTTTAATTAATTTTTAATTTATTAGTAGTTATGGCAAAACGACGTTTGCCGGGACAGCTAGTATCTTAATAAAAGTAACATGAAGCTGAATAATATTCTTTATTTTGTAGTATTAACATAACATCACACATCATTACGTGGTTATATAAAGTTAAATTGTACAATTGATAAAAACTAATATCGAGTGACAACTCTACACCCTGTCGGGCACGGCAAAAAGACTAGGAGGAATTATTTCTAATAGATTTATCATTATAACCATGTATTATTAATATATAAACTGTACTCATTATTATTAATTTCATTCATAAATGGTAGTTAGCCCTAGTCATTATCTTTATCTAATATATAAAATTCTCGTGTCACAGTTTTAGTTGCCAAACTCCTCCGAAACGGCTTGACCGATTATCATGAAATTTTGTGAGCATATTGAGTAGGTCTGAGAATCGAACAACATATATTTTTCATCCCCCTAAATAGTAAGGGTCACCCATCCTTAAAATTTTTTTATGGCAAAACGACGTTTGCCGGGGCAGCTAGTAAATAAATAAATATTTCGGACATCTTACACACAATGCCATCTAGTGCTAAGCAGAGCTTGTGTTCTGGGTATTAGACAACTGATATAAATACAAATATATACTGTTTTTTGTAAATACATACATATTATTCATAGAAAACATCCAAACTCCGAAACAAATATTTGCTGATCATACAAACATTTGATCCGACCCGGGAATCGAACCCGAGACCTCAAGCACAACAGTCGCATACGCTACCACTGCGCCACAGAGACAGTCGGACCTATAGGCAGTTTAGAAGAGACTTTCTTTTTTTTAAAGTAAAATCAAAAGGTATGAAAAAGTATCTCCCATTTTAGAATGAATTGTTTTATCTTTCTTCTAAACTAGCAGACCCACGCAACCTCGTTTGCGTCTCCTATTGCCTGTAGCGTGATAAGTTTCCCCCGTTTTTGAAACATTTTTCATTGGGGCTCCGTTCCTATTGGTCTTAGCGTAATGATATAAAGCCTATAGCCTTTCTCGATAAATGTACTATCCAATACTGAAAGAATTTTTTAAATCGGACCAGCGGTTCCTGAGATTATCGCGTTCAAACAAACAAACTCTTCAGCTTTATATATTAGTATAGATACGATAATAGACTCTTTATATCCTACTATTAAAAGCCTTAACGTACGCCACTGTACAGAACCTTCTTACGATACAACGGTCGCAAGATTTATAGCCTCCAACCACTCTTGGCACGATGTTTGTTAGCACACATTGAGTTATGGTTGGAAAACAAACATAGTTATATAGACACTGGGAGGGAGACGTAATACCTTTTGATAACCTGTACGTCACTGAGATTGTCCGTCCTTCTCTGCCAGATTCCCTGAGGGACTATGGTACCAGTTTTAGCACACGTTTCAAAACATTACATCTATACTAATATATAAAGCTGAAGAGTTTGTTTGTTTGTTTGTTTGTTTGTTTGTTTGAACACGCTAATCTCAGGAACCGCTGGTCCGATTTGAAAAATTCTTTTGGTGTTGGATAGTCCATTTATCGAGGAAGGCTATAGGGTATAAATCATCACGCTACTACTAATAGGAGCTGAGCAACAATGAAGAATGTTTCAAAAACGGGGGAAATTTTCACGCTACGGGCAATTTAAGGCGCAAACGAGGTTGCGTGGGTCGGCTAGTTAGGTATAAACAACATCTAATGGTGTCTACTGCTATCTTACGTATTTTAAATATTTTTTAGGACTTTTAACACAATGCCGTCTAATCCCCAACTATGCATAGTTTGTATTATGGGTGCTAGACAACTGCTATAAATACATTTATTATGTACTTTTTTTAAATAAAAAATAATAATAAATACATATACATATATCAGACTAAGTTTTTATGAGACTCTTTTCAGTATACCTCTGACTTCGACGACATATGTTTTTCGGCGTACCAGTGACACGTTTTTATGAGCCTGCCAAAGTGACTACTCTGCTTGATGGAAAGCATGAGTTCAAGAGCAGTGGTCACCATATTCATAGCTAATGCAGACTATAGCGAACTTCGTAGTGCAGCAATAATAACGGCGATATGTAACTTTGGGAGCAGTATTTATTATGACGGAGCCACTGCTCCATAATACTCTAATTGTTACATGGTGGCGTCTGTTAGCGTCTGTCGGCGTCTCTTCTTACTCGCTAACGGTCCCTTATATATTTACTAAATTTATTCATTACAATGCATTTAGTCACGTCCTATTCTCGATGAGAAAAGCCGTGTCTTTATATGACGTGATAAATAATTTATCTAGCTGTCTTATCTATATTAAATGGAATTTATACATTCTATTGATTTAATAATATGACGTGGGAATACAGACAATGCAACAATGCAGCAATGTGACCCATACTGCGGCGGCCTATTGAAATACATATGCATCATTGGGCCTCCGGTCTCGCACTCACCAACGAAACACGACAGCACGAATACTCTCATTTTAGTTTGATCTTCTGTGAAATAGTTTAGAACTCAACGGACTGACTCTTTTTTTTCAGTCTATACTCGTCAGTCATTCTTTAAACATATTCAAATTATCCCAGCATTATAATACTCTTACCACTATATCTACAACCTTATTATCAAATTCTACCTGAGATGAACTTCACTTTACACGAGTTAGATAAATGTTCTAGTAAATTATTCCAAGAGTAATTAATACGTAGAATATTCATGACATCGATTTTCACAAGTAAATTTAATGGTATCAGTGAAATATACTAAGCTTGTAAGACTTTAATAGCAGCCAGTGAGATAACAGTTAGACCAATGTGCTACGGAGAAAAGCTATTACATAATGTAAGTTTATAAGGAATATGTTAAAGAGGATATTAGGGATAAAGCAAAGAGAAGGAGACTTTCTACATTATATATTTAACACACTTGACTTATGTGGGGATATACGCAAGCTTTAGTTGTATACTTCTACATGCAGTAATTTTTATTCTATTTTCCACATTTGAGAACGAGTGGTACAGAAAATTGATGGAGTTTTGGAGGAGGCGATGAGAAGAATAAAAAGCAATCGTCTAAAAGAATCCAATCATGGACTTCAGTATGATTTCTTAGAATCTCATAATTCATGTGAAGTCAGGCAATAAAGATTTAAAAGATAAAATATTTTTTGGAAAACCTACTTTTGACAGTACACAAGCGACTGAAGGAGAAGTGATGATCACTAGATTCGTGCATGAATATGTTTGTAGGAAACTGTATATTATTACTCTTACTCAGAGGCTTCTTGGTTATATATTGACTATTTGCTTTTATTGTTTAAAACAAGACAACTATAGTTATTAGGAAATGTGGGCATAGATGCTATACGGGAATCATCATCTTTCAAGCCTTTATTATTCTCAAGATTACTACTACTACTAGTTCAACCGGTTTTACCTGAATATCAGTTTTTCCACGGGGCGACTGGCATCGGACCTCTACAACCCTGAAGGTGACCTGAATTCGAAGGTTGAACTAGTTGTCAGTATATTTGAGGGCGTTAACTTCCCAATAACGATTGCCATAGATGTTCATGACAACCGGGTCCGACGGCTTAACGTGCTCTCCGAGGCACGGGCGGGAAACACCACCACCTTCCATATTTCGGGATGCTATTAAGAATTTATTGTGAGAAAACCACACACACCACCACAAAAACAACGAAGTATACTCCTGAACAGAGTAGCCTCACATCATTCTCTTAACTCTGATAGCTGAAAATAATAACCGTTTTCTTTAAGATGTTTTGGGGCCTACATTTATCTACATATATAAAAACTATATATGAAATCATAAGGCTATAATTTTAATGTTTTTGACAATGTGTTGATAATAATACAAAAAAATGCTTTAGTAGGTTTCACAAGTCCTCTGAATACATATTATTTTACATTTGGAGAGTTATATCTCGAACATTCAATATATCAAATTAACCTTCGATGGGGCTTCTTTCGCGTGATAATGGATACTGTCGCGACAGGACACTCTACAGTTCTTGAAAAATAGCCTCTATTACAAGTGGTCTGGTATTGCCAAAATGTACAGATGAGTAAAGTAAAACCATACCCTTTAAATGAATTTGAATAGCACTTACGATAGTTTTCATTCTAATTTATTAATTCCTGCTTGTTGCAAATATATTGCTTGAGGTGGACTTAATGCTGTAATATTTTCTTCTAAGCAAATCTTTGCATGTTGCTGATCTGTATGTTTCTTTTGTGGGATTTGTCTACTGGGGTATGCACTTACGTATTATACCTACTTATACGTTTAATTTATATTACATATATTAATAAGAAGACCACCCGCCACCTGGTGGTCGAATATGTAGAAAGAGATCCAGCAAGATAATCTGAGCACACAGACAATCCAGAACAGAGCTCTCTGGCGCAGACGTACAAGGAGACCCGACCCCAGCTAAACTGGGAAGAGGGGTGGACAAAGAAGAAGATATTAATAACTATTAAAGGCACTCCAAATGTTTATTCTGATGATTCAGTCAAGTACGTTTTGTTCGTCATTAGGATGTTAGATATGGAGGATAGCATGACAGAAACTTGATGAGATTCTTTTCATACATCTTCTATATCTTTATATCGTTTTATTTTGAACAAAAAAAAATAGACAACTACTAAAGTCTGCTGTTATTGTAACTATCCGAGTAAGTACGGACGTCATTCCACAAACCGGATTCCACTAGTCAACAGTATGGGATTTTATCCCACTGATGTAAGTCGTAAAAGCATAATTTAGGGTGTAATATAAACCGCCACATCTGCAAACGCATTCTAACTTGTGTTATTCGGGTAACTCAGCTGCACGCATGGTGCAGATGTTTTTAACACTTGGCTTATATTGAAATCAGATACAACTGCTATATAGTCATATTTGATTTTTATAATGATAACAAATCTATTGTTTTTATTTTCAACATCGATCTTCTCATATCATATATGTAAAATATGGTATCGATCGTATTCCACTGTTTCTTTTCCTATTTTTTTATTTAGTTTTTCTCGTTATTTTGGGACTCCTAAACAAGTATAGTGCACCTTCGCATTCATTTCCGCACCACCCGTAGGCTGGTAGAGAATGCCTGTGGCATTAAGTTCACCTTTGATATTTTGTGCCTTTATGCACATGTTAAATAAATAGTGAATAAATTTAAATACCATTTGTAAAATTTTAAGTCATAACTTGGATATTTATAAATGTTAAAAATCTTAATTTTAATATTCTTCTTCTTTATAGAGTAATTAAGCCCTGACAAACACTAAAGGTTAAAAAACGTTCAACAAAGTTGCCTTACGTGTAGCTGTATTACAACACTCGGGTGGAACAAATGCCTAAAAACCGCCAGCTACATCATGTTATCTAACCCTTCACGCACCTGTTGAAGTGATATATTGCATGAAATGATCATCGTTTACCGATCGAAAGGTGTTCGATTGTTGTCTACTACACAGAATAGGCTATTATTATAATAGTTCCATTCTACGGATGAGTGTATTTGCCACTGTTGTACTGCTCACGATGATTGAATAGACTGTTTGTATCACTACGTATGAACTTGAGTGATCAGAGTGAAGTAGTTCCACGAAATTCAATATGTTGGCTAAAGAGATATATGTAATACTAGCTGCTGCCCGCGGCTCCGCCCGCGTGTATGTCGGTTATCGTGGCAAATAGTAGTCTATGTGTTATTCTGATGTATAAGCTATTTCACTGTAAAGTTTCATCCAAATCCGTTTAGTAGTTTTTGCGTGAAAGAGTAACTAACATACACACTTACAAACTTTCACCTTTATAATGTTCGTGTAATTGATGATAAAAACGGTTAAACAAACAAAAACATAATACCATGTATAATTTAACATATAATATATTTGGTGCTAGTCGCATTTGAAAAATATAACAGCCTGACACTGACAACTTACCTACCTACAACCTATGTAATGTAATTAAAATATAAACGAAGTTTGTACGTGGAATTTTGCACGTGTAACTTCTAAAAAAAACTGTCAATACTTAACCTTAGTCCTATATTACTTTAAGTAAAATGCGTTTTTAGCTAATTGTAAATGCCTTGAAAATTCGCAAAACGGACACAACCAACATCGTCGTCTGCCCTCACGCGTCAACCTACCTACCCGCGTTCGGGTCGTCTCAGCGTTGAGCAACCGATTCCCCGCGCCAACCGCCATGCGCCATCGTAATATCACGCAGTCGGTTTGTCATTATCGCAACTATTAATTTTAATATTTATTTATTTGTCTTTATTTGTATAAATATTTATTTGTCCAAATGATGTAGCGCAAAAGATATATTTTATCTACTTTAAATACCAGAAGCGATAAATGTGTCCATTTTCATTTAGGAATCAACTTATTACTACCAGACCAAATGTGCATTTGAAATAAATCATTAATTTTTATTGTAGTTATGGTTCACTATGTTGGCTTTAATGGCTTACACATTTTAACTATAACGGCTTTTAAGATAAACATTTCCATCAAACATTACATATGTAAAACTTTAGCGATTTTGGCGGCGCACGCCAGTATAGCTCACAGATGGTAGATTTTTTCTACTACCTACTTGACACTTATCGTCATATTTTAGAGAATTCACACACTATCTTTATTATTTGTAGCCTATGTGCTATTCTGAAGTTTATGTTAAATTACTGTAGTGTAATTCAAATCCGTTCAGTAGTTTTTGCGTGAAAGAGTAACAAACATCCATCCATCTATCCAACCATACATCCTTACAAACTTTCACATTTATAATATTAGTAGGATTAAGCAACGCATCCGTTGCACTTTGCAAGACTTTCTTTGTATTTCTCAGAAGACAGTAAATCAGGTATGTAGTTTCTTCATTGTGCGTATAAAATACTGAAACAAAGTGCTTCGTGCGAGTCTTTATTATTTCATGTGTTAAACGTTGTCTCTTTCCCGAGGGTCTCTCGTAATATACATATAAATATATAAATCAGATATCAGATAAATCTCAAAGTATTCCAATACTTTAACGTTTTTTCGTAGATGCCCATGAATAAAAACTATAATTAATACTGAGCAAGATTGCAACAAAATGTCAAAAAATGTATAAAAGGAAAGTTCATGCTAACCGAAATTGGGTTAAAAAAACATTTTTTTATACTTACGCATCCCGTCAATAAACTCTTATTATGTAGTAGCGGTTTTTTTTTCTCCCGATTTCAGGGCTCGAACTCACGGTAATAGTTATGAGTATTTCTTTTTATATGTATGTATTCCCTAACCCTGTATAAGCATGCTATTTCACTGATATGTCCACATATTGTGACAGTGTTACCTTTATTTAAAGAGCTTCACTGTATACTATGTTATGTGTAATGCCATTGGAACAATATACGAACATATTAGCAGCATCGCTCACCCTCGACAGAGCCACATAGAGCTTTCCGTTGCTGAAACAGTTTGTGGTGAGGTCTATGCCTGCGGTGCGCAACGTCTGACCTTATGTCTTTTTTATCGTCATCGCAAAGCATAGACTCACATACTCACCAGACACTGCACGCGTTTAAAGCGGAAAGGGAAATAAACTTAGGATTGAGGTCATCCTTTAAGATAATAGTCTAAAAAGACATATAACATAAATCAAACAAAATAATTTAAGTTTCTCGCAGATTGCACGAAATAAAACTATCAATTTTTTTGAAATTTTGTCTGCGACATAAACGCCTTGTGATTGGTTGCAACTCTGGTGACGTCACATGCTAATAAACGAAAGATTCCTCTATTGAATATTGTTTGCGTTTTATGTTTTCGGAGTGGTAATAATCGATCTGTGAGCTAATTCTGCAGTACTTTTTTTTAATAAACTATTTAATAAGTGGTTCGAATATATATACACGGTACATATACCAAAAATGTAGTTAAAAATGTTTTGGTCTGTCTGTTTGTTTCTTCCGGAACAAACAGACAAACATACAGACAGACAAAAAATTTTTTAACTACATTTTTGGTATATGTACCGTGTATACACACATATGCATTTAGTAAAAAGCGGTTATTTTGATATTAGAAACAGACACTCCAATTTTATTTATTTGTATAGATGTATAGATTTGTTCACTGTGGCACTACACACCATTTATTCGACATTTTAATTAATAAAATTGGGGAAAACTGATAAAATTAACTTAAACTGCGCTGTTTTGTTTTGTTGTGGCTAGAGTGTGACGTCACGCGTCTCATGTGACCAGCGCCATTACAGAAATATCGTTTTTTGAAATGGTTGTCAAACTTGAACTTTATCTTAAATTTAAGTTCATTTTATCAGTTTTCCCCAATTTTATTAATATTATACTATTATAATAGTTCATAATACAGTAGAAATTCTGCAAAATATCGGAATGTGCTAATTATGTAAAAAAGAATAATTTAAAACGATTTCCAATAATTAGTCAAATAGCCTATTATTGGGTAAAAGTGGTAAGTAAAGTAACGAATTTAAAAATTTGATCCGGTAAAGTAGTCATTTCACCACCCGATGGATGAAGCAATATTCTGTACTTTGACCAGACATGCGACATAATATCTTATTGTTTAAAGCTGTGCCCGCGACTTCGTCCGCGTGGATCTCCTTTTACAATAATGTTTTTTTTTGTAACTATAGACTATTAAACTACAATTTAATAGATAAATATGACGCTGCCTTTAAAATCTATTTAATTACATTTATTCAAAGTGGACGCTTCCGGTACGTATGCATAAAGATTTGTGGAACTACTGACCCAGGAAAAAGCGACGTACAACTGCCCATGTGACAAACATCTGAGACTAAGATCTACTCCAGCAACGCGGAAAGTCTGATGATGCGATTTATTTATTGTCATTGCATAAATTTACTTATTTGAAATTATACTTATTAATTTTACAACTATAAATATAAAGAAAAGAAGGAGAAAAAAACACTAAACAAACTAATTATATTATTATCTAATACCTACTTTAAACTGATATCTAAAAACTACGTATCTATGTATTTTTTAAATCTAAAGCGCGCTTATTCCGAGAAGAGTCAATAAGAACCACGTTCGTTCGCATTAACAGTGACAATTCGAGTGGAGTCAGCGCGTGAGCGCTCCCGCCTTTTTCCCGCCGCTTCGCGTGTTAAACAAAAATCAACCGTAATGTCGTACTTATACTGGTGCGGCGAGATTTGGAAGTTTTATTTCATCTATATCTTGTGTGTTTATCTATACAAATAAATAAAATTGGAGTGTCTGTTTGTAATATTAAAATAACCAATTTTTACTAAATGCATATGTATGTATACACGGTACACATACCAAAAATGTAGTTAAAAAAATTTTTGTCTGTCTGTCTGTCTGTCGGTCTGTCTGTCTGTCTGTCTGTCTGTCTGTCTGTTTGTTCCGGGTAATCTCTGGAACGGCTGGACGGATTTTGACGGGACTTTCACTGGCAGGTAGCTGATGACCCGGGGAGTAACTTAGGCTACTTTTTTTAGACTAACTTTGTCCCGCGGCGTTACTCGCGGTACAACAATAACCGCGGGTAACATCGCGGGGTTCAGCTAGTTTATAATAATAATATCTATACAAATAAATAAAATTGGAGTGTCTGTTTGTAATATTAAAATAACCGCTTTTTACTAAATGCATATGTATGTATACACTGTACATATACCAAAAATGTAGTTAAAAAATTTTTTGTCTGTCTGTCTGTCTGTCGGTCTGTCTGTCTGTCTGTCTGTTTGTTCCGGGTAATCTCTGGAACGGCTGGACGGATTTTGACGGGACTTTCACTAGCAGGTAGCTGATGATCCAGGGAGTAACTTAGGCTACTTTTTTTAGACTAACTTTGTCGCCCGGCGTTACTCGCGGTACGACAATAAGCGCGGGTAATACCGCGGGGTTCATTAATTATAATTTTATAATTCTGTATTTTATTTTAAAAAGATATTAAAGTGTATAGTGATAAGGATATATCCATGTGAAATACAACATATTGAAGTATTTAATACACCTTGAAGAAATGCCTAACACTTAAACACGTTATTGTGGCTAATTTATAAAAGATAGAAATATACTATTTAGGACTTTTTTGTAGATCTTTTGAAGACCATCATTTTTGTAGTACATATTTTTGGTGTATGATCAACGTATGCGAGGATAAGAGCTCGAAAGCGAAAATTTACATCCGACTTGCTTCAAATTTATCGTCACTGCTCAGCTCCTATGCATCTTAGCGTTATGTTATATAGCCTATAACCTGCCCAAGAGTATGGACTACAATCGTACAAAGTTTGGTTAAAATCCCTTCAGTAGTTTTTGACCCATGCGTGCACATACAGACAGACAGACAGACAGACAGACAGACAGACAGACAGACAAAAAACTTACTGATTACATTTTTGGCATCAGTATCGATAACCATTCATCCCCCAATATTAATTTTTAATATATATTCAATGTACAGAATTGACCTCTCTACAGTTTTATTATAAGTTTAGAAGAAGATTGCCAGTTGAATGGTTTAGTGTTGTAACTCAGTCGAGTATATCGTTGTAATAAAATCTATTTTGCACCAATTTGATAAAACGTCCTCTTTAGAATTGGTTATATCTAGTACTAGCTGAATCCCGCAGTGTTACCCGCGGTTAATGTTGTACCGCGAGTAACGCCGCGGGACAAAGTTAGTCTAAAAAAAGTAGCCTAAGTTACTCCCCGGATCATCAGCTACCTGCCAGTGAAAGTCCCGTCAAAATCCGTCTAGCCGTCCCAGAGATTACCCGGAACAAACAGACAGACAGACAGACAAAATTTAACTACATTTTCGGTATATGTAACGTGTATACACATATGCATTTATTAAAAAGCGGTTATTTTAATATTACAAACAGACACTCCAATTTTATTTATTTGTATGTATAGATTAGCATGCAGTTTATAAATATTGCACTACCATCTTTCCCCTTCCCTTCCCTTAAATTTTTTTCTACCCTAATTTGCATGCACTATACATCTCTATCCTACACTCACTATTGATAAAACTGCATTCTGTATGTGTAGTTTGAAGAATCTAAGCGTACAAGAACGGGAGTCCACTTAATTTTATACGGTGTAAAAATAACAAAGACGTTTTTTCTTTATGCATTCCTCTAGTAGAATATCTATCTAGAAACTACCTCGTTAAAGCAAGACATGAACTGTTTTTGGGTTAGGAAGCTTTATGTAGCTAATGTAGATCAATGCAGTATGCATCTTTACTTATTAGCGTTAGAACGCGTGATAGCAGCGAGATAACAGCGCAACTTTTTAAAGTTCTAAATTCGGTGTTAACAGATACGGAACGGATCACTTCACCATGTTTAACCAAATACTGAAAAAAGAAGGTCTCAGGAAAGTCATAGGTATCCTAACTAGACAATGCCCCCAAATAATCACCTATTTACTTTATAGTAAATAGATGATTGAAGGCTGTCTGTTACGCTTATGCGTAACAGACAGCCTTCTAGCAAAGGATGCATGAAGGCAGAAGAAACGCCGCAGTACGTTCTCACAAAATGTAGAAGTGTGACGGATCAATGAGCGGACATCATCCAATCAACATCACTCCCAGAAACATGTAGTGACCTGAAAAGGCTGCTGAGCTTCTGTGATGATCTGGGATGGTTGAAGTAAGAAGATGACAAAACGAACAGCGGCCCAATCAAGAGGCTAAGTGTGGAAATAGCCCGGAAAAACAAACAAACACGTTTAACCAAAACCTTTAATGTTTACTTATTTAAAATAATACCAAATTTAAAAGATAATTGTTAAATTTTGACTTCAGTATTGAAATTTTAAGTTAGGATAAGTTATCTATATTCATCGCATCGGAATGCAAATTACGAAAACTCTAATTACATTACGGAACGAAAAACAAACGCAGATTTTAAATTAGAAGGGATTATGTGGATGATAAAAATATTCTCGTCCCCTTCGATGTTTTTGCACCTACAGTCGCAGACGGGGGTTGATTTGAATTTATGTTTGCAATAAATATTTTTGCTGCCTACAAAAGAGTTATTGGGTACAATTTATTACTATTCACTTGTAAAGGGTTATTTTTTTGTTACTAAAAAGACTTTGGTTTGTTATTTGTAATCGGTTAATAGAACTCACATACATTACAGTAATTCAATATTAGAAAAATATATTGTTTCATTGTTATCATCAGCCTGACGCCATCTACTACTGTATACAGGCCTCTCCAGTTGACGCCACTTATTTCGATTGTCGGCTTTTTGCATTCAGCCTCTGCCATCCATCTACAGGCATCGCAAATCATCACTCTATTTGGCCTGTGAACGTCTTACACTTATATTAGTGTTAAAAAAAAAAATGAAAAATTGGGCCTCCGGTCTCGCACTCACAACGAAACACGACAACACAAATGGTGTCATTTTACGGTCATCTTCTGTGCAAGGACAGTACCACCCCAGTCGAGCCAGGCCGTTTGTGTTGAAATCAGTGTGCTGAAATTATTCTCTGTTGTTTACATTTTTTACAAAACTACAAGCTTACATACAGAAAAACTTTGTATAGAATTGCCGCTACATCTTTTATAGTGAGAGTAAGCACGAACTATACGTTACATCCTATATATTGAAGATTACAATGATAATAATAAAGGTTGCCATTGAAGAGGATAAGCTCTCAACGTTGAACTAACTTATTTGAAACCCATAGATGAAGGGTGATACTATGAATGCGAATCATTAAGTATTCATATTGTACCAAGGGTAATTTACCTCTTGTAGGTCATCCTATGTCTTACAAATATATTAAAATGTTACTAAAGACGTTCTGAGAAGGTGTACAGAACGTTTCACGAACTATTTTGGTTTTCTTTTTAAGAATAGAACTCTCGCATTAGGAATATACATACTGTTCACGGGGGACACATTTACAAAGAACCTCCACGGTCCGTCACCCTATAGGGGTTTGCGGCGGGTCGGTGTGTCGGAATCGAACTGACTAAAACCACATAGTGTGTCTCTCTGCGCCTGAGACGGGAGGGATCCGGGAACTGCTGTTATTAATACATCCGGACCCCTCCCAGTGTCAAACTTCTAGGGCCTAGGCCAACTATGTAGACTAGTAAACAGCATGGTTAATATAAAGCTATTTAAATATCTCTATCTCTATTCTCTTATCTACAGAATTTTAGTACAACAATTTTGTAAAACAGCTTTGAAATGATTACTTACACGATGAATTAATGCTACTCACTTAAATTTATTAGTTTCATAATGAAATCGATAATCGATATATCTGGCGTTGTGTATTTGTTTTATGAAATCTATACTAATATATAAAGCTGAAGAGTTTATTTGTTTGTTTGTTTGTTTGAACGCGCTAATCTCAGGAACCACTAGTCCGATTTAAAAAAATTATTCAGTGTTAGATAGTCCGTTTATCGAGGAAGGCTATAAGCTATATATCATCACGCTAAGGCCAATAGTAGCGGAGCACTAATGAAGAATGTCACAAAAACGGGGGGAAATTATCACGCTACGGGCAATAGGAGACGCAAACGAGGTTGCGTGGGTCGGCTAGTAAGCAATAAATGTAAACATTGCATATCATACTTGAGTGTTAGCTATATTGAAATTATATGAACCCGCAATACATCACTTTTAGGAATAGCGAATAGCGAATTTTGTATGCATTGTCACCATTTATGTATGAATACACCAATAGCATTGTTGAAATCGTATCAATCTCATGTTTCAGAAGCAACGACTTGCGTATACATAACGCTATATTGAAATGAACAAAATAAGTTTATATCATATGTTATTCTCGTGTCACGTTGTTACTCAGATTTTCACCAATTTTTACGTTGTTTTCAAATGTGTGTTTTACTAGCTTGCCTAAATTAGAAAAGTTTTTACCATGTATATTGTTTGGGACATGCAGGTTGCATTAGCGCGTTGCTGCGGTTGCGCGGTCCGTTAGTTTCCTATAATTAATAAAAATAGCATTTCATTTTACTATAAAGGAGTATGTGTGTTAAAATGCACAAATTAGAAAAGTATACAATTATAAATAATAACCTATGAAATTGCCGTTTTGTATGCAATAAGTGAATGTACTTATTTTTTAAAACTTTTTTATATCTGTTATTCGAAGTAATCGAAAAATAAATAAATGTTTCGGACATCTAACACACAACGCCATCTAGTCCCAAGCTAAGCAGAGCTTCTGTTATGGGTACTAGACAACTGATACAAATACATATATATATATATTTTATTTTTGTAAATACATTTAGATTATACATGGAAAACACCCAAACTCCAAAACAAATATTTATAGACCACACAAACATTTGGTTCGACCCGGGAATTGTACCCGAGACCTCATGATCAGCAGTCGCACACGCCAACCACGAGACCAACGAGTTGGTTTTTGGCATTTTAAATACATTTTCGTTTTTATGATATCAATTTTATTTACTTTACCTGTACATTCTAGTATCAAACACTGGTACTTATTCCACCATTTCACTTAAGTTTACACCTGACCGGTTTCACCTTATGGCGATGAATCACTGTACTACTAACACAGAAGTATATAGGTACTTTTTCACTATCATTTAAGTTGAAACCATATTTTTACTTTAGTAAAATTCGAACGCGAACAGTTGGAATAAAGATATTCATCTAACGTCAACCACATAAGGCGAGAAACTTACTTATAAACTTATGAGAAACTTGTCTCAATAAAATTGATAATTCTGTAAGCGTCGTCACACTTTGAAACACATTATTACATTTTTATTATTTTTCACACAAATCTTTGCCTCAATGTAAGTTTAAAATTGGTGTGATAATTTACGAGGCAATAGAACCGAGCCAAAATCGCTGTACGTCATACAATAAAATATTTGACAGGGCCTGAGTGTGCTTCGATATATAATTCCACACGAGCCTGATAGATTGCCTGGATACTGGAATATAAAAGTGGTCCTACTGTCGTTTATAATGTACATTGTCAATAATAAAGTAAAAGTGATATTATTTCAATATATGCACTTTTATTTGGGATTTGTTACTTAGAGCGGGAGTTTTAAAAAATAAAAGTTGGTTGTTTGTCTTCTGGTTGTGAAGTGAAAGTGAAAATTTTCCCATGTAACATTTTTATTTACATATGATATTTAAACATTTTAGTTACAAGCATAAAATTACATCCATACTATATTGATAAGTACAATGTTCTATATATATATACTAGCTGTCCCGGCAAACGTCGTTTTGCCATAACTAGTAATAAATTAAAAATTGATTAAAAAAACATTGTCCAGCGGACAAAATTGTGAATCTAAACCATTCCCAGATCCCTTGAACACACACAAAAAATTTCATCAAAATCGGTCCAGTCGTTTGAGAGTAGTTCAGTGACATACACACTCACAGAAGAATTATAAATATAAAGACTAGCTGTCCCGGCAAACGTCGTTTTGCCATAACTACTAATAAATTAAAAATTAATTTAAAAAACATTGTCCAGCGGACAAAATTGTGAATCTAAACCATTCCCAGATCCCCTTGAACACACACAAAAAATTTCATCAAAATCGGTCCAGTCGTTTGAGAGTAGTTCAGTGACATACACACTCACAGAAGAATTATATATATAAAGATTTGTGACTTAACGGATTTGACGATGATTGACGTACATATAACCATCGGCCAATAAAGCCTAATCGAGACGTCAATCAATTGAAAAGTATTTAACACCTATCAAACGACCAATTCATTGTGCATATGTGTACAAAAAGGAAAATATATTTGTACTTAAATTAGCCTATAGCGGTAAAGTACGGTACGGTTTAATTTTATTATTTTTTTGTTGTCTTTTGAATCTTCAAAGAAATCGAGTTCGCAGAAAAAAATAAATGAGTCTCTTTTTAATCAAAGAAATTTGATATAAAAAATACACTTACGGATTCTTTAATTTCAGGGTAATTATAATTGTGAACATACAATCTAAAAGTACATATTTTCTATTTAAATTCTGTTATAGAAAATATATAATAAAATGTTGTTATGATAAGTATATACTACTTTTAAGATATTATGAATCTCGATAATAAGTTCTATAATTATGGAGTTAAAAAAATCTGTAGATATTTGTATCCTAAATCTTCTTTTTATTCATAAAATCAATTGCTGTTTGTTTGTCTCGCTAAAACTCGAGAACAGCTGGGCCGATTAAGCTGATTTTGGTATTGAAATGTTTGTCGTAGTCCAGGGAAGGTTTTAACGATGATATATTAAAAATAACTTCAAAATCCAAATGTTACGTTTACGAAGTAACGGGCACAGTTAGTAACTTAATGATGTTTCCGTAAAAGTGGCACTTACCTGAGCTCCAAGCATTCCGTGCTGCAGCCTGGGCAAGTCAGTGTGGGAGTACTTGGAAATAGACCATGGTTCCACAACAGTCAGATCAGTATTCAGCTCGAAGTCGTTGATTTGGTTGCGGAGGAATTTACGGATGTTCCAGGGGAGATCATTATGCCTGAAAAAGACAAAAATAAAATTGTTTTGAAGTCTTATCTAAAATAGGAGATAGCCTCACCTATGATTGAGACCACAGAAAAATTTATGTGATTGAGACTGACTCTATGCCTCTTCTGTTAGTGAAAGGGCATGAGAATCCATACCAATATATGAAGAGGTAAAGTTTGTTAGTTTTTGAGGGGGTTGGGGCACTCTTTGGACCTATGAAATCGTTTTTGAAAAATCTTTTAATTTAATTAAAAGATACTAGACATGATCACGGACGCAGCCGCGGGCAAAGATTGTAGTAAATAAATCTGTCAAGAAATGGTACAATATTCATTTGAAACAAGATCTAAAGAGACTATTATTATAAACTAGCTGAGTCCCGTGGTATTACTCGTGATACAACAACAAAAGTAAAAAAAAACCTGTGTAAAAAGTATCCTACGTTCGTCTCCTGGTTCTAAGCCATTAATTTTCAGCCAAATCGGTTCAGCCGTTCTTGAGTTATAAATAGTGTAACTAAAACTACTTTATTTTATACAGTGTTACTGGTTAAGTCGGATTATACCCGCTAATTTGGCTGTCAGCTTAGACATTTTGAAATGTGTAACTCTTATTATTACTATCATTTGATTTTTACATGTAAAATAATATGTTTTATGACCTTAATCACCAATATTATGCGTAAAATGAATAAATAAGTGATTCAAACTAAGAAACATTACTAAAAAAATTAGAAAGCTTTTTTCTTTAAAAAATATCAAAACAAAATGTGTTTTACAATTGTGCTTAAAAAATGTACGTTTCATTAGCTACCCAACAAGGTATAACAATCTAGATTGTTTATTAAAAATTTATAAAAAATCTTAGTTACGAGCAGCCCGGTCGCTATTCTAAAAGTCCGACGGCATTGTTGTTTAAGGTTAATGCGGTGCGTGCGAGCGAGATACCTTATGATTTATGCAGGTGTCAGTGGGAAAAATAATGTGCAAAAAGTAGCTTTAGTAAAATACTTTACACTTTTGAATTCTCATCACTTCACATTTAAACATGAACATTGTGAATCGATGTGGTGTATGTTAATAATTTGTTTAACTGTTGAACAAAACTACTATATTTTGCAGTACTCATCTGGTATATACACAATCGATACCGTTGCTTAACTGAGACGTTAAACTTTTGAAAGACAACTTACTGCTGCAACAAGTGTGACGTTTAAGTTTCTGGATTTTTTTTCAAGGTCAAAGTTTCAAAGATCCTTATAAAACTCCGTACTAAATCAAAGAGGACACTTAACACTTCTCTCTTTAATTTAAACTGAGTTTTAATGAAGAATCCTTAATTGCATTTAAAATATTTATTGTTATTTCGACAGTTTAGGTTTTGAATCCAACGTTATTTTGTAGTATTAGCATAGCAGTTTTAAATATTAGTCACGAAACAAATGGAAAGACATATAAATGGATACGAAAAAACTATGGGGAATTTCTTGTAAGAAGTACAAACTTTATTATAAAAAATCAAGTCAAATTTTTCGTGACTACGTTGTTTCGCCGATTCAGTCTCTTTAAGACTTTTCTTATCAGCTGAGTTGTATTTTGCATAGAATGGCCATGTAAATGTCTGTTAGAAGTAGAAATACTTTAAGTAAATAACTGCAATTGTTTTTATTTAGTTGTATGTATATTTTATTCAATATAAGCATTTATTGCTAAAAGTTCAATTGTGTTTTTTAAAATTCCACTTATAATTAAGTAAAATTATTTTACATTAATAAAATTATTTTATATTAAAAATATTTTATAATAATTACATTATTGATATACTACATCAATAAAAGCTACAACAACAGCTTAAGTTCAATGAGTGTTAAAAACAGATAAAGATGGGAACGGTTTATCAACATTTTTGTGTCACCAAATAATGCAGTTAACATCGAAAACACGCCTCTCGACAAGATAACACGACATAGATGAAGAGAGACGAAAGCTCGTCAGTCCAGTAATATACAAGTTATGACTAGCAACTTGAATATAGATGATTTTATTTTATGACCCCAATGAATAGCGCAGAATTTAAATTCGGTTTCGGTTTAAAGATATTTATTTATAATAGTGTCCCTATTGATATTACCTGAATATTATTTAGCTGTGTAGTTAGCTACCTTCATTTCATAATTCATATCATAAATGTATCCTGTAAATACTAGTAATACAAAAGTCATCGAAGAAGAATGTCTAAAACTTCCTCCTTTTTTTTTAAGTCGGTTAAAAAGAAGTCTTCGTATGGAAAATAAACGGGTATATTGTTCTGAAGAAAATGTATAACCGTGTCAGCGGTTTTGTCATTTTATATGTAGGAACGAACAAACTGATATGCATCTCATGTCTGTGCCGGTATATGGACACCACTTGAAATAAGTATTATATACTTCCAACCAAATGAGAAACGTATTTCGAAGGTTTTTTTGAGAGCCCAAATAAAAAGGTTGTCGGTCAATTTTAAGATTAAACAGTATAACCTCATTGAGGAACACTTACCCTTTGTGAAGTCGGTCAAAAGGGCTTTAGTGTTTGAGTATTTGCGCGTTCTTAAGTAAAGTGTAATCATACTGAAATGATTTATAGGTGGACACTTTACAAACATAAGTGCGTACTTTACGTCACAACATCATCCGCACGCAGTATAAACGTTACTGCAAACAGCTTTCTGGATTTTCGTTGATCTTTTAACAATTTGTTTTATGGCTCATAAATTTTTTATTGTAAGCACATTTCACAATAATGTTGTATCGGTAATACTGAATTGGTTTTATTATTTTCTTTTGCTATACATATGATAATTTTTATATCGCTAGTGAACAATAAAATTGCTAATAAAACTGAGGATTGTTTTGCCGTTTTGCACCAAGAGTTTTATTATCTTATTTTTAAGATGCTTCGACACTTTAAGCTCCGTACGTGCTGAATTTCTAAAGATTATCCCTAAATATTGAGTATTTTGTCAAACACACAACGTTACTTGATCTCTTTTGTATACGTTTTGTTTACCTGATCAGATAAATTTGCTTCTGAATTGTTATTTTCTATTACTTGACCTACATTTTTCGTTTATTGCAGCACATTTTTGAATAATGGTTAAACTTCTTACAGTAACTATACATTTGACCAAACGCGGGACACTTGAATCCATGACTATTTTCACATCTTGTACAAGGTTTTCCGGGTTGAGTAAAGTTTGCTTTCTTGTATAGCGACTGTTGTTTAAAGTTGTTTGCTGTTTATTGTGTGTGCTTATATGTTGCATCTATTTTCAGTACTTGGAATTCTTTGAGTTGATATCTGGTTATTTCATAACTTTTACAAATGTTAATGCAAGTTTCTAACGATAATTTGTTTTCTTTTAGTAATCTTTCTTTCAGATTTTCGTCTTTAGTTCCTCTAACGATTTGATCTCTGATAAGACTATCCCTTAATGTTTGAACATTGCAATCCTGGCTTAGTATTTTTAATTGTGTGATATATTTATCATATGTTTCTACGCCTTTCTTCTCTCTACTAAAAAATATATGTCTCGCGACCGTTTCATTTGTTAATGGTAAGAAGTATGAGTCTAGTTTCTCCCAGACCTATTCATAGGTAGTTTTGAAGGTAAATTCGAAAGTATTATAAACTTCTAATACCTCATCTCCGATAACATGTAACAAAAGTGGCATTTTATCGTCTTCTGATTGAAGTCTTACATTAGCCCCTGAGGCTTTAAATTATATTTTAAATCTTTGCTTCCATCTCTTGTACGTTTCTCCTGGGTTTGGTATTCCCATTAAAGTGAGTGGCGGCGGTGGTTTTAACAACTCCATTGTTTCTATGTTGATCCAACACAATTTCCAATATTTTCCACTGCGCCATGTAATAAAAGTGTTGGGTTGAATATAATATCCTTTTATTTGTTATCTCCAATGCTTACAATAAAGATATTTATAATTTAAACAGTAATCACATAACACATCGCCACCGCGTCCTTCCTAACCACAGAGTAAAGTCGTCTGTTGTCTAACCACAGATTATAAAATATTGACAGAGTATTAATCAAACATGTTACAAAGTAATTTCCTTTTTCGTAAATGTCGGCAAAAACATAGTAGATAACATAACTACACACCTACAAAGAAGGACAACCACTTACACGGCTTGTAAAATCACGGCCAGCTCATCATTCGTCCTGGAACATACCGATAATGATTAAATTATTTCAACTATAAGCTCCCTACGAACCAGTGCTGCTACTGGCTGGGATGGTAGCTCACCCTATGTTATAAAAAGATACGCCATCCTAATGGCTCCCGTCATATGTCATATCTTTAATCTTTGTTTCGACACTTCTGTCTTCCCTACCTCATTCAAAAAGGCCATAATTTATCCAATTTTTAAGGGTGGAGACGGAACGATGCTTAATAACTACCGACCCATAGCAGTCTTAAGTGCTTTATCTAAGGTGCTCGGTAAGAGACTTGTAAATTACTTGGAACACTATAAGCTATATCTTCTCATCAGTTCGGCTTTCGCAGAAATTTGTCAACATGTGACGCAGTCCACGATTGAACTAATCATCATCATCAGAATATTAATAACAATAAAAAGGTCTTAACCATATTTTTAGACCTCGCTAAAGCGTTCGACACAGTACCTGTCTCTGCTTTATTGATGAAACTTGAGGGAGTGGGTGTCAGAGGTGCTCAATTAGACCTATTTAGGAGCTATCTAAATAATCGATCGCATATTGTTAGGATAAATAATTATGACAGTAGAGAACTTCCTATTTGTTACGGTGGGCCCCAGGGAAGTATTCTGGGACCAACACTATTTCTCATCTTCTTAAATGAACTATGTAACCTTAATATCCATAACGCAAATATAACTTCGTTCGCAGATGAACCTGCAATAACTGCTGTAGCTGAAACTTGGCCCCAGCTTGAAAAAGGTCACAACTTGTATTCAACTCAGTAATAAACTGGGTCAATAACCACATACTTACACTCAATACTTCAAAAACCAGCTTACTTACTTATTCAAACAGTACAGTTTCTCAACCACCCTCTCAATTACTTTGGTGGCAAACTACTGTCACTCTGAACCACTACGGTCCTCTCGGTACGGTACTCTGAACTGTCCATGCCTAACCTCTGTAGACTATATAAAATATCTAGGTGTGAAATTGGATAAGACCATAAACTTTAAGTCCCATATCATTCTATGTCCTAAAGAGCAGAATCCGCAAACTCATTTACATTTTTAAGACTACGAAAGATTGTTAATTTTTACATTATACGCAACGTCTATTTTGCCTTATGCCTGTCTATCATTATATATTACATTTCATGTTGGGGTGGTGCCACTAAGACGATTATAAAACCGTTAGAGATAGTACATAGAGCAGTATTAAAAGCGGTTACCTTTCGCTCCATCATATTTCCTACGGCTGAGTTATATGGTGAATGGAATGTTCCAAATATAAGACAACATATTATTATGCAGGTAGTACTTCTACACACACGCACACACACACACACATGCGGTTAGGAACTGTTACTCTTTCACACTTTTTTTTCGGTTATAATAAATAAAATAAATAAATAAATATTTTGGACAACTAATAATGTAACCTAGGAGACCAGAACTGTACCCAGGATAAATGTAACATGTTGTAATTTTACAATGTAGCAACTAGTATACCTACCCTTGTACCAACTGCAATATTTGTAAACTGTCAGTAAAGTTAAAACCCTGTAATTAGGCAACGCAAAATAAAACGTTGGTAGAAGCTGTATTAATTTAAATACTGTCCCTTAATGATGGTTCTTTATAGTATTTTTAATAGACTACTCCTACAGCTAGGAATACATAGTCGCAGAGTTGAACCAAAAATGATTCTTGATTGTTGTAAATTGTATATCATAGATTTTATGATGATGATTTAGAATGGCTATACTAAAAATTATCATACACTGAGTCACTCAAATTTCTTCAAGTAATTTCCCTGAAAAATGAACTTTGACCCACATCAATATAACTGATTTGTTTTTATAATTCAATACATACCCAACACCTACAAAGATCTTTAAATTTAATTTAGTAAGAAATAATTAACTTATTATCAATAAAGTATGTATAAAAAGTGCAGTTCATTCTGGTGACAACGGTACGTGATTTAATTTTTAACTACAAGCTTTAGTTAAGTGATTGCGGCTTCGATCCCCAACTAATACTCGACCACCTTAATTGCACTTCAAGCTCACCCATTCAGTTTAGTTAACAAGAATGTTGAAAAAAATGAAACCGCTTCTTTTTTTCCCCGACTACGGTGAAGCCAAAAGGAAGGATAATATGTTAGACAGTTTATATTTTGCACCATAGCGCCTAAACTACTAAACCGATTTTAACCTGTGTCAATAGGTTCGTAACAAAAATATTATGTGTCATCCAGGCAATGACATATAATATTTAGCCTATGTAAATTTAATTAATGGTTTTTATGTCGTTGATACTATAGATTGTTATGTATAAGGATCAACAAAACTAGTTCGTAAACAAAGACCGTAATTACAAAGATAAATAGCTGAATACACTTCGACACAAATTTCCTTCCGTAAGCAATATCATTGTTCTTGTCCCGGAAATCGAATGTGGACCTTTCGTTTATTGATCAATCCTATGCAAATATAAGTTGTATTATTAGATTTCTATGTGAAATCGAATAACGACTATTGCAGTTTTCCAGGGATAGACCTGTGCTTCACCTAGGATCTCCACCTGGGTGAAGCACAAAGTCTACATATATATATTTAGGGCCCCGTGCTTCAATGACGACAAGTACAGTCAAGAAATTATTACCTTCATCGTACACATTTAACACGATGAGAATTTAATTTAAAAAAATGTAGAGATAATAGCTGTTCCACCTTTTTTTTTGAAGATGGGCCGTATAATACATAATATTCTAAATAAATACTCCTGTGCTTCACCCAGGTGGAGATCCTAGGTAATAAATGATAAATGAGGGATGGATAAGTAAGTAGATTGTATCGCTTTACTTGCACACTAGTATCATTGAAGTAAACCAGGTTTAGTGGTTACTTATCCTGACAGCTAAGCCAGAGGTCGTGAGTTTAATTGCCACTCAGGAACAATCTTTAGGTATCTATTGATGAACACGAGTATTTGTTCTGTGACTGGATGTAGTCTATCTATACTACGTATATAGATAAATATATTAGCATGTTTTTCAAAATACAGGCTTTATCTAGTTTGAGATCAGATTTTCGTGTGTTAGGGTATTATTAAAAGAATAAGTATTTATTTACATATAATTATAATTATTCATTTATTTATTATTAATGTTTTACAAGCATGTTTTATTATCTATTCAAATTAATCGCCGTAATGTATGTCCACGCATAACTTCCGATCGACAGCATGAAATTTAATAAAATAAAATTATGTGTTCGTTATTGTTGGGATCAGGTTTGTGTACAAGAAAAATTTTAAGATAACGTGAAAAGTCAACTTCTTTTGTCCGTGACTGGACACTGTCTGTGGGAAGCTGAGACAAATATGTAAATATGACGGTATGAAGTTCGCCGGGTCAGTTAGTTTTTTTTGTAATTGTGTTTCAGTGCTATTATTTACCTATATTTTCTATCAACATATTTTATTGGTATTTTAATATTACCTCTGTTAAAATACAAACTAATATTTTTTAAGAAACGAACTTACTACTAATTTTCATATTTTCTCTATAATTTAAAAAAACAATTTTAAGTATCATTAATATCCCAATCCTATCACTTTTTTTTTATTTATAAGTATGAACATCAACGATTAGTTCCTTGTGGAAAAATAAAGAAAGGACTCTGATACAAAACAGAGTTCATATCTTATCAGAATAAACATTGTATCAATTTTGTTCTTTCTGTGGTAAAACTATGCAATAACGGTCAAATGAGTTTGCAAAAAGAATATAGACGATGAGAGAGAATAACGAGGGGTATCCTTACTTTGGAATATTATGCAAATAGCGGTTAAACGAGATTTCTATTATGAACTGAAAGTTGCTGATATTCTGACCCAGTGTTTGTGCTGTTTGTGTGTTGAGCTGGTCAATATTATACTTGATACTTTATAAAAGTAATGCATAAAATATTCTAAGAGTTTTGGCATGTTTATCTATAGACAAATATTTTTTTTTATAAGCGTTCGGATTTCCTCTACCTAAAGCAGATTCTGCTTCTAATTTGTAGTGCTTCTGTTTGTAACATAACAATACTTTCAGTAAAAGTAATTTACTGTCAATATAGTTTATACAAAGATATCTCTCTTCTATATGCTTGCGAAAAGTTCTTGAATTCTTTGGCCACATCGTCAAAGAAGAACAATCTCGATTAACTTATGGCCACTGAAAAAGTTGACGGCAGAAGGCTTTGAATGTCGGATATCGCGGTAATCATTTTCGAACTATTTAAAGCTTATGACACTCACAAAATATATTGGTAAAATAATTATTAAAATTAGTTTACTAGATTCAGAGATTACCTCCCTACTCACCACACAACACCTCTTTTTAATATTAATATAAAAGTAATAGATAAGTTACAAAATAGGTTTATAATGTCAATGATTTTCTATCTACAGAATAACATTAGCCGTAATTGCCTTGGGTTTCTTTACAATCAATAAAAATATCTTTATCTTTACATAGTTTATAATAAAGTCACTTCAGCTGTCTGTTCCCTTAGAGCTTTTAAATTTCTCAACATATTTTAATGCGGTTTTCAGCAATAGATAGAGGGATTCAAGAGAAAGGTTTACATAAATCCAAATCATAGTAGAGGAAATCCGAGAACTTCCGTGCGAAGCCGGGAGGGTTGCTAGTATGGAATATAGCATTATTTTACGAAGTTAATAAGAGCACAAGTTGGTTTTATAAAACTACGAGCTCACTCTTCATTTGAAACATGTTTATTATGACTTGTACAAATTATCTACGTTGTACTGAAGTGGATGATGAAGGAGTTTCAAGCTGGAGTTCTGTGTGATATATTATTGTGTTCATTTTATATCCGTCCTTTGCTGGCTCAGTATTAAAGAAAAGTAAAAAAAAGTATTATGGTGTTGTGAGACACCAGTAAGGAAAGAAGTTCCTTGTCATAATCACAAATTTTGACAAAAAAAAAACAATTTCAAGAACTAGCCCTAATTTAAATAGAACCACACGGCAAGCTCCAGCTTTAAAATAAAAAAGAATCATCAAAATCGGTTTATCCAGTCTAAATTATGAGCTAACAAACATTTTTTTAAAAACAGTAGTATTGATAACCATCTCCTTTTCTGAAGTCGGTTTACAGAATATAATAATAGATACAACTTACAGATGGCGCTATTCAATTTTTTTTAAGATTTTCTTGGGATCCCATCATCAGATCCTGATATGATGGCAATGGGACTACATGGGGAGCATACCCTTTCGAATCCAAAAATATTTTTTTAAATCGGTCCCCAAACTGACGGTGTAATCAGTGTACATACATAAAAAAGATCAATTTTAGAACCTCCTCCTTTTGGAAGTCGGTTAAAAAGTAAGTAACCCACAATTAGTACTTATTATATAATATAACCTTTAAAAAATCTTGTTTCAGATGTCTGTTTCTCTATTGAACATTAATTATATTGCACGTTTATTTTGTCGGTCGGCCTTGGTCGACTCAGAATGACAATGCAGGCGCATGGCGCATACCTTAACATCCATTTTCATTCCCTTTTTCATCGAAGAATGTTCAAGATAATTGACGCGGAGCCAGAATGTATCCTCACAATAGAAAAGGTCATGTGAACGCCATTTTTACGTTCTTTGCTGGCGAGGTAAGGATAACATGGAAATCAAAAATGACAGCGAGGTAAGCTTGATTGGACATTGGATGTCAAATTCGAGTACATGTTTTTATGCAAATCCTTTTTATTCAAGATCCAGTCATTACAAATGACGTATGCACGGCAACACTGTGCCAGCCCTGATATATCTGCTACAGCGTCTGTAGCATACTTAAAGTAGGTAATATTATTTTTTAAGTCTGTTTAAAAAACACTCATACAAATATTATTGCATCATTATCATTTTTGTATGTCAATACAAAGTAATGACACAATATATTTCGTAAGTGATACAAAGTAATAGCTTTAGTGTCTTATATTATTATATTTCGACATTTAACTCAATATTTTTTTCAATAACTACGACTAATTTTAATAGAAAAATAAAGTGACGTCAACTGACCACAGTAAACTTCCTGAAGCTGCCTTCATTCACTTAAGTATTCAGTAGTTTGAAACTTATTTCTACCGTCCTTTACGAAGTTTATAAGCCGCTGGCTACTATACCCTTGGCAAACAGTTTGTGACTTTTATTGGCGTCTGACTTATCCCGTTGCGTATGTGTTGAGCATAAAAAGTATGCCGCATTCCCTAATCTATAGGCGTATGTTGTTTTGACAAACACCATTAATTTCTTCTACACTAATCTAGCAAAGACAAGACAAAAGCTCGAGAAGATAATTAAATATCTATGTACCTACGTCATTGTTTGGTAACTTACCCATCAATCAAAGGTACTTCTTCCAAGATCTGCTTAGCAATCTCTAGTCTCTCGCGGTCGTAAGACGCCGCTGCTACTACTGCGATGATAGCCAGCAGTATACATGCTATGGATCGACGTTCGCATGGGTTCACCATTCTGGCTGTAGAAGAAAAAAAACAGTATTTAAATTCAAAGATTTCACATAACTTTGACATTTGGCGGCACAAAAATGAACTATATTGTTAGTTGAACTGAGCACTATTGTAAATTGATTTCTTCCGTATTTGTATTCCAATCACGGAATCATAGCTGTAAAATTGTCATTATGATTTAAACTATCAATTCTTATCAAATATTGATTTATGATGATGATTGAACTAAAGATAATACAAACCTTTGACATTCGAGGTCACAAAAATAATCTGATCTCTCTGATCAGAAGTGTCTGGTCACTATTTACAGCAATTATTGCAAAAATTGTTTAATATTTGCTAGAATCAAAGTATCTATGAATATATCATAGATGCTTTGATTAGTGAACTGAAATAGGATTCTTGAAACTGAGAGTTTCTCATTCACGGAATGTAATTTGAGTAACCCAACATATATATACGAAATTTACACATTTAAACACCCTTGTGTGAATCTCGCGTCCGCCTATCATAACGAACACAATTTAGTTGAACACATCAAAACACTCCACAGGTATTCGTGTATCTATGTATACGACGGAGTGACAGGGAGATAAAAACAAGCGGTTGAAGGGAGAAAGTTGATGTTCTGTGACATAAACCAGGTAATCCCCGTCCCTGTGGAATACATAATAAAGGTCCTAACAAGAGGGCTTTAAAAGTAATTATATTGTTTGAAAAGATTACCTTGCTATGCAAAATTGATGTCTCTCGTTATATCAAAGGATGATCTAGTGTGATCACTGCGTGAAGGTTTTAGAAGGGTTTATTCAAGCTACTTTGATAAAATAAGTTCCTTTGAACGTTAGAGTGAAATTGCACAAAATAAAAGGTTTTGAGTCTTACAACATTGACTTGAGAAACCACTGTACTGTTAAATATATTATTACTGTATACTTGTAGGCACATAAGGACTTAATAATAAAATACAATTTACGTGAAAATTAAAACGAAATAATAAGCGTCATTGAATTTTAACAGTGACTGCAAAGCTGTAATTTTATTTTTGCTAATTAGAAAACAAACAGCGTAGAAGCTATAAACCAAATATAAAAAAACTAGTAAAATAACAAATTTATATTTTTATTGCATCTAATATCAGACAAGTAAAATGTACCATTTACTAGAAGAGAATACTGAAATACTAATAGGGTGCTTGAAACAATTTAATAAAGTTCTCAACCCCGACTTACTGTTTCCAAACATCTTATCTAAGTTCAAAAGCGCGAAATTATGTGAGTGCGTATAATAATATACAAAACTAGTGGTTTACGAAAGAGTGGTGGTAACCTTGACCTAGTTACCTTGCCGGCGAGATTGGGTTATCTACTCAAGTATCTTGCCTGAATATTATAATTCACCATAATTCCATAATTCACTCAAAAGATACTTGATGCTGAAAAGAATAACTCAAGCAAATAATAACTTTTTTGTTTTCGAAGAAGGACGTTTTTAAAATTCCGTTTTACTAACTACACTAATTAATATAAGAATAAATAAAATATTTAACTTTGAGATATATGTAAAGATAATTCTGACAAACCATTTAGTGAATTATATGTACATGTGATTTGCATTATTCATTTAAGTTTCTCTAACAATAAAATGTAAGTATAACGGTTTATGACCAAGAAACTATTTTATGTGGTTCCCAAGGCCGCACTTTACTACTACATTTCTTATGGTCGTCAAGGCGAACAAAATTAATATGAGAGTACTGTAGCCGTACGATTCTTTATTTACAAATATGTAGTTATTCGAGATAGGAGTGTATTGGTTTCTAAAATGGCGAACAACGCACATGCAACATCTCTGAAATAATAATAATAATAAATCTTTATTGAAAACTAAAAGAAAAGAGAAAGTAACATTATGTGCGAGAATGTCTGCATTAGTTAAAAAATGTGACGCAGCCATTAACGCCACCTCCGATATGAGGCCGTCAGAGATACATTAAAAATATAATAAAGAGATAATTCAAATTTAATGGTATTAAACTAAAACTGCTAGCTCTAAGAAAATCGTGCATCACTTGAAAACCACGGTATTTAACTAGTGTCTCCTGCCTGTATTCACATATGGCACGGAAACTACGACTTTGACAGAAAAGTCTGCTGAAAAACTACGAGTAGCACAGAGAGCAATCGATAGGTGGATGCTTGGCATAACTCTGATCCCGATCAAAGGCAGAGGAAGAAAAAGATGGGTCGACGAGAAGATATTTGGGGTGGAGAGCCAGTGAACTGGATGACGATGGCCCGTGCCGAGATCGGGAGAAATGGAAATTGGGAGAGGAGGCGTACGTCCGAAGACGGACAAACTGGAGGGTGCGATGAAGATGATTTATAGAATCATCATGTCACGGTGTTTGTTACCAAACTCCTCCTAAAGGGCTGGACCAATTTTTATGTTTTTTTGGTATTTTAGTACATTTTACGAAAACTTTACTATTCATTTTCAGAATAAGTTGACTGTTACGTGGCAAAAGTACAACATCGATGATGGTAATTATTCATTTTTTATTCAATGTTTCAAAGATTACTTGTACGGTCACCTATTTATCTATATGAAAGGCGAGAGTTTCTTATGACATTTGCCCATTAGTCCTCTGTTTTCACCATCATGTTATTTAACTTTTAACAAAGTAATCCGAAATGCATATTGTTATTGATTCGCAAATCTACAACCTAAATAGAACATATCACAACAAGCCGTTGTCTCGTTATCGCAAGTTATAACTATACCATATACAATACAGGTTTGTTGAATAGTCAAGAATAATTCATGACTGAAGAAATCACTGTACGTATAGACAAGTCTTGCTGTGTTTCTTTTTATTATTAGGTTACACGAAGTAAAAGAGCCTAATACGACCAATTAATAATTAGATATAACCATGCATCTCTAAATAATGAAATTTAGACCTGGATGATATATATACCTGGACTAGTTGTTGCCCGCGGCTCTGCCCGCGTATACGTCGGTTATCGCGGCAAGTAGTAGCCTATGTGTTATTCTAATAATTAAGTTATATTACTGTAAAGTTTCATCCAAATCCCTTCAGTAGTTTTTGCGTGAAAGAGTAACAAACATCCTTCCATCCATCCATACTTACAAACTATCGCGTTTATAATGTTATTATAGATATTATTTGGATTATTACTGCATCAAAAATTAATAAAATAGATTTGGATTTCACGACCATCTGTATAGGATTACGGATCGACTTATATTTAGCGACTATACTCATTACAAGAGTAGCGAGTATACAGTATTAGCAATAGGTTTTCCTAAAGTTAACCTTTTCAAACACTAGCACAAAGACATTGTAAGTCCACTCTTGGCCACAGGGGATACTGGTCACGGCTCCTGTTATTATTTCACTAGGTTACTTTAAATAATAAGACTGCTAACACGGCACCATAGCATTTGTTTACATACGACAATGATACAGCGGATTGTCATCTATTTGTCAATTATTAGTACTGGGTAGAAAAATATAAAACAGTAATAGCGTAACTTGGATCATAGCTGTATATTGATCAACTTCATCATCAACAACTTTTAATAGACCACCACTGGACGAAAGCCTCTGTTCCGAAAAGAGGTTTTGGGCTACAATAACACGCTGGCCGGACGTGTTGGGTTTGTTTCAAGTTTTCCTTTTTTGCAGTGATGTATGTTGTCAGTAGTTTGTTCCCTTAGTCGTGAGATCAGGTTACTTTAGTAAGAAAACAGTACAATTTAATTTATATTACGATTCATTTCATTAATTTAATATTTTTTTAATTATTCAGAGGACTAAGCTAAGAGTTCTAAGCTATTTCTATCCTTTTCATAGCCAGATTGGTCATATGTGTAATCATTGGTTATTGTGAAAATACAATACAAAGGCGAAATCACGGTAACCGAAGCAAATTGAAAATGGAATAACAATGTCAGCAACAGTTGAAACAGGTAGTTCACCACAAAACCCCAACAAGTTGTTGTTGCTTTAACCACGTAAATCCATTAGTATGTATCTATTTTTAATTTATGTTTATACTAGCTGCTGCCCGCGGCTCCGCCCGCGTGTATGTCGGTTATCGTGGCAAATAGTAGTCTATGTGTTATTCTGATGTATAAGCTATTTCACTGTAAAGTTCCATCCAAGTCCGTTTAGTAGTTTTTGCGTGAAAGAGTAACTAACATACACACTTACAAACTTTCACCCTTATAATGTTATTGATGATAAAAACGGTTAAACAAACAAAAACAATACCATGTATAATTTAACATATAATATATTTGGTGCTAGTCGCATTTGAAAAATATAACAGCCTGACAATGACAACTTACCTACCTACAACCTATGTAATGTAATTAAAATAAAAACGAAGTAATTCGGTATAATTACAGCTACGTAATCTATAATAATTAAAATAAAAATGAAGTTTGTACGTGGAATTTTGTACGTGTAACTTTTAAAAAAAACTGTCAATACTTAACCTTAGTCCTATATTATTTTAAGTAAAATGCGTTTTTAGCTAATCGTAAATGTCTTGAAAATTCGCAAAACGGAAACAACCATCATCGACGTCTGCCCTCACGCGTCTGCCTACCTACCCTCGTTCGGGTCGTACACTCAGCGATGAGCAATCTATTCCCCGCGCCAACCGCTATGCGCCATCGTAATATCGTGCACTCGGTTTGTCATTATCGCAACTATTAATTTTAATATTTATTTATTTGTATTTATTTGTATAAATATTTATTTGCATAAATATTTATTTGTCCAAATGATGTAGCGCAAAAGATATATTTTATCTACTTTAAATACCAGAAGCGATAAATGTGTCCATTTTCATTTAGGAATCAACTTAATACTACCATACCAAATGTGCATTTGAAATAAATCATTAATTTTTATTGTAGTTATGGTTCACTATGTTGGCTTTAATGGCTTACACATTTTAACTATAACAGCTTTTAAGATAAACATTTCCATCAAACATTACATATGTAAAACTTTAGCGATTTTGGCGGCGCACGCCAGTATAGCTTAGTATAGATGGTAGATTTTTTCTACTACCTACTTGACACTTATCGTCATATTTTAGAGAATTCACACAATATCTTTATTATTTGTAGCCTATCTGTTATTCTGATGTATAAGTTAAATTCCTGTAGTGTCATTCAAATCCGTTCAGTAGTTTTTGCGTGCAATTTCACTGATATGTCCACATATTGTGACAGTGTTACCTTTATTTAAGGAGCTTCGCTGTATACTATGTTATGTGTAATGCCATTGGAACAATATACGAACATATTAGCATTGTCGCTCACCCTCGACAGAGCCACATAGAGCTTTCCGTTGCTGAAACAGTTCGTCTATGCCTGCGGTGCGCAACGTCTGACCTTATGTCTTGTTTATCGTCATCGCAAAGCATAGACTCACAGACTCACCAAAAACTGCACGCGTTTGAAGCGGAAAGGAAAATAAACTATGGATTGGGGTCATCCTTTAAGATAATAGTCTAAAAAGACATATTTCACTATAAATCAAACAAAATAATTTAAGTTTCTCGCAGATTGCACGAAATAAAACTAACAATTTTTTTGAAATTTTGTCTTCGACATAAACGTCTTGTGATTGGTTGCAACTCTGGTGACGTCACATGCTAATAAACGAAAGATTCCTCTATTGAATATTGTTTGCGTTTTATGTTTTCGTAGTGGTAATAATCGATCTGTGAGCTATTTCTGCAGGACTTTTTTTAATAAACTATTTAATAAGTGGTTCGAAACAAAAAGGAACCAAATTTTGTGCGTGCCGATAACAGCAACCTACATGAGATAGACGCTTTTATGGTTGCACTTTTCTATCTATACAAATAAATAAAATTGGAGTGTGTTTGAATATTAAAATAACCGCTTTTTACTAAATGCCTATGTATATATATACACGGTACATATACCAAAAATGTAGTTAAAAATGTTTTTGTCTGTCTGTTTGTTTCTTCCGGGTAATCTCTGGAACGGCTGGACGGATTTTGACGGAACTTTCACTGGCAGGTAGCTGATGATCCAGGAAGTAACTTAGGCTACTTTTTTTAGACTAACTTTGTCCCGCAGCGTTACTCGTGGTACAACAATAACTGCGGGTAACACCGCGGGGTTCAGCTAGTACATAATAATAACATTGATAACTATGCTGCAGAACTGAAAAATGTTAAAGCAACTATGTTGCACTTGCATAAGTGCAACATGAAAATTGTTTCTGTAATAACCTCTGGAAAAATTCATTCATTATTTTTGTAAAATCTAATTTACTTTATGTAGGTAGGTATATCTCAATGCTTTTAGGTTACATTTTGAAATAGTACAAAGCGTGGTATTTAAAGATGTTATCTGACCCGACAAACTTCGCACCACCATATTTTTCTTTCGTTAGCAGCTACCCATGAGTAGGGTGTAGTCACGGACAAATAAACTTTTTCCTTTATTTTTTATTTTTTCTTGTACAAACCTTGTCCTAAGAATAACTAACACATTAAAAAAATATATAATTTGGTGTAGCCGATCGAAAGTTACGCGCATACATACATTTCGGCGTAACGCCACGGGACAAAGTTAGTCTAAATAAAGTGGCCTTAGTTACTCCCTGGATCATCAGCTACCTGCCAGTGAAAGTCCCGTCAAAATCGGTCCAGCCGTTCCAGAGAATACCCGGAACAAACAGACAAACAGACAGACAGACTGACAAAAAATTTTTTTGCTACATTTTTGGTATATGTACCGTGTATACATACATATGCATTTAGTAAAAAGCGGTTAATTTGATATTACAAAGAGACACTCCAATTTTATTTATTTGTACCTATAGATGTATAGATTTGTTCACTGTGGCACTACAAACCATTTATTCGACATTTTAATTAATATAAAATTGAAGAAAACTGATAAAATTAACTTAAACCGCGCTGTTTTGTTTTGTTGTGGCTAGAGTGTGACGTCACGCGTCTCATGTGACCAGCGCCATTACAGAAATATCGTTTTTGGTTGTCGAGCTTGAACTTTATCTTAAATTGAAATTCATAATTAATCATAATACAGTAGAAATTCTGCAAAAAATTGATTCGGTAAGTAGTCGTTTCACCACCCGATGAATGAAGCAATATTTATACTAAATAAATATGACGCTGCCTTTTAAAAATCTATTTAAGACCGAAGAGTAATTTTTGTTTTGCATCGTCACTAAAGAGTTGTTGTTTACATTTGTTCAAAGTGGACGCTTCCGGTACGTATGCATAAAGATTCGTGGAACTACTGACCCAGGAAAAAGCGACGTACAACTGCCCATGTGAAAAACATCTGAGACTAAGATCTACTCCAGCAACACGGAAAGTCTGACGATGAGATTTATTAATTGTCATTGCATAAATTTACTTATTTGAAATTATACTTATTAATTTTACAACTACAAATATAAAGGAAAGAAGGAGAAACAAACAAAAACACTAAACAAACTAATTATATTATTATCTAATACCTACTTTAAACTGATATCTAATAAAAAAAAGTAAAAACTAAAACCCAACTACGACAAAAAACGACGCTTAAAAAGTATGAAACAAGTTTCAAAAGCCGTAGTCACGCGTTGTTAAAGAGTTATGGACTATGGAACATTCCTAAGTTTCAAAAGCTGTAATCCATGTCGTGTACCATAGTCCACAAAACTTTAACAACGCGTGACTACGGCTTTTGAAACTTGTTTCATACTTTTTAAGCGTCGTTTTTTGTCGTAGTTGGGTTTTAGTTTTTACTTTTTTTTATTTAAAATGTTTTGGTGCCTTTATAATACTCATTGTTGTGCAAAGTTTAGTTCAAATAGGTACCATAGAAATATTACACTTATCGAATAAATACGGACAAAGTCACGAACAAATGCTAATAATATTTGAAATCTACAAGTAACGCCCTTTCCAATGATACCAAACACGGCATATTTACTTCAAATTTAGTTTTTAATACAGTACTTTATGTCGGCTAGAGGGCGCCACATACGATTCAGTGACACGTCATATAACCTCTAAGCAGCGGACAATCAAGATACTTCTAACGATGCCCCATTTGTCTTATTCTGACTAGTTTAGAAAGAATGAGTGAACAAAAAAGCATACCATAGAAATATCACACTTAACGAATAAATACGGACAAAGTCACGAACAAATGCTAATAATATTTGTATTTTTGAAATGTACAAGTAATGCCCTTTCCAATGATACCAAACACGGCATATTTATCTCAAGTTTATTTTTTAATACAGTACTTTAGGTCGGCTAGAGGGCGCCACATTAGATTCAGTGACACGTCATATAGCCTATAACCAGAAGACGATCATGACGCTTCTAGAGACACCTCATTTGTCCTAATCTAATGAGTAGTTGAGGAGCTAAGAGGGAACAAATGAACATACATACATACATACATACATACATACATACATACATACATACATACATACATACATACATACATACATACATACATAGCCTGTCAAAATCATAACCCTCCTTTGGCTTTGCCGTAGTCGGGTAAAAACTACGTCTTATGTATTTTTTAAATCTAAAACGCGCTTATTCCCAGTCAATAAGAACCACGTTCGTTCGCAATAACAGTGATAATTCGAGTGAAGTCAGCGCGTGAGCGGCGTGAGCGCTCCCGCCTTTTTTGGATGGCCGTTTCGCGTGTTAAAGAAAAATCAACCGTAATATCGTACTTATACTGGTGCAGCGAGATTTGGAAGTTTTATTTCATCTATATCTTGTGTGTTTATTAATTATAATTTTATAATTCTATATTTTATTAAAAAAGATATTAAAGTGTATAGTGATAAGGATATATCCATGTGAAATACAATATATTTAAGTATTTAATACACCTTGAAGAAATGCCTAACGCTTAAACACGTTATTGTGGCTAATTTATAAAAGATAGAAATATACTATTGAGGACTTTTTTGTAGATCTTTTAAAGACCATCATCTTTGTGATACATATTTTTGGTGTATGATCAACGTATGCGAGGATAAGAGCTTGAAAGCGAAAATTTTCATCCGACTTGCTTCAAATTTATCGTCACTGCTCAGCTCCTATGCATCTTAGCGTTATGTTATATAGCCTATAACCTGCCCAGGAGTATGGACTATAATCGTACCAAGTTTGGTTAAAATCCCTTCAGTAGTTTTTGATCCATGCGTGCACATACAGACAGACAGACAGACAGACAGACAGACAGACAGACAGACAGACAGACAGACAAAAAACTTACTGATTACATTTTTGGCATCAGTATCGATAACCATTCATCCCCCAATAATAATTTTTAATATATATTCAATGTACAGAATTGACCTCTCTACAGTTTTATTATAAGTATATAGATAGATTGGAACCAAATAAAACAATCAAATGCAATTGTAATCAATCAATCTGCGAAGTAACGTAACATAAAGTTTTAGAGAGTAGTACTTAGAAAATAATTGTTGTGGTCAAAAGAATCATTTTTTTTTTTGGCAGAGTATATGATAAGTATTTTTACTTGTGAAAGACTAGATACACCGTAACACGCATCACTGTATCACAATGTAGTAGAGCTTAGAAAAAAATTAATCTATGTAGTGGGTTGCATATCTTTTCATGCGCTCAATCGGTGCGTAACTTGTGTATTTTATCAAGCGTATGCAACCCAACATAACCTTTACATACACATATACATGTGTGGTTCGATAAAGAAATAATTATAAAATAAAGACAGTCTTACTGCAAATGCACACTATATCTTCGGGTAAAATATTCAAGAAAAGTCCGCTTGAATATTTTAAAGTTATATAATATACAAAATATATTCAAGACTTTGTCTAAATAATGATTTTATTTAAATTTCATGCCAAAGAAAATGTTAAATCTTAAATATTCGCAAAGATCTTTCACTCGGTTTACGTTAACACTAAATTCCAGAACTTTTCAGACTTACCGACGACATACTTCTTTATGCCGAAGTTAAACTTTCCGTTCATCTGAAAGTAAGTATACTGACCTAATTTGAACTGTATTAAAGGCTATGAATTAGATGAAAATTTTGTTCGCGTATTGTAATGTACTTTAAACATTCACATCTTTTAAATAAATACTCGTTCAAATAGTGTAGTAGTACAGTGAAGTTCCTTTTCGATACCGGATCAAACTTTATATTATTTGTTCTTTTTTTTATTTCATACTCATACTTCTAAAGAATTTTTAGAAGAAAACTAACTATAAAATACTAAATATTGTTATCTTATTGATAGACTAATCTATAAAGTGTAGTGCTAATTATTTTCTAATAGTCGTGGGTACTGCAGTGAAATGTTATATTGGATTTAAATACTTCCTTGAATATTGCAGTCAATTAACTTCACAAGTACCTACTGTTCCGTGAGTATATGTTTACGCTTGAATATCAGGAGATGCAACGTTCTCATTTTATATTCGTATTATCTTCATCAATTTATGGTAAAAAAAAGTTGCATCGATTTGATTAGCACATGGACAAGATAGTTCTAAAAACTAACTTTAGTTTAACTTGTATCAAAATCTTTAGTATCAAACAAAATGTATAGAAAATTTTTCTATATAATTATAATTATATAGAAAAAGTAACTTGTTGTTTTTTAGTATAGGAAGTAAATTAACAGACGCATTACCTGATGGTAAGTGGCTACCGTTGCCCATCATGATAGACGGTTGAAATTCTAGAGTCGCAAGTTCGTTACCTCACTTTTACTCTCTATACGAAATCAGAAGGAGGGAGTTTTGGGTTTAGGCTCATGTACTACGAAAAATATCAAGATGCTGGCCGTCTGATGTCTGATGATCTTTGGCCTCATAATGGCCATTGGTAGTAGGGCTCCCACACACAACTACGATGCGGCGAAAAGTTCTGGCGGCGCATTTATGCGAGCTCGCAGATATTCGCGATGCGTTGCAAATTCCCAGTTATGTGTGAGAGCTTATAGAGGTACAATAAAGATAATGAAATCAACTATATTTACAAGGTGCGTCCTTTAAAGTTAGTGAACTCAATTATCTTTGTTTTCAGTAGCCTAAGGCTAATAGGAAAGAGCTTAAACAAACTCTGAAACCTTTCCAACAGCCGTTAAGGGGTAAAGTTGTCTGTGCCTTAAATAAATTCAGGTCAAATGAATTTCGTCGACGTAATTTAGGGTAAAGTTCAAAAGAATTTGTAACACAAAGTAAGGATCACCTATCTATACTTTGACAGAGTAAAGAAATGCATAAAATTTTAAGATTTTTGTTAATTAACATTCAGGTTAGACGTGGAGGTAAAACAAAGATCCAATTTGTCTAATTGGACGAGAAGATGATGTCATTTCGCTTTGTCGTCATATCCGGCCGACCGTGGCGCCATCTCATCTGCCTTACAAAGTTAATTTAAGATTTTATTAATTAAAGTAAAATTTAGAACAGTGTCTGATTAACAGATGTTGATATATATTACTACATTTAATTTAAAAATGGTGATAGCCACATCTAGATGGCAGTTTTAGTCAGTTTGTCGCCATGTAAGTCTGTCTAGTAAAAAGTTCCCGCTGTGTCTTGGTGAGTACCTACGTTAAACTATCAGTTTAATCAAGTAATTATCAGCCAACTTTTATAAGGCGTAAAAGCCCAAAAAAATACGCCAGGTCAGTTTTGTACATATTATGTGTGTTAATTCACTAAGTATATTATAATAGGTTTACATAAATCGTAGTTTAAAATCATTCACCGTTACCAGGGTCAATTGCCGTAAATTTACTAAACTCACTTTATTCTACTGACCAGATATTACTTTGACCGTATGTACAATATATCTCTGTCTAAAACATAGAATAAAGGTTGGTCAAATAGCAGACGGGGTGGAACAGCGAGGCGTGACGTGAGTAGTCGTAATGTACTAGCTGAACCACTAGCCATGTCGCGAGTACGACAGCACTGTGTTTTCAATAAAATATAATCTGTAAAAGCATTTAGTATCTCTGTGTCAGTTTAGTGAACAGTTGAATAAAATTAAGTACAAGTACAGCAAAGTACAGCCGCATTTCGTCAATATAATAATAATAATATAAATCAATCTCGCTTCGCTGTCTGTTTAAATCATAAAAATGACACAATGCAATCGAGATTACCATATTTCTTTTTAGTGTTACAAAGGCGTCAACTATTCTGATCTACTCATTTTACATTTACTTGTTAATAATAATGCTTTATATAGTGTGTATAATGATGTGTGATTCTTAACATAAAATTTCTCAAACAGTGGATTTCCATAAACTTAGTATATTTATGTAACAAACTCTCTCCTTACAAAACCAACACACAAACCTATGTGTACGAGTTTCACAGAAATGTGACTGAGGTTTAGCAGAGAGACAGTGACATCACCGCAATATAATTTAAATTAAAGAAGACAGCCGTCAGGTTTATGGTTCACCTTTAATTCATCTGTATAGTGTTGCCAGTTTTTTTATTCTTCTCGAAACCAGTTTGAGTCTAATAAGGTGAAACTGCTTTTTTGTACGCGCTAAAATCGGAGGATATACGGAGTTTTCGATGAAGTAGTATTTCGAAATCGATTTGACTAAAACCAGATGGTGTGCTATACTACATACATACAAAGGGATCCTAGAACAGAGGTCGAACACTTCTATCTCAACATTTTCTGTAATTTGTAGCTCTAAGGCCAGCCAGTTATAAGAACCATCGCCCCGAAAACCTATGTCTACTCGAATATGTATTCGATAGTAAATTTATACTGACACTACCCTTCGTATAGAGTGATAAATTAGAAATACCTAAACGTTTATTTTCGAACCGAAGGCTCTTTATTTCGATGTTACGTAGATAAAATATGTTCTACAATATTATTTATTTCTCCAGTGCAGAAATAGTAAGAAAAAGTGCAATCTTTGTTTTAAGGGTCCTTTTTAGTTTTTTTAAAGGACAGTCGTTTAAGGTTAGATTTGATTGACTTTTTCTCACCACTTCAACCGAAAAAAAAACAAAGTAGCAAAAATAACAAAATAAGTGCAACACCTCAGATTACAAAATAATAACAGTTAAACTTTATTTTAATGATTTCTCTTACTTTCTCCTCCAATGGTAATTTGGTAATATACTCGTATAATTGATTGTACCCATTACGTATAATATTGCTTAGTATAACCCTATTAGCTACTGCGTCAGAATTCACTATCAGGAAATATAATATAATAAAAAGAAGGATAGCTCTAAGTAACAAATATAAGTGGAGAGCTAAGTAATTTATTAGTTTGTTGCCTAGTTTATACGGAAAGATCATAAAGCCAGACGTGGTCTCTGTGTAAATATCTCCATGTAAATCTTACTAGGACTTACGTACCTATTTTCAACAGCAGACAGTCGAAAATAATCTATTAGATGTCGTTTTGATCACCAAATTAAGTCATGTAAAACGATAGGGAGAAACTCCTGGCCTTTCCGTTCAAGTGCATTAAAATTCATTACGTTTGTACTTGATTACTTCATATGAACTTTAATCAAGAATATTGCTTTACTTCAGTCACCTTGTAAGAAAGACAAATAGTAATATAGTAGTAAAGTATTGGCAAATGTATTCCAATTCAAGAAAAAACAAAAAGATACAACATCGATGTTTATTCTTTATGTAACATCATATAATTTTTAAGATTATGTGGTAAATAATAATAATGGCTGTCCTCATGATATCGAGGCTAAATTTTATCAGTTTGTGCTGTAGTTAGTACAGCATAAACTGATAAAATTTACCAATAACCAGGGTTGGTTATACGCTTGGCTACATAGCCCCGGAAAAGCTGTCGTCCGACCACGTCTACTTCAAGCCACTGAAGTACTAGTTCCATTTTGTCTCTATTCATAGTCCCTTTTAGTTCGCTTTCATTTTCTCTCTAGGATCTGGGACTATTGATGGAGAAAAAATAGACAGATCTGACTATATCCGTTTTCCTAACTCTAATTTATACCACTATTTTTCCCATCTGAAAGCGATTACATTCGTAAAATTGATGGCTATTCAGACAGGGGTCCGGTGTTAAAATAAATTAGAAAAAGACCCTTTGCAACGACACACAAACTACAATTTAAAAATGCGCAGAATAATTTCAAATTTTAACAAAAAGAAACCGACTTTAAGAACTGGACTAAATTTAAATGAGACCACACGAGCAGCATCAACTTTCAAATAAAAAAATAATAATCAAAATCGAAATCGGTTCACCCAGTCGAAAGTTGTAATGTAACAAACATGAAAAAGAAGAAAAAACCTTCGAGTTGATAACCTCCTCCTTTTTGAAGTCGGTTAAAAATGATTATAAATACAAACGTGATAAATATAAAAACATTAATCGTAGATCGATATCTCCTGTCTATGGAGTGATCTATGTCCAGAAGGGAACAATAAACTAATTATTACGACTTATACACTTGACATTTATACTCGATCAAGTTTCATTTGTTGTATATTAAAACGGTATTATCGGTTTAAGGCGGTATTATCGTATCATAATAGTAACATACTTATATAGTAGTTTATTATATTTGCATATGAAGTAATAACATAGACAATTTTTCAAGAGCCAGTGGTTTGAAACAACGTGTTAATTTTTCTGAATTTACCCAATCAAATTCGTAGCATAACACGTATAATGGAAATCAATACCTAAACCCTAAGATATATGGTTATCGCTTGCCCAAAATTGTAGCGATCGACTTTATGTACAATATTTATCTATGGATCGCTGTTACGACCCTCCGATTTCAACAATGAATTAATGGTGTCTGTAAACTTGGGCATCGATTCCACGGTAATGGGTTGTATTAATAAATAGCCACTTATAAATAGTAAACTTATTAAGTGTTTTGTTATTGTTGAAATTGATTTAATTTATTACTGTCCTACCTATATTATAATGTTTATTTTACACTAATGAAAATACAAGCAGAAGAAAAAGTAGTAGTTAGCAAGTATATGCGGAGCAAAATACTAAGTCGAAACGATTATTGCATTGAAGCAACTACGAAAGTTAATCAATGTTCATAATTATCATGACTTAAATCAGAAATTTGTAATCGAGGAGAGAGGGATAGGTTCTAGCTTATTACTGTGTAGTTGTAAATGTCCTAATCATAATAGAATATTTTAAAAAATGTATTCCTGATTTCTCATGACATGATTTACTATATCTGAAGCAGGTTCTACAGGCATTCGAGGTATGAATAACGTTTTAAGAATAACTTTCCTGAGGGCTAAATCTGTCGAGTTCGCAATATCGAAAGACACTGAACTAGATATGAAATGTAGACAAACTTATCTACTTTTACTATATTGTATTTTTATATTTTTAGTTCGCGAAATTAGGCCGTGTTTCTCTTAGATCCCTATCTCTTCAAGGACGGAACGTATTTAAACGCATTTTATGCTAATCTCAAAATGGAGAAGTACTTAACCTTGTACATGTAAAATTTTCATAATTAATCAGACATTATATTGTAATCTGTCTGTATATAGTATATGCCACAGGCAATTTTACTTTAAGTTCGATCAAGAATTTCTAGAGTTGGGCATGGATATCTGTCAAGTTCTCATCCCACGAGAATACGTTGAGAGTGTCACTAAAGCGGTCTCGCAGAAGCTAGATGTGTTAAACAATGTGAGACGGTTCTTCTCGCTCGGGCAACTTTGTCTTCTTTACAAAACCCAGGTTCGTTCGTGCGTGGAGAACCGTTCTCATCTTTGCGATGGTGCCGCACAGTACCTGTTTGACGCTCTCGACCGTTTGCAGCGACGAGCAATTCGCATTGTAAAAAGTACCGAAGCCCTTGAGCCCCTGCAGTTGCGTAGAGATGTCGCCTCTATGGCAGTACTCTATCGCCTGTTTCACGGAGAGTGTTCTAAAGAACTCTTCCAACTGGTTCCTCCCTCCCCCTTCCTCTACAGAACAATACGTGCCGGCCTTGGAAGTCACTGCTTCAGAGTGGTAGACAATCGATCTCGTACTCATCGCTTCGGTTCCTCCTTTATGTGCCGAGCGGTCAAAACCTGGAACTCACTTCCAGTGCACGTGTTTCCCTCTCCCCCGGCGTAAAAAAGCATCTCACTAGGCGGCCATAGTGTGCCCGTGCAGCATGCTGCAATGTCCTTATTCGCATTGATGATGGTGACCACCACTCTTGGAATCTGCTCCTGCTTTCCATCAGGCAGAGCAAAGTCTTTTTGGGGCACTTAAAATATATATAAAAAACAAGTTTGAAATATATTTTAGTTAAGGGTAAATACGGCAATTATAGTATTAATTCTCACAATAATAATTTTATTGGTGTTGGGTATTGTGCCTAACCACATTTAAGCGTTTAAAATATAAGTATCATCTTACGTGAAAATACTAAATACCATTCCGCTCAAGTAGCTACTTCAAAATGAAACTTTAGCCCATCTGGTCGTAGATCTCTAATTTCTGGAAACTTTAGACATACAGCCAAAAATTATCCACTGCTAGCAGAGAAAATGTTGTAAAGTAACGAGGAAGGACATCTTATCGCATGTAAAATCAAATCAAATAGATTTTGTATCTTATCAAGGTTCTTATGCGACAGGTTGATATAAATTAACCTCGAGGAGAGGAAACAACCACTTATACCATCCATAACCATGAAATATTAAATCAGAAAAGAAATCAGTAGTTGATTTATTTACTTAGTCTTGATCGGCCTATATTTTTTTGTTTACGTATGTGGAATTCCTTGCAGGGTGCCACCTAACTAAAGCACGCGATGAAATGATGTTTAGACATTAAACTAGTCGTTTTTAAGCGAGACTTTATTCACTATCACATATAGGACATAGTTATAACCTAGTAAAGAAGACCCTGAGAATTGCAGCAGACCTGGACCGCGTTAAGTTATATTGTTACACATCACCAGTTAATATGCGTGGAATAGTACTCGGAGGTATTCGCCATGTTTTGAACACAAATTATACATTGTTACATATACATTTTGCTTGGTGCAGATCACTTTTAATATCGATCACTTTTTGCTGGGAAGGAAATATTTTTCTAGAAACAGTAAATGTATATTTAAGATTCTACTTACCTCTAGCTAAAAAGCCAAGTAACTTAATTTTCCTTTTAGGGACTTGATCTGAAACAAGAGAGCGACTAATTAATTCTGATGCTACGTGATCAATATTAGTTTGAAGTTATTTTATTGCTTCCTCTAATTTAAGTAATTTACGTAGAAAATTGGGAGCGAATGTGCTTTGTAAATAATTTCATTTATTTTAATCGTGGAATAACTTAAAATTTGTAATTTGGGCTCGACTTACTTACACGTTAAATAGAAGGGTATGTAATTTTGGATTACGTTGAAATTGGATTTAACATTATCTGATATATCTGATCTATTCGACTTTATTTTAAAAGTCTGTGTACCTGTGTGTAGCCTAGTTGCACAAGGTGATTAGAAAGAATCACCGAGGGTAAGTAATGCCGGTGTGGTCAGTACCTGGTGGAATGATACCATGAGCATCTCCGCGGTTCTGAGGTCACGTTAAACTGTAGGTCCCGGTTGTCATCATAGATTAACAGTCGTGAAGCTTAGTTGGAGGCCCTTGGGCGGCTTAAAAACATCCAACGGCAAGATAACCTAGCCACAACGTTGTATTGCCAGTCCCCAACTCGCACATGGCCAGCGTGGGGACGTATGGCTTTAACCCTTTCTTGAAAGTGACCCGAGCCCAGCAGTGAGACGTTGTGGATTGTTGATGATCCAATGTGGTTGGATATGAAATGTTTTTTGTTGTTTAGCCCAGTTAGTCAGCCTATTGTTGGTTATGCAGTTGATTAAAATCGGAGCTATTGTTAGAAATCAGTGCGATGTATTGGGATAACTTTTATATATTTAGGGTCAGTTTTACCACCCACTAATAATAATAAAGTCTCTAATAGACTATTATGAACTCATCTGTGTTTTACAAGTTTCAGATAAATCATATGTGTGAAAGACATAAATACATATTATGTATTTTATTTTAAACGATATCGATATTAGTAATAAGTAGTTTATAATGGCAACACTGGGTTTTTGTCTAGATGCTTTGGCAGCCACAATGCAGACTAAAAGAGGTGGTTAAAACCGCGTGTTGGTGAAATATAGCAGGCACAATTGCAGGCCCGCTGAATGTCAGCGGGAGGCGGGTGTCAAAGAAATAGAATTGTTGGAAATCGAAACTCTTGTGGCCGTTTGTTACGTTGAGATTGGGAATTAACGTCGGCTCTCTCGTATGGAACTTTTGTCAAACAGCACGTGTTTGAATTGTAAATCCGATTCGTTTGTGTGGCGGCACGAAACTGCGTCGACATCGTCAAGGGTATCCTCTCACCGCAGCGGAGGTTGGAAGATGTCATCACACACAGAAGGTTAGTGAAGTATTTTAACGAGGTGTAACGTCTCATGATATGTTATCACTAGGTGTCGTTGTTTTGCGATTGTCTAGCTAGCCGCATTTCATGGGCTCGTGTGGCTAGCATTTGTTCCCCAAAGAAAGCAACCGCCTGGTGATCTGATCATATAACTATACCAACTTCTATCTATCAAATAGCGTTATATGGCAGATAACGAAACCAGTCTAATAGGATATATATGGATATCCTGTGGAAAGTTTCATCTTTTACTTAATATTACTAACAGTAACATGTTTGATTGTTATGTCAATTATAATATAATGACGTTTAATAGAAAGCGCCAATTTTCTTAAATATGCCCAATCAGCAAAGCACTTGATACTTTTGCACAAATGACACACCAAACAGTCTCTGCGATTTTCAAGAAGATCCTTCCGACCAGAGACTGATCATTGCACTTATTTATGGAAAGCAATTAAGCTCATTTCCTTTTTACTTAGAATAGGATCTGCTGAATATAAATAATAGCTAGTAGCCGTGTATTATTCAGTAAGCAGTCCGTCTATTATCCGGATAGTATGCATTATTTCTGTTCCGAGATTGCGAGTTACCTAAAACAAACTACCTTTAATTTTTTTTAAATAATATTAACATCGTTTTACCCGGCACAAAGTGACTTTCATAAGGCCTAACCAATCTCTTGTTATATCATAAAATGTAATGTACATATAAATATATGAATTTCTACATTCTCTTGTGACAAACAATATTAAAATAAAAATATGTAATGATTTTTAGATAGAACAGACGGAAAATTATGAAGCTGGTGTATGAAAACTCAACCCCAATATTACATTCCAGAAAAGGATACGGTATGCGGTATGCCAATAAACGCTGATTGTACTAATAGCATATTGGTTGGGTAAACATATTCGCAGCATTCGTAATCCAAATAATTGTGTGGCTATTAACGTTGTTATTGTACGGAGCCAATTGACCGGTAACCGGATTCCGATGCATTAATCGTTACGTCCGCTTTCATTAGTGTGTATTAATTTAATAATTTCTAGTTTTATTTTCAGCATTGTGAAATTAATAGCAGTAAAGAGGGAGACTATATTTCTCTAAAATAAGATATTAAGTCTCACTCAATTATAAACTTTAGTAATAGAGCTTTTACCCATACAAATAAATCAAAATGAAGAGACTGAAGAAAAAATAAAAACATATGAATGTATAGGGATATATACTTACATAATAAGCTATGGTTCATGTTGTAAAGGTACAACAACGATTAACTAGTAAATATACATGACAGAGTTACTTTGTTATAGTGTCATGCCTCTTCATCTCACAGTGCTATAAGAATTATGTATACACACCAGAACTATGCCGAGTTTTGATAAACATGAATATAATTAATGTTCAGTACTTACTTGGAAAATACTAATATTATAAGAAAATGCACTCAAAGCAAATTGTTAATTAAAAATAGATCCAGCTTATAAACTTTTCAGTTTTTAAACATCTAATTAAACTGCTGAAGTAAGTTTAAAAAATACTTTGTTCTCCGATAGAAGGCTCTACCTGTCTAAAGGGCAGCCATTTATCATAAATTTTTATCCCTCTGTCAGGTCACATAAATCTTAATAAAAATATAGCCTACTTAAAATAATCCGATTACTCACAGGACTTGCTTCTTTAGAGATACAACCGCCTCTAGGATAAAAATTTCAAGTAAAACCGTTGGAAGTAAGGTCTGGTTTTAATCGTCAAATTGAACAAACAGCTAGATTGACGCTTAGTGAAGTTTAAGTAGATATTCTAAGGGTTCCGTGTGAATATTTTCTATGATAAAGTTTACATCTTATGCTACCTATATAGACGATTTTATTGCTTGCACAAATGTGTTGAAATTTTCAATTTCAAGTGTTCAATTTTATTTAGGAATATTTAGGAACATTTATATATTTTTTTCCATTTGTCTATTTGTAAATACTATTAGGATCAATTGGACATATGTATATTAAATGTATGGGGTATAACTTAATGTCCTATTTTTTTCAGTAGGTGAAGAGTTGATTTTGTATAATAATCACATTCAATCTACAATTTATACAACACTACCTAAAGTGTACGAAATTAATTGGTTTATTTAATTCTCGGGATATCTCAGCCTTGACAAGAAGAGGAATTGGAGGCGTGAGAGGTAATTAATGTCAAGGCGAAGATATCGATCGATAATATCTCTAAAATATTTAGTAATGATGAATATTTTATAGAGCCTTGGTAATAATGTCAGTAAGGATGATACACGTTACCGATCAGTCTTTATTCACGTTCAAAGTTGATGATGTCAGGTTACAAAAACAAGAGAAGGTGATAATTCAAAAAGAGTAGGTTTAATTTTCCATTCCATTTCAGGATATTTCTTCAACAAAAGCGTTTAAGAAAAAGTGGTTGTCCAATTGCGTGTACTAGAGAGGCATAAAAGAAAATTCTTTATCTGGGTTATTCTAAGTCATTGAAATAAGAAAGTTATTAAATACATTGAAAGTAATAAAATACCAAAATTTTTAAGTGAATATGAATGTTTCTTGATAAAAGAAACATTCATATATATTTCTTGAAACAAGAAACATTGATGGCTTGTTCTATGTGTATTTATTTAGTAAGTTTATATGGCCTACATAGGCATAATAATTATTAAAGGCTGTTGTAAAATATTTAAACATTCTACTTCTACATAAATGTGTATGTGTGTGTGTTTCTCGTTAGTTTAAAATAATAAAATAGTCTATAGTATTACATTGACGACGGCATGCAAGAAAAATATAAAGTACATATTTATAAAATAGCAGTGTAGTCCTCAGTTCCTGTTGCTTGTTAAAACTGATTATTATATAGTATGCTTTTTAAAGCTATTCGCTAGCTTGCAGCGGTCCTATTGCACAGATGGACGGCGCATATCATAATATTGGCGTACTCTAATTGCTAATAAACTAGATTGTCCCATGATGTTATATCTCTGCAAGTTACATAGAATAAAATTTAGAATATGGGATAAAAAAAGATAATGTTGATGATGATGTTATGTATTTTTATTTTCAATAATGTATATCACAATCGGTTTTACTTTTATGATCTTCCGGATAAACAGGATAATGTTTTAGGTAAGTTAAATTTTTGAAATATTTTTGATGGCTTAGTGATGTTTGGATTCATGAGAGGATATTGGTAGACCTGCAACCGGTTACTAACAGTATTATTCTATAGTTTGAAGATTTTTACGTATATTTTGGAATATTATGATCTTGAGGTTCTTAGACCGTCATTTGTATTTAACGAAATTTATTTTCTATTATTTTACTCCATCATGTCTTATGTTTTACCTTTAGTACATTCGAAATTTGAAAATAAATCGAAATATGTTTTTTTTTTCAAATTTATTAGTTTATCCTATAATTACCTTACATTGGATAATACAACCTTGGAACACTACGCAACTAATTATGCAATTATAAGTATGCACAAATGTTGTTTGTGTTATTCTTAATATTTTATTCAAATATTATTGCAAGATGTTTATATAAATTCAATTTGTAGCTGAAAACCTGTTGAAAACACTTAGGACAAAGATATCAGATAACAGTTTGTTCTAATTAGGACTATAAGGCTACAAGTCTCGTGATTAAGCCAATAAAAGGCGTACACAGTTCGAGCGGGATAACAAGGTAGAGCAATGAACTGGCAACAGGTAAATTAGTATCTTAATCGTGATGTCAATCTTTACCAAGCTTCTTTTGTAGATTTCCAAAAATGTAATTGCAAAAGTTTTTTTGAAACTACCACAGTTTTAAAAACTTGATTTTACTTGATTCATTTGTATACTACTATTGTATCAATGTAGACATGATAAGTTTTATACAACAATAATTTTTGCATGCTTAAAAACCTTATTTATACTATATAATTAGATAAACACGGTGCGAACAGATGATTTGATTTGGATGTATTTTTTTTTATATTTAATAGAAGTAATTCTACTATGTCTGATGGAAAGCATTAGTCGAATCCGCGAGTGGTGGTCACTATTATCATTGCACACTATAGCGGCCTAATGAGTTGCTGTTTCACGTCCCGCTTATGAACCAGGGGTTATTTTAGGGGTAGGTTTTGAAACCACTGGACTGGATCTACGATATAAAGTAGTTAGTTTAATTGCATTTTATCGTGAATCCTGACTAAATAAAAACAACCCCGCCTATAGGCGGATTGTTTGGTGACAAAGAATTTTATTTATGCTTATTAAACAACACCAATCTAGAAATCCCATACTCTAATAATGTCTCAGCATGTTTGGCTCTCACGGATTTTACTGTACCTTGATTTGTCAAGGGATGAATCTAGTTAACAAATGAGTTGTTAACTAGATCTATCCCTTGACAAATCAAAGTGTTTTCATATTCTGTTAGCTTTATGGTACAGTAAAATCCGTGAGAGCAAAACTTGCTGAGACATATTATTAGAGTATGTGATTTCTAGATTAGTGGGGTTAAATAAGCATAAATAAAATTCTTTGTCACCAAACAATTCGATAAACAATCTGTAATATGGTATTTTTAGCAAATGTACATATTTCTGTCGTAATATCTCTAACGCATATATCTCGTTGTATAACATTTACCTATCAAATTAGTGATATTTTAAAAAAGGGTCAGGTGTAAAGTAACATGAACCGGCAGCATGCATGTAGATTGATGTATGCGGGCCAGCGAAAAAGATGTGTCAAGACCGTAGTCAGATTCAATCAATTGTTTCTGCCTATCTTTTTGAGAAATAGGCATTACTTTATGAATGTAAGTTGGATAATGTTAATAAGTTGCATGTAGAATATTTTAAAAGAACATAAGTAGCATAGTTCATCATCTCAGCCGAAAGATATCCACTTTTGGATATATATCTTCCTCAAGGTTCATCACAACATGCCGTTAATTTACTAATATACTTCACTAGTAAATCTTGCGAAATAACAAAATATATCATATTGGTAATGAGACCATATCGGTATTGTAGTTGATATATTTGTAGCTATATTGCTAACTTCGCTTCTTACCTAGTCTTGTCATTATCTACGGACATTTCACGCGGTAGTGAGATAAAGAGACTCGAATAAATAAAAGCATATTCGTTTAAAGTTTTTTTATTTATGATTACTTTCGATACAAAATTAAATTGTCTATGGACCAATCGTCTCGTTTTCCTTAAAACTTTGTCAATTTAGCTATTAGGTAGGGACTTACTTCTTTGTAACAGAAATACATTTATAAAATATCGTTCAAACTTTCAAACACGCCACGCCCGGCATTATGTGAGCAAAAAAAGTTATTAAGTCCGCCTCTAAACATTCTTTGCGCCAATGTTTTTAAAATAAAAAAAAGGAGGCAAAACGAGCCGAGGCAGTCAAGAAAACCAGTTTAATTATTGAATGTGCATGAACCTTGGCACGCCGCAGCCTAGTGACTTGAACTGTGATTTAAGATTTTCATAAACGGGTTATAATTACATATTTCACATAAGATTTAGGATCGATTTGCAGCCATGTGACTACGCGGCATTTCATTGGACTAAGTGCAATCATTTCTTAAACTTAAAAATATCAACATCATATTTGTACTCTTTTCCCAAGTTTATTTGAGATCGGTACATTGAGATTTTAACTCTAAATGGCTATATATACAAAATTTATCTGGAGTAAATCTGACCTCAATAAACATGCAATATTAAAGATGACTGCCTCGTTGGTCTCGCGATTGGCGTGTGCGACTGCTGATCGTGAGGTCTCGGGTTCGATTCCCGGGTCGGACCAAATATTTGTATGATCTACAAATATTTGTTTCGGAGTTTGGGTGTTTTCTATGTATAATGTGTATGTATTTACAAAAAAAAGGTTTATATGTATTTGTATCAGTTGTCTAGTACCCATAACACAAGCTCTGCTTAGCTTGGGACTAGATGGCGTTGTGTGATAGATGTCCGAAATATTTATATTTATTTATTTATTTATATTCATAAAAAAGTTAGTTTTGCATTTCGTGGCTAATAAAACTTATTTGATATGGGATTATGCATTCCAAGGAATTCAATCAAGCTTATACTGCTCAGCTACGTTTTAGATTTTGTCATTTTTTTTTAAATTTTATTATTACATTATGCAACAACTATCGCAAAATTTTTTTGTTGACCAAATGATGTTTACAGAGATATCCTAGAGCCCAACTTTTTTACTTTCTAGTGTGCTTTATTCTTTTTCATTTTGTCTGTTTGATATATAGTCAATTACAGATGAGAGAGAAAAAACTAACTTTCCTATAAAGAAAGATAAATTAATTTGAAAAAAAAAAAATTTAGGTTGGCAATACGAAAATTATTTCTTATAGATAATGTCCATGTTTAACATATCACACTAATATTATATAGGCAAAAGTAAGTTTGTTTGTTACGCTTTCAGCAAAAAATACTTAACCGATCATCATGAAACTTTGTATACATATTATTGGAGGTATCAGAAGTAACATAGGATACTTTTAACTCTAAGCGACCGATGCTGCGGGCGAAAGCTAGTATACTATATCGGTGAGTAGATTGTTTTCTAATATTGTTAGTGAATCTAAAACTAAAATATATTTGTAATTAGTACTGCTTGCCACCACAACCGCAACAGAGTCTACCACAAAAGCCGCTACACCAAGAATTAAACAAGCGTCAAAATATTCTACTAATTTATTCTAAATTCCGTTCTGAAACTGGGTTGCCACATTGTAATTTAGACCTTAGCGTACTCAAGAACCATAACTATACAAACGTACTGTTAGAATATGTAGATTTCATTTTCATCCTACAAGAGTAAATACGTATTAAGGGCGAATTTCGCGTGAACCTACAAATGTTTTGATAATAAAGGGAGGAGGAAAAGAAATTAATGGATATGTTACAATGAAAATATATAACACGGAATTTTACATTCTATATTTGTGTGAACAAAACGGAATGCTGAGTATGTTTACATAACCCAATAACTTTTAATTAATCCTAATAAATATTTTGGTATTCGTTCAGGATTTCGTTTATTTTATATTATAATCAAAGAATAAATCGCCTTATATTTCCAATGTAAAAGTTTTTTTGAATATTATCAAGAAAATAGGTTTTAACACATAAACACTATTTGATCATTATTTTTAAATAAATAACAAATAAATATTTCGGACATCTAACACACAACGCCATGTAGTCCCAAGCTAAGCAGAGCTTGTGTTATGGGTACTAGACAACTGATACAAATACATATATACTTTTTTTTTGTAAATACATACATATTATACATAGCAAACACATAAATTCCGAAACAAATATTTGTAGATTATACAAACATTTGGTCCGACACGGGAATTGAACACGAGACCTCATGATCAGCAGTCGTACACGCCAACCGCGAGACGAAAAGGCGCTAAAATTGGTAATTAGTTTGGCAGTAATCAAACGATATTATTTAACCATTTATCAAGAAAATGAAATGGTTTTGGAAAATACATATCCTTAAACACCAAATAATTGTAGTTGTTAATATATTTTATTTTTCAGCTGTTGACAACCTTTTTGAAAACATAATAATATATTCTAACTTACTTCGTTTTCAAATACAAAGATTCAGTTTTCAAATCATTCTTTTTTGTTGCTTAGATTCTTTTTCATAAAATTTTTATGTATTTATTGTATGATTTATAACTATCAATTGATGTTTTAATTTTTTCTACTATTTTAGACAAGGTGAATTAAATTTAAATTTAATGGTAATATATAAGTATACTATTTAGAACAATATACCATTAAAGTATTATTTATTATACACACAAAACATTTAGACCCAGTTTTAAGTTGAAAGTATTTAAGTTCTTGTATTTGTGGAATAAAAGTTATCTTTATATTTACCTACCCGCCATCTTCAGTAATAGATAGGAAATTAGTTCCTTTTCTAATTTACATAAAACAAACAACTGCAAACAGAATCGGGTTAACTCAACGTTTTTTAAATGTATTTTGTACGTGAAGCAGGAAAAAAAACCTCAGCGCAAACGTTTGTCGTAAGCCGTATGTTAGTGGCTGTCTCCGGTCCGGAAATGTTGTACTCCCCGAACAAACTGATAGGCATCTTATTGTATTTTTCACATTCTTCATAGTTCAGTGGAGTCCATCCATAATAAAGCACAGAATTTGTTGTAATTTTATTAGAAAACGGACAGAACGAGAAAGAAACTTTTAAAAGTGACACATACGGTAGGCACCCAGTGAAAGGTTCGTTGAACTGGAAGTTTATAAAAAAAATACTTTCTTTAGAAGACTAGCTCTAATAGAAAAAAAAGTCCCACGTAGCATTTGATAGCTGCGTCGTATGCCTGTCGAATGCAAATAAACAATTTAGGTGCTACGTGCTACAGGTCTCGTGTGCTACGTCGTAGTCAAGCTTTTCAATTTCCTGCACTGACAGACTTTTGGTGTACCAAAAAACTGGTGCAATTTGTCTGACTGTCAAATTAAAACACATTTAAAAAAGTTAAACTAGACATCGACGCGGCGTGTCCATTTCTATTTTTACTTATGATAAGTGACTTGAATATTTTTATTAAATGGCAAAAAAATTTTGGCATGAAATCTATTTTAAGACAACTCAGTTCCAAAGATTCTTCTTTAATCTCTATTCACAAACATAAAGAAGGATATTAAGTTTTATTTCGTGAACGAATAAAAGAAGTTAAAATGAAGCAGTAAAGTCCACCAAATACCATAAACACCTGAGACAAAAAAACTTTTACGAAACGGTTATTTTCATAATTTCTTTAATATATTTCTGTATTATGTATTTTTACAATTCGAAAAATCTGAAAGGATGCAGTAGGAATGGGAGAAGTAGGAGAATGTTGTTTAGTGAAATTTTCAGTTAAGTTTAAATGTAATGAAAAACTACTAAAAAATTTCAAACGTTTCCCCCTACAGTTTAGGATAACTGGAATTTTGCCTGTGTTCAAAAGTTTATTTGGACAAATAAAAATCAGTTGTTGATACTTAAAACACAAATAGGTGTACCCCTCTTACAGACAGCTTAATTTATACTAATTTAACTTAAGAGACAAATAAACAGTGAAAAAACACTTGTAGAAAGCATTTCAAATGCAACATAAACTATTCTATTTCCTACTCAGTTAGCTAAGCTTACATGAAATAGCTAGCATAGTTTTTCATACTTGATGCACACACTGGCAACAATGCCAACTAAGCTGAGTAAACTAACCGAAATATTCGAAGCTTAGTTGTATTTATAATATAAAATACCTCAGTTGAGTTATGCAAAAGCCGTCCTATCTCCTTTGGCACTGTTCTTTAGTTATCGAGTATACATCATCATATTATCGATTATACATCATCGAATGTTACAAAATAAAGTTATAAACTTTCTATTTTGCATTTCAAGATGCAACGTGATGATTTTTCTGAGACAATGAGTGTATCTCCTTGAGGTAGTAAATGTTTAGTCGTAAGGCTTTCCTCATGGACAATGAAGTCACCTCTTGAACTTTCTAAATCTAACATTTTAATTTACCTTAGACAGTTTACCATAATTGAAGTTGAACAACTTACTCGATACACTCTAACTTCTAGTAGCTAAGGTTCACGTGACTTTTAATAATATTAAGAAGTTCGTATATTTCCCATATAACAATCGTTTAGTGAAACATTAGACAGAGCCTGTATTATGATATGGCAATTAATGTAATAAGTCATAGATTAATTATAATTTACTAGTTGTTGCCCGCTGCTCCGCCCGCGTGTATGACGGTTATCGCGGCAAATAGTAGCCTATGTGTTATTCTGATGTATAAGTTATATTACTGTAAAGTTTCATCCAAATCCGTTCAGTAGTTTTTGCGTGAAAGAGTAACAAACATCCATCCAAACATCCATCCATCCTTACAAACTTTCGCATTTATAATATTAGTAGGATTACTTTTCAGGGTGAAATTCAAAGCTACGACTTCTAGACTAGATCTAGAAATAAAGAGATACATATTATCACAGTACAAAGACAATATAACTATCCCTAGTAATTCCTCGTAAAATTACAACTTACATTAGTTTCAGACACTTGTTAGTTGAGACGGCATAAGGTTTTTGGTCGGTTCGAATCCAATCCAAATCCAAAAAATCCAAAACAACGTAGGTGACATCCGAGGAGATTTCCACATAGAAAAAAATAGTAACGCAAATCGGAAGTAGTTTAAAATGACTTCTTATTTATTATGACTCATATGATACGTGAAACTCTTAGTAATATTTAAAAATCTATCATATCGATATTTTGGTATATATTGCAATCAATAATTTCATATTGTGTCTTATACCAATTCGTTTATTTTCAGACGTCAATTATTAATATTATAAAAATATTCATTAGAGAGATTTGAAATTAACAAATATTTATTTATATTTAAATTATTTAAAAAAAAAATACTTTTTTGTTTACTTAGTAAACAGAAAAGTAAAATAATTTAAAGTTAGTAATTAGGTTTAGTTATAATTTAAAGTAAAATACCTTACTCTTATATATATATATATATATATATATATATATCTAACACAAACTTATTTTTAAAAGCATGAAGAACTAAATATTTTTTTCTGTAACTTAGTATATATTAGTACTCGTAATACTTCATCGTGCACAAGCATTGCAATTTTTAACCATTTTTAACTTAAATCATACTTTTCATTTACAGCAATTTCATTTTTACTTTTAAAGTAAAACGCGAATAAATTGCTTCCTGAAGTATAAGACGTTGTATCGCAACAGTTTCATGCAGGGCGTAAAATGTTGGAAAAAGTAATTTGAGAACAAAAGTATAATTTATTTTTCACTGAAGACGAATTTGAGAGCGCTGTGGTGTGTAAAGCCAGGGTTGTTGATACAAAGAATTAAAAACCATATTTTAAGGTAACTTTAATAAAAAAAACTATATGCAATTGTAGGGTAATTCACTTGCATTATAACTTAACTAACATGAAATAAATAGAATTGAGTACATGACGGTTTTTGAGGAATGGAAGGTTTAAGAATTTAATTTAATACCTCTAAAAATCATCAAAGTAGGTTATACTTTCGATCTCATTTCAATATTGTAGGAAATTTGCTCTGTTCATTCAATTATTTTATCTTTGACAGTTTGATAGTCTGTTTATGAACTAAGAATTTTTAGTACTCTAAAACTTTAATTGATCTTCGGTAAAGTGTGTCAACTGTTTTAATTGGTTATTATTCATAGTTCACCTAAGTGGTCAATTAAAAACGTTTTATATCTATTTTGATCGTAATGAACATTTGAGGTTTTGAATGTCAATTATATCAAGTTACTTTGACTAAAAAACAGTAAGAGACTTTCTCGCTTAAACTTGTAAGTTAAACCACAATCTGGGAAGACAAGCGTTGAAATACACCACATTCGCGATTATAAATCTCAAACACTTTCGTTGAGACACGCTTCGATTTCCTACTGAACAAAGCTGCTTGTAAACGTGCCTCTTTTTTACATTTACAATTAAAATTCTTTGAAAACAGTTCTTAGGAGCCTTTTACTTTTTAAAATTTGAATTTATTTATTCGGAGACTTTTCGTTTTTTATGGAGTATTGCGCAAACGAGCAGACGTATCGCTTGACGGTAAGCGATTACCAATGCCCATGGACACCTGCAACACCAGAGGCGTCACAAGTGCGTTGCCGGCCTTTGGGGGGTGGGGAGGGGGGTAGGGGGAGGGGTCAGGGTATGGGCCTCCGATATCCTCACTCACTCGGTAAAACACAGCGCAAGCGCTGTTTCAGACCGGTTTTCTGTGAGTCTATGTTTTGATTGTAAACTAGTGGGAGGTAAATACGAGTTTCAGCAATAAATATTGTCTACGAAGAACAGAAAATTAATACACATACTGTATAGTTACACTGATAAAGTTTTTTTTATAATTCAGCAATGGACAAAAATACCACAGACTAGTAATGCTTAACTGAGTAGTAAATATATCGCTATGTCTGGAAGGTACAAACAGGTTCCCAGTTGTTGTGTGTCTTCTCAGTTCCTGTTGTCCGTATGCCATATTTGATAAGAAGAATATAATTTTTCATCTATCAGTACAGATTTGGCGTGGAGTGGCATGCAGCTAGTAAATGCGGTATGTCTGTTTAAATCAACTAACTGTGAAAATATTCTTGCGCGAAATGTTTTTCTAACGTAGACTTTCTTTGTGGTCGTACTAAGAGTGTTTGTGAACCCTCAATCACGTTATTGAATCTGCGAGTTTACAAACATACTGTTTGCACTAGCAGTTTGGTGTCGATCTCCTCTCGATTGCGATGTAGCTTTAAACACTTTATTAGATTGTTGGTGTAGCGGTTGACGTATGCAACTGACGATTAAGAGGTCTCGGGTTCGAATCTAGGGTCAAGCCAAAACTGTTATTGAGTTTTTCTGATTATAGAATAACACTTCGGAAATTACCATGACATGTTTACTTGCTCCCTTTGCTATGAAATAGGTTTTAAGACTTTCTTTAATTACTTTCTTTCTTGGTAGAAACTTAGAACTACAATACAGCAAAAAATATAACTTAGCGTTCTAAAATGAAATGGTTGGCATCAAAATTAGAACATTGAATATTTCTATTTCAATTTTCTCTTCGCCTCATCCATTATAAGAAATTATAAGGTAGGTACTAAATTTGTAATGGATAAATTACACCGAAACTAATTTCATATTTTATTCAGATAATTGTATTACAGCAAGCAGTCTCTTGGATCAAGCTAATTGGATTACAATAAAGATAAATGAATATTTATTGGGCACATCTGTTTGAGACGGACCGATGGCCTGAGATTTTAATAACAATTTAAGTCTCTGTATAAATTGAAAACCTTTTTTCAAATAGTAGCTGGAGTATTATGGAATTCAATAAATTAATTAAGTGAATATTTATATATTTAACCTTACATGTGAATGTCATCAGCCGCACTTAATTATTGCCTTAGACATTTTCTTCTAGTCGACTTTCGGGTGGCGCAGAGTCATGTGTTACTAAGTGAAAATAATTGTTTAATTTACGTATGTTACATATGTACGCCATGGTGTAGAGAAATTGTAGAGAAAAATGAAAGGTAGTAGTTTCGAATTCTTAATATGAACCGAATGCGGTGATTCTCTATAACTTAAATTTAAGTATTAAAAACCAGTTCATTAAACATGTTATCGGTTTAAAATTATTTAAACATTACCTACACATTTAATATTGAAAAAAATATACTGTTCTAGTTTCAAGAAAAATATTGACGTGTATTGAAATCAGAAAAAAGCAAAAATCAATTAGTAGTAACGTGAAACGAGTCATTATTTTCTCATCAAGTTACTTCCGACGAATTTGTTATCTAAAATTTGCTCTGTTGTCCAAAAAAGTTAGGTATTAAATTCTTCAATTTCATTTTTCTGCTGTAGAATATTAAGCAGTTATATTTCAATACTAATTGAGTCGCCGTGTCGATGCTAGTCTAAAAAGTAGCCTAAGTTACTCCATCAATTATCAACTTTCTATAGAATAAACAGAGACAGATAGAGAAAATTTGAAATAAAATTATTTTTTAAGTGAGTACTTTATATACTTTTATATATATGTAGTGAAAAGCTGTTAATTTAAAATAACAAAGGGATACTTCAATTTCATTTATTGAAATAACTTTAATTTTAATGGTACATTATGTTCGGTTAATGTTCAGATTTATATACAAAATGTACTTACTGTCACACATCTATTGATTACATGTATGCTTTAATCTAGGAAAATTAAGATGATGCAATATTGGTCAATATAATTTGAAAGCTCGGTTTATGCTTCAGCCTTATTACTTTCAAAAAAATTATGTTTTTAATCTATAATACACAACTGTGTTCAATATGATTTAATTCAGATAAAACAACATTTTAAAAATTGAAATATGCTTTCTGATTTCTGTGCTAGGGTCAACAGAGATCAATGCCTCTCTCGTATTAAGATTGCATACAATTTTATGTATTGCCACATGTTCTATCTATCTTTTCTATCTTAATTTTTTATCTATGCTACATTTTACGGTATAAAATAAACATGAGAACACAAAACTAATTTTTAAGAAGCCAATTTATTGCAAAGCTTAAGAACTTATTTTCAAACTCATTTATAAATTGATACTCTTAAACTTACTTAACTTAGTGGTAGGTAGTAGGCTCAGTTGATTAAAAAAATAGAATTAATGCAAATGTTCAGTGCTTTAGTTACGCGAGTCCAATATGAAAGAAAAAACTATATTTTTCGCAAAAGATTACTAAAACGTGCTCTGAATAGTAAAAAGGAGTTTTATTGAATTGTACAAGTTTAGTACCTTCGTGCACATGTGAGATTTCTAACATGACATACAGATTTGATCATAGAATGTTGCGTTGATAAGAATATTCTTAAAGTATTTTTTTTTATTTTATGTCTTAAAATTATCGTCTTTAACTTTATTTAAAAAATACTAGAACAAGGGCTACCCCACATGTGTCACAAGACAACCTTTACTTAGAGGCAAAACGAAAGCGTAACTTTTTTATAATAAAATCAGTCAATAGAGAGTTAAAGGCTTTGCAAGATACGAGACAAAGAGATATGTAAGCATGTTAAGGCCTCTAGCGTTCTTAACGTTTACGTTTCTTTTTCTCCCATGGTAGCATACCTAAGCTTTTGTCTGAATTCAAAAGGGATATGGATGGCCATAAATAATATAATTATTACACAATTACTGTTCTAATCAGCCAGTTGGGCTAATATTTTTTTGTCACTTGTAGCAAATTTGGAATGCAATGTCAGTCCAACCTATGTACAAGGAAACAATGATAACTCTATTTAAAGGTAACGATGTAACAGTTATAATACAGTTCCAATAGGCATGATGACTAATTTTGAAAACTGTTTTATGGTTTATGCCTCTCTCCTTTTGTCAATACATATATAAACATATACCAAAACAACTTTTTTACAATTTCTATCTTTCTGTCTGTCTGCCGGTCCATCTGTCTGTCTGTCTATCTATCTGTCAGTCTGTCTGTATGTCTGTTTGATCCGGCTAATCTCTTGAACAGCTGGACCGATTTTGACGGGACTTTCATTGTTAGATAGCAGTGGATATAACAAGTAACTAAGGCAACTTTTTCTAGACTAGCTTCACCCCCGGCGCTACCCGCGGCACGACAAAAACCATGAATAACAACGCAGGGTTCAGCTAGTCACTAAGTAAAAAAAATTGGAAAAAAAATGCGATTTTAAGTTTAAAATTTACGCCAAAATGCTCGATTATAGCCATTGTAAACAGTAAAGTGATCGTCGATTATATCTAAACAAAATGGTGTTGTTTGATTGCTGTTCAACTTAACGTGGCGGATTGCTATATTTCGTAATTTTATTTTTATTAATTAACTATTAATCTCGCTCTAAATATGAAAATAAATACGATTTTATACTCTATGAACCCCATTTCATCAGAGAAATACATAATTTTAGTGGTTCTAATTTACAGTGATCATACCTATTGGCATAATGAAGATATCTTACATAGGATTAATATACTAACTTCAAACCAAATTGTGACCAGACCAGATTTATTAATTCACCTTAGTAGCTATCGTTGTTGAAGTATGAAAGAAACTTAACCATATTATTTATCACATGGTTTAATTAAAGCCTTTGTTCAAACTCTATGTCCTTAAGTCCCCGAGGACCGATTCCCTCACGTTGTGTTTCTATCAAAGTATTGGCACATTCTTACTTAAAGTGGTTTTGACGCAAAATAATGAAGTCATTTGAACTGTTAAACAGCAGCAATATATTTATAGAAATGACATTATACAATTGGTAGTACACCTGTAACTTTAAAAATCGACGAGAAAAATAAGATATTCATTTTCTCTCCACGTAAAACAACTAATTTTATTCATTAAATAGAGAAAAAAAGTTTAAAACGATAGCAGTGTAACTAATCTCTCAAACTATTCAGTATTTCATTTCTAGAAATTACACTCTATCGAAAACACCATTGCGGTTGACGATCTTCCCTCAGTCTTAGCGATGTACGTTTAAACCTGTTAGAATATCAAATATTCACGATCAATGGGCAAACCCGGAGGTTGAAATTAAACACGAAGGTAATTGAACTTCCAAAATCCAAGTTTCAGTTAAGAGACTTAAAAATTGAACTTATAATGCATTTTAAACATACTCCTGATTCTGCCAAAGCTTGTATTTAAAAACAACATCTAAGTATTGTTCGACTACTAAAAACGTAGTCATGCAAGCAAGAAAGTAAAGGTACTGCTTGGATAACAAAATATGTGGAATGCAGTTCGACGTTTGTATGGCACTGGACGGAAAAGGTTTACCAATGCTCATCGGGCAGTAGGAGTACAAACGAAAACGAAAAAGAAAACAAATTAGTCTGCATAGATGTTACTTTTAATCACCTTTACTATTGGATGGTCTGCAAGGTTAAATTTCGATATCATTTTTTTTTATATGATATATTATATTACAACAAACTCTGACATTAATTAGTTCCTAAAATATTGTCTTTATGTATGTACTTTAAAGCCTACATATGATTATAAGTCATTTAAAATACCTTTCATTTTGAGATGCTTTTCTAAGCAATCCTCACTGAAAAAAATAAGATTAAAATTTTAATTTTAAATGACACAGTGTTAGAAAAACATTTAATACTAAAAAAACTTACTTTTAAAACAAAAAAGTTCCTGCTTAGAAACACTAAAATAAACTGGATTTACTTTGACTGACTTGAATTAATGTGTGACAATGCTTGCCTATACCTAATTATCTATTAATTTAAATAAAGTAGTGTTATAAAGTGTGGTAGGTACGTAAAATCGACGACACGGAACCAAAGAAAGGCATTACTTTTGTATCTTTTAAGATGACCATGAGTTTATTTAGAAATATGATCATCATCATCATTATCAACCTATCACTCCAATTTCCCATTTCTCTCCATTTAAGAAATATACGTGTGCAATATAAATTGAACTTAGACTTATAAAAATGTTACAAAACATTTATTTTAAAGATGCAAACAATTCTTTTAACATCATCATATTTTCATTGTCGTTTTTTTCTAGTATATTATCAGCTCCTGCTAGTTATATTTAGGTGCAAGGGCTCAATAACCGGCATTAAGATAGCAGTTTCTTAAAGAGGCTAGATGTAAATACCACTTTTTACGTCCCAAAATGAGTTTGGTTAAAGGTCCTTTGAACAAAGTAAGCAACATTTTTTATCATGGTGTAGCACTTAAATGCTAAATTGATGGCAAAATGTTATATTTTCCATATTCTAGTGATAAAAAAGACCTAAAATATATCCTTTTTACCATTATATTTTATGCTAAAAGAACGATTTAAAAGTACAAACGTTTTGCTACAGTTTGTGCGAGACATTTGTTCAATTAAATTGCCGAGCGGTTTCTCTTTCGTTTTATAAAAACTGAATATTCAAACCAAATAAAATGTGACATGTGAAATGTACGTGAGATACAACGAGGTTTAGTATTCTTTAGCTAAAGTGAATTGAATTCTGGGTTGCCAGGGAGCTACATCTAATTTTGCCACATTTACATTTTAGAGTTTATTCTGTTTATGAAATTACACTGTAATTTTGTAACTGTGTGTAATACAAAAACATTGAAAAATTTATTAAACTTATCATGATATCATTGATCCTTTCACGAAACCTCCTAAAATTAAAAGTACCTTACTCTGAAATTAATTAATTAAAGTAATTAAACAGAATACTTTAATAATTCCAAGACTAGATTGTAAAGAAACAAAATCAAATTTGTCATTATTTATTTCATAACTGTTATTTATCTATATATATAAAATAGGAAGTCGGCGTGAGCGAAGCCGCGTGCAAAAGTTACTCATTTATATAGAACTAGCTGACCCTGCAACTTTGCCTTTCTTATCAATATTACTTGAATCCTATTGATCTGAGTTTTTTTTTTATGGTATAGGCGGGCAAACGAGCAGACGTATCGCCTAATAGTAAGCGATAACCGCTGACTATGGACACCCGCAACACCCGAGGCGTCACAAGTGCGTTGCTGGACTTTGGGGGATGGGATAGGGGGGGGCCTCTGGCTTCCTCACTTACTTGGTGAAACGCAGCGCAAGCACTATTTCACACCGGTTTTCTGACGGAGCGTAACTCTTCCACGTTAAAAGTAACTATCCTATCCTAGGCATGCTAGCAAAACACACACTAACAAAAAACGGCCAAGTGCGAGTCGGACTCGCACATGAAGGGTTCTGTACATAATATAACAGTTCTTGTAGTTCGTTGTAACTATGATCAATAAATTGCGGTTTACGATTTATGACATATTGAAAAAAAACTACATACTAGATCTCATTCAAACCAATTTTCCGTGGTAGTTTGCATGGTAATGTACATCATATATTTTTTAGTTTCATCATTCTCTTATTTTAGAAGTGTCTCTCACGTAAACTATTAAGTTTAGAAAAAAATGAAATTAGAAACCTCGATATCATTTTTGAAGACGTAAGAAGTTTGATGAAAAAAGAAATTTTTGAGTTTCAGTTCTAAATATTTTCGTTTTTAAAAAAATATTGTTTTTTAATTATTGTTGTGTGAAATTCTTAAGGTGGTTCACAAAATACATCTACTTACCAAGTTTCAACGGTATAGTTCTTATAGTTTCGGAAAAAAGTGGCTGTGACATACGGACGGACAGACAGATAGACGGACTGACAGACAGACAGACATGACAAATCTATAAGGTTCCGTTTTTTGCCTTTGGCACGGAACCCTAAATGGGGAAAAATTGGTTATATAGTTTGGGCGTTCATTGTCAGCAACAACGTAACACGAGAATTAGGTACCTATATCTAATAGAGTTTGGGACGATGTTAAAGTCCTACATGATAGTAAGATAGGTAATTAATGAAGGTCGAGGTTCACATTATTTGTGCTTAGGGACTGCGAATTAAAACTGCTGCGTATAACGTTCATTGCTTTTGAAACGGGCCTATATCGTTAGGATCAATGACCACATACTTAGTTTAACCTAACTTGCACTACTGTGAATGAATGGCTTTAGCCTAGGTTTAGTTACAGCTATATAACTGACTGCCTCGGGAGCCCAGTGGTAAAGTAGAGCGATTGAGGTTTGGGTTCGATTCCCGGTTCGGACCATAAATGTTTGTATGATCTGCAAATATTTGTTTCGGCGTTTTGGTGTTTTCTATGTATAATATGTTCATATTTACGAAAAAAAGGATAAATGTATTAATAATCAGCTATCTAGTACCCATAATACAAGCTCTGCTTAGTTTAGGTCTAAATGGCGTTGTGTGTTAGATGGCCGAAATATTTATAACTTAAAAAAAAGTTCCTACTACCGACTTTTGTAGTTTTAATTCTCGAACTTAATAAATGTTTTTTACTTACTCTATATTATAAATATTTAAACAGAAATTGTTAGTTACATATTAACGCGTGAATACGACTTTTGAAACTTGTTTCATGCTTTTTCAGCGTCGTTTTTTGTCGTAGTTGGGTTTTAGTTTTAACTTTTTTTATTTAAAATGCTTTGGTGCCTCTGTAATATTAATTTCTTTGCAAAGTAAATTTTAAATAGGTACCATAGAAATATCACAATTTTGAATAAATACGGATAAAGTCACGAGAAAATGCTAATAATATATATATTTTTGAAATGTACAAGTAACGCCCTTTCGTGAGTTAGTCAGATAACATACGCCTATAAACAGCAGACAATTAAAGACGCTTCTAACGATACCTCATTTGTCTTATTCTGTCTAGTAGTTTAGAAAAAAGGAGGGAACAAACAAGCATACCATAGAAATACCACATTTATCGAAAAAATACGGACAAAGGCACAAGCAAATGCTAATAATATATGTATTTTTGAAATGTACAACCTACGCCCTTTCTAATGATACCAAACACGACATATTTATCTAAAATTTATTTTTTAATGCCGCAATTTATGTCGGCTAGAGGGCGCCACATTAGATTCAGTGACACGTCATGTAGCCTATAACTAGTAGACGATCATGACGCTTCTAATGAGACCTCATTTGTCTAGTTCTAATGAGTAGTTGAGGACCGATTAGGGTACAAATGAACATACATACATACATACATAGTCTGTCAAAATCATAACCCTCCTTTGGTTTTGCCGTAGTCGGGTAAAAAAGTAACGACCACGGACGATAGAGACGCAAATTTTTACAATTTGAAATAATTTTATTCTATCCTATATGACGTGGCTTGGTGCCAAGAAAGTCCAGCAGGGAATTTGTTCACTTAATAATATTGCAATAGTAGCCGGGAAAATAATTTGTATCAGAAAGCGTTAGACAGAAATTATACTAATATATAAAACTGAAGAGTTTGTTTGTTTGAACGCGCTAATCTAAGGAACATCTGGTCCGATTTGAGAAATTTTTTCAGTGTTGGATAGTACATTTATCGAGGAAAGCTATAGGATATATATCATCACGCCAAAACCAATAGGAGCGGAGCACCAATGAAAAATGTTTCGAAAACGGGGAAAACTTACAAGCTACGGGCAATAGGAGACGCAAACGAGGTTTCGTGGGTCGGCTAGTCATTCAATAAATTTAGATGCTAAATACTTCTTCATTGCAATTTTACCATTAACGATTAATTAGATGAGCAGCATATAACTTTCCACGCCCCAGGTTACCTTTCCGTTATTACTTAGTGCTATTTTTTTATAGTAAATTTCACACACAATTAAATACTCATACGAGCCTATAAACTATTTATTGATCTTTTTGAGTTTAACTGTAATTTAAAACCATTGATTGTATATTTGTATCATTAGTTATATAGACAGCAATAATTTACTGCAGCAATATTTTTTATTTAATTGTCAACAGTTTCTTTCAAACACGCACCTTTTTAATTACAATGTTACATTATTAGTAGGATTTAAATTAAAAATATTCTTAAAGCCGATTGCGTCTATATTAAATATAGAAGCGGAGTAGTACTGGCGCACTCTAGAATTAAGCCCCCATGTTCTTTGGAGAAATGTTTACAGTATTATATTAATAATAAGCATGCTTGAAAGTAAGATATTGTAGTAATTACTGACTGTTGTATTTACTTTGCTTCAACGACGAATATATTGTGGTAGACCGATATTATGAGAACACTCACCGGTAATAAAGTAAGTTTTTTATTTAAATTTATTTCTATTTTTCTCTTTAAATCATTTTAGTATTGTTGTTTTGTTTTTTTTTTCTTCTTTTTAAGAACTTTCTCTGCCACTTCAATTTTTTTGTTATGGTGCTTCCAAAAATGTTGAAAACTATTATTAGAAGGCTTAAATATACAATGTAAGTGATACAATCTACTGTAGTTTCTAAAATGTCTAGCCAGAAACGCTTATTTTATCGAAAAGTTTTATATTATGGCTAATATAAAACGACGCCTGTAATCAAGCAAAATGAAACAGATGAGCATTTGAATTTTGACTTATATTTCATCCGTGATTTTGAATCCAATTCAATCCAAAAGAGATTTCTGACAGAAATAAATAAGAACTATTTCCTTTCTCAGCTTAAACTTGAGTTAAAATAAAAACTAATGAATGAATTCAGCCACTTCCTTAAAGCGTACTATACTTATTTATCATACATTTGTATTAATAAAATGTTATCAGAAATGAATAAAGCAAATTTAATACTTTACCTAATCTTCATATTACTTGGCAAAAAGTCTGTATTTTATTTAAATAATAGTTATAATATCCTCACACATTTCACACACGGCCGTCTGTGCTCAAACTGAGCAAAGTCTGTACTATGGTAGCCAGCCAGCTAATAAAAACACTTATATGCCTTTAAATGCATACACATTATAGATAAATTACCCACACACAGAATTAATAAAGATTGTGTTCATCATAGAAAGATTTATCTTAGATGTGAGTTGAACCCTTTTTTTTTTTTTTTTTTTTTTTTTTTTTTTTTTTTTTAACGTGTGGAAACCCCCTCGGGCCGTCACCCCGCCGGGGTTTGCGGCGGCGGGGCGGTGTGTCGGAATCGAACCGACTAAAACCACACGGTGTGCTACTCTGCGCCTGAGAGAGGGAGAGGTCCGGGAACTGCTGTATTACGACCTCCGGACCCCTCCCGGCGCCAGCCCGCACAGATGCGGGCACCCTCCTCCAAAACCTCTCCGTTTAGGCGACGTACGGCACACGCGTCACGTCGCCTCCTCGCGGGCGGCCACTATAGCGGATGGAAGGGCAAACCCGTCCCGACCATCCGCGGCCACACTCAGGGCGGCATGAGGCGCTGGTGAGCGCGCCTCCGCTGCCCGGTTCGCCGGCGGCGGATCGGGTCCGAGAGGAGGTCGTCCTCCCGGGCCTTCTCCGCCGCCTCCTTCTGCGAGATGACGTGTTCGCAGAAGGTGGCGACCGCGGTAAAACTGCTGTCGCTACCGGCCATGGAGCGGATGACGGCCGGTAGCGAGAGATCCCCTCCGATGACTGCAGTGAGGGCCCGGCGCTGCGACGCCCATGCGGGGCATGCCGCCAGCGTGTGCTGGGCCGAGTCCTCACTGCAGTCGCAGTGGTGGCAGGCGGGACTCAGTTCCCTCCGTGCGACCGAGTGCAGGTACTTCCCGAAGCATCCGTGTCCGGAAAGCACCTGCGTCAGTCGGAAGGAAAGAGTCCCGTGCTGCCGCCCTGCCCACTCGTGGATGACCGGCTGGAGAGCCTCCACGGCGGCGAAGCCAGCGCGTGGAGTCTCCAGCCGGAACGACCAATGTGAGTTGAACCCACGGTAAGGAACAGACCAATAGGCCCGTCCAATGGACTAATGAGTTCTTTGACTTCAAAAAACTTTATAATAATGTAAGAAAATATGATTGAGTTTATCTCTCTTCTAACACTGATCAAAAAATACAAATGTATGCCTGTGGTATATTTAGGTACTCAAACAGAATAGTTAACGGTCTATTATTACCCCCTGTATTATGCGACAAGAATGAATATAAACCTAAACCAGTGTAATCAAAATCATACAAAATGTTACACTTGGTACAAATTATTCAAAGCATAGTTAATATTCTATCACATGTGGCCACAAATTTTCTAAAAGAAGTATCCCTTTATCGTTTCTAACCAAATATTTTAACAAATTCCAGAGTTGATTGGGAGTAAGTACCAAAAGGTGCTGAAATAACAACATTGTAAGTATAAGACCTCGAAGCGTATGCCGTCTCTGGTGAATAATATAACAACCGCACCGAGGAAAGGCATACAATGCGAGCAAGAAGACTATTAAGCAGAATTTGATATTCAGGAATTCTACATTTTCCGGGGTTTTTGCTTGTGTATAAAAATGAATGCCTGTATTTTATAAGCATACTCACGTAACGTGCGTCTATTCGTAAGGGGCAGGCAGAGGTATATTAAATAGCTACGATTTGCTGTCTTCAGTTTATTTAAATACTCGCAATAATTGAAATTATAATTAGCAGTTTAACTAAAACTGAGGCACTTTATAAATTGGAAATAGGCAAGTTACAAGTATTCATTTAATGCCGTTTAAAGAATATTTGTATAGATAATAATATATCGGTTTATTGTACACCAGATAATGCTATGTTTAATGTTAGGTCAGTACAAATGGCATAGATAGATCGAGGTGTATCAACAATAGCGTAGATTAAGATCGCAGACCTGGAATTGGCTAGGTCATCCAACATATGGAGAAGTTAAACAAAATAAATCTCTTAATAAAAAAAATCCTGAATCGACTTCAACCAACATTGAAAAAGAGAACTAGAAAGCGAACAGTAATTATAAATTTAATTGAAACCCTAAAATAGAACGACTCTTAATTAATATAATAGGTTTAATAGGTAACCTGGGTAGATATAATAGATAAAAAATATTACAACAATAGATACCTTCTAGTCTGCTTGAAGTTGCTGCAGGCACAACCACTTAACATTTATCTTGAATTAATTTGACTAATTCGATATAGCTTATCGAATTCAAAAAGAATTTTGAAAACCGGTTTACTGTACGATTATATTATTGAGAGAATTATCCTCTAACTCATAAATGTCAAGGATCATTCCATGATCTGCTCAGTAACATATGACACGGACCACTAAACGGAAATACCTATAAAGCTACAGCAGCAATCTAGAACATGCGATCAGAATTGTAAAACTTGAGAGTTTCCTTGATATGGTGGTACTGAATCCATTCGGGAGTGTCGTACATAAATTTTTTTTTTAGTTAATTCGTCCACTCATGACGTATTATTGAGGTAATCTATACTAACATATAAAGCTGAAGAGTTTATTTGTTTGTTTGAAAGCGCTAATCTCAGAAACCACTGGTCCGGTTTAAAAAAATATTTCAGTGTAGTACATTTATCGTGGAAAGCTAAAGGCTATATATCATCACGCTAAAACCAATAAGAGTGGAGCACCAATGGAGAGTGTTTCAAAAACGGGTTAAATAATAAATGATTCCTTGTGGCAAAATACAAGATACAATAATTTGTTAAATCTGATATGAATTTTGAAAACGACAAACATGAAATGAAAAAAAATGTATAAAAAGTACTTTCCACCACCACGCCGTATAAAATAGCGTTATTTTTTCATAATAATTTAACAAGTAGAATTCCAGAATTTCAACGGGTGAATTTTAGGCGTTCTGTCGACAAAAGGTGCAATTTTTAAATTATACGACAACGTCTATAAATTAAAGTACCTTTTAATATATTAGCCCAACATTAGGTCCAGGGTCGGTAGTCTATACAAATAAATAAAATTGGAGTGTCTGTTTGTAATATGAAAATAACAGCTTTTTACTTTATGCATATGTATGTATACACGATACATACACCAAAAATGTAGTTAAAAACATTTTTGTCTGTCTGTCTCGTCTGTTTGTTCCGGCTAATCTCTGGAACGGCTAGACGGATTTTCACTGGTAGGTAGCTGATGATCCAGGGAATAACTAAGGCTACTTTTTTAGACTAACTTTGTCCCGCGGCGTTTCCCGCGTTACAACAATAACTGTGGGTAACACCGCGTGGTTCAGCTTGTTATATATATCAGATCAGTTACGCTACTCGAGAGTCTCCTAAAGGTATACAGCTGCAAAAGACTGACAAAAGAAAAAAGACAACGAAAACTGATTATACTTTGCTCGTTCTTTTAAAGTTCTTCAAGTTTACAAACTGAAAAACTTAAAACATGTTTTAGGCGTGGCAGCAAAGAAAGTTGGCGCACTGTTTATTTTTAATGATTCAGCAGGGAAGTAAGAAAAGGCCGATTTGTTGCACATTTCTTACATGCCATTCTTCAGGCCATTTTCGTTTTTCATATACAGCATGTTTTATGTACAAGACAAGAAAATCCGATCAGTATTTCGGTATTTTTACAACCAAACGATAAATAAAATAAATATATATAGATAAGTCAGCCAGAAAAAGATAAGTAAATAAGATAGTATTGTTGGTGTAAACACCGATTTATCAATCACCACGTCAATTTTCGGGGAACTATCCCTAAATATAAATAACACAAATTTTCTCTTCTACTTTTTACAAAATATTGATTAAACCAAAATGACACACCTATTTAAAAATGTTTCAGGTACGTTAATCTCATGAAATTGAAATATGACTTTGTGTAACATGGTGGAGGTAAAGGTAAAGCAAACTAAGCATGAACTATTAAATTATACGCGGCTCGAGTAACTTATCGTAGTTTGTAGATTAAACCACATGTACATAAATAATGCAGTAGGGTAACATTTCAGTTGCTGTAAATCAATAATTATAATTAACCATGGGGACTGACGTGACTAATGTACTAGCGCTGTGAGATTGAAGGCGCCCGGGTCGTAAATAGAAGCGTTTTATTGACTTAACACGTACTGATTGACATAGGTTACACTTCAGTAAACGTGATAATTAAGTCCATGATGGTATTATAAATTTTAAAGTAACTCTGTCCGTTCGTCTTTTACGGTTTCAGGGCTAAACCGGCTTAAAATATGGCGGAGATACTTTGATTCTTGAGGAAGAAGATAGGCTACTCTTTATCGCAATAACTGACATAAACGCGGACAAAGCCGCGACTAGGCCACCGCTAGTCGTATAATAAACTACTGGTTTTGTGTCATTTCAAATGTTAACATAATACAGTCCGCTGACGGTGAGTATTTATGTAATATAGTGACTATGTATGTTAACAACTCAACAATAGAGGATTTGCGTTTGCGACCCTTATGCACAATGGTTAATAAACATGCCTTAGGTATTAAACGGACCATTTCATACATGGATGGATATAATTATATTATACATAAATAATAACCTGTGCATCCATTCTTTTAAACAGTTTTCTTTCAATTACATGACACCACACATAAACCCACATACAAACATAGGGAGGTTCACTTTACTCCATTTGGAATAAATTTATTATTTATTTATTTATTTTGTTCTTCTTATTTTAGATTAATTAACTTTTTTTTATAATAATTACTAGTTAAGTTAAAATGCCTGTGGGGAATGGCACCGTAAGCCAAAGAACCTATATATTTTCTCTAGTTTTTGTAAGTATAACCGTAAAGTTAATTAAAGAAATTACAATTGCAAGTTCAAAACTAATTTTCTTATGAAAAATAATACGACATAAATCTACACCACAGAGAATTGTAAGAAGTCTAGAGGTATACATTTTTTTTGACGACAAATAGTTTGACAGCTAAAAACATTAAACATTATTTCAGGACAATTATAATAGTGTGTCATAATGTTTAAAAGTATATTGCTAGAGAACGTAAATAATCTCTACAGCAGCAGGAATGTAGCGTATTGCAGATTCTATCCATCTTTTTATTTGTAACCACTACAACCTTTTGTTTATTTATGACAGGGTGTAAAATGCCTTCGGATCGCCAGCTCCTCGAGGACTGAGGAGCAAAGAGTATGTTGTATTCCCAATAAAAACCAATCGAACGGCTGATCTTGCTGCCCTGCTCTGAGGAGGACCCGGATCATGTTATTTCAGGTCTAGGATCCTAGTCCCCCGAGGTTTGAGGCTACGCCTATCCAGACATCTTGGTGGAAGCTTTTTATATGGCTCCGTCTATCGGCCAAATCCTTATATCAAAATATTTTTTCGACTACCGCTGACCGCAGCAAGAGAGGACCCCACTCTCTGACAGATTACAGGGCCGCAGCCCTACACAACTTGACAAGCTCAAACTCAGAACCCCGCCCCTCCCTCTTTCCGTTCAGAAGTCTCTTTCAAGAAACGATCTCTCATTTTCACAGAATGAGATTACTACGACCCTACTAGGCTCCTAACCCGCCAGCATAGAAGTTCAGATTGCTGGCGGGGACAGGTCATGTCCGATCAACGATCACAGCTTACTACAAGGATAACAACTAATAGGTACTTATAAATAGTGAAGTGATTAATTCAATACAGAATTATTATTTAAAGCCACTGTCTGTTTTCACTGTCTGTTTGTCTGTTGTCACAAGTCTGTTACAATTACTGATATAGTGGATTTTATGAGTGTTTTATTTTGTAACGAAACAATTTAAACTACACTTAGCGCTTTCTAAATTTTATGCAACATTATATTGATGATATGGTTCTATGATATTATATTGTATAATTTTCATAAGTTTTTCGTAGATATTCAACTTGTTTTGAAGGGGAGGTCCTTATACTAACTTTACACTTTGATAAGGGCACGTTATCTGCCTTTTTAATTTGATCTGCGACTGCTGTATGCTACATTTCTTCTTCAGTCAACGACATAAAAAACACTAACCCGCCTCCTTAAAGCAAATTGGTTAAATAGAACAAACGTAAATATACAATATCTCGAAGGACAAGTAAAATATAATTTTCTGTATTCAATGTATATCCCTCTTTTTTGTATCAAAATGATTTTGTATTTGACTTAGAAACGCAATATGAAAATGTACAAGAGAGTGGGCCGACTTGATTAAATAAAAGGTTGACTACACAATGTGATTTATTAATGCTTACATAATTTTCTTAACAGGATTGTTATTGTTCAAACAGAAAACTGATCTTTACCGATTTCAAATATAAAGATAAATTTTGTGGGTATATATTGTCTTAAGGTAGCGGTTCGCGCCGCGACAGACAAGCGACCGAAACAGGAGACCGCGACAAGTGGCTCGGTCTCTTCTATATGACGGTCGAGACCGAGACCAGATACCCCTTCCCGTTTCGGACCAAACGTTTGTAAAGTCAGCAAATATTTGTTCAGGAATTTAGGTGTTTCCTTTTAATAAAAAAAATATATTTGTATTTATATCAGTTGTCTAGCACCCACAATACAAGATTGGCTTTGTTAGGGACTAGATGACATTGTGTATAAAATGTTCATATATTTATTGACGTGACAACGTCTTATAAATTGGTTTGCCGGGTGACACTTCAAGAAACTGCGTTACGCTCCGCTCACGTTATGCGCTCACAATGAGAGCGAGTGAGAGGCACGCGTCCCTTCCACTCGGGCATGGTTAGCCCGCCTAAGAGCGAGAGAGACAGACATAAAAAGTGAAAGGCACGCGTCCACTTTACCACTCAAAGTCGTTGTCACGTAAAACTTTCGCCCGTATACCGACTTTACAGGCAACCAATTTTTTTTATAATATTTAACTAGAAGCCAAGAAGGATCATTTTCGCTATTAGTGAAGATGCACCACATGTTTGATGACAATATAGAAAGTATTTAATATGCTTTTTGACGCTCTCGCTGTCTCCTGTCTCGGTCTCGCTCACGAACTATTGCTTATTTGTTACCTATGGTCAAGTGACAGTCGCGGTCTCCAATATTTTGTCTGTCTGTTCCAGGTAATCTCTGGAACGGCTGGACCGATTTCACTGACGGGACTATCACTGGCAGGTAGCTGGGGATCCATGGAGTAACTTATGCTACTTTTTTTTAGACTAGCTTTGTCCCGCGGCGTTACCCGCGGTACGACAATATCCGCGGGTAACACTGCGGGGTTCAGGTACTTTATAATAAAAATGTTACGCAGTTAATTGATACGTGAACTTATCTAAAGGGGAAAAAACAGAAAATGGCAAGTATACAATTTTCCTCCTACACCACAAATATTGCAAAGCCTTTTTAAAATTCAACGAAACTCAATTTTTACTTATTGTTTTCTTAGGAAGAATATATTTGCTAAGAGACAGATTTTACAAATATAAGATCAGAAAGGTCAAATTTAATATAATCAGAGATCAGAGATAAAAGCTTGACGTTAATAGGGTTCGAGGAATGTCACGGTTCAAATGACGTTGTGATATTAAAATATTGCAAGAATGGCAATATCATGAAATTTTGAGGACCAGCGATGGTTAGAATAAAAGCTTTCATGAGTGGTTTTATATTTTTAATCCAATTTACCAATAAGAATATGTCATGTTTTCTTTTTATTGATGTAATCGTTCCAAACTATAAATATGCTATAAAGACTATTTCTGTGTTGTATTCGCAATGCCTACATAGGTAATGTTATGGCACATTAACTCGTCCTCAGTTAAATCATAGAGCTACACTTGGTTGTAAACTGTTGTTCTGTACTTTTCCACCTCACGTTTTGTCAGTTGGAAAAGTACAGAACAACAATTTACAAAGTAGAGAACAACAATCATGCTAATAATTCTCGTTCGAATTTAATATTAACCAGTGTGAACTACTTGTAGTAGCGTAACGTATTTGATCAATCCAGCATTAGTATAAGTATATGACAGTAATTTTTAGTTCATGTTTAAAACTGTCAAGTTTCATCAAAAGTCGTTTCGTTAATACAGTACAAACCACTAATAATAATAACATTATTTGCGTCTACAGATAGCTCATTTATAAATATCAATATACCTTTTTTATCTTTCTCTAAAACGTAAATTTTTCTTTTGGGCTATGACATTTAACATTACGTTCATTTTTGGTTCTTGTATATTATTGTTATCACAGAACAAAAGAATAATTCTCCTCTTCTGTGATTGTTATCTATTTTGTATGTGTTTGTTTCCCTAATAAACTAAAATAAATAAATAAATATACATTGCTTACATTCTGTTTTCCCTAACATTAACTACACCTATCTCAAGAGCTAATATTACTTTTTTTGAGGTGAATATACCACAATCCTTAGTTTCTACTCTTAGTTGAAACTACAATTTATAAAATGGACCCTAACGCTAAATTACATTCACGTGACCTCAACGTCGTTAAATTAATTATATTATCTATTTCAAAGAAACATAGCAGTACTGCCTTAAAATATCACACTTTTAGTGAATCTTGTTTGCTTCATAATTTTCGTATTTGCTTAAATATTTGAGTCAAAATGTCTAATGCATAAGAGATAAAAGACATCACGCTTAATTGCCAATTATTTATGACAATCTATATAATCACTACATGTTTCTGTCAGTTGGCGATAAATTCAAAAGCTATTGAACGGATTTTTATGCGGTTTTCACCAACATAAAGAGTGATTATTGAGGAAGGTTTTATTATAATTGATTAAGTTTTTGAGTATATTGGCTAAAATAAAGCGATATTTGTTGAAGATCTTGGAAAAAATTGAGCCGCACAAGTTCTCAGAGTAATATAGCCTATATTATATTTTCCATAAAGAACCCATGTGAAGCCGGGCCAGGTTGATATATAGCTGATAAATTGACATGGCAGTTAGGGTTAATGTGTGCATTACGTTAGAGGTTGAAGACACTTTGAAACGGCTCCATTTAAATACCAAACATTTAAAAGACGGGGAAATTTTGACGGGACTTTCACTGGTAGGTAGCTGATGATCCAGGGAGTAACTTAGGCTACTTTTTTTAGACTAACTTTGTCCCGCAGCGTTACTCGCAGTACGACGATAACCGCGGGTAGCACCGCTGGGTTCAGTTAGTAATTTAATAAACATGATCACACACAAACGCGACTGTCGAATCACAAGCTGTCAAGTGTCTCTTGAATTGACAGCTTAAATAACGTAACTATTGATTACTTTGAGTATTCAAGAGAGGGGTGTAATTTATTTAACGTTTCTTGAGTGTATCAATTTTGTTTTTTTGTTCTGTATGGCACTGATATACGTTTAAGAAATTAATATAGTATAATATAGTATGGAAAATGTATATCTTACAATTATTATGTACCTATAGCTGCTAAAAATGTTATTGCATATTTTAAATAAAGTCTGTAATATTGTTTGACTTTGAGGTTTAAGTGGTTTTTTATGTTTTACGTGTCACGCTTTAAACCTAGGTCATATTTTTGTTGCTAAGTTGTTTTATGTCGATGGCAAAAAAAGTAGAAATTATTTTTTTTGTTTTTTATTTTGTGAAACTTGTTTTTTTATATCAAATTTACCAAATATTACATTTCAAAAATTAAAGAAAGAACTAAAATTTTATTATACAATGTAAGTACTTATGTAGCATTCTACTTTCTGATACCTGATTTTTATATTGATACACATTATTGTAACTAATATACTAATGTATAATGTATGTAACAATAAGTTCCTAAAGCTTACAACAAATATAAAACGATTAAAACAAAATTTTATAACTTCTACCTTGATTTTAACATATAGTTAAGATCAAGGTAGAAGAGGTATGGGGTAATGTTCTATTAACCAGTAGTGAGAAACTTATCATACAAAACCTTTCTGAACCATACTAATACAAAAGTTTATTTGTTAGTTAATCTGAGTTACACAAAGCGTAACTTAGTTACCTGGTAGCGACATAAAAAATATATATTCCAGTACAGAGTCACATGGAAAATAGTGACTATTTTTATAATATAAGTGGGTAAATAAACAGATTATTACTGATGGTAAGAGATTGACACCGTGAGGTGAATAGCAATGTTGCTATTCACCTCACGGTGTCAATCTCTTCAAAACTAGTGTTTAGCAATGCTCTTGTGAGCATTGCTAAACACTAGTTTTCTACTAAGTCCAGATATACCATCGACGTATGTTTGTAATATTTTTATTGGAAACCTATTTTCTGTAATAGTCTCTCTCTCTCTCTCTCTCTCTCTCTCTCTCTCTTTATGTGCGTGTGTATGTGTGGGTGTATGTATGCGTGTGTGTGCTTATTATAACAAGGTTTCGGTTTATATGTAGCTTAGCGTAAGTAGCCTAGAGTATGTCTGTCTTTCAGTGAGATTTCTTAAAAATTATAAATGTTCTAGCCATGTTCAAAGACGAACAAAATTTAACAAAATTTTTAATCTTTGCCTGTTTTATCTCATTTTCATTTCAAAGCATTAAAGGTATTTTGCCAGAAAACTCCTTTAATCGGATAATAGCATTTACCGCCGAAAAGTTCATTGAACCGTTACTAATGTCGGTATTTATGACTCAATGATTTGCATAATTGCTTTAAATAATTGGATAACCTTAAAGTTATCGACTTGGACGGTGGCGCTTCTGGTTCGTGATAGACTTGCATCGTAATCGTTTCATATACGAAACTACAAAAGTTTTAATTAGTATTATGGCAGTGTTCAACGGGTTATTGGATTGTATTAAAATTTGGAATTGTATTAACTAAGTTGCATCATCATCTCGTTACATATGCCTTTGTTGACTTAATGTTATTTTTGGTTAAATTTTTATTGATACATAGATGTTTTTAACGACAATACGTGGCAATTACCTCACTTCATGAATTTATAGTATGTACTCAGTAATCGCTTTTAGATGCAACTATTTATGTAAAAATAATGTGAATTGGAGGTAGACATAGTCGTTATACCTACCGGGTCCGGATGTGTTAATAACAGCAGTGCCCCGATCCCTCCCGTCTCAGGCGCAGAGTGGCACACCGTGTGGTTTTAGTCGGTTCGATTCCGACACACCGTCCCGCTGCAAACCCCGGCGGGGTGACGGCCCGAGGGGGTTTCCAGACGTTAAAAAAAAAGTCGCTATACCTACCGAAGTATATAACTACGTCAGCATTCAATTCAGAAATATGTTTGAGAAATATTGCTTTTTATTTTGTTGTAGACTCTCTTTTATACTATAACTAGCCGACACACGCAACCTCGTTTGCGTCTTCTATTGCCCGTAGCGTGATTATTTTCCCCCGTTTTCGAAACATTTTTCATTGGTGCTCCGCTCCTATTGGTCCTAGAGTGATGATATATAGCCTATAGCCTTCCTCGATAAATGGGCTATCTAACACTAAAATAATTTTTTAAATCGGACCAGCGGTTCCTGAGATTAGCGTGTACAAACAAACAAACAAACAAACAAACAAACAAACAAACTCTTCAGCTTTATATATTAGTATAGAAGTATAGATTGCGGTAAATGTAAGGTTTAACGATAAGTTAAAATAACTATTAATATATAGTTCAGGTAATTGTAATAAAAATCACCAATATCGTGTCAAGAGCGGTTAATATTCCGATGAAAACGAATCGGAGTCTACTTGATTTTGGTACTCGATTCGGGGATAACATCATATTTGCGAATATGAAATCAGAAATTTGCACGCAACCCTCACTTTCTAATTCAATAATACATGGCGTTAAATATATAATTTCATTAAAATTTACATACATATATTTATAAGTATACTTCTATTGGATACTGTATTAGATTTTGTGAATAGAATAGTTAATAAAGGTTAAACAGTTAGAGAATAAATAAGGGACCCAACATTCGTTACCTTAGTCTTCCAATTTGACTATAGAAGAGTACAAGTTTTTTCCTGTGAAGTTGAAAATGTGACCGTAAGTTCGTTTGTTCGAACCGAGTAATTTAGATTGGCGCAGAATGATACAGTACTTTTTATTTTTGCATTTTGTGTGTTATTATATCTAGATAGGCAAATCAATCTGTGGTTCTGGTGATTGTGTAGACAGCTATCATTTTAAACACACGAAGATAACAATTTTGTATTTCGTAGTTCTTAGACCGTTGGAGAGCCACGCGTCGGCATGAATGGGCCGGCTCGACCGGAGTGATACCACGGCCTCACAGAAAACAGGTGTGAAATAGCGCTTGCGCTGTGTTTCACCGAGTGAGTGAGGATACCGGAGGCCCCGATGTCATTCACGACCAAAAATCTTAAAAACGAAACCCTTATTGCATAAACTCTTCTGACATCTCAAATTATTTTCCGTTAGTGCAGTCTGCATTAAAATCCGTCTTTAAGCAAAGTTTAAAATATTTTTTTTTACACGGTCCATAATTTAGGCTGGTTACATGTCAAGTGTCACCTTGTCAAAACACAGTGCAATAGGGTAGATGCCTGTATCTTGGAGACCGTTTTCTTTTTTTCGGAAGACGGTCCCCATTTCATCTCATCCACATTTTTATATTTTTTATTATTAATTTTATCCCGACGGAGACTTTAAATACTTGACATTGTCAGAAATAGCTGATCCGAGAGATCCAGCTGGTTGCCATTTCATCAAAAGAATAAGAATATGACTGTATCTTACATAAATACCGAAGTCTCCTTCATTAAAAAGAATATGACATAAAGTTTCGGAAAATATAATTCTTACAGGTATTCATTTTTATTACAAATTATAATCAATTACACTTGAAATATGTGGCTCAATTGAGTAGCCTAAAACAGTGACGTCACAAGTTTGAATTTAGTACAATTTCCGTACAAAGTTATCGTTTTGACAGATCATAAAGTGTAACTAATTTGATAAATGTGTCATCATCCCTATTCAATGATATTATTTTTATTAGAAGGCTAAACTGACATATATATAACTGTGTATATTTAACAATGAGTGAATAGCGAAAATTAGTGTATCAAAATCTTGAAAATTGAAGTTTAATATTCCCCGTGTCCCCCTGAGAAACGACAAAGAAGCACACTTCAATATTCAGGACAGTTTTTTTACAATATCAATATTTGTGAGACAGAGCAACAGTAGCTATGTGTAAAAAAATATCATATACTACTACTACTACCGTGCATACACAAACAATGAACTGATTGACTACTTAGCTTGTCCTTCCTATAAACCAAACAAAGCTTGATATAAAAGAGATACTTGATATCGTTGTTGTGAATACACTCTCTTCGAATTAGGCTCAAAACGTATTGATTTCGACCCATTCTTGGCTGCTCCCTCGTACAACGATGTAAATAAAATAATTTCATTTATCATTTGCCAAACAAGAATTCTGTTAATATACAAAAACTTGTAATTTGTGTTAAGTGACTTTTAACTTTACCAGGAAACAAAATATGTAATTATTGTTTGTATTTAGCATTTGGTAAATAATACGATTATATATTTTTCCCACGAAAACAAATATCTATCTATACAAATAAACAATACTGAAGTGACTGTTTGTAATTTCAAATTAACAGCTTTCCATTAAATGCATATGAAATTATTTACGGCATTATCATCAAAAAAAATTTTTAATTTTTTTTGTCTGTTTTTTAGTTCCGGCTAACTTCTGGAACAGCTGTACTGATTTCAAAGAGACTTTGATTGGCAAATAGCTGACGATATAAAGAGTATTTTCCGCTTCTTATTTTTTCGTTGCATCCCGAGGCGTTACCGTAAAGGTACAACAACAACCGCAGGTAACAGCGTGAGGCTTAACTAGTACTCAATAAAATTCGCATCTAAATTTGAACTTGAAATATTTATCATATTTTAAAGTCTTGGTAATATTTGTATTATCATTGTCTGTTGTCATGTGTCCAAAATATTATGTTACTAAAAGTAGCAATTAGCTTTATTCTAGAAAACATAACTAAGTCACGATACGTAACTTATTATGAGCGGTATATTTGACAAATTTTCCTATTTGAATTGAGAACATTGTGGCATAAATCTATTTTATGTGTTTTGAAATCAATGGCTTTAAGAAATAAAAAAATACACATTTGTATTGTAAGTAATGAGGCACTAGATTTACTTTTATTAAAGTAAGCCCAATAAAATCTGTTCCCTTCTCCAATTATGTACTCGACTGGCTAATAACTCATAAAAAACCATCAGTCTATTTTAAAATAATCATTTTGTACACGTTATGATTGATGCGTGAAATTTAATTGCATTGACGTCGTGGTAACTTTTGCTCTATAAGCTACAATCACACCGTAATTTAATATTGTAACTCGGGTATACGTCTCCATTGATTATGGCAGTGTTAATTAATGGTAAATAAAAATAGTTTTAATTGATTAGATATATAATAATAAGCTTACTTCGAGCATAGGGTGCCCTTTACAACTTTTAAAGTTAATCAATGATTTAAAATTACTGACTAATAAAGATAACGATTTTCTATTAGTAAGCCGTGTCTTCAGTCGATCAATTATGAGAACTGTAACATTTTATCGATTGAAATTATTTAAATAATATAACCAACTAGATTTTCCCGTGACTTCCCGCATGTTCACGTGGTAAAAAGTAGGACTTGTCTCTTGTAACTCTGTAGAATGGTGTACAAATAAAAAAGTTTTTTTATCTATGTTCTTCTTCAACAATCAAAGTATTTCTTTGCCAAATATGATTGAAATCAAAAGAGACAGTCACACAGAGTTACTTTCAAATTTATAATATTAGTATGGATTTTAATTTAATTGTTGTTTTAGTATTCTGATAAATAAAATGGTGATCTCAAAAGAGCTCTTAACAGTTTCTTGTGCTCTTTATTGAAGAAAATTTGTACATAAAAAACCAAGCAAATAGTCTCAATATAATAGAATTTACATACTATCACACAGTATAAACTGGCGCTGATTAAGACATTTTCTTAAATTAGGGGCATTGAAACCACATTCAGAGAGCATATACAAACATCGTTATCGTAACAATGTAGACACAGACCACAGCATGTGTAGTTGAATGGTGTAAAGTTTGTGTGACAGTTTCCACAAGTAGAAGTTTGTTCTTCTACAGACATTGTCTGCGGAGCATTACTGTGTCGGATGGAAATTTCTTTTATTTTATATAAGCTATTCATACTTGTAACTAGACTTCTATGAGGATGCTATTCAAAGGATACTTCAGCATTAGATTTCAACTTCGCTGAAACTATGGTTGTTAGCTAGTTACCATACCAGTTGCCATATTCGAAGCTAAAATAAACGGTTGAATTTTGGGACTATTTTTTCGGACTGAACATCGAAACTGTTGAAATGATTTTACTGTGTAATTGTTTAAATTTGACGTCAGTGCTGGTCGAACAATATTCTGTTGAAACTGCTACCGTTTTGTTCGAGTAAATACCAATAGGAATTCAGTTTACATTTTTCGCACTGATAAAAAATATCGTAACTGAATTCCTGGTTCATTCCTGCAACTTGTTTTTCCATTTTGATTTCAAGTTTTTTCGAACTATACTACTACTACTAGGTAGAACTCCACTATAACAGAATTTTAAGAAGTAAATATAGTAATGAAACTATTAACATATTTTTCTTCACACTTGACCTTTTTATTAGTAACGAAACAAGCAAAAATTGCTTCTTACGCTTTATATTTGGGGATATAATATAATAATTATGTTTGCACATAATTATGTCAATTAGGACGAAATTATATTTGGCAGAATAAATTTTTTTTTGCATCTGTCTAACCCCTGATATAAACGAGGCTGAAAGTATATATGCATTCTTCACGTCATCTTGATTAAAAAGGTAGAATTGTTCAATTAAGTAATCATCTAATAGTCTAAATATCTTCCAGGAAATAAAAAAATGAATAAATGGGATGAAACGGCCGTATGTAAGAAGTGTAAGGATTTATATGGACTTTTTTGTGTCATTGGTTTGCGTGCAGCTGAAACAGTGAATTAGGTCTTGTTCAATATTAATACTTAATTATACGAGCTTGTTGTGTCATGAGAAGTTAATTAAGATATAAGACACTAAATTGGATGATAGAAATCTACGGTAGCGACGGTTAATTAATATTGTAATCAAAGTAAATTGCTATTGCTATTTGACTTTGGCGAATATACTAATCATGACTTACTAGTCAGACTAATATAGTAACTAATACGAATCGAGTCAAAGTTATGTAAACTGCCTCGGTGGCGCAGGTACGCGACTGCTGTTCTTGAGGTCTCGGGTTCGATTCCCGGGTCGGACCAAATGTTTGTATGATCGGCAAATATTTGTTTCGGAGTTTGGGTGTTTTCTATGTATATTATGTATGTAAAAAAAAAGTATATAAGTATTCATATCAGTTGTCTAGTACCCATAATACAAGCTCTGCTTAGTTTGGGACTAGATGGCGTTGTGTGTTAGATGTCCGAAATATTTATTTATTATTTACTTGCTATTTGAAGAGAATAGGGGAGGAACCTATTTTTTTAAATTTTTACTTGTATAATTATCGTTGCCAAACCAACATTTAAGTAATTCTATTTTTTTGTAGAAAGTGCAAAGAAAGTTATTAATAATTTTAGAAGTTAAAACTCATAACGCGCTCATTAAAAAAAACTCCATTTAAACTAAATGAACCCTCATCACTCCCTGATCGAACCACTAGACGTTAAAATAGGTTCGACCCTTTCATTATCGAACCACCAAAAAGTCGAACTAAACTTTTTGACAATTTCTATTTGTCGACAGAATGTAAAGTGCCTGTATTTTCTTCAGACAATTATCTATCAATAATGTGAATATTATCTTTAAATGTTTAATCATAAAGTTTAGTAACCTTGAGAGCTAAGCCAGAGGCCATGGATTTGATTTCCATCCAAGACAAATATGAAGACATTTGAAGATAATGTATGATACTTCACTTTGTATAAAATTAGTAGCTGTTCAGTGAAGTTTAAATCCGACACTCGTCACGGTGTTCATGACGTTTTCTGTTTCATTAACCTTCACATGAAATCAGGAGAAGGGGTTGTATAAATCGTCTAGAACCCGGGAAATTATATTATGAATGGAGGGTTGATGTAAGATTAGCACGTGTCATCTGCATAAAGGTCAAAGGAGTTGTGTTATCCGTGTGTTAGTTTTATGTTCCATATAAAATGGTTAGTGTGCCTGTACCTATGAGTTTTAGTTTATGAAAACAAAATAACATACGAATACAATTACTTGATGCTATTTAGTTTGATTAATGTGTTCCTTTGATGATTAGTAGTAGTAGTAGAATTATTGCTGAAAAGAATTAAGTATTACTGGACAAGTAATCTTTGACTGTCTAAATTTTTATGTTATCTAATGCCTTTAAACCAGCAATTTTTGTATATATTCAATCTGAATCTCGGAAACGGCACAAACTATTTTCATGAAATTTAGTACGCAAGGAGATTAGGGGGCGATAAATCGATCTAGCTAGAATTCAGTTCTAAAAAACTCACCAAAAAAATACGGAACAAAGCTTAGTCATGCAGGTACCGTTTACTTAAGAAGTAATAAATAGTCCATGTCCAATACATATTTATTGGTGTTGAGATAGTTAACATGTAAAGAATGCTAATGTGACAAATTATATATGTTTATGTACATTTTAAGTATATTTTCCATAATACGTTTGTACATAAATTGTACTTACTACTGAGGTATTCTTGTATAATTTTGTACACCCTCTCTAAAACTAGCAAAAGCGTTAGTAAAGTTGATCATTTCATTACTAGCTTCGTATATTATTTTTAGCATTGCGATAAAAACAACATGTCTTAAAGTCTTACGGTCTGCCAATACACGGTGTGGTAAAGTTTGATCTAAACTCTATAAAAATATTTTTTGTTCAAACTTGAGTGTGTCACTAAGGCGTCCTCGCGGAAGCTAGTTGTTCTTAAGAAGGTGAGACGGTTCTTCTTGACCGAGGATCTGTGTCTTCTTTACAAGACCCAGGTTCACTCGTGCATGAAGTACTGTTCTCATCTTAGCCATGAAGCCACGCAGTAGTTCATTGATTCCTGTGCCGAGCGGTAAAGACCTGTAACTCACTATTAGCGCACGTGTTTCCCTCCCGTTATGATCCTGGGTCCTTGCGGAGCGTGAAGAAGCTTCTCACTAGGCCGCTATAGTGCGTTTCACCATGCTGCATTGTCCTTATTCGCATTGAGTATGGTGACCACCACTTCTGGATTCTGCTGATGCTTTCCATAAGGCAGAACAAAGTCATTTTGGCAGCTAAAATATGTAACAATAAATTGGGACAATTTGTATACCAGGATTTATAAAAAGGTTTTAATGCCTCAAAAGGTAGATTTTTTTTACCAAACGCCGTTAATAACATGCAATTATTCTTTCTTATAGGTGGGCAATCAATGGGCGATATTATAAAATAAATCAATACAATACTATACATACGTACTACACGATGTTTTCATAATTGAACAACAATAAAAAAAATGACCGTACGGCTACCATTTAAAACTTTTATTAAAAAATATAGTCACAATAGTAATTTAATTCCGGCAACTGTAAAAAAGGTAATTATAAAATTCAGTCAGGCAGAATTACTTGGTGATGTGAAATATATTGGATGTCCAAAACTAGGACGTTCGAATGTTAAATTCATTAACTACCGAACGAACGTACGAACGAGTACCTGAGAGCATTGATTGAATCCTGGAGCATCAGTTCGTACTATTGGGAAATATTTGAAAATTTGATGAAATTCTCTACCTTTCATCGCTAAAGGTCTTCCTCTGCGCGCCTAAATAGCTCTTGAAGCAGAAGCACAGAATAACTAATAGCTGGCAGAAGAACATATTAGTGACCATGCACAGTTAAGAAAGTTTTTAAAACAGTAATAAACTTGAACAAGTAGATGCAACTTTTCAAATAAAGTAATTTTTAGTATTACAAACAGACACTACAATTTTATTTATTTGTATAGATAACAAATATTAGTTACTGCTTGCTATAACTAAAATTTCTACATATTGAAGTTTTACTTTATACTAGTTAAAATAACAAAATATCCTTATTCAGGATGATAGCCCTTGTTAAATTGACTTGCTTGTTAATGTTTCACTAAATCATAAAAACTGTATAGGTGCTTTTACTACAATAAAGGCGTAAACCACTGTTGTTAATAAAAATATCGTTTTATTTACTAAAAACGAAGCGAAAGTTTTAACCCTTACAAAGGCAGTTTAAATACAAACAGTGACAATTTACTGTACCCAATCGACTATCAAACTGTTTTTGACATAGGATTTATAGGGTTAGAAAAGTCAGTATCCATTCACCACAAAGGATTCGCTGTGAGGGTATAAAATTATTTAATTTAATCGGATATTGGTTTCGTAATCAAATTATTGGAAATAAATCATGTAGGATTTAAACTCAAGTAGCTCACTCTTTAATATACCTACAAGTTAATTATACGTTTAAAGCTTCATAAATTAAGTCAACATGAACAAATGAAATTGCTTTATTACGTGGTTTGAGGACGTGTATGATCTGTCAATACCAACTCGTCTGGCTATCGTGTAGGAGGCAAAAACATCATTTCTAAGGAGATGCCTACGTTTTGTAGTGGAGTAAATTGATGAACCTTGTCTTTATCTCTCTCAGATAATGTAGGTAAGAGTGGTGTGTGTTATGAATACAAGGTTTCAGTAAATTGCTAAGCAACGAGCTAGATGGATTGTTTTCCTTTTAACTGTTGCAACATTTCAATTTTACAGATTTAAATGTAGTTATATATTAAAGAGCGCTCATAGCCCAGTTGCACTCGGTGATTAAAATCAATCACCGAGGGTAAGCAACGACGGCCCGGTCAGTACCTGGATAGGTAACCGCTAGTGGCATGTTATCTTGAGCGCCTGTGTGATTCGGTGGTCACGTTAATCAGTCGGTCCCGGTTCTTATTTGATTATAGTCGTGAAGCACAGTTGGAGACCTCTGGGCGGGTTCGGGACTGGCAAGATTACCAAAACGTTGTCTTGCCAGTGGCTGGCACTCGGCCATCGTAGGGATGTAGGGCCTTAACCCTCTTCTGAGAGGAGACCCGAGCCCAGCAGTGGGATCTTATGGGTTGTTGATGAAATGTTTTAGAGAAAAATGTCGTCACCACGAAAGAACAACCATTAACATTTTATATATTAATATAGTTCATAAACATCCTTTTTCTTAGCAATTCACCATATTTACAATATTTTTTCAGAAAAAATTTCGTAAACAAGTCAAATTTTAATACAAAACTATGCACCTCTCAAAATACTCTCAATTAACGCACTCTACTCTCTTAATTAAATCTAAATGAAGGAGAGTGCTCAAGTTATTTATGTGTGCAAATAATATATGAACAATAATAACAGGTGTAAGATATTGGTATTCAATATAACCCAAATATGTATCTACAGAATATTTTCAAATTGTGTAGCAGTTGTACTTTTTGTTGTCGTTTTAGCGACTGTCTAATGTTTCAATTATATAATTACTATTGTTCTTAAATTCTTACCTAAATATTAAGTCAGGTACTAATGATAGGAATAAATCTGTCTTTATAATCTGTTCTGTTGTAGCGAACCGTGCGAAAAGCGAAATGTGAAAAGTATTCTCGTGTCACGTTGTTACTCATAATGAACTAAGAAGGTAACAAGCTAACCTAACTGATTTTCACGCTTTTCAATGTGTTGTTTATTCAACGTGTTGCTGCCTTACCTACTACTACTACTTACCGTAGACCAATAAAAGCTAGAAGGAGGATAGAAGTTGTGTGGCTCGGCTAGTATATAATTAAAGATTTTTATTGTTATTAAAGATGGGGATTTTTGTACATCCCTATAAATAAAGGTAATCAATGTACATTATTATTATTCGACTTCGAAATACAACAACTCTCATCTGCAGGTTATTATTCTGTAAAACCTTTTTCTAAAATTTCAAAACGTTAAAAACCTATAAATTCTCAGATACACTTTATTATAAATATTGAAAAATAAAATATCTCATCTTTTACTAAGGACCACACTTTTCAATCGATCCAATCTTGATTCGTTCTGATAATATTTATTAAGTACAGAGTATAAAACTTTGCTACGCTTTGTCTGACTCGCAAAAAGTTTGAAGTGAATTGTACGCCAAAATGTATAAAATAAAAAAGTTTTTATACCTTTAAATACGACTGTTTTGTTACGTTAAAATTTTACGTATGAATTCAAGTCAACGGCTCATTTCGCTAGAAGTTTGAAACTTCACCAGACAGACGACTGAATTGATATTCAGTGGAACTGCAACAATAGGATATCATTACTATAATCCCACAGCTACCGACAGAGTGTAAAGTAACTATATTCCTTTTTATGACTATAAAATATAATAGTTACATTTAGAAAATAAAACTTATGAAGTGAGAACCATACTCACCAGACCTTGCACCTACCGACTATTACTATTTCCAAAATTTAGACAACTTTTTAGGGGGTAAAAAATTCAATTCCAGAGAGGCAGTACAAAATGCCTTTGAAGAGTTTGTCAATCAATAAACTGCCAATGCGTTGGCAAAGATGCGTCGATTGCATGGGTGATTAATTCGAATAACAGAAATAAAAAAGTTTGAAAAAATAAGTACTTTCACTTATTGCATACAAAACGGCAATTTCATAGGTAAAGACCTATTATTAGTAGGACTAATTTTCTATTTTTTTAAGAGTGCAGTGATTCAGCCGTGCAGCCATGCATAAAATGTTTTTTATTAACTTGTGTAAGTCGCTGAGATTCGTTACCACAGAAATAATGTTGAATTTATTTGACATTTTCACTGATCCATGTGCAAATAGACTTTTATAGCAGCGTACATTTTTATATGAGTATAACCCTCGAATACGTTAGGAGCTTAGGTGGCGTGGTTCGGTGACTTGCCAAAACAAATCTTATTAAAGTGACATACGGAGATTTCCATCGTTTACTGCTACTTTGACCCATGATAAATAAAAAAAAACGTGTTTCGCATGTGTAACATTTATTGTTTTATAGCTTTTCTCTCTGTCTTTTCTTTCTTCTCTGTCTTTCTTTTTTCTCTGTCTACCTACTCTCGTGACGAAAAGTAACGATAAAGACTAAATGAGAGATACTGACTTCTTTTATTCCTTTTTCATAGTTATTATTATTCCTCAAAATATACTTCAACCTATTCAAAGACAAGTGAATATGTATTTTGTCGTCCCCTGTAGCGTCACGTCAATGAAAAATAAAGTGGACAATCCATCGGTCCGTGAGTCTGTTCATCTCTACGTGCCTGACCATTACTTGCGTGGTTATGGTCGTAGACAACATTCACTGCTCGCGTACCCACCTTCTTGGCATATTACAAAAACTAGTAATAGCCCCACCGTTACAGCGATCAATCTCATAACTGATCTTTTAAATGCTAGCCTAAAGACAGACATAGTTTTTGATACGACTGGAGTATTTTGTAATAATGTAATGACATACCTGAATAAATCTAAATAATTGTATTTTAATTCAATGGTAACATTTACTGATGTATCATGAACATTTAATTGAAAAGGCTGTTTTTTTATGATCTTATTTTGTTGACATTATTAATATTTAAGTTATATGTGATTAAAATTTATTTTATTTATTTCTCTTTTATTGTAAATGTTTATCAAAAATCATTGTTTTCACATAACGTGTAAGCGTCTTGGTGCAATGAACTGTGAGCTTATATTGTTTTATTAAATAAATGAATGAATGCACACTCAAGTAGCAGTCAAATGCACTCAATTGACAACTACGTGTCACGAGATCAAATTCTGCTCAGTGCACAATTTTTTATGCATGAATAACGCTATTTACATTTGCCTGGGTGTTTTATGCATTATAAGCAAAATCCTCAACCGATTATCTAAAATTTTTGCTTGCATGGGGTAGAGGAAAAGTCACAGGATACAGAAATTTATATTATGCTAAAATCTTGCTTTATATCGTAGTAAAACCATAACATAAGGCAACAACTATTAGTACAATAGTTGTAGGCGTTAGTGACGCTCGTTACTGACAACTACCTAAATATCAACTGGATTTGCTGTCGAGGTGCTTCAATATGATGTTTACTTTCAATGTTTTGGGATAAACGAGCAGTTCTGTTTGTCTGTAGATAACATGGAATATTAATATTCATAGGTTTACTTTGGCGATACAAGCGTCTACCATATGGCGTTAGAGTAATCACAGCGGAGCATTTTAGAGATTGCTTTCTGTATAGAGTTTTGTTCGATTCTTTAAATGACTTGCTCATTATAAGTAGAGTTTAATATAATGGGGCAGCAATTATAGAGGGTTTTATCCTAGGTACTAACTAGTTATCATTTGTATTTAATGAAAGAGCATGAATACGTTTGCAGTTTATAAATATTATGATAAACTTTCTATGTATTTTAGCAAAAGATTGTAAAGGTCTCACTTATATAAACATGGTTCTACTTATAAAGATTAAACGTACCCCTGTTGTAATAGTGTTCCCTTTCTTTATATTTAGCATAGTTCTATAATGTTACATTACTGTCTATATGAACAATAAAGTCACATTTAAAATGAATATTGTATAAACATAAATATTGTAACCACAAAAAGATTAAACATTAAACCTGCCCCATATTTTTTTAAGTGAAATTAAATAAAGTACCAATACCAATAAACATCCAAATGAATATTTCAAATATATGAATCATTTTATAATTATATATGTAATTTAAAAATAAATAAACTGATTATTTGAAATACCTAGCACATCCATTTATTTTATTAACAACGCAACAGTAATACAATGGAAAGAAATTAAACAACATCCTTTGTTTGTCGAAAATGTATTCAAAATTATGCGACGCATAAACTTCGTAATTTTTCTGTCGAGTTTGTTTATTCCTGTTTTGATAGACTACAGTCTATCATGACTAAAGCATTAGTAGTTTATTAATAACCTTCATTAAAATATAGAATACCATTGAAGTTACTTTATATTGTACGATAATAAGTACAATTCTCAATAACAAATGACCAAGATACCGCTCAACATACACATACACATGTTCACATGCTTCTTGAAGTCGAAAACAATAGTTGAAAGGCTACAAAAAAGTGTTATAAGAAATCAAATCACACATTTCTTAGCCCTTTGACGGGGTTACCCTGGCGTCCCTTTAAAAATAGTTTCCTTTTCCCAAATGGTACTAAGCTTTAAGACATTAAATAAATGAATAAACAGTGCATGAAATGGGAATTAAATACACGTATCCGCGTTTATTATAGTGTAAGCGGTTCGCATTATTCACAATTAGAATAATCACATTTAATAAACCGCTTTGTACGACGTGGTTTCAAGTGGTGTGTTGTTTAAGTTCGCCCTGAACTTGTTTATATTCGCTAGGATTACCTTTTATAGAACTTTTATTTAGTAATTTATACTTTGTTTTTCTTTTTTATATAATTACTAGCCGACCCACGCAACCTCGTTTGTGTCTCCTACTGCCCGAAGCGGTATAATTTTCCCCCGTTTTTGCTACATTCCTCATTGGGTGCTCCGCTCCTGTAGGTTTTAGCGTAATGATATATACTTCCTTGATAAACGGGTATCTAACACTGAAAGATTTTTTTATATCGGACAAGCGATTCCTGAGATTAGCGCGTTCAAACAAACAAACAAACTCTTCAGCTTTATATATTAGTATAGATTTAAAAAAAGGTATATAGAAGGTAATAAAAGGAGCAACTATAAATGTTATTACTTATTTATTATCAGCATAGTTGTATAGATCGATTTACTGAAATGAAATGAAATGAAATCATTTATTCTGCAATTAGGTTATACAAAACACTTTTGCAAGTTAAACTTTTTTTGAGCAGATGAGTTCGGTTACTATTGCAGAGACTTGTATATGGAACCCTTTTTTTCTTTGTGTATAATGTGTGCAAGTCTCTTTAAAATGAAAAAAAAATAGTAGTAAAACAAAACGAATGAAAATAAATACAAGATTAGTCAAGCCTTGGGATACTGTTTGTCGAAACTTTATACCGCGAAAGTTAAAACGCACCTGTTGTTAACTTCATTATGATAATGCCATTCAAATTTATTGTTACTGTTTTGCAATACAAAACGACTAAATTTGTCTTGGTTTAACCTCTGTTGCATCAACCAGCCTAGTAGCTACATAAGAGGATATCGCTAAGTCTCAAAAGACTCTCTCATGTATTAGCCTCTTTGAACCGTTTCTGTGTCATAATTAACTTTTATAGAACCTTATTGTAGGCAATGACTAAAGCTTCATTTAGGTAAATAAGTTGAACTTACATAATATGTCATAGAGAATATTTTGAGATCTAACTTACAATAAAATGTCACAGAAAAAAATTAACATAATAATAAATATGACTATCTAAGAAAGAATAAATGAAAAATGTTTGAAGAAAAATACGTAAGTTGTATTCATGTTTATTGGTTTTATTCACGTGTGTAATTCTCCGCCTAATTTTGGCACCGAGACGAATGCCCTTTATGAAAGGGTGGAGCAATCTACCGTATCGGTATCAGAAATCACAATTGCCTCGTCGAGTGTTAATAAATAATAAAACTGTTTTGTACAAAAGAGTGGTCTGCCGTTTCTCCCCTCAATATTTTCTATAGGTACGTCTTTCTATTATTTATATGTTACGTATTTTAATGGCATATGTAATTTCTACTTTTACGTTACAACGTTCATTGCAAGCAATAATTATTGTACATTCTACTGCCTGCCTACTAATATTATAAATGCGAAAGTTTGTAAGGATGTGTGTGTGTTTGTAACTCTTTATTTAATAGAACCTTATGGATTCGTCATGTCTGTCTGTGTGTCAGTCCGTGTCACAGCCACTTTTTTCCGAAACTTTATAGTTAGTTAGTTACGGATAAAAACTTTAAAGTAGTTTTTTTAATACGTCCTAAATCGTTAACCGCAATTTACCTTTCATTCAATCAACTCAAATACATAAATTAAAAAATATGTCGCATTAGGTCACTTTTAAAAAAAAAAACCAGCATAACCCGGTAGTTCAAATAATATACAAGAATTTTTATTATGTGGTAATACAAATCATATAATGATAGTTATTAACATTAATTATTGTCGTAATAGTCAAGAGACCGGATAGCTAAGGATTCGGTTAATATTTTGTAAGTTTTTTATCTCAGTCATCATAGCTAGTAGACGACCCCAAATAATATTGGGCATTATAAAAATGAAGATACCTAAGAAGATAAAGATGATCATATTATCTTAGTCATCAAAAAGCTTTGGTAGCAGTGGTATTGACTTCTGCACCACAAACGCCAATTGCTCACTCACCTAAACTGATAATAGTCCAGCTGGGACTGATGGCAGTTGAAATTAGAAAAAAAAAATAGTTAACATGTTTTTTTGTCTAAGCCGATAGATAAAGAGTTTGTAATTCATTTGTTCGTAGTTTCTTGTACATTACTTGTATAACATACGTAGTAACAGTACAGATGAACAAAATCAAAAAGTTAGTACACATATATATATGTAATACAAATCCAATCAAACCATTTGGCAACATCTGAGAACGTGTCTTTATTTAATTAGTTCCCCAACTTTACAGGATCGTAGTTGAACTTAAACTACACTTACCTAGCTAAAAGGCGGAGTTTATGGAACTTTTGATTCACGTTATGTAAATTGGATGCCAGTTCGTCCAGTTTGCCGATTAAGAACACCGTAACGTAATCTAAGTGTTTCCTTATGAAAGACTAGCTTTCATCTGGCTCCACATGCTAATATCAACATGTATCATAGCCTTTATTATTTCCAAAAATATTTGGCGACTACTTGTTCCGCCGGTTTTACCTGAATACCAGCTCCCACGAAGCGAGTGGCATCGGGGCTTCGCAATCTTGAGAGTGAATTAAATTTAAAGGTGGAACTAGATGTAAGAACATTAGTGGATACAGAATTCCCAATAACAATTGCCATAAATGTTCATGAGAGCCAAGACCAACTACTTATCGTGAAAGATCGCCAAAATGCAATATTCTGAGTTTAATGAGGTAAAAAAACTCAACAACACTTTCGTGCCAACCCAGGAATCAAATGTAAGATCTGTTGATCGGCAATCGCATGATTTAACCACAAGACCAACGAGGGAGTTACTAATACGAATATAATTCATAGACTACGGGGACAATGAAGCTACATAATACCGTAGTTTCAAAAATTAATCACTGTACTACATTCAAATTTTATCACTTAATGATATTAATATTAATTGTTAATCTTTCTAAGAAAAGCTTTTGTAAAGCTTGTGTTTTTGAAACTGTACAGGTGAACGATGAGAATAAAAAATTACAACTTCCTTGATAGTTATGTGGTCATTGAGTTGTGTTGAGTTGAGAGTTTATGTAAGGAGAACTGAAAATTTTCAATTGGTATTTGATAAGTTATAGTGTATTGAAGAGAATTAATTGAACGTTATTGGGTATCATAGCTCCGATATGAGATTACTTGTGAAGACTGTGACTGAACGCAATTTCAACGTTCATGTTATATATTAATTTTTCCATTAATTTAAACGTAGAGATTTACTACTAATAATTCGTCGTTTATATTAATAAAAAGTGGAATCTGAAGCGAAAATTCGTTGCAATGCACTAATTCGATAAGCTTAGCTATAAATATGTTCATTAGAACATTAGGTTGACTCTTCCTTCCTACGTCGAGCAATGAAAACCTGTTACGGCGCGCGTGTTTCCTCCACATTGAGATCTTAGATCCTTTAAGCGTAGCGTGTTTAAGTATCTCAATAAGCACCTACAGAGTGAGTCACCATATTATTAGTATTATAACATTACGACTAATGCAAAAAATACGTTCATGTTTTAAGCATTTTGTGATACAAAATTGTTAGATGTTTCAAAATAGGCTACAAACCGATCGATTGTTATGAAATTTGGAATAAAACTGTTCAAATTCTAGTTGAGACAGTTTGTTGAAGTTTCTCTAAGAACTTATTGAAAGTGATTCGAGCGAGAACGTTTTGGATGACTGAGAATGGCTTCAATCAGTGTCTACAGTTTTGTTCTTGAATATATATTGTTTAATATAAAGAATATTCTTTAAGTAGCAAAAAAAAATTCTTATTATTACAGACACTATAAAAAACAAGTTTAGTGAAGAAATAACTACCTTCTTACTTATCGAATACGATAACAAAAAAGGCCAGAAATATTTATTTTTTCTTTTGTTAAAACATATCTTATTTTTATGAGAATAATAACAATGAAATAAAAAATATATTGAATTGTTAAAATATCTACGCTATGCGTATGATATTATTATAGGTACCTATTTGATGTGATATTTATTTTATTTTCGTTACCAACGTTTAAATATGAGACCGAGAAAGCTGACCTAAGTAAAAATACGTGTTTTTAAGGTTCCGTAGCGAACTAAAAACTAAATCTTTATAGTTTCGTTATGTCTATTCGTCCGTCGGTCCACACTATTTCTAACAGTGCTATAAACCTGTAACTTAGCATGAACATACTTACTAATCCCGCCTAATAACGTAAAAAACTAATAACGTGGTTCAATAAAATAAATATATATTCTAGTCGTCATATTAGATTCGTCAACCCCATGGTATATGCGGTTTCATTTCATAGACCTCTTAAAAATAATATGGTTTAAGCTCCGAATAGAAACGACCGTTACTCATCTGTTCATTGAATGAAAAGTATTTTATATTAAATATTATATCGAAGGTGGGTTGGCTAAAAACTTCCTGGCCTAAAGTACATTTCGTTCTCGTATTTTTATCGCTCTTTTCTAGCCAAACGATAATATTTAGACATCAAAAAAATTCACAATCGTAGCATATTATAACGAATTTAAAACGAAAACTAAAACAGCTAAGTAAGTTTTTTTGTTTACAAGTATTAGTTGACGGACTAGTATGATGTTACGCCCGCGAAACCGCTAACGAAAAATATTTATAACATGAAATAACTATAAATAATACAATATTATACATACTTATTAATTTAAAAGCATATTGAAATACTTTTAAAGTAACAAGTATCCTTCTTAGAATATTTAATGTTTCTTTGTATCAAAACCCTATCTGGCAAGCACTGTACAATCAGTATGGAGCTGTCCTCGAAATAGTGAAAATAATACGAAATTCAAGTGTGACGACAGGCAGTAACATGAAAACCATTTTTGCTGAACCTTCGCTAAAAGAGTGAACATCAGATAAGGGCTCTACTGACAAATCCCTTGCGCCCTTAGGGACCCTTACACTAAAATACAAGGACTTTTATATACTCAGAATATATTTAGCGCAAGGACGCTATAAGATAGTACGGAATAAGTATGTTCGCGATCAGGGAACTCTACAAAATACCTAATAAGGTTGTTTTGTTGAATATTTGTAAAAACGAATCGTGAACTAAGGGTATATCATAAGCGTACATAATCTACCTACGTAGAGGTATACACAACAAACTGAAACTTACTAAAATGAAAAAATATTTGAAGTAGTCTTAAAATTTTAACTAAGTTCTATTATCTACTCCGGATGCTTAACAAATATCAGTTCTTGGTTCAATTGAGATAAATGATATATTGTAAAAAGTTCCAATATTTGCACTTAAACATACGTTTAAATAAAGAAAAACATATATATAAATAATTAATCAATCTTGTACTTGTATTATCTTATTTCAAAATAGTAAATAAACTTTTGTAAATTACTTTATCTTGATTATTTTGCGAATGTTGCTCGAGAAGCAATGTTTTCGAGTTTTACTGATTCTCTCGACTCATTTACCATGTCAGGAAGATAGAGGGGGTGAATAGAGTAAATGCAATGAATGGACACAGTGGGGTGAGAATGGAAGAACGCTTTTGTAGCTCAAATAGATGCGGATACTTAGGGGCATCGGTTAGGGAAAACACGAATTGTGGTTTATTTCTTGTTACTTATTTATAAAACCGAAATCATTTGTCTTTCTGCCTGTATTATTGCAAACGGTTTAAAAATTATTATAGATTTACATAGAACGTTCTACTTGTCTAACGAAATTGATTATGACAGTGATATGTGACGCATTTAATAACGTAAAAAAATGTGTTATAAACAAAAGAGTTAAAATAAAGATTATATCAGCTTGTATTTCTTTAGTCTTAGTTACAATCATATTAATGTAGATTTTGTTAATCAATTCTGGCGTCCCGTGAGACATGTTTTTTTTATATTTTACGTGTAAAAGCTACTTGCGTTAATGCTACCTTCTTGCATTGTCATCAACCTGCCTTTGCCTATGTCTTTTATTTATAAGCTTTATTTTTCCTTTTAGAATTACACCTATTTAATAAAATATGCTTACCAAATGTCAAGTAAAATACACTTTTTATCCCTGTAGTATACATCATAATAATAAATCCGTGTAAGAAATAACAAAGAATGGAGATTAGTTTTTTTTACGGGAAATCTAACATAAAAACTCCGTCCATAGTAACGGTTATGAAATTTTCATGTGGCTTATTATGTCCACGTCTTTTATATTGACAATGAAGTTTACTATCCAGTACATAATGTGTTCATGTACAAAGGTTCCTTTATACCTTAAATATTTCTCAGTAAATGTAAAAAATAAGTAAAGAAGAAAAGATCAAAGACTTATTCTTTTTTGGTACTTATTCAAATTCGCAAGGACACTGTTACGTAAAACGGTAACCCTAATCTATAAATGTTGTTATAGTATCAAGATTATTGACACACGTTCCCGGCTGTGTTTAGATCTTTTAATATTCTTTTTGAACGATTCTCGAATTAAATACCTTTTGAATGTCATTGCAGAATACATTTGGTGTATGATCTGCAAATATTTGCCTCGGAGTTTGGCTGTTTTGTATGTATAATATTTCATATTTAGTATTTACAAAAAATAATGTATCTATGTATTTATATCAGTTGTCTAAACTCTGATTAGCTTGGGACTGGATGGCGTTGTGTGTTAGATGTCCGAAATGTTTATTTTTTTATTTAGTAAAGTCTATATAGTCAACTCTTCCTTTGACTCGACTATAATCTCCATTACAAAGTAAACCGTTATAACAATTTATACAGAAACTTGTTTTGCGACTAGCTATATACAGTTTGCAGTGTATACATATATATATTATTATATATTATACTTTGATATTTTCTTTATTTTAAAGTCATAAGGTAACATACACGGTTTGGTGTATGTTACCTTAAGACATTAACATACACGGTGGAGTGAGCCTGACAGATTTGCATGCAGATAAATTTCACAGTTATTTGATGTACAACTGAGTAGGTTTCCACGACTGTTCATGCAACTGAAAAAATATGAAATATTTGTTATTTTTGCCCTTTGTTATTACTGTGCAGTTAAATCTACAGGTAAAACTAAACGTGTGTGGCAGTCGTTCCTGTTCTACTATGTCCTCTATTCAACTCAAGCTTTCTTGATTGGTTTAACTATGCAGGCGGATTCCTACAGTGTTTTGTTACCTTCTAAAATGTATACAATTCTATTTTAAATTTTTGTAACAGTAACCAAGCTACTACCAATTAAAATCATATGTTTTACGACCACCTTCTGGAGGCAAGGCCCCCGTCCATCGACCTAATAAAGGTGCGTTGTGTTGTCTAAGAGAAATGAATAAAAAACGCATTACAAAACGCAATACTGTCAAGTTCAAAGTTTATGTTAGAAGGTTCACGATGTCAGCAACTTGAATTCGCAGCTATCTGTTCATATGTCCGCATAAGACAAAACAAAAACATTAATCCGTCTAGATACTTTGTAGAAGTTTTGGAGTGTTCAACAGATTAACATAATAACTACCGTAAAAGTTTCATGTTGGGCGCTATCTACTTTACCTGTACGAACGGGCCAACTTAGGGACTTTTAAGGCTTTTTTACCGCACAATGTATACTTTTAGAATTTCCAACAAAAAAGTAATACCAGTATCGTTGCTTTTAAGGGCAATTTTATTCATTGAGGTAGAAAATTTAAATACATGGACGTAATTAAATTCTTATTTATTCAGAACTAACTTTTGCTCGCGGCTCCGCCCGCATTTATGTAATCGACATCGCGATTAAGAGAAGCTCAGATACTTCTATTAAAATCAAAGTTTCTTCATGCCAAATTTCATTGATATCGGTGCAGCGGCTTAGCCGTAAAATTGTAACAGACAAACACACAGAAAGTTACTTCCGAATTTATAATATTAAAATGGATATCACTTCCCTAATTCAAGTCTAAAGTTCTACATCCTAGTGCAGTAGTCTAAATTGCCAGGTTTAATTTATACCCCATTTGTGAATCGAATCGCGATAGATTTAAAACTTATTGGAGTTTCCGGAGGGCGAAGTTTTGTCTCAAGAATGTCAGTTTTATTTATAAAGATGCGCTAAAATCTGTAACATACAGAATATGATAATTGTCCTAATATAACACTAGCCATTCCACGTGTTTTATCTGGTCAATTTAGTATCACAGATTGGTTGGAAGTTTCGGTTATTAAATAAAGTATAGTATGCGTTAAATCTGTGAGCAGTGATCTACGTTTGGACTATTTTTAATCCCCGACACAGCACGAGGAGTGGTACAAGTTTGACGTCGATGTCTGTCGGTCTCTGCGTGTGTGTCTGTCTGTGGCATCATAGCTCTCAAACGGATAGACCGATTTTGATGCGGTTTTTTTTCGATTGAAAGCCTATGGAAAAATTCCTTGCGATGGTTCTAAGCTATGTTTGGTTAATATCCGTCCAGCAGTGTAAGAGTATCAGCTCTTTTTCAATGTAAGGCATTTTTGGCGTATGATTAGTCGATAAAGAGCTTGCGTAAGAGGTTTTTTAAATTATTAATTTTAGTTTGTTATACTTTTTTAAATGATCATCCAGGAGGCTCTGGTCTGCTATGTATGTTTATATATCACGCTGGCTACAGCAGGTTGGTACGGGGTTTGTCAGAAGTTTTCCTTCTCTTCACAGTGATGTTTCCCTATCTAGTTACGACACCCATGGCATGTATGGTTGGTAATGACACTCCGTGTTCCTTATATATCACTGAAGCAAATGACTGCCTGGGTACCCATGGAAATAAACTTTTTTTGCGCTTACACAGCGAACGCTGGCTGCACCCTACAAGATAGATCTAAATAATGTACTCCATTATTGTCCAAAAAGAACGCGATGGTATATGTCTCTTAGGCATAACCCACAATAACCAATTTTTATTTCTATCTTTATACGAGAACTAATGGCTTATTTACGAAGTGACTTTAAGCAATGCAAAGTGAATCCCTATCCAATTAAATACCTTAAACACATTGTGTATTTAATATAAATCAATATGGCACTTTACAGTGTCTAATTTATATTTGCGTGCGAAGCCAGGACGGGATGATAGTTAACTGATAAAGCCCACATTTTGTTTATTGAAAAAATGAACATTGTTCAGGAATTTACAGTTTCTATGTATTACATCAAATATTGTAATAAAGTAAATAACGCTGACATCAAATATTTCTGCCGAAAAAGATAATAAATAGTTCCTTAAAACAATTGGAAGCTTTGATTTAAAAACGATACCACCATGTTGGGAGTCACTGAAACAAAAAAAAATAAGAACTATTGATGTAAATTCGTTGTGACTACATGCAATTGAAACTAATTGTGTAAAACTAAACCCTGAAAGTGACGGTTGGTTACTAGACAGGTCCTTAAAACCAAAAGAATTCGATGGAGACCAGACACCTTTGAAAATTGATGATGTTTTGGAAATGAATGAAGAAACTTCCTCCGCTTAGGATACTATACTTCTGACGATTTACACCTCTCTGTCTTACATAACTATATGATTTAACATTAAAAGAAATTACGATACCACCGATTCTATATAAAACTAGCTGTCCCGGCAAACGTCATTTTGCCATAACTACTAATAAATTAAAAATTAATTAAAAAAACATTGTCCAGCGGACAAAATTGTAAATCTAAACCATTCCCAGATCCCCTTGAACACACACAAAAAATTTCATCAAAATCGGTCCAGTCGTTTGCGACTAGTTCAGTGACATACACACTCACAGAAGAATTATATATATAAAGATATTCCAGGCACCAAAACCCTTTGGCATTTATGAAAATATTGACACGAAGATGCAATGGTGCTAAATATCGATGTAATGAGTAGTTCTCTTCATAATATTTTTTCCTGTAGGTAAATAGAAACGCTTTAAGTAAAATATATGTAACCGTAAAGAACATTTAAGATTACAGACTTAAGCATGAAACAGAGTAATTTGTGCCATTTATTAATGTATTTTACTAATGCCATTACTGTTATAACAGGTAAAACACATAAGCATCCTAGTATTATAAAATAAAATGACAACTATGTTAATTTTTTTAGCAGCAGCATCATGTGAATACATTCAATAAGAGATAAAACTGGGCTAACCATACAATAGCTCTTACTCTGAGAAAAGATTAGATTTTATAATAGATGTAAGTAAAATAGAAATTCCAGCGTACCATTGGAATTCTAAATGGAATTTCTACTTAAAGCAAAATTGACCGACTAGGTAAATTACGTACCAGTCGATTAGTCTTGAACTCGCATATCGAATGAAGTTGAATAGTCTTCCAAAGCGTATAACAAGACTTAGAAGAGACATCCTTCTACTGGTTTGTTATATAGGGATAAATAGATATTATATTGCAAACCAGATATTGAAAATTGAATAAAGAGAATATTTAAAAAAATAGTAGTACGGTGGCGGTTTATGTAAATATGAAACGAAAGATCTGAACATCGCAAAAGAAACCACAATTGAGTAATTTTCTTTTTTGCTTTTTTTTTTTTGGCCCTGCCAAAATGACTCTACTTTGCCTGATGGAAAGCATAAGCAGAATCCAAGAGCGGTGGTCACCATACTGCGAATGCAGACAATGCAACAATGCAGCATGGTGACCCACACCATGGCGGGCTAGTGATGCTTCTGCATCATTGGGCCTCCGGTCTCGCACTCACCAACGAAACACGACAGCATGATCGCTGTCATTTTACGTTGATTTTCTGTGCGAGGGTAGTACCGCCCCGGTCGAGCCGGCCCGTTCGTGCTGAAATCAGCGTGGCTCTACTACCTTGAGAATAAAATAATTAATTACTTCGCAAGCTATTGTCGCAGTATGTCTGAGATGGTATGTTGTGATTAATGTTAAATATCCTTGCTAACAGACAAGGAGTGTTTGGAACTTTGGCGATGATAGTTTATGCTGTTTATGAAACATAGCTCTTATTTTTTTTAGCTGTGTAGAATTGGAGCACATTTTGAAAATCTATACTAATATATAAAGCTGAAGAGTTTGTTTGTTTGTTTGTTTGTTTGTTTGTTTGAACACGCTAATCTCAGGAACCGCTGGTCCGATTTGAAAAATTCTTTCGGTGTTGGATAGTCCATTTATCGAGGAAGGCTATAGGATATATATCATCACGCTACTACTAATAGGAGCGGAGCAACAATGAAGAATGTTTAAAAAACGGGGGAAAATTTCACGCTACGGGCAATATAAGGCGCAAACGACGTTGCGTGGGTCGGCTAGTAATCTATACATCTATACAAATAAATAAAATTGGAGTGTCTGTTTGTAATATTAAAATAACAGCTTTTTAATCAATGCATACGTATGTATACACAATACATATACCAAAAATGTAGCTAAAAAAATTTTTGTCTGTCTGTCTGTCTGTCTGTCTGTCTGTCTGTCTGTCTGTCTGTCTGTCTGTTTGTTCCGGGTAATCTCTGGAACGGCTGGACGGATTTTGACGGGACTTTCACTGGCAGGTAGCTGATGATCCGGGGAGTAACTTAGGCTACTTTTGAGACTAACTTTGTCCCGCGGCGTTACTCGCGGTACAATAATAGCCGCGGGTAACACCGCGGGGTTCAGCTAGTTATAAATAAAATAAATAAATATTTCGGACATCTAAACACACAACTCTGATTAGTCCCACGCTAAGCAGAGCTTGTGTTATGGGTACTAGACAACTGATACAAATACATATATCCTTTTTTTGTAAATACGTACATATTATAGATATATACATATATATAATTCAGTATATAATGTATTCATACTGATAATATAAATTCAAAATTAACTCTGTCTGTCTGTTACGGTTTCTCGGCTAAACCGCTGCTCCGATTTTAAGGAAATTTGTCATCAAGATACTTTCTTTCGTGAGGAAAGACATAGACTGCTTTTTAATGCGATAACCGACAAACACGAGGGCGGGGCCAAAAGATAGTTAGAGTATAAATAGAATTTTAATATTGGATCCTTATCCTAAAATATTCGATAAAAATTAAACTAGACTAAATTAATAGTCTCAATAAAATTTGTGACAATATGTCCTTACGTATTGTCACAAGTCAATAATAACAGCGGGTTTGCTGAAAAATAACTCCGATAGAAACCAACCAATATTTCACTGTATTCAGTCTCTCACTAGTCTTGCTCCTTGCTTAGTCCTATAAATGCTTAATAGTTGCTTTTGCAAACTCCTGCATGGAAAACGTGCAACTAACATAGCTTATGCTTAGACTAACTTCTACGCGATAAATTAACTAATGCACCAAATAACGTCTATTTTATAATATTAAGAAATACACACACACATACTAAGACTGCACTCAAAAAAATTAAAACACCTAATAAGATGATATAACTATTAATTCCATTATTTCCCGTTCGTTAATAATAATTTATTAATCAAAGAACACAAAAGTAAAATAGTGTGACATGATTTAAGTGTTGATAGAGTTGTTTTTTTAGAATTTAGTTAACTCAAAACCACACTCTCATTATAAAAGCTTGGTGGCTGTGCAATAACGAATACTTAAATATTACTCACAGTACAATGCATCAAAAGGCTCGAACTCACACACAGAACTGTGTACCTGTAATTTAGTTATTCATACGGATTTTAAACACGTTTCTCGCACTAAATGGCAGCGGCGACAGTTGCGCGTTATACTGTCATTGTGGTAATGCACGATTAAATGCATTTTGGTATTCTGTGAGCTATGGATTAAAGCAAGTTTTACGAATAAATTAAAGATTTTGTTTATTTAGTGATTACCTGAGTCCCGCGGTGTTATACGCGGTTGTTTTTTTACCTTTACTCCCGTAGGTAATACTACGGGGCTATAATATAATAATAATAATTAATAATAAACCTTTTATTTCAGACCAATGTCCATATTTATGTTAGTGAATTGGTGTTAGTAACAATAGTGCTTAAGTTGAGAAGTTAGTATTATTAGTATTTACATTTCTTTTTTTTTTTCTTTTTTTCTATACTAGTATAAACTATTGCTATGCTAGTATAAAAAAGTAACCTAAGTTACTACTCATATCACCAGCTATCTGCCATTGAAGGTCCCGTCCAAATCGGTCCAGCCAATACAGAAATTAGCCGGAACAAATAGATAGAAAACAAAAATTTCATAAAAAATGTTTTTTAATAAATGAGGATAGTATAATCTTTCATAAATATTGATTGAAAAGCTTTTAATTAAACGGTTTTATTTAGCTTGCCCTGGTTGTTTATTTGTTTGTTTGGGTCAAATCTTGTAATTGTAATTTAACCTCCTTCCTGTGGACAGATTGATCTGAAATTTTTTATACGCCTTTAGATCTGGTGACAATACAATTAAATAAATTATGTTTTATTGTAAATCTAAGATAGCCGCTGCTACGAAATGGTGGTTTACAAATTTTGTCTCGACTACCTGAATTGTAAGGGTATCAAATGGAAGGACTTGATTAGTAGAACATAGTTCACTATGAAAAAAAATATTAAAATCCAAGATGACCGCCGCTACAAGATGGTGGTTAACACATTTAGTCACGAATAACACTATATGGGTATAAAATAAAAGGATTTGACTAGTAGAACATTTTTCACACAAGTTTTTAGTTTTTAATTCTTCATAGTAAACTGTTCACAATAAAAAAATTAAAAATAAAAACTTGAAAATTAAAAATTGGTATAAAGGTTGTAAAGTAGTCATTTTTGTATGTTTTAAGGATTTACCACGGAGGATTTACTTTGCAAACTTTGCAAATAAAAACTTTTTACCTCTGTGTAGAAAAAATATAATTCACAAAGTTTTATAGATATGCTGAAAAAGTCATAAAATATGTTAACTATTGAAATAAAACTTATCGGCTCACATTAATGATCTTTTTAAATATTTCATAATCTACAACATCATTTTTCTGTCTTCGTCTCAATTGTGTCTTGTGAATTATTCTATGGAAGAAAAAACTTAATACGGTTGGCAAATAAACTGAGTGATCATTTTAGTGAATTTATTGTTTACACCTCCGAATGTAGTAGAAAGTAGAAACCATAATTCAGTCAGGACATTAACTTTCGATATGTTGTAAGGTACAAAGCATCGAGAAAAGATCAGTATTGTAGGAAACCTTATCAATCGGAAATGCATTATCTTTTTCAGCCAATGACTTGATGTTGGAAACTATCGGACTTTTCATCTGCAGCACAAAATGTAAGGAGCGATTTCGCTTAATTTTGTTTGGGTGATTTATGTTGTTGTTAGAACAATGGTTCCTAACATTTGATTTGAAAAGTTTAGAAACTAAATTGAAAGCCCCATTAGTTCCCAAATGTAAATAAAGATTAAAATACGTGAGTAGGTTGTTTAATGTTTCAATTATATTCTTTTATAAATAACTAGCTGATCCACGCAACCTCGTTTACGTCTCCTATTGCCAGTAGCGTAATAATTTTGACGCGTCTTTGTAAAAAAATTCATTGGTGCTCCGCTCCTATTGGTCTTAGCGTGATAATTGTAGCCTTCCTCGATGAATGGGCTATCTAACAATGAAATAATTTTTCAAATCTGACCAGAACTTCCTTAGATTAGCGCGTTCAAGCCAGCAGGAAAACAAACAACTCTTCAGCTTTATAATATATTAATATAGATTATACCAGCCTATTTAATTACAAACAATTTGATAAGTTAAATGACTGATTTTATAACATGAAGGTGATTTTAAAAGAAACGCCAGTCCACGACACTGGTCTTCGAAGAAGGCCTATGTATTGCAATGAACATACCGAATTAATAGTAATGATAATGTTATAATCAATGTTTGAGAAATATGTCAAAAAAATCTATGACAACATCCTTACAAATCAATGTTCTTTTACACATTAAGTTAAACTATAAAAACTATACTCAAATAACACGTAGACACATCACAAGTGGTTAAGATCAAAATGATATAATTACGCAATAAAAAAAAAAGATTACGGGATTTTATGTCTTAACTGTTTATGCAAACAGAACTTAATCCTCAACAGATTACAGGTTAAACCATTTCAATCCATTGCGCTTGACCTCCATTATATTACTTCTACTGACTCTAACTTTTAATCTCGAGGCTAACGCTATAATACCAGAACGAGGAAGCACATAGCGGTATGATTAATTAGAGGATTGAATCAAACTTAAAATTATTGAGCTACCATTTTAATGTATAAAATATTGCCATAACTGTCATTCTTAAAAAGAAAACCTAAAAAGAAAAAAATAATGAGCATTCCTTGCGTTTCAAACATTTTATTTAACTTTTTTGAAACATAGGAACCTGGTGGATGATAATTCTCGCAAGTGTGATCTCATAGGTTTTCATTATATATTATGTTATCATCTTAGCAAAAACAAGATGTTTATCTTATACATAATGGTTCATTTAGGAAGCGAAACACATCTGGGGACCGACATATTACAGGGATAGCTTAAGAAAAACAAATAGGACCTAAGGGACCACTGTCTGCTTGAAGTAAGCCAAATGGAGAACGAATCGTACTTATATCGCAGCGAATTTAATGAAAGATAAATAAAAGTATTATGTTTTAATACAAGAAGCATGTAAATTTTTTTATTTCAATTATTCACTTGTAGTCTCTAGCCTCCATTATCCTTTGTACGTAGGTCCTTTACGTATATCGTATGCTAAACAAGTAGAGAGACATACAAGAACTTTGTCCGGACGCTGTCTCACTTTGAAAGTTTGCATCTACCTACAAAACACTACTTGTCTTAACACCTTAATAGTGTTTGCCATAGATTAAGGTTGTCCAAGCTCTTTCGTAAATAAATTATGTAGGTAGGCATTTTCAGTATGATCTAGGGCACACTGTTGACATTTTAGTAATTACGAGTCCCTTATTTATTACATACAGTAATTGAAAAGAAAGTGGGAGTCGTCGCCTATCAAGAGGTTAGAAAAATGGCAGAAAACAAAAAAATGCCGATTGTTAAACTAACAAACCAACAAGGGCTTGGCTGTAAGTTAAGTGTAAGTTGACAGAGAGTCACTTATGTTGTGGTTTCAGGTACATGGTCATCACAGGTACGTGTATTAAAGTCGTAAATATACAATATTGTGACGTCAGTTTAAATTTAAAAAAAAAGTGACACAATTATTTAATTGTTATAATGACTTTCATGTAAATATATTAATAGAAGTAGAGTACATATTTAATTTACCAAAAAGAACAGATCGCTATTGAGCCCAAACACCAAGATAAGAAGGTCAAAATTTTCAATTTGGGTTGGGTAACTTTGGGTAATTTCTTGTACTATCGGGGAGCTATCACGGCCCGGATATGGCCTCACAGGGTGGCTAGCCGGACACGCGCTCCGGGATTAAACTGGAAATGCTTGGATCAATTTGTTAGTACGGTCAGCAACAGTCAATGATTATTGCGATTAAATCGAAGAAAAGACTTCACGCATATATTGCTAAGAGAGATAGTGGAAAATTACTAGGTGTTCCCTGTACCAGGATACATCTTAGGTACGGTAAACAAGATGAATGTGTTAAAATGAAAGGAAGTTGTAAGCTTAGTTTTGTCTCCGTTTTTAAATCCGAAATCGGCTTTCTCTACTACTTAGACTACGGTTCAATACGTGGATTTTTCAATGTTACTAGCATGCAACGAGCTAATACTAGCTAGAGGCCTGCATAAGTAACTCAACTGGGCAGTCGTAGTTTGCTTTAGATCAATCTCATAGTCAGTTGCCAGACAGATACAAATACCCAAAATATTTAAATAATTTCATGAGTAGGCTGGGCGAATTGTCGCAAAATAAAAAACCGCGATTCGCCTAGCACAGTTTTTTAATAATTTAGTAGTAGTATTCTGCATCAAAAAGTAATGAATATCCAAAACAGTAGTACTGTAGTAAAAACTTAGAATAGGACACGGAAATCGAACTCTACAACATAGATATATTGTTTTTTACCACAGAGTACAATGTATACACTCAACCGATGACATAAGGCTTATTGTGGCCAGAAGTTCGGCCTTTTTCTAGCACAGAGAATTAGCATTGCCATTCAACTTGGCAAGGCTGCCAACCTTCTGGGAACACTACCAGTAGGCGAAGATGCGGAAGATTTTTTTGACGCCTGTATATAATAATAATCTATAATAATATTGTTGTTTCCCTTTTTTTTAATATTTCCGAGAATTTTAACTTAATTTTAAGATAATAATTATAGTATAAATTGTATTAATTTGTATTGTATAAATTCCTTACGCAATGTTTTAAATATATGACATAAATTAATATTAAAACATTTTAATATTTTAATTAATTAAGTAAGAAAATCATAAATTAGTTTCTAACAAAGCATATCACTATTATTTACCTGGACATATTTTTGGAATGTCAAGTTTGCCCTTTACAGAAGGATATAAGGTAGCCGCTCAAGTTTAAACCAGTAATATAGTACTAAAAGAAATAATAAATTCATTGACAACACACAGCATCTGACTAAAACTTTTCTCAGATATCGCTCCACAGTAAACGACACGAGTAAACACAGTACTAACCTTAGACTCTATTACTAACCAACCATAAATTTAAAACCTACTCTCTGAATAAACTTAGATGGAATTAGTTTAACTGGATCATAAAATCTTATTGCTCGGCAAAACTGATGCATTTATACTTGGATATTTTTAACAAATACAATAAAGATAAATTTACAAGTAATTGCGTTAGATTTTTTTATAGTTTTCTGCAATTATTGTGAATCGGAGGTAATATAACATAATACATAATTATAATAAACCGTGGCTTGAATGCTTAATATACTTACAAATGTAATCCCTTCATTTTAAAATAAGGTTTATAAGAAACTTGAAACATTTTGAAATTTTAAGATCAGTCGGTGACTGAAACGAGGAACGGATTTTATATAAACAGAGGCGGATGTAGGATATCTGTAAATACCTTGAATTTGTCTCTGTAGAAAAAAACTGTCCTTAGCTGACATCTTGTACTTAACATGCACTATCTTCCGGACAAATTTTGTTTTGATCTCAAGTAGTTTACTAAATTTCATGATTGTAAGATTAGTGGTCAAATGTCTCCTTTTACCTTATAAAATGTGAAATTCCGAAAACAAAATGCTATTGACAGGAACAGTCAACATGTCCAGATAAGGAGCAAACCGCATTATAAAACAAACGTTAAGTCGCAGTTAATTCTCTTAAGCTATTTGATTTATTCTTGCTGGCAGAGAGACACTCCTGCTTACGTTAGGTTTAACAAAATTTATTGTCATCGGATGTGTGCCGTTTTGATGACGTATTAATTTAATTACACCAACAAGACACAGAGACAGGCTAACCAAAAACCAATTTAAAAAAAAACTATTATTCCATGTTTGTCAAAGTATTAAACGCATTGCCAGAAGATATTAGGGTTCTACCTTTTTATAGATTCACGAAACAGTTAAAATCGTGGTTTATATAAGTGTATTTTTATTCCTTATTTTGACTATAATTTTTAGGTAACTTATATTTGACATGTTTACTTATTTTTAATTTATTGACAATTTGGAATTATAATTAATCTTCACTCACAGACTAGTAACTTTATTAATTTGACTTTTTTATATTTAACTTAAAAATGATAAATATACATTTTTGCATCTCAGTATAATGTTACAACTAGATGTTTTTTTATAACAACTTATGTACAACATTTAATGACAAATGAATTATTTTTATCTATTTCATTATTATATTTTACGTGGCTTGGTTACCATGGTGCAAATTTTTATTCAGAACTAATAATTGAATGATAAACATGATGAGTTTTCAGTTGTTTGGTTAATATATAGAAATAAATTCCAAAAAGTCTAAAAAAATATTTCATTAAACGAAATATATCAGGAAAGATTCAAGAGTTTCAGACTAAGACTAACACTTATTTGGGTTCTTAAATATTCAGTGTCAAAGATGTTTGTAACTACCTGATACATAAGTTACACAGGCATTCATTCCCCTTCGTTGAACTTGGTTTTATGGTCCATTTCTAATGAGCATAAAATAATGTAAAACCTACTTCAATAAATACGCCAATAAAATCAAGTAGGTATTGAAGTCTGATAAACAGTTCCAGCGAGCGTTTAAACTTTACTCATTATAGCAATACACAACAGAAAAATACACAGACAACTTTCAATGAAAATATTTAAAAAAAAACGTTTGTAGAAAGCAACTCCCCAACCCCCTACCCCCCCTTCTTACACCCGATTGTTTCAAACAAGAACAGTAGACTGACAGACCACTGGTTATACATACAAAAATGCTAAATCGGTCGAATCCAAAACTCCATTTCAATATATTGTGCATATCTAATATAGATATAGATTTTTGTGTTAATTAGAATTAAATTTGTTTACGGTAAATTTATTTATGTTAATATTCAAGGATAACAATAGGGGATGGTGTTGCGGTTTCGCCCCACAAATTCGGTTTTGCACAAGCGACTTCGAAACGGAACACAATGTACAAATGTAGGTACGCGGCGCGGCGTGTTTATCACGCATTTAAGCGAATAAGCGCCAGCGACAAACTATGTCTAGATTTGAGTGAATTCGTACATACAATTTTGAGGAATGATATTCTAGAGATACCCTTTCTATGGTCACTTTTAAGAGCAATCTTTTATATAATAATCAATTGCAGTTCGTATGTCTCGCTAAAACTTGAGAAAGGATGGGCCGATTTAGCTTATTTTGATTTTGAAATGTTTGTCGTGGTCCAGGAAAGGTCTAAACGTTGAAAAAATTAAAAAAGGAGGATATCGGAGGCCCATACCACTCCCTACACCCCTTTCCCCATCCCCGAAAGGCCGGCAACGCACTTATGACGCCTCTGGCGTTGCGGGTGTCCATGGGCAGCGGTAATCGCTTACCATCAGGTGATACATCTGCTCATTTGCCCCCCATACCATAAATAATAATAATAATAACTTGAAAATCCAAATGTCTCGTGTATGAAGTAGCGGTTACAACTAGTGATAATAATAAACATTTTTTTTTTAATTTGTTTAAAGTGACTCAATCAATTTTAATGAAACTAATACTTTTGCGTCATTACAGAGCGTAGCTCTTTCATTTGGGATCCCTTTCCCATGTTGGTGAATATTCGTTTATTATTTCCATTTCCACTCCCTATATCTTTTATACGGCTAAACTGTTTTTCATCTAACTTAGCTTAGAACACACCCGTCTTATTTTCCTTTCGAACGAAAAATTTAACATTAACTCAGTTCATTCGTTCGGGACATGCAATGCTACACAAGAATAGGCACATATACACGTTAACGAGTCGCGATTCCTGACTTTCCAGTTAAATATATGAATATTTAATTGGGAAGGGAGTAGCATGTCTATTCGTGATTTAATAAAAAAAAAATACATGCATTTAAAAAAAGAAACATTATGACAAGCTTTATAAACACGTTGATTTATTAGTGTATATTTTAATTACAAATTTTAATAAATTGTGTATTTAACATTTATTAATAAGAAATATTTGGTTTGTTTGTTTATTAAGATTCACTGAATTATTTATGAGAATTCAATGAAATTCTAGATTTTGAACATGCAGAACCCCTCATTCGACATATACATATATTTATATATTTCGTTCTTGCTGTTGTTAAAAAGGCTGGGCATTTCATATTATTTAATTATTCTTCATCAGAAGCATCGGTTAAAACTCCTAGTTAAATCTGAGTAGCACTTTTGCGTTTGGAAGAACTTTTATATCATTTTTTGTTATTATTAAGAGGTCTCGGGTTCAATTCCCGGGTCGGACTGCTGTTGGGTTTTTCTTTTAAGAAATTCTTAATAGCAGCCCGGAGTATGGAAGATGGCAGTGTTTCCCACCCGAGCCTCGGAGAGCACGTTCAGCCGTCGGTCCCGGTTGTCATGAACATATATGGCAATCGTTATTGGGAAGTCAGTGCCCTTAAATATACTGACAACTAGTTCAACCTTCGAATTCAGTTCACCCTCAGGGTTGCGGAGGTCCGATGCCAGTCGCTCCGTGGAGAAACTGATATTCAGGTAAAACCGGTTGAGCTAGTAGCCGACCTCAAATCTTGGGAATAATAAAAGCTAGGATGATGATGACATGATGACTCTTAGGTATGTAGGAAACATCGCTGTAATTGTTTTTCTTCTATTTACTATTTACTCACTTCCTTGCCACATCTTCTCTCGCACAGTCCATCCACTTTTTGTTGATTTTCTTCTTCTTCTCTCTTCTATGCATTACTCTCCACTAACACTCAACTGGCAAGTAACAATTTACTTGCGAAATTTCTAGATCCTCATATGGTTTTAAACCGTGTACCTTTAGATATAGGATTCATATTTAGTGTGCTACAGTAGACTGTAGAACCGTAAAATATGAACATACCTTTCCTTAAAATGCTGTAAAATATTTATCTCTGTTATCACACTAATATTATCAAGGCTAAAGTTTGTGAGTGTGTATTTTTGTTACTTCTTCACGCAAAAATTACTGAACTGATTTGGATGAAACTTTACAGTAATATAGCTTATACATCAGAATAACAAATAGGCTACTATTTGCCGCGATAACCGACATACACGCGGGCGGAGCCGCGGGCAACAGCTAGTAGATAATAATTACTACCATAGTTCATATTAGGTCTCACAGGCGTTAATACGATTGATTTAAACATTAAAAAAAAATGTTTTCTCTTTCATAATTTACCTACATAACAAAATCATTGTGGAAAATTTTTGTTAACTAAAATTCAATATTTACCTCCTACAGGCCTCAGCGAAAAGAAGCACTTTAAAATAATTATATCAGTAAAGTATCTGATTACGATCCTTGAATTATGATTTCAACATCAAAAAGCTCTTTGATAGTTGCCATGGATACTCTCTCTACAAATTTAAGTGCCTGGATACAAAACACTTTCGACAAATAATTTGTGTAACCGAAAGAGATTTTAATGTTCAAAAGTATTTCAGATTAAATTTCTTTCAGATAATTAATTCTCCTAATTTAAAATAGAAACTAATATGAGAAAATTTTAACTTTTTTCATAACTAACTCTACTTTTAATATTTGTCTATAGATTTAAGTTTTGAATGTTTAAGTATTAATTTATCTCAGAGTTTCTGTAACAATTTTTACAGAAACTCTGTTTGACTATTTCGAAAAAATATGACTATCATTTTATAATATTATAGTATGTATAATACTGAATACTCACTTTTTATTAATCCAAAGGCTGGTAGAAACATACGACTGTAATTACTAAAACGTACCTGTAACAAAATATATTAGTTTATTATTTTTTTTTTTTCAAAATATGTATTAAAATCTATGCACATTTTCAGTCTCTTTACCTTCTCTACAAATAAACTCTCCTCTTTTTCATAGGTTTCCTTCCGTGACTAACAAAAGCCTTTTTTCTTTGTTAAAAGTTCGTTCACTACACCTGAACTTCTTGATATATAGTAGTGAAAAGCTCTTCAGACGATGTATCGGAAACGATTTGAAGATGTATTCTCTTTGAAACATAGTCGTTTCAAAGGGGACACATCGTCAAATCGTTTGAAACAGAAACTTACATGAAAATTTGGACTAGATTTAAATGCTTAATTTTTATAAAATTCTTTTCAATGTGTGGGTTTGAATGACAGTAAATGTCACTGCTACTATTTTTGTGATCTGTCTGTGGTTTGATATGATAACTATTAAACAAATCATGAGTGTCTAGACGAAGCTTATAAAATCAATAACCCGAGGCTCATGTCAGATTTTAAATAAATTTTGCATTCTACACTACAACTGAGCTCTAGTTAATACTTTTGTCATATTATGATTGAAATATGATGTCGTTATACAAACAGTTAACAGTTATATGAAGATCGTTTTAAAAATTGTTTCTTTAAATTAGATACACTTTTTTGTCTGTTCGTAAGTCCCCCGGATACTAGGATACAAATATATATCTATACTAATCTCATGAACTACTGGTCCGATTTGAAAAATTCTTTCAGTGTTAGATAGCCCATTTATCGAGGAAGGCTATTGGCTATATACCATCACGACATATAGATCAATTGGAGAGGAGCACTAATGAAAAATGTTTCAAAAACGGGGGAAAATTATCACGCGACGGGCAATAGGAGACGCAAACGAGGTTGCGTGGGTCTGCTAGTATATATATATATATAAGTAAATACAGTGACCGAACCCGAGACCTCAATCACAGCAGTCGCATACAATACCACTACGCCACCGAGGCAGGCAATACGTATTTATATCAGTTGTCTAGTACCCAAGCAAGCTCTGCTTAGTTTAGGACTAGATGACGTTGTGTGTCACATATACGAAATATTATTATTTTGATTATTTCAATAACTCTATAATATAATACAGTAAGATTAAAGTTATCAAACCCCTAGATGAAATCTTTAAATAATTCAAAATAAAAACACCAAACAAAACCGATCACGAATGATATAAATTGAACTTTGTGTAAGATTGTTTTTTATATCGACCTATGGAGGGTTCAAGAAATAAAGGCACACAATCGAATAAAACAAGACGATGGTAAAATAACAATAGGCATGGTATTCACGAGACTGAGAAAAGATCACGTTTCACTTAATATTGACTCTTCGTTATTCAAATACAGTAGGTTACCCAGATATTGTGATTTTAGTAAACGTGCCAAATCGCTGACTGTAGGAAAATGATATCACATCAGACAAAATAATTTGTCTGAATACCTAACATTTATAATTAGAATGAATATCACAACAAATTGTGACTTGATTTTTCTAGACTCTTTTTTTGAAATGAAAAGTATTGAAGACATGACAGCTAGGTATAGTGACAGAATATGTCGTCTAATTACTTATTCTTAGCATTTAGATTTTTATTTGAAAGCCTGCTAAAGTTACTTTACTCAGCCTGATGGAAAGCATTAGTAAAATTCACGAGTGTTGGCCATACTCACCGTGAATACAGATAATGCAAAATAGGGAACATATATAACGAGTTAAATATATAAACCTCTAAAAACGTAGAACAAATTAATATTCATGAGATGTCAAAACCACGATAGAATTGCAAGTCTATTTTCACCCGCAAAACAAAACTGACAGTTTAAAAACATTTTTGATAATGACCGTTTTACTTTCTAAAAATACTTATGGTCTAGTATTTCAAATGTTTTTTTTTTTCACTTTAAAACGACAACAATGTCTAAATCACATATAGCAGAAACTGTGGTTACCTACAGTTTTGTAATGGCAAACACCTACTGAATTTCCTCGTGTTTGTAAATAATTTCATTCCAAGAAATGCGGTAAACAATAAATTATCGTAACACATTGCAATTGGAACGATTTTAACACAACGAATATTCCTTTCAAAACAAAAAATACTAAGAACTCATTATTTAAAGACAATCATAAATTCATGTTATTTTATATGTATTTTTTGAAGGGTACTACTACACTTTCAGACACTCTTGTGTAAGAAGCAAACCAGGTCGAAAACCAGGCCCATTAGGAGTGAGATAAGAGAATTGGAAATACCAAGAACAGGTTGTTAAATTTTAAAGGAATTTACAGTAGCTATAATAGAATACCATGGAATTGGGCAGTGTAAGTAATAGTTCAAGGAAGTCGTCGAAATGTTATTTGAACTGGCTGTTTATCTCTCTCTCTCTCTCTCTTAAACATCTCTCTCAAAATGTAACTTTGTTAGTAGTTTAATCAGCCTTATATGTTGGAATCACTTTAAAATTGTATAAGGGGGAAAATACAGACAACTTTCGAATAAAACCATTCCACCATGAGGTATTAGAAACGTGCTGGACCTATCAACGACAAATGCGCCATTGAAAATTAGGTACAGTTTGTTAAACTTTTGGACACGGTATGCGACCCTAAGCTCCACTTTTTGATAGTATTATTAGTAGTATATTGGAATCACAAATAAAACTTATTGTCTTTAAAAAGAATATTCCATATAAAATTAGGCATCATAAAAATTTAATCTAAACAAATAAATAAAATTCAAGTGTCTGTTTGTAATATTAAAATAACCGCTTTTTACTAAATGCAAAGGTAAGTATACACGGACTACACGGTACATATACCAAAAATATACTTTAAAATTTTTTTGTCTGTCTGTTTATATATATATATATAATTATTACATTTTCATAACCTTAACAAATTCAATTTTAACATATAACTGTTTTAGATTGATTTTAGTAATTATGAATGTTGTATGAAAACGTTTTAAGGGAAATTAAGTTTTACTTTAACAATATGGTTGGACATAACAAAATACAAATAGCAACCGCAAACTACATCACGTCGTCGATCCAAGTCGCGCCGGAAATTAATCTATGTTATGTTTTATCTCGTAAATTATAACCTTGCCGCTGACAGCGTTGGCTTCTTAAAACAAGGTGTTTATTTACCAGAGCAGAGAATGGATGAATAAAGTACAAAATTAACTTATATTTATACGTCAACAGAACGTTATAGAAATGGTAGCTGAGAATACATTAAAATATCACATTATTTAGTTATATTTCTACTATTCATTTTATGACCGATGACAGCATCGACTCCAAACTTTTTGTTTTGTTTTCTTTGGTCGACTTCGTTATTATTCAAGTGTTTTAGTTAAGAGTAAGAAAATTGTAAACGCTATTTATTTTTTAAAAAGGAGCATCAATGGAGTTTCTTGCCAGATTCTTCTCCATTAACGGTAGGCTGCACTCGGAACTGGCGACTAGAATCACTCGATTTATTAATATTGACTATTTATAAGTGCCTGTAAAAAGTGCCTATTTGAATAAAACACATTTTTGACTGTGACTTTGACCAATGTACTACGTACAGATAAGCTGGAAGGGTTTACAAGAATAATAATAATATGAACTTAAGATATAATACACACGATCTATTGATCCAGAATTAGGTTGGTTACCAGACTATTGATATAAACATACTCATATATTTTCTAAACACACATGTATGCTTAGATAAGTTACACCCAGACAGAGAGCAAATAATTATATTTACACAATAAATAACTGTAACACAAATCATATAGTGACTTGTGCTTTTTTTGGAGTCATCCCTTTATGTCACACATTACTATGCTAAGTTAAACAAGAACTTATAAAATCACGCTTCAGGACCTCTACCACTTGGAACAGTTTAAATAGTCCGAGTAAATATATAATACAATATAGAAAGGAGCCCTAAATGGCATCCAGAACCCACAATAGTAGTTAAGTTAATGCGTTGCATGTAAACCATCGTTGCCAGCAATACTTAGGTCTAATGTCCCAGACATCATTTACTCTTAATTACGCCTCACAAAAACAGATAATGGCACTCGTATAAAAGCAGGATGCGCAAAACTTACTGCGACGGTTTTTTTTATTATGAAGAAAGCAAATCAGCAGGTGGGCCACCTGATAATAGGTGGGTACCGGTGCTCAGGGCACCTTTTTTTCTGAGTAAAATTCCCTTCAAATACCAGCTGCTCGAGGTTATGTCGGACTCGAACCGACAAAAACCTTACGCAGTCTGGGGCACTAATAGCCGGGAAACCTATGGGTACCTGCAATTTGAGAGTATCCGGTGAGTTACGCGCTGCTAAGGAGGGAGTGCACTTTTTTAAGATTACCAAGTTACAACTATCTCAAAGATTATAATTGTTAAAATAGCATAAAAATATAGTTCTTTCGAACTTGGTTTTCTTTATTCAAATAATAAACTTCTTACAACAGTCAGTCAAGAATATTATAAAATAAATACAAAGCAATATAAAGTATACCTTCCTTTATGCAAATTATTTCAAACCAAATATTTCATGTCTAAACGAATATAGACTATATACGAGTATAAGAATACTATTGATTAATGTGGTTAGTTATTTTGAACAGTTCGCTGTTTCTACATTATTGATGATGTGATAATATGTATGGTGTGGTAGTACATTATTTAAATAAATAAAGTACTAATCATTGTTGAGACGATTAAACAATGATTAATATTTTATTAATGGAACGTTACACGACTTATGTTCTTGTCGGGTATTTTAATATTTATATATTATACTAAATTAATACTAATTAATCACATATATTTTTCTATAATAGTGTCTAGGGTGATAGCGTCTCTATAAATGAAAAGAGGTGTTTCTACCAAGGTACATATATGTATGTATATTAGTATATATAGTATACTCGTATGTCACATACAAAGTTGATTGACTTTGTAAGCTATGTCGGAAATTACCTCATATCTTAGATAAAAGTTGAACTAGGCTTTGACATATTTTGTAAGACATTTTTCACGGGCCTTCAATACGGCAAAATCTTTTTCCAATATAATTAAGTTTAAACCGTCAGGGGACTAGGTATATCTCGGGGTAATTTTAACGATCGACAGGCTGAAAAGATTTTATTTTATTTTTAAAACAGTACTTAATTCATTTACATTTTCTATGATAATGTCATATTCAGGTAGGTAATTTTTCGTGATTTAGGACAAATTTATCAATTTTATTTGTAGTATAGTCTTTTATAGAAAATATAACAAAAGTCTGAATCTTTCAACGTAGCAATGTTGTGAGCGTCTAAGTGGCAGTGATAGGCACGGTCAATTGGAAATGTTGCTAGAAATTCGCTTGTAGTTAGAAACTATTACTAAAGTTAGTTAAATGTCTATCAAATGCACTGACCCACATAGAGTATATGGGTCAGTGCATTTGATAGACATTTACATCACTGCCACTTAGGCGCTCACAACATTGCAACATTGATTCTCTGTTGACAGTAAATTACTCATACATTGAGACTAGATTAAGTTATATCTATAAGAAACACAAAAGCAAGTATAAGAAGTTAGTTTGCACCGAAACTAATATTTCTCTACAAGGAGGAATTTCGAATAGCTTTAGATACTTTCACGGACAGAATATATAGTTTTTTGCTTTCCAACTACTTAAAGTTATAAATGGAATTGGTTGGAATGCTAAAAGTGAGATATAAGAAGGAAACTATATAGATTTTGGCGCACACTCTTAGGCTGTCATTAATCATAATAAACAAGAAGTGGGTTTTATTGGAAAGTAAGTCCTACCCACGGGACTCGTTTTCGGGCATCGCAGTAGCTTTGCGGTAATCTTGAACATTTATTTTCTCTACTAGGAGAAATCGATGTGTAGACGGCTTTCTACACAAGTACTAAACCAATATTTTTGACGATACAAGAAGATTCTTATTGTGGACATATTTGCTGTCTCCAGTATTATGTTAGACAATAAAACCTTTTAACAGCACCATATAGAAATATACAAAAAAGAGTTTAGAATGTTATCCAACAAGCCTGGTATATAGAAGTGTATTTTTTGTCTATCGATTTCGGGCTCGATAACAAAGCTTCATCGGAAACCCTACGTTGCTATTGTTTCATGTAACGCTTTGAAATCTGTACCTGATGAAAAGAGATCAATTGAATAGCTCAAATACAGATTAAATAACCAGGGAAATCTCTAACGAACGAAAAATTTAACAAAACAGAAGCTTTGAATTTAGATATCGATTTAGATTAAATTTTTACAGTTATATCACTCGTATATTATTTAACTTTTTCGTTTTTACATTATAAAATACCCATCTATATTTCATTACATAACACGTACAATTTATTAAACAAAATTTCCGGGATCATAATATCATAGAAATAAATTTGATTGTTGATACCTGATCTGCAAATAATGAAACATGACATTCTAAACTTAAACGTCATGTTTTGTTGCAGTGGCTCACATACATAAAAATATTAGACCATCAGAAGACCTAGTGCTAAATCTGTGGAGCCTAGTGTGAAATCTATGGTGCGTTTCCTAAGCGATTTACATGACAGTTTATTAATAACGAATCTGCGTTTTGCTAGCTTTGCATTCTAACTAGCAATTTAAATGCAAAGTTTTTGTCGTGTGCCGTTGTAAGTTTTATAATCGCAGCAAATGTCAAAAATGTTGCATGAAAATTTTAATGGACAAAGAAAACAGTTTCGTAAGGTTAAATTACTATAATTTAGGGTCATGACATTTTAATACATGTAAAATTTGTGTGGTTCAGTAGAGTGTTGTATTGTATATTTCACTATTTCACTGTCATAAGTATATTTGATAAGTACTAGCTGGCTCACGCAATTCCCTTCGTGTCTTTTTGAATTATGCTCTAAGCGTGATGTTAAGTATCCTATCTTAGGCACGACAGCAAAACAAATATAAAAAAAATGACAATCGACCATTATTTTTTATATAGCATATACATATATACTTATATGGGTTTTTCGTGTAAGATTATTGAAGAAACATTTTTAAAAAGTCACTTCTGTGTGGTGAGATGGGTACGAGGATATCAACGATGTCAAAGTGAAATTTGAATATCGGTTTGGGTAAACAACTTTTTAAATGTTCAAATGTATTAACTTGATGAACTATGTCATACCAAATTAAACTTTACGAGCTCAAATAGCGATTTATGATTAATCGACAGTTATATTGTAAGTTAGATGATTGGGTTGATCTGGTGAAGTGAATAAATAGGTGGAATTTCTTGGATTGAACTATTTTGATCTATTAGTTGTAGTAGTTGTTGATGATCCTGACTGGTAAGCCAAAAGTTGATGTTGTGTCTGGGTGTGTATATTCATCTATATATATGTTTAGAAAACCACAGAGGTTCGTGACTCAATGGTAACCGCAGTAATGTAATGCACAGTTCAGCAATCCTAGACAGGCCAGTGTATGGATGGATGACCTGTCTAGGACATGACATCGAGTCTCCTCCGCGCCTCGAAGACCCCGTTACGTTACCGTCCCGGCTACAATATCGATATCATTGGCAGTTGCTACGGACGGTTGCAGCCCTAAAAATAACTCTGAAAATAGTGTTTTTACAGAACTTCGGTACCGTCTAGTATTTAGGGTTTAGAGGTCTGATGGCAATCATTCCACGAAAAAAAACGAATTTCAGCGGTATCAGATCTTTAAAAAGGAGCATTCTTTTTCTAAAATAACTTTAATATCAAAAAAATAAATATAAAACCGTATGGAATTATTCAAAGTATTTAATCAGAGCTTTTAAATTGTATCTCTACGTCGCAACCAGAACCATCGCTGATTAATTAAAATAAAATTCCTCATAATTTCATTTCATGTCATGTTGGATGAAAAGCCATGAAATGATTACGATATGGAATGTAAGCTAATTGAGATCAAAGTCGGACTGTTAAAGATCAGAGATCTATGTCAAAAATGCTTAAGATAGAAGGTTGATTGTCGCTTGGTTAGGTGAAATGTAGGTTAGCTCTTTCCATGAAATGAAATTGAACTTTATTTTACGAGGTATGAAGTTGATTTTGCGGTGTTAGAGAAACTGAAAGGTGACAAGGGAAATTAATGATTTAAGCTTGGGAACCTTGAGTAATTGCCTGAAAATATGTGTGCTTTGACTATGGAGGCAAGATTTTGAATTTTCCATTTCAATGAAAGTTTGGAACACTGCTTGTATGTAAAAGTTATGTAAAAAAGTAAATGTAATGTTGTAGATAGACGAGAATCGTTACTAAACCTTAATTATTTGAATAGTATACGTATGCTCTGTCACAAAAGAACACTAAATGTTACTTAAAAGACATTACTTTCTCAAGTAAGTGAACTGAAATTGTTCTTATGAGAATAAAGGTTCAATAAACCTAATTAATAATATATGTAAGCCTCGAGTTTCAACCTAAACTAGAACAGCTTAGGGTTGAAATTCGTGGACCATTTATATCAAATTAATATTATATTAACTTAACATAAGCAACACTGGCTAATAAAATCTAAATATAGTTTCCTTATATTTAGGTTAGCTGGTAGATTACTTTAACTCTGAGCATTTCTAACAATAGAATATTAAAAAAGTACTTAGATGGTTAATATGGTTATATCGTCATCATCAGTCTATCGTAGTCTACTGCTGGACGCAGTGCTCTCGAATTGCACACCATTTGCCTCGAACCTAGGCTTCAAATCACCACTCAACCTGGGATGAGGACGTTCTACACTACCTTTGCCGAGATGTGGTCTTCAATTAAGAATACATTTACTCCAATGGTTATTGGTAAAGCCGAAGAGTTTGTTTGTTTGTTTGTTTGAACATGCTAATCTCAGGAACCGTACAAAAACGGGGGAAAATTATCACGCTACGGGCAATAGGAGGTTGCGTGGGTCAGCTAGTATGCTATATGTTAAATTATCTACACTTATATGTAAAGCTGAAGAGTTTGTTTGTTTGTTTGAACGCGTTAGTCTCAGAAACCGCTGGTCCGATTTGAAAAATTCTTTCAGTGTTAAATAGCCCATTTATCGAGGAAGACTATAGGCTATATATCATCACGTTAAGACCAATAGGAGCGGAGCATCAATAAAAATTGATTCAAGGATTAAAAATCTGTACAGAAACGAATTTTATTATTTTTATTCGCTACTCACAATGTACTACATTACTAGTATCCAATGCTGTAATTGTAATAAATGTAATCCTGACAATCAACAGAGATTATTTTAATTAAATAGGGTATAGATAAATATACCGTATTGTATTCTATTGACGACTCAATCACTAACCGCTAAAGTTATTTTTGCAATGACTCCTATTGAATGAGTTAAAAAGTTCACAGATTTCTTTTTAACTTTGATGGCTATTCATCGATACTTTCCTATGGACGCGGTCCACATTACTTCCATCGCGCAGGTGTTCTTGAACTACGTAGAGATATCCTGAGATACCAGTCTGATATTTGAATGTATAGTATACATCTTGACTGCATGTTGGTGCAGTGGTAGTGTACGCAACTGATGTGCATCAGTTCCTAGTATGTTTGTATAATCTGCTAATATTTGTTTCGGAGTTTGGTTGTCTTCCTTGTATAATATGTGTGTATTTAAAAAAAAGAATTGAAGTATTCTATCAGTCAATCTAGCTCTGCTTAGTTTGAAGCTAGATGACGTTGTGTGTGTGATGTAAGTTGATTTTGGGACGCTGTCTGTAACTATCAGTGAGGGAGGTATAATTTTATAGTTAAACAACAGTATACACTATGTGGCATTTAAGGGGAAGTGATCATAATACATGTGTTTCTTTCCAGAGTTTTGATTACAATAAAATACGAGAAAATGATGTCATATTTACTTAAATAAAAAATGTAAAAATCAATAACAAATTAAAAAGCTCTATTAAAATTTATTTTAAATTCTGATGCCTAATTCAGTTTACTACTTTAATACCATTTAAACAGCAATATTCAATTAATACTTATTTTACTACTAATAATAAATATATTCTTTACATACAACAGTTTTAAAAAAAAACCAATGCTTCCAAATAAAAACTTAGAAATTCACCAAATAAATGTACATTTATTATACAATATTCAATTAAAAAAGTCTAATTGAATGTCTGTCACACATTGCCTATGTTTTTAAAATCATATTATTTGGAGAACAAAAATAAACCGTTTAAAAAAACTAAATAAGAACATAATACCAAGTTGCTCTTTAGTTATTATAACCTTGCAACAAAAAATTACAATTCAAATTTCAATACTAAGATTAAGTCAATAAATGCCAAGACTAAAAGTAATAAACATAAAAAAACAATATCACGAATGAATATAAAACTAAATCATTTACGACCAACATAGTGCGTGCGAGATGTTGAAATGTATTGTTATTTTGTTTTTTGACCAACCAAATCATGATAGAAAATATTTTTAAAATAGTTATTTTGTTCAGTTTACTAATGAGAATATCGCCAATTCCAGACAAGGGAGGTATTTATCTCCGGCAGAGTACTCGTAGCCTTAGAATCATTGCGGGTGAGACGGTCACAAGCCCAGACTACGATTATGTCGTTGTTCTAGCTTCTATAATAGACGAAGAGGTACATAGAAAATGCACAGCTTCAATCTTAAACAGCAGATGGGTCTTGACGGCTGCCCATTGCGTTGAAGCTTATCAAGACCCTGTACAATTGGCGCGAATGTACATTTGGTACAAGAATTTCACTGTTTCACCTTTGGAAACAAAATTATATTCAAAGGTTTTAGAAATTTTTGTTCACCCGCATTATGTATATTCGTATAATAACGATCAAATGGATTTAAATGATATAGCTTTAGTACGAGTGAGAAGTGTAATCATGGAAAATTACGGACATTTATTAGCTACTGATTATCTGGCACTTCTAGGACATGAAGTAACCTTCACCGGAGGTGGACAAACACAAAAGAGGGGTTTCACACACAGTGACGATATGCAGCCTCTTCGAATAGGGAAAGGAGTACTCATGACATGTGATAGCAGTTTCATGCAAAAAATATCGTTTCCGCTTATTTGCGTAGCTCCAAAATGTGAAAAGAGGGAACAGACAGCTTGGTATGGCGACGCTGGTGCACCGTTGATACATGATAATAAAATAATAGCGGTATTGGTCACGATCACGCCGACTGTTGTGACTGCTTACGTGCCCGTCAGTCCTTACTTGCATTGGATTTATAATGTTATTGAGACGCACAAAAACTCTCTTTACACCAATAACAAAACTCGCTTCTAATGTAAAATAACATATTAAAAGTTTTGACATACAAAGAACCGTTATTTTTGAATGATAAGCAGTTAAATTCTAGTACCTATCAAGGTGTTTTCGTCCAACTTCTGATGTAAATGAAAGTGTTAAATTAAAAAACATCAATCAAGATTTATTAAACAAAATAATTATGTCAGCCGTGAATGTGTGTTTGACGTTTTGAAAGACAATCATGAATTTTCAATACTTTTCTTATACAATATTGTATAAGAAAAGCAAGCAAGCTATTAAAAAGCAAGAAAAGCCATGCTGGTCAAATTTTAAATAAATCTGCATTAGTATTGGTAATCGTTCTGCACAAAAGTAAATTCCACCTGTCTTAATAGATATGCAGAAAAAAACTATGGATGTTTACTACTCACTTTAATAGGTTCTTGAAGAACCAATAACAGCAGTTAGGTTTTTTCTCCTTTATCGAAGTATTTTATCTCCAATATTTGCAGTTGCAAACGAAGTGGCTTTCGAAAAACTGAACTATTGTAAATCTTTGAGCCTAAACGCGGTAACAGTGCCCTTTAGCATCACCAATACATACAATGTGTAATATACATACACTTAGAAAACGAAATACTCAATCCGTCTATCGCAATCCTCAGCAAAGATTCCACAACCGATGATGGCGTACACTAAAGGCAGCGAGCACCATTTTAACAATTGGAATCTGCACGCTGACAATATGTCTGCTGAATATATGCACACCTAACAGGCTTCTCAACAGATACGTTTTTCTTCGGTATAGTTATATAAATTTACATTTCTTGTTTACAAAATTAAATCATTGGAAATTTTATTATTCTCACATTAATTATAAGTAACTCATAATAATATTGCAATAAACTGATGGATAAGCAATTGTTTATTATTATACTACTTTATACTTTTTACGGTTTAATTATTTGACGTTAGCACAATTCCAAATTTGTTTGACAATTACACTTGGAATATAAATTACTACTATTAAAAGCCTTCTCAAATTTTATTAATTAATAAAATTAGGTGAAAAATAACATTAATTAGAAATCATGATGGTAGCAAGAAAGAAAGAAAATGAGATGTAAATAAATTTCGTGCAAGTTCGTTCATTGTTAAATAAGTTACTTTTATCTCTGTGTAAAAAACACATCCCTAGGGACAAGGAAAGAAGAATATAATCTGTCCTAGATTGTTAACACTAGTAATAGATTAAGAAACAGACATTAGCGTATACATCTTTTTCCGAAATAACTGTTATAGGCTAGAGAGCTTGATCTATATTTATTTGTATGGTAAACGCTACTTTCGAGGCAAAGTATACCCTTTTTAACTTGTAACAGCGAACCGGTCGGGAATTAATATATATATTCTTCCCTTGCCATTCCTGGCATAATTATGGCTCTTACAATATTGCGTCCCAGGTGTGTAATTTGTAGTCGTATGCCATTACACAGTCTCGTTGGTTGGTTGGTATTAAGTAGTTTAGGAACCTAATTTTCATCGTTTTCTTTTTTTATTTTATTTATATTTTGATTGAAATGGATATCTTTTATCTATCTTGTCTCAGGTATAATAGTATCTGATTCATGGTTCAATATGATTAAATGTTTCTGATTCCCCTTTGGACCCTGTTTTCAAAAGGTACCTAAATATCTGAAACACCAATCGTTCCATTCTTTGCAATCATTCTTATTAATAAAAAATGCAAAAATATCTTCATATCTTACTAAAGAGCATAGGTATGATGAATATTCATTGCTCTTCAAACAGACAAAAGCTTTAAACTGCATGGTGTAGAACTATGCATAAGTTATAACAACGGTGGGCTGCAGTGCATTAGGTCATTTGCTGTGTTTTACTTCTATGTTTACAAGGCTTGATAATCTACCCTCTGAAAGTAGAAAACAGCGCCCTATAGACAAATGCGTTGATCAGAATATTTTAAAGCTGCGGTTTGTAACCAACATCATACTAACTTTTAAACTTTCGCGTTCCATGATATATTAACAATTATTTTTACGGGAATTAACGCGATCACTTATTAAAAGGTATCACATACCTCTGATTTGCCTGACGTTTCGACCAGGTTGCACTGGCCGTGGTCACAGGATGTCAGCCTGTGACCACGGCCAGTGCAAAAAGAGGTATGTGATACCTTTTAATAAGTGATCGCGTTAATTCCCGTAAAAATAATTGTTAACCAACATCATAGTTATGTATTAATAGCAACTTAATACAGTTCGGTATCTTAGGCACGTTTACAAAATACACATTTATAATAAAAAAATATATTAAAAAATTAACGATTTAAATGAAAATAATGTACTAAACGCTAAAAAATAATTTGGTACAAAATTTCGGTATACAAATCGTTGGGCGTAGTGGCAACTGAGATGACAGAATGAAAACACGGGCCCAACGATTTTATACACACACACACAAACATTTTTTCCACTTTAAATACATTATTTTCAATAAAACCGCTTAAATAAAAAAAAAAAACATATTTTTGTTTTTTTTTTTTACTTCATTACATAGTATTTCTCAGTTGTGTTCTACTATTCAATTGGTCTTTCCCTTTTATTTGATACCCATACAGTGGAGTCTTTGTGTCAAAATGTGTAAACCACCAATTTATAGGCGGCCATCATGGATTTGAATTTTTCATAGTAAACTGTTTTACTAGTCCAGCCCTTTCATTTGATAGTCATATTGAGGTAGTCGTGACAAAATTTGGAAAACTCCATTTTGTAGCGGCGGCCATCTTGGACTTACAATGAAACAGAATTCACTTTATTGTGCTGTAACCGAAACTGTGTGTAAATAACAGGGTCAAGCTAAATAAAACCGTTTAAATAACGCTCCTTAAATAAAGATTGAAAAAAAGTCCTTCGAGAGCAAAAACGTGACGTCAATCAGTGATTCATTAAAAACTCTAACCTCGTCGTAATATTACCTATTTATTTATTTTTAATTATTATCTCGCATTATCGAGTACGTAAAATTAACAACTAGTATGCTTGCTCATGTCAGAAATGCCACAAAGTTAGTAATGTTCAGTAGTCCTAAAATTACAGTCTGTTAGGTATATGGTTTGTGATTGCTATTCTAATAAAATATTTATATCCTATATTAATTAAATACCCTCCCATGTAACCAACCCAATGATAATAAAATAAAGTTATTAACATTAGTAATGTGGAATTTAACGTTCCTGACTTACGATCTCCAAGAATAATATTTGTTCAAAGTAACGTACAACAAAAAATTGTATGTTGTTCAATAAAAAAGAGTTTCCAAAACGCAATATGCTTAGAACAATATTGCACAGCAGCCAAGCGCTGATGTTGTAAATCGTTTTACTTGGTTAAATTTCTATTGGATTTTGCTCTCTATATTCTTATATCCCTCTGATTGCCAGACGGTATATTTGCATAAAGGTATTTTGTTACATACCAAAACGAAATCTGTTAGGAAGTATTGACAAAAACGAATTATTATTTCCTTTCTACATTAAATACTCCCACAGTGTCATGAATTAAGGCAATATGTTTTGTTACTGTGTAAGTACAACTTTTCCTGTACACAAGTTACCTACAGATGAAGGTGGTTTATACTTTTCTAATTATACCACATATTTACTGCCAATAAAAAAAAAACTGATCTACAGGATTATATTACTTTCTAATATCGACACCGAAGATTGTTTGGATAATTTAATAATATGCAAGTATATATATATATCTCTGCTTTCACTTTACACTTTTGTATTTTTTATAAATAACAGTCCTACTATATAATTATCATACTTACTTTTATAACTAACATAGTCTGTCAATACGTCGAAATTTACATGGGGAATGGCGCCGTAAGCCAAATTAGCGGTTCGTACCTAGTCTGGAAATGGAGACTATTATTTGTGTATTACATTTTATTAAATTTCTTTTCATTATCATTATCAGCTCATCGCAGTCCACGATCCACTACTAAAAATTTACTACTACTACGTATTTATTAAAAAAAATGTTAGGTCATATTTACTATACACACCTATCTGTTATTAAGAACCATTTTAAGTTTTAATTATTCAAAAGCGTTTCGTGGGATAATAATCTAACGTTGTAATAAAAAACTTTCCCTATTAACATCTGGAGCATAATACAAAATACGTTGAAACTTTTATATATCATGCACGATAAAGTAAAGGAATTACTTAAATTTAATTACTTATTTAAAGTTATTTAGGTACCTTATTGTTACAGATATTAACTCAGGTTTTAAATAATTGAAGTGGTCCTCTCAAGAATCCAAATAGTAGTACCATAACGTGTATTTCTAAGACTGTTTGAATCTCATATTGTTTTTTTATAGCTTTTTAGGTACAAAAGAGAAAAGGTTCTTACGATTGTAAGTGAAAAGAGAGTTTTTATAAATAACCTCTCCGGAACAGCCGGTGAGATGGTTATATATCGAACTCGAGAAGACTAAAATGGCACAACATTCCGGCTATCACTAGCTGGAGAACAAGGTTGTAACTATAAAGGAAAGCCTGTTTCATGAACAGCCTTTCAGAGTACACTGCTGGACAAAGGCTCGCCGAGGCGAGCCTCAGCGAGAAGATTTTGGTCCGGTCAGACGGGTTTGTATAGGGTTTATTTTTAGTTTCCCACAAAACTGTTATCCTTCTTAGTATGCTCCAGTACGTTACTTACTACACCTAGGGGATTAATTGAAACTGACACTTCTTATTCTTCACTTCTTCACGCTCAGGTCCGTTATTTGCGCTTTAGATAAACCGTAAAAAAGACTTCGTTTATTTCCTTTAAATGGTTTGAAACTCTAAATTCCATGTTCAACAGCAAATAATTGGACGTGTCACTTTGCATTTGCTTTGTCATACAGTTTCTCTTTGGAATAACAGTGTTTCAATTATTCCAAACGGTAGTTCACAACTTCCTAAACACAAAATGTCGAAACACGTTGCAATTTGCTTTAATTTGTGCATAAAAGTCACTAGTGAGAAAAATTGTTCGGCAATTTATATTTTGGACTTTTTATTCAGGTTGTATGCATCAAATAGAATAGACAAGGTTCACAGTTTGTTTTATTTATTTAAAAAGCTAAATTTAATATACAGTATGTAGTGAACATTGTATAGTTTATTTTGTAATTTGTTAAACCTAGTATAGGTTCATTTTTGTTTTTCAATAGATAGAAACCAGGGTCATTTAACAAGGAAGCATAGCAGAAGGAAGAAGGAGTCCTGCGTGACGAGACTTCAGGCAGAAGGACTTGCGAATAGAAGCACACTGCGCACTTCAAGGCCCGCTGCCAAGTCATGAAGAAGGTCATTTGTATTACTAATTGCTATCCAATTTCAACTGTGAGTGATCTCCGATTCGCGCCTCCTTCGAACACACACCACCTTGGGTGTGCGGGAGAACACGGACCGCGAGACGACTACAGACTACAGACCTTGCACCTACCGACTATTACTTTTTCCAAAATTTAGACAACTTTTTAGTGGGTAAAAAATTCAATTCCCGAGAGGCAGTACAAAATGCCTTTGATGATTACTTCGAATAACAGAAACAAAAAAGTTTGAAAAAATAAGTACTTTCACTTATTGCATACAAAAAAGACCTATTACAATAAAGAACAAAATAAATAGGACCAATTTAGAATGCGTCTAAAAAGTTACAATTATCGTCTTTGACTATAAGGAGTATAAAGCCGTGACTGTATACATGTACTTATGTATATCTATGCTTAATATTATAAAGAGGTAAAGTATCTAACTTTGTTTGTATCTGTGTGGTGGCCATCGGGTGGCGATTCTCTCGCTCGGTAACATGATTGCGGCCATGTTACGGAGCTAGAGCGCATGGAACTCCAGCGTTTCTTTCTGCGAGCACTTTGTGATGGCCAAGGAGACGGCGGTGAGGGACCGGGAGACGTTTAGATTCCATCGGCCCTCCAGGCCTAGGCATTCGACTCGGGTACCACAACGATCTCCGTCCTCCATAAGCGCAAGCCTGAGGGTGACAGATGAGGCCATTTGTCACCCTAGCAGAAGCAGGCTCGGGTGGAAAGTAACGGGTACATCGGGGCTCCCACACAGTTGGGAGCTACTGAAGTATATGTAAGTGTCCCGAGGTACGTTGGGGTTCCAAAGTTTTCCTTGCTAGGATGCACCTGGTTCCTCGGCTTTAAGTACCCGAGACGACATGCGATTTTAGTCGGTAAAAAAGGGTAATCTTTGGAAGTACTGATCTGATCCTGAAAAGTTTAAGTTAAAAATAATACTATTTGTAAACTAAGTCGAATAAAAGCGGGCCGTTAACGCCCAACGAAGTGGGCACGGGTCGACTAGTAGTAAGTATATACAATGAAGAAATATATTGGTATATATGACATGAACACGTATAAGATATTTATTTTATTTGCTACTAGCTGAACCTCACGGTTATTGCTAGTGTAAAAAAAGTAACCTTAGTTACTCCCTGGATCATCAGCTACCTGACAGTGAAAGTTCCGTCAAAATCGGTCCAGCCGTTTTAGAGATTACCCGAATCAAACAGACAGACAGACAATTTTTTTTAAAGTACTTTTGTGGAATGTGTACCGTGTATACTTACATATGCATTTAGTAAAAAGCGATTATTTTAATTTTAGAAACAAACACTCCAATTTTATTTATTTGTATAGATGAAGATATGTATAGATGTATATGTATAGGATAATACGTAAAGCGAAAACTTTGTACCTCTTTTTACGAAAATTATATGAACGGAGAAGTATGAAATTAGGTTCAAATAATGTTTTTTGGAATAGTAGTGCAGAAAGTTAAAAAAGAAAACAAGTTATGGTCAAGTTTCGACCACGGGGCGACCACTAGTCTTAGTAAAGATGTCACTTTATGTGTACGCCATAAGGTTTATTTTACTAACAGATCTCTTAGTTTAAGTGGCAAAACCAACATATCATTTCTGCTCACGCATGTAAGCTACTTCCTAGTTTTCAGCAACCCATCAAACTTTTTACATTACCTTCTATCTTACTAACTCACTAACTTTATTCGGACATCTTGGCTTACCTAATTTTATGTAACATTTTGTAATGAAACATATAGGATATAGCCCCACCATAGGATTATTCGATTGGCAACTGTATATCCTAAAAAGCTAAGGCAATTAATTCTATTGAATATTTTTAATTATTTCTTTCCATCTTATTTCAGTCGTAGCAACATTTACTTAGTTTTTTTTTTAATTACCAGTCTTTAACTATCAGAAATTGCTGTATGACATCGCAGTGCATCAAACAATATAAATTCAGCATAGATACATGATGAACGAAATTACCTATTTCCATGCAGTTGGACAATGTCAGTCGTTCAGTGGAAAAACTAATATTCTAGTGAAACTGGTTGAGCTAGGAGTTAATCTTGGGAAGAATAAAGGCTAGGAAGATGACATAGGATATTCATGAGCCGAGGTAGTAACTCATCGTTATACTAACTTTTAAACTTTCGCGTTCCATGATATTAACAAATATTTTTGTTAATATCATGGTCACAGGCTGAGTCAGCCTGTGACCACGGCCAGTGCAACCTGGTCGAAACGTCAGGCAAAATCAGAGGTATGTGATACCTTTTTAAATAGGTGATCGCGTTGATTCCCGTAAAAATATTTGTTAATAACTCATCGTTATGTGCCCCGTTTTCTCGTAAGCTTTAATATACCACAAAAAAACTGCACATATTGTGGATGGTTAGGAATATAAAAACGCAATACTTTTGTCCAGTATGTTACTCATAAATGTTATCTGTTATTAACATTAATTATTTATTATTCAAAGCATCCCCGTCTTAGATACGTGTTGATAAATTTTCAAACCATGGCAGCGTCTACCAATAATTACTGTTTCGCTTAAAGCAATTTAACTTTATCCAGCATGCCGGGCATAATATCGGATACATTTACATAAATCGATAACCATTGAGGAAAAACCAATATCTTGTAAACGGGACGCGAAATCTTGTTAGGTGTACTGTAAACACCTTATCTATGACGTGCTGCATTCTTTTTGTTAATAAGAAAATAATATTTTAGACCGCTGAGGTATCTCAAGGGTCCGTCCTTCAAAGGAAAACCACGTTGTAGAATATTTTTTTATATGTTTTACGAGTATATATTTTAGAGGCACTTAAAGCTGTAAAAGTAAGTATCTAAGTTAACATTGTGGAAAGGTGGGATCGTCTGAGGCTTGGATTTTAACAACCTTCGAGAATAGATTTCACGATATGGAAACTATAGCTCTCAAAGCACTTTGATAAATAGTGCATATTAGGTAAGCCATTCCTTCTTTGTTTTTTTGACGTAGATATGTAGATAGACAGATAGGTTAACAATATATTATTTTTTTTCTTCAATTCAGATTAATATTATCTCAGCAATGTCAGTCAATATCAGCAATGTCAGTAATTTGAATGGGTAGGCGATGACTTTATTATCGCATACCCATTCAAATTGCAACATTTGACAAGACCTACATAGCAATTTGAAATAAGGTTTATTTGTCTTAGCTAAATTAGTTTGTAAATAATTTGTTCAATTAAGTGAATTTTATGGAAAGGTTCGTACATAAAACCGATCGGCTGTCAAAATGCGTTCGTAAATCATCAGCCTTATCAGAGCTAGAAAGTTATATTTGTTCTGTCCTTTCACAGGGTTTTTAAAACGTGGAATTGGTAGAGGAATTCGATAGATAAATTTAAAGAAGTCTCGAGAAAAAGCTTTTTATAAAACCGAACGATTTCATTACATCATCCTACGTTTCATCGTATATTTTTTTATTTCTTTATCATTGAAATATTGATAGCACTATCGAAAGTAAATTAAAAAAAAGCATGAATATCTTATACATCTCAATCTACTTTACTATTTTTGCATCATAAGTTTGAAGAGTTTTTCCATTTGTTTTTTTTTTGCTAATGGCTATTGTTTTTAAAACCATTGCTTAGATTTAACCTCTTTTTATTGAAATAATATTTATTGGGCTATAATTTGATGTAATGTATTTAGTTATAAAAAGTAACGATACGACCCTTGGGAGCAGAGCAGTGACCGTAAACATAAGTTTAACTGTATGGGACAGCGGAAATTAAGCAAAGAAAAATCGAGAAGTAATTCATACTCTCTACGTGTAAAGGCAGCTCAAAGGTTTATTGAGTCTTCGCGTTAAAAGTTTTAATATTAAAAGAAATTGGCGTCTCATGTAAAAACAGTTTACATTTAAATTATATTTTGTTATGATGACCAAAAATGATATATTTCGCATGAACAGTATGTACTGTAACTCATGAAATATTCATGTCGCTTACAAAATTCAATTTTAAAATAAAAGGTTTTACGTTTGAAACAATGTTATGCTCGCACTTAAGCGACTTTTAAAAGGGCTTCTAAAATACGAGAACTGCAGCTTCCCATGTTTTAATTGTTACTATGATTCAGCTTTAAAAATATTTTTTTGTTGACTACCTACAGGTTTTAGTAGAAATACTAAGCTTTTCTAACGTTCTTTTAAAACGTCTTTTTAAAATTACAAATGAATTTAAATTACTTTTGTTTATAAATGGTGTTACATAAATGCTTCATCGGTTAAAACTGATAAATATTTGGATTAGAACGAAGAGTTGAATTTGAACTTATTTTTCTTCAATTACGACGGGATGTTATAAGTTTGACGTGTCTGTATGTGTGCATCTGTATGTGGCGTCGTAGTGCCCTAATGAATGAATCGATTTTGAATTAAGTGCTAATATAAAATCGGAAAGGTTTTTTTTTTGGTATCTCTCCCCTACACATAAAGTGGGGATGTCTTTTTTTTCTCGCGTCTACCTCATAATATGAGCTGTCATTAGATAGATTCTTTAAAAACATTAAGAGGTTGCTAAGATGACTTTTTGATTTAGGTATTGGTTTGCGCGATATTTAAATTTAGAACGCATTTTTTTATTGAAATAGGTTAAATAGCTAAACGAGTGCCGTGAAAAATCTGCAAAAAAATCCTGAAGGTAATCCATGTAATGAACTTTGAAGGAAAACTATAACGGCTTCGATAACTTTGTTAGTTTAGGAGTTGTGGAGGCCTAACTTGTAAAAATGGTCAACTATAGAACCCCATTATATTTGTGCCGCACTAGGCTGGTTTTATCAATTCTGTTTGTTGTACTCGTCGTAGAACTGACAAAATTATATCGACTTCTTACTATTTAAATAAGGAATGAGCCAGTTTCCTCGTTTAATCAAGGTTCTGTCTCAGAGACCTCCGAGGTATTTAAATTTCAATGTAACTGGCAGAGGTCCAAACGACCGGTTTTTGGATGATTAAAATTTCTTCTCTTTTCCCAAGACTTCTTGTTTCATATTCTGTCTTCAATGTTCAATCCAAGAAAGAATATGAAATAATGAATAATAAACAAAAATTCGTTTTTTAAATATTACTTAAATAATACTTATAATTCTCAAATATTTAGTATTTGACAAAACATTGACGAAAACAGGCTAAGCGATAAAACGGTTTCAATCTAAACATTATGATGAATTTGAAAGTGTGTGGGACGAATAAGACGGAAACCAAAAGTTGAAAGATTTTTCATCAAACGTCATCAAATTAAGCATATATTAATTAAAAATATGTGTCGTTTTTGATCGAAGAGCTTATTAGTTAAGATGTTTAAAAAAACCTGCTGTATTTTAATTAAGTTCTTATTGAGTTAGTTGCTAAATATTTATGTTAAAATATGTTAAATCTATGTGAAAAAAGCAACTCGAGACTGAAACGAAAAATTCTTAAATCTAAATTTGGAGCAAATTGGTACACGGACTTCTGAGTTGCTGAAATGCTGCGAGGACCCCTCTCAATCGGTAGATGAAATAAATAAATATTTTGCTAATGTTGGCAGACTATTGGCATCTAAAATTCGGCCACATGATCACTGTCAAAATGCAGCGTTTATCACCACAAACTCTTTGAGCTCTACTCCACCACATTCAATGGTGCTACATAGTGTGGATGGTGCTGAGGTTGAGAGTGTTATTTTAAGTCTAAGAGATAAATGCGCTGTCGGATTTGATGGTATAAGCAGCTCAGTAGTAAGAGCTACCAGTCATATTATTTCACCTGTTCTCGCTCACATTTTCAACCTATGTTTTGCAACTGGTATTTTTCCTGTTATATTTAAAACAGCGGTAGTTCATCCCATTTATAAGTCTGGAGACAGAGACAGTGTATCTAACTATAGACCTATCTCCGTTCTTTCTACATTGTCTAAAGTCTTTGAGAAGATAATAAATACTAGACTCACTAAATATCTCACAAAATATAACATCTTAGCTCGTAATCAATTCGGTTTTAGAAGCGTTATATCTACAGAAGATGCTGTGATAGAACTCACAGATGTAATTACAGAAAACTTTGAGAAAAGACAGAAAACCCTTGCTATATTTTTAGACCTCTCCAAGGCATTTGATACTGTCTCTGTCCCCATTCTTATTTCAAAACTAGAAGATATCGGTATTCGCGGCATAGTCCTAGATATCTTCATAAGTTATCTCACGGACAGGAAACAGTTAGTTAAGCTTGAGAGCTATCAGAGTAGCGAGGAATTCGTCACGTTTGGTGTCCCCCAGGGTAGTGTGCTTGGACCGACCCTTTTTCTAATTTACGTCAATGAGCTGTGTCAGTTATCATTACTTAACTGCAAAATCATAACCTATGCAGATGACACAGCACTCATTATTGACGGTCGCAGCTGGAAGGATGTCAGTTATCATGCTGAATTGGCTCTAAGCTCTGTTATGGCATGGTTAGCCACAAATCTTCTTACACTAAATGTCGACAAGACCAAGTTTATGACCTTCTCTCCTACGAAAGCCTGTCAGCCTCGAATACCTATCTTAATTCGCGCTCACACTTGTTCCTCTAGCGATTATAACACGAATTGTAATTGTGCTGGACTGAACCGTACTGACTTCATCAGGTACTTGGGCATAATTATCGAAGATAGCTTGAAGTGGAATCGGCAGATTAGTTACACAGTGGCTCGCTTGAGAAAATTAATTTATTTATTTAGGAAACTGAGAGGTGTAGTTGATTTTGATGGCTTGATATCAATCTATTTTGCACTTGCGCAATCGGTGGTGGGTTACTGCCTGGTGGTCTGGGGAGGAGCACCTAAATCTACTTTGATACGCGTGGAACGTGGGCAGCGTGCTATCCTCAAAGTTTTGGCAAGAAAGCCCCAAAGATTTCCCTCTACGTCCCTCTATTCTCTTTGCAAGGTCCTCTCTGTCAGACAGTTGTTTGTGCTCCGTACTACACTTCGCAAGCATAGGCAACTTACATATAATCCGAACTTGAATATCACGAAACGCCGCTCCGATCGTGTATGTGATATAAGCTCGCGTAGAACTGAAACTGCTAGTAGACATTTTAAACACATAAGCTCTAAAGTATATAATAAAATCAACAAATTTCTTAGTATCTATTCGCTAAATAGTCATACGCTGAAAAGGAAACTTGAGGCTTGGTTAAAATCCCTTGATTATGATGCAACAGAAAAACTTTTGGATGCATAACATATCAGTCACTCGTACACACACACACACACACACACACACATACACACACACACACACATACGTTCACACGCTTATAAATCCCTTACTAAATCTTTCTTTTAGTGTTATGCAACAAATTATTTACTTGTAACCTATACTTAGTCTTTATTTGGAAAAACTCACTATTTTATCAAGGAGGGGGGCGTTGGTAGCTGTGTCACAGTATAATACTTTTGCAGCTATCACCGTTACCATTTGTTTTAGTTGTATAATGTAACACTGTATAATGTAACAGTTCCGAATAAATGATTTTTTTACATGGATCATAATAAAAAAAAAATGACTTTTTGAGAGAAAATTGCCAGAATTTTTATCAATGAAAGGACACTTCTTTAATTTACCACTAAATTGAACGTCACGTCGCGCAGTTACTGATAGTTAATGAATAAAAATCGAAATATGTAACATCGCAGTATGTTATTCTACATTCAAATAAAATTTAACGAATATTTTAAGCCTGTGCTATGTAATTTTAGCATATTTATATTTTTTTATTTTGGAAAAAAAAATTAGCCTCTTCCCAACTCACTCACACAACCTCGTCTGCGTCTCCTATTGCCCACAACTTTTTTACTAAACATAAGCCTGCTAACCTTAATAGATAGAAATATTCTGTCGCGTTCTTTTAAAGAACTTTTGAAAGGGGGCAATTCATTTATACATTACCTTTGAGAAACTATAACCGTTTATGCACGCGAAGGAACCTCTCAAGAGAAATAAAAAATGTACTACAGTTTTTTGCAACATTTTTCATTGAATCAAAAGGCGCGCATTTTGTCGTAGGGTGATTATATATAGCCTTCTTTCATAACTGGGCTATCTAAATTTGAAAGAATTTTTCAAATGAAACTAGAACTTCCTGAAGTAGAGAGTACCTTATCAAATTTGAAAAATGTATATAAATAATCCTGAACAAGGATAACGGTAATGAATTAATGAGTTATCTGTTGTTGTGTGTGTATTTTGAGCCGGATTTCATTAATTGAATGTTGGTCGTGTGAAAATCGATTAAAGCCCAAGGGCCCTTTGGTAGATCACTGCTATTTCCCCTGATGTACACGAGTCTGCACTCAACATTGAGTTTATAATGACCCCATTAACGCCCAAACATTAGTAAAAATGAAAATTTGGATATATGATGATTTCAATAAAGTATGAATGATTCAAATCTGTTTGCACGATTTAAGTCCTACTATACAGTTTTGTAAATTAGGTACTACAAACATTTACAAATATTATCTTTCTTAGATATAAAACGATATAGATATAAAACGTGCAATAAATTGGTTTTATACGATCATGCGTGTAAGTTAGACAATTTGAGTTAGATGAAAATAAAAGCATTGGGATACAAATGGTTACAGGTTAAACATATTTCCTTATTAAATGAAATCCAATGAGAGCAACAGGATCATATAAGAAACACAGAGCTGCATATCAAAACTAAAGTTGCGGATGTAGGCAGGAAGACAGCCAGATTAAGATGGGACTGGGGCGGTATGTCGTGTGAATCCAGACCGGTGGGCCAAGGTCGTCGTCGAGCGCTGGGTGCCTCAAGGTGGACGCCGACGACGTGGCAGACCCCGTTAAAGATGGCGCCTATCGCGGAGATTGGCCGGGACTGGCCTTGGATAGAGGAAAGTGGCTTGTTACAGGGGAGGTCTTTGCCCAGCCGTGGGACTCAACAGGTTCTTTAAAAAAATTAAGTCTAAGTTGTCACTCTGGTCCGTTCAGCAGTAACGTCAGAATTCAGGTGTTTATTTTCTACTGTTAATATTTTTATAATATATCAATGTCAATTTAAGTTAAGTTACAGAAAATGTCTTGAAAATGATATTTGCAAATTTTCTATTAAAGGATTCGAGATTTGTTAAGAATTTTTATATCAATATATTTTACAAAAAAAAAATTGTATGATAAAAACAAATTCTTGAGATTGTTTCTGTGTCAAGGGCGATAGAAGGGCATTCCGGACTCTAGGCAAAATACTACCACAACAAACGCAAGGTCGTCTTGAAATATATCGTTATAATACGTATATTAAAGAGCGGCTAAGTGTCGAATCTGAGTAAATAGCGAATTATATAACTTAAAATTATGAGATAAAACGTTTCTTTTATATTACAATCTTAAAGTCCTAATAACTGCCGTAAAAGAATGATATTGAATGGTAGTGAAAATTGCAAACGAATCGAGTCTGAGAACGTCCTCCTACTAACTGAAATTAGATTGAACTATAACACTAATATAGAATAAAGATGATTGTATAAAACCAACGGACTATTTCATTATATACAAAAGTGTACCTAGTCTAAATGGGTGCCAGCAGGACTAAATCAGCAGGACTAAGAAAATATGGTAGGTACTTAACATAAAAATATTTCTGGAGTTATAAGTGAAAATATATCCATTTGATGAGTTCCTTGAGAACAAAATAATTCATCTCGGAAATATTTATTCGGATTACAGTGTAGCGTAAAGTAGTACGTGTACATAGTACATAGTGTTAGGAAGCAAACTATTACAATTAATTAAGAACACAATAACAGATCTATGTAAAAAAATATGTAAAATATACTTACTTCTCTTCGTCAATAGTAAAGTCCTTTAGTAGAAGTAGTCTAATCCGTAATTATTGTGTTAGAATAGAATAGAATAGAATAGAATAGAAAACTCTTTATTTGCACACCTTATTACAGAGCTAAATAAGTACATAATGCATAAAATATCCGAAGTGTAGTGTACAAAGGGCGGCCTTATTGCCATAAGCAATCTCTTCCAGGCAACCTTAGGATGGATCAAATATTTCAGAGAGACAGTAGTAGTTGACGTGCAATGAGTTTGGAAAATAAATATTATGTCCATAAACACATATATATACATATATACAAACATACACACAAAATTGAAAAGAAAAAAAAAACATATATATAATAATAATAATAATTTTACATACTAAAAGATAAACATACATACACAAATATAAGCATAACCATAATTTAAGAGAAAGAAAAGACTCAAATCATACCTAAATGTCTGGGTGACTAAATTGTGATGTGTAATATTCATGAACCAACCTCTTGAATTCACCCATCGTTTGCGCCTGCCTTATGTTTAAGGGCAATTCATTCCACAAGCGTACAGCTTGAACAGTGAAAGACTGATCATAAAACTTCGTAGAATGCTGAGGCTCGTAGATGACCTTAGACATTTTAAATGTGTGTCATTAAGGAACTTGAATCGTTCTTTGAGGTAGAAGGGAGCTCTGGGATTGAACAAGATGTTATAAAGAAAAGTAAGAATATGAGTATTCCGGCGAGAGCGAATCGGAAGCCACTCGAGCAGTTGACGAAATTCGGAGACGTGATCATATTTTCGCAGGCCAAATATAAATCGTATACAGAGGTTTTGTAGTCGCTCAAGCTTATCAAGTTGTGCTTCAGTGAGATCTAGATAGCTGACATCGGCATAGTCGAGAATTGGAAGGAGAAGTGCTTGTGCAAGTGCAGCCCTAGTTGCAGTCGGAAGAAAATTACGCAGTCTTCGGAGAGATCCAGCAGAAGCAAATATCTTACGACTGACTTCTTGTATCTGCAGTAACATTATTTACAGGAGGTTAATCACTTTTTCTAAAGCACACAGACTCCGAGTAACTCATATAAGTTCAAACGATGTTTACTTCAATAAAACTTCACTCAAGTAACTCAAAGAAGATCGAGAGACGGCTATGATGTAATTCCTATCCACTGCTGGTTTGAGCAATCTTTAGTTTAACAACTTGTTAGTTTAAATCAGAAAATACGTAAACATTTGCATAAACTTCAGCAATATTATAGTTGTGGAAATATCAAGTTGTTGGTTTAAAGTTATTATATAAAATAAGTAAAATTGTTTATTAGTAAAAAACCCGACTGCGTCAATATCTGCCATCTTCATTTACCTTTTTTTAAACAAAATATATAAGTTACACTCGTATATATATACACACATTCGTAATCACGGTTAAAAATGTTATTTTGAAAACATATTTTTTTTATTACTTTTTGGCGTCAAAAATCCTTACTTTTGTTTTTTTTTTTATTTTGATGTCGTCAGTGTCACTCTCACGATAAAGACGAATCTACTGACACCATTCATATAAAAATACGGCGTGCCAAATGTATACTAATGTATAATACCTTTCAAACGAATTAACAAAAAATGGCTACATAGTTAATTTATATGCTGTAGAAGTGGGTGCGAGAGGTATACCAGCAAAATTTATCTATAACCTGCTGAAAGACCTTGGCCTGTCTAGAACCGCAGTAAGTTCTATATTAGAACGAGTATCCAAAGCTGCGCTGGCAAGTTCATTGGGACTAATCCCACCCACACGCCCACCGCTGTAACTCCTGTACACCAGGATCAACAGCAGTGACCCACGAACACACCGAGTTATGACACTCGGGAAGTCCCAGGAAAAAATATTAACTGTCTTGGAACCCGCAACGAAATTAATCAGAAGAAAAACAGGAGGAGTTGGAAATATGATAAGTCCACTTCCCTCCTTAGCAAAGCGGGAGACAAAATGAAGTCAAAATAGGCAGACACCTTTTTTTTAAACCGGGAAGCACCACGGATAAAGTATTAGGGGTCCTAAGTGAGCTATATTTGATTACTATAGTATGTATGGAAGAATCGCCTAAACGCACGGAAATTCACCGCAGTTGACACAAGATCCCCATAGTATACCGCCCCAGATGTCATTTGTAAGCTATTTAGCATTGTGTTACGTTCATTGTACCAAAGACTACACTCCCAGAGAACATGATGAGCCGACTGTTCACAGCTAGTATCGGGTGTTGAGCATTGACACAATGGTGAATCGACTAATTTAAATGAGTGTAGTTTGCTCTTAAAGTTACCGTGGCCCGTAAGAAATTGAGCGACACAGTGATCTACCTCGAGCCATGTCCTCGACATCCGTTCGCGAACAGATGGAAAGAACTGGTAGAGGTGGCGCCCCTTAGATGATTCGTCCCATCGTTGTTGCCATTCATCCATTAGGTCGTCATAGACATTGGATTGCTGTTGAAACAATCTTATGATTTTATCGCGGTCTCGTACGCCCAAAAAGTCGCATTCCATGTTTTGTTTTGTAGAGTAGTACATGGCTGCACGTCTTTGCACCTCGAGATCGACCGGAAGAACACCCGCCAACACCGGTAAAGCCTCAGTACTAACCGTCCTATATGCTTTGCATAAGAAGATTAATGCAAGTCGTTGGCCTTGTAGCAGTTTGCGACGGACAGCACCTACAGTCGCTCTATCGGCCCATACGGGAGCACCATAGCAAACAGCACCCAAATAAGTAGCTCCATATATGATTTTTAATGTATTAAATGAAAGACCCCATGTGGCAGTTGATATTCTCGTCAGAGCAAAGAAACTTTTTTTAGACTTTTCATTAACTGTTCTAATATGTTCGATAAATGAAAAATTGCTTTCTAAAACTAATCCCAAATAGCAAACCGAGGTTTTATTTTTAACAGTAACATTTTGAAATTTAATACACGGCGGTGATTTGAGGTTACCTTTCAGAAGTAGCTGGAAGGTTTTGTTTGGTGCAAAAGTCAAGCGATTACGTGCACCCCATAGAGATACTAAGTTCAAACATCTATTAGCCAGACTCTCAAGCCCCGCTCTAGTATCAGATTCCACCAGTAATAAACCGTCGTCCGTTTCAGTAATTTTAGGTTGTCTTTAGGCTGGCAGGTTCATACCAGATTTGGCTGGGTAGGGAGAGAAACACGAGTGGTGAAGGTGAGTGTTGATGCGTATCGCAAAGGGGCCCCTTAAACCTACACCCGTGTCACAAGTCTCGGGCTCCGCTCGGAGTTTCTCTCTCTTCCACACGATGGACCCGGCACCCGCACGGTGAATCCATGGAATGCTAAGAAGTTCGTCTCTCTCATACACTTGAAAAACATTAGCCTCCTTCTTCGCAGTCGGGTAGTAGGCTGACGGGTAAGCTTAAAATTAAGAATGAGTTTAACCGACAGAGAACATAAATTAAAGTCAAACCTGCGATAGATTGACCTGTATAATATTAAAAAGATCTCTATCGCAGGTTCAGCTCGGAACAAAACACTAAATATATTTCGGTTCATTTCAAGAAACTAAACACGCTAACTTCAGAGACCAAACATTGATAGGTAAGTTGGTTATATAAAATGAGGTCACTTAGGTAAAATAGTAGAACGCCCTCCTTGTTGTCTTGGCTCTCAGAAAGAGGCTCTAACTAATAATAGTGGACTTCACTCGATCGGAGTTCAGTAATTTTAGGTTGTCTTTAGGCTGGATGATTTCTTGATCTAGGTATATGTACTATTGGTTTACAATATTCAGCACTGTATTTTTTTTATTTTTTTTTATGTAATAGCTGACAAATGAGCAGACGTGTCACCGGTTACAGCCGCCCATGGGCAATATCAGAGGCATCACAAGTGCGTTGCCGGCCTTTGGGGGATGGGGAGGAGGATGGGGCGAGAGACGAGGGGCGAGGGGTTGTGGTATGGGACTCCGGTAACCTCACTCACTTGGTGAAACACAGCGCAAGCGCTATTTTACTCCGGTTTTCTGTGAGATCGTGGTATCACTCCGATAGAACCAGCTCATTCATGCTCTCCCACGACAACGGTCAGGTGGTTCTGATAAGATTTTATCTATTGTTCATTATGTCCTTCGCTTACTACTTAATATAATCAGACAGTAGCTAACATTGTTACGTGTTATAAACAAAGTTAAACAATAAGAGGTGGTAACTAGGAATGGACTAATGCTTCACTTATATATATATGTATATAGTATTAGCTACATATATTCAAAAATTTCGTAAATCATGTACGTTCACCTAATTATTTTCTTACATGAAATTCCTACCTTATAGCCAAACGCACAAACATATACATATGTTTACAAATGACGGAAGGCTATTGTTCCGTTGAACAATAGTCTAAATCGACAATGGTGGGTATTCTGTTACTGTGTCTGATTCCATTTAAATTTAGTGCTAAAATTCCTCAAAAAAATGTTTTAGGTATTTTAACATTTCAGTGAAACGATCCAAAACTGTATTCTAGAAACAGTTTCACTAAAATACGAGATTAGATTACGTCTATTTTTAGTGTAACATACCTAATTTTTGTCATTCTTTGACATTTAGAACGTCGTTTGACATGACAAAACTCATTCTTAGTGATTTTCATGGTCGTTTCGAGAATTTTCTAACAACGGAATTAGCACCAACATCGGGCTTTTACGCCACCTGTGAGGTGTATTTACACCCTACAGGTGGTATGAAAGAAGAGAGAAAGTAAGAAAATCATTTATTCTAACATTAAGAGGACAAAATATGGTTAAAATACAATGTAAAAGACACACATGTACATTAAAATTTATCATGAAGATACGATCACCTACTATTAGGATTGAGGTCCTTTATCATAGTGGTTTCAAAGATAAAGAATTGAAATGACATCGAGGTTGAAACCTAGAGGAAATTAAATTCTAATTAAATAGATAAACTACTCTTCGGATATTTGCATATCTTTGGGGTAAATATTATTCAGACTAGTAGTTCATAACAGCTTTACAGCCGTTTAGCCAAAAAACTTGGGCTCTATATTAAAATAATAATATGATATTTTTTTGTTAAAATCAACTAGATTTTTAATAATTAACGGTTGAATGTTTACCAATTTAAAACAGTCGTCTTAAACCAACTGTTTAAAATAAACTCTCTGTTCACCTCTTCCTGTTTTTGTGATTCCGTGATAATTCAAGATTACTTTTCAATTGATATAGGTAAGTAGAAATCAGTACCGTAGGTTGGTGTTTTTAAATATTCAAAGTAAAGTAATTGAACAAATGAATAATTTAAAAAGTTTTTTTCAAAATAAATAAACTTTCATTACATGTTAATAAAAAAAACTAAGCCCTTTCATTTGAAACCTATATGAGTGGGTGGTTTAGAAATATGTACGACGCCATTTTGTTACGGTGGCCATTTTGGATGAATGATAATTCTTCTTCTAACTCGCTTCACTCTTGGCAGAGTGGTCGTGATCACGTAGAGTGCACACTGGTTGTAGAGGCGGACAAATGATAATACCGATTATATATATTTGCATTGTCATCAGAACTAAAGGTAAATTCAGATTTCAGCTCAATCGGCAATCGGAAACTGGATCAAATTTAACTTGCAAGATTTGATTACAGATAAACATCGGGACAACCTAAATAAAAGCTTTTAATAAATAATAATAAATTTACGGGCCTCCGGTATCAACACACACTCTTTAAAACACAGCGCAAGCGTTATTTCACACCGGTTGTCTGTGAGGCCGTGGTATCACTCCGGTCGAACCGAAGCCGAAGCGTGGCCACCCACGGTAATAATTATTATTAAATTATTCATGCATTTCATTGTGGGATTATACAAGAATAAAGTACTGTGTAGTGAGGGTCCTGTTTTCGATGACTCAATTGTTTACATGAACAAAGACCCGAAGACCCTTTGTTATCACAATATGTAATTATTATACCTACGGTTCATATGAAAGGATTTTCGCCACGTCAGCACCAAGCGTTCCTTTAGATGTCCTATTTTTACATTAAATTTTAGTATCGAAAATTAATAAGCATAAAAAGGCAATTAATATATTTTGAAACGATCGCAAAGTCACTATATACATAAACATTAGTCTATTATAGCCTTGGAGTGAAATGTAATGCCATAAAAAATGCCGACAAAATTAAACGAATTTTTTGGGTTGTTCCGATGTTTGGCTAACTGCTAACTCCGGTTATCAAAGAGGCATTTTATTTTCCAACCAGGAATTTATGCTGTCAATGTGTTTTTAATTACTTTTCATTTTGTTTTTACTGAAATAGTTTTAATTCATATAAATGGTTGTATTTGTTTTATTTTATAATTTAAATTATGGTTTTGCATATCATGATCTTACATACACTGTTTTAGGCACTGGTCCGACCGCCGACGATAAACGAGAAATGAGTAGATTTAGAAACTATAAACGAGTTTGTGATCAGCGTGAAGCGAGACTACAAGTGAGTGTGCAAGTGCGATGAGCGATTACTCGCGCCACTCCTAGTTCCAAGACAATTTGGATGAGTATTGTATTGAATGTGTCCGACAATATCCCTATCGTATAAGCACTATCGTAAAATACATCATCGTCATCTGAACTAGACAACAATGACAGTTGCAATGATTTGTTGATATCTATACGTGTACTTTGAAAGCTGAAATCATCAAACGAGCGAGCATCGCTGAGTGAGTTTATTTTTTAAAGTTCTTGTCGCTCAGCGACAAAACTAGTAAAACTTCGGCCACACGCTCTGTGGACGCTGCACTCCCGCTTTGTGATTACGTAGGTGAGCAAGGCGCCTTAAAAAAGTATGGGTAACGTCCGCCGCGCTGCAGACGCTTCCGCTTTGCAGTCGCTTTGGACGCGCAGGTTTGGCTGAAGCTTAAAGGGAGTCGTCACCAGCAGTGTAAACAGTCAGAGAGCAACTATTTATATACGTATTTCTTTCGTTTACACGGAACGTATATTTATTGTGCGTTTCTTGAGAGAGAAAATCGCTAAGTCGTTTTCTCGTCGGCGGTAGGACCACTGCCTTAATTTCAACATTTTTACAAATCTCTCAGGATAACTTTGATATATGAATACTAGTTTATTTTGAAAATATTCTTATGTGTAATTATTGCGAAAGATCATTTACTCTTATATAATATTCTCAAGTAGATTAATACACTGTTGAAGAAATATTTAAATTGGTAAAGTTCAATAAAACTAAGATTTAAATAGGTGGTAAAGGAGGTTTTCTTATACAATATAAACCTTGTGACAGCTTTTGATACATTGCAAACTACTAGTGCTAGTGCTAGTATAAAAAAATTCCTTATGCTAAACAAAATTTTCGAATTGAAATTATTAAGTATTCCTTTTCTGTTAAAATACTATTGTTACAAATTTAAAAAAAAATGGCTAAACTTAATGTGGCAACACTCAAAATATTAGAGGGTTGCAACTTTAAAAATTATGTTTCTTTTTAAATAATATTTGAAGTTTATACATATTCTATTCTTCTGTTGGACTGTAACTTCAACCCAAATAAATATCTTAACCTAAATACACAACGTCACGTTTAGCTGTACGTTGGGAAATAGATCTTTGGCACGGCACTGGATTTACTGACAAATTAGTCAAGGTACTATATAAAATGAAGAAATTATGACACCGCCTCTTTAAGTGAAGTAAATAAAAAAATAACATAAAATTGAAACACTTTGGATTTATGAGATGTTTATTTTATTTCGAGACACAACTCGTTATTTGTACGAATTTCTAATGGTAATGCTTGTATTAGACTCATAAATTATACTCAATGCCTAGACATTAGATAGTCTGATTTAAGAAGCCGTACTCGATTTTATATCGTTCTATCAAAAGCAACTTTCTTATTAATAACTTCATAAAACCATAAAAGCCGCACTCACTCATAAAATTTCCTTTTAATCTCGTTAACCATTCTTTTTAAGTCTACATCGTAGATCTCAACTTACTTCATAAAACCGGCACGAGATGTGACGTTTCATTTACGTCACGGCTCCTTTTAACACGCTAGTCGTAGTACAGTGTCCCCGTTAACACTCTCACCCACTTACGTCTAAGGGGAGCATTTATGAACAATGTTTCGTTCGCTTTTAACAAGTTTGATCTAATTTAGTTTGCAAAAAGCCTAGGCTGTTATGATAATAATTTTGTGGTACAGAAAAAAAAAAAATATAGTTCAAGAAATGCGCCCAAATCTGGTTGAGCTCTTCTTTAAATTCCTCAATTCATTCGGATAATCCGTATTCTTTCCAACAAAGTCAAGATTTTAGGAGCATTTCACGCATTTACCTCACTTCCTTTAGGATTCTCTCTCTATAACGAACATTTCTTCGACCATTTCATTGATCCTACTAAACAGCAAAAAATCTTGGAGGAAAATATTTTGATGCCAATAGTTGCAAAAATATTGAACTATAAATTGTATACGTTAGAAACTAGTAAGCTGCGTCTATACTAGTATTATAAACGCGAAAGTATGTAAGTATGGATGGATGGTCTCTTGGTTTGTTACTCTTTCACGCAAAAAGTACTTAACGGATTTGGATGAAACTTGATGGAACTATAACTATATACTGTTTGCCACGATAACCGACATATACGCGGGCGGAGCCGGTACTTAATAAAAACATCCAAATATATAGATCTAGATAGCGAGGCGGAGCTAAATGCGCTTTTGCGTTTTAACTCGTAAGCGCGGTCAGTCATACCTCTGTTAAAATTTTCAAAATACTTAGTGTTTCGGAAGTTTCAGCTTTTTAGAGCTTTTTTTTTAAAAACTGTCAACCTATTGCATAATAAGAGTCTTTTGTGTACTTGAATCGAATTTAGCTTTTATTAATTTTAGGTTTCGTTCTGGTTTAAATTTATTCATTTGTTTCTTCTTATTTGATTTGCTCACAACTATTTCACAAAATTTACAACTTACAACTATTTCACAATTTTTTTACGACGAGATTTAAAAATGCGGCACGTGTCTCCTTATTACTGATAAGGAGGTGTGCCCCTTCCTTTGTCAATTTAGTGCCAAGGCGTTGTTCAGCCACATACCTTGGCGCCTGTATAATACAGCACATTATTTTTGGGTGCCGAATACGGGGCACTCAAAAATAATGTGCTGGACAGGTTGTTCCTGAGCTGGGTCGCAGATACATGACAGGCTTTCCCGACCGAACTGAAGCGGTGCAAGTATTGGGAGAACCCCCCTATGTCCCGTTAGCATCTGCGTGACAACGCCTTGGCGGCGGATCTTCTGCATCAGCAGTAAGCAGTATGCATCTCTCGCGTCTGGGAAGAACACTTTCGTGACGTAGGCGGTATGGCCCGACTGGTATCGACGGTTCCATTCGTCGAGCGATTTGCTGCGAATCTGACGCTTTATTAACGAAATCGGACACATGTCGTAGTCGGGCTTCTTCCGACACGAAAGTTCCGCTTTCTTGGCCAACTGGTCGGCGCACTCGTTGCCATCGATGCCGGCGTGGGCCTTGATCCGATACAAGTCCACACGTTTGCCTTGGATCATTGCCTTGCTGAGGTTTCAGCGCGCCTTGGTCGCGAGAGGATGCAAGGTCCCGGGGTTCGTCACCGACTCCAGCGCTGCCCTCGAGTCGCTGTAGATGCCGTAGCTCCTCGCAATGAGTTGAAGATTTGGCTTTCTCCTCAAGAGTTCGGCCTGGTAGACTGTGCAGTATGCAGGCAAACACAGTTTCCGGCTTAGTAGTTCAGCCCGGCTGTCTCATATACTCGGCGCTGACCTTGCCCTGTAGCTTCCTGCCGTCCGTAAAGATTTTGAGCGTCTGCACGTTCTGTTGGTCTTCCAAGCTTTGGTCCTCCAGACTCTGGAAGCTTAAGTCCATACGCAGAGCCGGATGCGGGAGTTCCGCAAATCGCACCACACGTTCTACCTCCCGTTCTCCCAGCACTAGTCGGGTCGACCCTTTGCGCACTTCGTATAGGGCGGCTGCCTCCTTGATACGAAGGTCTAAAGGCAGTAACCCGGCCAGTAGCAGGGCCGATTTGAGGGAGGCGGTGCGGTACGACTTGCAGATATTTTGAGCGAATCCTCTTTACACAGTGTCGAGCTTTTTAATGTTATTCGATGATCGTTATAATGCTTTGAGTTCTTAGGTGCGTAGTGTTGACTTTTTAGTGTTTACACCTTTCATTTACTAAAGGTCATAAATATGAATGAATTAGTTTTTTTGTTAAGGGCTGGCAATATTTTTTTCAGGTTTTTAGAATAAAGCGTCATTGGCTTAAGTTGCTTAGAAGTAGGTTTTTGATCGACGGTAGAATATGATAAATATGGGAAATAATAAAGTACCTATATGTCATGAGAGTTGCACATGGATTGGTGTAAAAAATGTGCAGTCTTTTAATTTATTTTAAAGATTCTCGTATGAGGTCCGTTCTCACAAGTTTATTTCACATTATTTCAGACACAGAACTTTGATATAAACTCCAGGAGACATGTTTCAGCTTGACAATGTTCACTTGAAATGTATGTTTGCCGTTCCACAATTTAACAACTTTGTGATGTGATACGATATGAATGACGTCATAGTTCGGTTTTTCAAAATTGTTAATTCGTTAAATCTGGTAAGTTTTCGTTTACCAGATTTTTCTATGCAACATAATATATTAATTTTTGAGAACGTTTCTTACATTACATGTCTGTTTTTTGTTGACACAATTATCGTTTGCCAATTTTGTTCGCGACCTATTTTAGCATGTTTTATAGAAGTTAGATAATTAATCAAAGGATTTTCTCTATCATCGTTTATATATAGCTGGTAGCTGAGTACAATAGAAAAAACAAAAATATACAATAACACTTACAAAATAATATTTTATTTATTCATTATATAAAATACTGACATGGTTTTTCCTACACTCTTTTCAAGTTTTCTCCCTATGTAGTTTTTATGGTACTATGGTTTGTTCCTCTGATAGTTCTAATAAAATCTAAAACAACAGAAATTACTTGTTTTATTTGATCTTTTGTTCAATTAAATTTATAATCCAAAAATTTTATACTTCATAAAAGTACGAGACGTCTCGCATTGTACATTAAGCTTTACGTTTATTGTCACTCTGAAAGTGATGAAACTCATAACTTTCAGTTTTAAAAATAGCTTTGTGTTAAGAATTTACGAGTGTTTTAACAAGATCCTGATGGATCTTATACACGATCGTCTGGTTACAAATTAAGGAGAGGCATTACCGTGGTGACCGCTAATAGATATAATATATATACATGCATATACATACATATACAACTACAACAAGACAATAAACAAATGATCATACTTGTCCCACAAATTCTTTTGGCTGAGAGCTGACTTAACAATCAGGATTACAATGGACCAAAAGGCTTACCAAAATAAAAAATGAAGATCCATGTTTGTTATACGTTTCGATTTTGTGAATAAAATAAGATCAATGACAAATTATTATGTTTCTCATTAAATAATCTGCAGCGCCATGGCAAATAGTCTTCCGTAAAAGCACTATCTTTGAGATTCCCACAGAAAAGATCTGGATAAGATCTTGATCCAAGGACAGGCAAAGTGAGGTTCGTAAACCATTAAGCTCCGAAGTTTGATGACTGAGCTCATTTCTCTGTATTTATTTGTGAAGTGGGTCTGTCTCTTTGAAACTGGTAGTATCTGACTGAAGTGGCTATTAAGTTTTACAAGGCTCGTAAGGTCCACATAAGTGCAAATAAAAAATTAAGTAGCTTCATCAAGTGAATGGTCAAGCTAACTTTCTTTAGTAGATGACCTCAAGCCTTCTTTTATGGGTTCCAGACGCAGTTTATTGTCTGTTTTGAATAACAAAATCCTATCATATTTGGAATCCCGAACTGAACAAGATATTCAACGGACTTACTGTACCTTGTATTGTCACGGCCGTTATTACAATTTTCAATTACCTGTAAAAAAAAATACTTTATTAATAACTAGTAGTCCCTGCTACTTCATACACGTGACATTTGGATTTTTAAGTTATTTTTAATTTTACATCGTTCAAACCTTCCCTGGACTATGTCAAACATTTCTACACCAAAATCAGCTTAATCGGCCCAGCCGTTCTCGAGATAAACGAACAGCAATTGATTTTTATAAATAAGATTATATTTAAAGAACATTTTAAATGTATGAATAATTGTCATGAAAGTTGCTGATTACCTACTTTAAAAAAGAAGATTTCTCAGATAATGTAAATACAACCTTGTAAAAATCTGTTTAGGATACATATACATACATACGTACATCGAAAGGTTTTCTTTCGAATGTTATCTTATCTTTGTAGTGTGTAGTAGAGTGACAGGCGAATTTTACTCTGAAAAATTCAGAAGAAAACGCTTTGTGATGTTTTTTGAAAAATTTTTTTTCATTTTCTTGCAAGGTGGGTTTAGTATAAACAAGTTTTATTTTTATATTAAGTTATTTTAAAATGTCAATGCCTCTAGTACCGTCTCGAGAGATTCACTGCGATGAACGCAATGAGAAGTCCTACTCACGCTGTGACACCCAAACAGTATTCTCAATTCACACTATAGTCATAATGGTGATAATTTTGGAATACAATTTGCTCCGATCGATTGTGTGTGTCGAAAAAAAGTGAAAAGATTTGAGAGAATATATGCACATGTTTATAGAAATTATTTACAAAATACACTCATACAGATTACTAGGTTATCTACGGTAAAGTTTGTATCATTTGTAAACTAAATGTATACAATCGATAAACTGTACCTCCTATGTGACCTCTGTCCACAGACTAGGTTTTTTTTAATTCATTTCCAATGTGGGTTCTCCCTTTGTGCATTGTATGTTGGGTAGCACATTGTGAAGTAAAGTAGTCCCAGTCAACTTAGTCTATCGATTAGGGACCGTTCTTAATACATCGAGATCCCGATACGTTTAGACGTCGTGCTGCTCTGTCTCAATTTTCATTCAAACATGTTTAGCAATAATTGCGGTCAGTTGGAGTATTTCGATGTCGCCCAGTACTTGGGTTGTGTAAATCTGAAGGTAGATGTTCTACGTAAAAAAAACTAAGTTCGGCCATATGACTATATGACTTTAAGTCGACCCCAACCTAGTTTGGGAACAAGGCTCCGAAGAAGTTTCAATATGAATTCTGGAAGATAGCCTCTTAAAGGTTGATGTAAATTAGTCAGTCATTACGCGGTCTAGTAGATATTTACCATGTACAGTAACAAAATAGATTGAATCTCAACTCTTGCACAGTTGTCACAAAGAAGTCCTTAGTTACCTCGCAGGTTTCGTATTTAAATTGACTTCGAAACTCAAGTCTGGATACTTCGTTTCTACTTTTAAAACTTTATATAATTTAATTTAAAATCCTCTTTTTGTTTGTTGACATACTTATACACTTACTTATAAAGACAATATTTTTATTTTCATAACAAGTTTTTGCACGCCCTCTCACATTATAAGTTAAATTATAGACTTTTGTTCTGAAAATATTTATTTCTCAAATACATGAAAAAGGTCATATAGGATATGCTTTATGATTTTATATTTTCTAATGGACGCTTAGATAATTTGCATCTATATGTAATTTGGTGCTTCGACATTAGTTAGACCAACCTGTTTTAGAATATACTAAAAATCTCATAGTTGAAATGATGACATAGCTATAACTGACTAAATCTTACGCTACAATTAATACATTTTATAATGATTCATAAATTAATGAAAAAATATCTGTTGTTTAACTCTATCTTAATTTACCAAAAGCTAATTTACCTGCAATCAGCTAGGTGCATTTCTATTCACAATAGCGATCCTATTAAAATCTTATTTCATTTTCTCCGTGTTTCCTTTACCCTATACATTTCCGTTTTAATGGGAATGCACATAACATTCAGTAAAATATGGTCTGTGAATAGAATATCGTGAAAATAATATTCAGTGTGAATTGAAATAGTTACACGAGGTTTACATGAACCGGTTAAATGGATCCAAAAAAACATGACGGAATTATATACCCAAAATAAAGGGAGAAAAGTGAAGATTATGTCAGTTCTCTTATTCTTCAGGAATTTCACTTTTTAATGACGTTTTGTAAATACCATTATGATCACAGCAGATCAAAAAATTAACTTACATTTTATTACCGATAAAACTTAATCACTAGTTGTAGGGGAACCATTTCTCAGCCGTGAGATCGTGGAACCTTTTAAAATACCAGTGTTAAGCTATTCCTGCGTAGCTTCTACTGAATGGATGACTTAGTGGCACTCAACTCCTCTCATTACGGAAAGATGGGCGCACAAAGCAGCAATTCACTTATGTTTCTTGAGTTGCTTTCTACACGTTTTTGCATCAGATACCTTTCAAATATTCTTGAATTGTATCGCACCTGTAAACTTACTACAGTTTGAATTGAAATATGTAAACAGTGAACATCAACTCTTACAATTTACTTACAATTTTTTTTTATTCTTTTTTGTAGAAATCTGTTTCACAACTTGTAATCGTTGCACTTTGAGATTAGCGTTGCACAAGTTGCACTCGATTCGGTAATTGGATCTCGTATAAAAGAATTGAAATATTACTTTACGTTAGAACTCCATGTTAGACCTATTGCAGTTCCATCGAACCAATCTCATTTTACCAGGTGTTAGAAATTATATGGCTTTACCATAGAGTTTCTTAAACTTCAAAAGAGGTTTTTATTTGATTTCACTTCGTATATTTCAGATTTGACGTAATGAAACAAGCATTTTTTTGATGTAGTAGTAAAGTGATTATCTACTACTCTTCCAATAAAACAGTAACGTATAGGTTGGTACATTTGTATGGTGAGAGCCGCAATAGCCGTCATGGTCACCCCGGAATGTATTTCAGTCATGGGACAGCAGCGGAGTGCAGTCCTGAAGCCGCTGATATGCATTTGTGGAGCTTCTTTCGACTGTACGCGACCGCGGGGTTTAGGGGGAAAAGGGGTTCCGTGAGCCCCATACACGCCTTTCATCTTCGTTATTACCCGCGTGAAAAAAAGTACATATGTACGGAATTTCACTGCATTAATATTGATTATTATTTAATTTACCATTATAGTTGTTTTAATTTGTACATCATTACATGGTGGGTTTTTAGATTTACTTTTGTTGAATCATGTTCAATCCCAGTTAATGATACAATTTTGTTGCTATCACAAATAGGACCCATTTATCATTTCTATTGGATCTTATGTTGCAACTGTATGTATGTGTTAAATAGAAGCGTGTGTATTACTCGGTGAAAATTATCCTTGTAATTTTAAAAAAATCATAAAAGAAGTTCACTTCGAAATATTAAAACCCAAGATGGCCGCCCCAACAAAATGGTGGTTTACACATTTTGTCAAAGACTACCACTACATGGGTATCAGATGAAAGGGCTTGAATAGTAGAACACAGATAAGAAGTACTACGTAATGAAATTAAAAACTAAAAATTTGAAAAGGTATTCGATATAAAATTGTTGGACCCGTGTTTCCATCCAGTCATCTCAGATTACGCTACGCCCAACGATTTTATACCGAATATTTTTAACCAAATTATTGTTTAACTTTTAGTACAGTATTTTAAACCGTAGTACAATTTTTTATTTCATATTTTTTTTATTAATATAAGTTAGTCTGGCATCGCCATGGAAAAAAATATATGTAATTTTAGCGGAAAGGAAACTTATATAACACTGAAGTAAATCAGCACTGTGATAATGTAGATTAAAGTTATACATGACAACGGAGACATTAACATCTTCAAAAACAATTCAGTTCATACAGACAGAGTCAAAGTCATCACTGAGAGTGACTCAGACATTTATTACAATTTCAGATTGCCCTTTTTAACCTCTTACTATTTACATTTACATTTTTTGAGCATTTGAAATCATTATATTATTTTGTGGGATCCAACGAGATAAATATTTGAAACAACTTGGATGCAACAAAAATAAATTGGGTTTTCGAACCGACAACGCTTTAACCGCAAGTCCAGCGTCCTTATTTAAATGAACAAAGAGCGTCGAAGAATATTTAAGTATACATGAATTATTATTAGCTTAATTATGCTCTATTATAAGAATATTAGAAACCATTCAATACAATACTGTTACAATGGGCGGTTTCATCGATAAAAGCGATGTCTTTCAGACAACCCCTGGGTGAAACAAAAGACAAGATTGTTAGGCATACGAGTGATGACGAACTAAGGGCTCCCACACATAACTACGAATATTCGCAACGCATCGCAAATATCTGCGAGCTCGCACGAAAGCGTATTCATTTACTGGTTGAGATACTCAAATAATGTAATAATGTGTAAAAGCTTACATTGTTATCAAAATTATATAGTTACATTAGGTTAGCTTAGCATTCAAATAAAAAACACAAATGAAGTTAATATAGTTATATGGTCATACGATAAAAATGTTTATTATATAGTATAGTTGCTGTTTGGAGTATCGTCAATGATATAATGATAAAACCCAACTACGACAAAAAACGACGCTGAAAAAGTATGAAACATGTTGAAAAGGCCGTAGTCACACGTTAAGTGTGATGGTACGTTTTTTTGTAACATGTTACTATGGCTTTCCCCACCATGACCGTAGAGCTAAAATTTTTATTAGGTTCTGTGACACGTCATAAAGCCTGTAACCAGCGGGCTATCAATACACTTCTAATGACACCTTATTTGCCCAGTTCTAATAAGTAGTTGAGGAGACACAACGCCATCTAGTCCTAAGCTAAGTAGAGCTTGTGTTATGGGTACTAGACAGCTGATACAAATACATACATAGTTTTTTTTTGTAAAAGACGTCCACCGCACCTCCCTTAGGAATATTATTATTTATTCGTCACCTTACTTAATATTCCCGTGGTAATAGAATATAATAAAATGCAATTATATTTATTAATATTATCTACCATTGAAATCATTTCATTGAAATTTGATATTGAATAGTCGCTTGTCGTGTCATGTACGGGATCGTATTTCGAAAACAAAGAAATATATTTAATAGGAGACTTAACTGCCATTGATTCTGGGAACTCCTAATTGAGCTTCACGTACTATTACTACAGGTATCAATAAATTATGCATATGTCAATGATCAATAATGGTAGGGTTTTGATTTCGCTTAAATAATATATTCTAAAAAGTACAAAACATAATATTGATGGCATTTCTAACGTAACAGTTTTAATTTCAAATTAAATAATTTTAATAAATGTTCACAATATAATTTATGGCAGTCACCATATTTAAAACGTGAAATGTCCCTTCATGTTTTGATAAAAGGTCTCAAAGATGATTATAAAATGATTCATGAGGAAAATCGTCTACTATCAAAGACATTTGTCTCACAGGGCCATCTGTTCTACGAGCTATATGCTTCGTATATTTAAAGTCAATGTAAACCCAGTTTTCTTTAACTGTAAATATCCCACACAAAAGGCTCATGTTTCTTAAACAGAAATATTCCAACTCATGGCAACAATTAAACGCTTCACCCAATAAGCTAGATGGCTTTCAAGGATATCCTTGAACGCGATCCAAATGACTAATATTCCCATTTACTCCTACAGATAGGCACCATCCTGTACCATAGTTCAGTAGGTCGGACTCAAACCCGTGACCTTTTGTCTGGCAGCCTATTGGCTATCGGCCCGCGATCAATAGAACGAATATTGCGATAAAGACTAAATTTGAGATTTTCAAATAAAAAATATTTTTTAAACAATATTTGATGATCATTTATAGTCGGTATGTGTAAATTTAAATGTACCTACTTATATAGTAAAAAAACTAGTACATGTTGAACTTAAATACAAAATAATATATTGATGATGATGATTATTAAGCAGTCACATTTTTCTATACGCAAATTAGGCTCGTTACAACAGGGAACTCAATTGCAATTAGCCGGGCCCTTTAGGATTTAAAATGTACAGTATTTTGAAAGGACAAGTTAGGAAAAAACCAAGAACAATGGCAAAAAGGAAATTACTTATACCGGTCGACTTGGGAGTGTTAAAAACCTCAAAGGTCAAGGTCAAACACCTATAACTGGAACCGGGTTCGAACTCTGACTAAAGAACGAAAGAAAAAAAAAACAAAAATAATTTTATTGAAATTTCTATTGTATTAACAATACTTTTAAAGAAATAGAGAATAATGCATTCACTTTTTATTTTAATGTTTCGCTAATGAAAATCTTTTATGTAACCTTTGATAGAGCTTAGTATTATTATTAATTTCGTTAATTATAAATTATATATGACTACTAGCTGAACCCCGCGGTGTTACCCGCGGTTATTGTTGTACCGCGAGTAACGCCGCGGGACAAAGTTAGTCTAAAAAAAGTAGCCTAAGTTACTCCCCGGATCATCAGCTACCTGCCAGTGAAATTCCCGTCAAAATCCGTCCAGCCGTTCCAGATATTACCCGGAACAAACAGACAGACAGACAAAAAAACTTTTAACTACATTTTTGGTATATGTATCGTGTATCTGTACATATGCATTGTTTAAAAAGCTGTTATTTTAATGTTACAAACAGACTCCAATTTTATTTATTTGTATAGATTAGGGATGATCGCTGCACTGATAAATAGGAATGGGTTTAATAAATCAAACATTTATCGTCAGACAGCGTACATCTTAAAAGGTATTTTAAGATGAACGCTGTCTGACAATAAATGTTTGATGTATATAAACCTTTAAGAGAGAAATAGATAGACTTAAAAAGCTTTTACTCTGCAAGTAATAGCTTGTAAATAATAAAACCTCAATAATCACAAGAGCTTAGCGAGAGAATACAACACAAACACGGAATAACTGATGTAAGTGTATGTGGACATTCCCCTGGGACTAATATTCTGTGTGGGGAAATGAGAACGGATCCTTTGAAATAATAATTAACCATGTTAAGGGAGTTATATACAATTTAGGGTAAAGAAATATTATACAAATAAATTATCTTTGTAATTTTTTAACTAAACTAGCGTCACGTAATGAACTCAACAAGTTCAATTTACAAATAGTACTTTGAGGTTGGAGATTTTGTACAAAGGAAAACGTAATGCCTCAGGCATCTGTTTTGTCGCTGACAGACAATTATGATTATACGTTTAACATTTAAACCGCCTGCGATATTATACCCTCTCTTTGTATCTGGCCCTCTAATTATTGAACAATTTCAATTTTACGAATGGAAAGTTCTGATATTTATTTATTTGGACCAGATTTCGCTCAGTATTTGAATTTTGGGCGTTTTTAATGTATCATTCATTTCGGTAATTAGTTTAAGTTTAACTGATATTGTGAATACTTTCGTACCATGACAGATCAAAATATTATATCCCGTATAACTACACCTTCCTACAATTTATCGAACTTTAAAATTGATACCTTAAGTTTCCCAAATTCTTTATGTTCCGATATTAATAACAGATTTATTAACAGAATGTAAACCATTTACAATCGGGTTGTTCATACTAAAACGATGACTTGATACCTCGATGAATTGAATGCTTTAAACGGACGAAGTCCTCTCCACCGAACGTCACTTTTACTCAAGAGTTGTACGTGAAGCGATTGAGATTAAAAAACATAAAACTTTCAATCGAAAAGATGGTTTTATATATACCCAGTATTAAAACATACCACCTCACTTTTCTGCGTAGTCGGATAAACACCAGAATAGGAACACATCGGTTTGCTTACAGAATAGGGACACTGTTAGTAGTATGTGACGGAACATGGCGAAACAAATTTATCAATAATATTGAAAATGTGCGGGTGGACGAAGAACCTTCTACTTCACGGATTCGATGACGGAGGGCGTGCGCCGCTAGTACGTGAGTAAGTGCAACCTGGTCGAAACGTCAGGCTAATCAGAGGTATGTAATACTTTTTAATAAGTGATCGCGTTAATTCCCGTAAAAATAATAGTTAATATATATATCAATATTCTCAATCAGACATATTATTGGAGAAAATGAATTATGTGTGTAAATATTATACTATGCATTTGAACTGCAAATTTAATTTCGAACAAAAAATTATCAATTTATTTTACTAAATAGACACTCTCTATTCGAATTATATACATATTGTATAGATAACTGTTGATTTTAAACTTAATAACTTACATTTATATATGCATTTCATATTCTACAAAAAGACGTATAATTTAATGTTGGCGCCCATAGCTCAGTTGTAATCGGTGATAGCAAACAATCAACGACGGCACGGTCGGTACCTAGATGGGTGACCGCTAGTGGTATGTTACCATGAGCGTCACCGTGATTCGGAGGTCACGTTAAGCAGTCGGTCCCGGTTGTTATCGTATGATAACAGTCGTGAAACTTAGTTGGTGGCCTTTGGGCGGCTTGGAAACATTCAACGGCAAAATGACGTAGCCACAACGTTGTGTTGCCAGTCCCCAACCCGCACTTGGCCAGCGTGGGGGTGTATGGCCTCAACCCTCTCCTGAGAGAAGGCCCGAGCCCAGCAGTGGGACGTTAAGGTTGTTGATGTTGATGAATTGAATGTTACGTGCCGTGCAATTTGTTTATCGTTTTTAGGATTCCGTACCTCAAAAGGAAAAACTCGACACTTTGTTGTCTGTCTATCTGTCAAGACCCTTTTTCCCAGGAACTGGTGGAGGTCTCAAGCTAAATATCATAGCAAATACTCAGGTCTACTATCCCTTCGAGCTGTGATAAAATTAAAATTGTAAAGTCAACGCAATCAAAAGATACAGCCGTTTGTGCTGCAAATTTTAGATACTTGTAAGGAAATCAAAACCTACAGGGTACTTCTGCAAACTCTGAATCTTGAAATTTGGTACGAAGCAACGTCTTATAGCCCAGATAAAGAAAAATTGCGAAAAGCATAAATTTTTAGTTACATCATAAAACATACCTAACCTGTAGGTATGTTTTATGATGTAACTAAAAATTTATGCTTTTCGCAATTTTTCTTTGTACGGAACCCTCGGTGCGGGAGTGCGACTCGCACTTGGCCAGTTTTTTTATTCAATATTTTACTGAAGAAACTGGCCAATATATTCCAAATATCCTTTTTTACGCCACACACCTCTGTTTAAGTCACAAAAATTTTCATGTAAACTGTATTTCAACAAGGTGAGTCCAACGAACTCAAAACTAGTTGATTGAATCCGTACACGGAAGTATTTTTTCATCAGGACCTATCGTGTGTAAAATAAAAACTTAAATACATTTGAATTGATCTCCTCTTGTTGTGATAGAGGTCTTTAATCTTTCCAACAGTGGATTTAAGACCGGTACCTACCGAGTATTCAGCTTAATTCCCCTAGCCGTAATCTCGTTACTAGTGTATGGCTTGAAAGTTTTGTTAAAAGGTTCGGTAGAATTCTAGCTCAAATTTCACTGGAATTTCAAATGGAGCTAATGGATTTTTACGTAACTAAATTGTGGAGAGCTGATTAAGTTCTCCTATCAACACTTTATACCTACACTAAACCAAAAGCAAATAATAGAATGAAATGAAGGAATGTTTAGGTTAGCGGCACGAACAGGCGATTGCGTATCAGCTTCATCAACGTCACGGTAGTTGGTCCATAAAGAAATTTCCAACGATTAAAAAAAAAACGAATATAATTTTTCAATCTTAACTCAAATACAGCAGAGTATTTTGCTTCCAAATAAATATGATCGAAATTTTAAATCCAATAATATGAGTTCGCTGGTCGTTGGTTGGAAAGGATGTGAAACTTAGATACCGGCTTCTGTTTCTGATCCGAGGGTGTTGAGATTATTTAAAATTAATCCTGAGATCCAAAATGGGAAAATGAAACAACTAGTTATGTTTCATTCAGACAGGAGACCGCGAAGGGAGAGCGCGATAAGTGTCTCGGTCTCTTCTATATGTACTGAAGGTCGAGACCGAGACCGGAGATCCCTTCCCGGATCGAACTAATTGTGTGTAAGATCTGCAAATATTTGTTCAAGAGTTAAGGTGTTTTCTTTTAATAAAAAAATATACATGGATTTCTATCAGTTGTCTAGTACCCATAATATAAGCTCTGCTTTGTTTCAGACTAGGTGGCGCTGTGTGTTAAATGTCCATATTATTCTTTTTTTTTAACTAGAAGCCAAGAAAGATCATTTTCGTTATGAGTGAAGAAGCACCAAATGTTTGTTGACAATATAGGAAGTATTTAATGTGCTTTTCGAGCGCGACACGAGACACTACTAGTCCGGGGCAGCGACCGTCTCGCTGTTTCCTGTTTCGCGTCTCTGTCTCCTGTCTCTGTGCCTGTGTGTGTGCGCTATAAGTTGCAATGGATACATGCAAAAAAGTTGGAAATAGGTGTATTTTAAAAAAATAATTGAAAGTAAAATTAAAAAATATTTAAACGGCAGTAGAGCCATACTGATTTCAGCATGAACGGGCCGGCTCGACTAAGGGCGGTACTACCCACTCACAGAAGACCGAACTAAAATGACCATATGCGTGCTGTCGTATTTCGTTAGTGAGTGCGAAACTAGAGGCCAGTAGTATCTCAGTAAACCACTATAGTATAGGTTACCATGCTGCATTCACAAAGAGTATTTATTTATTTCTATTTTATTTTTGCTCAATAGGTATAGTTACAGACAACAGATCATTCATCACACAATAACCAGTAGCAATATACAATTTCAAATCTGAAGTCCAATTAAAACTATACACATCATTCCCAATCACAGTATTAAGGCTTCGTCTAGGTGGTAACAAATATAAATAAAAAAGAGAACAAAAATTCAGAAGGGTAGCAAGTGGATACTGCACCGAGATACAGCAACTGGACTAATTATTTATGTCTATAAGGTGTTATTATAATAATTTTACATTAATAGGTTTATAAATTTCAGTTTTATACAAAAAGTGCTTAAATACATCTATACTATCATTAAAAACATCCACTTGTGAACATATATCGATGTATGGTGTATGGTGACCACTACTCTTGGATTCTGGTTATGCTTTCAATCGGGGAGAGTGATAGACACTGAAAATGTAGTGGTCCCTAATCTTTTCTAAAATGTCAACTTTGTAAGTCCAGGAATGTATGCCTAAACTCGCTTAAGATCGAATCTTAGGTCTAAGTTAAGTTACTCTAAGTTATCTATACCAATAAATAAAATTGGAGTGTCTGTAATATTAAAATAATTGCTTTTTAATAAATGTATATGTATGTGTACACGGTACATGTACCAAAATAACTTTTTTTACAATTTTTGTCTGTCTGTGAGTCTGTCTTTTTGTCTGTCGTCTGTCTGTTTGTTGCAAGTAATCTCTGGAACAGCTGGACCGATTTTGACGGGACTTTTTTTTTTTTTTTTTTTTTTTTTATAGTTAGCTGCCAAAATGACTCTGCCCTGCCTGATGGAAAGCATGGGTAGAATCCAAGAGTGGTGGTCACCATCCTCATTGCGAATAAGCACAAAGCAGCATGGTGACCCGCACTATGGCGGCTTGGTGAGATGCTTTTTCACGCCCCGCTTAAAGGACCCGGGATCATAGTGGGAAGGAAACACGTATGCCGGTAATGAGTTCCAGGTTGTGACCGCTCGGCACAGGAAGGAAGAACCGAAGCGATGAGTTCGAGACCGTATGTCTACTACTCTACAGTGGTGACTTCCAAGGCCGGCACGTGTTGTCCTGTGGAGGAAGGGAGAGGGAGGGACTAGTTGGAAGAGCTCTTCAGAACACTCTCCATGATAAAAGCGATAGAGGACTGCCATTGAGGCGATATCTCTACGCAACTGCAGAGGCTCAAGGGACTCGGTGGCTTCGGGACTGTTGACAATGCGGATTGCTCGCCGCTGCAACCGGTCGAGAGCGTCAAACAGGTACTGTGCGGCACCATCGCAAAGATGAGAACAGTACTCCACGCACGAGCGAACCTGGGTCTTGTAAAGAAGACACAGATGCCCGGGCGAGAAGAACCGTCTCACCTTGTTTAAGACACCCAGTTTACGCGAGGCCGCTTTAGTGACACTCTCAACGTATTCGCGTGGGTTGAGATCTCGGCAGATATCCATGCCCAGGATATCGAGCCTACCTTGTAACGGCATTTGAGTGTTCTGAAAAGTGGGAAGGGGAAGGAATGGAGACTTTTTGGTAGAGAACGCGCACACCTGTGTTTTTCTGGCGTTAAACTCGACCAGATTCTCACAGCCCCATTGAGAAATGCGGCCCAGAACATGGTCGAGCTGAACGACAAGCTCCTGTCGTTTTTCCTCAATATCTGCTAACTTGGCTGTAGGGTGTCCAAAATATCGCCCATGAACTGTGCTGTCGTCTGCATAGCAATGGATGTTGCCAAGGGCTAACATGTCATTGATATGCAGAAGAAACAGTGTGGGCGATAGAACGGAGCCCTGCGGTACTCCGGCGTTAATCGATTGAAAATCGGAGGCCGCACCGTCGCAAAGAACTCTGATGCGGCGCTGGTGCAGAAATGCGGCAGTCCAGTAGCAGAGTTTGGGGGGCAAACCGAAAGCCGGTAGCTTGGAGAGAAGCGAGCGGTGCCAAACCCTATCAAAGGCCTTGGCCATGTCAAGGCTGATGGCCAAGGATTCCCCATGCCTGTCAATAGCCTCACCCCAAATGTGTGTGACGTACGCTAAAAGATCACCCGTGGATCGGTTCGGTCTAAAACCATACTGACGATCATTTAGTAGGGAGTGATCTTCCAGGTAGTGGACCAGTTGTTTGTTTATTATCCGCTCAAACACTTTGCAGATAATGGAGGTGACGGCTATCGGTCGGTAGTTGGCCGGGTCGGAGCGGTCGCCTTTTTTGGGGATGGGTTGAACATTCGCCTCTCTCCAAGCCTCCGGAACAGCTCCTGAGGAATAGGACAGGCGATACAGGCGCGTCAATACCGGAGACAACTCTGGTGCACAGTTCTTAAGAACCACCGCTGGGATACCGTCGGGCCCACTGGCTTTCCGGACGTCGAGTGACCGAAGCTCCGCACGGACATCACTCAGCCGGATACGAATATCCCGCATTGTAGTGTCGCAGCTCGGAATGGTAGGCGGGTGCTTGCCGCGGTCATCGATTCGGGAGTTAGCCGCAAAAAGATCAACAAGCAGTTGTGCTTTCTCTTGCGGCTGATGGGCCAGCGATCCGTCTGGATATTTCAGCGGTGGTAGCGAGGGCTGGCAGAAGTTGGACTGCACGGCTTTGGCCAATCGCCAGAACTTTCGGCTACCCGTAGGGTATGCAACGAGTTCTTGACCAAGCCGCGTGATGCGCTGGGCATCCGCTCTGATGTAAGCCTTCTTGCATTCCCTAGTGGCTTTGTTAAACGCTGCTTTTAGTCGATCAATGTCAGGGGAGCCGTGAGCGCGAGCCCTGGTCCATGCGCGGTAGGCCGACTGCTTTTGTGAAACAGCATGGGCGCACTCGCGATTGAACCAGGGACGGGTCGTTGCGCTGGCGACCTCACTGTAGGGAATGTAGTATTCCATTCCGACAGTGATTTCGCCAGCCACAGCGGCCGCACTTTGCGACAGATCTTTATCTTTGAAGCAGCGCTGAGCCCACGGGATGGATGCAAAATAATCCCGCATTCCATCCCAGTCTGCCGACGAGTAGTGCCATAAACGTCTTTTTGCTGCCACTCGTCGTGGAGGGGCAGCAAGAGGCACCGTGGTGGAAACCAGGCAGTGATCGGAGGATCCCAGAGGGGCGAGCACCGACACACTGTACTGCGCTGGGTGACTCGTCAGCAGTAGGTCCAGCAAGGAAGGCGCTTGACTCGGTATGTCTGGTACCCTGGTGGGCTGGAGTACCAGCTGGGTGAGGTCATGCGTGAGGGCGAATGCGTGGACAGTCCGACCTGCGTGGTCAGTTCTGGAAGATCCCAACCAGGACTCATGGTGGGCGTTAAAGTCTCCCAGAAACACCAGTTCGGCTGTCGGAAACTGCTCCTGCGCTTTGTCCGCTGCCTGGCTGAGATGTTCAAACAGTCGTGTTGTTTCAGAGTCTCCAGAGTGGGATCGGTATAGGCATACGTAGATTCGGCTCATAGAGCCAATATCCGCGTAGAGCCAAAGGATGGAGAAGGATGGGTCCTCAAGGCAGCGTAATCGACGACAACAAACATCCGCCCTGACGAAAAGACATACCCCAGCCTTCGCCAGAAAGCACTCCTCAAGCACATAGCCGGGGTAGTGCAGATATGTCATGTCGGCAGGGCGGCGAATTTGTGTCTCCGTTAGGAATAGCATGGCCGGTCGTGCCGTCTCAAGATGCTGGTGGACGGCGTTGAGGTTTGCATGGAGTCCACGGATGTTAGTGAACTCCACCTCAAAAAGTGTGTTGGTGGGAGAGTGGAGTGCCGCTGTTAAACGTTTTTGCTTTTTCCTTGCTGCCATGATAAAAAAAGGGGGAGGGAGGGGAATGGAAGCGTAAAAGGCGTGACAGTCATCGTGGCAGTGTAATACTGAGATTCGGAATGCTGTGTCGTCATATAACGGTGAGGCATGACGGTGACCGAGCCGTCGGACGGAAGGGCCCCCGTACCCTCCCGGAAGTGGTCGCCTGGTCCCACCGTCCGGTCACCAACCGGCACGACGAGCCACTCCGAGGATTATGCGCGACCTGACGGGGCAGCCTCCCAGGGTGGTTAGCCGCGGTTGGGCCCCTCTCTATGCCGCGGGCGGCCAGCGGCACCACCGTTTCTACGGGTCTCCCTGGCCGACGACTCGATCCACGTCACCCTCAACATGACTCTACGAGCATTCCACTGCTCACACACTTACCCCGATAACTGTCACCCCTGCATCACTGGGCCTCCGGTCTCGCACTCACCAACGAAACACGACAGCACCAAAACTGTCATTTTAGGTTGGTCTTCTGTGCGAGGGTAGTACCGCCCCGGTCGAGCCGGCCCATTCGTGCTGAAATCAGCGTGGCTCTACTACCTCGAAAACCCTTTTACTGACAGATAGCTGATCTAAGGTGTAACTTAGGCTTCTTTTTAGATTAGCTTTGTCCCGCGGCGTTACCCGGGTACAACACTAACCGCGGATAACACCGCGGAGTTCAGCTAGTCAAAAATGAAACATCCAACTGTAATTAGTTTTTTTGTCATGTTATGAAGAAACATAATAGCAATATGTTATATAATAATAATAGTAAACATTATCCTTTGCCAGTAATATGATGAAACGTTGCTCATGTAAATGTGTATTCTATCTATATTTTACCATGTAAATACCTACTACAAAAATATAATGTGTGAAGAAATGAATTGGTAAACCCGATAAGTAGGTAATACCTACTCGTGTAATATTCTCAACATTTATCTCTGTAATTTGTTTGAAGATGAATTATATAATATGCACAACACTTCGTTATTTAAACTTAAGTTAAATTTAAAAGCTTTAATTTCGCTCACTTTAAACATTTAAATTGTGATTGCTTCACATGTGTTTTAAGTATTTTTTATATGGCACTGGATATATTTTGATAAAGTTAAAGAAGAAACGCACGCTAACACCGATAGATTATAAAGTTATGTAATCAATAATTGTACTTATTATATCGTAAACAATAAAAACAAAAAATGAGGGTATTGTTCTCTCCCTATTGGCCTTTTAACCATAACACACACAAATTGGTACCTACTTATCAGCTTCTGTGGTCTCAATTCCTTCTTCTCAACAACACACCAGTACCGAGTACTCAAACGTAACTAACCTGTGCGTTTTAATCTTGATGGAAAGTTATAGCGCCGCGCCGCTCATGGACACCCACAATACAAGAGTCACAGGTGCGTTGTCAGCCTTTAAGACCTTCTCCAAACAATAACTGTAAATACATGCCGTTGGAGACCACAGATAAACAATTCAGTTCGGTGACCATGCCGGCGGTATGGTGTTCAGGAGGCCTAAGATAGGAGTACGCCCTTCTCTTGAGAGTTAGTTCAGAATTCGCAGCTCATGAATAAATGCTTCAGTCTGCCTGTTACCACGAATCGTAAAACCATGTCGAAGCGTGATATATACAAAGTTAGGTTAATAACTTTGTATATATCACGTTTCGACAAGGCAAAAGTTTCATAATACTCATCAAGGCAATGGAAAAGATTTATTAATAATTAAATAAAGATGGGTTATTTTGAAGCGTATATAAATTATCAGCTCGTAGACATAAATGAGATCAAATGTCGTACGCTAAAATGTATAAGACTTCGGGAATTTTACTGTTTGTTATCGTTATATCAATAAATTCTTGTTTTATTATGTTGTTTTTGTAACAAGCTACATTCCAGATAAAGTATCTCATCTAAAATAGTATCAGTTTCTTAGCTTCAATGTATCAGGGTACTCTCACGCAATACATAGGTAATTTAGATTGATTGATTAGTGGATGGATAGAGATAAAATAGATAGAATAAAGCCGGTCAAGTTTCTTATATTTAAATCACAGTAAAATATTTAAAAATCCAAACTCACAGATCACAATTTCTTATGAATGTATACCCAAAAGTGAAAGTCAAATTTCTCATGAAAATTGTTCATTGGATTGTTATAGTTCGATCTAACTTTGATTATTTCATTTCTAAAGTTGTGTTCAGTTTTTAAATTAAAATACAGTTCAACAATAAACAAGTCAACCCTATGGATTAACTTCGAAAAATCACTTTAAACTCTTAAAAATTGTTAGTAAGATTTCTCAAAAGAATCTCATGCATAACTGTATATCTATAGCTGAAATAGAATGTTTGATAGTTCAAACTCAATTCAATGTGGGCACATTATAGCTAGGTTTATATAAACGTACAACGATTGAGAGGCTCTCTCATTTTCTCTAGTAATTTAACTTTATGTGTTTGAATAAATATATAAAACTACTTTATCTGTAGACTATAATTAGATATTGCGCGTCTGCACTTAGTTATATCTAATTTAACTTTATATTGTAACTCAATAAGTACCTCTCAAACGATCTAATCATCTAAAAAAACAATCAAAGTTATTCTACATGTACCTTCTACCGCAGGGGTAGTCTCTTTATTCAGGAAAAAAAAACAAATATCCAAATTTCTTTCTAAATTTGAATGAAAATAAGTTAATTTATCAAAAAGAAAATATTAACTTTTAGTTTGATTAAAACTAAGCATATTTTCTAAGAGTATTTGGTTCTTAAATCCCAAAGGGATCCTGTAGCATAATTCTTTTCACCATTTATTCATCGTACTAATAGACCCAGACAAATATTTCACCCTTCCTTGGTCGAAATATGAAAAAGTCGTGGTTAATCGATGTAACGTCATAGTTTTGTTCCGCGTTGACAAAATCTGAAAGAGAACTGTCTTCGTTTATTTTGCCATATGGATGAACGTGCAAGTGCAGAGTGTGGATTTCGAAAATAAAACATCTAAACTATGGTATACATTTGTTGCGCATATGATTTACGCGCAACAATACTTAATAAACCATAAAACAATAGATTAACATTTAAAATAACACGTAGTATTTTTTTTTTCAATAAAATACAACACAAACTTTCCTTGCGGATCTTCTTTTAAATATTTCGCAAGTTTATGTTTATAACATGTATGCAGTTATAAACACTATGCAGTTTTTGCATTAATATTTTACAATATTTGACTATTTAATAATAATTTGACTGCCTCGTTGGTCTAGCGGTTGGCGTGTGCGACTGCTAATCATGAGGTCTCGGGTTCGATTCCCGGGTCGAACCAAATGTTTGTACGATCTACAAATATTTGTTTCGGAGTTTGGGTGTTTTCTATGTATAATATGTATGTATTTACAAAAAAAAAGTATATATGTATTCATATCAGTTGTCTAGTACCCATAACACAAGCTCTGCTTAGCTTGGGACTAGATCGCGTTGTGTGTTAGATGTTTGAAATATTTATTATTATTATAATAAGATGGGGTTTTGGAGCTAAATTCGTAATATCGAGTAGTACTTAAAATTTATATCATTTAAATTATGCTTAGCTGGCTTATTTGACAGTGTTTGAATGTAACGGTACTTATTTATTAATTATTTTAGCTCATAGTCTTCAAATGGTTTAATTATATTATACATTTTTACAGAAAACTACATAGATACTAAGTCATTATAAATACATGTTAAGTTTTGGTTCAGTCTGTATGAAAAATAGGTAGTATAAACCAAGCATAATACAAACGTTTTTTTTAATGTACATTTACAGGTATTTAATAGGAAAGATTTCGAAAAAGACTATGTGTCTTTCGCAAAATTTCGCTATTTTAATCTAGATGTTGTATCATAGAGCAACAACGTAGAGAGTAGCAGTACACAGACGTTACCTTCTGTAAAAGTAGATATAAGGGCTCCTACACATAACTGCGAATTCGCAACGCATCTCATATATCTGCGAGCTCGCACGAATGCAACGCAAGTCCAAATAGGCCTACGCGTTACAGTGTTATGATACAGAATGTATTTATGTGTGCGTGCAATTTCTGCCCATAGCGTGATAATTTTCCCCCGTTTTTGTAACATTCTTCATTGGTGCTCAGCTCTTGTAGGTCTTAGCGTGATGATATATAGCCTATAGCCTTCCTCGATAAATGGGCTGTCTAACACTGAAAGAATTTTTCAAATCGAACCAGCTGTTCCTGAGATTAGCGTGTTCAAACAAACAAACAAACGAACTCTTCAGTTTTATATATTAGTATAGGTTAATTACAAACATTTTATTATATTATATTTATAATTTCTCTCTCATCTTATTTAAATTAGTAAAGGTAAGTTAACATATTTAGAACAGTAGTTACGCATTGATTAATTATCTAGAAAACATCCTGTTGCAACTCGCTTACATTTGAGCGTTATTGTAAGCCAATTACTCTCCAAATGAATCCTTTGTCTGACTGTGGACGAACGCTTCAATCTTCGAGTCAATTGTATTTAGGATTGACCGAGGTTAGCCTGAGGCACGATCTGCTTGGAAATTGGTTTATAACTTACAATACGATCTATCTTTTCCCCAATACTGTTAATATTTTTGGCCTTTCCAAGAATCCGTTTATTGAGTAGGCCGAATTCCACAGTTACAATATTAGCTTAAAAACTAAATAGTTCCTATAAAAATAAACCAGAGACTGTGTGGTAGTTAAATTTTGATCGTTTTACATATTCCGTTTTACCTTATAGACCTACTGGTCAATTGGGGACTTTTGTAGTCGTTTCAACATAACTTTTACAGCACTTTAGTTATATTTTTCCTTAGAAAAGTCTACAGTTTTTCTACTTGTAATTTTACAACATTTAATTCAGCTTTTGTGTACCTGTATTATTGTAACAATTTTTAAACTGACAAACCGTATTTGTATGGAATAATTTCATTTAATTCTCCTGATAGAACAATAAAATATAAACTTACTTATAAAAAAGAAACTCATCCATTTAACTCTCAAACGTTTCAAGATTACAATAGTATACATATAAATAACGCAGAGTTACCCACATAAAGAAAATAAACGCAGGCAGTTTATTCCAGACCATGACAACTAGACGCAGAAGCTTGACCTTTTGATCTAATTGCAATGCAATGAAAAAATATAATATTCTACATTTAGTTGTCCGAAAAAGTAACTGGTATTTTTATGACTTGGACACAAATGATAAGACATGTCACTTGATGGAATGTGTCTACCTCACGCTTACGCTTGCAATTGAGAAGTCTAAACGCGTTGGCGGCCTTTGAGTTGCGAGTACGCTTTTATCTTGAAGTTTTAAAGGTTATATCGGTCCGAAATACCGCAAGCGTTAACCAGATCAGTTTTGTGAGACAAAAAGTTTTTTAAAGCGTATTATGATAAAAATATGCGTAGGTATTATAAATTATAAGTATCTTTGAACTGACAGGTTCGTTTGAGAAGAAAAAAGTATTTTATAATGCTGGTACCATTTTTCCCTATAACTTATTTTAGTAAGTTTATTTCAATTATGCTCGGCTTCTATTGGTGCAAGCATGATGTTAATTATCCTATTTTAGGCAAGTTAGCAAAACATAAATTTAAAGTAACGTAAAAATTGGTTATAGTGTTGGAGTTTATCGTAAGTAAAAACGGAACACAAGAATTATATTTAATACATATTAACAAAACCCAACTTAGGCAATGTACAATTTGCAGGCTAACTTTAAACAAGCATTTTTAAACGTGGAATTCAGAATATAACGAAAACTGTTTTTAGAATTCCTTCAGAAGTTCTCAATGTTAAAACAAACACACTGCAATACAAAAGCTTTCTGAAACCATTTTATGCTCGCACTATGTAAGGATTCTCTGAATGAAGTTGAACATGTAAAATATAACAATGTTCATGTAAAGGCGTGATAAAGCACTGTTATTCAGTTCTCGAGTTATGAACTGGAAATATACACTGACGGACTGAATAGCTGGAGGGAATAGTATTGCAAGATGTAACTTTGAATCCTCCTCAAATTGAATTACAATTCTAATAACAACAAAAAATGCAAGAAACAACTTTAAAATTGAAACCTATTACCACTTTTAGTTCATCAGTACATTTTTACTTCTGATATTTGTAAACAAAAAACCGCAAACCATTATGAATTGTGAAATAAAGGGTGGTATTAAATGTATATATAATTATTATTTTATGGACATATTGATATAGGTGATCTAATAGTAACCGTCCTGGACTGCTGCCGTCGTGAGTTAGAGATTTGTTATGTACCTGAGTATAAATAAGATATAGTATAATTACGTCCGTATTATCCTCAGCTTATAGCTATCCACTGCAGAATTAAGGCCTTTTTTTATACATGTGGAAACCCCCTCGGGCCGTCACCCCATCGGGGTTTGCGTCGGGGCGGTGTGTCGGAATCGAACCGACTAAAACCACACTGTGTGCCACTCTGCGAGTGAGACGGGACGGGTCTGGGAACTGCTGTTATTAACACATCCGAAACCCCTCACAGCGCTTGCCCACACTGAAGCAGGCACCGTCTGCTGATATACTCTAAATTTGGGCAACGTACGGCACACGCGTACCCTCGCCCCCTCGCGGGCGGACTAGAGCGAATGGAGTGGAAAACCCATCCCGACCATCCGCGGTCACACATAGGGCGGCATGAGGCGCTGATAGGCGCGCCTCGCAATCGGGTCCGAGTGGAGGTCGTCCTCTCGGGCCTTCTACGCAGCCTCCTTCTGCAAAATAACTTCTTCACAGAAGGCTGCGACCGCGGTAAAATTGTTGTCGCTACCGGCCATGGAGCGTATAATGGCCGACAGCAAATTATCTCCTCCGATGACTGCAGTGAGGGCCCGAAGCTGCAACGCCCATGCGGGGCAAGCCGCCAACGTGTGCTGAGCCCAGTCCTCACTGCAGTCGCAGTGGTGGCAGGCGGGACTCAGTTCCCTCCTGGCGACCAACTGTAGGTACTTCCCGAAGCAACCGTGACCGGAAAGCACCTGTGTCAGTCGGCAGGAAAGGGTCCCGTGCTACCGCCCTGCCCACCCGAGGATGACCGGCTGGAGTGCTAATGCCACTCTCCACCCGTGCAGAATTAAGGCCTGCCTCGTGGAACGCACACTATTTCATTACGTACGTATGTATTACGAAAGTGTAAGCCCGTTTATCCATATAGGTTCTATCCATTTTTACCCGACTACGGCAAAGCCAAAGGAGGGTTATGATTTTGGCAGGCTATGTATGTATGTATGTTCATTTGTTCCCTCATAGCTCCTTAACTACTCATTAGAACTGGATAAATGAGGTGTCGTTATAAGCATTATGATTGTCTGCTGGTTATAGGCTATATTATGTGTCACTGAATCTTATGTGGTCCCTCTAGCCGCCATAAAATATTGTATTAAAAAATAAATTTTAGATAAATATGTCGTGTACATATATATCTAAAATTTAATTTAATTCAATATATATATTATTAGCATTTGTTCATGACTTTGTCCGTATTTATTCGATAATTGTGATATTTCTATGGTACCTATTTAAAATATACTTTGCAAAGAAATTGATATTATAGAGGCACCAAAACCTTTTAAATAAAAAAAGTAAAAATTAAAACCCGACTACGACAAAAAACGACGCTGAAAAAGCATGAAACAAGTTTCAGAAGCCGTAGACACGGGTTGTTAAAGTGTTATAGACTATGGTACATTATACTACATGGAATACGGCTTTTGAAACTTAGTCATGTTCCATAGTCCGTAATAGTTTAACAACGCGTAACTACGGCTTTTGAAACTTGTTTCATACTTTTTCAGCGTTTTACAGTGTCGTTTTTTTGTCGTAGTTGGGTTTTAGTTTTTACTTTTTTTTTGGAATTAAAATAAGTTGTTATCACTCAACATGAAAAAACACGATAACACCTTTTACCTAACCTATATTAGTATGTATGTAATCGTGTTCAGTTCAATACAGATTTTAATATCTCCAGTTTTAATTTAGGTAGACGGTTCAGTTTAAACGAAACCAAAATACTGGCTGAAACAAGCTCAAACATTTGAGCTTTTGCCTGCTTCAATTGGTTGCGTTGAAAGCAACGTTTGCCTCGAACTAAATGTAGTCCTTTCGATTGAGAAACATTTAAAAAAATATGTTTTTAAGTACTTTATTTATGTACATATACGTAGATTTTTATATTAGAATAACAAGAGAGCTGGTCGAATGAAATGGTAAGTGATAACCACCGTCTACGGAAATCAGCTACTCAAAAATCACAAATAAGATGGCGTCCCTACAGCTTTTCCCCTAGAATCAGAGGGGTAGGGGTTTCAGGCCCTGAAAAGCAACGGTAAAATTGTTCAACAATTGTTTTCTAGTATCATGGTGAAAACCGACCCATTTTGGCTTTACCACACCATACCATATTAAAGATGTGTTCACCAAAGAATACCGTAAATTAAATAAATTTTACCATATTCTACCAAATACGGTGACAATTTGAAACTGGAACATCTTTATTACCCACCTTTTATCTAAATAAATCATTTTTGATTTATAAATGAAGGTTAGACGCAAGAAGTATTGCCGGGATTTAAAACTTTGCTGTATTTTTTATCCCGCTTTTGAAGAGTATATCCGCTTTCACTTTAGATCTTTTCTGATCTCCTTATTCGAGGTATTTATAATAAATCGAAATAGTAGTTCAATACTTTTATTATGTTTTTTTTTATTTTCTTTATTTGTCTTTACATCTTAACAAATAAATTAAATTGAAGTGTCTATTTGTAATTTAAAATTAACAGGTTTTCACTCAATGCATATGAATGTAAATACGGTATTTACATAAAAAACTATTTTAACAACTTTTGTATGTCCGTTTGTTCCGATTAATCATTTGAGCAGCAGGACCGATTTTGACGATATTTTTACTAGCACAGAGCTGATGATGTAAGAAGTAACGAAGGCTACTTTTTTAGACTAACTACACTTCACTCACTAAGTTACTTCACTTTAAGCTCAGCTATTTTAAAAATAATTGGGTATTTCATTTTTAAACCCAATAGTTACTTGGTAGGCTAGGTACAAGCTGCCGCATACAGCAACCAATGCTGCATACAGATAATAGCCATATAGTATCTAGTAATTTTTGTCTCTGGCTACCGACAGCCATGTACAAACTTGATCTTATATTATTTGTAGAAAAATAAAGTACAACGAAGTTTAAGTTGTAATAACACATTCGATTAAGAATACAGGGCGTCACTATAGACATTCATCACATGGTCGTGTCGTATGTCGTAAGATCCGACAAAGGAACAAATTATATACGATAACAGTACTGCTAAGAGAATGCAACCATATCAACCCGTCTGCCACGCGTGGTACAATATGCCTTTCTTTCTAGGGAGACGCCTATATCCAGTAGTCTTAGTTAAGTTATGGCCAAACATACCAGTAAGTTACATACAAAGAACAACTTATCTCGGTAAAGAACCTGTGTCTCAGGAGCCCGAGTGAGTTAGGATACTGGAAGAAACCCTTCCCCCATCCCATAAAGGCCGGCATCGCACTTGTGACGCCTCTGGTGTTGCGGGTGTCCATGGGCGGCGGTTACGCTTACCATCAGGCAATACGTCTGCTCGTTTGCCCCGTATTCCATAAAAAAAACCGTGTTCCTGGTTAGCAACTTTTTACAATGTCATAGATGTAGTCAATTTTTAAGAAGAGTTCTCCGTGAGCGGATAAAACCATAGGGGCATCTAATGAATGTTTAGTATTTTATTTTATTCCTAATGTCGTAAAACAGAAACTAATAAATATAAAACCGAGGATTATGATAATAAGAAACGTCAACAATATAATATCTACGATAACAAAACTAAAAGTTTTTTCCTTTGATTATTTGTTTATTTAGATCCGGCTATTTCTGCCCATTAGTCAGATTAGTATAATATTCATGTATTGGATGGATGAAACCTCATGGAAGAGTACTGACCACGATGCTTTGACTCTAACACGTACAAGCTGACGTAACCACTCTCAAAGTGGAGTATTTTTCTCCATTCAAAGTTCTCAACTCAACGGATTGCCTCAACTCTAGGCTAAGCATTTAAATAGAGCTGCCCTCTGCTGGGAATGGCTAGTAACTAATACACATACAAATCGTGAGTAATAAAAAAATAGTCTTTTCTTTGTATGGCCTGCCAAAATGACTCTACTCTGCCTGATGGAAAACATAAGCAGAATCCAAGAGTGGTGGTCACCATACTCATTGCGAATGCAGACATTGCAACAATGCAGCATGGTGACAAATATCATAGCGGGCTAGTGATACTTCTGCATAATAGGCCTCCGGTCCCGCACTCACCAACGAAACACGACAGCATGATCGCTGTCATTTTACGTTGATTTTCTGTGTGATGGTAGTACCGCCCCGGTCGAGCCAGCCCGTTCGTGCTGAAATCAACATGGCTCTACTATCTTAGATATTAATGAGCCTTCTATCAGTTTTGATCATAAAACAGCCATACACAGACACAATTTTTTTTATGTTTAAGCCAGCCAATGTGACTCTACTCTGCCTGATGCAATACCATCTCAATAAGCCCTTTTAGTGTGGGTCACCATGTTGCACTTATTAACTAAGAACTCTTTTGCATCATGAATTAATTAAAGTAGACATACGGCTGTTACGTCCTCTCCTGTAGCATTAAGTTACGTATTTAATGTCTCTGTTCAAAATAAAACATCATCATTATCATCAAAAACCCGTAATATCCCACTCCTGGGCTTGGGTCTCCTCTCAGGAGAGGCTTAAGGCTATACACCCCCAGTCGAGTGCAGGTTTGGGACTGGTAAGACAACGTTGTGGCTACGTAATCTTACCGTTGGAAGTTTTTTAAATAAAATATAATATTTATCTTTTATTAAATGTTAAAATTAACATAAAATCGAATAAGATAATAACGTAGCTCTAGAAGTATAAGTAGCATATTAAAACAGAACTTACACATAACCCGTACCTTTAGGTATAAGAGGATTCATAAAAGGCATGGCATCGCTTCTACGCAATATTAAAGGCCTAACCAGATCCCGGCTGTTTTAAATGAAGACATGAATTATGCTGTAGGCTGTACATTCCAAATGTTGTTTTACGCTTTCGGTATATTAATTTTCTGACTAAATACAAAGACATGAAATAACAATGTTGAGAGAACATTTAACCATGAAAGTTGAAAATGTTATTATTTATTCGGAAACCTCTTTGCCAAATAGCAACACTTATTAATTGTGTTAAATTACCTGGAACTAAACGAAAAATTACTGTATGTAAACCTTATACGAAACATGAATATATACAGAGGTAACAATCAAAAACTTCAATTTAAGTACACATGGTAAGTTAAAAAAAAATCAACAAAATTTTAGTACATGTTTGTAGTTCTCAAAAAGACGGGCGTATTGACAGCAACAAGTATTATATAAATATGTGTTATCCAACACCTTAAGCTTCCATAAAAAAACACATATTTCATTCAAGTAAATCCTAAAGATAATAATTTTATTGTAAACAATTCGCTTGACAGTTTTCCGCCAAAAATATAAGCACTCTTTCCAATTTGACGTTTAAAAAAATATGGTATTATATTTGAATCATCTATCAAATGATAATTTATTTCATTTTTCCAATTTTAAGTAAAAAAAATATAAGTTTTAAGTGACGTACCTTGTTCGTTACGACGAGTCGTAGCCGCTGGCATGAGTGCGTCTGTCGCACACCGGTTGCGCGCGAATACTGTCAACCTAACTCTACACTGGGTGAAATCGGCGGGATTCTGCTGCTCGGGTTAGAGTCGTGACAGTCGATAAACTTGACCGTATTGAACCATCGATAAGTACATCTTCGTCTTCTTTGGTCTTATCTTATCAACAGTGTATTAAACTTGTTCATAATTATGAGATTCAGGGTCGAAGAAATTTCTACTTTTACTTTCAAGCGACGTTTTTCAAATAAATTGTAAAAATGATATCAATAATTCTATTAATGTAATTATTAATGCTATTGTTACATACGCATTACTAAGATGACACCTAATTACAGTCCACAGATTTTTAGTTTACAGAAGCTATATTACAAATAAAAATAATGTCGCACTAGTTTGATAACAACCCTCATGTTCTCTCCTCCGAAAAAATTCGATATAAAAACATCTTTTTACATCACTACGTCTCACGCTTGCGCACTAGCCATTTTTGAAAATTGCCTCGCAGAATAACCGCGTTGATTGATTCAGCAAGTTGAGCGCAGGTTAACACGTGCGTAAGCTACCAAAAGTTTAGGAGCTGCCGACCACCCCCACTCTCCTTGGATAACAAATATAATTTAGCTTAGAAAAAAAACACAGCTCAAGTCATGCTGGATTGCGTTATCTGGGCAAACCTGAAACGTAAGTTTCACGCGCGGATTACGTGCCTGTAACTTTTTGAGTTCCTTAAATTTTCTTTTTGCATTTTCTCTGAACAAAATGAAACTTACATATCTTTTCTCTTCTCTTTCTCTTTTTAAAATAATACAACGCCTGTATAGTAAGCTTTATATTGATTATAAATTAACACGATCACGTAATAGACATCAAATACCTGTGAAGTTGTGCGTTTCCTCGTAGACCTTTCGTAGACAAGCTTACGCAATGTCACAGAGGTCAAGCCTATCCTTTATCGGCCAGATGTAACCGCAAACTTTATTACGTCCAATTTCAGTCACAGAAAAGTAAGATAATATGTTATGTACATTGTTTATTTTTATTTGTTTAGTGTACAGAGTAGGATTGTTTCGCCTGACCTTGGATAGTTAATTTAAAAAACTAAAATGTGTTAAGTGCAATATTTATAACTCAAGTATGGCTGGATTTTTTTTTGTAATGTTTCATTTAGATTTTTTCCCCAAGAAATATCTTGGGAATAAAATAGTGAAAAAGTTTTTTCATCATTTTATTTTTTTATGGTATAGTGGGCAAACGATCATACGTATCACCTGATGGTAAGCGATTACTGCCGCCCAGGTACACCCGCAACACTAGAGGCGTCACAAGTGCGTTGCCGACCTTTGGTGAGTGGGGAAAGGGATGTAGGGAGGTGTTGGGGCATGGGCCTCCGGTATCCTCACTCACTCGGTGAAACAGCGCAAGCACTATTTCATACTGGTTTTCTGTGAGGCCTAGATATCACTCCGGTTGATCCAGCCCATTCATGCTGAACACGCTTCAGCATAGCTCTCCAACGGTAAAATTTGAATTTTAAATAAGACTTGTGAATAAAAATGCATTTGAAAGTGCGGGGAAGTATTAGTAATAAACTAAAACTTAATCTATAATTTAACTAAGATTAAAAGCTATTCACTACATCGTAAAACAATTTTTATTACAAGTTTCCCATCCGTCCTATAAAGTTGTTGTTTAAAAACATGCTTTTTTTTCGCCCTCTATAGCGTTTAATTCCTAAAGCTCTAAAGCTTTCGTAAAATAGCGAACTCGACAGCGCAATGTTCCGTACCTTTTAGTGAAGGTGTTTTTATTTAATTTTGTTAAAGCTAAGCGATGTGAGTAGTCTTTTTTAGATCTTTTCAACTTAGGTTTTCCTGCATTTCCTGCGACACCTTACTTCACCTTAAATTTCATATTTTTGTGTCATTCTAAATTCGATTACAGAAAAACGTGGCAATAAATCTAAATTGTAAAAAATGTTTAAGTGTACAAATTTTTATTTTAGAGGATCAACTTTATCAGGGTTCCCAAAAATAACAACTCTGTTACCATTATTTATTTATTATTTGTTGAACAACACATTATTTCTGTTATATTCTTCTTTGGAATTAACATAAATTAGGTCTTTACTCTTATGTTTGACATGGAAAATCTTTCATTACTTAAATTGAATGGAATATAATAGTTTAAGTGTTCGTAGATAAAATAATATGTATCTGATATATAAAATATATATGATCAGAAATGAGGAGAACCGTGGATGAACTAAAGTTACCGACATAGCAGAGTGAGTCAGCAAGCTGAAGTGGCAGTGGGCAGGGCACATAGCTCGGAGAACCGATGGCCGATGGGGCAGAAAGGTTCTTGATTGGAGTCCACTTGACGACAAACGCAGCGTAGGAAAGCCTCCCGCAAGCAGGACGAACGACCTGGTTAAGATGTCAGGGAATCGTTGGAGGTCGGTAGCGACCGGTCGAAATGGAAATCCATAGGGGAGGCCTATTTTCAGCAGTGGATTTCTTGCGGCTGACATGATGATGATGATGATGGTATAAAATATACCATCAAGTAACAAATCTTGATAAAAAATCACTTTATTATTTTAAAAATAGGGACATAAAAGTAAGGTTGCAGGAACAGTAGCAGTTTTACTTCTGCAACTGAACTTTTAACAATAGTCTGTGGTCTGGGGCAAACATTTTTTGCATGAAAATCAACTCTGTTACCATGAATGACTACCCAGTTACATGAAAAAATTGGTTCAATCAATCAACATTAAAGGCGTTAGATGTTTTAAATTTATTCAATGATCGTCCTTTAAATCATTAGTTAAAGGACGATAATTGAATACTTTAAAATATCTCAGCGAAAAGAAAGACGAGAAATAAAAGAGTATTATGAAATTCCAAACGATTACGGTCTGGTAATATTTTGACTAATATAAACTAGTAGTTTGGTAAATCTAAAGTCTAGGTATATATTCGTCAACATCAGCAGCCTTTAACTGTCTCCTTAGAAAAAAGGTTTTGGCCTACTATAACGCGTAGTCAGACTTATTGGTGTACAATTTGTTTCAAGTTCCTTCTCTCCGTGGTGCTGTTGTCTTGTCCTGCATAATTTGCTCCCTTCATCGCTTCTTACGGCACTCGCGGGATGAATTCAGGTGGTATCACTGCATATTCTTAATTCGTCACCATACTGACAGAGTAAATATTCTATTTCTATAATTAATAGAAAGTATTTTCTGTATGAAACACGGTGTAAATACATTTTTTTTTACACTTTTATGTTGACTTGTATTTGTTTTTCTTGTAAAATGTAAAAGTTTCATGATAGATTTATGTGTATAAATATATAATACTAGCTGTCCCGGCAAACGTCGTTTTGCTATAACTACTAATAAATTAAAAATTAATAAAAAAAACATAGTCCAGCGGACAAAATTGTGAATCTAAACCATTCCCAGATCCCCTTGAACACACACAAAAAATTTCAAAAAGAATTATATATATAAAGATGTGGTAATTCAACCGTTTATATGCTGACGACGCGGCCGGAGCAACCTAATGGAAACGTCAGCAAATATATTGGTATCTGACACCTTATACATTTAACTAGATATAGGATCACATTAATTGCCGTACAAACAATATTGCCTACTTTATGGTTTTACATTAAAGAAGCTTCGTGCTGTTGTGGATACTATGACAGCAATATCAAGGAATCATTTTATTTGGAGCTTAAAATGAATAAAGGGTAAAACTTTAATATATATCGCGAAAATAAATGCCTGGCTCCTAGACCTGGCACTATTCTCAAAAATGAATCGTTTTCGTTCTTCTGACAAAACTAAACAAAATATAGTTTTTAAAAGAATACAACGTTTCAATGGTATGACATGATATGATGACAATTATATTTAATTTTGTTAGTTACTGTTTTACAGATTTTACAGCTGGAAGACACTGGCTATTCCAAGGACTCGCTTTGGGACTTTGGGTTGAAATGTTTCTATCATACTTTAACTGAAACAAACTTCGATGTTTCATGCATCGTGCAATAGAAGCTCTCATAAGGAATAATACATTTTTATTGGATACTCCTCTCTTATTAGTCAATGCATGTTAGGATATATTCTTCTTCGATAAATTGGCTGTCTAACACTAAAGGATCTTTTAAATTGAACATTTTTTTTTAAACACCTCCCAAATTATAAATATACATCCTGTGTCGCGGGGGACTTTATAAACATCTATGGAACGGACACAAAGAACATCCAGACTCATAACAACAATTTGTGGATCACAGAAAGTTTTGTCCCAAGTAGAATTTTAACCCACAACTTAAACCATTGGGCCAAACGTGCAATCAAATTAACTCCTAAGTTATTTACTGCGTTCAACCAAACAAACAAAAAATAAACTTGAGCTTTATAATGTAAGATGATTACTGTGTAAATAAATAAAAGTAGCAAAAATGTGAAAACTTGAGCATGTTTCAATAATTGCACTAAGCTATCTTTACTTTAAAATCGGAAAATAACTTGATAAAAAATCTCAAATGCTATAATTTCCCGTATCGCTTTCTAGCAGCCCTATGTACATTAATTTCTCAATGATTACCCGAAAAGCGAATCGGGGCAATTTCACAGATGACTCGCCCTCAAAATTACCCTGCACGTGTACTGGCACTAGACAGACTACAGATATTCAGATTTTCGTGGCAATTTAAACTTTATAGCCATTTTAATTAAATTTATATAAGTGAATGCAATGTTAGCGAATACTTACCTCTTATGGTTGGTTGTTGTGAAAGCTTAGTACTATTTAATATGATGGTAAATTTTTAATGAAATTTGATGAATTTTGATTTAGTTTCTTTTACTGACATAGCCGTTACATAAATTAATACTTCGTCGTTTAAGATTCAAAATCATTGTAAGTGGTTTTCCTCTCAAGAAACCTGTTAGTCATTTGTCAGTATAAGAGCAAAATTACTCAGTCACCAAGGAAAGCTCAATAAACTGGGAACCTCTTAATATACATCGCGATTTGAATATTGTATGTAAGTATTTGTAAAATAAGGTCTGGAAGTCTGCCAACCTGCACTTGGCCGCTTAGTGATCTATGTGCCTTCAACTGTGTGAAACGCCCATGGAATAGGGAGACCTAAATACAGTGATGAGGATATTTCGGAAAATATATGAGATAAAGTGATGTATTTTCTGTTTTCATTGTTATTATATGGTTACATCATGTCAATGCTTATCATCTCAAGAACATAAAAATTATGCTATTTACTAATATAGATAGTAAATCTATGAGATAAAAGCACTCACGTTTACTAGTAATATTAAAATTTAAAATATTATAGAGTACACAACAGTTTTCCCAAAATTAAATGACCATCATTTTCTCACATAAATAATTATTCTAGGTTATACTTTCCCCTACCAGAATTTTTTCAACAACTTTATTAATACTATCAGAATCATAGACTGCTTTCCATCCACATTTTCGTAGAAAGGAGGTTTTGGTCTAAAAACCATCATAAAATCAGTCGATTAACCAATTTGTTTTTCGCATCAACTCCTTCTCGCTCTTTTGACTTCTATTTTAGTTATAAACAAAAAAAAACAATATGGATTCTGACTGGTAGTTCGTTCCAATCCTCAAGTCTAAATTTTGTTTTAAATTCAATCAATATTGTAAACGGAATCAGCAAAGTTATTGAGTATTCAAATATGCAAAAAGGTTTTTGTATCTCTCTAGTGTCGAGCTTTGCAGAGAGCATGTTTCCAAAGAAAGTTACATTCTCTTGTTTATTAAATCGTCTCAGAAAGAAGGTCAACCTACGATGTACATGTAAGTTTTAGCCGTTTTATAATAATACTATAATGATATAAATCGTATATCTGGAGCATAGCTTTTTGTGGTTAGTAAACTTGCACAATAACTAACAAGGATAAAAAAGACAAGAAACTTTTGAAATGTGATGCTGGAGAAGAATGAAAGCAATCAGCTGGACGGAAAAAAATACTAACGAAGAAATTCTTAGAGTGAAAGAGAAAAGGTGGCTGATATCTTCTATAGAAATTAGAAGAGGCAAGATGGTAGGCCACCTTATATATAGATAACTTTATAAGTAATATCATATTAATTATTTGTATTTATTTATTCATAAAACAATGATTACATTGTATGTGAATATTTACTAGTTATAAATAAATTACGAACAATAATAATGACAATCAACGAGATTAAACAATTATTAATGACGAATAAAACTTTCTTAAATTTAAACATAACTAATCAAAATAAAACATTGATGACAATACAAAAAAAGAATGTGAAAAAATAGGGACAAGTAGGTATCAATAAATTTTTAGTCATTCATTAATTAGCAAATAAGTAAAAAAAATAAAAGAGAAATGTCGAACAAATGACAAATATATGTAAAAATAATAATAAACAAAGTCCATATTGTGATGTCAAATTCCAATAAAAGTAACAAAGTTCCTATGATGTCACTGAATAATATAAAAATAAAACACTTAATCAATATAGAAAAAAAAAAACCAAATGTCTAAATAGTTAAAAAAAAAATTGCCAGAGATGTGGTTTACAGATCATCAATCATATAGTAACACTTTTCCAATAGGAACCTCTTCAGATCGCTTAAAAAATGTTTTTTACGAAATACCTTTTATACATTTAATGGCAGTTGAATGAAAATTTTGATCGATCTGTTATATTATGCACTCTGGCTTACTACCTCAAGGTGTGGCATGCATTAGATACTTAGGTCCTTAATCCTAGTGCTTTCTCTTAACCGTCTTTCATCTTAATTTTTGTACTCATGAACATATTTGGTTAAGTGAGAGAAAAGAAGGAAAATAGAATATAAGAGGGAAAGGAAGACCGAGACACAGTTATATAGACCAGATTAAGGAAAAAGTGGCGGTAGCGACGTATAAGGAGGTCAAGGAAACGGCTCATAAAGCTGCATCGACAAGAGCGTAGGTCTTAAGTTAATTTTTAGGATTACTAATACAGATTCAAAAGTAACCCTGTCCAAATGACAGTGATTTCAATTATATTTGGTATGGAGATACATTGTCGCTTGCAGAAGGGCATAGACTACTCTCTACCGCAATAATAAACTTACGAACGGGCAAATACACGGCTAAAGATTAGTTATACTATTCCAATGTTAAATCTTAAGAAAGAAAATGTTTTTTCATTGTTAAATAAAAAAGATATTCCTTATTTATTGAGAATCAAGTTTTTTTTTCTAATTTATTGTTCACAAATTAAACCTTATTCTAAAACATACCTATGTTTTAGAATAAAGTTTAATTTGTTTCCACAAAACTGTTTTAAACAGTTTGTCTGTGGACTCAATTGAGCCTCTATATGCGATGCTTGTACGTAATACTGCACACATCACACCTATGCATTATATACATGATACATGCGCATGTATGTACAGTCCTATGCACATTGCACAGTCACATTTACATATTTGCGTACATGCGATACATAAAACATAATAATCTTATATAATATACATAAAACATAATTAATAAATTGGGTTCTTGTCGAACATCCACCGGCAAACTGTTCAAGACATATGTGAACCGTTTTTTAGGGTTCTGTCGCCATAGTAGTTAACAACTCTCGGTAGGTACATGAAACCTACCAGTAGTCTTATAAACTCTAAGATGTTTCCAGCAAAAAAAAAATAGCCATTTAAATACACAATGTGAAATCAACAGTGAATATAACATAAACACACCCTCAGAACTTCTTCAGTAAGTTCAGAACTTCCTGAAAAGAAAGTGAAAAGAGCAAGAACTTACAAAACATTTGAGAGACCATTGAAAGTAAATCTTTTAAAAAATACCGGTTTGTTAAAAATATTTATATTTTATAAAGTTTTGGAAACAAAACGGTTTAGTAATTGGATCGGTTTGAGAAACCATTACCAACAATATCGATTTTTTTCTCTCGACTCCTTAGTTGTTAAAATGTACTTAAAATTTCGTTCAAATAGTAATATGAAGTAGGTTGACGATTCAATTAAGTAATAGTACAGTATTAATGAGCCTCTAAGGTGTCAAGTCGTTAATATTTAAATGATTAACGCTTAGATACTTGACATAGTTGACATATCGCAGGTCTACAGTCAGTTAAGAAAGCGCATGCAAATCGCATATCGCATTTCAGACATACAAAAGAAGTTAATTATCAGGTTTTATTTTGAAAAAACGTGACATGCCGCCAGCATGGCAGCGGATATATCTCGTCAGATTTGGCCGACTAGGACTTCGCGTTCAGACTCCCACGTAGTTTTTGAGTTATGAGGGTGTCAAAAGTGGCTCCAAATGGTGCGTGTAACCAGTTCTGTTAGCTAGAACTTGGCTTGACACGCTACCGCGTGTCTAGACATAAGTTTTGGAAATAGTCTTGATAGCAATAGTGAGCCAGCCAGGGTATCTTGAATTTTGATTATCTATGTATTTTTTCTAACCGGAGTAGTACAAGTACTTATTCGTATTTTTAATAGTTTCAGCTACATAACAGTCGTTCAAAGGACTCAACTATCTAAAACATGCAACAGAGACGAACATGACACAGAGAATTAATGTTTATCAAGTCACACTTATGATGAAATTCAAATTGATTGATAATTTTATCAATCTTATTTCACTATCAACTTCGAATAGATCTAAGAATAGTAATCTTTGCTATCACTATTAGTCTCAATATATCATCAAAACGATTTGTGACGTATACATAGTAGGTACTACATTATTCTTGTTCGATTGCTTAGCGACATATGTACATGCAGAACATGATACACAATTGAAATAACACAAAGCAGGATTTCCACGCACTTCACTACAAAACATCTACACAAGAACCCAAACAAAGCCTCACCTTCATAAACATCACCCAAATCATTAACAAGTCGACGCCATACACAATAGGCCTATCTGTATACAGTAATCAAATATCTGTTGCAGATATTGAAGAAAATATCGTATATTACGGATATGTATATAGAATATCGTGAAATCGACAAATGGGAGACAGCGATTGTATTCCTTATTACCTACTATTAGTGTGGCAGACTTGGTGGCGCTGAATACAGCGGCTCTCTACCTTATTAAATTCAAATTCTAGCTGCGCTCCGCGGTATCACCCATGGTTTTATTACTTTGTATACTGTGAATTTTTCTCACGTAACACTAGTTTTTTTCTTAAATAAATTTATTCTTAGTTGAAAAAAATACATGGAAAATCAAAATTCAAGATTTTTTTATAACATCCATCTGAATATTGAAATCCCATCAAAATTAGTTAAGCTGTTCCAAAGATTAGTCGAAACAAACAGACGGACAAAAGTTTTCTAAATATTTTTCAAATGCAAGTATCTTATATATACTGTCATATACCTACATATAGTAAAAAGCTGTTAAATAAAATAAAAGCTGAAATTACATACTTTTAAACTAAACTTTTTCATCTAACTCATAAGATTTTTGATAGGAACTTACCCACCACTCGGTAAAACATGTTTCAAACTTCAACTCGAATTTCAACTACGTTACACAAACTCTTTTGAAATACTGAACTATTTTGCTTCATGACATGCACTAAAGCGATATGACATGATTGGTGTTTCTAATCCAATTTAAGAAACTAATCCAATAATATTTTTGAAGAAATATAATGTTTCCTGTTCCTAAACCACATATTTAAGTGTTTCATTTATACTAATCTATATTAATGACATAAGAAATTAGAAATTAGCTCCGTCCGTCTATGTGTTACGATTTCACGTTAAACCGCTACACCAATTTTAATGAGATTTGGTCTTGGATTTTTGAGGAAGAACATAGGTTACTATTAAACGTTTACCTTGGGAGAGCATGAATGGGCCGGCTCGACTGGAGTGATACCACGGCCTCAACAGAAAAACGCTGTGTTTTACCAAGTGAGTGAGTATACCAGAACCTCTAGGATGTACTGAACCGATTTTATCAATTGATAGCCACATTATTTATTAGTAATAGTATATTGACCCGAAAAATCTTTACAGATTACGATCAGACCTACACGCGAGAGTAGAATTTTATAAATTAATATTATCACGACGATTAAGTAATAAAAATATAATAGATAGGGATACTTAATTTGACTACGAATCACAAAATTAAGTAAACTTTAAGCAACAAACTAGTCAACTTCATAGAACATTTACTCAATGTGTTAAAACTCGTTGTAACCTCGTTTTTGCATGTTTAAGATCCGTCAGACGCTGAGAACGTTAGCAAAGAATTTGTTCTATTATGGAGAACAGAAAAGTAAAAGATCCTAACATACCACCATAAACATGGTAAGATTTGAAAGAATGAAAAATTACCATGTATCAGTATCATGCGAAGGATAACAACTCAGATAAACAATTAGTGGATGTGTTCTACTTCATGTGAGGTTAAAGGCCATAAAACTACGCTTAACCTGCGGTAAAATTAAAAACTGACCCTAATCTCACAAAAAAACAGTGTTCGTCTTTACATCATCATCAGCCTATAGCAGTCCACTGCTGGACTTAGACATCTCCAATTGCACGCCACTTAGTTCGATCCTCGGCAGCTCCTTGCGCAAGTCATCACTCCACCTGGCCTGTGGACATTCTACACTACCTTTGCCCAGACGCGGTCTGAGGTCACCACTCAAGAACCAGTTTACCCGAACGGTTGTTGGTTCTACGGCAAATATGGCCGGCTCACTGCCAATTCAGCTTTCTAACTCTATGGACTATGTTAATTACCCTGGTTCCTTACCGGATCAACTCGTTTCTGATATGATTCCTTAAAGAAACGCCGAGCCCTCTTTGTTTTATCTACAACAGTAAAAAGCTAAAATTACGTATTTACTTCACCTACAATGTCGTTTTAGAGATATATATATATGTACGCAAGAGCACAGAATCACCGCAGACAAAAGTCAATATGTCATGCTTAACTCTGAAATGAGCTGCATTTGACAATGACGAAGAGTAACAATGAGTTCACGCTCGGTGAGGTACGGCTAGAGAACGTGCGGAAATAACTGACTGAGATTAAACGCGACAAGTACGAATTCCGTTTCTACTTGACTCAAAGGTACTATTCAAGCGATCGTAATAAAAACTTTTGCATTTGTTGTTAGAGTTACAGAATAGTAGGCAAATAGAGTACTTTTCGTCATGAAGAAAGTATCGTTCCCGATGTGTGAAATAATTGAAAAATCCATATTGTGAAAAGAAACAGAGGTGTGGAAAGACAATTTTCTTCCACCTTCATTGGTCAAACCCAATGTGATTTAAGCATGTAATGCTCGATTTTTTGAGACCCCTTCGGCTACAACTGTAGCCTCTTAGTAACGAATAGGTACTCGATACGATACGATGCGATATCTTAACCTACCGTTGAAATAAAGTTAGGTAGACCCATTTCTACTCCTAGGGAACTAACAGCTGCCGTGTGATGCACTATTCCACGAATCTCAAACAAAGTTATAGATACATAACGTACTAACGTACATTTAATAATTTAATTATCTAAATTAATCTATATAAATAAATAAAATGAGTGGGATGGACGAGAAGAGGAAATAAATGCATATGAATGATATACACGCTATAATGATAACCTTTTTTAAAATTTTTGTCTGTCTGTCTGTTTGTTTGTTCCGGGTAATGTCTGGAACGGCTTGACCGATTTTTACGGGACTTTCAGTGGCAGGTAGCTGATGATACAGGGAGTAAATTACTAATAAGCAAAAAACTATTACTAAGCTACTTTTTTAGACTAGCTTTGTTCAGCGCCGTTAACCGCGGTACAACAATAACAGCGGGTAATACCGCGGGGTTCACCTAGTTCGATATATAACTAATGGGCTCGACAATTCATATTGTGAATACCATAATTTGTACTTTTATTACACAGTAAATATTAAAATTAAGTATTAAAGAATCTGAATAAATTTAGAATCGGTAAAAAAAAAACTAAATTAAATTTATAGTCACACATTATTGTTTTATCCAAGATATGCCGTTATTATATCGTAGATAGAACAATAATAGTATATAAATATAGGTGCATTAAGCAGAGCAGAAACAACTTAGGTACTAACGATTTAGATTGAGGTGTGTATGTAGGAAATGTCCTATTTTCTATTTTCATTTGACATCAAACAAGAAGGAGGTTTTCTAGTTCAAATTTCAATAGGGTATTACACCCATTTTTGAAAAGTGTCTTAATTAGATTCTAGTGCTATTAAATCACTGAAAAAAACAAAACATTTTTATTCAATCGATAAGTGCCGTAAAATGCATTTATATCTTCAATTTTCTAAGTTCACGCGTAATTTGTCAAAAACGCTGGACGCAATGGACGCCATATTGCTCTGTGGTATTGACGTCAGTTCGCTTTGTAAACAAAAACAAATGCGCTGAGAATATAAAGCATACGCTGATCAGTTGATAATTATAGTCCGGGATCCCCGGCACAAATTTTCCAAGTTATTACAAAATCGAAAATCTTTGCAAGGTGAAAGGTGGGCCCCTCATCAAAATGAAGCCTCTCACGAAAAATTAACTTGATAGGAATAACTTGTAAAATTTGTTCCAGGGATCCCGGACTATTAACACTTTAGTTTACACAGCAGTTTGACGTAATAACATGGCAGCTACTATTTCATGGTATTAAAGAATACATAAAAAAAACTGAAAACTTTGAAATAAATTATAAAAAATATTTTATTATTTTATGAACTAAAAGTAACATTTTACGACAGCTTTTTGCCTTAGGTATCTCAGTACTACATTTTTAGATTTTTTCTCGTATACAATAAAATACCCTATTCCCTTCATTTAACGCCAATGTCCAAAAGAGTTTGGTTAAAAGAGTATAAAAGTATTCGTCAGGATATCGGATATTGTATGAAAAAATTATTTTTCAACTGATTAATTGAGACATAATTTCGATTAGTCGGCGCAATTGGCACGATACCAGCTTGAGGTTTATGATTTGAAATTGATATTTTAGCTGAGGAACATTATATGCTGTTAAGCTTTCTCGATTGCTTGTATTTATTGAGATATTCAAAACGATTAATATAAAGAAGTATTTGAGTTAGCTCCTACATAAAGTCAATCTCGATACTTTAGAACTAATGTGGAATGCCATGCTGATGTCTAGTTACCTCCTCATCGTAGAAATATAGCAAAAGTTAGTAGTGGTAAAAGACTACGGGCCCGTGTCGAAAATTGATGGATCATGTGAAGCACCAGGAGACCTTTTTAGAAAGATAGAGGGGTATAAAAAAATAACAGTCAACACAATTTCGTCATCCGTAAGCTGTCCAACTTAGTACAGATGAAGGAGAGGGGGTAGCAGCACTCGATTTTTCTCCATTTTTTTTTTTTTTTTTTTTTTTTTTATAATTTACCTGCCAAAGTGACTCTGCTCAGCCTGATGGTAAGCTCAAGCAAAATACAACAGTGGGGGCCACCATACTCACTGCTAAAGCAAACAATGCAGTATGGCGTCCCACACTATGGCGGCTTAGTGAGATGCTTTTTCACGCCCCGCTTAAAGGACCCGGGATCATAGTGGGAGGGAAACACGTGCGCTGGTAGTGAGTTCCAGTTTTTAACTGCTCGGCTCAGGAAGGAAGAACCAAACCGCTTGGTTCGAGAATGTATTTCTACCACTCTTAGGCGGTGGCTTGCAAGGCCTGCACGTGTTGTTCTGTAGAGGAAGGGAGAAGGTGGGATCAATTGGAAGAGCTCTTCAGAACACTCTCCATGGTAAAGGCGGTAGAGGACTGCCATGGAGGCGATATCTCTCCGCAACTGCAAAGGCTCTAGGAACTCGGTGGCATCGGGACTGTTGATAATGCGGATTGCTCGCCGCTGCAGCCGGTCGAGAGCATCAAGCAAATACTGCGCGGATCCATCACAGAGATGAGAACAATACTCCACGCACGGGCGTATCTGGGTCTTATAAAGAAGACACAAATGCTCGGGCGTGAAGAACCGTCTCACCTTGTTCAATACGCCAAGTTTCCGCGAGGCCGCCTTAGTGATGCTTTCGATGTACTCCCGTGGGTTGAGGTCCCGGCAAATGTCCATGCCCAGAACACCGAGCTTATCCCGTAGTGGCAGTTGAGTGCTCTGAAAAGTGGGGAGGGGAAGAAACGGAGACTTTTTGGAAGAGAACGCGCACACCTGTGTTTTCTTAGCGTTGAACTCGACCAGATTCTCATTGCCCCATTGTGAAATGCGGTCCAGAACCCGATCGAGCTCAGCGACAAGATCCCGTCGTTTTTCCTCAACGTCCGACAGCTTGGCTGCAGGATGTCCTAAATATCGCCCATGGACTGTGCTGTCGTCTGCATAGCAATGTATGTCGCCAAGGGCTAACATATCATTGATATGCAGAAGAAACAACGTGGGTGACAGAACTGAACCTTGTGGTACGCCAGCGTTTACCTGCAGAAACTCAGAGGCCGCACCGTCGCAAAGGACCCTAATGCGGCGCTGGTGCAGAAAAGCGGCAATCCAGTTACTGAGTCTAGGAGGCAGACCGAATGCCGGAAGCTTGGAGAGAAGCGAACGGTGCCAGACCCGGTCGAAGGCCCTGGCCATGTCAAGACTGATTGCCAAGGACTCCCCATGCCTATCTATAGCCTCACCCCAAAGGTGTGTGACATACGCTAGAAGATCACCCGTGGAGCGGTTCGGTCTGAAACCATATTGCCGATCATTTAACAAGGAGTGATCCTCTAGGTAGCGAACTAACTGGTTGTTGATGATACGTTCAAACACCTTACAGAGAATGGAAGTGACGGCTATCGGTCGGTAATTGGCTGGGTTAGAGCGGTCACCTTTTTTGGGTATGGGTTGAATATTCGCCTCTCTCCAGGCATCCGGAACAATTCCTGAGGAATATGACATGCGGTACAGGCGCGTCAATACAGGAGCCAACTCCGGTGCACAGTTCTTAAGAACCATCCCTGGAATACCGTCTGGACCACTGGCTTTCCGGACGTCGAGAGACCGCAGCTCCGCACGGACATCACTTTGCCGGATACGAATATCTTGCATTGTGGAGTCGCAGATTGGAATAGTAGGCGGGTACGCGCCACGGTCGTCGATTCGGGAGTTAGCCGCAAAGAGATCTACAAGCAATTTCGCTTTCTCTTGCGGCTGGTGGGCCAGAGTGCCGTCAGGACATTTCAGCGATGGTAGTGTGGGCCGGCAGTGGTTTGATTGTACGGTTTTAGCCAAACGCCAGAACTTACGGCTACAATCCATTGGATTAGAAGAGTGTGCGCCAAAGTTTTTTTTTTTATTTCCTGGCGATTCTCTCGGCAAATTCGGTAATTTTTTTACGGCATCGGTTCCATCCATTATTATCATCATCAATTCATTCATCCATTCGAAAAATCGAGGGTTGCTACCCTCTCCCCTTCACCAGTACTCAGTTGGATAGCTTAAAAATGACGGCATAGTGCTGAATGTTATTGTTTTATGTCCCTGTTTATTTCTTAAAAGGTTTCCTGGTGGTTCACATGACCCATCAATTTTCGACACGGGCCCGTTGTCTATAGAAAACAAATTGAAAATCTAATACTTACTGTAATTTTAATTTAGTAATTAGATTTATGAGTTATGAATTCCGAAGTATTTATAAATAGTGTAAAATACAAGTTTCTCATTTATTCTCTAATAAAAAGCTAATATAAAGAAGTAGTAAATAATTTAATCTAAAAAATATTTTTGTGACTTGCTAGTGAATGTTATAAATTACATATTTACTGACCCACATAACTTCACATATCTTGCGTTTCTTTTAAATCATGCTCAGCTCATTTTGATGTAAGTGTGATGTAAACTAGCAACGTAACAGTACGCCAGCAAAATACACATTTAAAAAATAGTGCAAATCGGTTAGATTGTTCGGAGTTCATCGTGAGAAATACCTAACGTGACACGAGAACTACATTTAATAGATAGATTAGCAAATGTTACTTAAATGTAAAGTGTATCAATCTAAGGGATGTTTAAAATAATGGTAGAGTAGGTGTTAGGAGTAGGGTTACTTACCTCTCTATTAAAATTTATCTACTAAAAAAATATCATTTTCTAGTTTTAAAAGGAAATTTATGGGTAATTAAAAACGTCTAAGCACTCAAACAACCGAGAAAAAGCGCTAATTGAAACTGACACTGATGTCGTCTATTTTGTATATATAATAATTCTTAAATTGTATAGCTTCCATTATCTCTATTAAAACACATATAACATGAATTCTTCCCAAAATTAAAAAGAGAAGTCTTTAAAGATAATATTTGGATTGGATAATACTGTAGGTGGTAGAGCTACGCTCTACGATACTACCCTTGCACAGAAAATCAACGTAAAATGATGCAGAAGCATCACTAACCCGCCACGGTATGGGTCGCCATGCTGCATTGTTGCATTGTCTGCATTCGCAGTACGGTGACCATCACTCTTAGATTCTGCTTATGCTTTGCATCAGGCAGAGTAGAGTCATTCTAGCAGGGCCAATCATATAAAAAAAATACATTGGCAAGTCAAAAGTGCAAAGCGCAGTGGTAGCGTACGCGATTGCTGTTCTTGAGGTCTCGGGTTCGATTCCCGGGTCGGATCAAATGTTTGTATGATCTGTAAATATTTGTTTCGGAGTTTGGGTGTTTTCTATCTATAATATGTATGTATTTACAAAAAAAAGTATATAAGTATTCATATCAGTTGTCTAGTACCCATAATACAAGCTCTGCTTAGTTTGGGACTAGATGGCGTTGTATGTTAGATGTCCGAAATATTTATTATTATTATATGCTGATAGACATTTACAAAATGAAAATCAGGGCTACAATTTCCACTCCCTATGAAGCAACTTAAATTTCTCTGTTGTTCGCGTTATATTTTCTAAATGCAACGACGATGTTCAGATTTCATAACGATCGTTATAGTGCATTTGTGTATAATTCGATATAGATCAATAGATTTATATACAGATATATGAGATTAGTCACATTACATCAATATTTAAATGAAAAGAACTAATTGCTGTTTAATATAGGTAGATATTTTTTCTTATGTGACAGTTACTGAGAACGATATGAATAAGTATCGCTTTAATTTTTCCTTAATAATTGATTTTGCAGTAAATAAATTAGAATGACATTAGTATCACATTAACTATACTTGCATTTTGTTGATCAATCGATACACTATAAAATGGATGCAGATCCAGATAAGAAGCATCTCAATAAGCCACTATAGTGTGGCCATGCTGTATTGTTGCGTTGTCTGCACTCTCAATGAGTATGGTAACCACCATTCTTGGGTTCTGATCATGGTTTCCATCAAGCAGAGTAGAGTCACTTTGGCAGGACACCAAAAAATAAAAAACTTTTTCTAACCTTTTGTCAAGAATTGTATCAATACGTTTTGGCTGTCTAACAGTCTATAGACAGCCTTGCGATCGACTTCTGATCATTTTGAATGTCGTGTATAATTTCATTGTCCAGTACGGTAAAATGATCGTAGCATAGACATTTATACTTTGAGTAGTCAAAATATGTAGTTCTTTTACTTATTTTTAATTCTCTAGGACATATTGTTATTTTATTAAAATGAATGCGCTTCTTTTATACATATAGTAGTAGTAACTATTCCAAATACGATAGTAAACCGACACTTATCACAAACTGTCTACCATATCTGTTAGCTTACTAGTTGGATACAAATTACAAGAAAATCTGATTTATTTACAAACATATTAATTTCCAGTAACATCCAATTGATAATATCGCATATACACAACTGCAAAAAGCTAAACAATATCTTGGGAACTACGCGACACGCATCTGCTTCCAACACTGATGCTCTAATAGAACACGGATGTATCTTATAATTCAATGTCGAATAAGCGACTAATAAATGTATTATAAGTATTTTATTCTTAAAGTGTGTTTTAAAAATGCAAAAAACCAGCTACCGCGTAGTTTTTAAGACATGAACACACATGAACTAACACTGACACCCGCTTAACTGGTTTATATAGTAAATACAAGTAATGTGACCCGTGACCCAAGTCTTCAGAACGAATCTAATTAGGAACATTGATTTTTGTCGTAACGTCACAAATAATCCTCAAATTTTTACTATATAAGACGTTTAAATATTACTAAACATCGAGTAGCCTCCACTGCTGAGGCAGACTTGCCGCATCACGGAATTAAATCAAACTAAAGACTGAAGTAGTTCGTCTGACGATTTTCTTCAGTTTTTCAAGCAAAACCAGCATAGTGCAAAGATGTCTGCAGTTCTTTATCGTGGACCGGCGGCTGAAGCCTTAGACTCTTGGAGTCAGCATGTAGCGTCCTATGGCGCCAACCAAACCGTCGTCGACAAAGTATCTGCAGATATGCTTCATATGATAGACCCTCATTGGTACCAGTTTCCTCCTATGAATCCACTCTGGCATGGACTTTTGGGTTTCACAATCGGCATTCTCGGACTTATCTCCATTATCGGTAATGGTATGGTCATCTACATTTTCATGAACACCAGGAGCTTAAAGACACCGTCTAATTTACTGGTGGTGAACCTAGCATTCTCTGATTTTCTCATGATGTGTGCTATGTCACCAGCTATGCTAGTTAATTGTTACTACGAAACTTGGATGTTCGGTCCATTTGCTTGTGAACTTTACGGTTGTGCTGGATCCCTATTCGGATGCGCCTCCATATGGACCATGACAATGATTGCATTTGACCGTTACAACGTAATTGTAAAAGGTATCGCAGCTAAGCCAATGACTAATAAAGGAGCCCTCACCCGCATCGCTGGCATCTGGTTATTTTCGTTGATCTGGACCCTGGCGCCCTTCTTCGGCTGGAACCGTTACGTACCTGAAGGAAATATGACCGCCTGTGGAACTGATTACTTGACAAAGGAATGGGTTAGCCGAAGCTACATACTGGTCTACTCCGTATTCGTGTATTTTATGCCTCTTTTACTTATCGTCTATTCATATTACTTCATCATTCAGGCCGTTGCTGCTCACGAAAAAGCAATGAGGGAACAAGCTAAGAAGATGAACGTGGCTTCTCTGAGATCATCTGAGTCATCTAATACCAGTGCAGAATGCAAGTTGGCTAAGGTAGCTCTGATGACCATTTCGCTCTGGTTCATGGCTTGGACCCCGTACCTCGTAATCAACTACACTGGAGTGTTTGAGAGCGCACCAATTAGTCCTCTAGCTACTATCTGGGGTTCATTGTTCGCAAAGGCTAATGCCGTGTACAACCCTATTGTATACGGGATCAGTCACCCTAAGTACCGCGCCGCTTTGTACAAGAAGTTCCCAACACTATCATGTCAAGTTACACCTGATGAGAATGAGTCGTTGGCATCTTCTGCAACTACTCTTACAGAGAAACCTGCTGCATAAACCACCATCTATCACCAGTTACCATCAAGACTATTAAGGTTTTTTCCTCTTCACTTAATTTGACGAATATTTTAACGACCAAAATTGCTATGTATTAAGGTTACCGATGATTAATGTAATAAATAAAGCAAAGTGGTTATAGACCATTCGACATAATTTTTTGTTTTATTTAGATTAAAAATACCAGTTATATTGACAATGTATATATAAACAATTCTACTATGTATTAATATAAATAATAGTGACAATCAAAATGTATGGTCAAGATGATATATGATACAATTATAATATACATTTAGACACTGCCGTCAGATCCAAATTTAACAGAACCTGGTATGTGTGTATGGTGGTATGGTAATCAGACTGCTACTTACTTACATGTTTCTAATAAATGCACGGATACAAATCACTTAAATTAAAGTGTCTGTTTGTAATTTCAAATCAAAGCATTTAACTGAATGCTTATGAAAGAATATACTTATATTATACTTACAGCAATTTTTTTTAGTCTGTTTGTTTAGGCTAATCTGTAGAACGGCTAGACAGATTTTAAAGGGAGTTTTACTGGCAGATAGCTGATGATACTTTTATTTTAGATTATTAGGTTATTGTTGTAAAGGTATAACATCAATATAAATAGCTGCCTCGTGGTTCGTTAGGATTTTAACAATTTCAAGCAAATTCGACTTCTATGAAAAAGTATTTTCATATTGCAGGTTAATGCCTACAGAAACTTACAAATAACACGGATTTCTATTGGTAAAATAATTTTAAAGATCGGTTGAGTAGAGCAATAAATTACCCTCTACAATTTCACAAACTTTACCTTTTGCAGTATTAGTACAGATTCGCTTACTCTACTATTTCGACTTGTAAATCCTGTGTCTAATAATTCGGTTCTGCAGAGTTTCACGTTGGAAATCATGTCACGTAGAAAAACTCCGAGAATAGTTCATTTCATAACTCGTTAAGTGACTTTGATATATTTTACAGACTCTGTCGCTTGTTACAGAGTTCGGTTAATGTGGACGCTCTTCTCTATAAATCTATATGTACTATTTCTTAAGTTCACAAATTGTACTTTATTGTTTTACGTTTCAATAACTGAACAATACATGTCTAATAGACGAATAATCTTTTCTTTTTTATACGCTTTTATTAGATTGGTCTTGTCTTTTGTTTTTGCCTATCTTGTCTTTGAAGCGGAGCGTGTAAAAGCATCTCACTAGCCCGCAAATAGTGTGGGTCACCATGCAGCAATGTCTGCATTCACAGTGAGGATTCTATATATATAATGCTTTCCATCAGGTATAGTAGAGTTATTTTGGACTCATTTATAAAAATATATCTATTTTAAGGAATCTTTGAACAGGATTTTCATCCACTCTAAAATGACAGATTGAATTGAAACTTGGCACACGTCTTGTCAAGGACAGATTACAGTTTATTAATTTATGAGTCCAATTAATCTGCAACCCTATTATACAAGGTATCAATGACCCTAAGTGATGCTTTCGGAAGCAAGATTTTGCTTGCTAGATTTGCAAGGGTGGTAGGGTCACTTGTCTCTGACCTCACAGTTTGCAAATATCGAATAACAAACAGACGGGAACTTGCTTGTTTGAAGGGAACTACCGCCAACTATAGGCCATAGAGGTGCGTCTTCCAATTGTTGGCAACTCTTCAGAAAATCGTGAACTTTTGTTTCCATTGTGTCTACACGGAGTCGCCAACAATTTGAAAAACATTCCAACTAAGCGTCTCCACAGGGCCAATAAATATTTGCAACAAGCTTATTCTTTTGATGTTTACCACCGAAAACAGAAACACGGTTCTCAACATTTGTTGTTACACAATATCGATATTTATTGGAAACTTTTGTTTCGGTGGAGACTCGGCTTTAGAAATCAAGAGTTACAAGCCCCCTCCCCTCAGGGAAATTCGCAGGGAAGAACTTTGTATTTCGGCAATGAAAAATTTGATCACCTTCATTATTCTGTGATGCCTTTTCACCACTCCAGTCGAGCTGACCTATTTATAAATGCTCGAAGCATGAAATCACCTACGAATAGTATCCTATTTATCCTATGTCTGCAGAACAATCACACACAATCTGCACAAATTACATGTGACCTTAGTGAGTATTTCAAGGTATTTTTTTAAAGAATTTCATCGTTCTGATAATTAGTTACAAATATATGGTAATGTGCGCCTTACACTATTAAACTATTTTAATCGAACTATTATACATTACTAGGGAGGCCTGTGTCCAGCAGTGGACTGCGATAGGCTGATGATGATGATTATACATTACTTACGAACTTTTATTTGACAAAATAAGTATGGAATGTAATACACAACGTGTTCTACTGATCTTTAGCTGATTGTCGCTCGATAGTACAGTTAACATATAAACCCTCCAGTAGAAAGCCCCAGGTACTACGAGCTAGAGAGACTTCAGTTACAATTGGCACAGGGTAGGCATTAAATATGTCTATCTACCCTCTGATAGATATAACCGTGACTATAGTTTGAATATATGTTGCTCCACAGTTTCACAAACACTCACGCTCATAAACACGACTCATATGGAAGGGTCGTTAGACACGTCATCAATTTTCATCAGACTGGCTAGGTAGCTGGTATCTTTAGAATGAGACAGCGTATAAATCAACCTTTGAATATTAAGCGTACCTTATTCTTGTTTTATTTCCTTATTGTGAAAGACACCTTCCGTGCTAGGTATATTCCAGTGTCGTGGGACTTTATACACATTCATATAATGTACATAAAGAACACAAAGACTCAGAACAAGAACTCATGGAGTACATAAAATGTTATCCCGTGGGGATGGAACCCAAGAAGTTACTAAGTGTAGCGGAGTAGGAAACGAGATTATCGGTCAGAAAACTACGTCATCCGCGCATTTAAGAAGTCCTCGATTGAAAACAATTGTATAAACGTAAGACTATATTACAGACAGTTGATTATGTATTATTTGCAAATTTAAAGTGCATCCAGTTTTAAAGTGTCAAATACATATTATGTTCACCTTGTAGTTCTAAGTAATTAACATAATGTACTTTTTTCTTCATTAAAGCTGTGCGGTTCTGTTATATAATAATAATTAATATTTCGGACATTTAACACACAACGCCATCTAACGCGGTACGACAATAACCGCGGGGTTCAGCTAGTTATTAAATACATACAAAGTAATGTATTCTGGAATATGTAAAGTCAATATCGAAACTAGATAGAGTTTTTATTATGGGTTTTAGAATTAAGATAAACATACGTCTTTTAGTAAAGAGATACGGCAAAGTAGGTATATAAAAATAAAACCTTTTTTTATGTAAAACATAGTTTTATACGACTGCCTCGTTGGTGTAGTGGTTAGCGTAAGCGACTGCTGATGAAGAGGTCAAGGGTTCGATTCCTGGGTCGAAATGCTGTTGGGATTTTCTAACAAGAAATTCTAAATAGCAGCTCGGAGTATGGAAGATGGCGGTGTTTCCCGCCCGAGCCTCGGAGAACACGTCGCTTCGCGCGTGTCACTTCGCTCCCGGTCATTGTCGTGAACATCTATGGCAAGCGTTATTGGGAAGTCAGCATCCTCAAATATAATGACCACCAGTTTGTCCTTCAAATGCAGTTTTTTTGTGGAGGTCCGATGCCAGTCGCTCCGTGTAAAAACTTATATTTAGGTAAAACCGGTAGAATTTGAGGTCGGTTATTAGAGCCGACCCCAAATCGTGGGAATAATAAAAGCGAGGAAGATGATGAAGATGATGAGGTAATAAAACGTATTTATTAAATGACGGTTAGAATTAATTACCCCGATCCATCTTGCTCAACTTTAGCAAGAAACTAAATAATCCCTTGTGTAATATTTCACCCGGTTTCACCCATGTCAAGGATTGGAGGTTAGCTTTACTGTCTAGTAAGTTATGTTGTTAACTTTTTTTTTATCATGAAATAATGTTTCATAGACAATTTCTTACTTTAATTTAATTAGTAACTCTCCAATATTACTCTAATGCCTAGCAAGTCACATAACATTTATCAATATTTGAAAATTTATTTATTACTTAGCAATTAAGGTACACGTTTGGTTTCATTTGTTTCTTTTACTGAGAACTTATATAATGATCACACATATTACATCTTTCATTTGAATTAATGCCATTTGTTGTTATCATTTATTAAAATATATACATTTCATGGGTGTTAAAGATCTATATATTTAATAAAAAATTACCATAGGAGAACCATGATGGCCTAACGGACTCTTGGTGTGCACTTGTGACTTTTGAAGTTATTTAAACGGTTTTTATTGAAATTGTCTTCTTAGTATTCACTTTATGATGGTCAAATAAACCAAAGACACTAATTGAAATGATATCAAGTCATTTCACTTAATACTATATTATACATTCATTCCCGCTAAATTTATTTTGCTTAATTTCTTTCATTTACACCAATTAGTTATTTTTATATACCATTAATAGCCCTACTAAAAATGTTCAAAGCGTTGAAATTAGAATAACAAACCCTAAAACATTGCCTATCCATCCTGAGCAAATCCATACAAATTGTCGGTAGAACTCACATAATGAGTCTGCGGAATACACACTATTAGTCACCTGCGGGAGCCCCTGAATTTTCCTCAATTTACCTTATTTTTGTGACAAATAAAATAAATGATGTATCCATCTGCTCGTTACGTAGGGAATATGCTTAAGTGGATTACAGATGGTGCTGATTTAAACTGAGCCCCGTTAAAGACAATCGATGTTGTTTCTGTAAGAGTCATCTTTATCTTAAGATAAAATGACATAAGGCGAAACCGGTCACCTGAAAACTTAGTTTACATTGTGGAATAGCTACAAGTAAGTTTAATTTTAGAATGTATTGCAACAAGTTCTATCAAGTGCCGACAATCGAGAGTATAAATTATCTTATTTTACAAGTGAGATCCACGTATTGCAGAACTGTGGGTGTTTCCAAATAAAATGTAATTTCTACACGTGAATATCATCATCATCATCATCAGCTTATCGTAGTCCACGTAAATATATATATACAATATTAATTACAATAACAAAAATGTGGTAGATGTGTATATTTACATTTTATGTCGACTGTTGTTAACACAGAGTCAAACATTTACTTATTTATGTAAGGAAAACATCCAGTGATATATTTTTGATCGATTACAACTATATGAACAGCTAAACACCATTTACACTTTTTCATATATTAATGTTAGAAATACATTTTCGTTCAGAGATTTGCTGTAAGCCTAATAAAACAAACTAATTTTTTTGAATACGAGGCCTTAAAAATTATTTTTTTCAGTTACACAAGGAGTGCGAATATATACGAGTACGAGTGTGTGTAATTTACCAAAAATATACGTAACAAACAATATCCCGTGTTTAATAGTACAATTAGTTTGAATGATATCAACTGTTATTTTTCATCTACAACTAGGCTGGATCTTAACAGAGATTTCTGGTCTATAGTACCAGTCTCGTTTCATGGTTCATTACTCAGGTTACAACTTCGAGGAATTTGCAGGCGTAATTACAAGTGACTATTTGTATGTGGCGTTAGCAAAATGTGAAACTTCAGGACATATCTTGGGAACTCACAGGTACACACCATTCCACAAGAGGATAGAACATGCATCTTTAGCTGTGCTTTCCGTTTCTCTGCATTAAACGTCATGTCGTGGCCTAATTTTAGCAAGAACACTTCGTTTTGCAGAGTGCCATTTTAAACCATGTTCATTCACGGGTTTTGTATCTTTTCAGCTCCATAATATATTTTTCGCTGTATATCAGTTTAAGTTTATCCTCTGTCAATTACCTTAACAAAAGAAACTCATAAAATATCTACTTAAAAAATCTTTTCTTATCTCTCCAAGCCTTCAACTTGATGGCTTTAATTCTAAAAATGATTTAATAAGTGCTATCTGTAGGTCTGTATAAAAAGTATTTTCCAAGCTCAGGGCCAGTTGATAAGCAGACTTCCGAGTTTAATTTCACTTGACGTGACTTATCTATCTTGTTTTTCTTACAATAAAATTGGTGAACTTTATAGATCAGTAGTTTTTTCATAAACGGTATCATGTATAATATGTACGAATAAATTTCAGCAACGTAACCGGAATCAATATAAAATTTATTGTGAAAGCGATTGTGTACATTTTGAAGCAAATAAAATTGGAGATGTTATCACAATTTCTTTTTTCCAAAAATTCAAGGATATAAATTAGTAAGGAGAAACTTATGGCCAGCAGTAGACTTATAAACTAATAGTACCTAGTTACTATTAATGTCTGTTTATGAAATTAAGAATACTTTGTACTGGCAAGATTGGCGTTCTAAATACAAGTAGGGAACTTCTCGTATTCAATAATTCATTTCAATAAACTACATACCATTCCAACAATATATCATTGTATTCAAACCAATAAGGAGGGTATAGATACATTCAATAGATGTAGTCCATTCAACTAATAACCTTAGTCTCTGTGTAGATACCATTGTCATGTACTGTAGATAACAAACTCTCTGCTACAGTTGTTGGTCTTTTTAATGAATGACAACACGGACCTCTTTCAAATCAACATAATTAATGCCCTTTAGTTAATTTATTCTGTAGATTGAAGCGATTTCGGCATGGAGGCAGTTTTTTTTTAATAATAGTAGAATAAGACATAACAAGCATAATTAATTTTTTTCCGTGTAGGTATTAAATACAAAGCTATGTTTTGATTTATTTAACGATTAATCAAGAATTGTTAAGTGTTGTGTTTCATCCATATGGATAAAGAATTTAAGAAGATGAAATTCAAAGTACGATAGTTAAAAGTCAGGCCAGTCAGTCAAATCTCCTCTTTATTACAAACACGATAGTTAGTAGTAACTAAAACATGTTTGAAATAGTAAAAAGTAACTGTAAACACTTAATTTGAATGGATATTTTAATTCCATTTAGTACATAGATACATACTTGCGTTTGCTACTTTAATCACAACTAATTTATATTACATAGTATAGAAACCTATACACATTAGCATAATTTAAAAAAAAACAACAATATTTACATGCAAGCGTCAAAGAATTCCTCCTTATCACTGGTAGCGTTCCCAAAAGGCTGGCAGCATTGCCACGTTGGATGGCAATGCTAATTCTCTGTGCTAGGAAAAGGCCGACCTTCTGGTCACGAGACGCGTCGATCAGTTGCTTAGCTAGTTGTTTAAACATAGCGCGAGCACTCGGACCCCATGAACCTAGCGTCTCGACCCCAAACGGTTCAAAGATGTAATTACCTATTAGGTTTTGGTATTTACACCGTTTGAGGTATTCCGCAGAAGCAGCAGTAGCGCCGGCATAACCAGCTGTACTTGGAACATGAGATGTCGACGCAAGTTGCGTCTCACACCAAAGGCCTGCCCATCTTTCATGGCAGTAACGACATATCATCCAGTCTCTTGCCATCGTCTCGTACCAGACCATTTGGTTCACGTACAGCTCGAACATCGACGGTAACAAGAGCACGACGGATTATGTCGTTAATGTCGTTATTGGTATGTCGAGATTCATCGCGCTTCTGCTACAGGAAAGGCCATGATGTCCGAGACTGTCAACAGCTTCTCCACAGAGACAAAAATGCAAAGAGATACAACGCGCTCCTAAACGGAAGCAAATGGCAAGGCGAAATGTAGTATCATCCAACAACGTACCTATGTTGAGCGATGGAAGTGCCAGAATCCAAAAACCTGATTCCCACTCTCCCATAGCCAACAAACGAGCACTGGTTGATGTTTCACTCACTATCTAGGAGTCTTTTTTGTTTTAAAATACATAACGGCGCGTCCCATTGTCGCTGAGAAAATGGATTAGCAACTAATAATATACTGGGACAAGCTATCCGCCAAGCATCTATAGCAATGGCGTTGCATGACACTTCAGAATCAACTGGTGTGTTTTTAAGAATTTTCCTAGTTAACTCTTCTGTGCCATGAACCGAAGATAGAAATGCTGGGAGGCTGACATCCACAATTTTGCGTACTCCAAGTCCACCTAAACGAACTGGTAAGGATGCTTGGAGCCAGCCTCGACTGCTCAAAGCCACATTCAAAACTTTGCTGAGCGTATTGCGTCGACTTTTTCTAAAAATTATAGTTAATTTAGTTAATTTTTTATAATGATAAATATAATTATAGTAAATTTCCAAAGGGGCGATGACCGAAGTCGATGTGTAAAATTTGGTACAAAAAGACATAATGACTGATAGTAAAAGCCAAGTGGATATTAATTTTAAGCAAACGATCCGAAAATTCACCAAAATTTTTAATTTTGTCCTCTATGAAACTTTGAAAACCTCTTCGCCTTCTTGGGTGTCCAAGACCGGACACCCAAAAAGGCGAAGAGACATTTTTTCTAAAACTTTAATGTTAGGTGCCAAAGAATTAAATTTGAATGGATAGTTCAATCAATTATTTTAGGAATTCAGCAATCAACGAACCTTGAAATAAGATTTAATTTCCTTTCACAGTAATTTGCCCCTCTTATGAACAAACTGATCTCGACACAGTACAGTGTAAACTTATTAAACAGGTCATTCCTGTAACAAAAACGCTTGAAGCACATCTCATCCAAAGTTTCATCGCCGACGGAAACCAAAAATAAAGTTCAAAACTCTTATCGGCCAGAAAGGAAATTAATCAAGAGTGACGTCCCTATTTTATCAGATCTTCCTTTGAACCGAAGAGGGTTCCTGTGACCTTAAACTGTACACCGACTTTCATGACAGGCCATATTTTTTTCGCGTGAAAAAATATCTCTGCATAAATTAAACTTCTGCAATCGATTTTTTGTATACTTATCACTTGTAGTATTCACTGATAGGTACTGAATAAATGAATTTACATGTATAAAATAAATCAAAACTTGTCACTTCACAATATTTCACACTCATACATGACTGCTATGCATTGTGACAGCAGAGCCATAAATGTATTGCGTATTGTGTCACAATATTCTTCTATTAATACTCACTTTCACGAAAATTTCAAAAACAATAAATGACCTTTTATTGGCAATTCTACATAAATTCCTTGCTAAGTTAAAACTATTTAAACTCTTTATATTGTACATTTTACTTGGCTATTTGGAACTGGCTGCTTCGCACGTTGCTACCCCTGTTTGTTGTACTTTAGCGTAGCCAGTCTAAAATAAAAGAAGCCTGTAGGGCGATAGGGTTACCAGTGCAGAAATTATAGACGTCTTTAGTACTTTTGATCGTTTATTCTGGTTTCTGTGTAGTTCATACATATATTCACAAACTTGTATTTATACATATAACCCTATGTTGGGAGTGATGAGGACTGCGGGGCTATCGCTCAACACTACCCTTCCTACGCTACGTGAGTGTCTTAAGAGGACTGCGGGGCTATCGCTCTAGAAGACCTCAATACAATTAGCAGAACCTGATGACTGCGGGGCTATCGATCAGGTCAGCTATGTCTACTGGACATCAGAGTGGACTGCGGGGCTATCGCACTCTGAGTCGTCTAGCTGTCGACTGAATGTAAGGAGGCTGCGCGTCCGTTTATATAGGCCTTGTGCGACCACCTCCACGATGTGATGCGCGTCGAATGAGACGGATAGTCGATGTGCGAGGGAGAAAGTATTCGGCTTCACGCGTAGTACGTTGTTGTCTGCTACATTCTCCCCCTCTGGTGCTCTTTTTAACGTCCCGTGAGAGCACCAGCATCTTTGCAAGGTCTTCCTCTTCGACGAAGTGGATTAACAGAGTTTGGTAAAACATCATCTCTTCTCTCAAACTTGGTCAAAGCAGAAGTATGGTATCTTCCAATTTCCCTTTCAGGTGAATCTGGATGCGCCACCTCATATGTGGAAATTCCATGTTTCTTGAGAATAATATGAGGACCATCTCGACGTGGAGCAAATTTTGCAGAAAATTGTTTTTCAATGTTACTAATTGGATGTGTCTCAACCAAGACTAAGTCTCCAATTTTATATCCTGGATCAGGCCTTCTCTTAGCATTTGCCTTAAGTCTGTTAGATTCCAGATTTTCTTCAATGTTTTCTTTCGCAAGTGCCAAATCTTGAGCTAGTTGTTTTAATGTTGGAGTTATTCCTTTTATAAAGTTTTCAGATTCTATAGTACAACTTAAGTCATGTGTTAAGTCATACGTGGTTCTTAATTCACGACCAAATGTTAAGTATGAGGGTGAATAACCTGTTGTTTGACAAAATGACGTGTTCATAGCAAATCGAATGGCTGGTAATGTAGCTGGCCAATTGTTATGCTTGTTTTTAACCATCATTGCTATTTGTGATTTCATATCTCTATTCTTCCTCTCTACGGTGTTCGGTTCAGGATGATAAGCGGGTGTATAAACTTGTTCTATATCCAAACAAAATGTAAGTTTTTGCATTACTGCTGAAATGAACTGAACTCCGTTATCACTCACAAGTTTCCTTGGTAAACCATAACGCAGGAATACTTCATTTATTAGTGTTTGTGCACAATTTTCAGCTGTAGCTTCTTTTAACGCAAAAATTTCAATCCATCTGGAGGCGGTATCTTCCACAATAAAGATCCATTTCTCCCCAGAATTTCCTTTTGGTAATGGGCCAAATAAATCAATAGAAAGCACTTCAAATCTACAACAGTTCGGAGTAGCTTGAAATAGTCCAGCTGGTTTTTGATTTGAAGGTTTGTATTTTTGGCAATCGACACAAGTTTTAATATGATTGGTTATATCTTTTCGCATTCCCTTCCAATAAAACTTCTTAATTATACGCTGTAATGTGCGTTCAATGCCCATATGTCCAGCAGTAGGTGCATCATGATAAGATTTTAGTATATTAGGAATTTCGTGTTTTGGGATTAGCAATTTTGCATTATCATCGTCTTGTTCTGGCGTATAACGATACAACACTCTTCTATGTAACAGAAATCCTTTCTTAATGAATTCTGTATATTTTTCCGATTCTTCTTCCTTTTCTAAAGTTTCAATTATTAATTTCAAATCATTGTCTTTTAACTGTTCTTCTCGTATTTGTTTTTCATTGAGTTTTGGAAGTTCCATCTCTATTCTACAAATTGTACATGTGTCGTTGTGATTTGAACATGGTGGTCGTGATAATGTGTCCGCTACAACATTAGTACGACCTGGCGTATACAATATCTTAAATTCATATGGTTGTAATTGAAGTGCCCATCTCGCAAGACGTCCGGTTGGGGTTTTCAGATTCATTAACCACTTTAGGGGTTGGTGATCTGTTATTGTTATGAAACGTGTACCTTCTATGTAACCACGAAATTGTGATATAGCCCATACAATTGCTAAGGCTTCTTTTTCTGTTACTGTGTAATTACATTCGGCTGGGCTCAGCAATCTACTCGCGTATTCTACAGGATGTTCATGCTCGCCCTCCCCCTGCACTAAAACTGCGCCGATGGCATATTGACTTGCATCTGTTTTGATTGTAAATGTAATATTTTCATTAGCTTGTTTCAGTACGGGTGCTGTAGTCAATGCAATCTTTAACTTGTTGAAGGCTTCTTGTTCTTCCCAATTCCATTTCCAAGTAACTTTCTTTCGCGTTAAATTAGTTACTGGTCTAGCAATTTCTGCGAAGTTGTATATAAATCTTCGGTACCAAGATGCTGTTTGTAAAAATGATATCAATTGCTTAAGATTCCTAGGCTCTTGTAGGTTGGCAATAGCAGATATTTTTAAAGGATCCGCTTTAATTCCTTCAGGTATAATCAAATGTCCTAAATATTTCACTTCAGTACAACCAAATCTGCACTTCTTTCTATTTGCATGCAAATTATACTCTCTTAGTTTCTCAAATACTTCTCTTAAATCTTCTATATGTTGAATGAAAGAAGCAGACCTAAGGATTAAATCATCTAAGTAGGAAATAACACAGTTCGCCTTCAAACTTCTTGTGAACTTATCCATCAATCTCTGAAAAGTAGCAGGTGCATTTCGTAATCCAAAAGGCATTCGTTTAAACCGATACGTTCCAAACGGTGAAACAAATGTGGTTTTATCTTGGTCATCTGAATGTACCAAGATCTGATGATAACTCGATTGTAAATCGATTGTAGACATATATGGCATAGCTTTAGCTTGATGTAGTAAGTCATCGATTCGAGGTAACGGATATCTATCAGGTCTGGTAATCTCATTTAGTTTTCTATAATCTATACAAACTCTCACATCATTCTCGCCTTTAGGTACAATAATAACGGGTGCAGACCATGAGGAGTCAGTTTCCTCAATAATGTCATCTTTGAGCATTTCGTCTATTTTCTCTCGAAGTTGTTGTTGCCTAGTAGGTGAAAGTCTATATGGTCTGACACTTATAGGAGGATGACTTCCTGTGTCTATTCTATGTACAGCAAATGAGGTAGGTTTTGTGTTTTTTTCAAAAATAATACTGTATTCTGTTAGCAAGTTATTGAAAATATGTTGCTCATTTTTAGTAAGTAAGGTACCTTCATGAGGTTTTAAATAAATATCAATAGAATACAAAGTAGAAGGATTTATTGGAACATAGTTAATGCGTGGATCAACCGAAGAGGATTCATCAGCAGGCTCTCGCGGACGTGCAGGTCGCGGTGGTGTGTCAAGCTTGTGTAAAGTCCATCGCGGTCTTTTTACATCTGGCGGCGTATCTTGTTCTCTCTGTGGTGACGGTGTTTCTGCCATTGGTGAAACCATAGTGAGCTCCCTAGCCCATTGCAGAAAGTCTTTTAGAGGCTCCTCTGGCTTGGCCTCAAAAGTTATAGCCCTAGCGGCTTTCAGTGGAATTTTTTCATTGCACAAGTTCAACATTATATGTAACCTTTCTGGTTCGTCTATGAAATGCCAACACCTTTGAGGCAAGTTAAGTACTATCCCCGACGATTCCAGAAAATCGATGCCCAAAAGAGTTCTGTTATCATTAGCATCGGGCAACACGGTAAATGATATTGGCAATGTACGTTGTCCAATGGTTATGGTTACTTCTGCTGTCAGTAGTTTGGATGTCTTTTTATTGCCATCTGCTAAAATAATTTGAGCTGTGCATTCCTTAAACTGGGTACCCTTTCGCATCAGTCTTCTATATAATTGTATACCAGCAATGCTAGTTCTAGCAGCTGTGTCAATGTGAGCGTACCCATTTTCACCGTTGATGATGACTTCTATAGTTGGTATTTTGACTTGATTTTTCATGGTTGTCTCCATCGTATAAAATGATACTGATTTAGGCGGCGTTTCCTTGTTCTTACAAGTGCCACATCTGCTTCTATATACTCCAGGTGCACCACAACCGTAACATTTAATTTGATCCTTAGTCTTAGTTGCGATAACTTCTTTTTGTGTTTCAGCAAGCCTTTTACGACAAACTTCAACTGCGTGACCCTTCTTACCACAAAAAGTACACCTTAAAGGTTTCTTATATAGAAAACTTTCCTCTTCTCCTTCTTTCAATAGATTTTCTATATGTCGGCCACGTTGCAAAAGCTCGTCGAATGAGTGTACATCTTCTCGTGCTATTTGCTTTTTATACTGTAGTTTTAGTAAGCCGTAGATCATATCCAATTGTTCGTCCTCTTTGTGACGTTTCGCAGGTAACTGCGCCAATAAAGCTCTTTTTTCACAAACAAATTCGTCTATTGGTTCACTTGTTTGCTTCTTTGCAAATATTTCTAAATAAATATCATGAGGGCGTTTCGGAGGTGCGAAAGCCGACCGGATCGCTCCTAGTGCTGCATTCCATTTCTTTATAGTTGGTTTTACACCAATCCACCATGTTGCAGCTTTTTCTGTGAGTACCAAGGACAATCCTTCCAAGGCGTCTTCATCAGGAATTTTCTCCACCTTCTTAAACACGGTTATTTTCGTGAGAAATTCCTCCACTTTGTTGTAACAACGCTCACCATTGTATTTGGCGTGACATTGAGCAAAACTCTTGGTAGCCATTGCTTTCAATTGTAGTTTATTTAATAAATCGCTTAACTGTTGTATTGCGTCTGATGGCAAATCTTTGGATTCAGACATTATGAAGTTTTTCAAATGCGGGTAGCTTTTCTCAAAAATTGTGGGTAGTTTACAATAAGTCAATTTATTTTCTTGACATTTGTTGTTAACTTCATTAACGTTGGGCGCCAAATGTAGGGCGATAGGGTTACCAGTGCAGAAATTATAGACGTCTTTAGTACTTTTGATCGTTTATTCTGGTTTCTGTGTAGTTCATACATATATTCACAAACTTGTATTTATACATATAACCCTATGTTGGGAGTGATGAGGACTGCGGGGCTATCGCTCAACACTACCCTTCCTACGCTACGTGAGTGTCTTAAGAGGACTGCGGGGCTATCGCTCTAGAAGACCTCAATACAATTAGCAGAACCTGATGACTGCGGGGCTATCGATCAGGTCAGCTATGTCTACTGGACATCAGAGTGGACTGCGGGGCTATCGCACTCTGAGTCGTCTAGCTGTCGACTGAATGTAAGGAGGCTGCGCGTCCGTTTATATAGGCCTTGTGCGACCACCTCCACGATGTGATGCGCGTCGAATGAGACGGATAGTCGATGTGCGAGGGAGAAAGTATTCGGCTTCACGCGTAGTACGTTGTTGTCTGCTACAAGCCTAAGTTATCTTTTGTGTCATCAGCTATCTAAGTAACGAGTAACGAAGCCAGTGTAAGTTTCGTCAAAGTCGGTCCAGCAGTTGCACATAGAAACAGACAGAAATTTTAAAACTTTTTATTTTTTATTTAAGTACCGTATATACTTTGACATGCATTTAGTGAAAAGTTTTAATTTGAAATTACAAACAGACACTTTAATTGATGAGATCTCAATTAGTTGAATAACACTTTTTACTCGCTCAAAGTTTGTCTTACAAAAATACCGATAAGTAGTTGACGTGGCTCAAGAATATGCAGATAACTTTCTCAACAAACTATCTGAGGCAAAAAGTTGCTGATCTACGTTATACCGCTAATATTGGCGTTGCAACGCTTGGAATTAATAACAAACAGGAATATTAACAAACTTTTACAGATTTAAACTTCAACGTTCAGATTTAAATTTAAATCTAAAATTGTGAGAACGAAAGCAATTACGTAACAATCGACTAAATCCGACTTGTGCTGCAAGCGAATGAAGTCATAATTATTAGAGGGAGAGAGTGATTTCATGTCTTAATTCATTTATTCAACCTTTTCGTTTGATTATTTCTACTTTAAGTTAACTGTATATGATTAATAGAGACGTGACAAATATAACAAGAAGTAACCACTATATTTTCTAACTACTAACTATTTCTACAAACTATATTTTCTACTTTTTACATTCACCTTGAGAGAAATGTGATAAAATGTAAAAGTTAAAATTATGCCTCCAACATAATTCATTATTTTTGTGCTTCTACTTCTAATGTGATATTATCATTGCAAACATTAATAGGAGAAAAAAGGTAATCATTTTGGACCACTAAAAATATTTAAGTTAAAATTCAAAGACATCGATACAGTATCTATTACGTCTCTAAAAATAATCAAAGACAAATTATATTTTTGTTCAAACAAGAATAATAATGAAAAAGATATCAAATACGATTCCAACTACAAACAAAATGATTACTCATAAAATATTTGGTGTTCTTTTATGATAGAAATTCGCTAAAGTAAAAAAAAGTCAGACAATCTGACAGGTCAATGGTTAACACACTAGCCACCATATATACGTGTGTCGTGTCAATTAGATGTCACAACACATTCGACGATTTGACACCATGTATTCCCACGAGAATCAGCCACAGATTATATTATACCAGACATTTCTTTATTTTCAAAACGGAATCTGATATTTGATACATAATATTGTAGACTAGCTGAATCCCGCGGTGTTACCCGCGGTTATTGTTGTACCGCGAGTAACGCCGCGGGACAAAGTTAGTCTAAAAAAGTAGCCTAAGTTACTCCCTGGATCATCAGCTACCTGCCAGTGAAAGTCCCGTCCAAATCCGTCCAGCCGTTCCAGAGATTACCCGGAACAAACAGACAGACAGACAGACAGACAAAAACTGATTAAAAAGCTGTTATTTTAATATTACAAACAGACACTCCAATTTTATTTATTTGTATAGATATACGTAAGCTGGATACATTTCGCCTACATTTATCTACATACTTTATACTTTTATACTAATATTATAAATTTAACAGTAACACTGTCTGACAGTTTGCTACGCTTTCACGGCTAAGTCGCTGCATAGATTTCAATGAAATTTGGCATGGAGAAACTTTAATCCTTGAGAAAGGACATATACTACGCCTTACCGCGATAACCGTTATACAACTGGGCGGAACCACGGGCTAAAGTTATCATATAAATAAAAATAAAACAAATTATTCCCATATTTATGTTATAAAAATACTTCTGCTATTACGTACAAGACACAATAAGTGGACTCACGATAAATAAACTACTATTACTAGAATATAAAGTCGTATTTACAATAACAGTGCACAGCACTGCAAGCGGTAATTAAATAAACCAATGCTCTGTTGCACAATTCATTGAGGCAGTTCTTTTAGTATCTAATCCTATGATAAAGTGAAAATTTACTTCAAAGGACCTGTTCATTAAGATTACATACCTTTTTTACTTTCATATAATGACCCTAATATTTTAATATTCAGGTTACTGCCTTGACAGCTTAACAGAGTTTTTTTTGTATTTTGAAATTAAATGTCATCTGCTACGATTTCTTATTATTAGCTTAAATGAATAGTAATAGTCGTAGTTAAAAAGAGGTAAAATAAAAATACTTGACATTAAAAGGTTAAAATAGTCATTCATAATTTTTTACAAATAAATTCATAAATAAAAAAAACTTTGGATGCGTTGTCACTATAACAAAAACTTGTTATATACTAGAGCGTGTATTAAAGGATTGAAAGAAAAAGGCTATTTGGCTTAGACGACGATTTATTTTGACACACACATACAGAAAAACAAACGAGCTGAATGAGTCACAAATTGTTGAACATTTCATTCGGGACGGCACACATGAGATAAAGCATGCCTCTCCTAATGTCAAATCTGTTCTTAAACTCTCACGTTCTTACTTTTCACTTCTTCAAACATTTACTGACAGCACCTTGTTTAGTTATCGACATTTTAAATATCACTATGGTACCCATTCTTCCCTCACTTTTAAAACTGAGTTCAGTGGCATTTTAAAATTTAATTTTATTAGTCCAGCGGGTCTTGAAAAGCTCTATTCCGACCGTATAGACAGTTTCCACTAAATATTCTATGAGTACGTTCGTATCAACACGGTTCTCAAGGCTAGCAAAGCGGTTTTGAAGGCTGAAAACTCTAGGGTTTTGGATGTCAACGGGTTATGATCGGAGCGTGGACTTCATCATCTTTCGTTGTGGATATTCAATCTGCCTCTAGGTAGTCGATAATCGCTTTCAGTCTTAACCACATTGATTACCGAGACACCATTGAAAATTTTGTGCTTTTTAATAGAAAGTATAACATACGTGTACATTTAAAAAAAGTCTAAAAAATATTTTGTAAACATTATCTGCGTATATTTAGCATTTAAATTTGTAATCTATTGTTTTGTATTGTAATTTTATTGATATTTGATAGCTTTTAAAAAACCGACCAAATCTCAATAACAGTATGCAGCAATCTTTGAATAACTCTTGTTTAAAACAGTATTTTTGAGACGTGAAACTCGAAAAGTAAATACTATACATTTATCATACACATAGAAATTAATCAAATACGGAACGCCTAAGATAGAACTTGTCAAAGAGGCTATTAATTACAGGCATACTGCCCAAATAATTTGCCTTGCTTGAGACGAGCACTTTCTGAAGCAGCCGTATGTCTGTCAAGATACATTTCGGTAACAACTAAGAGAGCTATGAATTAATTTTGATCTATTCAGTTCGCGGTGGAATACATAACGCCAAATATTACAGTTAGAGGTAAAAACACATATTTCCATAATTAAGGTTCAATTAACATACTATGTTAATTGAACTGTGGAAATTACATTCAAACTTTTCGGTGCCAGTCAGATATGCTCTGTTAAGCTTTAAACCCTAACTGAAAAATACCAAAGTTAGTCGTATAGACCGACCAAAATAAGAAGTTCACCAAATTTCTCGACAACTCTTTCTCTGTCCAAACAGTTCGCTTATGGAACGAATGCGAAAATCTGGTCGAGCTCAACGTAAAGAAAACACAGGTGTGCGCGTTCTTAACCTTCTTTAACTGCCATTACAAGACAGACTCGATATCCTGGGTACGAGTACGTTAAAAGCGCCACTAAGGCAATTATATAGTCTGTATCTTGAACTATTTCGCATTGAGTGACATTATCTCGAAGGTTAGACGGTATAGGTTTCGTGTTCCTTCTTGAGATATTTTGTTCCTAATACCTTAACGCTTATCGTCACTATAATCAACAGGCTCTGTAGAGGTAGTGATTGTTTTACTTTACTATGTGTAACGAGTATCTAAAACAATTACCTATGGGTACACAATAATACTACAGGGCCCATCCTACTTACAATCATATGCCAGGCCACATAAGAACTTGTAAGTATATAAGTAAACGTGTTGTGGCTTGACCGCGATGTGATAGTTGTTCAGTTCACGATTGATAATTACACCAGATACCAGAAACAGTGGAAAGTCACGCGTCAGCGGAGTTACTCATGTATTGATAACAATTCTTACATTGTGTTGAATTACATTCAAATTAGGGGCCTATTAATATATAAGTAGACTAAAAATAATTGACACTCAAACAAATCTTCACATGCATCAACAATATAAGTAAAACAACATAATCCAAGAATTTTATTTCATGCTCAAAGCTCTTAAAGAAGTTTTCACGTCAAAACGAAAAGATTCAAATAATATAAGACGAACAAGGGCAAAAGTAAACTACTCGGGACGGTACTACCTTCGTACAGAAAACGACAGCGTTGGTGCAGTCGTATTTCGTTGGTGAGTGCGAGACCAGAGGCCCAATAATGCAGAAGCGTCACTAGGCCGCTATGGTGTGGGTCACCATACTGCATTGTTGTATTGTCTGCATTCGCAATGAGTTTGGTGGCCACCACTTTTAAATTCTACTTATGCTGTTTATCAGGCAGAGTAGAGTCATTTTGGAAGGGCCATGCATAAAACAAACTAATGTACAACACAAATAATTAATTATTATGATAATCAGCTTTAATGTGCAAATTATAACAACAACAATTACTATATCAATATCGTCAATAAAATAATAGCAGCCCTCCAGCAGCTAACGCCTCAGTTTAATTTAAGGTCTTCTTTGTATGGTGATAACTTTAAATCGCCAGGAAGTTTACTGAAGAAACTCACTGACACGTAGCAGATACCGTGTTTGACAATATTAAGGTTATGAATAATTATATGTTTGACATGTTTTCTTCTAATACTTCATCTAATATGTTTCTTTCTTTAGTCTCATGCGGATATACCGTCTTAGCAAAATGTGTTAAAAGCATTAATAGGTTGTGTGAGGTTGGGTACAGTAAGAATATTCAGATTTAAGAAATGCTCTCTATAAGATTCCTGCTGACAAATGCAAACCACGGTACGAATTGCTCTCTTTGTAACACAACTGCTTTTTAAAACTGGCAAAATTTACATTAGAAAAAGATGTGGTCAAAAACAGCAACGCAATTATGTATATGTAGCCCGCCTTAACGCAAGTTGTTTTACGAGTAGTTCTAATAAAACAATCCTCTTTTTCACTGTGACTCAAATCTAACTAAATGCCTTATTTTATAAAATTAATAAGAATAAATAATGGAGCAGTTTGCTAATTCTATGCAATTTTTTAAGATTAATACAAACAAAATAATTCTCAAGATATCCTTACATAGTTTGTTTTTCTTTTGATTCGAACCAGAAGATTACACACCTTGTAACTGAAATCTAATGTAAGGCTACTGTAAAGATTTTACAGAAATATTTTAGAGGTTTGTTAGAAATATACAGGTTTCAGTTTTAATAATCACACAGGTTGTAGGTTGAATTAAATTAAACGAACTTTCAATTTCCAATTTCCAGAAATTTCATTTTAAGAGAAATCGGTTGAACTCGATCTATTTATACTAATATTATAAATTTGAAAGTAACGCTATCTGTCTGACTATTTATCTGTCTCTTACGCTTTGACACCTAATCACTGCACAAATTTTAATAAAATTTTTTGAATCACTACTTTTTACCGCGATAACTGACATTCACGCAAGCGGAGCCGCGGGTAAGAGCTAGTTTTATTTATACTTCTTTGCATTCTACCCTTGGAGGCAGCTTTTCGCAGGAAGCTTACCAAACCTAAGCTGACGCGGTGGCGGTACGGGATCAAAATACCAGCGCTCTGAAAAAAGAGTACAACTTTGCCTGCAAGTTCTTCAAAAGAGACATTGCATTGGCGAGAGGCTTGAGCGTCTTCCTTCGGAAACTCGAGCATTCTGGTTTCTTGCATATCTATCTAAAGCTATCGAAGGGAATTTCTGTAACCCATCCCTTCTACCTCAGCACTTGGGAAACAATCCGTTGACCTACGCCACAAATGAGAAAGTCGATCTTCTGGCAAAACACTTTGGTCCAGCTCGAACTTGGATGACTGGGAACAGGAGCCGCTTCCATACTGCGGTGAGTGAGCAGTATGCTGGATATCCAGTTCCACTACTGCTCTGTGTGTTTAGCACTTTTATCCCTTAATATCCATAAGTCGAGTGGCCCAGATAGTTGAAGACAGGAAGGATGATGAAGGAGCTGAAGATAGTTTGGGCATTGCGAAGGCATAGTTTGGGATCGGGTCTGACACAAAGCGCTTCTTTCGAAGCTTCCTTCCTATAGGCTTCCCGATATTTTATGCGATTGGGTCACTAGGATTTTAGCAGATAGAAGCATATAGGTCGTAGTCGACGGTGATTGCTCTGAATCCATGTCTGTGAACGCAGGTATCCTGCAAAGCTGTATGCTATCGCCTACTTTGTTCCTCCCCCATATCAATGACATTCTGCAAATCAGCGGCATTCATTGTTATGCGGATAAAAGCACTGGCGATGGTTGCTACACCAGCTGCGCTGATATATCTCGGGAAAACGTCATTAAGATTCAAAACAAACTTGTGTCTGAAGATGAGACCTCTTTAGAAAAGGTCTCAGATTGAGGTAGACTTAATTTAGTCCAATTTAACCCCAAAAAGACACAAATTTGCACGTTCACCGCTAAAAAACTGCCGTGGGTGGTGTTTCCTCGTTTTGAAGACACTCCCCAATCTGCCTCTCCAATATTGGAATACTTGAAGTCCAGTTTCGTGGCCATTTGGAAGTTGGCCTCGAAGAAGCTTGGTGTACTCAACAGATCGAGATTACAACTATTTCTAACAAACCTCTAAAGTATTTCACCCCGGCCCACCGTCTGTTGCTTTACAAGGCGCTGGTTCGGCCTCGGCTCCGGCCATCGTATTCGAAGTACACCGTCATCTATATAATTGGTGCCATACCTACAACAAACAAATGTATGTTTGGAATTACCGGACCATTAAAATTTATCAAGTAGCATAAGAGCAACAAATATAATATATAGGCTGGAAGGTGTAGGTGAATGATTTATAACGAAGGAGCCTCGAGTTCAAATCTCAACTGGGCGTCGTCGTCTTTTTGTGAATGTTGCCTGGATATTGTGGTAAAAATATTCATTAAATAAGTAATACAAAACAAAAAAGATACGAAAACTTCAGGTTTTTGTGTTACGGAATTTCTTGAGTCGGTCGCCGCGCTCAAAGGCCTCTAAGCCCGCGATAAAAGCTATCATGAACAACATATAACGTCCCACTGCTGGGCTCCCGTCCCCAACCCGCACTCGGCCAGCGTGGGGACGTATGGCCTTAAGCATCTGAGAAGAGACCCGAGCCCATAAAAGCTATATAATAGCTTAAAAAAACTACGAGTTAAACAATATATAATGTTTCCCGGAGATGACGAAGGAACTTTTGCTATAAGTCCACAGGGTATAGAGACTTTGGTCAAACGTTCCTCATTTAACGACCCTATTTCATTTGGTTATTACCTGTTGTCTGCGTTCGTCCCCTGGCACCATGTCACATTGCTTATTTACTGGAAGAAACATCACCTTACACTTTAATGTTTTTTTAAGAAACCTTTCACGAAATTTAATACTGACTTGTTGTTAAGTGGCGCGCAATTGGAGAGGCTTATGTCCAGCAGTGGACTGCGAGAGGCTGATGATGATGATGATGATGAATGTTGTTAGGTTCTGTGTGTATGTCTGTTACGCTATCACGTCTAAACGGTTGCACTGATTTTAATTTAAAAATAAGTTATAATTCAAACAACTGCAAGTAACTAAATATAAATGCATGTGGTGATTGTTGGACTTCAATTGAAGAATACAAGTAATAAAATAATGTTTTAATCTAAATATAACTATGTATATGTCTTACGAAAAGTAAACCAGAAATTTCAATCATTAGCTAAGATTCTTTGTATTTAAATAAACGTTGGAATAAATGTGTGAACAGTAAACTAATGTTAAAGTAAGTTTAGTTTAAAGTTTATCTTTGTCTTATTGCATATAATGACACGTATAAACCTTTTGTTATAAACAAAACTAGTTGAAAAATAGTGGAAAGTGGTCCAGCCAGATGTCGAGTTTTGTCAATTCTAAAGATGTAAAATTTATCCAATGGTTGTAACCACAGAACAGAAAGATATACGTAGAAGTGTTATGTGTCATAATTTACAACGGAACCACTGTTGCCAAACTCAGACAAATGCAAGGACTATTTGTTATTGCACACTAATAACGAATTGTTTTGTTTTGATGTTTGCATTTTGCTCAAAACTAGCCTACAATACATTAAGTCACACATTTGATAAAATATATTTTCGCGTAATGTTAAGAGTTATTTTGCAATAAGGGAAGAAAAAGTTATAACGTTTCATAATCGACAAATTAAGAATACTTCATTGCAAGCTATTCAAAAACAGATGGCTTATTCTAAATACACGTAATTATAACATTAATCGCTATAGGAATAAATTCGATATTTGTGCCATTCTTCGACATGTATCGCTACTCGATTAGCATTGTAGCACATATTAAAATATTATCAATAATATCAATACCTAACTTCTGTTTGGATGGAGCAGAATAAAAAACATGAATTGAACGATATCTAAGCATAAAAATAAGTACTTGCATAATAATGTTAATTAATTTTAAGAATTTGTATTATAATCATAATCCTACTAATATTATAAACGCGAAAGTTTGTAAGTATGGATGGATGGATGGATGTTTGTTACTCTTTCACGCAAAAACTACTGAACGGATTTGGATGTAACTTTACAGTAATATAGCTTATACATCAGAATGATACATAGGCTACTATTTGCCGCGATAACCATTACACACGCTGACGGAATCGCAGGCAACAACTAGTAGTAGTATAGACTATACCGTTTGGTGTAGTGCTTTTAGCAATCCTGACAGCTGAGTCAGAGTTTGTGGGTTTAATTTCCACCCAGAACAAAATCACTTACCTGGGACTAATATAACTATATATAAATAATATGTCTGAATTTAGTATTACATAAGTAAGTTTATGAGAAGTTTAATATTTATAATTATTTAACACGTAGTAATTAATATAACACGTTTAAAAGTATGCATATCGATAAAACCAACATCACTAACTACATCACTAACCGAGTAGCGTTGAAAATTGATAAAACCTATTTATACCAAATTGAGCTTTATGTGAATGGGATAAATAAATAAATATTTAAATAAATATTTCGGACAATAAATAATAAATAATGGGATAAGGAAGAGTTAAGCTTTAATCACTAGTCGATTATTAGTTAAATAAAATTATAAGATTTTATTGAGAAAATACTCAAAATTTTACCGAAAGATGGTAAGAGACAGCTCCATTATTAATGTTTTTCTTCTGCTATCATTTTTACACTGTAAAACAGAGCAGTACGGCATTGTGACGTAAAAAAGAACTTTCTACTGACGACTTATTCAACCCAGCGTTGTAATACGACTATGATGCAAAATACTTAGAACCCATAAAGATATGCGTTGCAACGTTTAGTAGGGGCACGCGCGTCACGTCACGCCTGCTAGTCATTTCTACTTATATCTTTCCGTTCTGTGGCTGTAACAATACAAAAAAATATATACAATTCTGACATTTTTACATTTTTGGGACTAACCCTATACCTTAAGCAGTTCCCTGAATTATTAAAGATAAGTTGTACTTGTAGTACCTTTCAGTCAGTGTCATTCATGTTTAACTAAATATGAAATGTATTTAACAGTCATAATACTAGTATTATTATTGTTAAATAGCCTAGATCACGTTTGACTTTTGAAACGGTTATTACATTAGATTCGATTTCAGCGTACTAAAGTGCTTTCCAAATATGATATGCTACTTCCAAGTGTTGGGTACAGTAAGAATATTCAGATTTAAGAAATGCTCTCTATAAGATTCCTGCTGACAAATGCAAACCACGGTACGAATTGCTCTCTTTGTAACACAACTGCTTTTTAAAACTGGCAAAATTTACATTAGAAAAAGATGTGGTCAAAAACAGCAACGCAATTATGTATATGTAGCCCGCCTTAACGCAAGTTGTTTTACGAGTAGTTCTAATAAAACAATCCTCTTTTTCACTGTGACTCAAATCTAACTAAATGCCTTATTTTATAAAATTAATAAGAATAAATAATGGAGCAGTTTGCTAATTCTATGCAATTTTTTAAGATTAATACAAACAAAATAATTCTCAAGATATCCTTACATAGTTTGTTTTTCTTTTGATTCGAACCAGAAGATTACACACCTTGTAACTGAAATCTAATGTAAGGCTACTGTAAAGATTTTACAGAAATATTTTAGAGGTTTGTTAGAAATATACAGGTTTCAGTTTTAATAATCACACAGGTTGTAGGTTGAATTAAATTAAACGAACTTTCAATTTCCAATTTCCAGAAATTTCATTTTAAGAGAAATCGGTTGAACTCGATCTATTTATACTAATATTATAAATTTGAAAGTAACGCTATCTGTCTGACTATTTATCTGTCTCTTACGCTTTGACACCTAATCACTGCACAAATTTTAATAAAAATTTTTGAATCACTACTTTTAACCGCGATAACTGACATTCACGCAAGCGGAGCCGCGGGTAAGAGCTAGTTTTATTTATACTTCTTTGCATTCTACCCTTGGAGGCAGCTTTTCGCAGGAAGCTTACCAAACCTAAGCTGACGCGGTGGCGGTACGGGATCAAAATACCAGCGCTCTGAAAAAAGAGTACAACTTTGCCTGCAAGTTCTTCAAAAGAGACATTGCATTGGCGAGAGGCTTGAGCGTCTTCCTTCGGAAACTCGAGCATTCTGGTTTCTTGCATATCTATCTAAAGCTATCGAAGGGAATTTCTGTAACCCATCCCTTCTACCTCAGCACTTGGGAAACAATCCGTTGACCTACGCCACAAATGAGAAAGTCGATCTTCTGGCAAAACACTTTGGTCCAGCTCGAACTTGGATGACTGGGAACAGGAGCCGCTTCCATACTGCGGTGAGTGAGCAGTATGCTGGATATCCAGTTCCACTACTGCTCTGTGTGTTTAGCACTTTTATCCCTTAATATCCATAAGTCGAGTGGCCCAGATAGTTGAAGACAGGAAGGATGATGAAGGAGCTGAAGATAGTTTGGGCATTGCGAAGGCATAGTTTGGGATCGGGTCTGACACAAAGCGCTTCTTTCGAAGCTTCCTTCCTATAGGCTTCCCGATATTTTATGCGATTGGGTCACTAGGATTTTAGCAGATAGAAGCATATAGGTCGTAGTCGACGGTGATTGCTCTGAATCCATGTCTGTGAACGCAGGTATCCTGCAAAGCTGTATGCTATCGCCTACTTTGTTCCTCCCCCATATCAATGACATTCTGCAAATCAGCGGCATTCATTGTTATGCGGATAAAAGCACTGGCGATGGTTGCTACACCAGCTGCGCTGATATATCTCGGGAAAACGTCATTAAGATTCAAAACAAACTTGTGTCTGAAGATGAGACCTCTTTAGAAAAGGTCTCAGATTGAGGTAGACTTAATTTAGTCCAATTTAACCCCAAAAAGACACAAATTTGCACGTTCACCGCTAAAAAACTGCCGTGGGTGGTGTTTCCTCGTTTTGAAGACACTCCCCAATCTGCCTCTCCAATATTGGAATACTTGAAGTCCAGTTTCGTGGCCATTTGGAAGTTGGCCTCGAAGAAGCTTGGTGTACTCAACAGATCGAGATTACAACTATTTCTAACAAACCTCTAAAGTATTTCACCCCGGCCCACCGTCTGTTGCTTTACAAGGCGCTGGTTCGGCCTCGGCTCCGGCCATCGTATTCGAAGTACACCGTCATCTATATAATTGGTGCCATACCTACAACAAACAAATGTATGTTTGGAATTACCGGACCATTAAAATTTATCAAGTAGCATAAGAGCAACAAATATAATATATAGGCTGGAAGGTGTAGGTGAATGATTTATAACGAAGGAGCCTCGAGTTCAAATCTCAACTGGGCGTCGTCGTCTTTTTGTGAATGTTGCCTGGATATTGTGGTAAAAATATTCATTAAATAAGTAATACAAAACAAAAAAGATACGAAAACTTCAGGTTTTTGTGTTACGGAATTTCTTGAGTCGGTCGCCGCGCTCAAAGGCCTCTAAGCCCGCGATAAAAGCTATCATGAACAACATATAACGTCCCACTGCTGGGCTCCCGTCCCCAACCCGCACTCGGCCAGCGTGGGGACGTATGGCCTTAAGCATCTGAGAAGAGACCCGAGCCCATAAAAGCTATATAATAGCTTAAAAAAACTACGAGTTAAACAATATATAATGTTTCCCGGAGATGACGAAGGAACTTTTGCTATAAGTCCACAGGGTATAGAGACTTTGGTCAAACGTTCCTCATTTAACGACCCTATTTCATTTGGTTATTACCTGTTGTCTGCGTTCGTCCCCTGGCACCATGTCACATTGCTTATTTACTGGAAGAAACATCACCTTACACTTTAATGTTTTTTTAAGAAACCTTTCACGAAATTTAATACTGACTTGTTGTTAAGTGGCGCGCAATTGGAGAGGCTTATGTCCAGCAGTGGACTGCGAGAGGCTGATGATGATGATGATGATGAATGTTGTTAGGTTCTGTGTGTATGTCTGTTACGCTATCACGTCTAAACGGTTGCACTGATTTTAATTTAAAAATAAGTTATAATTCAAACAACTGCAAGTAACTAAATATAAATGCATGTGGTGATTGTTGGACTTCAATTGAAGAATACAAGTAATAAAATAATGTTTTAATCTAAATATAACTATGTATATGTCTTACGAAAAGTAAACCAGAAATTTCAATCATTAGCTAAGATTCTTTGTATTTAAATAAACGTTGGAATAAATGTGTGAACAGTAAACTAATGTTAAAGTAAGTTTAGTTTAAAGTTTATCTTTGTCTTATTGCATATAATGACACGTATAAACCTTTTGTTATAAACAAAACTAGTTGAAAAATAGTGGAAAGTGGTCCAGCCAGATGTCGAGTTTTGTCAATTCTAAAGATGTAAAATTTATCCAATGGTTGTAACCACAGAACAGAAAGATATACGTAGAAGTGTTATGTGTCATAATTTACAACGGAACCACTGTTGCCAAACTCAGACAAATGCAAGGACTATTTGTTATTGCACACTAATAACGAATTGTTTTGTTTTGATGTTTGCATTTTGCTCAAAACTAGCCTACAATACATTAAGTCACACATTTGATAAAATATATTTTCGCGTAATGTTAAGAGTTATTTTGCAATAAGGGAAGAAAAAGTTATAACGTTTCATAATCGACAAATTAAGAATACTTCATTGCAAGCTATTCAAAAACAGATGGCTTATTCTAAATACACGTAATTATAACATTAATCGCTATAGGAATAAATTCGATATTTGTGCCATTCTTCGACATGTATCGCTACTCGATTAGCATTGTAGCACATATTAAAATATTATCAATAATATCAATACCTAACTTCTGTTTGGATGGAGCAGAATAAAAAACATGAATTGAACGATATCTAAGCATAAAAATAAGTACTTGCATAATAATGTTAATTAATTTTAAGAATTTGTATTATAATCATAATCCTACTAATATTATAAACGCGAAAGTTTGTAAGTATGGATGGATGGATGGATGTTTGTTACTCTTTCACGCAAAAACTACTGAACGGATTTGGATGTAACTTTACAGTAATATAGCTTATACATCAGAATGATACATAGGCTACTATTTGCCGCGATAACCATTACACACGCTGACGGAATCGCAGGCAACAACTAGTAGTAGTATAGACTATACCGTTTGGTGTAGTGCTTTTAGCAATCCTGACAGCTGAGTCAGAGTTTGTGGGTTTAATTTCCACCCAGAACAAAATCACTTACCTGGGACTAATATAACTATATATAAATAATATGTCTGAATTTAGTATTACATAAGTAAGTTTATGAGAAGTTTAATATTTATAATTATTTAACACGTAGTAATTAATATAACACGTTTAAAAGTATGCATATCGATAAAACCAACATCACTAACTACATCACTAACCGAGTAGCGTTGAAAATTGATAAAACCTATTTATACCAAATTGAGCTTTATGTGAATGGGATAAATAAATAAATATTTAAATAAATATTTCGGACAATAAATAATAAATAATGGGATAAGGAAGAGTTAAGCTTTAATCACTAGTCGATTATTAGTTAAATAAAATTATAAGATTTTATTGAGAAAATACTCAAAATTTTACCGAAAGATGGTAAGAGACAGCTCCATTATTAATGTTTTTCTTCTGCTATCATTTTTACACTGTAAAACAGAGCAGTACGGCATTGTGACGTAAAAAAGAACTTTCTACTGACGACTTATTCAACCCAGCGTTGTAATACGACTATGATGCAAAATACTTAGAACCCATAAAGATATGCGTTGCAACGTTTAGTAGGGGCACGCGCGTCACGTCACGCCTGCTAGTCATTTCTACTTATATCTTTCCGTTCTGTGGCTGTAACAATACAAAAAAATATATACAATTCTGACATTTTTACATTTTTGGGACTAACCCTATACCTTAAGCAGTTCCCTGAATTATTAAAGATAAGTTGTACTTGTAGTACCTTTCAGTCAGTGTCATTCATGTTTAACTAAATATGAAATGTATTTAACAGTCATAATACTAGTATTATTATTGTTAAATAGCCTAGATCACGTTTGACTTTTGAAACGGTTATTACATTAGATTCGATTTCAGCGTACTAAAGTGCTTTCCAAATATGATATGCTACTTCCAAGTGTTGGGTACAGTAAGAATATTCAGATTTAAGAAATGCTCTCTATAAGATTCCTGCTGACAAATGCAAACCACGGTACGAATTGCTCTCTTTGTAACACAACTGCTTTTTAAAACTGGCAAAATTTACATTAGAAAAAGATGTGGTCAAAAACAGCAACGCAATTATGTATATGTAGCCCGCCTTAACGCAAGTTGTTTTACGAGTAGTTCTAATAAAACAATCCTCTTTTTCACTGTGACTCAAATCTAACTAAATGCCTTATTTTATAAAATTAATAAGAATAAATAATGGAGCAGTTTGCTAATTCTATGCAATTTTTTAAGATTAATACAAACAAAATAATTCTCAAGATATCCTTACATAGTTTGTTTTTCTTTTGATTCGAACCAGAAGATTACACACCTTGTAACTGAAATCTAATGTAAGGCTACTGTAAAGATTTTACAGAAATATTTTAGAGGTTTGTTAGAAATATACAGGTTTCAGTTTTAATAATCACACAGGTTGTAGGTTGAATTAAATTAAACGAACTTTCAATTTCCAATTTCCAGAAATTTCATTTTAAGAGAAATCGGTTGAACTCGATCTATTTATACTAATATTATAAATTTGAAAGTAACGCTATCTGTCTGACTATTTATCTGTCTCTTACGCTTTGACACCTAATCACTGCACAAATTTTAATAAAATTTTTTGAATCACTACTTTTTACCGCGATAACTGACATTCACGCAAGCGGAGCCGCGGGTAAGAGCTAGTTTTATTTATACTTCTTTGCATTCTACCCTTGGAGGCAGCTTTTCGCAGGAAGCTTACCAAACCTAAGCTGACGCGGTGGCGGTACGGGATCAAAATACCAGCGCTCTGAAAAAAGAGTACAACTTTGCCTGCAAGTTCTTCAAAAGAGACATTGCATTGGCGAGAGGCTTGAGCGTCTTCCTTCGGAAACTCGAGCATTCTGGTTTCTTGCATATCTATCTAAAGCTATCGAAGGGAATTTCTGTAACCCATCCCTTCTACCTCAGCACTTGGGAAACAATCCGTTGACCTACGCCACAAATGAGAAAGTCGATCTTCTGGCAAAACACTTTGGTCCAGCTCGAACTTGGATGACTGGGAACAGGAGCCGCTTCCATACTGCGGTGAGTGAGCAGTATGCTGGATATCCAGTTCCACTACTGCTCTGTGTGTTTAGCACTTTTATCCCTTAATATCCATAAGTCGAGTGGCCCAGATAGTTGAAGACAGGAAGGATGATGAAGGAGCTGAAGATAGTTTGGGCATTGCGAAGGCATAGTTTGGGATCGGGTCTGACACAAAGCGCTTCTTTCGAAGCTTCCTTCCTATAGGCTTCCCGATATTTTATGCGATTGGGTCACTAGGATTTTAGCAGATAGAAGCATATAGGTCGTAGTCGACGGTGATTGCTCTGAATCCATGTCTGTGAACGCAGGTATCCTGCAAAGCTGTATGCTATCGCCTACTTTGTTCCTCCCCCATATCAATGACATTCTGCAAATCAGCGGCATTCATTGTTATGCGGATAAAAGCACTGGCGATGGTTGCTACACCAGCTGCGCTGATATATCTCGGGAAAACGTCATTAAGATTCAAAACAAACTTGTGTCTGAAGATGAGACCTCTTTAGAAAAGGTCTCAGATTGAGGTAGACTTAATTTAGTCCAATTTAACCCCAAAAAGACACAAATTTGCACGTTCACCGCTAAAAAACTGCCGTGGGTGGTGTTTCCTCGTTTTGAAGACACTCCCCAATCTGCCTCTCCAATATTGGAATACTTGAAGTCCAGTTTCGTGGCCATTTGGAAGTTGGCCTCGAAGAAGCTTGGTGTACTCAACAGATCGAGATTACAACTATTTCTAACAAACCTCTAAAGTATTTCACCCCGGCCCACCGTCTGTTGCTTTACAAGGCGCTGGTTCGGCCTCGGCTCCGGCCATCGTATTCGAAGTACACCGTCATCTATATAATTGGTGCCATACCTACAACAAACAAATGTATGTTTGGAATTACCGGACCATTAAAATTTATCAAGTAGCATAAGAGCAACAAATATAATATATAGGCTGGAAGGTGTAGGTGAATGATTTATAACGAAGGAGCCTCGAGTTCAAATCTCAACTGGGCGTCGTCGTCTTTTTGTGAATGTTGCCTGGATATTGTGGTAAAAATATTCATTAAATAAGTAATACAAAACAAAAAAGATACGAAAACTTCAGGTTTTTGTGTTACGGAATTTCTTGAGTCGGTCGCCGCGCTCAAAGGCCTCTAAGCCCGCGATAAAAGCTATCATGAACAACATATAACGTCCCACTGCTGGGCTCCCGTCCCCAACCCGCACTCGGCCAGCGTGGGGACGTATGGCCTTAAGCATCTGAGAAGAGACCCGAGCCCATAAAAGCTATATAATAGCTTAAAAAAACTACGAGTTAAACAATATATAATGTTTCCCGGAGATGACGAAGGAACTTTTGCTATAAGTCCACAGGGTATAGAGACTTTGGTCAAACGTTCCTCATTTAACGACCCTATTTCATTTGGTTATTACCTGTTGTCTGCGTTCGTCCCCTGGCACCATGTCACATTGCTTATTTACTGGAAGAAACATCACCTTACACTTTAATGTTTTTTTAAGAAACCTTTCACGAAATTTAATACTGACTTGTTGTTAAGTGGCGCGCAATTGGAGAGGCTTATGTCCAGCAGTGGACTGCGAGAGGCTGATGATGATGATGATGATGAATGTTGTTAGGTTCTGTGTGTATGTCTGTTACGCTATCACGTCTAAACGGTTGCACTGATTTTAATTTAAAAATAAGTTATAATTCAAACAACTGCAAGTAACTAAATATAAATGCATGTGGTGATTGTTGGACTTCAATTGAAGAATACAAGTAATAAAATAATGTTTTAATCTAAATATAACTATGTATATGTCTTACGAAAAGTAAACCAGAAATTTCAATCATTAGCTAAGATTCTTTGTATTTAAATAAACGTTGGAATAAATGTGTGAACAGTAAACTAATGTTAAAGTAAGTTTAGTTTAAAGTTTATCTTTGTCTTATTGCATATAATGACACGTATAAACCTTTTGTTATAAACAAAACTAGTTGAAAAATAGTGGAAAGTGGTCCAGCCAGATGTCGAGTTTTGTCAATTCTAAAGATGTAAAATTTATCCAATGGTTGTAACCACAGAACAGAAAGATATACGTAGAAGTGTTATGTGTCATAATTTACAACGGAACCACTGTTGCCAAACTCAGACAAATGCAAGGACTATTTGTTATTGCACACTAATAACGAATTGTTTTGTTTTGATGTTTGCATTTTGCTCAAAACTAGCCTACAATACATTAAGTCACACATTTGATAAAATATATTTTCGCGTAATGTTAAGAGTTATTTTGCAATAAGGGAAGAAAAAGTTATAACGTTTCATAATCGACAAATTAAGAATACTTCATTGCAAGCTATTCAAAAACAGATGGCTTATTCTAAATACACGTAATTATAACATTAATCGCTATAGGAATAAATTCGATATTTGTGCCATTCTTCGACATGTATCGCTACTCGATTAGCATTGTAGCACATATTAAAATATTATCAATAATATCAATACCTAACTTCTGTTTGGATGGAGCAGAATAAAAAACATGAATTGAACGATATCTAAGCATAAAAATAAGTACTTGCATAATAATGTTAATTAATTTTAAGAATTTGTATTATAATCATAATCCTACTAATATTATAAACGCGAAAGTTTGTAAGTATGGATGGATGGATGGATGTTTGTTACTCTTTCACGCAAAAACTACTGAACGGATTTGGATGTAACTTTACAGTAATATAGCTTATACATCAGAATGATACATAGGCTACTATTTGCCGCGATAACCATTACACACGCTGACGGAATCGCAGGCAACAACTAGTAGTAGTATAGACTATACCGTTTGGTGTAGTGCTTTTAGCAATCCTGACAGCTGAGTCAGAGTTTGTGGGTTTAATTTCCACCCAGAACAAAATCACTTACCTGGGACTAATATAACTATATATAAATAATATGTCTGAATTTAGTATTACATAAGTAAGTTTATGAGAAGTTTAATATTTATAATTATTTAACACGTAGTAATTAATATAACACGTTTAAAAGTATGCATATCGATAAAACCAACATCACTAACTACATCACTAACCGAGTAGCGTTGAAAATTGATAAAACCTATTTATACCAAATTGAGCTTTATGTGAATGGGATAAATAAATAAATATTTAAATAAATATTTCGGACAATAAATAATAAATAATGGGATAAGGAAGAGTTAAGCTTTAATCACTAGTCGATTATTAGTTAAATAAAATTATAAGATTTTATTGAGAAAATACTCAAAATTTTACCGAAAGATGGTAAGAGACAGCTCCATTATTAATGTTTTTCTTCTGCTATCATTTTTACACTGTAAAACAGAGCAGTACGGCATTGTGACGTAAAAAAGAACTTTCTACTGACGACTTATTCAACCCAGCGTTGTAATACGACTATGATGCAAAATACTTAGAACCCATAAAGATATGCGTTGCAACGTTTAGTAGGGGCACGCGCGTCACGTCACGCCTGCTAGTCATTTCTACTTATATCTTTCCGTTCTGTGGCTGTAACAATACAAAAAAATATATACAATTCTGACATTTTTACATTTTTGGGACTAACCCTATACCTTAAGCAGTTCCCTGAATTATTAAAGATAAGTTGTACTTGTAGTACCTTTCAGTCAGTGTCATTCATGTTTAACTAAATATGAAATGTATTTAACAGTCATAATACTAGTATTATTATTGTTAAATAGCCTAGATCACGTTTGACTTTTGAAACGGTTATTACATTAGATTCGATTTCAGCGTACTAAAGTGCTTTCCAAATATGATATGCTACTTCCAAGTGTTTGGTAGTTGAGCTACTACGACGTAGAATAGTTTGGACGAACGAAATGTTTGGAGATTTCTGAGAGAATTCTATTCTATTCTCAGTGTAAAGTGTGTATGTTATTAAATTTTATTAAGAATTATTATTATTAAGATTGTTTTTAAATTTATTAATTAATTAATTCCATATAACAGAATCAGACATGCAACATTGTAAATTATTAATTAAATTAGTGTATACTGGGAAGTTAAACAAATGTTGAAAATTTGTAATAACGAAATATCCCGTTAACAAAAAAATAAGGTGGTAAAGGAGATACAGCATATGTCTCATGCGGTGGTATGGCAATTCGATTCCAAGATAAAATATCAGCTTGTTCATCCTTTGTGAAGATTTCCCCACGCAAAAAAATGACAGACTGTTTTGTAGCGGAAATAGACGCTATGACTTCTGGCCCTTCGTTCGGTGGCCTGTGTTGTGTGTGTGTCACACTCCAAAACACTTTCATCAGTTTTTGTGATGCATGAAATCATACGATTACTCTGAAATAACGGTAAATTTTATTTTATATCCTTCTTAAAATATTCCTTTTCAAAAAATAAACAAGATATATATGAATACCCAAGATATACGTATATTTATATATGCCCTAAATATACATTTGTACCTCTTCTCAGGTTACTAGGTAAATTGACAAGAAAGTCGAGAATTTTGTATAAAACACATGTTGTGTTGTAGCATAAAAGAAAAACAAATCCATTCCTGAGTTTGTCTACACGTGTCTATACACTATACAAAATCAATTGCCACGTGAATGTCGGAGCATCCCTTGAGAATCGCTCCACCAATTTATCTGGATTTTTGTTGTGTATGAAATAGTCAGGTAAAGATTTCTTTGAGAGTTTATTTGGGTAAACAATGGGAATTATGGTTTTTAAGAAAAAATATGTTACATTATAATTATTTGATATTTAATGTTAGACGTTGATTGCATTTTAAGCCAGCTATTGAAATCCATTAAAAATTATATTTTGTTGAACTGTAGTCAGTTCACCAAAAAAAAAAACCATACTAATTGTTGTCTTTCTGTCTAAGTTAGCCCTTATAACGTCAGCTATCTGCAAGTGTAAGTCCTGTCAAAATAGGTCATGCCGTTCCAGAGATTATCCGAAATTAACAAACAGGCTGGACGGATTTTGATGTGACTTTCACTGGTAGGTAGCTGATGATCCAGGGAGTAACTTAAGCTACTTTTTTAGACTAACTTTGTCCCGCGGCGTTACTCGCGGTACGACGATAACCGCGGGTAACACCGCGGGGTTCAGCTAGTAATGGGACTAATCCCACCCACACGCCCACCACTGTAACTCCTGTACACCAGGATCAACAGCAGTGACCCACGAACACACCGAGTTATGACACTCGGGAAGTCCCAGGAAAAAAATTAACTGTCTTGGAACCCGCAACGAAATTAATCAGAAGAAAAACAGGAGGAGTTGGAAATATGATAAGTCCACTTCCCTCCTTAGCAAAGCGGTGACAAAATGAAGTCAAAATAGGCAGACACCTTTTTTTAAACCGGGAAGCACCACGGATAAAATATTATGGGTCCTAAGTGAGCTATATTTGATTACTATAGTATGTATGGCAGAATCGCCTAAACGCACGGAAATTCACCGCAGTTGACACAAGATCCTCATAGTATACCGCCCCAGATGTCATTTGTAAGCTATTTAGCATTGTGTTACGTTCATTGTACCAAAGACTACACTCCCAGAGAATATGATGAGCCGACTGTTCACAGCTAGTATCAGGTGTTGAGCATTGACACAATGGTGAATCGATTAATTTAAATGAGTGTAGTTTGCTCTTAAAGTTACCATGGCCTGTAAGAAATTGAGCGACACAGTGATCTACCTCGAGCCATGTCCTCGACATCCGTTCGCGAACAGATGGAAAGAACTGGTAGAGGTGGCGCCCCTTAGATGATTCGTCCCATCGTTGTTGCCATTCATCCATTAGGTCGTTATAGACATTGGACTGCTGTTGAAACAATCTTATGATTTAACGCGGTCTCGTACGCCCAAAAAATCGCATTCCATGTTTTGTAGTGTGGAATAGTACATGGCTGCACGTCTCTGCACCTCGAGATCGACCGGAAGAACACCCGCCAACACCGGTAACGCCTCAGTACTAACCGTCCTATATGCTTTGCACAAGAAGAAGAAGAAGAAGTTCAGCTAGTAATACATAAACTCCCTAAATTCCCAAGAGCTGTTCGCGACCACGTACATTCGTACTCTCGCGTAAGCTCTCACGAAATTTAGGCGCACCGGTTACCTTATAATGAATTTTAGATGCATCTTGATTATATAACAGAATAGAATCTAGAAAAACACAAGTTTAAAGAATAAATTTAACATCATTTTAATGGGAGTGGAGAAAATTAAGAGTAAAAGAACCCTGAGGGCCTTATATAATTTATTATTTCAATTGACTAAGATATACCTAAAACTCGGACTTCAAAACCGCGTTTCATTTCATTTAATTTCAAATAAGTCCAATTTGATGAATGTATGAATAATTAATATTATGATTACATTAAATTTTTCGAAATGATCCTTACAGCTTTCGATTCATTTTTGATGTATTATGTAAGTAGGTAGTACTTTATTAAATAAAAACCAAACGAAAAAAAGAAGAAAAATATCCCTACGCGGGAGTACTATTATTATATATATATGAACCCCGCGGTATTACCCGCAGTTGTTGTTGTACCGCGAGTAACGCCGCGGGACAAAGTTGTCTAAAAGAAGTAGCCTAAGTTACTTCCCGGATTATCAGCTACCTGCCAGTGAAAGTCCCGTCAAAATCGGTCCAGCCGTTCCAGAGATTACCCGAAACAAACAGACATACAGTTAGACAGACAGACAAAAAAATTAACTACATTTTTGGTATATGTGCCGTGTATACATACATATGCATTTAGTAAAAAGCGGTTATTTTCATATTACAAACAGACACTACAATTTTATTTATTTGTATATATTAGCAGATCGTACAAATTTGAATCACCCGGATGGGAATGGAACTTAGGACTCGGTAACCTGTTAGTGTTTATATTTCACAAAAGTTTTTCATATCTTTGACATAGTAAAGTCTTTTTTTAAGTTTCTTATTTATATTAATATTTTCTAATATAGCGTAATGGTGATAGATGAGACTATTACGAACAAATTATTTTTTAACAAATAAATTTATGCTTAAAAATGGTTAGTAAATAATTATTTCAAACCGTATATTTGTACCACGTATACAATAAAACGTGTTAAACATTAAACCGCTTCCCACCAAAACTCAATATTATCATATTATCTATACAAATAAATAAAATTGGAGTGTCTGTTTGTAATATTATAATAACCAATTTTAACTAAATGCATATGTATGTATGTATACAAGGTACATATACCAAAAATGTACTTAAAAAATGTTGTCTGTCTGTCTGTCTGTTTGTTCCGGGTAATTTCTGGAACGGCTGGACGGATTTTGACGGGATTTTCACTGACAGGTAGCTGATGATCCAGGGCGTAACTTAGGCTACTTTTTTGCGTTACTCGCGGTATGACGATAACCATGGGTAACACCGCGGGGTTCAATTAAAGTACATACAACACATTTTGTAGTGAAAAATATGCTCCAACGGTGCACCTTATCTCTTGAGTAAAACAGTAACTATACTAATTCATACAAGATAACTAACAAAAAAGGGTATACCGATGATTAAACATCTCACCCTGTTATCTCTACACCAACACAGACATAACAAATGAAAATTTACCACAGAAACCGGGTAAGGTGATCAGTCATCGGCCGTAACGACGGGATAGACAAGGTACATTAATAATGTATTCCTTTGTACCCTCACGGAACGTCGCTATGGGGAGTGCCATAGAACAAGGTGTAATTTCCTCTGGATATTTTTATGGTGTGAACAGGTGCAGATGAATTTTTCATCATTTTGGTAAGAGCAGGTAAGAGCCCTTGTTTATTCATAGCGGGTAATGTAGATTACGAAATTAGGACTACGGTGAAAGTACTTACCGGATTACTTAATAGTACTGCTCTGTAATACATAGAAATCGATATGGGTGTCTGTATTACTTTCTTCTTATCCTTCTTTGTGTTATAAGAATAAATATAAAAATAACATTCCTTTCATTGCTGTCTGTTCTTAAATTTGGCAGAGCCGGTACCTCTTGAATATAATCATACATTTCTAAATACATACATATACAAATTATACATAAAATACATCCAGGCATAAAAATAATTAAAGTGCTTATACATATTTACTTTTTCTTCAATTCAAATGAATACCACAACCTTTGCTTTGGCAGGTTATGGACATAACAAGAAAACACTCCGCTAATTAAGAACTTATTTTAGAATCTTACTCGATACTCAAGAAAGGCTTAAAACTAATTTGAGACGTAGTTAGAATTAATTATATTATCGAACAGTGCTTGAGTAGAGAAACGTGCTCTAAGAATCACCTGAGTGTTGTTAAACACTACTCAAGCTAAAGTACGTCTGATTGGAGTTCGAGGATAGTTCTGTAATTAATTTAATGCTTAAGACAGAATTGTTTGTTTAAAGAGTAATTACACGGACGAACTCGTGCAGTAGTTGAGTGCGCTTTTGAAATACGTTCAATGGCACAATGCACCGCAATCATTTTACTATGACTGAATAGATACCTATATACACATTGGAGCACCCGAGGTCGTTACACATATTATAGCACAGGCCAACAAGTATATACCAACATTTCTATACAGTACATTAATTCGTGAAGCAAAAAAATTTAAGAAAATTATGCGAATGGAAGAGTGTGAAATTTGCAATAGTTAACGTTTATAGGGAGGAAGAGTGCAGAAAGCTAAAGAAGCAAAAATAAAGAATTACGGTCGACTTTCGTCCCCTGCGCGACCGCTACTATCTTATAACTTATTAATACGTCTATTTAAATACGTATATCCATCAATTGGAATATACAAAAATAATAACTGTTTGTTTATAGTTTTAAATTTTCACTTCTCATGACTATTTTCTGTTTATTCATTTATTTATTAAAATGACAAAAGAGCAGACGAGTTGCCTGCTTGATAGTAACTACCCTTGCCATCCATTTAGCTGAAGTTTCAAAGCTGAAGTGGACAAAACAATTATAAATTTCTCTCATTCTGATCGACGTGTAACTTCCACTGCTCGATATAGAAGTTTTACATGTACCTTTTAATATAGCCTTTCAAAATATTGATACTAAATTATTATATTATTAATAATTAGAATCATATTACAAGCTTTATTTAGTTTCACCTGGCCCCATGTTTGTCTGAAATAAAATTTTGCAAGATAAATTTGATCCAATATCCGATTTCGATTGAGCTAAAATTTGAAATATACATTTAATTCTGATGATAATGCAATATATATGATTAGGATTATAATTAATATAAAATGACCGCCGTAACTAAATGGGGGCGTAAATATTTCTGAATGATCCACCCAATATGGGTATCAAATGAAATGGCTTAATTTTTTTTTTTGAACCATTTATAGAAGATTGTTAATAAAAATTTTTTTTAAATAAATCACTTGTTTTACTTTCTACATCCCTAAGCTACCCTAAAAACCAGGCTGCTTCGGCACTTTTTTTCTTGTATTTTAAAAAACTAGTTCCGAACTAGGAATGTATGTATATATGTCGCAGGCTACTTCACACTTCACAGATACTTATGTAACTGTCCTAAGTTGTTCTATTAAGAAATCGAACCCGCAGTACTTATCGTAGTCAGAACTACTACGGAGTGGTAATTGAAACAAAAAAATAGTAGACCTTTCTTTCAGTGTCTACTTCTTTAAATTTACTCTGCCTATATCTTTAGAAACAGATCTATATTATCCGTAGTAAGGTTAAATATCCATAGACAATATATACCGAAGAGGTCTCAACCCAATCTTTCAATCAACAAAGGCTAGGAAGTCACGCATCATGAATACCAATCAGCCAATCGACGGTAAACACTCACTTCATTAGACCCAGAATATAGCTGGAATATTAATAAGGTTGTTGGATAGATCGATGAACAGTTAGTAAAGCCTACGGTATCAAATGAGCGTCTGCTTGATGAAGCAAATGTCATAACGCTAGGATTATCTCTACTTACAGGTGCTATTTTGGGTTTCAGACTATGTTGCGAACTTTATTGACCTATGATGTGAGCGGTAATCATCTCTTTTCTCGCATGTACACGTAATTTGGTAACGCTTAACTGTATCTTAAAACCCCTTAATATTTTAAAGGGTTAATCATTAAGGGTCACGTGTCTTAACTTAGTTGGGGTACGTGAAAAATATTGTCTTAGTCTAATTAGTTGCGTGTCCCAAATGACCAAGTAAGGACACGTGACCGTACTAAGAAAATAATATTTTTCAGAAAGGCAGAAATGTGATCCCTTTCTATGTAATTTTCATGAATTATACATGGGACAGGCTCGACCGCAGTGTTACAACAGCCTCACAGAATGTGTTGTATGAATAGTTCTTTAATTGTTTTTAGTGATTAAGTAAATGAGCTTACCGGAGATCAAACTCCCCCTCCCAGTAACACAAAGAGAGGACACAATGAACTGTGACGCACTCTGTGAATCTTACGTTGCAGATGTAATTTGAAAATCACGACCGTAGGTACTTCTGAAGATTCACCTGCTTGTTTACCTTTCTTTTCCCATTAAATATCTAATGGCTAATATATTTGGAAGGACTTTACAATACATACTATCGATTTCGGCGGCGGGGTGAAGGGGAGGAGGGGAGACACCCCCCTTGAAGCGGGGTTGCGATTCCTCATAGATTTTTTAATATGAATTTTTGAATTTTTTTAACATTATATTTTTCAAGTTTTACCTATTTTTTATTTTTACAGAGACACATAACAGGCCACTTCAAAACCAATAGCGTAGTCTAATTGTGTTCTTGTTAAGTACTAACTTATACATTTATATTCACAATGAAATCTGTTGCTGATTCTTCTGAATACCCCCTTTTAAATCAACTATTACAGAGTATAATCGGGATGGAACCGAGTTAAAAGACTGAGATTGAAACTTAATCGATTTCGATCAACTGTCGAAGGCAGACCGTCGAATTTAGCGCAGATATGTTGTGGATTTCAATCCTGTTGTGGAGACTCGCTTTTTTAGTTAGAAATGTTTTTAGGTAATGAAGTTTTTATAAGTTTTTTAGTTAGTATTATCCATTTTAAGTTGTAGCTTGCATTTTTTCTGTAGTTTAAAATACCCAAACGAAATGGAGATTGTAAAATTATAATTTTTAACATTACACGTATCTTTTGTTTTGAACATAATGTACAATTTAGATTTCTCATCCCTAACATCGTCTCCGAATTAGGGTCTGGTAGAAACTGGCATATGCAAACCTAAAAAACGCCAAATCAACATAGTTTTTTTTTTAATTAACACTCAGAGATACCAACGTTTTTTATTTAGTCTTTCGTTATATCATTAACAACATCAACAGTTTTTAACTGTCCACTGCTGGGCATAGCTTTCTCCTTAGAACAGAAGTTTAGGTAGATTTTTTTTTTTTTTTAATGTTATGTCCCAACATAACTTTAAAAAACATCTTACTGAGTTGAATGGTTAACTATCACCCCAAACCAACAACTGCGACAATCCTGCCAGCACTGCTTTAAATCATACTTTTTAATTATGATGTCAATATATATTCTGAGGGTCCTAATATGATATGTCTCTAGGTGTCAGGAACTATCTACTTTTTCATGAAAATAATTTGTGACATGACTTGTCACTATTTTCATAGATCGGCATTTATCATTAATATTTATTGAGTTATTATCAACGTTCTGTTAATACTGTGAAAGAAGGAGGGTTATGTTTTTCGAGTGTATGTATGAACTATACAAAAGAATAAAAAAATATACATATATTTCTTTGGCACGCCCTAGTGCCTAAATGGCTTGTCGTATTTTTATGTGAGTGGTGTCTTAGTCGTTCCTTTGCACTGGACCTGAGTATTCCGCTTTATACTATGTTTCCAAAAAAGGGTCAGGCAAACCGCCTGCCATAAAAGAAAAAGTCAAAATATTTTCCCAGAACTACGTGAAGAGTATGTGAACAGAAAGTTAGTAAGCACTGATCTGACGAGTGATAGAAGAAAAAATCAAGTAAGGCGGCGCAATGAATTAAAATGAATTGTCAGCAAATCATAAGTAATACGAATATTGGGTTATATAGTATCGTCTCATTCATATATGCTATATTTACTAGAGTAGGTATTATGATATAAATATTAGGAGGTACAAGGTTAAATAAAGAAAAACAGAGATTTTGAATTTTATGTGGCCATGAACCACTTTGCTTTAAATATTTATTCAAACATCATTTTTCGGTGCCTAGTTCGTTGGAAATGATATATCCACAATCCTTAAATTTAAGAGGAGCAGTCTCCAATGCATGGTTATTTTTAAAATAATATTGTCATAAGCTAAAAATAGTAAACTATAGGTATCAACAGTAGAGCCAGTGAGTGAGTAATCTTCTTTCTTCGATTCTTTTGGACTTTGATTTTGTTGTTCGATTCCTATGCAGCAGGTTTTTCATCGATGACAGCTGTAGAAGCGGAGATCACGGAGTCGCTTTCATCAGCGGCCACTTGGCATGACAATGCTGGGAACTTCTTGTACAGAGCCGCACGGTACCTAGGGTGGCTGATACCATATACAATAGGGTTGTATACAGCGTTAGCCTTCGCAAACAGTGAACCCCAGATAGTAGCAAGTGGGCTGATTGGTGCACTCTCGAATATGCCTGTATAATTGATCACAAGGTAGGGTGTCCACGCCATGAACCAAAGAGAAATAGTCATCAAAGCTACCTTAGCTAATTTACATTCTGCACTAGCATTAGCGGCTTCTGATGATCTCAGAGAAGCGACGTTCATTTTCTTCGCTTGTTCCCTCATTGCTTTTTCATGAGCTGCAACGGCCTGGACGATAAAGAAATATGAGTATATAATAAGCAGAAGCGGCATGAAGTATACAAAGATTGAGTAGACCACGATGTAGCTGCGGCTGAACCATTCCTTGGTCAAGTAGTCAGTTCCGCATGCGGTCATGTTTCCTTCAGGCACATAACGGTTCCAACCGAAGAATGGTGCCAGAGTCCACATGAATGCGAAGAACCAGATACTGAATATGCGAGTGAGAGCATCGTTTGTAGACATAGGTTTGGCGGCGATACCTTTTACTATAACATTGTAGCGGTCAAATGCAATCATGGTCATAGTCCATATGGACGCGCAGCCGAATAACGACCCCGCACAAGCATATAACTCACACCCAAAAGGACCAAAGACCCAAGTTTCATGGTAACAATTTATGACCATAGCTGGAGACATGGCGCACATCATGAGGAAGTCCGAGAAAGCGAGGTTTACCACCAATAAGTTTGAAGGAGTCTTCAGGCTTTTTGTAGTCATAAAAATATAGATCACCATACCATTGCCGATAATGGAGATGAATCCAAGGATGCCGATCGTAAATCCAAGTAGGCCGTGCCAAAGCGGGTTCATAGGAGGAAACTGGTACCAGTGCGGATCGACCATATGGAGCATATCCGCGGGTACCTTGTCCACGACTGTGTGGTTAGTGCCATGGGCTGCTACTTGACTGTTCCATGTTTGTAGTGCTGCTGCAGCTGGGCCGAAGTCCATCTTCGTAATCTTGTATTTGGTGGTTTCAACTTAAAATTCAGAGAGGTACTATCGCTATGAGATGGTTACAACAAAAGGACTGAAGAAAATCGTCAGACGAACTACTTCAGCCTTAATTGTTAACCGATCCCTTGAAACGACGAGGCTGCCTCGGCAGTGGAGACTACTCGATGTTAGCAGTTCTTCCGACAGCTTATATACTAAAATATGGTAGGTCGGAATTGGCATTAAGTAAAAAAATCAATAATTTTAATAAGATTTACGTTTCTAATAACCTTAATTAGATTAAATTACTCGAAGAAGTTTTGACATACATTTGTGACAGGGATTTCTTATTATTAGGTTCTTTAGCAGTCACGTTTTCGTCAGAGTCCGAGTAGATGTGTAACGGGAAGAGGGTACACAAAATAAGAGCAAGTCGCCATTAAAGATGATGAGAGGCCATAGCATTTAATATTAGACATTTAACTATTTTTTGAATAATCTTACAACAAGAAATACACAAAAATTAAATAATCTGTCTGATTTTATTTTTTGTATGATCAATGCCTTAGATTGATGAGGGAGAGGGGTATGATGACTGGAACCTGGGACCTATCGAATTCTTTGTTCGCTTTAAGTATATTTATTTTCAATAAAACCGTTTAAATTTTATTTTGTTTACATATTTTTTACTTAGTATCAGGATTAATTCTAATATTTTTTTGAAATTGCTTGATATATCTAGTGGACTGCATTAGGCTGATAATGATAATGATGATGATCTGAAATATCCAAATACTGAAATAATGCAGGATAAATATATACGAATATTTGAGTAAAAGCTATAGACAGTTAAGAATGATTAAATCAAAACCCCACAGCTAATAATTACACGATGACCTGCAGCACGATGAACCGACGACGTGAAGAATATGGCTGGCAGCGGATAGATGCGGACTGCCCAGGACCGGGATGGTTGGGGCTCTTTGGAGAAGGTCTTCATTCAGCAGTAGAAGGCAGTAGGCTGAAGAGATCTACTAATAGAAAATATCAAATAAATAAATATCTGGCCATCTGGCTTTAAACTAAGCAGATTTTGTACTCTGTCAGCTAGATTAATAATATAATCTTTATATACATTTTGGTAAATACACACATATCATACACACAACACCTAAACTCGAAAAGGAATATTTGTAGATCATACAACTATTCGTTGGGAAATCGAACACAAGCGGTTATCGTTGTACCGCGAGCAACGCCGCGGGACCAAGTTAGTCTAAGAAAGTAGCCTAAGTTACTCCCTAGATCATCAGCTACCAGTCATCAGTCATCAGCATGTCAGTGAAAGTCCCGTCAAAATCGGTCCAGCCGTTCCCGAGATTACCCGGAACAGACAGACAGACAGACAAAAATTTTCTTAGCTAAATTTTTGGTATATGTACCGTACCGTGTGTGTAAAAAGTGCTTATTTTAATTTTACAAACAGACACTCCAATTTTATTTATTTGTATAGATTCGAAAGTAACTCCATCTGTCTGTCTATTACCTGACCTGAAAGTTGTAAATTACACTTTTATAGTTAAACAGCTTCATCAATTTCAAAGAAATTTGACATGAACATACTTTGATTCTTGAAGAAGGACCAAGATACACGCAGTCGAAGCCACGGGCAATAGCTAGTTCAGTAATAAAAACACTATGTTGCATGTAATTTACTATCTCCTCCGTTTAATTTCCTAGCCGAAGGCCACAAACTCCAGTTAGTACACTGACAGTCGGATCGGCAGAAGATTGATGTATTAAGAAACTCAGTGAGCGACTGTGATTAGTTTCAGTTATCAGTTAAACGAAAACGCGGTTCCCTGTTTGGAAATAATTAATGACCAACGGTTGATTCAATTAGTTTTTCCATCTAATCCTATCATTTCCCGTACAACAGTGAGTTATTAAAATGTTGTTCATCAAATGTAAATTTTATTAAGTACTAACTTTTGCCCGCGGATCCGCCGGCGTGTATTTCGGTTATATATATGTCCTTTCTCAAGAAACAAAATTTCTCCATGGTAAATTTAATTTAAATCAGTGCAGCGGTTTAACAGTTTACTTTCAAAGGTATAATATTGTTATGGATTTCAATCAGTACAGTAGTCATATAGCATGAGAGGTAAACGATAAAACCTGTCAAGTAGATGACAAGTGACAACCAAGTGAAAAGAAATGAAATGGATGTTTTTAAATTAGTTTTTATTGTCGTCGCCTCACTGCAGTGAAATCTGGTTAGGTATTTACCTATGAAATTGCCTTTCTTCAGTACTGGTCATTTCAAATAAAAAAAAGTTTGTAATGGCTCTGTATTCTAAATTCAAATTAATTTTGTTTTAAAACCATCACATTCTATTTACAAACTCAGTCTTTTGTTTTTTGATTAGCGTTGTATTTTCATTACATTTGAACATTTTTTGTCATAATGGATACTTTAAAAGTTCGTGTAATTATAGAATATGAGTTCCGTCGTGGCACCAACATCAAAAACGTTTACGGAGAGAACTGTACAAACGAACGCTCAACCCGTTATTGGTTTTCCCGGTTCCGTTCCGGAAATTTTGACTTGAAAAATGAAGCTCGTGGTCGTCCGGAGACTTTGCTTAACAATAATGAATTAAAGGCTATTGTGGAAGCTGACGAAACTCAATCTACAGCTGAGCTAGCAACAGCTTTTACTGTAAGCATCAAAAAATATTGATCCATTTGCGACAAATTGGCAAGGTAAAAAAGCTTGATAGATGGGTGCCCCACGACCTTAACGATCGCCAGCGCAACATACGCGTCGAAACCTGCCTTGCGCTGCTCAACAGGCAAAGAAATGAAGGAATTTTGAAACGAATTGTTACGTGCGACGAAAAATGGATTTTGTTCGACAATCGAAAGCGTTCAGCAAGTTCGTTAGACCCTGGTTCAGCACCAAAGTAGTGTCTTAAACCAAAAATGACCCCTTAAAAGGTAATGGTCACTATTTGGTGGTCTAGTGCGGGTGTGATTCACCACAGCTTTTTACAAAACGGCATGAGCATTAATGCAGATGTGTACTGTGGAGAACTGGAGATAATGATGGAGAAGCTTGCACTTCTGCAACCAACTTTGGTCAATCGGTCGTCCCCACTGCTCCTTCACGATAACGCGCGTCCATATGCGCAACAGACAGTCCCCAAGCTGCAAGAGCTGGAGTCGCAAGCTCTCCCTCGGCCGCCATACTCACCAGACCTTGCACCTACCGATTACTTTTTCCAAAATTTAGACAACTTTTTAGTGGGTAAAAAATTCAATTCCCGAGAGGCAGTACAAAATGCCTTTGAAGAATTTGTTGCCTTCCGTCTGCTGATTTTTACAAGAAGGGCATCAATAACCTGCCAATGCGTTGGCAAAGATGCGTCGATTGCATGAGTGATTACTTCGAATAACAGAAATAAAAAAGTTTAAAAAAATAACTACTATCACTCATTGCATACAAAACGACAATTTCATAGGTAAAGACCTATTATTTGGAACAATGGCTACCAAAATTCATACAAACTTATCTATAAATATTATTTGTAAGTGAGTATGTAGTGTAAGAGACTTCCACGAACCCCTTATCCAGTCCCTCCCACTCTCTCCGTTTTCCTCATCTCCACCTTTTTTCCCATCACGTATGAATCAAATACTTTCTGATGGCCTTCAAACCCTCTTTGGTCTTTACAAAAACTTTATCGACTCAGCATATTTGAAAATTAGACTCATCGAGTCTGTAATCAAAATGATTCGTAATCGCGCTCGAAAATAAAGAAAACATAAAGAGCGTCTTTTTACATATGTAGACCAGCACTGAAAGAAAAAATATTATCAAGATATAGTTAAAGCAATGTTTCCAGGATTAGAAGAAACGGCGGCACAAGCGTAATATCAAATAGAGACCATTTTTAAGATGATAATATTAATACTGATAACGAAAAAAGGGTTTTTTCAACAATCTAATATCTAAATACATTTCTGTAATTATCTAAATACAGTGCTCTTAATACACTTATTTATTTATCTTACACTAATAGTTACAGCTTTACCAGGACCTAAGGGGTCTGCCCAAGCGCTCATAGCCCAGTTGCACTCGGTGATTAGAAGTAATCACCGAGGTGCAGACACATTTACGGAAGCATTTCAAGCAAGCAGAATGCAACACGCTTGATTTTCTGATTGGAACTGCTTATTCTTGCTAATATTTCCGTACATTTTTCATAGTACTTACTTACTTACTTGCTACTTTTTTGCATTGTTCCAGGCTATTATATATCCGCAGCATAAGTACTTTCTGGAATAATTATTATCTTTTCTGCAGATGAAGTGTGTCAGATTTCATACATAAAAATTTCTTCGCTGACAAGCACCAACTCACACAAGTTTATTAAATATTACCTATTATGTGAAACAACATTTCCACTTTGAATACAACATTGTTTATTATTCCATCCTTTAGAATTGCAAACCCAACATTTTGCCCCGGGTCAACTACCGAACAAGAACAATATTTACCTTGAAGCCGTAAAATAATTATTTATTTACGTAAACCAAAGTATTGCCCTTTGGGAATCTGTTATCCGCCTGTACATACCTGCGACAGTTCCTTGGTTTACTTATTACGTTTACTCATATATTTTTCCTACATCCATAAGTCAGGTAGCCCCGAACTCTCCGGGGCCTTATAAAATCTACCTTCTATTAAATAACGGGCGCTACTCCATAAATATAAGCGGACCTGAAAGTTGTAAAACTTCAGACCTTTTGTCCATTGAGATAAATAACATAGACGGTCACTGTGGAGACCGATAAATTGTGCTTAGGGAATTCGAACCTAACTTTTGATAAAATAGAGTAGGTATTAATAATAAAAATATAACATTTAGTGCACGAAAAGAAAATACACTATGTTCAACTTAAAACTAGTTTATGTTAAAAATCGAACATGAGATAGCCTCTGTTGCCAAACTAGGTTGAAAGAAGCATGTAGTTCGGCTAAAGATAATGTAATGTTACTAACTAACACTGCAATAAAATAAGAAAAGAATATTTTTGAAAATGCACGGCAAATACAAAACATGTTTATGAGTTCATTTAGAACATAGTTGTGTAAAACTGTCTGTTGTTGTATACAACAAATAGTTTTCGCTTCGCATCTTCAAAAGGATACCTACTGGTTAAGAGTGACTAAGAATTATGTGTATCCTATCCAACCTTCGAACTAAGAAATACAGGCTATTATAAACACTATTCAAATGGAAAATCCTTTACTGCATTCAGTGTAGTATTCATCCGATTTTTCTCTACAGCAGACAGAGAAAAATCTGGTGCGAAATCAACGACTTGGAACGTCTCCGTAATTTCTGATTATAACAAATGCCGACTTCGTGGCCTAAGACAAGTTGCCCGTTATTGGCAGGGAGCCACCGTAAGAACGTAATTAAATGAATTTCCTGAATCAATAGTCGATTGGGAACTGACTCGTCAAAATGAGCTGTTTTTGCATTTTTTTGTTTTGTCGTTGATATAATTTTTTATGAAAAAAAAAACTTAATATTTCTCAACTGTCACTAAGGTTTATTATATTTTTGGACTTATTGATGTATCAAACCAATGTAACCAAACATCACAATTATTTTCTGATGTGACCAATATAACTTTTATTGTCGCTTTCCTGCAATCAGAGAGAGTATCAGAGACCTCATGAAACGGGCGGACAAGTGACAATCAAAAATCGTTTCTCCAGAATAAGCAATAATTTGGGTTTCTTCTTGGGTCAAATAATATCACGATTTGTATGAGCATTTGTAATAATAGTAATAATATTCAAAACAACTAAGATAGTTACCTTTCAAAGGCTTATTATTGACGTAACATTTCGAACAGTCGAAACTCGACCATAATTAATTTTTATCCTCAGATTTCTGCACTAACAGCTAACATTATTAAGTTAAAGCTTATATGAAGGATATAAACTTTAACCTAATAATTTTAGCTTTAAATAATTTTATTTCTCCTTAACTTTAAAATTATGCCATCTGTGGGATGAGTGTAAGACTAGCTCTGTGTTTGCCAAGTTTGTTATTATCTAACGATGTATTTATGATAGTTTCCAAAAGAAGGCATCATTTACAAATTAGATTTTCAATAATCTCTTCAGTACTTATGGAAAATATTTTGATTTTCCAAGATAAACTTAAATTTCCTTACTAAATTCTGTTAAAAGTTGTATTGTATTTGTAAATGAATCAAATCACCGGTTGTTGTGGAGAGCCTTGGGGGAATTCAATGTACATGAACGTCCTTTGATTTATTTTACCTATGTTAATATTAGCTATTTCAACATGGTAAAAATATTTCACCTATTAAAAAGAATAGCGTAAGACGGACGAATGTATCGAATGTTTGTGATGCACTGATGTTGCAATCAAGAAAATCTACTAGTTAATATGCTAGATTTTGTATCTAGCATTTTAGATAGTAGATTTTCTTAGTAGTAATTTTAACAGTTTAAAAGTGGTAACACAGTGAATAGCAGCGAGTGAACTAAGTGAGTACGAAATGACCAAATAAATCACTCACTTCATTTTGCTCACTTCTTTGCCGTGCCTAAATGAAATTTATTTCCTAAGGAATACCGACAAAAATTGCCTAATGAGAAGATAGGTATTAATTGCCGCTTACATTAGTGATGTGATTTGCTTAACTGTTCCCTATATTAGTATTTTGAATACCAATGTAATACTAACGTTGAGTACTCATTACTACCCTTTTTTTTAAATTTGCATAACTTATTTTTTCTAGCAAAAATTGCCTAAGGTACCTAATGACATGAATTAGCGAATTAATGATAATAAATTAATCAAAAATTTCTATCATCATGAAATTGTTCATATTTTGGAAAAGACTTGTTACATTGCTGTCGTTGTTTGTTTTGAATCCACACACATCTGAAAATACACATATCCATATGAAGATTCCAACCTTCAGGAACCCCCCCTCACTTAATGTCACGTCCCTCACAGCATTCTAAAATTTAGGGCATTATTTGTCTCAAAAATCGTACCTAATCGTAATTATGTGGAATTTTTGCATAAATACTGTTAAAAACTCAAAAATCTATTAATTATGCATCTAAATATAATTTTATCTATAATTCTAGGCATTATTCTGTCCTCTTACGAAATTATGTCCCACGGAAGATAAGGTGGTTTCCGCGGTAAATTTGAATTTGCGCTTTAAGATTGCAACTCCTAAAAAACCTTGCTTTTCTTGGGCTAGCGTTGTAGCACTTTGAATAAAATATTATAATTTCATAGGCGAATCTGGCTCATTGACAACACACCTGAGTAAAATACCCCAGAGTCTATTACTACTACTTAGACCTGACTAGCTATCTAGATCACGGTTGGTCAATTACTAAATAAAAAAAATATCCGGACATGCGTATTGAGCATGTTATAGATTTTACGAAGCATCTCTGCAAAACCGAGTGCTGTCAAATCCGTCGCGTTAATTAATTTTTGTTTCGAACATCATAATAAAACAATATTCCTGTAAGTAGATGTTAATGTTTTTTAATTGTTTGCTTCTGGATATTTTGTGCATACATTTTATTATAGGGCATATTTTCTCATATCGTTTAAAAGATCGGTTTTGCGATAACCTGTTGAATATATTTGAACGATTCTAGTGTTTTGAGGGGTTTTGGATATTTTGGACTTGCACTTGAGATGCGAGGTACGTATATATTGTTTTGAGTGTTGTACTTACGGCTTTTTTGTTCCCTAAATTACTTCTCCGTAAAATACTCCTTGACAAAACAAAAACCTTTGTAAAATTCAACACTACCAAATTTCAAAAATTGTGCATATGTGAAGTAGGATAGCCAAACAGTTAATAAATTATGAATAAATTGGCTTTGGTTCTCATCATCATCATCAAATCAGTATCAAGATAATAAAGAATTATTGTCTTTTACAAGTGCAAGGATAATTTTGACTTCAATGTAGTTTAGCTATCTATTTTTATCTAAATTTATTTTAATAAGTTTTAACATACTCACGTTGTCTTTTATGTATTTGTAGATATTATTTAAATTTGTGTTCATTAAATTACTTATTATTCTGACAACATTCGCCAGTTGGGTTCACAACAAGGATTGGTTGGATGTTGATAAATAAAACTTCTTAAATCCACATATAAGAAAATTTAATAATATAAAACGTGTATGCTACGTAACTGTCCCTGCGATGGGGCGATATACATACATCAGAAAGGAAAGGAAGAAAAAATAATAATAATAATAACTATCATTATTATTATTTATATTTTATTCTTGTAAATATTTATGATTAGTAATTAAATATTAAGTTTTATATACAACGTACGGCCCATTGGAAGTATAAACGCCGTTTTAACTACAAGATAATACATGTTTTGACCTTTTCAATATCCGAACATGACTATCAGTTTACAAATATCAGTTCATGACTATCCAGATTTACTACCTAAAATAATTTATATATTAAAATTAATTCACAATTTTAATTTATAATTTTCAATTAAGCCCTAACAATAATTTACAAAATGCAATTTAGTTAACACAGTCAGAATGAAACAAGATATTCTTTGAGAACTATCCTACTGATATAAATATCCTACAGATATTTTATAGCTAACATAGGCTTATAACCATATAAACAATGACACAATTTTACACTTATAAAAACAGAATATTGGACATTACCTACAATAACCAGATTTAACTATTGTAATTAGTGTATCTAGTATTTGCATTAACTGTCCGATGTTCCATCAAAAACTCGCAAAATACAACCAAGAAATAATTGTAAGTATTGTATTAAAGCTAATAAATTTATAAGCTAATAGGTAACAATTTATGTGATGTTTAATTTTGCTTATCTATTTACGAAGTATTTTCAATGCGTTTGAGCTCATTCACACATTAATATGAAAGGAGGTCCCCCATCATATTTATCCGGATAGTCAGAGCTTGATAGTCACATGTAGATATTTTTAAAAGCTTGGCCTTTTTACTGACGTAACAATAACAGAATAACGACGTAGTTTGGCAATTTGGTAATTAGCATCGTCATCATTCTGGTCGGTGACGTAAGCCGTTTAATGTAAATAGCTTATAACCGACTGTGGGCAATACCTAATTTAGGTGTATATTGAGGTATGTGGCTAATAGTGGAGTTACTTAATAATAAGTAAAATTTTAAAAAGTCATATATTAAACTATTATTTTATTTTATTACATAATGTACCTACCTAGACAAGAAACAAATATTTTACTTCACAATAGTTTTAATTTCAACTATATCAGATTTGTATAATAAAAGAAAAATATCCAGTCAGTCGGTTATAAGTAGAAAATCCTTATATTATGATATTTAAAATATCCGACCGAATCAGGAGGCGTATGGAATGTAGCAACATAAAAATAACTATTAACTTATTTGTTACAAACAATAAATAAGGCACCATACCTAATTACGAAATAATACTTAATATGGTAGACCACTAATATTAGACTGAAACTACACGATGTACGTGCACATTCACACGCCAGTAATATCACGAATTAATGTTATAAAATCACGAAAATTTGGTAAAACAATGTACAATTCTCTCGAACACGGTGTTAAAATTTTCAAATCAACTCAGATACGATTTCACCAATGCATGTTTACGGTATTTTTTTTAAATCATCCATCATCCCTTCTACTCGTTTTCCTTAATTAACTACTTTATTATCAAATTATTGTTTATATGTGTGCGTCACAAATACGTAATCCAAATATTTAATCACCTATCACGTCGCCTAAATTTAACAGTAACGGTCAATATTTGATAAACATAAAAAAGACACAGGTTCAAAGGACCACCGGGAGTAGAACATATTTCACAGTTTCATAGTTATGTACTGCGATAGATGATGATATTGATAGTCTAAATTTGATAGACTTATAATACACACCAGTGTATTATAAGTCTATCTTGAACGTTCAAATGAACATCAAAAGTGGAAACATAATTCGCAGTTTCATTTGAAACATTTTCGCAGTATACATTGCTAAAACGGTTCTTTTTTTACAGATATGGGATATCTAGTGGGTAGATTTTTTCCAGAAATATATTTAAATATAAATTATAAGGTAATAATGACTATACTATCCCAACGATACAGTCGCGTGAAAATTATTAGTAGTAAAAAGTTAATTATTTGATAATGATGATGAATAAAGCTACATTTATTCAAAAGTCAAGATATTATGAGATATGAGCCTTATGCATAAAAGTGACTTACTTCAATGTTATAATCATTGGTAGTTATTTAATGGTATGTTCATTGTCATGTAAATGATAATGAATTAATAATTTGATTGGATTATAAAATTGAATGTTAAGAATTGCATTAAAATATAGAGATTTGTGACAGAAAAAAATTGCCAACATATTAGTCATATAAAAAAATTTTGGGAGAGTATTTTTCCTGACCGATGCCTAATTATTTATGTTCAACTACAGTTGCTTATTATACAGGTACTGTTTGTTATCCAGACTTCTGAATTAAAGGTAGGATTTTTTTTAAATTATTGATTTGGATGTGTGATTGAAACTACTATGAATTTCGTTTAGTTCCCAAAATACTTTTTACTGCTTTCAATAGAGTATGGGGGCAGACTTTATTTATCTACAACTATGTAAAGAAGTAGTAAGTATGTAATGTGTGGTCACGTGTGTGTGTGTGATTCTCACCTGCACAAGAACACTGCACTATCTTCCTAAATTCATCTAATATGATTTGATTTTAGGCAGACTTATATACCATTCGTTCACCTATGTCTATTACAAATTTGATCAAAATCGGTTCTGCTATTTAGTTGTGACAGACACAGGAAATTATTTTGCATTTATAATATTGATAGCGATTGGAATTGTACCTACACCTATTTGCATGACTAAAACAAGGAATACTGGTTGTTCATGAGTTTTGTTCGAAGCTGATAGAATGTTTAAAAGTGAAGTGCATTCATTTGATCTATTTGTAGCAATACTTTTCGAAACATGTACCTAGTACAGTTAGAAATTTATCTTTATCCTCAATTATTGTGTACCTACCTATTTAATAATTCTGCCGAAGTACGTAATCACAATAAAAGTCTCTAATTTCAAATATTTAAATGAAATGTAACTTAATTTTGATTCCAGTCTTTATCTTAAACTAAAAACTGTTCAAAAACTGTTGGAAATACAGTAGAAGTGAAATTTTCAGTGGCTTGTGAAGATAAAATAATATGAATTTAGCAAATATTGTAGTAACACATGAGGCAACTAGTACCAAAGATGGCAATAATTTTAAGTTAAATTGGTAAATTGAAAGGAATTGAATTGTTTCAATTTGCTTCCACTGACAATTACCTGATATGAGATTTAAATCTGCTTGTTCTACATTAAAATGCTAGGTTTGAACCGTATACTTAAAGAGAAACGTATTTATTCGAATTAATCTGCGTGGCCAAATCAAATAATAAATTTTTACTAATTGTACAAACATCCAACGGTAGCACACAACGTTGTCTTGCTAGTCCCCAACGTGCACTAGGCCAGGTTGGAGACGTATGGCCTAAACCCTCACCTGAGAGGAGACCCGAGGCCAGGAGTGGGCAACATTATGGGTTGTTAAAGTACAAAATTCCACCTTTAAAACTAGTCGACGCCCATAATGTACAACGGTTTCTAGAACATGATGAATGGATGTAAGGAAAACTTTCAACTGGAATTTGATTTAGATTTAGCTATGCCGATACCGCTCACTTACTTAAATGGCGACTTATACAGTAAATAATCTGCCTACAGTTATTGCAAATTATTTCATGATATAACTATTAAATCTTAACTATTATTTCATCAAAATCGCCTCCCAATTCGGCGGAGTCAAAATTTTATTCGGAGTTGATTACTAACACAGCCGCATATATTAAATGACAAAAATTTACTAATGTATATTTATTTAATATTAGATATATATATATATATATTACGAATTCTAATATATGACGATTGCTGTCTTATGCCATTTGTTGCATTTAATATTCAGCTTTACAATTTTTTCTTTGTCTAAAGTTTAGAAATAATTTTTCTAACATCGGGTATTGATCGTACTTGTTTTAGGTCTAATCTCAAACTTAAAAACTGTGATATGTTAAAAAAACCCGGAAATATACATGACAATGTAATTATTACATATACAACGACACAAAATTTACAAAACACGACACAACCGAATTTTTAATCTGTCTTAAATTATAACACACACATATTTGTAGGAGAACAATATTCTAGGAAGAAATGATTCCGTAGTCATGTGAGAAATAGAAATTATCCACATTTGTGACAAAAATAAAATTCATTAAAATTTGAATACAACAAATTTGGCATAAAGGTTCTATAACATATACCTACCACATAGGTATTTCACAACATTTAAAAATTTGAATAAGTTATTGCTACTGCCTTTGGGCGTTGACAATCTAACTCAGACACAGATAGACATATAGCCAATTCAGCGGTTTTACTCATAATTTGTTACACATCTCTAACAATCTAAATATGCAGTTACCAGCCGTCGTGCATATATCTAATACACAAATATCCATTCACAAAGCAGTTACACGTAACCTATAAAACATGTATGTATATCTATTTTTAATAATATAATAAACTTATGAATCACATTAATATATTTTTTATTATTTTTTCCTAATCTATGATTTCACCGTTCAATACATTTATACATTGACCTAGTTAACAAAAATGCGAAAAGATTTTACTTCCATTTGTCCGAATTCATATATATAAACGTTTATAAGCTAAATTCGTAGAGCTATATAATCGTCGGTATTACGTATCTGTCCTAACATTTATATGTGAAATACAAACTCCTTATATGTTACACTATACCAGGGGCTTATACAGGGCGTCCAACAAACCCTCTAAAGCATATACTCTAGTATCCTGTAACTGACTCATCCTCTTTGGAACGAACGAAATAAATACGCATCGAGCCTCCGTATATGCCCTTGTTAATTGTGTAATACAATAGCAATTAGATATGGCAAATGTAGGAACACATTGAAAGTCTCTTTAACAATGCTTATCTGTAACTATTAAAGGAGCATTTGGTATCACTACAATAACGTTGTACATAAAATGTGCCTCCATCCATGGTGTCAAATAAAACACTGGATCAAACATTGCTATTGACTACTCAATTAAATTGTTGTGATCTGTCAAATATGTTATCAAATAATAAAAAAATTGACAGTCAACAACAATAAATAAAATAAAAAGCTGAGATTTAATATAATAAACTTTTAAAAAATGTAATAAACGCGGTAAACAATATGCTTTTTATGTATATTTCTCATTTAAACTATTAAAAATAAAAATGCTTAATATTTATAAATACTTTTTTGCTAAAGCAACGTGTTCACTTAAACTTTAAATATAAAATAATATACCCTAGCTACATGATTTAACAAAACACTGAATATAGATAAACACAATTGATAATGCTATGTTATTTAGTGAAACGGTCACTAAATATACCTAGTAAATACCACACGCACTCATACATATATTATATTAATAACAAGGGTTCTTTGCTAGATCCCTTCGATTAATAAAACTCTATTCAACGTATAACTATATTTTGACTCAACATCCTCGCATCCACTGCTATCACAACGTGAAAAATGCCAAATATGTATTTTTATTCCTTTAAAGCCATTAGTTATAATGGGTGTGTTTATTTAAAACGTTCTTATTCGAATGGAAAAGTGTTCTGTAAACCTACACAGAACAAGGCTGTGTTGCTATTTCTAAATAAATATGCTCCATTTTAGTGGCCAGAAAGTAAATGGGATGCGCACGCAGATTGAATTTAGTTGGACCAGAGATGTGAACATTGACGCATTTTAAGCGCTTGTCAACCACACGTTATGACGTTCATAAGCAATTTATATTATATTGTTCAGTGAATAGAGACTACGTTCACCGTTTCATTGACCACACACTGTGTCCGAAGGACTATTAGACATCATCAAGCAACATGTAAGTTTTTTTGTTGTTGTTCTACCTAGCAGCGCTTTTAAAGCTGGACGTACAGTGAACGAAATTACCTTGCAAACTAAAAATATATTTTCACAACGATTTATCAATTAACACCAATATATATATGTATAGGAGTGTAAATTCGTACTCCGTTATTAATTTTTATAAATATTAATCTCTGAGTTCAGAGTGCGTGTGATATGTGCAATAGCCAAATAGAACTTATCAAAGGGGAAGACTAACGTATTGGCCCCCGGGAGGTATGTAAGTAAGATTGCACAATCACTGACGACCACGCTGCGATTGTGCTAAACATGGCAGTTTAATAGTTTTCACTCGTTGTTTTTACTTATTCTCTAGTTTTAGCACTAGATTAGTTACCTAAATGATCATTATGAAACGCGTAACGGCCATAACTTAGGTAAGTGCATTACTGATAGTAAAAACTGTGTGGGGTATTTACATACTTACAATTAAATAATTTATTGTGATGCCAAAGCAAATTAAAAACAATTTTATTAATAACGAATTATGATTTTTATGAATAAAATTTATAAATCTATTACTATGGTTTCTGAGATGCAATAAATAATTTAACGATAATGCGAAAGTTATTGGCGTTACGCGACTGGGTCGGTTCAACTCAGTTCAATAAAGAACCGCCCAAATAATTTCGACAATAATGTAGCGACTTTGTCATGTCGGGCAACACCACGCGTGATGTACAACTGGGTATTTAGTAATAATATTCTTGTTTCTTACTGAGATCAAGAGCGAGCACGCGACGTAATTGCTCGCCGATTGGTGTCGCCAGTCACTGAATCAACTTGAAACAGCCTCTTACACACTTAACGTTTTCACAGCGTTACAAAAATACAAAAAAAAATACATAAGTTGTTAAGATGTTTCCCTCCCTGTAGGCAAAAATTATTTCAACGCTATGTGTGTAATGGCGCGTTTTAATGTGCAGACAACAATTAATCTTAAAACTACAGAAATAAAGGTCATTTGACCGCACAATATCGGAATGAAAGAGTAAAAGAGAAAGCCTAACATTAGTGAATAAAATATAATCATAAACAATTTTACAAAATAAACATACGAATCTGTGTCGGGGCGAGAGACAGTTCACGGACTCAATATAAAATTGCTTTTTCAATATCTGTAGCAAAATATACGCGTCAACTGTCTCCTACCACGACAAATCAGGTAACGCGACGCACTAAGCCTAAAAATATAAAGATTGTGCTCGGCGTCGGTGGGATCATAAGCCGAACGTCCGAAATAATATGACCGCGAATGAAATGCAAGTGGGTCCCCCCACATGATGGCACAACACATCGCTATCGCTTAGCGACAACGCGAATAGCTCACGAAACATTTATAATTAGAACATGATAACGGCTAATATATCAAACTCTTAGCAACAAAGAACCGTAATAAATTGCCGAAACATCAAAGAGATTTTGCGAACAAAAAACACCCTTTTACATCAACTTAAAACAAAATATAATAACTTTAAAGCATCAGGTGTAATGAGTGTTGACTCGGCTACGAAGTAGCGGCATTCTTTGGCTTGTCGCTCCTGGGTGAGTGGACTCATCACAAGTGTTCAATTCCTTACAACACAACCTAAACGGAATACACAGATTGGATGAGACGGCCCGTTTACTTGCGCGCTCGGTTGCGTGGGGCAGTAACTCGAGGCGCGAGGATGACCGCGGGCTACGCATGCCGCTTCGCATGCAGCGCTAGGTGGTCCGAGCGCGAGAAGCAGCGCTCGCAATGGCGGCAGCGGAACGGCTTGGCGCCCGTATGCTTACGGTAGTGTCGCGTCAGCTCGTCCGAGCGGGCAAAACGCCATTCACAGCCTTCCCATGAGCACTTGTATGGCTTCTCTCCTGAAATTAAAGATAAAATATTTTTCTTCAATATACAAATATAAAATAATATTTTCCAATAAATCTTAACCAAGTAAAAGTGTCTTAGTATTGCTAAGTAGGATAATTTCATAGGCTTTTGTTTACGATATAGAAGACAGAGTGTTGTTAGCCTGAAAATAAGCTGGGAGTGCAAAGGTTATTCGGGCCTTCATTTGCCACACTCCCTCCCAATTAAAATTTTCCCTCACGTAAAACGTGGGATTTCGCTAAGATCATGTTATTAGTGTCTGGTCGAGATAGTGATATATATGTAGGTACATGATTTATTTCACCCACGGCATTTAAAAATTCTTTTAAGATTTAAGAACTAATGTCTAATGGGCCTCTGGTAAACTTATACTGGTGTGGCGATCTCCACATACAGCGGCAACATGGCGCTGGCAAGATGGCGCTGTCATATGATTTTGTTGCCGCTGTATGTTTAACTAGTATGATCATAAGTGCTGAAACAGCGCTTTCTCATGTACATCCAAGTAGTATTGTAACATAGTGCAATGACTGCCTCGTTGGTCTAGCGGTTGGCGTATGCGACTTGCGCCACCGGTGCAGGATAAAACACCGAGGCAGTTTACAAGTCTGAAGACCTGTTTATAACATTCCTTGTGACATGATTAGAGTATAATTTGCGTGTAGTGTCTAAATGAAATACTTCGATAAACACATTTTACTCTCTGCTGCACTGATGCTACATTGACAATCAAATCCTTAGACTCCATCAATTACAAGTAAATACTCTAATGAACAGACATTAATTGCTACTGACACTTGCATGTATATTATATTCAAATTACCTACTACTTGTATAGAATATTACATTTTAGATTTAGCGGTCTTAGTAATAATTTGCTAGAATGTCTTCAAATCATTGTAACACTTTTAAACATTGTCAGGGTACGTTTGCCATTATTTAGGTATACGTATTGTTATAATAATGAGCTTTTACGCATTTTTCTGTAAGAAACGTGGTAAGAACTAACAATACTTTATTTACCGTTGCGACTCTCGCGCCATCTATACAAATTTATACAGATTAACTCAAATCAGAATTACGATATTGCCAAGTGCAGGAAAATGCCGCTAGATGGCAATAAAGCAAATATTTTAGTTTTAAGTATTACATGCAGGTGTCACTTGAGTTTCAATTTTCCTAAGCATGGAACAGTTAGTACAAGAAAATGCCGCTAGATGTAAGTAGTGTCGCAATATATTAAGGTTCATGAAAAGTTGTCCAGACGGCATTGCTGTTTTCCTTTCCAAGCTGAACCTTTACAGATCGCATATAAACATAACGGACTCTAGATGTCACTACTAGTTTTTTACATCGTGTATTTAGAGTTCCATCAAATATAACTTTCGGTCGAAAGTAAAATTTTATGAAGTTTTATAAGTTTACTTGGAAGGATATATATAAAATTTATTGATGAAAGTTTATTATCCTAATTACTAAAATAACAGAACGTATAATTAATAAGGTCTCATATTTTAAACCGCTTGAAAGAGCTCTTCGAAGCTAGTTGTAAAGTGATTATGTCGTAATAGAACCCTCTAAAACAACGCGGTATGAGGTCACATGGGACCTGGGACGGCGGACCGCTTCCCACTCCCCTGACTGAAAACGACCTAGTTTACTCTCTTGATAAAAGTTCCCGAGCCAAACCTAAAATTTTACCTAATATGTACTTAACGATGTATTTGAAAGACTAGATATATAGATACATATGTATCTATATATTTATACATACACACATGTACAGTGTTCGTGTAAGTGAGACCTTTAACTTCGAAATTATTGTTTAGTAAACTACTAAACTCAAATTGTTAAAAAAATAACTTGTTACTTTTGACTAAACTGAATACTTGTTTGACCTCGTTTCGAACTAAGCATTTTCAAATAAACCCAATGCCTATAGACCCTTGTACGTCACCCAACACGATATTTATAGATTAATAAACATACTGCTAGTATAACGAGTGACCCAAAATAATTGAACCCTCCGAAGAGGGGAGAAAGCGATCGATCCAAGTGAGAACTGTCTCCGATGTTTTCATGTCATAACTTAGTCGCTCCCTTTTCATATTGCCTTCACATAAACATTAAACAATCTAGCCTTTTTCTTAAATTGCGCCTTTTTAAACAAATCAAAACCATCGTGTCATATTTTCATTTTCTGGTATAGCGAATACTTAATTCAAGACAAAAATTAGACTTTTACCGCGAAAAAAAAAAAGAAGTGATGTTGCTTTGTATTGACGAGGAAAGAATTTAATTATTTCCTCGTCAATACAAAGCGTTTTTTATGGAAAAAGAATGACAGCAAATAATTTGAATAATTTGCGTTTCATAGAAGCGAAATCAATCTTTTTATTTATTTTCTGGGTTTTATATTTGATTGGCGATTTCTTCAAAATGCAATATGATTCAGAAATGTAATATTTGCCAGGTGGATTTCACAAATATTTTATTTTATTATCAAAGGATTAAGTTTATTGATCGTCTTTTATTGGTTACTATAACTATGTATTCATATTGGCATGAATTATTTTTTAGATGTTTGTACTATATTAAGAATTAGCTGGACTCTGCGATGTTACCCGCGGTTATCGTCGTACCGCGAGTAACTCCGCAGGACAAAGCTAGTCTAAAAAAAGTAACCTCAGTTACTCCCTATATCATCGGCTACCTATCAGAGAAATTCCCGTCAAAATCGGCCCACCCATTCCAGAGATTACCCGGAACAAACAGACAGACAGACAAAAATTAAAAAAAAAATACATTTTTGGTAAATGTACCGTGTATATATACATATGTATTTAGTAAAAATCGGTTATTTCAATATTAAAAACAGAGACTGCAATTTTATTTATTTGTAGTTTAGATTAAAACAATATGGAACCGTGTACCAAAACCCATATTAAATAAGCTCTGCATAATTTAGTTCTAGACAGCGATGAGTGACATATATATATATATATATATATCTACGAGTAGAACGTTCATTCCTTGGTTTCGGCTCTTCGCTTGCTAGTTCATTTATTATCTGAATTGATTATTTTCACTTTTTTAGTGTTCATAACAAACGTATATATAATTCCAGTAACTTTAGTTATGTTAAAGAGTCATTGAAGAGTATAAATTTAGTGCTCCACTAGTGAGAGGTTCTAATGTTAGAAATAGAAACCTCCTGGCTCCATAGGGACACAGCGTGAAGAATTGCCTTCAAATCAAAATATTTTAGTCATCCGTCCTTTTAGCCCAAAAAAAATTGTAGGTACTTAACGGGAAGGGTGACATCAATCATTCTCAGTATTCTACTCAATAAATTGCCATAATCGTTTCATGATAAGCAACAGCAATTCTTTATTATTTTATTAGCGGATTATTCTATTGTCAGAAATACTTAATCGTGAATAGTTTAATTCAGAATCAAACACGAGTGCGAAAATCCTTCAAAACTAAGCAAGAACTCAAACTGTATACCTGAAATACATTATGTCTAATTTCTATACCTCAAAAGGAATAAAGCATGATAGGTGTGAATTGTGAGGTATACCTTCAAGTATATGCTTACCAGTATGAGTCCGTTTATGGGCCTTCAGGTGGGAGCTTTTAGTATACACTTTATCGCAAGCGGGGAATTCGCAGCGATGCACACGGCGGCGTGGGTCCGTAGCGTGTAAGAGCTGGTGGTGACGGTGAGCGGGAGGCCTTCGAACAGGCACCGGACTCGGCGGCTCATCTGAAATGGCATAGATCATATAAATCAACACAGAGTTAATAGTCGGAAAACGAAGTGTTCATGAGTACTGTTTTAAGATTTACCCCTAATTTGAAGTCACATAAAAGTAGTTGTGAATATTTAATGTATTTTGTTTATGGATTATATATTCTGTTGACCGTAGACACATTAACAAATATTGAAAGTATATCCCATTACTATAGACAGACATCAACTCCCCTCAATTTACACTATCCTCTACTTACCTATACTTTGGTATAATGTAGATATTCTGTATATTATTAATTAGTAAATTTTCATGTTAATATTGTTCATCTTTTTTGGTATTTCATATCTCCATCGGTTCAAGATCGTCATGGAAGTAATCAGTAAATAAATAATAGAAATATTTATAAATAAAAGTACGAATACAATCTATAAACTATGGATCAGATCTGCAAAAGGAACTACTAAAAAGCAAGCGTGCAGGTATCACTAATTTTCAGGCACACTCCCTGTAACCTGGCGTGCAGCTGTGTCGTACTTTCAAGCTCATTTGCTAGCAACTTGACACCTTTTTAATTGGTTGCCAATCTATTTAAGTCAATGCAAACTATTTTATATTAGTAGTTAGTTAGTATATGTTGTTTCACACGTATTATTACAATCAATACAGGTATTTCCAACGTAGAGTAGTTAAAAATAACCTATGTCTTTTATGATATTCATAAAAACAAAATTTCAAAGCTTTGTCACAAAAAAAGACTAGTTCGCACAGGAATAATCGGGGTAGTTGAATATTATTCGATTAGAATATTGAATCTAGTGAATATTATTACAAATTGATAAAGAAAGCTGGAAGGCATAATGCCTATTGAAATCTATACAAATTGCAGTTTTTGTCTAATATTTGTAGCATAAAATGACGAAAGTACCTACCCCTTGGTTCATCAGAATCACTAATAGGCTCAGCCTTTACAGTAGTGGTAAAATCGTAAAGAGGTGGTGTTGGCGACGGTGGGGAAGCTGGCGGTGACGGAGGAGTACACGATGATCTTGCCCACTCCTCTTCTTGAGGCGGCTCTCGACGCTTTCGCGGTTCCTCCCTCAGATACCTTTCCATTTCGTAGCATGTCTGGAAAAACATTTAAAGTTATGCACTGATGAATAACAGTCACATTAAAACTAATTATTTGTGATAGCGGTAACGAAATCAATCCCGACCTCAGAGTTTTAGGTCTAGTATAGGAAAATGTCATTTAGAATCTAACTTAATAAAGTTATTTAAATTAATACATAAATTAATTTAAAGTAGTTATCTGTTCATAACACCAACGCAACAACATTTCCTTTTTTTGTACTTATGTAGAATTACAAGATTTTACTGCATAAGTTGTTTTCATTTTGAATATGCAATTGGTGAAACTGTTCGCAATTTGTACTATCTTCAAATTTTCACACATGTAATGATGGGGAGTATTTGTTTGGTAAATTTTCTACAATGAATCTTAGCTAGATTGATTTATTGCCCCCGAAAGCCCCTGTATGCTAAATTATATGAAAGTCTTTGGTGCCGTTTCCGAGGTTAAGATTATATTTACGTATGTCTGGATTTTAGCGTAATCACCCGATTATCCTAACCGTTTCTACGATCAAGGATATGTCCATGACTAAAGTCATGCAAGATAATTTCCGAAAATACAATAAATCACACCAACAGCATTTAACAGTACACTGCTGGACGAAGGCCTTTATTTATCAAGAAGTTTTTACTCTATAACACCACGCTGCCACCACCAGTTTTTCTTGAGTTTTATTTTTTTTCTGTGCTAATGTCCCAAGGTAGATTATTATTTGCTGGAAGCATTAGAGCCAGTAAAAAAGTATGTTTTACATTTAAGGACATTTGTTCGAAGTTTAGCTTTCAATCATTTCAAATCACCTGTAACAAAATATAAAGGAAGATATCTCTCGATAATAATCCGAGCAATAAAGACATAAAACTGTAGAATTGTGTTTACAGGTGCATGACTGTTAAAATTTTATTACAACATTAACGTACGTAATTGATTTGAATGGAACAAAACTTAACTAACTTAAACATAAATGAAGGCACTCGTGGGCATAACATTGACATCCTAATATTTAAGAGAGTTATTACAGGATGTACAGATTTTTTCTGGTAGATATATTTCCCTTGTTATAAAAAAACTAGCTTTTGCACGCGGTTTCGCTCACACAGACTTTCATTTCCTGATCCCCTTAGGGGGGCATTTTGAAAAATACTAAAATACGTATTTTATTTCTTAAACCTCACTATATTTTTAATAAGTTTTAAGCAAATCCATCACAGGAATAAAACGTTTCATACAAGTTTTCATTCCCTGTTTTACCCCTTTAAGAGTGGAATTTCCGAAATTCCTTTCTTAGTGCTCACTTACGTTGTATAAAGAACCTACATGCAAAATTTCAAGATTCTAGGTTGAGTGGTTTAGGCTGTGCGTTGATCTCTGGGTATATCAGTCACCTTCCTCTTTTATATATACCTACACTACACTTAAGTTAATTTCGACGACTTAGAGAAAACAGGAGATATGTCTTATGAAATGACAATAAATTCTTTACAATAAAATTGAAATTTTACAAATACATGTTCAGTCTTCTATATTTGTATTATTAAATTTAACTTGATAAATCCATAACTTAATGTAAAGTTTAATTTAAACACATTGTTATAAACAACAACAACATAAATTCAATCCCAACTTGACTCTGCTTACGCCCTCTCGATGCACATACAAGCCTTCGCCATAGCCAAAAGGTTATTGCCCTCACCCAAGGCTAACTAAGTACCTACAGACTGGACTATAACGGTTAAACTTACATTCACCGTCACTTGGATACCGTTAATACCCTATTGACTAGTAAATAGGGTTTGATTTCACTTGACAATTATAATATAGTGTTCCTAATCACATCAGTTAAGCTGTAGTACGCTTACAATGGAAAAATATGTAAGTCGGAATATCGATTCATCCAATATGCGTAAGCAAAAATTAGTCAACTAATAAATATTTATACCAACAAAAGAAATATTTTGCTAACCGTTTCGCTGTCGCAGTTAATTTTATTTATGTTTAAGGAAATAATAGTTTTATATGAATAACCAATGAAATGTGTTTGTAAAGTAAATAGGTAATTAACGCTATAGTGCCTCTATCTATATATCTAAACAAATAAATAAAATTTCAGTGTTTGTTTGTAACATTAAAATAACCGATATTTACTAAATGCCAATGTACCCTATATATACACGGTACAAATACCATATGTATTTTTTAGCTAGTTTGTCTGTCTTGTCGGTCTATTTATTCCCGGTAATCTCTGGAGTGGGTGGACCGATTTTGACGGGACTATCACTGATAGGTAACTGATGATATAAGAAGTAACTTTGGCTACTTCCTTTAGACCAGCTTCGTCTCGCGGCGTTACTCGATACGATGATAGCCGCGGGTAACACCGCGGGGTTCAGCTTGCAATTTTTTTTTTTACAAATTTTACAAATAAAATTTAAGTGCTAGTTTGTTATTTTAAATCACCCGTTTTTCACTCAGTACATCTTAAATTATTTAATTTGGTGCATCCATAAAAAAACATAAATATTTTTTTTGTCCATTTCTTTCTTCTGGTTAACCTCTAGAACGGCTAAGCCGATTTTGACGGAATTTAACTACAGGCTGCTTTTTTAGACTAGCCTCGCCCCGCGGTTTTAACCGCGATTGTTGTTGTATCTTTTTTTTTTTTAATTTTTTTTTTTTTTTACGTGTGGAAACCCCCTCGGGCCGTCACCCCGCCGGGGTTTGCGGCGGGGCGGTGTGTCGGAATCGAACCGACTAAAACCACACGGTGTGCCACTCTGCGCCTGAGACGGGAGGGATCCGGGAACTGCTGTTATTAACACATCCGGACCCCTCCCAGCGCCTGCCCGCACTGAAGCGGGCACCGTCTGCTGTTAAACTCTCTAAATAGGCGACGTACGGCACACGCGTAACGTCGCCCCCTCGCGGGTGACCACTAGAGCGGATGGAAGGGAAAACCCATCCCGACCATCCGCGGCCACACTCAGGGCGGCATGAGGCGCTGATAGGCGCGCCTCCGCCGCCCGGTTCGCCGGCGGCGGATCGGGTCCGAGTGGATATCATCCTCCCGGGCCTTCTCCGGCGCTGCGACGCCCATGCGGGGCAAACCGCCAGCGTGTGCTGGGCCGAGTCCTCACTGCAGTCATCGGAGGAGATCTGTCGCTACCGGCCGTCATAAGATCCATGGCCGGTAGCGACAGCAGTTTTACCGCGGTCGGCGGGCGGCGGCAAGGCAGGCGGGACTCAATTCCCTCCTGGCGACCGAGTGCAGGTACTTCCCGAAGCAACCGTGCCCGGAAAGCACCTGCGTCAGTCGGAAGGAAAGGGTCCCGTGCTGCCGCCCTGCCCACTCGAGGATGACCGGCTGGAGAGCCTCCACGGCGGCAAAGCCAGCGCGTGGAGTCTCCAGCCGGAACGACCAGCGAGCCATCGTGGCTCGACGGGCGGCTTCACGCCACTCGCGTACCTCTTCGGGCGGAGGGCGAATGCCTCTCTCCGCCCGGAATTCAGCCACCCGTCGATAAACTTCGGCGAGCACTTCCGCCTCCAAATCCCACGGAGGTGTTCCGGCCAAGGCGCACGCCGCCTCAGTAGACACCGTGCGGTATCCGCGGATGGCTCTGACCGCCAATACCCTCTGAGGTCGCCAGAGGCGGGCCTTATTGAGGGCAGTCAGAGCCTCCACCCACACCGGTGCCCCATACAGCGCCATCGACCGGACCACCCCCGTGTAGAGGTGTCGCGTTGCGACGCTGGCTCCGCCCAAATTGGGCAAAAGTCGCCCAAGGGCAGAGGCAGCGTCGACCAGCTTCGGACCAAGCTGTCGGAAGTGCTCGTCGAAGAGCCACCTACCGTCGAGGATCAGGCCCAGATACCTCATCTGGGCCCGAACCGGTACGAGGATCGAGTTGACCACTATGGAGGCGCCGGGGGGCGGCCCACGACGGGGCCCATGGAATAACAGGGCCTCCGTCTTGTCCAGGGCCACCCGTAAGCCCAGCGCCTCGATGCGCCCGACCACCAGAGAGACACCAATGGTGGCCAGGCGCGCCGCCTCCTGGAAGTTCGCCCCCCGGGCCGTGACCAATGTGTCATCGGCGTAACAAATTACGCCCAGCCCTGGGGGGAGACGACCTCGTAGGACCCAGTCGTATCCCACGTTCCACAGGAGTGGTCCAAGGACAGACCCCTGTGGAACGCCGCACGACATGGGTCGCCGTCTCAAGGCGCCCTCTCGATCCTCGTACACGACGGTACGCTCCTCCAAATAGTCTGCCACTAGCCGCCTCAGGTACTCTGGCACCCCGTGGTATTGGAGTGCTTCCCTGATGCAGCTGAATGGCAGACTATTAAAGGCGTTGGCGATGTCCAGAGACACCGCCAACACCACGCCGCCACAGCTCACTGCCTCTTCGGTCACGGCCCTAAGGCGCATCACGGCATCGACCGTCGAACGCCCTTCTCGGAACCCGAATTGGGCGTCCGACAGGTCGGGGCCCACCTCGCTGAGGTGCCGGACGATGCGGGCAGAGAGTATCCTCTCAAACAACTTGCCCGCCTCGTCCAGCAACACGATGGGCCTATAGGCCGCGACCGAATCGGCAGGTCGTCCCGGCTTCTTTAGAAGGACCAGCTTCCCGCATTTCCAGCACTCAGGGAAGCGTCCGGACGCCAGGCTAGCATCCAACACTTCCCTGAGGCGGTCCGACATATGGTCGAGGGCTCGGGCCATCACTCGGGCTGGAACCCCGTCCGGCCCGGGGGCGGTGTTCTTGGAACGTATCCGCAGAACAGCCGCCCCAACCTCCGATTCCCTAACGGGCGGAACATCGCCCCCGTCGTCTCTGACCGGATAGGCCATCGATGGGGGAGCGTGCTCCGCCCGCTGCGGGAAAAGGCCCTCGACCACTTCCTGCAGGAAGCTGGGCTGGAGAGTCTCGGTAAGGGGGGGGCCCGCCGTGCGAAGCTTTTGTCACACCGCACGATATGGGCGACCCCAGGGGTCACGGTCGAGACTCTCCAGCATCTCCTTTCTCTTTCCGTTTTTGGCGCGGCAAATGGCCAGCTTCAGAGTTTTCCGCGCCTCGCGGTACTCCTCATGAAGCTGGTCCCCGCCACCGTCTCCACGGTGACGTCGCCGGCTGCGGGTGTAGGACCTCCGGGCACGAGTGCACGCCGCACGGAGGTCCGCCAACTCCTGGGACCACCAGTAGACCTCCTTCCGAGGAGGCCGACGACCCTGGACGCGGGGCATGGCCGTATCGCAAATTTGCGTAATCGCATCACGAAAACGGCCAGCACCCACGTCCACGCCGACCTCCTCGGTCGGGGCCTGCGGAGACAGCCAAGAGTGAATAATGGCCGCCTCCTCTAGTAGGTCCCTGTCGAGCTTGGCGACAGCCCACCGCGGAAAGTGGGATAAATGCCGCGCCGTGTGACCCCTACTGGGGCCCTGGGACCGGGAGAGCTCGAATCGGATATACAAATGATCCGAGAGCGTCTCAACCTCTTCCAGGACACACCAGTTCCTTACTCGTGCGGCAACAGCAGGGGTAGCGAACGAAAGGTCCACTATCGACCCCCCCTGCTGTCGCACGCACGTATTGGTGGAGCCTCTGTTTAAGAAACAGAGGCCCACCGAAGCCGCCCACTCCTCGACGGCCTCGCCCTTGGCATCCGTCCTGGGGGACCCCCACGCAATGGATTTTGCGTTGAAGTCCCCCAGCACGAGGACGTGCCCAGACGCTAATCGCCGCATCGAGGTCTCCAAGCTGTTAAGGAAGACCTCGAAGTCGCTCAGACTCCGGTTGGGGGAGAAGTAGACACCGTAAACAGTGATCCCCCCCCACTCAGCGGCAACATATCCAGAGCCCTTGTCTCTAAGCGACAAGGGCGGGGAATGAGAAATTTGATCCATTACTGGACCATTTCTACAGCCTCCTCCATGGGCGTCGGCGTTGACGCACGAACTACGTCGGAGGTAGACTGGGTCGTTTGGCTAGTCCCCGACGCTTGCCGAGAGGCTCGGGGAGGCTTGCAGCCCCCCTGCCCAATCTGGTGATTGGCGGGCTTATTACCCGCCGCACACATCGGGCAGTGAGGGGCGGCAGAGCATTCTGCCGCCTTGTGCCCCGGTCGACCGCAGCGGAAACACAATCCGCTGCAGTCAAAGCAACTTTGGCACTTGGTGCGAGTGTGTCCTCCGGCTAGGCATTTAAAGCACCTCATCGGTCTCGCGGCCAGCACTGTAACTCTGGCGCTCACGAAACCGACAAGGAGTCTGCCAGCGTCGCCCAAAATTTTGGCCGACGCTATGGGACAGCTCACCCATACCGCAACAAGGCCTCCCGGACCGGGGCGGATGGTGCCAGTTCTGATGTTGTCCGCATTGCTTCCAGTTTTCTCCTGGATCGCAATACGGACGTCCTCAGCCGTCACTGAATCGTCCAGGCCCGAAATGCGTAACTCCGCGCACTTTGTAGGCCTGGCAATCTTGACACCATCCGTCTCTGCGAACATGCCTCTGAGCCTGTCGGCAAATGCGTCTGCCGACTTTGCGCCTTCAGCCCCAGGGAACTCGAGGATTCAAGCTCCCGTCTGGGCGAGGCGCAATCTCACCCCTGCCGTACCGAAGTCACCCGCGAGGCTAGCCCGGGCCCTTTTGAAGAGGGCCGCATAGTTTAGCCCGCTGCTTACCGCCTCCGGTGACACGGTGACCACCACAGCCGCGGTTTTCGGCGATTGCAATTTCCGCGGCTTCTTCTGGCTGGCCTTTGTCACCGATGAGGACTGCGGGCCTGGCGGGCTAAGAAGGCTGCCTTTTGGGCAGCCTTCTTAGCCCGCTTCTTAGCCTTCTTCGACTTCTTGTCCCCCCCAACTACCTGCCAACCCTCACTGTAGGGGGCAGTTGTGGAGGGACCAGGCAGAGATGTTGGAGTGGGGAGCGGAGTACGTTCCGCTCCAGCCTTTGCCACCGCTTTGGGTCCCGCTTTCGGCACAGCCGTCTTGGCTAGAGCCTTCGCCCGCTGCTGCGTCTTTCGAGCAGCAGCAGCGGCAGGGGCCGGCATCGATGTCGCCGCCGCGTATGATACGCGATCCCCCACCACGGGAAGAGGGGTCGGCGCCAACGCCACCTTCGGCCTCGGTGCTGCAAGTGGGGGACGAACAATTGGGGCGGGAGGCAGTCTCGCCTCCAGACCGGCCAGACGACCGTCCACCAGATTCCCCACCGAGACGAGGATCTGCTGCAGCATCAGCTGCAGGACGGCGTCTGGTACCCCGGGGATGGTAGGGACCGGCTGAGAAGTAGACGGGGCTGGCCGGGAGGCAGACGGGGCCGGCTGGGACGCAGACGGGGCCGGTCGGGACGCAGACGGGGCCGGCCGGGACGAAGACGGGGCCGGCCGGGACGCAGACAAGGCCGGCCGGGACGCAGACGGGGCCAGCTGGGACGAAGTCGGGACCGGCCGGGATGCAGATGGGACCGGGGCCTCACGCTCAGGGCGCTCCACCCGAAACTGGGCGAACTGAGCGCTCAGCTCCACCACCTGCTCCGTCAGCCGGTCGTTGGCCACCTGTAGACGAGCCACGTCTCCAGCCAGGGTCCCCACTACCCCAGCAATGGCGGATGAGGAGTCCTTGAGGGCCCTCACGAAAGGGCCCTTCAAGTTCACGGACTTGGTGGCCACCTTGTGAATTATGGCCACCGCCGCTTCTGCTCTCTCCTGCAGGGAGCACGGTGTTTGGGGCACTAAGTCCCCACCTACCGGCTCACCTATCTTGAGCAGGAGACCAGCAATCTCCTCCTCCGCCTGAGACTCGCCGTCAGCCCTGGCTCGCCTGTAAGACTCCGCCTTGCAAAAGGGGGAGTCCGACGGGGTCGACACCGGAGTTCGAGATCGCCCCCTGTGGCTACTCGGTATTTTAGGAGGCAACATCTCCTGAGAGATGTCGCTCTCGCAGCCAGGGGGACGCTCACGCTTTCGGTTGTCCGAATTCGTGTCAATCGGCTCCAGTGCGTCCGTCATCGCACTGGAACCGCTGCCCGCGACAACCACGGCGGACTTCGAACGCACACGTTCAGATATTCTTCGGCTCCCAGCAGTCAGATCGACTTCTGGGAGCCCCACCGCTATAGGCGTTCTAGGCACCGCATCCTCCTCCGCAGATGAGCGGTCGTCCGCCTTCCGGAACTGCCCTTTGGCATTCCTCGCCACCTTCCCTTTCCTCGTCTCCTGTCCAGTATGCTTGCCAGTGTTCGTTAGATTTTGATCGATCGTATTTTCATTTTCATTATTAAATTTATCAGCTTCCATAATAGATCCCACGAGTCGGGGAGAACTAAAGGTCGACCCGGGCAGAGATCCCCAATACCCGGGCAAGCGTAAATTTGTGCCCAACCGAGGGGTCCGCAGGTCCCTGGCTGGGGGTGTGCTAGCAACTGAACTACCCATCAGCCATGCATCCCCTGGTCACACACCAGAACACGGGATTCGGGGTAATTTTTTATAGAGGTTTTCTTCCTCGCGGTCCGGGCGGTTAAGCCAAGACCCACGGTCCCAGTCGAGTCAGACACTGACCTAACTCGACGTACCTACTGGGATTACGTTGTAGCGGCGAGGGCAACACAGGACTAACTCCTATGTTGCCCGCTCGGAGGCAGGGTGAGTGCTCACCGAGCTCGTCCTCTAGTCGCACTCCAATACGCTTTCTGCTAAAGCAGAGAGACGTTTGGAGTGCCCATCTCGGCAGTCTCGACAGACTCCGTCTGGTATCCCATTTAGTCTGGAGTCTCCTTCTGGGCCTATCCGGCATGAGTGGCTCTACCGGCATAGCCCCAGAGATCATCGACCCACGCAAGCCCCACCACGACGACAACGTAGGGATACATTGGGGGGATTGTTGTTGTATCTCTGTCAACCTATTAAGGCTTGGGTTATGTGCATAGGTGTGTAGATAAACTTAGAATGTGGTAAAATTAAGAGTTGCAGACTTTACTTATTTGACATTTCAATAGTAGGTATTTATGAGATGTTTCGCTTATAATTAGCTTTAAGTAAATTAATTCATAGTAGAGACTCTTTCTATCGTATGTGGCTTCACAGCTCTAACGCTGTTGGAACAATATTCAAATGTTCCTAAAATCGCTTAATGTGAAGAGTATTGTCAAATTCTATTGTAATATGATTAGTAAAAATAGCTGACCCACGCTACTTCGCCCGAGTCTCTTTTCAATCATGCCCAGCTGCTATTGGTCTAAGCGTGATGGCAACTGTCCTCTAAAGGACTGTATTCACGTTGATTAGTGCGAGTGTAAGTGTAAAGTGCAGGTGATCAATGATTGGTAGAAAATACGTGTGGACAGCGAATTTAAAAAAAAAACGTAAAGTCGGTTAGATAGCTTCGGAGTTCATCGTGGGTAAGAATATTAGTTAGAGGCGCTCATAGCCTAGTTCACTCGGTGATTAGAAACAATCACCGACGGGAAGCAACGACGGCGCGGTCAGTACCTGGATGGGTGACCGCTGGTAGCATGATACCATGAGCGTCTTCGTGATTCGGAGGTCGCGTTAAGCAGTTGGTTCTGGCTGTTATCGTAGGATAACAGTTGTGAAGCTTAGTTGGAGGCCTTTGGGCGGCTTAAAAACATCCAACGGCAAGACAACGTAGCCGCAACGTTATCTTGCCTGTCCCCAACCCGCACTTGGCCAGCGTGGGGATGTATGGCCTTAACCCTCTCCTAAGAGGAGACCTGAGCCCAGCACTGGGACGTTATGGGTTCTTGATGAAGAATATTATTAAGCAAAAGATGCAATTTAAATAAAGTAATATAAAAATATCCCAATATCGAATATACTTTAAAACAATCGAACTGTGCTCACACAGTGGTCGAAATGCGAGCATAATTTTATTTTAGCCTTCTGCTCTTCTCCTCCCTATAAATTGTAACTGTGCCAAATTTTATACTCCTCCTAATTTTCGTAAAAAGGGGTAAAACGTTATTGCTCCGCGTATTTTGATTCAAAAAGCTGAATTCATACTTTATAATAAACTAGCATTTGGTTCACCTGGTGGCTGTCCTGTGTTTGGGTTTACAGTGAACGAAGTCACTTAATGGAGGTGGTATACTCCGATCAAGCTGGCCATTATCTGCCACATAATGGGTCTCCGTTGGTAAAACTTTTCAACACATACCTATCCCCTTGCACCGAAATCGCAATCACAATCGAAATGCAATACAAAATTAGAAAGAGCTGTTTAATAAATTGTCAAGATCACAATAATGATTAAGTTAACTTTATTATTATTTTGATCCTGACATTCTATTTTCGTAGTAAGTATGTTCATAGCTTTGTCATAATTATCTATTTTCATACCTATATGTATATGAGTAAGAACTCGAAAGATTGATTTACAATTTCATTTGATTTTGATTTACCCCGTTTTCTTCGTTTATCCATAATTTCCATAAGAAGCTTTATCTTTAAAAGTAGTCCATTGAATTATTCCCCCACTTACATATTTAATAAATGATTTTTTACCACATCTTTAATATACAACTATAAATGAAACGACTTTATATGGCGTCTTATCCTACTAATATTATAAATGCTAAAGTTCATGTGAATGGATGTGTTAGCGAATTTTCGTTACCTTTTCATTCAGAAACTACTAAACTGATTTAGATAAAACTTTACCGTTGTATAGCTTAAACATCAAAATAACACAGGCTATTATTTACCGTGACAACCCACATACACGCGGACGGAGCAGCGGGCAAATGCTATTATTTTATCTACTTTATGTATTTGTTTGAGTCTTCTAAAATGTTTGTTGAACGATTATTCGTTTGATAATATTTTTCATAACATCGGCATCGGTGAAAAAATGTCAAGCGTTCGGTGAAAGCAGCTTACAATGATTCCCATAATGAAAGTTGTTTCAAAGAAGCATTTTTCTTTGTCGCCGATATTTCGTTTCTCGCAAATTTCTCTCAGGATTTTTTCTTCAAAAAAAGTATAAATTTTGCAAAATCCTTTTAACAAAAATGAGCAAAACTTTATTAACGATGGAAAATTATGATTATTGTTTTTGGGAGTAGTAGTAGTGGGATAAAAGGAGTAATCTTATTTGTCTTTAATATAAGTTTTCCTTCTAACAGTTAAATGTGTAGAAATCCTCATTACCTGGGTCGTACTAGTACTGTAAGTATAACAAGCATGTTAAGCCGACATATATACTAGGTGCTATTGACAATTATATATTTGGCACAATTCCAATTCGGCACTGCAACTGAGCATTTTCTAGACGTAGGATTTCCTTTCTATTATTGCGGACATTTTAAGCAGATATTATTGATAAAATTCTCATGTAAAGGGTTATAAATCTATGGTTTATAGTATAGTCACAGGTATTGAAGACATTCGGATATATGGATATCATTAACAGCCTTTAACATTCCACATGGTGATATGAGAGTTCATATTTATAATTTACTGTGTTACCCGGGGCTAAGCTAGTCTAAAAAAAGTAGCTTAAGTTACTCCTTAGATCATCAGCTAGACAGCAGACAGACAAAAATTGAAAGAAACGTTATTTAGGTACATTTACCGTGTATACATACATATGCATTTATTAAAAAGTGGTTATTTTAATGTTACAAACAGACACTCCAATTTCATTTATTTGTATGGATGTTCAGATTAGGTAATCTATCCTATCCATCAATTTTGTCCTTCCTTTCATATCTGTCTCAGAAATTAATTAAAAATAATTTTGTAGAGAATGTTTGTCTAAAGTTATTGACAACTCATTTCACAGTTTTCATTGTAGGTATATAACTTAATTAATGAGAATAAGGATAACAATAATAGTATCAGTGTTTTGTTTCTATTTAACTCGCAAATGCACAGAATCTTCAATCAAAGAGCGCGGCCGTGTGTCTCTTTAAACTGCAGTAGTGACGAAAACTTTTTCTAGTTATAAGACATCCATAACCTTGTTAAAAGACTTGACCCACTTACGTTTGACGATGTCATAAAAAGATAAACTAACTTTATGTTTTATTAAGTACAGCAGAAAAGTAAGTTGTTATTTGTTTTAAGATTAATCGTAAACTCAGATCATATCGCCAGCATACTTATAACGTAGTATCCGCAATCTTGTACATAATCAGTAAACTTGAGAAATCATACGTTATCGATAAAGGAAACCCAATTACATTTTAAACATCTCTTGTGACATGTCGTTACATCTATACTAATATATAAAGCTGAAGAGTTTGTTTGTTTGTTTGTTTGTTTGAACACGCTAATCTCAGGAACTACTGGTCCGATTTGAAAAATTCTTTCAGTGTTAAATATCCCATTTATCGAGGAAGGCTACAAATCATCACGCTAAGACCAATAGGAGAGGAGCACCAATGAAACATGTTTCAAAAACGGGGGAAAATTATCACGCGACGGGCAATAAGAGACGCAAACGAGGTTGCGTGGGTCTGCTAGTATAATAATAAAAATATAAGTATGTGTATATACTATAGTGTTTAGCCACGAAGTAGTCAATAAGGCTTAAGTATAACCTACTAGTTGTTGCCCGCGGCTCCGCCCCCGTAAATGTCCGTTATCGGGGCAAATTGAAGCCTATGTGTTATTCTGATATATAAGCTATATTACTGTAAAGTTTCATCCAAATCCGTTTAGTAGTTTTTGCGCGAAAAAGTAACAAACATACATACATCCATCCATTCATACTTACAAACTTTACCGTTTATAATATTAGTAGGATAAACCCGTCTTGGTCTGGCCGGGACTGCTTCGTTAGCGACTTACACTCATACCAGTGCTCATTAGGGCATCGCTAGTTTTCATTCTTCTGCGAACGCCTGATGCTTTTTCTGTTAAAAGGAAACAATTTGCTTCTGTCTAAAGACCAGTGTTCAATGTGTTCTTTTTGACGGTTTTTTTGGTCCCTTATTTTTATTGGGCATTTCGTTTTCTTTGTCAACTTGAGTATTGGCCCTAAATAAGCTGGAAAGTACCGCTGTAGTATGTATAGTAAGTAAAAATACTCAGTGGAAAATGAATGGGTTTTTTTAAAGGTGTACTTGTACATAAAATTGTAAACAATGATATATTTCTTCGTTCTATAAAAATCACACGATGTGTCGTTTTCGCTGGGAGCGAGATACAAATAACATAATTATCGGTATTAATGTTTTATTTAGGAAATGAAACCGTGGGGAAATTATACAAACGACACAACTCTAGTTTAAAATATCACATACATGATGCCCCGATAGACTTCGTTCTAAGTTAATTGCCTGCCGCAGTCCAATAATAAGTAAGTGTTGTTTTTACTATTATTCTAGCAATTTTTCACTCCAGTAGAATTTTCATTTTTTTATATTTTTGTAGAGATTGTGTATTTAAATAGGTATAATAACCAAATAGGTACTGTGGTTCTCGAGTCCGCGCTTAGTTACAAATTTGGTGATTCAATTTTAAATTGATGGTGGTGATTGATATCTCTGTTAGGTCAGAACATACCGACAATTTTTTCTACAGTCATTATCGCAAATATATTTAGCACACATTTACCTCTGATATTTTTTAAATGTTTTGGTTATGGGCATATGAAGGGTAAACAGGTTTTTTTATTTGCCTGTGAGCAATATTTACTTTACCAAGAAAGCGGAACATGACCGTCGACCGGTCATTTGGAACTTTTTTTGTGTGTGGATGATCCTTTGTTCATTAATGTATTATCTAACTAATGGTTTTGTGTTGCATTATTACTTTAAATCATCGGAAATACCTACAATAAATATTTTTTTGGACTTTCATCATCACACAACGTCATCTAGTCCCAAGCTAAACAGAGCTTGTGTTATGGGTTTTAGACAAGTGATATAAATACATATATATAGCTTTCGGTTTAAAATATTACTTTACTATTTATTTATCTAATTATTACAACAACCAACAGCACAATAAGTTGTCGAATACATCACGCACATTGTACCATTGACGAATCACGTCGCATCTATAATGAACCATATCGTTGTGACGGAAGTCGGCGGGAAAAATGTAGGGGGCGCAGCTGAATGCTACTCATACAAATGAAGTAGGGTGACAAAGAACTTAGTGCTATTTATCACACTAATAGGGATAAAAATGTGCGAATTGATGTTTAAATAAATGAGTCTATTTGTGTTTTCTCTACTTTGGTAGGTAATATTTCAAGTTTTACTAATAAATATAGTAGTTTTACTATTACTAATAAATTTTGCCGAAGCAGACTCTACAATAGTACAGACGTTAACTAACGCGTAGTTATCTAAATATTTTTAATTTCAAATTTCTAAGCAATGTATAACTGTTATTAACATGTTCAATTTCAGACACACAATTAAGTGATCGAATCGCTTTCAAGCAGCTCCGGTATGGTGTCAAGTACAGGCCTGTATAGCTTTTAGGATGTTGTCTGTGGTTGAATAGGTATTCAATAACTAGACAACTGCTCGTCAAACCTGTGATCGATCGCGTAGAGTACTGCCTCTAGACATAAGCAGAATACCCTCATTGTTCCATGAAACCTTTCTAACCATGTAATGAATTTCGGATTAAGCTTTCCAATTAAAACTTTGCTTAACCATTCCCTTAAAAAATTATATGAATTTGAAAGGTTAATTTGAAGATAATAGCTAATATTTTAACTAATATTATAAATGTGAAAAGGAGCTAGTTCATTTTTACACTTCCACACAATAATTATAAAAACGTGTTTATTACGGTTTTGCATTTTCGAGACTCTTACCGTTTCCGAGGGGTATTTCAATTGAAAATACTAAACTAAATAATAAAAACTAGTTCATTATGATTTCAAAATTGTGTTTGAATACATAAATCATATAAATTGCATATTATTACTTTCTTTCTTATTTAACAGTTGCTTAAAATGCTTATAAAGCGTATCAATTGTTTTGCATGAATTCGCTTAGATATAATATTAAGCACCAAATGCAGCTTTTTAAAGATACACAATCATAACACAGCGTGGAGGCAGCTAGCAAATATTTAATCGCTAATGCTTACAATACAAACGCAAAGCTACTTATATTATGAGATTTTAAAATTGATATGTTCATAAAAATCGATTAGTTCGATAATTCCATTTCAGCCCCAGGTTATCCATTTGCACACCAATTTGGTTTAGTTGTAATTATTAAAGTACGATCCGCACCAGAAAGTTCTACTTAGTATTAAAACTATTATGGTTTTAGTCAACATAAGTCAGTACGGTCAAATTCATTCCTAAATTAAAAAATCTTATTAGAATTCGGTGGATATTACCAAACACATAAATATCTAGCAGGCGAGATTACTCTGCGACCTTTTGGGTGACTTTTTGAGCTGCAGATTCTTGATGGTAAGTGACCTAGGTGTTCATGGACACCTGCAATTAATTAGTTTCAAATTCGTTGCCGTCTTTTTAATTTAAAGAAATAAGGACCTTAGATGTACGTTAACCACACTCATTTCGATAAAACAAAGAAAAGAATTTTTTGACACCGCTGTAAGCCGTTTGGTGCGACATCCGGTGCCCCCGGTGCAGGTAACCCATTTGAGCTGATGCATGTTCTTCCATTATTGTCCTGACTCTCATCTCAAACATGACATTTCATCTCAAATTACATGTAAAAGAGCCCCATTTGAGGGTAATAACCTATTATTAAAGAAATAAACTGCATTCTTAGTAAAATAAAATGCAAACTTCACGTATATTTTCAGCATCAGTGCCGCGGGTAGTGTAATTGAAGCCTGAACTTCGTTGCCCTATTATCAAGTAAAATCATAGGAGGAATAAGTTATTTACAATCACAAAGTGCGTATTTTAAGTTCACGTAGATATAACATACCTACCACCAATAGCTTTCTATAAATGTCAATTTAACACATGCCATAAACGAGCTCACGCATCGTAATATAGATTCGTTTAAAGATTAGTTCAACTATGTTTTGTATAATAATAATAAAAAATTCAATGTCTAGCTTAGTATAGAAATGTTATTACTTACTAAGTCAAAATTTCCACTTAATAGTTTAAAACAAGATGACGTAATAAACTTTAAATGTAAATAATTTATTAAACAATACTTAATTAAAATACAGATATAACACTGAAGTTAATAAAGCTGGATCGCGACTACAGTAAACTTTAAGCCTGTTTCTGTTGAACAAAGAAGTTGTATATTTCTGTTTTTTGAGCATATAGAGCTTTATTTGTTGCTATGCTTTATACTTTATTGCTATATTCACATGATTTAGGCAATTTTTATTGAAAAAAGGGGTTATTTTTGCCTTGTAATTTTGCGGACTTCTCTTTTTTTATGGAATGGACATGGCCACCCGCAACACCAGAGGCGTCACAAGTGCGTTGCCGGCGCGGAGTCCGGACAGAGAGTCCGGTGGGGATGGGGGCCCTCCCAAGGTTGGAGTATGGGCCTCCGGTATCTTCACTCACTCGGTAAAACACAGTGCGGGCGAGTTTCACACCCGTTTTCTGTGAGGCCATGGTATCACACCGGTCGAGCCGGCCTATTCATGCCGAAGCGTGGCTCTATGCCGAAATAACTTTAGCTCTGCTAAATTTTATGTCTACAATGCTTGGGTTCTTCGATGAATCAAAACATTGTAGTTATACAGATACTTTTTAGGCAATAAACTTAATATTTTTACAGTATAAGTTTATGAAATGCAACTATATTTTGTGCACTCAACAGACAAACATAAATGATTACTAATTCTATATCCTTTAATATTTATCCAGTTTTAATGTGTTGCGTTTGTTTCAGACATGAGTTCAAACAGATCATATAAAACCTACATGTTGATTCCGACATCTACCCGAATTGCCTTAAGAATATATATTCAACAAAAAAGTTGTGCCAACTTCTAATCAAGTTATGATGGTCACCCTACTTAACCGTTTGCGCATGAGTGGCTTTCACGGCCGCCTTTCTCAGTTTCTCATGTGTTTTCCACGCTACCAATAAAATATATTTATGTTGTTTGTCGGACGATGTGAGAATAGTTTTTATATGTAAGATGGATGTGAAGAGTGACCTATATTTAAAATTCATAGATCGTAATAAAAAAGTCATTCATGTTGCTAAAATTATTCTTAACTCGCAAATTGATTATTACGATACCACTACCGTATCACATTACCAACACATCGATTCTTAAGATCTGTAGCTTGTTATCCCCGTCTCATTCTTTCTACCTTCTTAGCCGTTCTTCACCATTTGTTACACAAAAATGGTTGAGAACGGCTGATGAGCATCTTTCACAATGCGCCATTTAACTTAGTCAACCACACTATTAATCAATCGCTTTATAATCTTTCTTTAGGTCTCATTTCACTTTTGAACGTAGGACCTTGCTATAATTTATTATTTTACTTTCACTTTTGATTACATATTGAGCAGGTGCATCCTGATGACAAGAAAACTTTTAACCTATTTGGTTTTTCTAGTGGTTCCTAGTCTCTAGTAGGGCTTTTATATTATTATTTGTACACAACTCACTTTATCTAAAGACACGGAAGCATTTCATATTAATAATAATAACTTTCCGCGACAAATGGCTTATCCAATACATATATAATTGAGTTTATATACATAAATATATATGAAAATCAAAGATTTTTTTTGTTAAAACCATGAAAATTTATTACTATTAGAAGGCACGAGTTACGTAGGTTAGCAAGTATTTAATGTTTATATGCAGCGGTCTATACAATGTCAGGTCAAGTTAGAGCGAGGAAGTTGCGGCTTGCGGTATACCTTACCGTAGAGAAAGGCATACCGAATAATTAAATGGGAAAAAGGTTTGAGATTACTGACCGAGACCGTGGTATTCCCGTCCGAGTTGAGGGAACTCCACGATCTCGAATAACAAAGGATGAGAGTGTGGAGTCGCCTTTATAACCGAAACATTAATTGGTCATTTATATACAACTTGCTTTTGCCCGCAGCTCCTCCCGCGTATATATCGGTTATTGCGGTAAGGACTATCCGAAATCCTTCCTTAAGAATCCAAGTATCTTCATTCCAAATTTCATTGAAATCGGTGTAGTCGTTTATTCGTGAATGCGTAACAGACGAACAGAATCATAATATTAGATGTTCGAATTAGTGATACTTTTACATTTATAATATTAATGTTGATATTACTATATAATAATGTAATAAAATATTAGTCGTAGTCCTAAATAAAACCTTGGATTTCAACGTTTTATTTGTGTTAAATAGTTGATGCCCGACACATCACTGGTGTCATGTCATACATTCATTTGTAACCTTGACAGATCCCCGATTAGTTTCAAAATCTGCTCTCTTAGCCAATTTGACATACTACAAAAGTAAACGATAATACAAAACTAAAAAAATGTATGGAAATGTCTCAGCCAGTAATAATACAAGAAAATAAAGGCTTTACCGATTTTAGAGATTCGACGTAAAACACCTGCATCTTGGCTAAGAGGGCTGGACATAATATGTTACTAATCATTAATAAGATACTTTTGGTAAAAAACATCAAACAGTCAGAGGTCGAGTCCGAAACCGTGATTCGGAAGCACCGTAAAGCAGTCGGTCCCGATTGTTATCATAGGATATCAGTCGTGAAGCTTAGTAAGAGGCCTTTGGACGGCTTAAAAACATCCAATGGCAAGATCAAGTAGCCATAACGCTGTCTTGCCAATCCCCAACCCGCACTCGGACGTATGGCCTTACCCTCTCCAGAAAAGAGACATGAGTTCAGCAGTGGAACATAATGGGTTGTTGATGAAGTCAGAGAGGATATCGGTCACGGCCCTTCTATGTCGCTTACTAGTCATTGAAGTGTGAAGGAGTAGCCACGCATATCCTATCATGTGGTCTCTAGTAGATGTACCATAATGCTGATTTTATATTTATAATATAATGAAACCAATTAATTATGAAATGTTAACTATAACAAGGTCACACAAATTAAAACAGTATCGCGGGTGTTTAGGGTACGCGCCTTTTTATGCAAATACCGACATTATGTTAGGGTTGACGCCTTTTTGTTGAAATTATGTTAGTAATATTTAGGGATGGTGTAATTTTTCTTAAAGTACAATGATTAAGTGTTGTAAATAAACGTCATAGAAATTATAAATCCATACAATTCGAGTCATCATTACAGATATAAACGACAGAAAAAATTGTAAATCAATTTTTTGCAATGAAAATACATAATTTTTTATTACAATCACATTATTGTTGCTAGAGTTTGCATTTCTTCACTAACCAGTTATTTCGTGACTTTATAAGTGTGTGGCAATAAAATATGCACCTACTGACCTTACGAGCTCTATACAGCCGTTTGAAAATTTTGTACTAAAACTCTACCAACAGTTTAAACGTATCAATAGTGCTACATAACCTAATACGAGTGACAACCCTAACATTATTAGACCCAGCAGTTTTTAAGGTCGAATGAGAAATTCGCACTAAGTGGGTGGACAATCAATAAATTGCAATGTTTACTTAATTCAAAAGAGCCTTAAATGTAAGGTTTAGTGAGTACCCCAAAAGTGAGATGTATTGTGCAGTTAAGTAATTTTAACAACCTCTTGGTGCGGTGGTAGCGCTTAACTGATATGGGTTCGATTCTTACTCATTGCAAGTACTTGTATAGTAGGTACATTCGCATGGATACGGTCACCTTGCGCGGATGCGCCTGACGCCGCCGTCGCACAAAATCAAAAGGCCCGCTTGCGGCGTACACCCACAAGCAAGTATGATTTGTCAGTTTATGCTGTTGTATGAATTAATATGTTCGTATTTCACAACAATAACCACAATTGCGTGCGGGTGCACCGACACTTCTACACGGATAGACTATACATGTAGTTTAGGTATTAGGTGCCGCAGTGGTAGCATATGCGACTACTGTGCTTGAGATCGCGGTTCGATTCCCGGGTCGGACCAATATATACAATATAAAATAATTGTTTCGGACTTTGGGTGTTTTCTATGTATTACAAAAAATGATATAATATGTATTTTGTATCATAGTCGTTTAGTACTCAAAACACAAGCTCTGCTAAGTTTGACTAGATGGCGCTGTGTGTTAATATGTCAGAAAATATTGATTATTATTATTTCTATATTTATGCTATCAACTACTCCTAATTTTCTTATATGTGAATTTTACTAAAATGTACGATAAAATACTTGGAAGTTGAATGCAAGTTTAAACTAATAAAGGATGGTACACATCAAATTTGCCACTCGAGTCCTTCGCAATATCAATAAGCAATTCTTATGCAAAATACATTTAACGTGAATAATATAATTCATTATTCTTTTCAAATCAATTGACACTTCCCTTTAAGTAAAATCTATTGTTATTATATCGAATCGGCAACATATTTGGTTGCCACTAATCGACTATTTATCAAAAAGAATCAATTTCAATAGACAATGAATTGATATTGAAAGTTAGGTGATTGTGGCCCCCTCTCTGTAAAATTTCTCAACTAACTAGGTATACAATATATAACCATAAAGTATATTTTTCCTCGTAAATGAATAGAAACACTGTTCTATCGATTTTGTGGTACAACAAAAGGGAGCATTCTGTATATTTTAACACTATTTATAAACCAAACAAAATGGTTTGAAATACTCCGACTTTGTTAAAAGAGGTTGTGTTAAGAAACCGAAGCGCTAAAAGGCGATAATTAGCCTGTTGATTGTATGCTCAAACAGTCCTTAGCTCGCGATCATGTTGTTGGTAATGTTTGTGAATGTTGATGAAAGTTTAGTGTGCAGTATGAGCACCATTTTCCAATGCTCGTGGCAGCTCGCACAGTCCATTCTCTGTTCTCTTCCAACCAATTATGGATAGGTTCCTCAATAGATATGATTCTATCAGACAGAACTGCTAAACTAAATCATAATGAGTTTCATTGTCACCTTACCAAAGATCACTAGAAGGAATGTTATCAAACCAACTATGGCTCCATTCCCATATTCCTTTGATAACCCCTCCCTCCCAGTAATAGGGGGATTGGTTTTCTCTTAGCTTTACTTATGGAAACTAGAAAAAAATGCTCAACACCAGATTTTTGGGAGGTCATCATCCCGTTCGAGTCGGCTCTTTTGTCTATAAGCATGGCCTTCTCAACGTCAAACTGATGTGAGTTAAAGACATTCCACATCTTTCACAATAATTTGATCGATTCATATAATCACAATAATATATAAATGCCATGCTTTCTACACTTCCGTATTATGTGAATATATCTATCCCTATAAGCAGTATTATGGGACTGGGACCGAATTACATTCGGCAAAATACATGCGGGGCCATAGCTATGAAATTATATAATCTATCTACTAAATAAATAATATCTCCGTTTCGTTAACATTAAACCGTTAGCGTTTCCAATAAATAAAAATTCGGACATCTAACACACAATAGCTCACTGTCTTAATATTTTAACTCTTCAACACCGAAACGATAGCTTTGTTTAAAGGCAAATTTAATTCGTACTTTGTAAATTGCATTTTGGTGCAATTTTTTTTTTTTTTAAATTACTGGTTATTGTGTACAATTAGTGTGAATAATTGATGCAGGGATTGGCTTGAAACAATGCAATTCCTATCTAGAATTACATTACATTTGCATTTATACAGTATTAGTAGGATTTATCACACGAGGACGGGTATTTCTGGCGATGACTCATGTGGTATGATTATAGTACGCCATGGTCAGCCGAGATAACTGTAGGGTTGCCCCCTGTTTAATGTCAAAATGTTTAATATTTTCGTTCAAACATTTCTCCTTGTATGTAGTTCATTATGGATTGACAACTTATCAAGGAAGATGCCTGTCAGATTCAAAAGAACAATGTTCTTCATAAACTCATTTTTTGGAAACACAATTTTTCATAAGTAGCATCCATTTATTATTTTAAAAGTAATTTTATTGCATTATTACATTTACAATACATGAATCCTGAATCACACAGTGTCACGTATGAATTTAGTTTTCTTTTTATTCTTAGTTGCTATGCTTTAAGAAAGGCTTTTAGCTCCGAAGTTTTTGAAATTCTCGGATTTCCTTTAGTATATTATGCATGTGTTACACATGTAAAAACCTTCCTCTTGAATTACTCTATCTTTTTCTGAAAACTGCATCGAACTCCGTTGAATAGTTTGCGAAAGACAGGAGAATCCACTTCATTTTATACTATGATAAGATGCGTAAACGCAGTAACTTCTCCAGTGAAATCAGAATCGAATATGTATGTTTATTATTTATTGTATTTAGTTTAGCATTGTGTAGTCGTACTACTACCACTATATAGTTTAACCCGACATAAGTTATTATCTTTATCTAGTTTTTCTGTAAATTGTACCTACCATTGGAAAATTCTGGTATAAAAACCAGTTTACTTTAAAAAAGTCAGGTAAAATTTATTGGGTTGGGGAATCACATTCTTATATTTCACAAAATCTAAGAATGTGATTTTTTTACATCACTGTGAAGAGAAAGGAAAACTTAAAACAAACTCTATACCAACCAGTCCCAGAACATCCTTTCTAAGCCTATGTCTAGCATTACAATGTTCAATGTAATGAATTCCTTAAAGTCTATAATCAACATTACATACAATTTTTGCCAAAATTAGGTTCCCTTAATAGCACGACAGTATTAAACAAAAGTGAAGACACAAGTGTATATTAAAGTCAAAAATAAGATGCAGTCAGTCATTAGGACGCGTTGTTATCTTGTATTTCTGTACGTGAGTCACGCATGATGTGCCATGTGGCTAGGGTTGTCTCGTGTAACGACACTTTTATAACATACTAGCTAGGCCCGCTACTTCGTATACGTGACATTTGGATTATCTATTTTTTTTTTTCCCCCGTTTAAACCTTCCCTGGACTACGACAAACATTTTAAAACCAAAATCAGCTAATTCGTTCGCCCAGCAGTTCTCAAGTTTTAGCGAGACAAACAAACAGTAACTGATTTTTATATATAATAAGAAGATAGTTGATTTTATCATCAGCATTGTTGATTTGGGAATAATTGGGAAGTTGTTATTAGTGCCTCGCCTAGCCATGTAGTACAAAACTAAAAAGCAGCAACAGATGGTCGGCTACTAGCACCTTACTCAGTACAGATAAAAATGTTTGGATTAACTAAGTTCCATCTAGAAGAATATTTCATATTAAATAAAATAAATAAATATTTCGGACATCTATCACACAACATCTAGTCCCAAGCTAAGCAGAGCGTGTGTTATGGGTACTAGACAACTGATACAAACACATTTTTTTTTGTAAATACATACATATTATACATAGAAAACACCCAAACTCCGAAACAAATATTTGTAGATCATACAAACATTTGATCCGACCCGGGAGTCGAACCCGAGACCTCACGATCAGCAGTCGCACACGTCAACCGCTAGACCAACGAGGCAGTCTAGTTTATATAATTTTAATTATTTCATAAATATTTGTATTCTGTAACCTCACTCGAGTTTTAATATTGTACAAAGTAGTGTTTCTAATATTGTAGAGGTAGGGTATATTAATGAAAATCTCTCTCACCTTACCTCACTCATCCGCGTTTTTAAACATTTAAAATTGTGTCCGTCATTCCAAATGTGAATCTTGTTCCCCAAGTCAAATACGACTTTTATAGTTATAAAACAAGGTTCAATTTCAAACGTAGTAGATATATATACTCACCATCAATAGATCTTTTAAATTACAAACAGAAACATATTTTTTATGCCTGTCAGGCATCGTGATCGTCAGCCAGTAACAAACAGTAGATGAAAATATCCGTCACCAAAATCGTCAGTCAATGTGATGTCCACTTAACACTAATCGTCACCCACTTACGAACTGACAAGGTCGTTACTGCATTCGTGACTCATGCTGACTTTTATTTCATGAATGACAGCTGTGTTCTGGTATAGAGACAGCATTTTTTTTTATATACTTTGTATCCATTATCTTTTTTTACAAGAATTAGTGTAGGAGGTCACGGATAACCACAAGAAAAAACAGGAGTTCTTAGTGACATAATGTTATCTCGGAAGTTGTTGATACATTTTTTTGGTGCTTTATTATCTTAAACACTCTTTTCTGTTGTGTGTATTTGAATGACTTATTCTGTTTAATGTTACGTAAATAGTTTTAAGGTCAGATGAGAAAACTCCTAAAATGTTTTATTATGACTAATTGATTAGTTTTGCCTGGTAAGATAAAGGTCGCGGGATTAAAGGACAAATAGTTGCGTGATAAGCACTATTCTGTGTTCTTTGTCCGATTGTAATTATTCTATAACGTATATGAATTTAAAAATATGTATATACTAGTTGTTGCCCGCGGCTCCGCCCGCGTATATGTCGGTTATCGCGGCAAATATAATATTACTGTAAAGTTTCATCCAAATCCGTTCAGTAGTTTTTGCGTAAAAGGGTAACAAACATCCATCCAAACATCCATCCATCCTTACAAACTTTCGCATTTATAATATTAGTAGGATATTAGTAGGAAGTATGTTTATAAGCTTATAATATATAGGTTATGAAATAAGACAGAGTGTGAACTAGGCTCTGGCTAGATAGGAGTCAGATGATCGTGTGTCAGAGATCATTTTTATTTTTGTAACTTAACAATCTTTTTAATAAAATTGGTTAGTACTAATAACAGACTGTTAAAATATCAAATATGATAATTTTAAAAATGCACGAGATAGTCCCTTTTGCAATGTTTATCAAAATCTTTATTACAATGTAAAACTAAGAATTAATAAGGGATTATGTAGATCACAAATTTTCACACCAATTTGCAATGCTATGATAAGTATTGAATACAATTTCAAAATGATTAATTTATCTATTTCTCTGCTTGGTATTTTACTGTCGAATTAAAATATAAGTCCTGCAAACATTGACATGGTTTGTTTTAAACTACCCTAGAAATTTAAAACAAACACGAAAACAGCAGATTTTGCTTCTAACTCTAATTGTAACACGCCTGACAAACATATGTCTGGACAGTTGAGCCAAAATAATAGGCATTAGACACCCCAACATAATTCAGTATTGCTCAAGTATAATTATATGAATGTAGATTATAGAATCTTTGCGGTGGTGTTTAAAATTCATTTTCTTTGTGATTTTACTTGTTTGGAATTATTTATGGTGCCGATATTCCGTAATAACAACAACATCGATCGGTTTACATATATTGGTATCTTTCATTGTACGGATTAAGCCGTTATTTTTATACCACATTATCATCAGCAATAGATTCTAACACTCCACTGCTGGTCACAGGCCTCTCTCTAAAAAAGAGATTTTGGTGGTGAGGGCTACAAAGACAGGAACCTCCTCACTATACGTGCCGTGTCATAGAGGACTGCCTTCTGTATCAGACCCTTGATCCAGCCCTCTAACGTGAGTCTCTTAAGGTGTTGGTCGAGGCTCTTGGCTATCAATCCGTGAGCAGATACGACATTTATTTATGTGAACTACATAATTTGCCTAGTCGCCTCTTACGACACCTTGGCTCTCAGTATCCTTACCTCATCACATCACGTGGAAAAAATATTGTTTTTATTATCCTATCATGAATTTACCAGCCAACAGAAAGTCATCGACGATGAAACCTTCTCCAGATCACGCTTCAAAGGATTCAAATTGCTCTAACAGAGACATCGAATAGAAACGTGTACGGCTAGCCGAACCAGATGTTATACACAAAGAGTTTATTTACATAAAACTGTGAAATTGTAACGTTGTAGAAAACATATGGCGTTTATCTACATTTTTTGATAATTCAATTCGGGTTTAATTCAGGAATTATTTGTTCGACACCCAACTCTGATTACTAGGACAGCATTTTTAGCTTTTCACTTTCATTTTTAGCTTTAATTTTATTTCTGAGTACCGGCTTCTTTGCCTTAGAGTGTATTCCGCGTTCCATTTAACTGTTTTATCAATCAGAAGCATATATATAGCGTATAGTGTGTCATTGTTTATTGTTATTTACGTTTATTATTCTTCCTACAATACAAAATACAATTATTGGCTCATGGTTGAATGTGCTTATTGTATGTGTAAATAAATGTATCTTGATATGATTAAAGACAAAAGTTTTTATCTTAATCTGTACTAAAAAGAATAATTAACATATTTCAAATCAAATTATCCAAGTCCACCGCTGAACGACACCTATTAACATATTTGCATTTTAGAAATCTTTCACCTTTTTATTTTTAGGAACGTAATAAGATTTGATCTAATTGCAGTAATATAAACGTTGCTACAAACTTGACATAAACCCAATATGAACCTGATCGTTTACTCTAAGTAATACAGTAGGTAGGCCAAAAACTCACTTATACGTGGAGGCCTAAGAGCCTACGTCCAGAAGTGGGTTATTAAAGGCTGTTGAGGAAACGTTCCTCCACATCGTAACTTATGTTTCAACAAGTAGAATTTTAACAAAAATAAAACCGACTTCAAGGTTCGACTCGATTTCTCTTGGATACCATCATCAGATATTAATCTACTTATCATGGTACCACCGTTGGCACATCTCCTTTCCATTAAAAAAAGAATCATCAAAATCGGTTCATAACCGACGAAGTCATCCGCAAACACACATAAAACATAAATAAAAAAATATATACGGTCCAATTGAGAAACCTCCTCCTTTTTTTGAAGTCGGTTAAAAAGACTAATGGCACGTTGAATAGTAATGCTAGAAAAGACCAGCCTTCTGGCCACGGAGAAGTATCAATAGAATGAGAAACTCTGATCGCACTCGAAACTCATGACTCTAGTTACCCGACCTCAAACCATTATTTATGTTAAAAAAGTTTTTTTGTCACTTCAAGCTTTAACATTTTAATCTTACCTTTTTAAAAAAGAAACGCTTGCATACAACTGTTGGTATTGATTGATTTACAATCAGAGTTGTAGCTATTATCGTTTTTGAGGAAGGGTGTGAACATCTTAGCATGCTTTTAAATGGAAGGATTTGCTCTCCATACCGTACACACTAATAAATATCGTAACAAATCCGTGGTAGGTACCGCAATCAAACTTTAGAATTGCTTTCAAATGCCTGGGTCCGCCCAGGCTCTATAATATAATTATTTGTGAACAGTAAATAGAAAATGTCGCCAGTTTTAGTTAAAACTAGCTGAAGCCCGCGGTGTTACCCGCGGCTATTGTTGTACCGCGAGTAACGCCGCGGGACACAGTTAGTCTTAAAAAAGTAGCCTAAGTTACTCCCCGGATCATCAGCTACCTGCCAGTGAAAGTCCCGTCAAAATCGGTCCAGCCGTTCCAGAGATTACCCGGAACAAACAGACAGACAGACAGACAGACCGACAGACAGACAGACAAAAAATTTTTTAACTACATTTTTGGCATATGTACCGTGTATACATACATATGCATTTAGTAAAAAGCGGTTATTTTAATATTACAAACAGACACTCCAATTTTACTTATTTGTATAGATTTGTTAGTATTTAAATCATTTCACGTCAAAAATTTATTTAATTTTAGGGAAAATACTATTAATTAACAGTTATTGCGATGTACAAAATTCATTTTCAGCAGAAACATGATCAACGTAACTCCCGTATAACTGCTTAATTAGCTTGTAAGTTGTGCTTACATAACATATTTACAATTTTCAGGTACATTTAAGTTAACTCTGAATTAATATTCTGCATGCAGAGCTGTTAATCATACATGGGTGGATCCACAAAAGATTTTGCATCAATTTTGGAAAATGTGACTTAAAATGTCTTTAAAAGCTTTGTGACATAAAAAACCATTGTTTTATTTACTACTACTAGCTTTCGCCTGCGGCTTCGCTCGCAGTTAATAAAAAGTATCCAATGTTATTTCTTTACAAAGTGTCATGATGATCGGTGAAGTCGTTTTCGCTTGAAAGCATAACAAACAAACTTATTTTTTTATATATAGTATAGTATAGAAAAATTAGTAAATTTACTAAACTTTAGTTCAAATGCACAACATTTTAAGGTGTCACAATATGCACTAATAGAAACAAGTGAAAACAAGAAATATGTATTTTTTTTTATTTAAACGGGTTTTATTGAAAATAATGTACAAAAAGCTAAAAAAATATTCGGTACAAAATGTAATAGGCGGCTAGGGCACTTTGTTCCAATAACTTTTTTCATGTAATTACCATATATGGTTCGATATGCATGTAAGAAAATCTGGAAAGTTGAAATAACAACAGACACTTCAAATTTATTTATTTGTATTCATGTATAGATAATTTCTTACACTGTCATTAGTTCCTAAACTAAGCACATAATATAATATTACAACGATACTACTGATAAACATACTTATATACTGATCAATCCACCCAGACTTATAACACAATTGATCGTCCTTGATACACTATTACTCACTTTAGCTGCGAATTATATCAACGTTCTCTGATTCAATGGTTGTACAGCGGTAGACTCATAATTGGATGTCATCAAAACACATAACGAGTGGGGCGTTGTGTGTTGGGCTCGGGTCTCCTCTCAGGAGAGGGTTAAGGTCATACGTCCCCACGCTGGCCAAGTGCGAGTTGGGGACTGGCAAGACAACGTTATGGCTACGTAATCTTGCCGTTGGATGTCTTTAAGCCGCCCAAAAGCCCAAGGTTGCGCAGATCGGCTAGTAATATAATAAATTCGAAAGTAACTGTCTGTCTGTTCTGCTCTCTCAGTCTCTCAGCCTGTATTGTTTTCGCGGCTAAAGCCCTGCACTGATTTCAATGAAGTGTTCTATTATTTATTTAAAACTAGCTAAACGCCGCCGTGTTACTCGCGTTTATTGTTGTACCGCGGAACAAAGTAAGTCTAAAAAAGTAGCCTAAGTTACTCCCTGGATCATCAGCTACCCGCCAGTGAAAGTCCCGTCAAAATCCGTCCAGCCGTTCCAGAGATTACCCGGAACAAACAGACAGACAGACAAAAATTTTTTTAATCACATTTTTAGTATATGTACCGTGTATACATACATATGCATTTAGTAAAAAGCGGTTATTATGATATTACAAACAGACACTCCAATTTTATTTATTTGTATAGATGTATAGATGTCGCAGTTTGTTTACACAACGGATTTATTAACCGACTCCAAAAAATTAGCAGGTCATCAATTCGTCTGTATTTTTTTATGTTTATGTTTGCTACCACAAAACTTTTGACTGCATGAACTGATTTTGATGATTTTTTTTATTTGAAATCTGTTGTTTCCCGTGTGTCTCATTTAAATTTTCGTTCAATTCTTGTGGTCGTTTTTTTTATTAAAATTTATGATTATTTCACTATGTTATTACTAACTTGACCTATATCAAGTCAATAGGACTTGACTTTCACGTCTGTGAGTGATGATAGTCACTTACCATCAGGTGACACACTTTCTAGTTAGCCATGTTTCCTAAAAAAATAATAGGCCACCGACCAAAAGACGGGAACCTTCATACTATAAGGCCTGTGTTGAGAAGAATTGTCTTTTGCATTAGACCTTAAACCACCACCTTCCTTAAACTAACACAATCCAGGAGTAGGAATGACTATCGAATATAACACTGATCACATATTCTTTCGCGAGATATTGGAAATATTGACAATCATACACCGGCGCTCTAATCGATTTAACGCAACAATATCAGGTTTATTGGCAACAATGAAATAGTAAATCGGTCTCAATACAATGTAGTATACAATATATATACCTCCCACGTATCTTCAGATTAACATGATTGTATTTTAAGCCCACTGGTAATGTATAATACTGATTGTATGTGCATATATTCATCATTGGTAAGACGAAAGAAACTAGAAAAAATATGCGTGATGGATTCACCATTTCAGTGGAATGAAAGATTTCAGCCGTACTGACATTCATTATATATATATGTGTGGGATAATAGGTATATAAGGTTCTGCACCGGAGTTAACCCAGGCTAAGGTGAAGTTTAGAACAGGCTTTGACCGTGGGAGAGCCACGCTTCGACATGAATGGGCCGGCTCGACCTGAGTGATACCACGGCCTCACAGAAAACCGGTGTGATATAGTGCTTGCGCTGTGTTTCACCGAGTGAGTGAGGATACCGGAGGCCCATAACCCAAACCCCCTCCCCCTATCTCCCAAAGGCCGGCAACGCACTTGTGACGCCTCTGGTGTTTGCAGGTGCCCATGGGAGGCGGTAATCGCTTACCATCAGGCCATACGTCTGCTTGTTTGCCCGTCTATTACATAAAAGAAAGACTGTCATACCCCAACGCGTACGTTTATCGTTTTAGGTCTGAACGATTGGAAGTTTAGGAGTTCCCTTGACAGTGCTAATCGAATCCATGGTAAAGTTTTAGAATATACCGTCGTATAATTAATTGCATATACAGACTTGTATCTAAAGTCGAAACATTATCTAGAACCAATGAAAACCAACAAATAGATTTCCAACTTTACAAAATTTGATTCTTCTTAAGTTTCAATGGTTTGAACCCAAATATCAAACTTAAGACATTGCAAGCTATAAAAGAGCTTTTTAACATTTTCTTTTTATTATTGTCTCAAATATTTTGAAATATGTATATTTCAATATTACCTAAATAGCTACTCGAGATATCCGCTATATTACAGAGGTTGCAATGCCCGTCGCTCGCGACTTATGTATGTACAAGTATACACGTACGTACACCACCATTGTGAAGTTTCATCAGACGAGTTGGGAATATGGGAATAATAACGCTACCTTGCAACATTCATATTCGAGTACAATGTGTTAAACAATTCTATGTATTTTAATAAAGTCGGATAGAGCGACGGCAACCAACCAACTTCCAACCTCTGTAATACAGTGGATATCTCGATAATCTCGAGTAGCTATTTAGGAAATATTGAAATATACATATTTCAAAATATTTGAGACGATAATAAAAAGAAAATGTTAAAAAGCTCTTTAATAGCTTACAATGTCTTAAGTTTGATATTTGCGGCATAATCACTTAAATGCACGAAAACAAAGACGCCAGCATTAAATATGTAATAACGACGAAGCCGCACTTTTCGTGGACGTAATGTTAGTAAACTTTACTAACATAGTACATAATTAGCACAACTGATTATATAGAGTCTATAATTCCCTTTGATAACAGCCACTAATACTTTAACACTGCTTTAGACGGAGTTCGAAGTATTAAGTTCGTTGGATTAAGAATCTGCACGCAAGCCGGCTCTGCTCAGTAATAGCACGGCCTTATCAGGTCTAATTGGAAAGATTATTTTATCTTACAAACAACCCGTGTTCTCATCATTTATGAAGTCAAAGTATGATAATTCCGAAATGTCAACCTTGATATACGGGTTTGCTTAAGCTCCGCAGCTCACTTACCATCACGGTGTAGTATTACAAGCGATCGGTTCTGAAGAAAACACGGAGCTTTTATAGAACAAACAATCTTGAAATTGTTTCCGACTTCAAAGGCATTTTTTCTTAAAACAAATATATTAGTTCGATTGAATTTTGACTTAACATTTAACATTACGTATGTACCACTTAATATTTAAATATAATTATAGCCTTTGCACTTCGTCCCCACATATTAGTTTTTTAATAATAATGTTTCCGTACGACATAGCTTTGTATCAAAACGGGTATTTAAGAATTTCCAAGTATTAGGTAATAAAAAGGTTCCTGACACACGCAGTTACATATTACATCTTTATCTACTATTCTGATGGCACGTTTATTATATTAGTTTTTATCAAATATTTATAGACATTAGTTTTTTATTTCTCTCTGCCATTTGTTTTTAAACATCATTATTATTACAGGAACAAAGATTTACATTTTTTTGTACAAATATTACTACTATTTAGACTGCCTCGTTGCTCTAATAGTCCTTACCTCTAAAGGTAACTGTATTGTTGACGTTAATACCCTTTGACTGCCAACTAAAATTAATCTTAAATAGATACTTCCTAGAGTGGTACCACAAAATCTATATTATTTGTTTATGCATGGCTGAAGAGCCACGGAAACTTCGCATTTGCGGTTTTGAGCTCGAACCAGACGTAAAACATATATTAGGTTTTCGTATGTCGAATGTGACATATATCATAATACCTATACATATTCGAGGTTTCGATCACCAACAGTATTGCCTTGAATTAAGTTCCTTATAATCGGCGGAATCCCTATGTATGTATCGGTTCAATTCAAAGTGTTAGTTATCTTAACTTGGTTTGTCCCATTCAAAAATCTCGCACTGCCTGTAGTAATAAGTCCAAATTTATATTGTGATCTGCCAAAAATAGTTCATGTTAACTGGTATGAATGTAATGAAAAAAGCTATTTGAGTAGGTCGTTTGAATGACAGACGATTTCTTATCAATATACATGTTTTGACGTTATTTAAGAAATAGATGTAACAAAAAAAACATTTCGCACCTGTTGCTTTAACATCGGGCGGTTGAACAAAACCGCTCCGCCTAAATAATCAATATTTTCAAATTAACATTTTCCCTCGTTACTCTGGTGTATCACTATATAGCCAGTTAGTTTTTCTTGGAGTCTTCCAATCGCAGGTGAAAATCGTATGTGGTACGCAAGGCGAGATCAACAGATCCCGTACCAGCTATCACTATTAACTGTTTTCCTTGCCAAAGCTTATCCTCTTCCTTTGTACCGTCTGAAAAATATTACAGACATAAGAAGCATTGGTGGGGATTTGGTAGCCTCCCAAAAGAGTAATCAATCAAGATTATTTGCAATTAAGATATACATTGAGTTCATTCTTATCAAAGAAAATTTTCTTCTTTTTATTTTAATATTGCTTTGTCCCACTTGAAAACTCTTATGTCCCTAACGAAGGTAGGTATCAAACGAGCAAACCATCCAAAACTCATAAGCGTAAACCCTAAACAAAATAAGGAAAATACCATAAAAAGTCGATGTTGACTTGTCACTATAGTTTTATTGTTTTCTGAAAACGAGTACCTAAGACCAGGTACATTGTTTACCTTTTTGTGGAAGGATGGAGTTCGATGGCATGATGAAACCGAACTTTTTAACGGAAGCAAATAAATTACACGGGTCATGTTCCATCGTCGCGAACAATGCCCTGTTGATTTTTTATTGGACGTCTGCCGCCAAGGGAAACCTTGCCTATTAATCAAAGATCGCTAAGTTGAAGTCAATACCAAAACAGACATTTTTATACAAAAACATACTTTATTACCTTTAAATTTTAGAACAGAGTAACGAAAAGATTGTTTCGTTTTCAGTAAAAAATCTTGTTTAATCTATCAATTAGAATAAGCTTATTGCCTATTCGTGAAAAAATACGTATTAATAATAAAATAATGATATTATGTTATATCTAATTAAATCTATAGTCTATTAGTAATATTATATTTTAAAAAAAGTATTTTAGGAATATCTTTTACTAAATGAAATTGAATGCTTCAACAAAAATAAACGTTTTCGTTTGTTTGGGATTTCGTGTATTTAGCAGTTGACTGTATGTATATAGGTAGACCAATTTTCACGGTACTTAGACAGTTTAACATGAGGTGTAACTGAGGTGTCTTTATTTTGAATAAAAGTTAATATTTCTAATTAATCTCATACATTCCAACGAACCAAATCCGCGGTGAGCATGATCAGGAAATAGTATATTTCATTACAGATTTATGACGTCAAATGTCTTTAATAAAACTTTATTAATTTACCATTGGTACGTCGAAATGTTCACCACAAATGTTCCGACATAGTTTCTTTCCATGATATAGTATTAGATCTATAAATATTCAGTACTGAATGCGTTACTGTTTATTGAATGCTCCTAGGGGCCCCGGTTTGACTAACTTTTTATTTATAAACGTACACTCAACGGTTTGCGTATGAACTATTTAGTGGGATAGTATCGCAATCTCTAGCGAGGTCAACGGTTTTATTGATCGTGAAGTTCTGTGAGAACTTTTGTGGTCATCAGTTACTGTTTGTATTGAAACTAAGTTTTAGATAACTGTGGTATTTCAACACGATATTTTTGCAAATATAAGCTTTTAAAAGCAAAATGAAACTCCACAAATGATTTTGTTGTCTGTTGTTGTGGTCTTACATGCATATATCGACCGGCATTAAGTGTAGATACTTTTAATGTTTTTGTTAATACTCTGACCTAAAGTAGTTTAGATTATCAACAGAAATATTACATATCCACATTTTTATGAGTAACATTTTACTTCTTATTTACCCTGACAGAATAGGTAATATAGTAAATGGGAGAACTGCACTCTATATGACTTGAGTAATGATGCGCACCCGGTGTTGGAATGACCCGTCATATGGCAGGTAAGAAGTCAGGATGTTACATTTAGTAGTCGCATATTGACTACTATATGGCTTTTAGTACTACGCTCTTGTTTTTATTTAAAAATATACATTTTTTCCATGACCGTAAGGTTCAAATCAGACTACATAAACTGTTCGAACATGCAGAACGAGTGTTGCTTACAAAATATAAAACTAAGCGGATTGTATATTAATTGAGCCCCAACTTCACCTGTGCTGTACGTAAATATGCAGGTTCGAGTCAAATTCAATCATATTCGGTAAACTATGTTTAGGTAAACTATGCTATTGAAACGGTCGATCAAAACATAGGCTTTCTTTTTTTTGATCGGCAGTTTTTAGATAGTTCTGTATAGCGAACTATCAGTTATATAACAAACTAGGTAAAATAAAAATAGTCTAGAGGATACATTGGTAAAATAAAATAAAGGTATTTTTAAGAATATATATTAAGACTTATTTAGCAAAGATAGACAAAAACAAAGAACATTATTTCAGGCATCAAGTAACGAAAATAAGAGCTACACAATCAAAGTTCAATTCATTTCTAGTTTAATCAAAAATATACACGAACGAATTCCCGTGTGAATTGGTGTTTAAACTTTTTACTCTTAAGACTCATCGTAGACAGCAAACTAAATGAAAATTGAACGCGGTTATTGTGGGTACGTCATAAGTATGTGGGTTCGCGTTGATCTGTAGGGATCTTAATTTTTAATAAATCAAAGAAGAAATTTATCATGTATTTAGTTCTTAGTTTGTCGTTGGTATTGATGTCAGTGACACTTTAAAGTGTACGATTGCAATTATTATTAATAAACTTTAAAGTTTCAGTCGTTCACGATAGTTTTAACATAAAAATGATGATCAACATGGTTAACGAGAGAAATATCATTGGGTTCCTTAAGGTAAATACTTTTCAGATGGTTGATCTTTCATGCGAACTTTACGTAAGACTAGAACAGAGAATCCATCCAACATAGCTTAGGAAAATGAATATTAATATCAATCCAATTGTCTTCATACACTTGCTTTTCGTTCATAGTAGGTATGACAAGAAAGCTATACTTACTAACAAGATAATACAGTCATATGGCACACAACATTTATAAGAAGTACTTTATAGTATCAGACCTGCAGTGACACTTCTCCGTTGATGTGCAGAGCCTGGAAACAAAGAAATAGAAATGATAAAATACGGCTTCACTTTAGAACCTAAGTTTATTGTCATCTAAACTATGCCTAAAAGCATTTGGTTTTAGTAGCTTGTTAACCCCAGTACGGCTTTATTATAAGAAGTCATTAACATTGTTTTGCATTTCTACGTAAAGTGATGTCTACGTGTATAAATAAACTGTATAATAAAACATCATTTTATTCAATTAAATAACTTCTTACAATAAAACAAATAAGTCTTATGAAAATGATAAATACGATGAAAAAAACATACTTATATGTCGCTAGTTACACAATAAGTTAAAATGCTGTTAGCGTTATCATAAAAGCTTCCTCAACCAAGGATCAAAGGTAATATTTTCACATCTCAGAATGGGTTTTAGGAAGCAGTCAAACAAGTCTTCAGCCGGCTTTTTGGATTTCTGGTAGGACATTAATGTATTCTGAGCATGATAAAATTTGGTCAAAATTAGTCAAGGATAGCAAAACGGAATGGTTTACGTGACAAATGGCATCTACACGATTGTGATAGTACATGTCTGGTGCTCAAGTGATATGGTGAAGCGAGGCGAGCGGATAGTTAATGGCACCATTAGCTTTGGGATATAAGTCTTCTGATTATTTAAATACCTTAATAGATTACCGTCGTAGTGGTAGCTCCATTGATAAATATCGAGGCTCGGGGTAGTAGACAGCTGGTGGATACAATGGTGGTGTGATAAGTCCTGTGAAATCAAACGCACTTAGACGTGTGCGAGAGGCTTATACCGTGTGAAACCTTTATTGATTTAGTGGATGGTAGCGTAATCCAAACACACGAACCACCTTGATAGCAAAACGGACGGAGAAGGAAACGATCGATTTACCTGTTTCTTAAAAATTACGTCCTTTAGGTTTGCATAATTTGTTTGAAGAAATCGTACGTGCTTTTAAGTAGATTGTGTATCTTGAGGTGGTAAAGTAATAGCTAAGCGGACTTACGGTCAAATGGCTGCAGGTGCATTCACAGACAGATACTCAGCCATTATTCTACTAACGTAACTCCACTCACTCACAACCACTTAATTTGTGGCGGGCGGAGTGTTCACTTCGGTCACTTTGTCATGTGTCACCAACGTTATTCGTATTCGTTTAACTTAATGTTAGTAAGCTTCAAGTTTGAAATGCAAAATTGGCATACAAATTGCTATGTTTTCGATCGTTGAAATCGATAAATCAGTAACTTACGTGCTTTACAAAGAGAAAAAAATATGAATAAAATGTGTTTGATCCTCATTATCGTTTGATCTTTTATGTCCGTACAACATGTTTATTTACATTATATAACGCAAAAATCTTGCTCGATAAAATAAGATGAAAATATTTTTATTGGTAGCGAAGAAAATGTTGAAAGAAAATACAACGTTCATTGGACGCAGCACGTCACGGGCGCCCCGCCGTCTAGTACCTAAAGAAAATTGAATTCAAATATGTATAATGTGTAGTCATTATTTTCTAACTTGTGTTGTATATTCTTTAAAAGAAAGTTTCTCTGCGATTTTGCGATATGTTCTTATTTTAAACAAAGCCTGAGTAGTAAAGGAAAAAGATAAACAAATTATAATTACCCACTGAATCACATGTGTCACGTTACATGTTTTTCTTTTTACATCAATGACGTAATGATCAATTCATTTTTGTTGTTGATGCTTCAAATCAAATTAGTTAATTTAATAAACTTTAAAGTTATTAAATTTATAAATGTATATATGGTAAGGTAAAGGTGTGAACTTTAGATTATTTATTAAGTTTTTTTTTTTTTTTTTCACCCCGCGTTGTAACAATGCTTCGTCTCTTACTTGTAGATCTTCATATACTTGTGATCTTGTGGACAACAATGAAACAAACCTTATTGGAATTCCTACGCAGTTTCTTATTTAAGGAATACAATAAAAACATTCTTTATTCTCCGATAAGTGATGGAAAAGCAGTCCGATAACCGCAATATACATGACACTAGCGTTGTCTCTTAGGTGGGTATAAGACATATACCACGACTTTTAATTCGATTCCACATTTGACATTAGCTACTGTCATTTTGTTAAATAATGATACCACATATAATAGTGTAGTGATGAACACAAAAATTGATGAACAATCGCGATTTTTGTTTATGTAATCAAAATATTGGTGTGCCAATTAAAGACTAAATTATTGATTTTTATTTAAATAAATACATAATTATTCATAATAATTATCTATTAATTAACTAGTAACCGCTGTTTTATTTTATAAAAAGTTAGTATTTTTGTATTTTATACTAAAAACAAAACTTATAATAAAAGAGCATATTGATGGATAATGCACCTTACCACTCCCGAAAATTGGAAACGGCACCAAAAATGAGCTGGAAAAAAAGCTGCGATTCAAGACTGGCTTTTAAATAAAAATATTCATTACGAACCATATATGGTTAAAGCTACGCTTTTAGAACTGATTCCACATAACGAGTCTTTTAATAAGTACGCTGTAGACGAAATGGCAGCACAACATGGGATCCCGATTTTACCCCCCTTACCATTGCGAGCTAAGCCCTATCGAATTGATATGGGCGCAGGTAAAGGGGCATGTAGCTCAAAATAATAAAACTTTCAAATTAACAGACGTGCGAAATTTATTTGAGGAAGGCATTCAAAAAATTACGGCTACGGAGTGGTCTAAATGCGTATCCCATGTTGTCAAATAAGAGGAAAAAATTAGTAGGCTAGATATGTTAATTGACAATATCACAGACACATCGGGAATAAAATGTTACAGAAAATGACAGCGACAGCGGTAGCGATGACGGCGATGATTTACAAAACAAAATATTACTATCTATTGGTTTTATTTGTCATGTTCCTTCATGATCACATTTTTTTATTCATTTCACACACAATTATTAAAGAAAACTCTCAGAGCCTTAATAAAATTAATCGTCATAACTAAATTATCAGTTCAGAAATGTTTAATTTCCTAGTATACTTAGTTTTTAATAAAGTAGTAGTTGTTTAGATAATTATACTACTATAAACCAGATAAATCGATCCGGAAATCGTCCATTTCCGTATCGAATAATTTCGCAACGTCACTATTTAGTACTTGTCATAACGTTGCAACACTGAAATTGTCAAATCTGGAATTGAATTAAAAGTTAGAGTATAAATATGTGTACTTGGTAACATCCTCGGTGTCGTTGAGTCGGATCAAATGTTTGTACGATCTGCAAAAATTTGTTTCGGAGTTTGGGTGTTTTCTATGCATAATTTTGTATGTATTTACAAAAAGAGTATATAGGTATAATTTATATGAGTTGTCTAGTACCCATAACACAAACTCTGCTTAGCTTGGGACTAGATGGCGTGCTCATATATGAAAAAAAACCCTACAACCTGCTTCGGATCCAGATGAACGTAAGTATAGTAGAATTAATTGAATTCCAACGTTTTCACTCTTTAATTTTTAATTTCTTAAGTCATAATCATTTTGCATTATGTATTTTCGTTGTAGCGTGTAGATGTTTGCTTCATAACTGTTCAATTTTTGTGTGTGATACAAAGCGGTGTATCAACATTTTTCATACGTTGGACAGTTTCCATTTTTGCCTTTTAGTGTTGTTTTTTGAACGAGCAATACTCGTATGTATGAGTTAGTTTTGACAGTGACATGAGAAAAAGCGAACCCTCTAATATTTTTATTTATAGAAATGTTGTGGAACGGACAAAGTAGTTAACTTTTTGTGATTATTGCTCTTTTAACAAAATATTTTAAACAAAGTTGAAATGGAATTATACATTTCATTTGAAATGAAGTGTCGAATTTATTTATTGAGAGAAATTGTTACTGCCGTTCATGAAATATTATATTTCTGTTTTATGGTTTATTTTCTATGTTATATTTTGTCCTTTGCTGAAACTAGTAAGTAAGTAGTAGCACTAGTTTCAGCAGGAAAGAAACCGATAAAACCGCAAGCCGTTTCGGGTACTAGAAACCGGAAAACCAGGTATTCCCTAGCGAGGAAAACCCTGGAACCCCGACATACATCGGTGTGGGAATCCCGGTGTTCCCGTTACTATCCCCAGGGCGCGCACCCTACGCATCGTACGCGCCACCACCCGAGCCTGCTTCTGCTAGGATGTCAGATGGCCTGATCTGTCACCGTCATAAACTTGTGCTTATGGAGGACGGAGATCGTTATAAGATCTCCGGCGCCCCGCCCTGTGGTGCCTGGCCCGTTCCCAAGCCTGGCGGACTGGTAGAATTCTAAACCTCTCCCAGTCCTGCTCCGCCGCCTCCTTCAGAAAGAAATGGCGGAATTCCACGCGCACTAGTTCTACAACATGGCCGCAATCATGTTACCGAGCGAGAGAAACCCCACCCTGATGGCCCCACGAGATCACGCCTTGGCTCTCTTGGCCGGACATTCTGCCAGCGTGTGGAGCGCGGTGTCTACAGTCTGGCCATCGCAGTAGTGGCACTCAGGCCTGGCGAAGTTGGGATTTCTTATCATCGATTTCTCGAGTTTCAGGACTCCTTGGTGCAGTGGACTACAATAGGATGATGACGATTGTATGAAAAATTATATACCAATTGCCGGCCGGTGTTGTGCAATTCTTTTCTTGCTTATCATCGGGAGTTATAAATTTATAGTTAATTTATTTGAATATCAAAAAAAAATATTTATAATCATGTAATACTGTCGGTCAGCTAGGTATTATCTTCTAATCGATGCTACTAATTAATAAATATTACTATCACTAATACAGGCAATAAATAAGAGTAATAAAGTTCATGCATGATATGTCATCATTATTTTTATGTACTGAAAGGAGCAGAGATTGAAAGTAGGTAATGATATAATAATAATAATAAATATTTCAGACATCTATCACACAACATCATGTAATGATATAATTAAAGTAAGTTTTACTCACTTTAATTATATCGTTAAAGTTAGTAATACAGATCGTTACCTTTCATATTTTCTTAAATATTTTAGAATAATCAAATAGATTACTTAAGTAAGATTTTTTTAATAAATAATTCAAAAAATTACGACTAGATGTCGTTGTGTCTATAACATAATAATTTTTTCGATCTATATCATGTACATGTAATAAAATTGTCAGAGATCCATGTCTGTACAATAAAGATATGAAAGAAAAACTAAGGGGAGTCTTTATTATAGTAACAGTCTATCCGAGCTAAACTACGTACGTACCTACTAACAAACATGTATACTTTCTGATGTAGAAAACATTTATCTAAATAAATGCTCGTACTTGTCTTAAAACCGGCTAAGTGCAAGTCAGACTCGCGCACCTGTAGGATGATATGATGTCTTTTTTACATTTATATTTGCGTGGATTGAATGAAAGGTAAATTGCTGTTTACGATTTAAGACGTATTAAAAAAAACTACTAACTAGATCTCGTTCAAACTAATTTTCGGTAAAAGTTTGCATGGTAATGTACATCATATTTATTTTATAGTTTTATCATTCTCTTATTTTAGTAGTTACGGGAGGAGGGGGGGGGGGGGGGGGGAACCACATTTTACCACTTTGGAAGTGTCTCTCGCGCAAACTAATCAGTTTAGAAAAAATGTTATTAGAAACCTCAATATAATTTTTGAAGACCTATTCATAGATACCGTATATATACGTACGGGTTCGAAGAATAAATTTTTTTTGAGTTTCAGTTCTAATTATGAGGAACCACCAAAATTTATTGTTTTTTTTTATAGTTTTGTGTGAAAATTCTAAATCTTATACTTTTGAAAAAAAGTGGCTATGATATACGGACGGACAGACTGACAGACAGACATAACGAATCCATGAGTATTAAGTTTTATTGCCATTAGCCTACAGAACCCTAAAAACGATTCCAACACAAATCACGGCAAGCCATCAGTAAAGTACAGAAATGGAAAAGCTTTGATGTGGGAAATCCGATTAAGCGACGACCGCGGCGATCTGTCGTCCCGGCTCCCGCGGAATTCAACAATTAAGCGCAATCATGTTCTGTTATCGGTTTCCTTCTCTGCATTTAGTTCTGGTGGCCGTACTATCAGAACTCACATTTTACACGTACGAATTGTGGGCAAGCCAATTTAACTATCTTAATAATTATATAAATAAAAAACACCTACTTGTGATCAAATTAATGATGTTCGAAATCGTTGATGAATGTATAGAAACCCGCTATTTTAGAAGTAGCATTTAAATTAAAATGATTTTAATTCTTTATATGTTTTGACATATATAATAAGCTCAGTTGAATTTAAAAGCCTCATATATTTTTATCATATTTATTCAGGTAATCCATTTTAAAAATGAAAATAAACTAATTGGTATTCGATAATGTTATGCCTAACTTTTTCGGCTTTAAAACATGTAAAGTAACTGTTCCTGAGTAACGCCATGACCCGTATCATGCCAGCTCAAAGGGATATATTTAAATTAGGATAGAATTTGCATATCGGCAACTAGGTCACCCAGAATGTAATGGGCCGATTTGAAGCTCGTATTTTTATTATAATATTAGTTTTTTTTTTAACAAGAAAGTAAACATGTATGTAAACGTTTATTTCAGACACCAGCCAACCCGTGCCCACTCCCTTAACCGCCCGCTTTTCCTCGATCGACTTTATTTACAAATACTACTATTCTTAATTATTTTTTTGTACAATCATAATAAAATATGGCCTGTCACTCCTGAATAGTGTCGCTTTCTGTCAGTGAAGTAATTTTCAGAACCGGATCAGTACTTCGAAGATTACCCCCTACAATCATACAAACAAAGTTAGAAACTTTACCTCTTTATAATCAATACAAATATTATAAACGCGAAAGTTTGTAAGTATAGATGGATGGATGAATGAATGTTTGTTACTCTTTAACGCAAAAACTACAGAATAGATTTGGATGAAACTTTAGAGTAATATAGCTTATACATCAGAATAACACATAAGCTACTATTTGCCGTGATAACCGACATATATGAGGGAAACAGCTAGTATTAGTATATATTTAAAAGTATTTTAAGCAGAATTTTTAATAAACTCCAAATTAACAAAATCTGTTTTTTTTTCTATTTGACTTTTTATCTACCTAAATAGTTCAAAGTTGATTTTATTAAGTTGACTATGGAAAAATACTGTTAGTGTGTGTGTAGTAATAGTGTTAGTACATAATTCTTCTTTAGTATCTATAATAGTATGCATCTATAATAAAGTGCTGCACCACTTTATTTTTTATCTAACTAAGCCAACCCTTAACTGCAGTACCGCGTGTATGAAGGTTTTCGCGACAACAAGTAGCCTATGTCTTTCTCCAGGGTTTAATCTTGTTGTTAAAAATGTTTAACTGCCTCGGTGGCGCATTGGTAGCGTATGCGACTACTGTGCTTGAGGTCTCGGGTTCCAATACCGGATCGGACCAAATCTTTGCATGATCTGCTAATAAATCTATACAAATAAATAAAATTGGAGTGTCTGTTTGTAATATTAAAATAACCAATTTTAACTAAATGCATATGTATGTATACACGGTACATATACCAAAAATGTTGTTAAAATTTTTTTGTCTGTCTGTCTGTCTGTTCGTTCCGGGTAATCTCTGGAACGGCTGGACGGATTTTGACGGGACTTTCACTGGCAGGTAGCTGATGAACCAGGGAGTAACTTAGGCTACTTTTTTTAGACTAGTTTTGTCCCGCTAAGATAAATTGAGTTTGCGACCAAACATAAACCATCTGCAAGCATATTTAATATTATGTGCGCTTAATAATATGTTGGGTTAGTTTATAATGATGTACATGATGTAAGTGTCTTGCCAGTCCCCAAATCACATTCGACCAGCGTGGGGACGTAGAGCCTTAACCCCCAGCCTAGGAGTGGGACGTTATGGGTTGTTGATGAAATAGGGAAACCCTACTATTGCCAACTTCCAAAGCACGTGAAACACATTGTCTACTCAATCAACCTTTTGTTCTAACATAATTCCTGTAAATTACAACATCAAAACCGCGTTTTCAAAACATTTTATGATTGTTTTGATTTCACATCAAGTTAAAAAGTTAACAATATAATAATAACAAAGAGGCATTGTGTTGAGTTCGCCCTCCAGTGCTACGTTCCCTTGGAGTGGAAAAAAACCTTGTGAATAGGCTTATATCACTGGTGGAGGTCAACTAGAGGCGATTCATCTCCTTTAATATAATAAACAAATCACTTACCATTGTGCGATGAAAGCTTTTCTCCGACTTTATCACCGTTATGTTTTTTTTTCAACGTTGTAGATTTTGCTGCTCTATCCACTATTGCACAATAGTCCTACTCGCAGATGGTCCGGAAGACATAAGCTATTTAAATTTTATCAAAAGTTTTTACCTAGCCGGATTAAGTTTATAAAACTTTTTCTTGTTTGATATCTCATTAGGACATTGATTACAATCATCTATTTGTGTTCTTTCAAATTTGAATTTAACTGATGTTTATGATATTTTTTTCTAAAATGTAGATCATGCGATCACTTTAAAGTAAACTTTTGTAATTTAAAAAAAACCTACAGAAAATTTGTTCAAAGAAGTTTCGAAGCGCGTCGTAAGTCCTATTTTAATTAAATTTGCCTATCTAAAGCCCGGTTTCAACAAGAAAATGTCTTAAACAACCAACAGCTAATTGCAGAGCATCAAGCTCTGTGTACTTTACAGACGATCAACTTGTCATTCTTTTCTTCTTATCTTCATTTTCTCAATTGTACTAGTGTTTTCGAAGCATCTACCATAAGTATTTACCAAAGAGACTTTACTAAAACCGAATTGTAATCAAAATCAGCCAACTGCGAGTCGGACTCGCGCAGGAAGGGTTCCGTACCATTATATAAACATTGCAAGTGTCTATCTATTGCAATTATTAACATCGAGCTAAAACGAGCAAAAAACGGTTTTTGTATGGGAACGTCTTTAAATATATATTTTATTCCGTTTTTTAGTATTTTTTTGTTATAGCGGCAACTGAAATACATCATCTCTGAAAATTTCCACAGTTTAACTATCACGGTTCATGAGACGGACGGACGGTCAGACCGACGCACAGCGAAATCTTAGTAACAGGGTCCCGTTTTACTCTTTGGGTACTGTACGGTACTAAAAATGATATTTTTTGGCAAGTGGTCATTGGTGACACCCGCAAGCGTAACTTATGTTCTGTTACTAATACTTAGTGAATAGTACAACGAGGCTACAAGGGACAAGTTGATAATGTGCGTATTTTCCACTAAATTCTTTTTTCTTTTGATGCATCTCGTTCTAGTCTTTTATTACAATTCAATATTTAAAACAACTTTTTAATGACTGTATAACGAAACAACTGAAATGTATTCCTGAATTATTTAGTTCATATCCATTCTAGTCATCAATTTAGCTCTCTTAATATAGGGACGGTTATTAACGTAACATGTCGTTCAAAACCTTCCCTAATAATTATTTCACAAAACATACAATTTGCCAAGACTTATTACTACACATTATTTCTGAGCATTTTCTTTCTAATCTGCGCCGTGTCGTACCGGTGCGACATAAATCGTTTCCCTTGTCAACTTTCTTGAAAAACTTGTGGGATGACTTATGGGAAAAAGAGATCAGTGGTACAAAGCGCATACAATGTTATACCTATCTATATACATATTAATACGTGAAGCAATGTACTACATTTTATGAAAATTTATGCGAATGGAGAAGTATGTTTGACGCAGTTGAAGTTTAAATGAACGAAGCCCGCAGAAAACTTAAAACAAAATATTTTACGAATCATGGTCAATTTCTAACCACTAAGAGACCTCTAGTTTAACTTAATTACTCAAAAAGTTGCAATTTCAAATGTTGATTGTTGATGACGTTATTTATTATTCAACTTCCTAGCCAATTTATTATTTCTAAGATTATTTGGGGTCGGATACTAGTTCAACCAGTTTTAAAAAAATATCAATTTTTCCACGGAGCGACTGGCATCGAACCTCCGCAATCTTGAGGGTGAAATGAATTCGAAGATTGAACTAGTGGTCAGTATATTTGAGAGTACTGTCTTCCCAATAATGATTGTCACAGATATTCATGATAACCGGGACCGACAGCTTAACGTGTTCTCCGAGACACAGACGGCAAATACCGCCATCTTCCATACTCCGGGCTGCTATTAAGAATTTCTTTTGAGAAAAACCCAACAGCAGTCCGACCCGGGAATCAAACCCGAAACCTATTGATCAGTAGTAGCTTACGCTAATCACTAGACCAACGAGACAGGTTATTTATTGTTTAGTATGATAAAATATTGCAAGATAACATTTTAGATTATTTAATAATCCTACGTTATCATATAGCAACGAAAGCAACCGAAGAGAGGGGTGTACCTATAGCGACTTTTTCCAATAAGCAGTCTGTGATTTTTTGCGTGAGAAAATTTTCACACACACACATTTTAGACTCACGTACAAAAATAGTCACCTGTCAATACAAACTCACACATTACAATTAAAACCGTAGCTGTATGGCTTCTCTATCGTGATGGTCTATGTACGTTATAACCGGAAGAACAAAACGATTATCGATTATATTTTAATTCTTTATTGTTTTTTTCCTAATTATATTTAGAATTTATGTCATTTTGAAATGATTTGATTGATTGTTTAAACTTCTAATACGTTTTAGCAAGCAATTGTTGTAAATATATAATCTGAATCTCGGAAACGACTACGACGATCCTCATGAAATTTAGTACTCAGGCGGTCTCAGGGGGCGATAAATCGATTTGGCTAGATTTAATTTTAGTCATAAGGTACTTATTACCTACTGTATAATATTCAATAGACAATTTGCCATGCGATCGCTTAGGTGCGTACTTTTATATTTAAAACTAGCTAAACCTTAAGGTGTAGGCCTCCCGCAAGGTGGATGGACGACCTAGTTAAGATCGCAGGGACTCGTTGGATGCAGGCCGCTACCGACCGGTCGCAATGGAAGTCAATGGGGGAGGCCTACGTTCAGCAGTGGACTTCTTACGGCTGATATGACAAACCTTAAAAGATTACCCGGAACAAACAGACAGACAAATAAATTTTTAACTACATTTTTGGTATATGTACCGTGTATACATACATACGCATTAAGTACAAATCGGTTATTTTAACATTACAAACAGACACTCTAATTTTATTGATTTGTATAGATGTATTGATGATATGTACGTTTGGTACAATGGTTTAGGACGTTTCCTATATTACAGTGCTCCTTTGTGGTTTTTTACATTTATTGTATTATTAGTCATAAAAAACCATCAAGTAGAATATAGTTTTTTTCTAGTATAATTCTATTTTGATTTTCCTTTACATCTATAGGTATACGAACGTATTACTTTTAATTTGTTATTCTATATACACTAACCATACTTATATTTGCGTTGGAATCGTTTTTAGGGTTCCGTAGTCAAATGGCAAAAAACGGAACCCTTATGGATTCGTCATATCTGTCTGTCAGTCTGTCCGTTTGTATGTCAAAGCCTCTTTTTTCGAAACTATAAGAACTATACTGTTGAACCTTGATAAGTAGATGTATTCTGTGAACCGCATTAGGATTTTCATTAGCCAAAAACTAAATAAATTTTGGGGGTTCTCCATACTTAGAACTGAAACACAAAAAAATCTTTTTGTCAAACCCATACGTGTGGATATCTATGGATATGTATATTTGATACGTAATAAATTGTAAACTACAATTTACCAACAATCAAATTATTTTAATAAAAGCTTCTCCTTGAATATAAATATAATAATTGGATCTATTAAGTCTTAATACGTTTAGTAACCTGTATCATCCACGTTTATCATATAAAAATGAATCGCCGAAATGTATGTACGAGCATAACTTCCTATCCAATGCACAAAAAAAAAGTTAAAACTAAAACCCAACTACGACAAAAAAGGACGCTTAAAAAGTATGAAACAAGTTTCAAAATCCGTAGTCACGCGTTGTTAAAGTATGGCACATTCCTAAGTTTCAAAAGCCGTAGTTCATGTAGTGTAATGTACCATAGTTCATAACACTTTAACAACACGTGACTACGGCTTTTGAAACTTGTTTCATACTTTTTAAGCGTCCTTTTTTGTCGTAGTTGGGTTTTAGTTTTAACTTTTTTTTATTTAAAACTAGCTGAACCCCGCGGTGCTACCCGCGGTTATTGTTGTACCGCGAGTAACACCGCGGGACAAAGTTAGTCTAAAAAAGTAGCCTAAGTTACTCCCCGGATCATCAGCTACCTGTCAGTGAAAGTCCCATCAAAATCCGTCCAGCCGTTCCAGAGATTACCCGGAACAAACAGACAGACAGACAGACAGACAGACAGACCGACAGACAGACAGACAGACAAAAATTTTTTTAGCTACATTTTTGGTATATGTACCGTGTATACATACATATGCACTCAGTAAAAAGTGGTTATTTTAATATTACAAACAGACACTCCAATTTTATTTATTTGTATAGATGTTTTGGTGCCTCTATAATACTTATTGTTGTGCAAAGTTTATTTGAAATAGGTACATAGAAATATCACACTTATCGAATAAATACGGACAAAGTCACGAACAAATGCTAATAATATATATATTTTTGAAATGTACAAGTAACGCCCTTTCTAATGATACCAAACACGGCATATTTATTTCAAATTTAGTTTTTAATACAGTACTTTATGTCGGCTAGAGGGCGCCACATTCGATTCAGTGACACTTCATATAACCTCTAAGGAGCGGACAATCAAGACACTTTTAACGATACCTCATTTGTCATATTCTGACTAGTTTAGAAAGAATGAAGGAACAAATAAGCATATCAAAGAAATATCACACTTATCGAATAAATACGGACAAAGTCACGAACAAATGCTAATAATATATGTATTTTTGAAATGTACAAGTAACGCCCTTTCCAATGATACCAAACACGGCATATTTATCTCAAATTTATTTTTTAATAAAGTTTTTTATGTCGGCTAGAGGGCGCCACACAAATTCAGTGACACGTCATATAGCCTATAACCAGAAGACGATCATGACGCTTCTAGAGACACCTCATTTGTCTAAATCTAATGAGTAGTTAAGGAGCTAGGAGGGAACAAATGAACATACATACATACATGCATACATACATACATAGCCTGTCAAAATCATAACCCTCCTTTGGCTTTGCCGTAGTCGGGTAAAAATTAAATAGGTAATTCTTTTTTTTACGTGTTCTTTATTGATAGGACAAGGTTCATGTACCATAACTAACCAAAAAATTGTGATTATGTTTATTTAAAAAAATAATCGCTGCTATTTTATTTTTATTCTAATGATAACTGAAAATTATAACTACCTGCCTGAATAAGATTTTCGCAACATTAAGGTAAGGCAGAAGCTGGTGCCTGTAGCTCCGCCCGCTTGGATGTCGGCAATCACAGCAAATAGTAGCCTATTTGTTAAACTGATGTATAGGCGATATTACTGTAAAGTTTCATCCAAATCCGTTTAGTAGTTTTTGCGTGAAAGAGTAACAAACATCCATCCATCTATGCATACTCACAAACTTTCGCATTTATAATATTTGTTACTTTTTTTATATAGCCGTATGGTTTATATGTGTTATCTATTATTAAACTATGAAACATGAAATACAGCTTTATTTTATGGTCTTGCATTATGAGTTTCGTTCAATGGATTTAATTTCTTAATTTCAGTAATATTCTGTTGGTCATTGAAAATAAATATTGTTGATTCAATCAAACATTAGAATTTGATCGCATTTACGTCGGTAAATAGCGGGCTATGTGTAATTATGATGTAAAAACTATATGGCTGTAAAGTTTCATATATTTCTAAATAATTTTGGCCATATTCTCTAAAGTCTAGACTGGAAATTAAGAATAATCAATCATATCTTTTCTAAAGAGACGCCTATGTGCAGCGGTGGACTATTCAATGATACGATGTAAGTAGGAATTGTACCCTATATCTGTTGTTAAAGTCACTAATATCCACAGAAACAGGTCAGTCATCTCAGAAGATAATATTTCTATAGCATCATAAAGAGTTGAATAGCACAGCACTAAAGCAGCTAATATCTGTAGTGCCAACTATAATATGACATAACACTTACAGCAGATTACAACTGTGACACATAGAGATTGTCTGCAACGACATGTATGACTGGGCTATTGGTTCAATTGTGACTAATTCTGATCAGAGGTCATGGTTTGAATCTCACCCAGAACAAATCTTTTGCGATGGACACGATCGTAACGTGTTCTGTGTCTGAGTGTAATTTATTATTTACTAACTTCCCGTGCGTGTATATCGCGATGAAAAGTAGCCTTAGTCCTTTCGAAAGAATAAAAGTATCTCCATACCAAACTGCATTGAAATCGGTGCAGCGGTTAAGCGGTGAAAGCGTAACAGAGTTACTTTCGAGTTAATAATTATGTTTATAGTAGTAGTAGTCTGTGGTAACCGGACTCAGCACAGCCTTTAACCCATGTAAGTTTTCCGAGTCAGAACCATTGATTTTATTAAAGAATTTGCTCTCCTGTGACATACATTACCGACATTATATACTTACATTACCTAGTAGCGATTAGCTGAATTTAGCTCCGAAAAGGTGACCCGCATCGCAACGTAGGTACATACAGAATAGTACAATATCAAGCGCAGCGTAGGACTTGCGATCAATAGGTATCGAGTTCTTAACCCACACTAGGGAGGTGTACCTACGTACAATATATTCTTGTCTGTGCTGTTTAGTTGCGTGTTCGGTGTATTTAATGAGAAACATCACTAAATTTATAGAGGTCAAAAGCCGAAACTCAAATCAGCCATGTGGTTCATAGTTATTACACGGTTTAAAGCCCTCTCTATACAACCGGAGATGAAGCAATCAGCTTTTTCAACCAACGTAAACAACGTAGTAGCTTATTAGTACAAAGTTTTAATAAATAAACACCAAAGTTTATTTTAAGTTTAATGGGAGTATAAACGACTGTGTTCTTAAGACGGCTTGTTCTTAAAATTAACAGTGTACTTATGGTTTTGAAACGTTTAGTTTTATGATAAGTATATCTTGACCTTGTCGTTGACCTTGTTAAGTTGGCTCTTCACGTGTAGGTATGTTACTAAATAAATTAGGTAACAATATCAGCATTAATTAGCAATTAGTTCTTATCACGAGTGGTTTAATTCGTGGTATATATCTTTGCGGAATATTTATTTAATGTTTAAGCTCGTTTTCTAATTCATTTATTTTATTATGTTACTTTTTATACCCGCCAGTCCAACTTGACCGAAACGTCAAGCAAATCAAAGGCATAAAATGTCTATTAATCGCATATTATATCTATTAATTATTATATTTATTTTCTCGTTTAAAAGTTATACTAAATTAGGTACAAAGCAATTTTATACTATTCATTGTTATTTCGTATTTACAACTCTTGTTTTGTGTCCATCCTTACTTCCCATACTTTCTTAATGGATCTTATAACATAAAATACATTAGCTATAAAAAAAAAAACTAGTTTGTAGCCGTGGAGTTGTCTGTATTGATAAATGAGTCAGTCACGACACGTATTTTTATGCATAGATCATGAAAATAACACCGTCTACCTGTAATATCACGAAATAACCTGACTCATGTTAAATAACAATATGAGACGAAGGAGCTTCAGATTCGCGCAATTAGTGGCTACGAACATGCATACATTAAACGCGTTCATCTCAGCATTAACTGTCGACAGTGAATGGTATGCATCTCTTTGTGATGTTTCTGTGTGCAACATTGATGGCGTTAGTTAATGGCAATTCACAATAGTTAACTATTATGATATAAAAGATCAATTTCATATTGCATGGAATAAGACATGAGAGACTACGATTGTAATGTCGAAGGTTAAGTAAGTGACATTTGATTTGACATCGTAGAACTTAAAATTAAGATCCTTTGCAGAATGTACAGCCGCCGCAAGCAGCAGCAAGTATCATAATATAATTTATATTTCATTTTTATATTTGTGTTGATTGAATGAAAGGTAAATTGCAGTTTACGATCGATGACGTATTAAAAAAAATACTAACTACATTTCGTTCAAACCAATTTTCAGTGGAAGTTTGCATGGTAATCATTATTTTTTTTAGTTTTATCATTCTCTTATTTTACAAGTTATAGGGGGACACATTTTACCACTTTGGAAGTATCTCTCGCGCAAACTATTCAGATTAGAAAAAAACGACTGATTGTACCCGCGGCTCCACCCGCGTTTATGTCGGTTATCGCGGCAAATAGTAGCCTATGTGTTATTTTGATGTACAAGCTATAGAGTCATCCAAATTCCTTCAGTAGTTTGCGCGTGAAGAAATAACAAACATACACATTCACAAATTTTCGCCTTTATTATATTAGTGTGATGTTTCGGATAGGAGTCCCGGGTCAGGCCAAAAGTTATTAGGTTTTTCTTACAAGTAATGTTTAATATCCGTGTTTCGGAGAGTTCGTTAAACCGTCGGTCCCGGTCCGGTCGGTTGTCATGAACATCCATGGCCATCGTTATTGGGCAGTCAGTGCCCATAAATATATTGACTAGTTGTCAGTTCAACCTTCGAATTTAACACCCTCAGTAAAAAAATTTGAACATAATAAAAGCTGAGAGGAGGATGACAATATTAGTAAAACTAATTAGTTTCATATAAACACTTAAGATTCCTATGTTTTTCTAGGCGCTCTACACTACAGAAACACCATTACTTTCTACAGATCACTGTGAAACCTGTGTTATAATTGTAGATAGTAATTAAAATGCCTTGATTTACATGCAATGCGGTTTTTGCAACATATCGGCCTTCGTAGCACGTTTGTTGCACCTGTGATGTTTACAAACGAAACATGTTACTTTTATCTGCATGGCTTGCACTCGTCATGTAAACAAATACCTCTTCGCAATCCTCTTTAATTCCCACACCTACTCGCGATTCCATTAGCTTAATTTAATTCAATATTTGCTTATTCCCTCGCTAGGTTCCCGTGTATATGCTAATATTCACACAATGTCTTATTTCATAAATGTAAGTAAATTTTATTTTTAGTTTAGTTTTGATCACGTGGATATATTAAAGGGTATATATTGTATATATTATATTAGTAATAAGTTACGTACCATGCCTGTTCAATTAAATTAAAAATTCGAAGTCAAATGACCTACTAATAACTATATTAATGATTTATTACGTTGACTTAATTTTATTATTGAGGTTTTTACACAGCTTATTGACATGGATGTAAAGTTTTTTCAGATCACCAGATTTATCTAATTGGTATTAATAAAAGTAATAACGTATAAAAATCACTGAAATACAGCGTTTAATAATAAATAGACCTGTAATAATTTTGAATTTTGATCATGTTTTCTTTGTTTACTAAAAACTGTAGCGTGATCTATTGTCTCCTTGATAAATAAAACTTATATAAATAATGCGTAATCTTTAAGTATCGCACAGCGTAATGGTCAGATTTATAGAATGGTCGTAATATTGAAAGATTATCGCACAGCGGGTACCTACATCACGTCCTTGATGTTCAGACCACCCATGGTCTAAAAGATATCAAAAGTAAACCCCATGAAGATGTACCTGTAAAAAAGAAAATACATTTTAGTAATGAACAGAATTTTATTAAAATTCTTACAGACTATAGATATATAACAAATATAAAGATATAAAAGAAAGCTAAACACTTCATCTTTTCAAAACCATATTTAAGAAGGCAAAGACTAAAATATGTCAGACTTAACAGATTTACTGTTTTATGCCTACGATAACAACATCAAACAAATAATCCTTCGGTGATGAACAGACATTGTTGATTTAATGAAATAATCGTAATTTTATTATTACAGTACAAAGGTTATTTTATTTTATTTAGTGTAAGACTTAATTTATTTAGTGTAAACACAGTTTTGGTTTGCGTAATAATCTAAAGAAAAACTCTTTCAAAATTCATTTGTTTCTTTATTGTTGTTTGTCCTTAATTGTCATTGGAGCTAAATTTTCAATGTAATTGTATTTTCTGTATGTAACCTCGAGTTCATTGAAAGAACTTCGCATTCATAAAAGTCGTGATTCAACTGAAAAAGGTATTTAAAAACTCATTTCATCTCCTTATGTTTATGTTAGGTAAGCCATTGAAAACGTAGCGAATGCTCATTAAAATAATATCAAAATTACAAAGTTTGTTGTTTAAACTTTAAAAAAGCGTACTATTCAGAAAGAGTTATTATTCAAATTTATAATCCGGTTGTAAAGAGCTTAAAATACTTCAATTGTATGCAATAAAAAGCTCTCTGGTAAAAGCCGTAACAAGATATTAATATGTACAAAAAATTATGTTTATTTTTAGTTAACGTTATGATTCAAATGTATACACTTTAGGTTTTTTAACGAGAATATCACCAAAGTAGATAATTTCGTAAATACCATTCTGAACAATGATAGTACTATATTATATTCAAACCTTCTATGCTTTTCGGACTAATACTGGAGTAAAATATATATAAAATTCAGCAAATATCATTTTTCTTTATAATACTCCGAGTATTATAAAGAAAAATGATGTATTATTCAAGACAGTGGCAATTTGTATATAAAAAATAAATAGGCAGTTATTAAAATTCAAAAAATGATATTCTTTTCAGAATATCTAAAATGTTTTTTTTTATATGAATGTTTAAAATTTGATGTCTACTAGCATTTTTTACCATATTTAATTGCTTTGTAAAACTCATCTGAAATAAAATTATTGTCTAAGAAGAGGAGACCCCAGCCCAGCAGTGGTACACTATGGGTTGTTAATTGGTTGATTGAAGGATCTTACAATAGAGTGGCTACAGAAAATCATCACTAGTCACATTTTGTAGTCAAAAGACGCCATTTCCAATATACGAGCCAAATTAACATTATATACCAATTACGTATACACCTTGAGAGAATAATCAATTCAGTTATGTAATCTGCCATCACTGGGCTCTTACTTGGAGGAATAGTATTCTCAATATTGTATTAAATAGTACCTGAGTTTCTTCATAGTAAGTCTTAAAATGCACACGTAATATTTGTATCATTCTATTTTGAATACCTAACTCCTCTATGCGTACGCAATGATGTAGGTAAAAACGCAGTTTATTAATACTATCCATGAGTCATTCGTATGCTTACTAGTCAACACGCATATGCATACTCGTACACATTATGTCCGTCTGTATAATGTACGCAATGAGGTGTTTTAATGCTGTCAGTAGTACAGTGTGTGTGGAGAAAGTAATGTTTTGAAGTTAGGGTGAAGACTGTTTACTTAAAAAGTGCGATATCAATTGGAAAAATAAAAATAGCATATATTGAGAAAAGATTACGCAATAAACTATATCCTTTAGATTAGAAGTTAGTAGTGTACTTTAAGCATTAATTTGTATTACAAACAAATTAGCAGTGACTCAGTAATTTTTGGAAGGTTAATTTTGACTTTGATATGATTAAAATAATGATTTAGTATGAAATTTTGATGAAGTCCAGAAAGTTTCTTAGGTTGAATCTCAGGGATACATGTGCGTTACACGTTATGTGCTACGCGTTTAAAATGCACAAATGTATTTCATGTTGTATAGTCCTAAGGTATGTGACTACAGCCGATCATGAATGATTTGTTGCTGCTATTTAAGTGGAGGGGGAAGCGAGGGGTGGCGATAATATTCACTTTGATAACATACATGCGGCTTGACTAACCCACTACAAATAAGCAATTGATTGTACCTTTCATTGCCAAGAACCTTCCTCATCTATACAAAGAAATTAAATCAGAGTGTCTGTTTGTAATATTAAAATAAGCGCTTTTTACTAAATGCATATACACGGTACATATAGCAAAAACATTTTTTTTTTTTAAATTGTGTGTCTGTTTGTTTCGGGTAATCTCTGGAACGGCTGGAGGACCGCCGCTGCTGGGTCTTTCAGTGATAGGTAGCTAATGATATAAGGAGTAACTTAGGCTACTTCTTTTAGACTAGCTTCGCCCCGCGGCGTCACCTGCGGTGCGACGTTAACCGCGGGTAGCACCGCGAGTCTCAGCTAGTTCGATATATTCCCAATATTCCCGTCTTTTGCCCAAGTACCCGATTGGGGGCAATTGATTATTTCTTCATCAAAGATTATTTAGTTATGGTATGCTTGTCGTTTGTCGTAACATTACTACTTAGTATTTTATTCCCATATCATATATATATATATCATTCCATATATTTATGTGAGAATATTCAGTTGGAATCAATGATATTTTAAAACAATATCATTGATTGGTATATTCTAATTCAACGAAATTAATAAGCTAACAAAACGTGTTAACCCTAAACCGCGCGAGCCACGGTACAATAGTCCTCTTTGTAAGTGATAATTGTTAATATATTACCGTAATTGGTCTCTGGTATGCGTATACAGTATACCGTTTAAAATGACGTCACCGTGCGCCAACGTATAGGAGTCGAGTTCAGATATATTGTATTAATAATAATATTGACTTTGTAAGGAATATCGGGAGTAATTAATTTTATGTTTATACCATTTAGTTACTGACACTTTGTGGTGGCGTTCGAATAAGGACGAAAAGTGCCATGAAAAGTATTGAATAATAACCTTTAAACTTTTTGATGTATAGGTGTAATTTACTTCAAACTTCACATATATCACATACGGAGCAGTCTGGTTCCAAACTTACAGATTAGATTTTCTATATTTCATCTAAAAACATTGCCGGATGTTATCAGACGGACAGGCGACTGAAAAGGCACCAATCAACTCTTTTTGTAACGTTGCACATTGCACTTACCTTCAATTAAATTTGATAAAGGGCAATTGCTTGGGGGACTTTGAAGGGTGCGATTTGCAAACGAGGGGTTGCGAGTTCCATTATGTCTTTTGTACCTTTAAATATTACACGGGAATTCCCTCCTAACAAGTTTTAGTGTTGGTAATTGGAAGGTTTTTTAAGCCATTGCATTTATCTTTGCATATTTTAGAGTTGGTTCACTTAATACTAAATAGGCTATCAACTATTTAAAATGATTTCAATGATTTCAAAACATCACATAGTGTTTTAGCCTTTAAGATAGGAGCATTCGATTCCTTTTTTTTTTCAAGGAATGTATGTTAATATTATTATTAAGAAACAATTAGCAATAAATCAAATTTTATATTGCTAATGAAAATTGTAATTTTTATTAAATAGTTTATAGTAACACTGGAAAATTAACAATTTTAATCTATTCGGTGTGACGTTTGCATAATTTGATTGTACATAATGAACCGAATACTAAAATTGAACTAATTGAATTATCGGACACAGCTTTTGTTATGAAGTATGCATTCACAGAATATTTTCATGTGAACTGTGTGAGTGGAATATTCCTCCAACACAGTTAGTTTAGTGATCTCATTTTAGTATGGTACTCATAAGATTTATGTAACTTTTTTGTTTCGCTTGTAACTGTACCAATAAACATCAAAAGAACACATAGAACACTCAGACTCAGTAGTAAAAAAAAATGTGAATCACGGCAAAGTGATGTTCTACTCGTATATGAGGATCGAACTCACAATACTACGATACTCAGCCAGCAAAATTCCGCTAGCTGACCACTTACCCCTACGACGCGACATCACCGTAGAGTCGATAAAAAATATTCGATAATTGTTGATAACAACACCAAAACCTAAATGAAATTTAAAAAAATAAATAAATTCAAGGGTTCAGCTAGTAACAAATATGTAGAGAAGCCTATGGACTTGCAAGGTCGGTTAGAAATTGTCTTTATCCACAGACAAAACAGTAGTTTTTACACCAATGTAAAATAACTTTATACCAAATCAATATAATTATTTGATAAGCTAATGCCACGGTCGACTGCCTGACCCCTTAAAACACAGTCGTGATATTTGTAATATAACGCGTTTGTGTAAATATAGGTACGGTTGGTTTTCCGTATAAGTTACTCTATGACTAGTTGGATTATTTGATTCAATGTGTTTTGTTCTCTTGAATATTTTAGATGTAAAATTTCTAAACTCATCGTTGATGGAACAGTTGATGACTTTATACAATGAGGTAGTCCATAAACCAAAAAAAGAACATCAAATGTCACAATTTAATCGTCTACAGGTTATGAGGACCATAGATTTATTAATATTATATAGTAAATATGTTCAAACCATCACATGCATTTAAAGGTACCGCGAGCTATTTTTGTATGGATGCCTTATTGTACTAATAAAAATAATAAGCTAATTTTCTCGCGGTTGGCGTGTGCGACTGCTGATCATGAGGTCTCGAGTTCGATTCCCGGGTCGGACCAAATGTTTGTATGATCTATAAATATTTATTTCGGAGTTTGGGTGTTTTCTATGTATAATATGTATGCATTTACAAAAAAAGTATAATATGTATTTATATTAGTTGTCTAGTACCCATAACACAAGCTCTGCTTAGCTTGGGACTAGATGGCGTTGTGTGTTAGATGTCCGAAATATTTATTTATTTATTTAATTGCAATTAATCTTATATTCACTATACATAATTAAGAAAGTTTACGTACTACATACGATTATAATGTACTTACGTAAATCAACCAACAAAGTACCACAATGGTACTGGAACGCAACCTATTTCCGTACACTCGCAGCGACCCTACTACGCTCACTCCCATTCAAGTGTTCTGTCAATAACAGCATGAACCGACAAACAACAATATAGGACGCCGCAGCAACGATGCGAAACGCGAACGTAAATAGCCTGTTATAAGTGTGAAATGTGTCATTAACTTCTTTAAGTACTAAAAAATGTTTTTTTAGCTATCATGGTCAGACAGACGGATAGAGTAGTCTTAGTAATAAGGTCTTGTTTTTACTCTTTGGGTAAATAACCCTAAAAACTTCTAAATTTTTTGTCATACCTCAGTCTTTTATCAATATTACAATTACAAAATTAGTGTTAAAGCATCTAAAATGCCAGTCCTAAACTTTTCTATGAACGTGAGTTTAGGTAAAATAGAGTTTACTAAGTTTTGTTCCACATACCCTGACTGTTACGATAAACACACGAGAAGTTTGGTTCTAAGTGTCAATGTCAACATTTCTTGTATGTTCTAGTTTCAAGTTGGGATACTGTTGATATCACGTGTCTAAAGCTTAGGTGTCTCAAATAACTTTAAAGTTCAAGGACTCAAGAAAATTTGATAGCACAATGTGGACGATATGTTTGGATCTTTAATTTGTTATCTGAAGGCTAATGAGTAATGTGTGTAAGAAATACTCGTTTAAAAAGACGTCATCTGAGAGAAAATAACTAATGTTGACCAAAACAAATAATCGTATAGAACTGGATAAAGTATTTTATTACAAATTATTACTTATTTTATCTCACCGTTACGGAGAAAATAATTGTTTAGTCTATCTATGAAATCTATTTTGAGACTTCGTAAGAAACTCACATCACTGCAAATACATTTAATTGATCTCTCTGTTTGAAGCTTGTCAGCCCAATCCCGAGGAGTAGGTGCTGTTTACACAAAGAATTATTTTATTAATAGTTAAACAATTAAAGGAACAACTTCTTGAAGGTTGTATCGATTCTGAAATACAGAAATAATTTACTCCACAGGTCGGTGGTGCGAGGCAACGAGTTGTATTTTTAACCGACTTCAAAAAAGGAGGAGGTTATCAATTCCATTTTTTTTTTACCTCATATCTTTCGACTGGGTGAACCGATTTTGATGATTTCTTCTTCTTCCCGCGTGGTCCCATTTCAAATTGGTTCTTGAAGTCGGTTCTTTTTTAATAAAAACTGTTATCGCTTCAGGTGTTTCCTCCTACGTTATGGAAACTATAATAATACACATTTGCATTGAACCACTTAGAATATGCCATCATACATTCATAATGACTTTTTAAAGTTAAATCGTGTCGGTAAATACACCTGTAAATAATTGATGTCCTCCAAACATGTCATTTGAACTTTGTTACAATAACTGTTGTATTTTTGTATAGTTTTTACAGTCTTAGTTATACTATTTAAGATTTAGGTTTTGTCATCTCAATATACCCTACATTTTACTTCTATAATTATTATTTACATGAACATGATTTCTGTTTTAACACACTTTCATTAGCTACACCTGATTATTTATCTGTTTTTTTTGTTTTTGTTTTTTATGTACCTACAGTCCTGCCAAAATGACTCTACACTGCCTGATGGAAAGCATAGCAGAATCCAAGAGTGGTGGTCACCATAGTCATTGAAAATGCAGACAATGCAACTATGCAACATGGTGATCCACACCATGGCGGTCTAGTGATGCTCTTGCATTGGGCCTCCAGTCTCACACTCACCAACGAAACACACCAGATCCTCTGTACGAGTTTTTTTATTTATGTCTAAGCTTCATATAATATTTATTAAATTATTTATAATGGGTCAAAACCTTTCTATGGAAAGGCTGTTGCCCAGCAGTGGACTGTTAAAAGCTGTTGATGTGATGTAAATATTTATTAGCACGTGAAAGTTGAGTAACAAATATTCATTCTGATTCTGGGTGTCCTTTGAATCCATTCTATCAAAAGTTAGCCTTGAAAAAGCTATTTCTGTCGTCAGCGGACATCACTTTGTCTGATACACAAATATTTGTTCTGAGTCCGAGTGTTCTTTGTGGCCCTTCCATCAAAAGTTAGCCATGAAAAAGCTATAGCTCTCGTCATCGGACATCACTTTGTCTGATCCACAAATTGTTGTTCTGAATCTGAGTTTTCTTTGTGTCCAATAAAAGGATATATTTATAAAGCAGAAGTCTTGTTTAAAAAAAATTCAAGTTATTCCTTTAAATGTTTAAAAACATTCCTTCCAAACATATAAGATATGTAGATTGTTTTGTTATCACAACTACTAATAGTTGTCTAGACAATGTTTATTATCAAAATGGCTGAAGTCGTTAGTACCGAGGTTTTTTTTTAATACTTGAATAGTTCTTTATTTGTTAAAAAATCTTCTTCTTTATTGTATTTGTTTTTTTTTAATTTTTTGTAATGTTATTGTCAATGCCTAGGATAAGGTGAATGTTAACTAAACACATTTGTGTATAAGTAAACAAAGTATTGCATGGGATAATGTATCTAATTATATAATTTCTCAATTTTTTTAAAATATCGGCTTTCACATCATTTAGTAATTATCAGCTGAGTTAACTTATAAAGCTTACGCGAACATAATTTTGTTGGCAATATAATAGGAACACTTCTTTCAAAGAACAAATTGTTGCATCTTTTTCAGAGAACTATAATACTTACGACGACTTGATTACGAGACTACCACGAGAAAGACAGTTTTAAGTAGTCGCTTGAAGACTAAAATCGTTCAGTATCGAAGATTTGCATAGCCTAGTGTACGAAGGCCCTAAACAGGCGTGCCGAGATAATCGGAACAACCGATATCGGAATTTAAATTGTAATCAGCCAGACATCTAACCGTGATCGAATGTAGTCTTTAATAAACATGATATTGTAAGCTTGAATCGCGACAGGTTATGCACTGCTGAACGGAAACCTAGTAACGATATTAATAGGATTTTAGAGAATATTTATAATCAAAGCTTCCATTCAGTCACACTATTTTCATGCAATATTTTAAACACGATCATTTATTTTCGACAGCACTGATGTCGTAGTATTTAAGCTGTCGCCACGCAATTTTCTACTACGCTGACTGTAGTGGGTTCAAACCCTACAACAACACTTTGTGTTATTTTCACAAATTGCTATTTTGAGCGTTTTTAAGTGAGTCCGTTGCATGTATGTTAGTAACGTGCCTAACACACGAATATTCGTAACACGGAAGTTTTCTTTTAGGATTATTAAAAAAACCCGACTGCGTCAATATCTGCCATCTCTATCAAATTAATTGAAGAACTGAAAATAAAACATTTTTTGACAAACATGCAAAATGTAACCCTCCTTCTTTCGCAGTCGGGTAAAAAGAGACAAAACCATTTTTGTATCGGCGTAATTCATCTATATTACGAGTACATGTATGCATCATCATTACAACAGCCTTTTACATTTACTGCATGACAAAAGCCTCTCCTTCAAAAGGAGGTTTAAATCTATTAGATACTAATATATAAAGCTGAAGAGTTTGTTTGTTTGAACACGCTAATCTCAGGAACTACTGGTCCGATTTGAAAAATTCTTTCAGTGTTAGATAGCTCATTTATCGAGGAAGGCTATAGGCTATATATCATCACGCTAAGACCAATAGGAGAGGAGCACCAATGAAAAATGTTTCAAAAACGGGGGAAAATTATCACGCGACGGGCAATAAGAGACGCAAACGAGGTTGCGTGGGTCTGCTAATAGTGTATATTACAAGACTGTTTGAAATTAAGTTTGTTTATCAAGAGTTTACTTTCTTAAGCACAATCTTTCTCTAGTTCGGGATCAAACCACAGAACAAGATCCTTTCAATTGGTCTGTCGATCAGACAGTGTTGTACGAGATGTGTTAGGTTAAAAATTATTATAACGATCTTCATAAATAACGCATACAGTTGTCATAATGTTCCTAATTATCATATTATTGTTGATGTACGTGTATAAGCGTGTTTCGTTGGTGAGTGCGAGACTGGAGGCCCAATGATGAAGAAGCATCACTAGCCCACCATGGTGTGGGTGACCATGCTGCATTGTCTGCATTCGCAGTATGGTGACTACCTTGGATTCTGTTTATGCTTTCCATAAGGCAGAGTAGAGTCATTTTTGCAGGGCTAAACATAAAAAAATGTTAACCCAAATGACAATAAATAAACCCAAATTACATACTTCGGTTTTCCCTTTACAAGGCAGGTGTCCCAGAGCTTCGCTAATCAAGTGCCAAAATGTTCGACACTGGTGTTCCAATATTGTTATTAGCAATTGCCCATTTCGAATTGCAAATTAGATTTTGTTGGAATTTCGAATTTCGTGCAACATTTTCTGAATTATTGTGGGGTATTCGCTTGATTATTTTAGTTCAGAAATTAATCCACCATTGTGTGAGTTTCGAAGAATAAAAGCTTTCATTTGGTATTTGTAGCTGAAAATTTAAATCCTTGCTAAAATATTGTAAACTAAATGAATTTTTTGTATAAAAAAATTCTTGTAAACTGAAACACAATTAGTCGCGTATTCATCATAATTTAATTAATTTTCCTGTCGTGTACTATGACAATAAAATATTCATAAGTTCATTGATATCCACATCATTTCACACAAATATCTCACCTACTACTATATGTTATAATATAGTCATGAGCTAGGTAGGGTTAACAATAATTTATTTATATAAGGAAAACATACAGTGATATATTTTCGATCGATTACAACTATATAAACAGCTAAACATCATTTAACCCATGATCCCTGTCTAACCTAAACCGAGGAAACCTTTATCTGTAAGAAAACCGCTGATCCGCGGTTCTTTAAACATTTTTACGCGATGAAAATAATTTTCCAGACCATTTGTGTCATTCGTGATTAGAACTAAGAATTAGGGATCGTAACGATTGTCAATAAAATTGAATAAACGGTACCTTTTTTCTAGAGGTGGACCATGATGGGTATGTTAAAGATCGTGGATTTGATACCTTTCGAGGGCAAATAAATATTTCGGACATCTAACACACAACGCCATCTAGTCCCAAGCTAAGCAGAGCTTGTATTATGGTATATTATGTACTAGACAACTGATACAAATACATATATACTTTTTTTTTGAAAATACATGCATATTATATATTATTATATATCTATACTAATATATAAAGCTGAAGAGTTTGTTTGTTTGTTTGAACACGCTAATCTCAGGAACCGCTGGTCCGATTTGAAAAATTATTTCGGTGTTGGATAGTCTATTTATCGAGGAAGGCTATAGGGTATATATCATCACGCTACTACTAATAGGAGCGGAGCAACAATGAAGAATGTTTCAAAAACGGGGGAAAGTTATCACGCGACGGGCAATAGAAGACGCAAACGAGGTTGCGTGGGTCGGCTAGTATTATATATTATACATGCAAATCACCCAAACTCCGAAACAAATATTTGTAGATCATACAAACATTTGGTCCGACCCGGGAATCGAACCCGAGACCTCACGATCAGCAGTCGCATACGCGAACCGCAAGACCAACGAGGCAGACAAATGACTGAATGAAATTATTTGATATGTCCGAGTGTTATTTATACATAATATATATATGTTTGTCAGTAGTCTGTTCATATCATATTTGTGACTAGACTGGTGTTTGTAATTGGAGAGGCCTATGTCCAGCAGTGTACTGCGATAGACTGATGATGATGATGATGATGATGATAATGATGATGATGTTTGTAAGTTAATATTGTTAAAATGAATAATTTGAATTCGAAATATGTAGTTTTATACTCAGAATAGTGGTTTGTTTGAGCATTGTCAACGCCATAATTCAATTGACGTTTGACAAATAATGATGCATACATAATTCGCTAATGACGTTTAAGGGCACCTATGCGTCGATTATTTCTATAGAATCAATATTATTATGAGAAACTGCCTTATTGATCTAACAGTTAGTGTATGTGACTGCCGATCAAGAGGGTTCGATTCCCGGATCGGGGCAAAAAGTATTATTGAGGTTTTCTTACAAGAAATTCTTTATAATCTCCCGGAGTATGGGCTGCCTATGTTTTTCGCCTGTGCCTAGGAGAGCATGTTTAACAGTCAGGCTCGGTTTCCATATACATATACTGCAATCGCTATTGAGAAATTAGTGCTTGCAAATATACTGGCAATGAATTCAGTTCACCCTCAAGGTTGCGAAGGTTCGCTGTTCCTTAGAAAAACTGATATTCTGGTGATACCAGGTGAATTAGTAGCCCAAATAATCTTAGGTTAGTGTATAAAGGTTATGAAGCTGATTTTCGTCAAAGCAAAGGAAGAAATACAAAGCACAGAGTAACTAAAGAGCACCTGTTTGCAATTGTCAAATATTTACATCAAAAACAAAACAAAGTTCGTAGAAGTTAATCAAAATAAAATACCGTTGTATTTATTTAGTTTTTCTATCGAACTGCAACAAGGCAATAACATTGAGTCTGTCGGGACAGCTAGTATGAAATGAATAAAACAAATTAATCAAAGAACAGTCAATAACAAAAGTTCAGCACTATTTGCCAACAACATATAACTGTAGAAAATATCAAACTCAGTAATAAAGGTAGGTAAACATTTTATTTGATCAAAGCAAAATCGTTATATTGAATTTGGAATAATAGAAAAGCTGAATGAATTGTGAGTTTGCAGAAAAAAAATTACTTTTTAAACATTGATTGTAGTCGTTTTATTTTACTGCTAGCTTTTGCACTCAGCTGCGCCCGCGTGTATGTCAGGTATTGCGGTTATCTAATACCTATATAAAAAGAGTAAGGTGACTGACATACCCAGAGATCAACGCACAGCCCAAACCGATGAACCAAGAATCCTGAAAATTTGCATATATAACACATATATAACATATTTGATAACACGAATGCTGTTATTTTAGGTGATCTTCTGTGCAAGGTTAGTACCGCCCTGGTCGAGCCGTTCGTGCTGAAATCAGCGTGGCTCTACTACCTTTGTAACATGCCCAATAGAAAATGTTAGTGATATAATTGGCATATATGCCAATGAAATGAAGATTCTCAGAACTATTTTAACGACATAAATTATTGCTAGATGATGATGCATGCTTTTATCAGAATTTCTTTTAACATGACTCAGTATTTCTTTTTTTTTTTTTATGTTTGACCCTGCCAAAATGACTCTACTCTGCCTGATGGAAAGCATGAGTAGAATCCAAGAGTGGTGGTCACATTACTGCGAATGCAGACAATGCAACAATGCAGCATGGTGACCCACACCATGGCGGGCTAGTGATGCTACTGCATCATTGGGCCTCCGGTCTCGCACTCACCAACGAAACACGACAGCATGATCGCTGTCATTTTACGTTGATTTTCTGTGCGAGGGTAGTACCGCCCCGGTCGATTTCGTTCGTTCTAGACGTTTACAGGTATAACACTTTCAGGCAATTTACCAGAAGACACTGCAAAGTGTTTTACGCGCTGTACTTTATTTGGTAGTTATTCAATTTACAGTATCATAAAAGTTAGAATGTACTTACAAAATTATAAATATTATTTACTAGTTTTACAAATGTGAAGTCACTTCAAAGTATAGTTTGTCGCGAAAGGTGAGGTGTACTAAACATTTCAAATTGGATTAATTATTTATGAATCAGTTGGTTTTTAGGCTGAAATATCTTGCTATCGTCAAAAGTTTTACGTATGTATGCCATATGAAAGGGAATGCACCAACCATTACTTAATGCTCCAACCTTTCGGCGCATCAGGAACCTCACTTAGTGAAATGCAATGATTACGATATTTATATTACCATTGTATCACTAAATCACTACCATCTTGCCAACCCATAGATGTTATGTATTTTATACTGCCCTTTTTTCCATCAGTTTCATTACCAAATGAAGTACTTTTTCTAGCATCGAGAATCAGAATTGCCATTCAACGTGGTAATGCTGCCAGTCTTTTGGGAACGCTACCAGTAGGCGAAGATGTGGAGTTTTTTTGACGCTTGTATGTAAATATTGTTACTGTTCTTTTTAATTAAGGTTAAGTACAGTTTGTTTGCAGATTTCCTAAGTGCAGTCCGTGATAAAACGGTGAAATGATTCTACTGATACGATTTTATTGGAGTAGCTCAGCACTGATATCCGCTACATAGAAAATAACAATACTTTATTCACATACAATAGAAATATTTGCTTTTATAATCTATCTACGTGCACCAATTATATTTGCTTTCAATAAAAATATTTCACAGAAATATGCCAGTATGTGAAAAATATAAAAAAAATATCACGAATTCGCGAAAGGATTTTCCTCACAATTTGTCCGTTTTATTTGATATAGGTTTAATTGGGAAAACTATAATTGCTAAGTACTCAAATACGGTTTTACTCGATCGAGCAAACATGTTGAGTAAAAACCACGACATGGACATTCGTCCAAACATTCAGCATTCATAGATCGAGTGACGCACGTTATTCACTATTTAACGAACCGTTCGAGTCAAAAGATTCGAGCCGGCTCGATGCGAGCCTTTGAGCATTCCTGAAAACCGATGAAATATGCGAGATACAAACAAGTACAGAAGTAATTATTATAATTGTTTGAGACCCGTTCCCTTAAATCTATATAATCCATTTATTGTCCTGTGTGTGTTCTTTTTTATTTCTTCGGTAGAAATATAACTTCTTGAATCTAGTCATCAATTCATAACATCATAAATACACTTACTGGTATCAATACCCAACGTCGTTATAAGCCCATACATCGAACACAATCTGACATTTACTATGAATTGTTTATGCAACAGCGCTAAGGAATGCCATTCACGAGTGTACGTTTATTGGCAATCGCGTCACGTAAATATAGATGACATACGTCGGTTCAATGTTCGAAGATATTAATTTGTTAGTTAGATTAATGCATCTAATATATCTATTTCAAGCGACTTTAATCAATTTTGTATACAACGCAGCGTACTTAAGAGTTGTTTTTACTGGGCGTGGAGGTTATTTTTCACTTCTTTTCATTATAGGTAGGTACCTTCCGCTATTTCTAGTACTTACAGCACGAAATAAAATGTATTATAATATATTATAATATGCATGTATTAGAAAGATATTGATCTACTCGTCATTTGTTTTTTAAATCTTATTTAATCCTATACGTGTTATTTGTGTTCTAATCCATCATACATGATAATAAGATTGCGAAAGTATCCTAATATAAGACTAGTATTATATTAAAGTGCTATTACCTATAACAATATTGAATGTAACTAACTAGTGATTTCAATGACATTAATTCTGCGTAAATACTTTTGCACCCATCTTACCACGCTTCATCTACTGGTCGACGGAGTCGCAACACCCGCGTTTCTCAATTATAATTTGATTCCACTCAAGTAGGAATCCATTCTAATCTCACTGGAGGATAGTATTGGAAATCAAGGATGGCAAAATTAGAAGATTTGTTAAATGAAGATGTATTTAAAATTATATAAGTCGATTGGGCAGTGTTACCCAAAACTGGATGTTGCTGGTAAAAGTGAGTGCTTTAGCATAGTATTTCTTGAATGAAAACACTGCATTGGTGAAAGTTAATGTTATTAAAACTGAACGGGCAATACCAATACAGTATTAGTATTGTAATGTGTAGACTCTGAACAGGCAATACCAATACGGTATTGGTCAAGTCAAGTCAAGTCAATAGCTATTGAATCAGTATTTATACTGCGGCGCTTCAAATGTTTTGTACCGAAAACGGCACGGTTATTAACAAAAATGGAAAGATGGAAAGAAATCTCGTTTTGGCATCCAAAATTAAATAAATATTTTATAACTGAACTAACCAGATCTTCTTGAAAACCGATGAAATATGCGAGATACAAACAACTACAGAAGTCGATATTATAATTGCTTGAGTCCCGTTCCCTTAAATCTATGTAATCCATGTATTGTCATGTATTTGTTGGAATAAATGTTTTTCTTTCTTTCTTTTTTATTTCTTCTATTAGCACATCGTTGATCTATGAACTAACTTTGTTTTTCATAAGAGGAATTAAAATAAATATATTTAATATTATAATGAATATAAAAGTCATGTAGTGTCGTGTTACACCAGATAGGAACAAAGTACCTTATCATGTTTTTTTACTAATTTCAAGTATAATTCAAGGTATATTTTATTTCTTAATAATTTTTTTAAATGATAATATTAATTTGAAAGTAGATTTATAATAAAATAATATATAAATAAAAAAAAATATTTAAAAATATTTTTAAGAATATAAATTATATTTATAATATTTTAATGATATTTAGAAAACATCCAAACTATGAAAAAAAGACGTGTGGCACTCGGGGACTGCCGCGGTAAAGCTATTGCATAGCATTTTTTATCAACTTATGCAATTATATTCATTTATTTATTTTTTATTTATGCAGTATGTATAATATTGTGAATGAAAAATACTAAACTATTTTTCAAATGCTCCATCGCATTCGAAGTACACCGCCATCTATTTAATTGGTGCCATACTGACAATAAACAAATGTATGTTTGTAATTACCGGACCGTTAGAATTTATCAAGTAACATAAGAACAACAATTTTAACATTTAGTAGTAATGAGTTATTGGTTGGAAGGTGTAGGTGAATTATTTATGACGAAGGTGCATTGAGTTCAAATCCCAACTGGGCGTCATCGTCTTTTTATGAATGTTTCCTGGATATAGTAGTAAAAGGTATTGATTAAATAAGTAATACAAAATTACACAAACAAAAATCAACAGAGGGCGCTAAGTGTGATTTCTGAACAGCTCGTCAACGAATCTGTCTGTCTCTGTCACAGACAGATTCGTTTTCGTATTGTGACAGATTCATCGTTTTTGTATTATTTTATTATTTAGGTGTAATGAATTCCCATTCCCCGAAATGTAGCGAACGCCATGTTTGACGTAGGGTAGAGACGTGACAGAGGTCACGCACGAAGTGAAATCAGCTACAGACAGATTCGTTGATACGTCGTTCGGAGCAGCTCGTCTCGATCCGTGCGAACTTCGTGTGTCAGGTTTTTTTCCTGTTACGAAATTTCTTGATTCGGTCGCCATGCTCAAAGGCCTCAAAGCCCGCGATAAAAGCTATACAAAAGCTTATAAATTTGCAGATCATACAAACATTTTTTGGACCTGGGATTTGAACCCGAGACCTCAAGCACAGCATTCGCATACGCTACTGTTGCGACAACGAGGCAGTCAATTTTACGTTACGAGCGCTTTTTGCCGGCTAGGTTACCTCTCCGCAACGCCCCATAAGGAACATCGTTCCAATATTCTTGATGTTGATAGCATCGCCTTATGCGGAGCTATAACCTCATAAAGTAGTAATGCTTAGGGCGCTAATTGAAAGAAACTAGAGCATTGCATATTACCTTCTCCTACTTAAATAATAATTACTATTACAAACGGAATAGTAGTTTTACAATTCCAGTTCAATTTTATGTCAAATAAGTTAAAAATACCTAAAAATAGTTGGATATAATGGTACAGATATAATAGGCATGGTTGTCTGTAAGAGATTCCATTAGGGCTATATTGCCATCATTTGTACTTCCCTAGTTTTAAGTTAACCTTATTATTAGTCTAGTGTACAATCGAGAGATTTGTTATTATTATGATACTCCTAGATTATCTTTTGTTATCAACCTTAGGAGTGTAAAACATTTTTCCATTCGCTTGTCTAACTCTAATAGAACTGACAGCTTCAATAACACAAAAATTCAGTGGGTGTTACTTCGTTGACATTCACACAACACATTTCAATATGGAAGAGGAAAATATAAAATAAAAAAATAAACTGCAACGGCCATGGACTTAATACAGCCAATGAGTCATATTGAACTGCAACTAAGTATCAAGTCAGACAGAACGGCAAAATGGACACACATATTTACAATTTCAATAAAATTTGAACCTTGTCTAATGGGAATAGAGCTGAAAGTCTTCTACCAGTAGTATAAACTAGTCTAACATCCACCCCAAAAATACACGATTGCTTTTTTGTGATATCCGCAGGTAACACGAAACGAATTTTTTTGTGGTTGTTTTACGGTCATTGTAAACAAGCACACGGCCTTTGTGAGGGTAAACACTGAGTTTGTTTGGAATGTAGGTTTTGCCTAAGTGCATTTTAGAATGATAGCCTGGATGAGGAATCAGCTTCAAATCATATTATGACTGTTGACTATGTCGACTTTAACCTTTGAGTAGTCTCAAAGGTTAAAGTCGACATAGTCAGATAATTATGTCACTTAACTATTTTTTTCATTCCATTTAAATTCAGTTGAATGTTAAATGAATAGTTGTAACGTCAGACTTAGCTGTACCACGGGGGAGCCATTGGGACCTGCTAATACTTAATTTATACCACGGGCTCAAAACTATCGGCGATAGGCATTCTTTCGTTGATTTACGTTGAGTAAATGAGGTTACGGATATTCCGTCGCTCCTTTTTTAATTTTAGGAGATCACTTTTAATTTCCAGGCCTATGTCCAGCAGTGGACTGCGATAGGCTGATGATGATGATGACTTTCAATTTTAGGTGTAAGATAGGCATAGGCAGGATGGCTGGCAGGAGGATGCGAGAAGCACAAAATCGATTAGAGGGTTATACATGGGGAGTATTCTGCACTAGAATGGTGGCAACTGTCTCTTGAGTTGTAGATGGCTATGAGCGGCCAAAGTCACTTATCATCATTTGAATAATCTCTAAAATTATAATTATTAAAGGTTATAAATGTTGACTAATTTGACTTTGTTTAGGCGGCTGCCACACTGTTTTTTACTGCATACAGCTACTTAGTGTTGTGAGTTCAAACACTTTGTGTCCTTCACAAACTCTTGTTCTGATTCTAGGTGTTTATTGTTTCCGTTTCATATTCATTTGTAAAGTTCTTCGCGATACAAGATACATTCCTGACGCGGGACATGCCTTGTTAAAAAAATAATTAAACGTTTTTCGCATTAATGTGTATAATCAAAATGTTATATTCCCCGGTACAAAATTTTTCGCGTTTGTCTATTCGGTAACTCGTTCAACCCAGCGCTAACTGTTGCTTGAAAAAAAATTACAATTGAAATGGTAATTGGATTGTGATCCACGTAATGATAGATATTAATTATTATATCAAATTTCCACACGTCACTATTTTGTGTGAAATTCATTCGAGTTCCATCGGGAATCTGCTTACCTTATTGTTTCTCCTTTCCAATTCAATCTACTTTTTACAACTGTCCTTCCTTTTGACCTAATTACAAAGTAGCTAATTAGGTACAAAAGCAATTACGGAGTACCTAGTAGACACATTAGTCGGATAGCGTTTGTTTTATTGGGCCAGGGACAAGACGCTACTTATACCTATTGAAACTTAATACATACCTATTTTTGTTTCTTCTACGCAAAATTATAAATAAGTTATTCAGATTTAACACACAGTGCGATAGGCCGTTAATCGCATTCCCTCATCGGCGTCTTGGTCAAATTGCGTTTAATCGCTCATGTGTAAGCGGCTTAAGGTACGATGACGTAACCACGAATACAGGAATGTTGCTATACGAGTTTGTATGCGAAAACTGTTTAATAATATTCAATATGTTTAAATATTATTTACACGTTTTACATTAAGTTAATATATGTGTAAGTCTATTGTCTGTGTCTAAGCACAGTTCAAAGATCTCTAAAATTTTGGAACTAGGTTGATGGGGTATAATAATTACACATTACAAGTTTTCGAAGAACAACCTTCGAATACTAAATCAAACACTCAAATATATAGAGCTTTTATAAATGAATAACATCGAGGGTAATCAAAGTTGAACCATAATACCATCTTTACAATATTGGAAAAAAATGCAATTATATTATATAATAACAGGCCGCCGGTTTAACCCGGAGGATTACCGCAAAGAAAACAAGTAAAATTTTAACAAAAATAAAACCGACAGGTTTGACTCGATTTCTCTTGGATTCCATCATCAGATCTTAGTGTCGTTATATATATTACCACAGTTGGGATATCTCCTATCCAATAAAAAATAATCATCCAAATCGGTCTTTAAACGACGAATTTATCCACGAACACATATAAAAAAATATATTGCGAACCTCCTCCTTTTTTTGAACTCGGTTAAAAAAGGCTGGTTAATGTTGGCTGTTACTTAATAGAAAGTATCCTTTCTGCTATTACAGACTACTATCTGTCTATGTGTCAAAGAAAAAATTAGATCCAGATCCTTTCAGCTGTTTTTGAACCAACTTCACAAACTTTCGCATTTATAATATTAGTAAGATTCTTGTGTCCTTAAGGGTGGCGATAGTAATTGACCATCATCCGCTGGCCCTTCCCTACCTTGTCTCCCTAAAATCTTGATCATATTTGGGCTGAAACTTTTGATATTAATATTCTATGAATTTAAAACAGATTTCCATGACTTGTTTGTCTTAATAGTGGCGTAAATATTTATTCAGTTACAGAGAACAACAATCAGGTAAGCGACGTGCTTTTTTTTGCTAACAACAGGGTAAAACTATAAATAAATATTAAATACTCCGTGAAGTGTCTCGGCCCTCCATTCTTTGTCAATCCGGGTTTAAAATAAGATTAATTAAAAAAAACTATATTGCTTGTCACCCGAGCCATTATTACGAATCCATTGACACCATATTAATTAAAAACGGTTTAGTAGCTTAGGCGCTACGGTGGAACATAGATTGCCAAAAATACTATCCGTCTTTTTAGCTTCTTCGATGTCTGGTAAAAAATTACCAAGAGTATCGCATTAGCATTACCCATTAGGTACTAGAAGCTTGAATCATAGCACTTTATTTACAATACAATAGTGCTAACATTCCTCCCGAGTACCTACTCACAAAATGGTGTCCATTGTATACATGTACGTGCCCTGAGTACAAATAAACTTACAAATGATTTCAACCCATATTGTTGGATGTTAGAGTTTCGTTTTAAATGGTATCATGAAGGGCTTGCTTGTATGAATGACCGCGACTCAACTTTTATAAATTGTAATGACGATGTTTGGCATACCCATTTGATGTTTTAAAACACTGTGCTAAATAGCTATATAAAAATCACTTAAGCGGAATAGCTTAGTAACTGTTTTCTGGGACAAGTTATTAGTCTTCTAAGAAGTCGCAGGTGATTTTCAAACTAATGACTTTCTTCGTAATACAAAATTGAGTCCAACGGACTCAATTTGAGGAAATACTGCTGATTTTTTATGCTTTTACTACTCGTGCTACTGTTTCGTAAAAAAAGTAATACTGCGTTCTAACATGGCATTGAAAAGGATCGGGCACTGTTATGTATGAAATCTAAATGATTTTTCTGACTTTTACTGTGAGGTTTTCTAATGATCTGTATTTTCTATTAAGAGCATGTATAATATATGCTGTTTTTTTAAATTATTTGAACGAGACTTAAGTATATACACAAAATGACAAGTTAAATAGAAAATGAATAAGTATCAATTAAGTCAAGCAGTGCCTTTTCTTAGAGGAGACCCGAGCCCAGCTGTGGGACGTTATGAGTTGTTGATGAAGACAAGTATTAGAAAAGATTTGTGTCCTGAACGTCAGCAAGCGAAATTTGTGTATTGGGTTTTGCAGAAGGAAAGTATCGAGTTTATTCCCGTTTTATAGAAAAATATTTTACTGCGGTATTAAAAAGTTTGTAACCAAACAAATGCTCTCAATGTGAACTTAACTGTTTTTGTTTTACTTTTATGATATTTATATATTACTAGCTGCCCCGGCAAACGTCGTTTTGCCATAAAAAAAATTTAAGGATGGGTGACCCTTACCATTTAGGGGGATAAAAAATAGATGTTGTTCGATTCTCGGACCTACTCAATATGCTCACAAAATTTCATGAGAATCGGTCAAGCCATTTCGGAGGAGTTTGGCAACTAAAACGAGAATTTTATATATTAGATAGACACAATAATTTCATAGCTTTTATCGTGAATAAGAACTTTAAATAAATAGTTTTAGTATGAAAGTTTTAGAATTATTCAAAAACACGAAAATATTTGATTCAACATGGAATTCTTGGTGCGCCTTTAGTGGAATTAGTCCATAGAGAATACCGGTGTTTTATCAATAACCTATAACCAGCAATATTTCGCAACAATCAGTTAAGTAATAACATAAGGAAATATTGAATAACACTGAAAAGCAATGTGGTGAGATCACTCCCACGATTATCATTTCGTTTTATGGGAAAACGCAAGCATGTATAACGATGTGAATGAATGAGGCTCAATAACCTACTCCCTACTAATAGTACAAAAGAATAAATTGAAGCCACTTATTATAGAATCTTCATTTCAAATGATTTGTTCAACTTAACTAAACAATATTTAAAAAGTCCTCTAACACGACTTGACGGTTTTTTTGTAATATTTGTTATAGTAATCAAAGCGTTTAATATCCGACTATAAGTTGGGCTTTCGAGAAAAACATTCTACCATAGATCAAGTTCACAGAATTACTAATATCATAGAAAAAAACTCTAGAAGAAAAGAAAGTGTTCCACAATATTTCTAGACGTATTACAAGCTTTTGATAAAGTATTACAAGCTTTTGATAAAGTATGGCATGATAGATCTGTGCATAAATTAAGAAAAGTACTACCAAAACCTATTGCAGACATCTTAAAGTCCTATATATCTGATATTCTGTTCAGAGTAGAAGAACGAAATGCATATTCTGATCTGAAACCGATACAAGGAAGTGTTCTGGCCCCGAGCCTTAAACACTTCCTTATTTCAGGACCGGTCCTGTACCTGTTATATACTTTTGACATGCCAGAATTAGACGAAAATATCAATGCAACCTTTGCGGATGACACGGCTATAATGGCCATTGGGTCTACACATAAGGAAGCAGTAGATAAACTTCAAGTTGCAGTGAACACCATCTGTGATTTTTTTTTTTTTTTTTTTTTTTTGTTGGGACTAATCCCACCCACACTCCCTCCGCTGTAAGTCCTGTACACCAGGATCAACAGCAGTGACCCACGAACACACCGAGTTATGACACTCGGGAAGTCCCAGGAAAAAATATTAACTGTCTTGGAACCCGCAACGAAATTAATCAGAAGAAAAACAGGAGGAGTTGGAAATATGATAGGTCCACTTCCCTCCTTAGCAAAGCGGGAGACAAAATGAAGTCAAAATAGGCAGACACCTTTTTTTAAACCGGGAAGCACCACGGATAAAGTATTAGGGGTCCTAAGTGAGCTATATTTGATTACTATAGTATGTATGGCAGAATCGCCTAAACGCACGGAAATTCAGCGCAGTTGACACAAGATCCCCATAGTATACCGCCCCAGATGTAATTTGTAAGCTATTTAGCATTGTGTTACGTTCATTGTACCAAAGACTACACTCCCAGAGAACATGATGAGCCGACTGTTCACAGCTAGTATCGGGTGTTGAGCATTGACACAATGGTGAATCGACTAATTTAAATGAGTGTAGTTTGCTCTTAAAGTTACCGTGGCCCGTAAGAAATTGAGCGACACAGTGATCTACCTCGAGCCATGTCCTCAACATCCGTTCGCGAACAGATGGAAAGAACTGGTAGAGGTGGCGCCCCTTAGATGATTCGTCCCATCGTTGTTGCCATTCATCCATTAGGTCGTCATAGACATTGGATTGCTGTTGAAACAATCTTATGATTTTATCGCGGTCTCGTACGCCCAAAAAATCGCATTCCATGTTTTGTTTTGTAGAATAGTACATGGCTGCACGTCTTTGCACCTCGAGATCGACCGGAAGAACACCCGCCAACACCGGCAAAGCCTCAGTACTAACCGTCCTATATGCTTTGCATAAGAAGATTAATGCAAGTCGTTGGCCTTGTAGCAGTTTGCGACGGACAGCACCTACAGTCGCTCTATCGGCCCATACGGGAGCACCATAGCAAACAGCACCCAAATAAGTAGCTCCATATATGATTTTAATGTATTAAATGAAAGACCCCATGTGGCAGTTGATATTCTCGTCAGAGCAAAGAAACTTTTTTTAGACTTTTCATTAACTGTTCTAATATGTTCGATGAATGAAAAATTTCTTTCTAAAACTAATCCCAAATAGCAAACCGAGGTTTTATTTTTAACAGTAACATTTTGAAATTTAATACACGGCGGTGATTTGAGGTTACCTTTCAGAAGTAGCTGGAAGGTTTTGTTTGGTGCAAAAGTTAAGCGATTACGTACACCCCATAGAGATACTAAGTTCAAACATCTATTAGCCAGACTCTCAAGCCCCGCTCTAGTATCAGATTCCACCAGTAATAAACCGTCGTCCGCATACGCGTTTAGAGTACATCCGGGTGGTATAGGTATTGTAAGAAAATCGTCGAAGCCTATATTCCACAAGTATGGACCTAGCACCGAGCCCTGAGGACACCCCATCGTAAGCGCCCTCGACACAGAATGATGCCCAAGTCTTAATTTTGTTGTGCCTTGTGTGAAGTATGAGGAGATAAGGGAATAAATATTTTTAAAGCATCCTCTTGATTTTAATTTTAGCAATAACATGGGCCACCACGCGTTGTCGAAGGCGCCAGATATATCTAAGAAGATACCTAAGACGTATTGAAACCTTGACTCGGTGACAGTTTTCCTTACAGATATGACCGCGTCTGTTGTTGATTTTCCCAACGTAAATCCGAATTGTCTATCATGAAATTTAACTCCACCCGGTAGAAGTCGAGGAACTACAAGACGTTCTAAAAGCTTTCCTAGCGATGGTAACAGTGTTATAGGTCGATAGGACCCAGGATCGTCCGGCGGCTTATCGCCGTGTTTTGGTATTATACGAATATTACCGCACCGCCAAACACTAGGAAATACTCCTTCCGCAATGCAACGTTTAAAAACTGTTAAAATCGTATTACCCGAGAGTTTACAAGCTTCTTTTATCATTTTATTTGATATTTTATCGTCGCCCGAAGCCTTGTTTAGTGGTAATGACCTAACAATACCAAGAAATTCGTCTGAAGATGGTAAGTCAGACGTTGGAGACAATGGTGGTTCGATGGCCCACTGCCTAATTTGTCGGTGATAATCAGTGTCATCCTCCGGCCGATCGTCGGGCACAAGTGATTCCAAAAGATATTTTGCTGTTTCTTCTACTCCTGTAGTATACCTGTTATGAATTTTGATGTTCTGTACGTATGCAAGGTCGATAGATCTATTTGCCTTAAATTCATGATACAAAGGTGACCACGGACCCTCTCTATCGAGTTTATCTACAAGTTTACGTATTAAATTTCCCTTTGATTTCTCCACTGCTGCCCTGTAGTGAGACCTAGCAACTCTAAGAGCAATGAGAGCATTATTGTAAATATCTCCTGTTACGTTACGCTTTTTAATGACATTTAGTTTTTTACGAGCTTTCCGATGGATTCTACGTAATTCGACCAATTTATAGTTCCACCAATCACATCTACGAGTGCTAGTGATAGATCCGCGGCCTATACAAACATCAGCACAATATGTGAAAGTGATGTAGATGAGGATCAATGGGATGTGAAAACTGAAAATAACAGCTCACTACATAAACCTTACAGGTGGAGGATGAAATCTCAGCAACGGCGCAGTGTGACGTCATAAGATTACGCAAAGATGTTACCGTAAAAGTAGAACTTGCAACATATATCCCAGCCCGTGACCGGCCATCTAGTTGTACTACATTGTTCCGCAAGCGAGCGCTTTGATATTGTTCTTGTATAAGGACAATGTCTAACTTTTGTTCCAAAACTAAATTGTCTAATTCTGACGTAGCTATTTTGTCATTATGAAGGTTTAACTGGCCTATTGAGATATTATCCATTATTAATTAAGTACTACAATTACTAAACTACTGCTGTAAAACTATTCAGTAATTAGTGTTTAGGATTAGCTGCTCTAATTTAAGTTTATATGTGGAGCAGTCCTGTGATCCACATCGATGGTCACATGGTTTTTTGTACCGGCTGCATTGTGCGCATTTCGGTTTAAAATCTGGTGTGTCGTTAATCGAACAAGCTCTTGTATCGTGGCTGCCGGCGCAATTGGCACAGGTAGGAGTTTTAATAGTGCAAAACTTTTGAACATGACCGAATTGTTGACAGTTTAAGCAACGAACTACTTCTAAGTCATCTATAAACCTACAAGTGGCCCAGTCTATGTATAATTTATCTTTTGTGCTAGCTAAGTGTTTCCTAACTTCTGTCTCTAATTCTAAGCCTATCCATTGGCGTCCGTGTTCTAGTTTACGATGCCTGACAATTTTGGTTGATTTTAAAAAGTCGCTTTCAGTTAATTTTAATTCGTCCTTGATATTCTGACGATATAAAGCTGTTAGGAAAGTACGATCCTCCATAGAACTGGGTACGTCTTTTACAATTATACGGGGCCTTCGGCCTTTCGGCTTTTCTAAGCGTAAGCCTGCTGATTTAATGGCGTTTACTGATTCTAGTTTTTTAAGCTGCCTTTCATTTGCAACCCGCAACACGACGCCTGCCCTTGCGGTTTTCTTTTACGCCTACAATTTGAAAACCTTCGTCACTGGGCTTAATAGCCTTCATGAGAGCCTGTTTTGTGGCCGACGAAGTTGCATAATCCGTTGAACGTTCCGTTGTAGGATACGCAATAACACACGGCCTAGATACGCGCGCCTCAGCGGACACCGGACACGGAGCTGAACCAGGCGGTAAGCGAAGCTTAAGCCTGTCCGCGTACGTAAATCCCGGCCGTTGAACCGCGACACCGCCCACCTGGCGCTCGAGATTCGCTAATTTCGTTTCATTGCTAGAAGATTTAATTGCCAACAATGAGACGATACCGGTAATCCGCTGGGTTATGTCCATAATTGCCGTCCTATTGCCCACATTCATTCGCGACCCTTGATCGTTTACTAATTCGTTAATTTTTGCCAAATATTCGGTTGCCTGAGACACCAACTCAATATAGTCAGACGCCCCACAACTATCATGACCACTAAGAGACGAAATACTCCCGCCCGAGTCCGAAGCCCTAATTCTTTCCGTTCTACTGTCCTTTGGCGATAAATTTGTTGGCGACATTCTACCAAACAATCCCTTACCCTTGTGATTGATACACACGAGTAAATGGCGAATAAAATTAAACGAATCTAAATCGGTTCACATTGCCTTTATAAATAAAGCTCCTAACTATTACCCGGTTTATATAAATAGTCATATAATACCCTATGTAAATACTGCCAAATATTTCGGAGAGACGCGAAGCTTCGCTAGAAAGTCCATGTCAAAAAGAAACGCGACGAGTTGCATCTTCGCTACAAATAAATGTACTGGGTTTTGGGTAAATACTCAAAAGTGTCCGTAAATAATAAGATATTGTATAACCAAGTGCTTATGCCTGTATGGACTCATGGTATCCAGTTATGGGGATGTACCAAACAATCCGATACGCTGATCATACAACGTTTTCAAAATAAAGTTTTCATGGGTATTGTAAATGCACACTGGTACATTCGAATGAATGACCTCCATCCATCTCCATCCATTAAAGTAGAATTCGTCGAAGATATTATATCGAAGTACGCCGAAGCTCACGAACGCCGACTTCATCATCACGCAAAAGTTGAGGCTATCCAGCTTCGTTACAAGGAGACCTCCAAGGATAAAACTCTTTGAGTTGGTTATGTAACAGTGCGAAGTGAACAAAGTACTACCATTCTGCAGTGCAGTGTATTATGAGAACACACGTACAAAGTGTCCCGTTGCTTATAGGGGTTGCGGAGGGGTACCCTAGCCGCGAAAAAGGCATAAAGTTAAATCAAAAAAGCGTAAGATTTAAAAAATGTAGTATAACGCCATCTGTATATCCTAAGCCGGCAAAAACCGTACGTAATGTTAAATAAAAAATCGTAAGATTCAAAAAAAAATTGTATGGCGCCATCTAGCCTCTAGCCGGAATCTGTATGTTGCATGTATTATTTTATGATAAGGAACTTCGTTCCTATCTGGTGATCTACGACACCATACGACTGCATACCTTGCATAGGTATGCATTTTTTACTGTAAGTTTTATTAGACGATAATAAATTAATTAAATGTTAATCTGCAAATACATAATTATTCAGTCCAGTAAAACAATGTATTACAGAACATTTTCCAGGTAACTTTCTTATTTTCTAAGAACAAATAAACTATTCTGAATAAGATATAAAGACCCTAGCACAAAGAAGACAGACTTTTCGCATAATTATACGCTAACAGAGTTCTGCTCCACTTTAACCTACAGCTGTTTTACGTTACAAATTGCGACTATGAACCGTATCATTACTACGGGCTTAATACACACATATACATAGTCACTGAGAGGTGGGGGAGGGAGTAAAGTTGTAAAAAGTGAGTCACGTAGTATGGGTACGTTCCCTGAACTTGTTTCGCAGCTACACGAACGTCCATGACGCATGAATGATGCATAAAGCCATACACGATGGGTATATCCAATAAGCAAGACACACATTCTCTGAATGAACTGTTGTTTCTTTGATCTAGTAAACTCAAGTATTATTCGAATTAGATGTGTGGAGCCAAGTTTTCGCAATGCAAAATGTGTGAAAATGTTTAACGGCGAATACTTCAATTAGAAAACGAACACGCCGTTTCCTCATAGTTTCACCTACCTTAATGGTCCCTGCTAGCTAATAATAGCTTGATTTTTATGGCCTATTATAATTTTCAATAAACATTACCCAATACAATAAGAACCATCCTAATTTGATTGGTTAATTTATTTTAGACATAACTCTCTTTAAATAAACAAACAAACAAATATCTTTCGCTTTACCACCTTACTATTATATTATGATGTTTTATTAGATTTCAAACAGCGTAAACCAAAAAGCTTTTAAATAATTAAGATCGAGGGTTTTGTTATTATCTTGGCTAAGGGTGATGCGAGCGATGTAAAGGATGTCTACCCATGTCCCGTACATTAACGATACTAACTGACAGTGCAAAGTTTCTTAATGGAAGAAAAGCCCTGAAGATGAAATTAATTTGTCTACATCTTGTAATATTATGGTTTTCTAATGTAATTGAATGAATACAGTATGTCATTGTAACTTATCTTTTGTACTCATAATAAAAAGATAAAATTATTTAATAACGAATACGAAGAAATTAAATGAATTAAATACCCCATATTTTTATACACGTTTAAGTCATATTTCGAACCAAGTAGCGTGCAATTGGATAGACCTATGTCCAACAGTGAATTGCACAGTAGGCTGATATGATGATGATAAATCATATATTAATATTACCGAACCTCAAATCTAATAAAGGCGTTTACAACATTATTACATCAGACCAAATGTAATATATTTTATTCTGAACATCAAGTGGCCATATTTTTAAGTTCAATTTGACATTCTCGACTATGGCATTCAAAATTTTATGTACATCAAAACTGTTGCCTTCTATCCAATCACTCAACGATTCCGTTATATTTTCTAAAGTTTCTATATTCTGATTGTTGACATCGTAAGCGCCGTCTATCAAAACAAAGAGTTCTCGTAACAGTGTAACACTCTTCTTTAAAGAAGGTGGTGCTACCTTTAAAACTTTGTCGGGATTGGTTAATACTTCATCTATGAAATCCAGGGTATCTCTCTTGACTACGGCATCAGCGTTAATCAAATATTTGATTGTCTGACGAAATTTAATATTAGACTGAATAAAGTGCTTGTGATTTTCAAAAACCTCGGGTATAGGAGTGAAAAATCGTTTCAAATCCTGTTGGCTCAAGTTCATGAGACTTCTTAACCAATCTATCAAATAGTCGCTGTAATAGTATCTATCTTTACAAATTTGTAAGGTATCACATATGTGATTCTCAATAAAATTTGTTGACATTTTTATTTGCTGACGTAGAATTTTTTGTTTAAGCGTTGAAGGTGGGCTCCATTTTATTGCAGACGCTATTATTTGTTGGTCCTTCAAACTTTGTAAGCGGTGTTCTAGAACCTTCTCGAATATGGAGTTAGAAACATCCATGAAATCAATCATGAAGTGATCCGTCACAAGAAAGGTCCGACCGTTAATCATTTTCTTCAATTTTTCTTGTACTAATTGAAGGTACATAACTTCTATATCAGCAAACTCCTTATTAATTTCTAAGATATCAGAATTATGCAAATCATAATTATTTATTACATTAACTCTTATATTTTTTAGTTGTTGACTAGAAGCTTCCAGTAATACTTTAACAAATGTTTGAAATACCACGGAGTCATTTGATCCGCTGGGTTCAATGGACTCAGTATACATATTCCATGACAAATTTTGCATATCCGCATCTTCGTGAGGTGGAAAGTCTGCTGAGTTGATATTCTCTGGTAACTCTTCCCCGGACAATAAAGCAGCACCTATGTGTAAAAGTAATGTTAATAATATTTTACTACCAGTAACAAATTTAATATTCCTACTCTTATTCCACTTGGCTATCATGTACACCGGCCCCTGTGATTTTTTTCTAGCTTTAATATACCTATTGCCAGTTTAAAATGAAACTAGTTCATCCAAAGGTTCCCAAGAAGAAATTTACCTAAACGATAAAGCTGCTCTTTGTACATTACATTTGTTGTACGTCCTATTGCTTAGTAAAACCCTAGTGTGCATTGTATTATATTATCTATCTGTCTATCTGAACAATATTGAATAATTTAATAATCAACTCATTCAAATTATCTAAGTATAAGGTATAGAAACTATACAGTTGGTAAAGTGTTTGTTGATTAGTATTCTGATATAAATTTGCTTGTCATCCTGGGATCGATCTGCACTAGAATTGGGAAACTTTAAATTACTTCGTATAGCAAATACAGCAATCACTAGGATCGTGGTTCATTATGTGCAATAAATAATAACTCATTGTACCTCATGCATATCCTTATGTCGAATAATAATGGTCTATGTCTGGTCTAATTTATAAGTAGATCAATTTAGAAATCATTTGACGTCAAGAAGCACACAAATTATTAAGTCTATAGATTTAATCACTTGTGACCTTATTGTGCGGTAGAAGTACAGAGAACCTTCCGACGAAGCCTTTTTCCCAAACTAAGTTAGGTTCTAAAATACGCCTCAACGTTGATTTTTTACGTGGAGAGACTGTCACGAAAGCTGCACTATGTGCTGTGATGTGCATACTACACTACTATCAAAGAATATAGAAAGACGGATATAATTATTAAATTTTAATCCAAACGTTATTACCATAAAGGTTAATTTCCTTCTTTGGAGTTATTAGATAATTCTGTTAATGGTGCTAAATAACATCTAACATTTATGAAAGTACTAGCTTTTGCGCGCGACTCCGCTCGCGTTTTTGACGGTTATCGCAACAAAAAGTAGCCTATCATTCTTCAAGAATCAAAGTATCGGATTGGCCATGAAAGCAGGACAGACAGACAGACAGTAATATAAGTATCAATTTCAAATTTACAGTCTAATGGACATCTGAATGAAAAATTATCATATACCTATTTGAAACCGTATAATCATTGAACTGTAACATTTTTCCTTTTAACTTGCTCCTTGTTAGTTGCATTGCATCTTGCATTTCCACTCTAATAGTAATGTTTCCTCCTTTTTTTCTACTGAGTCGAAGTGACTCTTAATGTTCGGAGTGAATATACACAGTACAGGGAGTACACAGTTTAGAATTGCCAATAAAATGTTAGACTTGGTTGCAGCTAGTTATATACATATACATAGTTTAGAAGTACATTCAAATAAACGTCATTAGCGCGTTTTCAGTTCATGAAAATTGTAGTGACTGTCTGTAGTCGGCTTATGAAACCTAAATTTAAAAAAATGTATTCTAACAAAATAATTATTCTAAATCTGATTCAATCATGTAAAGTGAAAACTCCTTGAAATATAATGCTGTGGCGCATTGATTGATAGTAGGTAAAAAGGTATATCGAAATTCTATGAAAATTAAGGGTGACTGGTCAAGTTCATACTTTATACCTTACCGATGATGGAGTATAGAGGATTTGCTTCGGCAGAAAACTTATTGAAAAAATATTGTTACAGATAGTTATTAATTACTTAATTATTATTATTATTGCTACTAATTATTATTATTATTGCTACCGACAAAGTAATACACAATTCAGTGGAATATTTTAATTTACGTGTACCTGTGAATCAAGCGACAGTAACATTTAGCTGTATCTTTCCCATGGAACATAAATATTAAATTAATGAACAAAAACTATGTTTACTTACGTTCAAAACGAAGAGAAATTGAAAAAATAACTCACATTTCAATAGGAGAAAAATAATCATTTTTCTTATACGAGTCGTAAGCGTCACAATCTTAACCCACACAGTTTTATGTTTATAATACTAAAATCAATTTATTTTAAGTGCTCAGTAGAGCAAATATAGAAGGTGTAACTATTTATACATTTATTGTAGGTAACGTCTTACAAAGTTTCTACTACTTTAGAGTCTGTTTTTGTGATTTTAATCATGTTCGATTTTGGTGACATCACTCGGGCGCAAAGAAACCAGAAATTAGCACCTGAAACTTTCATGTCCATAAATAAACTTTTTGATGTATTCGTCGTTGTTCAATACTAATACAAAATATTCGGAAATTAAAATTAATTACAAAGAAACAACAAAGATTAACAGTTTTTTTTTTAAATAAACGTTATCTGTAATTGTCTTGTTTAAAACTGTTTAGCCGTGCTCATAGAGTCAGGAGGACTCAGGGATAATCTAAAGTCTTATGAAAGGTGTGACAGCATAAGAAGAAATATATTTTCACACTAGCTGAACCCCGCGGTATTACCCGCGCTTATTGTCGTACCGCGAGTAACGCCGGGCGACAAAGTTAGTCTAAAAAAAGTAGCCTAAGTTACTCCCTGGATCATCAGCTACCTGCTAGTGAAAGTCCCGTCAAAATCCGTCCAGCCGTTCCAGAGATTACCCGGAACAAACAGACAGACAGACAGACAGACAGACAAAAAAATTTTTAACTACATTTTTGGTATATGTATGGTGCATACATATGCATTAAGTAAAAAGGGGTTATTTTAATATTGCAAACAGACACACCAATTTTATTTATTTGTATAGATGTGTTACCGATTATTGTGTGTGTTCTGGCGAGGCGGAAATATAATACGAAGTCATTGCGTAGACTTTTCTTCAGGAAGATAGGGTCTTTATGTGTAATTGAATCCCAAGTTTTAAAGGATTGATATCCTTCAGATGCTTGAGAATCACATGAAATTTCAAACAGGTCGATAGTGCCACTTTCAAAGATGTATTACAATTATCAGAACTTTCCGGGACCAACCCTGTGAACGCTGGCGACTTTAGAGGCCCTATAGAAAATTAATTAAATTCCATAAATTCCAATTACAACAAAGTGTTAATCCTAACTATAATGGAACCCTTAGTTACGTCGATAGCAACCTACTCTAAATAACTGAATCGATATGTCAAATTATTCGACATGAACAATATTCAAACGCCCATATTCATTACTCATTTGAATATTAAACACGACATGAGTGAGTAAATACCAGCTAATGAGAAAGTTACAAATGAAACTGAAAATCAAGCATACTGTATAGATTACCTTTGCAAATCGCTGTGAGTGAGAAACGAGGTTAATTTCATGCTCACGGTCGGTCGGTCGACAACCTGTATCCTTACTTACACATAGAACTAGAAATTGTAATTTCTTTCCATAACTTACTGTATAATCCTCTGGGCCTCATAACTTAGTATTGTTGTTTTATATATAAATCATTTCGCAATGCGACCCAATTTCATTATTCATTACTGACAAACAGTTTTCTTTTAAAGTATGTTTGTTATACCCACAGATAAAGAATACCGCGTTATTACCGATTATGGTGGAATAAAGAGAGGCTTGAGAAGGATGTTTTGGCAGTCTATGTCTGTTTATATATATCGTGGTAGCACCATAACTACTAAAACGATTTTAATTAATTAATGTTAGTATATGCGTAATGATAATGCCCGGGTGACATAGGCTATATTATTTGTAATAAAACTTTTTCATAAATTAGTAACAATAGAGAAACAGTCAAAGAATCTAAGAAGAATCGCAACAAATCAGTAGGTACTATATACTTCTTCAGCCTAGGATATGTTCTCCATAGGGGAAGGGGGGGAGCTCGAGAAAGTCGTTATCGGTGTTTCGATTGTTTGTTGCCGTTTATTATCACGAGAATTTATGTTAATCAATTTAGTTTGGAGAATAAAAGATTAGGATATACGATAACGTGGAAAGAACGGTTCTAGTTACACTATTATTGAAGATATTGGCTTAAAATATTACCTATTTTTATACGTATGGACATATAGATATTATTTTGTCCTCAACCAATAGCCGTCCACTGCTGAACGTAGGTCTCCCCCAAGGAGCGCCAACCATCCCGGTCTTGGGCAGTCCGCATCCATCCGCTGCCAGCCACCTTCTTCAAATCGTCAGTCCACCGTGCTGCAGGGCGCAATATAGATATTATATATATCCTTTATAGCGAAATATTAAGTCAACTCATCAGATCATATCAGATCAGATCAATTTAGTAACGTTTTCAAACAAACCATCTCATTTAAACGTTATATACCGACATCGGAACGTTCGGTAAAAAGAACAAACGTCTGATGTGCAGTTAAATGAGTCACACCGACTCACGCCACAATCGAAGCTTTATTCTTTATATTCTCTACCGGACTCGCCGTGTGCAAAATCTTTTGTCCGGACATCGCTGGAGAACCAAAAAGCTAAACCAAGGAGCCCTTATCAAAAGGCTGTAATAGATATTGAAGTCGTCGATTGACTCTTACGCCAATTAAATTGTATGTTGCAAAATTTAAAAAAAAAGTTATTACATAAAGGCGTATCTTTTTTTTCTTTAGTTCTAAATTTAAATAAACGTGTAAAATCCACTATCATCAAATGACTACTACCCAAATCGCATTCATTTTTTTTTGTATTTAGTCTAAAACTTTTCATGGACAGAACATTGAGGAACAATACCAACAAAACCATAGTTTAATTACATAAATATTTCTTTCTTGTATGTACAGAACTTAAACAGTTTTAAAAGATCGACAATAGTCAGCTCGCGTTACAAGAATGTGATGCTGACCTCCAAGAGATTTTTCTTACATTCTCTAATTGTCAGTATAAACAACATTTCAATTCGATTATTGGACTCTGTACTAATCTAACTTTCCTTCTAATAGAATCTACAATTTTTTAGTAGGTATATTTCTCATAGTGTCTTATTAAAGCCAAAAAAATTGTCCCTTCTTAAAGTGGGACTATTTTAGTTTTCAATGTGTTTGTTTAAAAAAAAATGCGTGTGTGTAAGTATATTGTTATAAGTGAATTATTATACCGCAGTCTAGAATGTAATGTAAACATTTTCTCTGCTGAAATATTCTACGTGATATTACTTGAATATTCTGAATCTATTACATAACGTTCCCAAGTGGTATGCGTATAATAACAAAGATCGCGTGGGCATACTTGCGAACCTTCAGTTCAAAGCATTGCTGTCAAACGTTTAGCTGCTTTTATAAACTATTTGCAGAAAATAGGGACCCTTTGCGTAGAAATATTCTATGAAATAAATACCGAACTGAGATATCACAAGTGTGTGCTGAATTTCTGAAGAAAATATTTTAGAAGTACATAGGTACGATACGATATTAAATTTTATTTCATCTTGATTGAATTTTTCATTCACACTCTTTTCATCTGTTAACTAAAAAAAAATAACTACATATTACCGGACAAACTTAATTCGCAACGCTTCGCAAATATCTACGACCTCGCATGAATGCACCGCAAGAACTTCCGAACAAATTCGCATTGCGAATTTGTGCGATATTACATCACATTTGTTTTCAATCACGCCATTTTAGTCAGTCCTGACTCTGAGACAGTTTAAGAGAAAGACGCAAAAAATTAAACGAACAATCATCAAACGCACGGGAAGATCAAATAAATTCACCTTCTACTAATGATAATTATACCACCTATAGCGCAATGTCAACGGAAGAAGAGTTTGATTTTAGCAATTGAAATGTGAAAAAATACTTCAATTTTATTTTACTTTACCTAATAGCCAATACCAGCATTTCCAAAGGTATAACAGGAATTATTCCCTTATACTATCCTTTTTGTAGGGATAGTGATAAGATGATAATAAACTCAAAATCTCTTCAAATGAAGATATGCTCATTCTAAGATAATCAAAAACTTTATCTTCTAATTTTAAAGCACAATATTTTCGAGTAAAATAGTTCCCATCAGCGTCCATAATCGTAATAAATGGATGAACCCAAAATCTTCTTTTTCTATATAGTTTTAACAATAACAGAAGTGAAACGATATTCTTGCGATTGTCACTATTCTTAAAAAATACAAATGCAAAAGTAGTGTATGGCGGCCTGCGGCTAGAATGACGATTTAAAAAAAGAGACTCGTTCAGCAATGAACGGCAAATGGTTGATATATAATTTAGCTTTTGCAGCTAGTATGATAGTAACTTAATACTTTCTCTACAAGTGTAGTACATCTATACAACTAAATAAAATTGGAGTGTCTGTTTGTAATATTAAAATAACCGCTTTTTACTAAATGGACATGTATGTATACACGGTATATATACCAAAAATGTAGTTAAAAACGTTTTTGTTTGTCTGTCTGTCTGTCTATTTGTTCCGGGTAATCTCTGGAACGGCTGGACGGATTTTGACGGGACTTTCACTGGTAGCTGATGATCTAGGGAGTAAATTAGGCTACTTTTTTTAGACTAACTTTGCCCCGCGGCGTTACTCGCGGAACAACAATTACCGCGGGTAACACCGCGGGGTTCAGCTAGTATACTATATAATTGAAAACCTTTTCCAGTTTTGTTTTATTGAAACAATTTATGGAATAAAATTATTATTGTTTTACGTGGCTATTTAGGAAAATACACCGATATTTTACCGCCATTTACAAGCCTTCTCATTCCATTATGTTGTTACAATAAATTAATTAACAATCCCGCGAAATGAACACGTAATACACAAAACAATTTCCTTTACGCGGGTCACGTCTCCTGTCTGTTTACGTAAAAAATCAATAGTCCACACGAACCCGTTCTACCTACCTAGTCTTCGAATGAGTCCTAATAATATATTACGAGAATACTATAATAACGTCTATTACTTAGTCACAACAGAAAACTCTTTGAATGGTATAATAATTATTCAAGGAGCGTTGACTCTATATTTACTCGTATTTTATTATTTACAGTTTCTAAGGATTCCTACCAATAAACCAATAACTTTCAGCCTTTGAACTTCGTTTATATGTTTGCAATGAATAAAATCGGTTTACGTTTAGAGAATTTTAATATTACACATTTAGTCACAAATAAAACATAAAATTTAATTTTTAGCGTTAATAAATTACCGCAGGATAGGTAGTTTAACTCTTTTCTACCATTTACTGTCAATATACTTCTACATATTGGTTATGTCATTTGGCTACCATCGATTCCAGGATTTCGAGGTAGTGATAGCATGTGTAGAGTTTTAATTACTGGATTACTTAGCTGTCTATAAATCTATAAATAAAATGTCCATCCAGGGCTATCCTAATCCTAATCTATAACTATAAATCTGAATGTGAGTTTGTTACGCTTTCTAGTGTGGACTGCGAGTAGCCACGTCCCGCGCGCCCTTCCTTAGCCCTCACTCACACAAACTTGACGATCGATGGCTAAAAAATGAATTTACTACATAGAATTACTATACGAGAATTGGACACAACTCGCACTACGCACCTGCAATACACACCCTCAATTTACTGATCACCTGCATTCGCACTAATAAAAGTGAATACCGCCTTTAGCTTAAAAGGTGTGAGTGAGTGAGAGTGAAACTCGATAAAAACATTAGAGATACAAGAAAATGAAGCCCTTAGATCTTTCGATGTGGGGTTGTATTTCGCTTGTATGTTTACGTTCATCAACGATTTTGCAAACTCGATAAAAACATTAGAGATACAAGAAAATGAAGCACTTAGATCTTTGGATGTGGGATTCAATTTCGCTTGTATGTTTACGTTCATCAACGATATGCAATGCACATGTTTGTTGATCTGAGTTAGTATTTCTTTGGGAGCAGCCTATAGACAAGCAGTTCTCAAGTTCTCATTAAAAACGGTATTATTTTGATTTAAAAAACGGTAGTTAATCTATGAAATTGAAGACGTCTATATCTCTACACTATATTTTATTTATTAGGTTTAGATTTTCACTTTAGCAGGGTAGCTGACGAATTGATTCTAAACGTATTCACTGTTTCTAAGTATTCAATTAACGATTTCAGTCACGGAAGTTCTATTCATGTGACCGGGCAGCCTTTCATAGCATTTTCATTTACAGCTCCGGAATAATTCCAAAAGATTGTTGACTGTATTCTTCTGCTATAACTAAATACTTGAAAATAAATCAAGGCTTGGAAATAACGTGGAAGCTTCACATTTTCTTGAAAATATTTCTATGAAGATGTGATACGACACTTTGCTGAGAAACATATTTTATAAAATCCTCTTTGAATATAGTCGGATGCGAGCGTCACGAAGTAAACTCCCGTACGCCTCGTACAGCATTATCAAAGGAAATGTAGTTTTCAATCTTAGCACTGTGCACTCTCCAGTAGAGAATGAAATTTTAAAAAGAAATATGTATTCTTAAGAAATAAACATCTAACTTTATGATATGAATAAAAACATATACATTTATTGAAGTCTAATTTAGTGTTGGTCTAAGAATGTATAATTAAATAAAATATATTTTAATATTACAAACAGACACTCCAATTTTATTTATTTCTATAGATTTACGTGCCAGTTTTATCACAATGGAAGTGCAATACACACCATTTACCAAAATTACAATTAGTTCAATTTTGTCGTCTGTTTCTTCCGGCTAATCTCTGAATCTGTTAGACCGATTTTGACAGGACTTTTACTGAGATGTAGCTGATGGTATAAGGAATAACTTAGGCTTACTTTTTTTAGACTAGCTTCGCCCCGTAAAAAAGTATTTACCTACCTACACATAAAAAGAACATAGAAAGACTACATCTTTCTGTTATTTTTTATGTGTACCTACTTACCAGGCAACTCTAGTGACGATTAGAACTGCTTCATAGCGCAGGAGGTAGTTTTAAATTATGTTTAATTAGTTTTTATTATCTCTGTGTTACTTTGTTTTAAAACATACATACTTGTTTTAGCCGACGGTGTCGTTGAACCCATTTTTTTGTCATTCAAATATTTACCTGAAAAATAAAAAAGGTTCATATTAGAAAAATTACATTTTTTTTCTAAATTGGCTATAACGACCTTAAAACCTTGTAATGTAATCAACGGATGTTCAAACTTTGAATTGTTAATAAACTATAGAGAGACTATCGAAAAGGCACATATTTTGTTTGTGTATAGAAACTCTTTAAGACGTCGTATTCAATCAATATTAAAATTGTGATTAAAAGTAAGACCGAATTGTTTATGAGATTAACATATTGATCTACTGTAGCAATTAGGTAAACAATTTTACAGGACATAGGCAATATTTAAATAAATAAATAATTTCGGACATTTAACACACAACGCCATCTAGTCCCAAATTAAGCAGACGTTGTATTATGGGTACTAGACAACAGATATAAATATACACATACTTGTTTTTTTAAATACATAACGTATTTTACAAAGAAAACACCCAAACTATTTGTATATTTATAGATCATACAAACCATTGGTCTGAGTCGGGAATCAAACCCGAGACCCCATGCACAGCAGTCGCGTTTGCTACCACTACGTCAACGAGGCAGTGATATACAATATGTTTAATCATTAAGGCTAACACAGTATATTTTATAGGATGAACATTTATCCGGTTACTAATTCCTAGCCTCGTCTCACCGACTCCTCGTAATATCGATCTTCGTTAAAATATACGTTGTGTATATTTATGCATTAGAAAGCCGACAAGAATTCGCAGCTTAGATAAATTGCTGAGTAAGACCCCTATTCATATCAGATCCGCTGGCAGACTATCGCAATTTCCTTTACATAAAATTTTTCTGTTGTGATCACGTTATCTCCATAATCAAATTTGATTAAATGTTTTTTTTTCTTTAATCAGTTTTTCATAGTTAAGGTTGACATATCTGGTTGGAGATTCATCTCATTCATTTAAAAATTACTTATAAAGAGATAACAAACGACGTTCTTTCTAATTTTTATAACGTTCTTTTATTGAGCTACCAAAATGACTCTGCTCCACCTTCCTGTCCTGTCAGGATTCAGATCAAGGATTTGGAACAATGCTCGTCTTACTCGACTACACGCGCGCTTTTGACTGTGTACATATTCCACTCCTTATTAAAAAACTGCGGTTCTATGGTTTCTCGGAGAACTCTTGCAAATGGTTCTCCTCTTACTTTTCTAACCGCTCGCAACTTGTAACACTTGTAAACTCTAAGGGAGCATTGTGTAAATCTTCACCAATATCCATTAATAGGGGTGTAATTCAGGGCTCTGTCCTCGGCCCAATTTTATTTTCAATCTACACATCAGACGTCACGAATACAATTGAGCATTGCAGGTTTCATCTTTATGCCGATGATACCCAATTGTACCTCAATACACTACCAACCTCTAGCGACGTAGCGTCGACGGTAGACAAAATTAATCACGACTTGGTATCTCTAAGCAGGTGGTCAGATAGAAATGGTCTGACACTCAACCCATCAAAGAGTGTATTTATCATATGTGGCACTGAAAATCAAGTGCGAACTATAAAGTCCCATCAGCCTAGTATTAAAATTGGAAATTCGATAATACCTAGATGTGAATCCGTCCGCAATCTAGGATTATGCATAGATGAGACGCTAAGATTTGAGGCTCATGTTCAGCAAAAAATTGCTAAATGTTTCGCTTCGCTAAATACACTATACAAACTACGTCAGTTTTTAAGTGATAAAGTGCGAGAATATCTGTGTACAAGTTTGGTGTTGTCGCATCTAGATTACTGCGACATCGTCTACGGACCATGCCTTTTTAAAAAAACCATAGCCGCTATTCAACGAGTACAGAATGCGTGCATGCGCTTCATTTTCGACATCCCTAAAAGACATCAGATATCACCATACCTAAATGAAAAGGGAATTTTAAATATGATTAGCCAGCGTACTCTAAAGCTTTCATGTTTTGTCAGATCTCTGATTGAAAATAAAGTTCCTAGCTATCTCTATGACAAACTCGCGTGGTCGTCTGACGTACATAAATATGAAACAAGGTCACGTAACCGCTTACTACTCCTACCCAAGCACTCACTATGTAGGACTAGGGGTTGCTTCAAGATAGCCGCTTCTAAGTGCTGGAATGTTCTACCCCCACCCATGTTACTTCTAAAATTAGGGCCATTCAAATCACGCTGTAGCAGATGGTTATTGATGAGGCAATCCGTGGTGCATACTCATTAATGTCCTGCATTTGTCTGTGTTCGTGGCATCTATCTGCTAACATAATTTTGTGTACTGGGTCTTTCTTGGACGTGTATTTGTGGGACAGTACTGTATATAACGTTTACAGTAGTAACAACTTACTACGTTATTAATTTTAATATGTTTAGTGATTAGTATGTTCGTGGTCGGGATGGTGTCATCGTGCTTATTCTAAGGTTATGTTAGCCATGATAGGCTTGGACAGAATAACAGCGGCTGGCATGCTCTGCATCGTCATCCATATGCTGAGTCCAAGACCTTTTAGTCTTTTTTGTCATATTTAAATACTGTTAATAATTAATTATAAGTAACTTTGTAATATAAAGACAAATAAAGTTTTTCTTATTCTTATTCTTATTCCTGCATTGCCTAGTGGCTTTGTTAAACGCTGTTTTTAGTCGATCCACGTCGGGGTGGCCGTCAGCGCGGGCTCGGTCCATGCGCGGTAGGCCCATTGCTTTTGGGCAACGGCAAGGGCGCTTTCGCAATTGAACCAGGGGCGGGTCTTTGCGCTGGCGACCTCACTGTAGGGAATATAGTATTCCATTCCGACAGTGATCTCGCCAGCCACTGCGGCTGCACTTTGCGACAGTTCTCCATATTTAAAGCAGCGTTCTGCCCACAGGGTGGATGCGAAATAGTCCCGCATTCCATCCCAGTCTGCCAACGAGTAGTGCCATAGCCGTCTTTTTGCTGCCACTGGTCTCTACATTGAATAAAAACAAATATGAGTAGGTAATGGCTTAAAATGGTTAAAACTTTTCCATTAAAGTGTCGCCTTGTGTGACATAAAGTTTTGTATACCACAACTGGAACACTTAACAAATAATCGAAATCAATCACAATTCAGAACAAATACCATAAATCGATGTCATTTAAACTCATTTAGTTTGGAACATATGAAGTTAATGTTCGACTTCGAACAAGTTGTACTCGTACAAGCCAGGTTATCTGTAACCATTAACTGATTCTTTTAATACCCGTAATTATACATAATTCTAACTCTATTTAATTTTAAGTAAATAGAGTTATAATTATGTGTAAACCATTTTCAACAAACTTCGACAGTCCACTGCCAGACATAGGCCTCTCCTCAGCAAGGAGCTTTTTACCTTCTTTATCACGCTAGGCAGGCTTGCTTGCTTTGTTTCAAGTTTTCCTGATCTTTGCAGTAATGCTGTAGTCGACTCTTCGACACCCACGGGATGAATAAGGATAGCGTATCTACATTCTTAATCTGTCACCACACTATGGTTTTAATAACATATTTTAATTAAATCCAATTGAAAATGCTTGAAAGAGCAAAAACCAATCAAAACTGAAGTACTAAATACGACAAAATATAGAACGTCTTCACTGCCTCAAGTGTCACAGTAAACAGAGAAAATAAGGAATAACTGGAAACTAGAAGGGATTACTTTATAAGTTTAAATTGGAAAATACGCGAAGAGCAAATATTATAAAATGAATATTTTCTCTCAGAGAAATTTTATAGCTGTGTTATTCTTACACTTGAGAAAACTTGGAAAGTGCCGTCAGTTTGCATTACCCATAACTCAATAGAGAGGTGTTCTCCGGTTCGTAGAACGATTTTCAGTGATCCTGGATTAGGCGAAATGCAGAAAGAAATTTCTACAATGAAATATGTTGAAGTCCGTAAAAAATGTTAATAAGAAAAGGATGTGAAGAAGAAATTTTTTGCACATTTTATATAGTTTTTTATATTGTGTATTTTTCACAACTTTCGACAACTTCATAAGTCATTCTGTTGCAATTTAATATATATATATAAATGACGAGTGCGGGAGAGGAGGGGAGCGAGGAAAAGAACGATATATTTTAAATTTAATGTTAGGCTTAATTTTTTCATAAGCCTTTAAAAACTAAGACTAACCTTTAAAAATAAAATTAAGTATCAATAAAATTAATTTTGATTGCTCTTCAATATTTATGATGTTATATCTAAATTTAAAGGCATAGCGGTTATGAGGAATTGTTGGGCAGGTTGTAAAATCCTAATTGAGAATAGTAGACAGCACTTTCATTTAAGATTTATAAACGGCCTCAATTCAGAAATTCCACCGCACAATTTAAAGTCAGCATTATAATGAAATTTTGACAACTTTTTCTGGAGTTTCAGGTAATATTAATAATAAGTAACATTAATATCAGCAGTTTTCTATTTACTGTTTAATTTAGTAAATCTATAAACGTAGAAAGCAACAATAAGCTTAATTTAAATATTTTTGTTACGCAGCATTAAAAACCATTACCAATCTAACACTTTTTGTGTAGATCATTGGATATCTTCATAAATTAACCATTAAACGAACTATTCTATAAGAATAAGCGCATATAATTATTATGGAAATTTCGCACGCCAATGATTACAGTTACTGACTTTATCGCTTCTTAAGTGAAATACTTCTCTTTAAAAATAAATAGCCCGAATATCTCGTAATTGACTTCTAAGTATTCTGGTAAATCTCGTCTATTAAGAGCATTAGACTAAATAAAATTGAATAGAAACCATTCCAGTCGTATAGCAAAAATGATTTATTTGATGAGAAAATATAGAACATAATAAAATATTCTACCCAGAGAAGACTTCAACGTTTAGGAATAAAATTATTAAATCCGAGAGCGAATTATGTCAACTATAACTTGAACAGAATTAGTTTGAAATTCTTTTTATGTTTGTCATTCAAAGATTTTTGACAGCGCTAAGTGAAATGTCTGATTTTAATTAACTATAGGACATCTGGTAGACATTTTGGAGTAAGTGTTTGAGACGTTCTGAAAATTTGTGAAATACTTCTTTCACAGTATCTTAATACTGAAATGCTGCCTTGGCTGGAAGGTGGAGGTCATTTAAAAACATTTTTAATGGTATAGTTAAGAATCACAAGTTTGTTGACGACCAAAGAGTAACTCCTTAGATTTAGTAGGACACTGAACCAACTTTAGGTCAGTCAACTGAGAATACACGTGCAGCATACTTAAATTAAATTATAACGTCCAAAATCAATCTTATAAATTCAACAAACGATATTGATAATTGTTTTTTTATTTTTGCAGAAATCAACATCAGAACAAAAAGTTAGCTGTTTTTTTGCTGCTGCGCTCTCGCGGTCGCGCGCTTCCTCTGCAACCTAGTCTCCAAGAAAGTTCTGAAGAAAAATGGCAAAAGTAGAAAAGATACGAACCATTGTCGTAGTCGTAACGAGTCCTGAGGGTGTGAATACCGCCATGGTATTCACTGTCGTGCTTCACACCTGCTATTGAATTTAATTATCTACTTCAACTTTACTTCTTCTTAATTATATTGAAAGGTAAGTGTTTTAACTTATGTAGGTATTAATTATCTAATGACTGAATTATTATATACTCACTACATTTAACCAGCGAGTTTGGCCGCTCGTAATTGTTTGGTTTTTAGAGGGGGCAAATGAGCAGACCGGTTGTGGTACATGTTGGTAAGTGAATAACGTCGTTCATAGGAACCTGAACCTCGAGAGACATAGGAGTGTTGCTGCCCAAGTCGCTGTCGAATCAAATTCAGGGTGAACCTACTCTGGATTTGGGTCTCGTTAATCTCACTCAATCGGTAAAAGCAACAAATGAGTTGATTTACATGTGCCTGAGGCCTTTTTTGTCCAATCATTGTACTTTTATTAAACAGCGGCAAAATAATTTATAATAATTCTTATGCCTTTAAAAATCGTTGACGACAAATCGAAGCTCGTATTATTTTAAGTCCAACGCGTCACTTTTGATATTACTTTAATGTGTTCGTAACATTCCCATCTCATCTCATGTCTGTCAGAAAGGTATATAACAGATATTTTCTAAGTAAAAAGCTGCAACTATTCTGTGAGTAGTTTGTCTAGATAATGTGATACTTCATAACTTATAGAAAAACAAATAACTGCCGATATTATAATGTATTTATGATGGCAACAACCTGTAGCTAGACCAATATATAACTATAAGAATGATAAACACAATACACAGATAAAAAGCATATACATACATTTACATACAAATTTTAGGTACATAAAAAGAAAATGGGCTCGTTAAAAATAATGTCTCTAATAAAGGATGATCAGAATATAATGGCTGATGTTTTTTTTCGAGTGAAAAGTCCAAGTAAGAACTTTGTAAAATTTATCCATGTGGGGTCGATTACATAACTATTGATAAATAGATATATTAAGAAGTGTAAATATAAACTGTGAGTAGATTTAAACAGTAGTAATATATTTGAAACGTTTTCTTTTTCAAAATAGTAGGTTATATGGGTATTTTAATGCAACTTCGTTACTAATTAACCTTACTCAGAACAAACAATAAAGTTATTCATTCACGCTTATCACAGCATACCTATGCGGATGTGAGAACAGTAAATGCTACATTAAATTTTACATTAATGTTAGCATACTACAGACAGAAAGTTGTACACACAGACTCGGAAATGTTATGCACAATTGTCACAGTTAGTGAACAACTAAGTATATCTAAATACAACAAACACAATACAATATGTATATACACTACTTACATCTATGCAGCTCTTGTATATGTGTGCAAGTACAGACTTTTGTTAGCATTTACTATTACTATTTCACGCAAAGGTCGACCGGTAAATCGTCTCGTCACTCACTAATACAAACTAATGACTCACACGTAATAGTATTTACAATTACAACCTTGTATCGAATGTTTACTATCATCTTATCTTAACAATTCACGTTTATCAACAAAGATACTACGGCCCTCAGACGTGTATATACACGCATTAATGGAATCTTCGAGACTAACGATTAATGCAGGTAACGTTACTTAAACTTAAAGATATCGTAGGATATAGACCTCTCAAATTGCACGCCAATTAGTTCGATTTTTCTTCGTGTGAGTGACATTTCGATGTACATCTAATATCACAAGTATCTAATTCCGCTGTACTAAGCGGTTTAAAGTCAGAAATAATATACCTAGGTAGATACTTCGGCAAGGTAGTAATTAGATATAGGATGCACAAAATTTGTTTAATAATTTTACGTAATTTGATTTGTGGAAAAGGCTTTCGAATGGAAGGAAATGAAGATAAACTTTAAAAAATATACACCGTTTATCGTTTTCATACCGTTAACAACCATGACACGAAAATATGATTTTCAAATCGCCTGACGCCAATATACTAATACTTACGGTCCTGTGTATTCACAGTTAAATAAACTTAGATTGGGGGTCCCTCGATTGAAAACCCTCTTATACAACAAAAATGACTGTCAAATTAATTGCCGCTTAAGAGATTGTAGTTTCAAATCAATATCAAGAGTTTTTTCTCATAGTCATTTGCTATACCAGCAGCAGTATAATAGGTCTTTGGATTGAAATACATTTTGAATCACAAATGATACATGTAAATAGTTTTTTTTTTTATTGTATAACATAAGCTATAAGGCTAATTTTATCTTCACTGAAAATAGTTGTATATGCCATTATTTTCATGCGATTAAACATTTGCTTTACTTAATGACTGCATATTATGATAAACACATTATTAGCAAATGTTTGTAAGAGATTTTAGTACGGCTTTTTGGCAAAAGAGGTTAATAACAAACGACTACCTAGTTAATTTTTAAGTATATTGTTTATAATCAGTCTTATAACTGTCGAAGATTCTAAGATAATAAACATTAAATATAATAATCGAGAATATTAGATTAGAGAGATTTAATTTCAAATACTGGTAGATTGGTTAATGAAAACCCATCCCATTAAACGCGCTACTAAGTAAGACTTAGAATGGAATAAAATCCTGTCTCCGTAAAACAAGTCTCATTCGAAAATGAGCAGATATACCTAAATTCACAAATACCTGACACTTAAATAAGCTGATTAACCTCTAGGTTTAGCTCAATTTCGTTATAATTAGCGGTTACTTAAGTCAATCGAGAGGTGGCATGACCTTTATAATGTACTCATTGATGTGGTCATGCGATGTCGATGAGTGTACGTACCGCGATCAGGGAAACTAAATTTTTCAACCCGTGTTAAGAACATGATACATACAAATATTCTATCTTAAAGCAATTTTTACCAGAACGTATTAATAGTTTTATCAGTGAAAATAATTTTGTTAGTAGCTTAAACGAAGTGATAGCGTAATTTACCTAAAACAGTTCCATGAAGATAAAATAATTACATATTATGCATACATACTCAACGTAAAAGTAATTTTATATAGGTACAAGTATAAAAATCAATTGCTGTTCGTTTGTCTCGCTAAAACTCGAGAACGGCTGGGCCAATTTAGCTGATTTTGGTTTTGAAATGTTTATCGTAGTCCAGGGAAGGTTTAAACAGTAATTTTTTTAAAATTATTTAAGTATTTAAATGTCATGTGTACGAAGTAGCGGGCTTAGCTTGTAAGTTCAATAAATATTTGATTTGATACAAAAGGGAACAAGAATTTATATGGAATATTTTCAGGGATGTGATCGTTTCATTTCAAAATGCTATTTATTATGAATAAGCTTATAAAAGCTAAGTAAATTATGGCAAACAAGCCGGCTGCGTGCTTCTTCGACATCTTGTTATGAAGCGAAAAAAATTTCCTCTTTGAAGTAATAGAAAAGTTTGGATACTTTCTGTTAAATCACGTGCAAAATATGAATCCTCAATTGATTTTTTTTTCAATTTAAGAAGTTTGCGAATAAAAATGTTGACTAACTGTCAAAAGATTGGATAATGATATTGGAAAAAATGTTGATGTATTTTTATTGTGTATTGAGATGTAAAAAAAAAATAATTTATAGATATGCATATATATAAATAAAGACGTTCATCAAATATGCTTCAAATTCTGTCTTGCTGTCGTGTTAAATATTGTGTATCGTATTAAAGAGTATACAGTAACCACAAACCAGATTCTCTACCAAAGATTATACGGTTATCAGGTCCTATTTGAAGACAATCATACTGCAGTTGTAACAATCATTCCACTGCAACTCTATGGCGCAAGACAACGCAGGTTAAATCTAGGATTAGTATACCTCGTACTTTTACTGTGTAACAACAGTGCAGTTTGTCTTACAAAGTCAATACAGCTCATCCATTCCAACGTAAACGTGGGTCCTTAAGTTTGTACCGAACTCTAGGAGTCATGTTTCCTTTGTTAGGAAGACACTTGAGATGTTTCTTTCGAATGCATGAATTGTGCAGTAGTTTACATACGAGTATATTATTATCGCTGTCGCTTCGATAACCCGTGTGGTCTCGCAAGTTCATCCTTCAAAAGAGACCGCTAAACAGATACTCTGTGTACTTTTGATAAGTTAGAAGTATTTTCAACGCTTTCATAGAACATAAGAAGTATTTTACTTTATTTAAAAAAGTATCACAAAATTTGTGAAATTATCCTAAAATTAAAAGTACAAATTGAATTTACTTACTAAAGATACTTTACTGGGCGAAACTCAAAGCTCTACATTTCACAAGGGTCCGAAACTAACTCTCTTAACGTACTGGCTCGGTCAAAGTAAGATAAATTTGGTTGAACGAATTATCATACACATTGTCCTTTGACGTGATTCTGTTATGCATGTCATTTTGCGTATCTTGGGTTACGTATCTAAATGTACAAGGCATCAGTATATACCTTCAGGATTCATTGCTATTTTTTATTATCACTAGCCACGTAGATTTCAGGAATTTTTTGTTTGGGCTAGGTATTACCTCTTATTTCGTGAAAGTAACAATAGAATTGCTTACTTTCTTTTAAAACGACCAGTCCACAGCAACAGGAACATAACTCAATACGGATAAATCCTGAGCCGCTGGGGGCTTTACAAACATACATGTAACGGACATAAACAACAACTAGACTTAGAGCAACAATTTCTGGATCACACAAAGTGTTGTCCCATGTGGTGTTTGAACCCGCAACACTTAGCGTAGTATAAACCTCCAGGCCAACTATGCAGTCTTTGAAGTCGTGATACTAATCCGGTCGAGCTGGTCTATTAGAGCTCAGACATGGTACAGTAGAGTCTCCCTTTTTTGACGAAAGTCTCATGGCGCAAAATTTCAAGAGTATCACTTGAATAAATTAAAGCTTGAAAAGTAAGAGAAAAACTTGTAGTGGCATTCATTTGTTACTTGGTAAGACTACATACTGTAGAAGTGCGAAGTCAGTAGCAAATCTGTATTGCTCGCGACTTCGTCTTGTTATCCGTACACACATAATATAACCGGTTTGAGTATCATTTACATTAATTTTCAATAATAAGCTCATCATGAAAGTGATAATTCCAGGCCGTAAACTCTAATTGCTTTTCAATCGCAATCAAATTCGATTCTTTTCAATTCTAAAAACTTGTTTTTGTATTTAAACATCTTTGATCTTATAAGATGCAAATGAAATACAATTTGTCTTATAGTTTAATGGTATACAAAAACTAGATCGTTTGCATAGACAGCGGTGATGATGAAAAATACTTATTCCCGTTCTTAAATATATATTTTCACCTCCTCTCCAGTATTTCCTTTCTTCATATAATTTTCGTAGCCACTACCGCGTGACAATCAGTTATAACAAAATTTGATGACAACTTCGAATCAGCAACAACATATGCTTCTATCATTTAATTTTGCCAATTAAATAAATAATCCTCTATCCAAGATCACGTTCTCTACAAAAGGCATCACGTTTAAAAATAAAACAAGACAACATACAGGAGTATTGCTATCATTCTTATAATTTTTTAGTTAGTCTGTAACCGACTTTTGTAAACGTGTTTTTTAGTTTTTTAAACTATGTTTAATAATATTTGAATGTATATATTTCTAAAAGCATTATTTTTAGCAATATATAATTACTAAAATGTCTTTTAAAACGTTTGGTTAAATGACATGTTTCTATTATATCCCCTTTCCCCTTCCTCTACAGAACAACACGTGCCGGCCTTGGAAGTCTCCGCTTCAGAGTGGTAGACATATGATCTCATACTCATCGCTTTGGTTCCTCCTTTCTGTGTCAAGCGGTCAAAACCTGGAACTCACTTCCAGCGCACGTGTTTCCCTCCCGCTACGATCCTAGGTCCTTTAAGCGGGGCGTAAAAAGAATCTCACTAGGCGCCCAAAGTGTGGATCACCATGCTGCAATGTCCTTATTCGCATTGAGAATTGTGACCGCCACTCTTGTAAGCTGCTCATGCTTTCCATCAGGCAGTGCAGTAACTTTGGGGCAGCTAAAAAAAAAGTATACACACAAAACTACGCATTTGTTCTACGAGTATAAATAACTTCATCGATAAATGACTCAGACGCAGAAAATGCACGAGTCCTTAAGTTCACTTTAGTACATGTTTTATTTAATAAACTCATTATATAGACCCGCTTGCAGCATAACAACACTAGAACATATACCTACAGTAGGTATGGTACAGTCATTGCTTTACAAGAAATGGAAAAAATAATTAATCTCCAATAAAATAATTGAAGTATATATTATTGATAGCTGGTTGATGGTTAGTACTTTTAAATGGAATTATCCTTTATAACATAGTCCTAATGAACAGCAATAACAAAGTAGTTCGAATGTTCTTTTCGTACAACGTGGCGAACCATAACCATACAGTACTAGAGCATCGCCAGCCTTCGGACCTCGAAATGCCACGTTTATTCAAAATACTTCGAAATACAGTGCTTCTCAAAGGTCTTTATGTAGCCGGGGGACTCGTATCACGTTAGTAACATGTGAGGGTTTATCGAAGAAAGGAGCCGAACTCATGGTAGTAGCAGCATTGTGAGTTTAGGAGATTTTTTAGTGCAATTGCTTATTTACAACGAGTTATGGAAAAAATCACTCACAAAAACTTTTTCTACTAAAATAATTCCAAACATAAGAAAAATATTAAATTCATATTTAAATTCAAATTACTAAGAACGGAATCGAATGGAAAATGCAGTAGTTTAAAATTTAAAATTTTCGTAGAATTGTAGGCGAAGTATTTTCTGTTAGATGTTTTAAGTATACTGTGAAAAATAATCCTCTGTTTTAGCGAGACACTTAACTCAGGTGCCTCGACTAATTAAAATTCAATAGAACTGTGTTTGTGTGCTTAACCTTAATACATGAGGGGTGCTCACGTATTAAGTTTAAGCACACAAACGCAGTTCTCAATTCAAAACAGCACAGTTTTACTAGTAAATTGTTCAGATTTAGGAATAATGAAGAAACTGCCCACCATGACTATTATATATATATATATATATATATATATATATAATTTCTTTCCACTTAGTGTGAGTAGTACTCAATTGAACTAATTAATTCATTAACCTTTAGAACACACGAATTAAATTGGTCGATCATGACCGGAGGGCGGACGTCGCATCGGACTCATTCCATCATAATTTCAGGTAATGGATTCACCTGTATGTCTATATGCATATGCTCGTAGCACAATCAGTAAATACAAATTAATCTAGTGTGAATACTGCGAAATTGTCCATTAAATATTAAAAGTTTTTTGTGAAGATATGAAAAACAATAAAAATGTTAATGACGATTAAAATAGTCGATTCGGAAATAAAGAATTTATCGATCAACAAATGAAGATGAATAAATTGTTTTGGAAATAATATAAAAACTTCTAATAATGAGATGTTCATGTCAATGTCGTGTTCTGTCTGTTTCAATACTACTTCTGTTACTAGCTTTCTATTTTTCCTAGCCTTGTCCATTTTTCGTATTCCAATTTTTCGCTCTTCTGTATCGCACCTGCACGGGGTTAACATTTCCAACTAGAGGTGACGTTACACAGGTCAGCTATAAAGTAGCTTAGGTGCTTTCTTGTGTTTGATGCTTGATGTTTGTACTGTTATTTGTTAGTACCAATGTTCTAGCAATATATTACTAACTAGCTGCGCCCCGTTGTTGTTGTTGTTGTTGTATCAGTACAATGTCAAAGACAACCGTGGGTGACATCGCGGCGTAAATCTAGACCAAAATATAAGAAGTCTTAGTTATTCCTTATACATAAAATTACCTACCTGCCAGTTTAAGTCCCGTCAAAATCGATAAAGCCATTCCAGAGATTAGCCGAAACAAAGCGACAGAAAAACAGACATATTTTTTTTTACATTTGTAAACAGACACTTCAATTGTATTTATTTGTATTGTCTAGATACGAGTCACATTAGAAAAGAATATTTCTGTGCTTATATTGATTTGTAAAAATTACATCAATTTCGAAACGTAAATATGCGGTAAAAAGAAAGTGTACAGTAAGTATATTATATAAACTCTCTGTGTAATCTAAATTTAATAGAGAACGTTAGAAATGTTTCAGGCTATAACGGATTAAGCACAAATTCTTGATTTAGAAGCACAACAAAACAATGTAAAGATTCTTCAGATCGACGCTAAGTTTTCTAAGTTTTAATAAAGCTTGCAATATAGGTACAGCCTTCGTTGCTAAATGTGGCTAAGCTTTGAGAATCTCCTTGGAATTAACGAAACTATTTCAATTTATTCAGGTTTTTATCTAATGGTCACCTAACCCGCCATAGAAAAAAACTATTTTCATACTATAATCCTAATCAATTGCTTCGAAATAAAAATTAGTAAAATACCTTTAAAATTCCACGCATTCTGTAAAATAGACAAAAGGATCTGATCCGCATTCCGCATACCATTCGAAATGCAAAATTCCACGCCCCATTTTATGTGTGAACAGCGGCTATCCGACATAGCTATGCGTTAAATGATTCTTTTTAGTTTATTCCGACCCAGTTTTTCAATTGAAAGCTTAATTGTTTGCTTTGTCGAATTGATGGGAGAGGTTTACAGACATTCGTCGACAAATTATTCGATAAATGTCTAAACATCAAGTAAAAATTTTTTTAACAATCCGTATTAAATAAAGGTGCATTGTTTATTGATAATCAGTGTTTTGTGTCAGATTCCTGACATAGATATTAGAGCGATTTTTTATATAACTTTAACTACTGTTGAAAATTGTTTCTGTGAACTAACTTTGGCATTTTTTATACTCACTTTAGGTGCATCACAGTGTAGTCAATACCGTTTGAGATACTAAGTTGACGCGTGTAATTGAACTCAGTTACCCAAGTATTAAAAAGGTGAGGTAATTATATGCATATATATGCCAGCTGATCCACGCAAATTTGTCCGCGTTTATTTTTAATCATGCTCTGCTCCTATTAGTGTAAGTCTGACGTTAACTACCTTATCTTTGGCGGGTCAGTAAACCACACATTAAAAAAATTCGCAAATTCGATTCTTCCGGTGTATTTAGTAATTCCCATGTCCTTGTCCTTGTTCACGATGAACTCCGAAACTACTTATGTATCTTACCGATTTTTACGTTTTATTTATTAAATTAACATAGCAATTATAATATAAAAAAAAAGTTTATGGTTGTTAAATAATATTGCTACTGAACGTTAAATACAATAAAAATAAACTGGTCCGGTACCACAAAAATCTAATAAAACAAACAAAATGTTCTCGGGTTCCAGGTGCCGGCCTAATAAACAAATAAATCCAATAACAATAATAATAATACCTGGTCAGCGTTGAACCCTTAATCTAGGGTGAGGCCATTAAAAGAATCAGATGTTAAATGATTATGATGGAGATTTATTATCCCGTAGGATCTGATAGTTACAATGTATATTAAAGTTCTAATTACAAAGATAATTTATAATTTCAAGTTAGTTTACCGAAACAAGTCTCAATATGGTTCTGTTCATGTCGTTATTGCAATATTTTTACCTTAATTTAAATTATTTTAGTGCTTGAAGCTTGGCCGGGCTGAACACTAGGCCTCAAATCGGCTTCCCGTCGTAGCATGGTAATTGTCGTAGACTTAAAGGATTTTTACTTTCTATTAGAATTGAATCTAATGAATTTAAACCAAGAACAAAGTTTAACAAATTACCTAAATTAATGGTGTTACAAACAAAACAACTTTCACTTGCTATTAAAAGGAATTAAACGTAAACGTGAAATTGCAATTAGACTTAATACTGATATAAAAAAAAACCCGCTCACACTAAAACAGTTAGAAAGGTGAAGGATTAATTTTTTTATCAACATTTGACTTCACCCAATTTACTTACCAGGGTCAAAAGCTAACAAATCACAGAATTGTCCAATACATCTTAAACGATTCACTTTGAATATAATCTGAAACCAATTATAAACGAACTTTAGCGAAAACTCGCTTCGAAGAAAAAGTTTTTTAAAACGTAATATTCTCAAACAAACTTACCAAAATGGGTCCGAAACATTCTTTACTAACTCTAAATATAACAATCCGTCAAGTCACTAGGTCATTTACCCCTGTGATTATGAAGATAGCGACAGGTTATTCCAAATTCAAAAATAATGTGACCGTCACCATGTCAGTATGAAGAAAAAATGAATCCAAAGAAAAATTGATGTTACCAGTTACCGTAGAGCCCATCCACAGACAAATACCAAATCAATCGATTAGAAACCGGTTAAAAATCCCAAGTGTGATGCCATTCCTTCTAGTTTGCAGAACATCAATATTGACACCTGTCAGAAAATAAACTTCAAATTGTCAACTGTCAAAACATGTCGTTTTGACAGTTGACAATTTGTAGTCGTACAGGTTATATGTATCAATACAAGATTACTGTAACAGTGCTAAATGCAATGTTACACAATAAGTAATATGATCCATGTTCATGATAATATTAACTCTGTACTGAATGATGATGTACACCTACCTAAAATGGAGACGAGTCAACTACACAGGAGATATAAAAGTGCACATGTGTTTGTACATACATTTACACATAGCCATTCCCGCACTCTCATAATTCGATGGAACGGCTAGGCGACACAAGCGGCATAAGATCAGGCGCAGGATCGACGCGACGACTTTACGTGCTTTCCAAGACACGCGGTTGAGACTCCAATTGCCAAACTCCGTCCTTTTATTAAGCATTTCTATAATCGGATAAACTGAATAGCACTCATGCGCTGAGTATGCCTGTCATTAGAAAATCCCTTTACGATCGGGCTAAGCTTCCAAAGCTTTTTTTTTTTCAATTTAATGTTCCCCAAGTCCTCTAACAGCGGCTTTTCACAACACCTGAAATGCGATAACCTTAATGATTCCAACCATGTTAATATTCAATAAACAATGACTTCCGACCAAACCGTTATTGACATTCAAATATGGTGTAAATTTGGACAGAATTTGGTCCAAATTACTTTCCTCCGATAATTTTTCATTACTGGATGTTATGAACTCGAGAATGATTAAATTTGAAAAATGATTATATATGCGGTTTACTTAATTATTAAAAATTATTGTCATCACATTGATAACTGATTTATTTAATCAAAAATAAATGTATCTTTTATGCCTCCTGTCTGATGCTTCATTAGGCATTAGAAGCTGAAAGTTATAGCTGATTTAAATGGAGCTGAAAACCGCTGCCCTACTTATCTTTAAATCTATTTTCATACTTAATTAAGGAGTTAGAATAGAACAATTGGATACGGATATCGTAGGCGTGAATATCCAGAAACGATTAAATACTTATCGTTTGAAGCTAGATGGCTTTATGACCACAATGTCTTATTATATTAAATCCGTGTGGTGACAGATTAAGATTACAGAGAATCACCACCCCACTTCGTCTCGTGGGTGTCGTAAGAGCAGACTACAGGAGCAAATTAAGCAAGACAAGGAAAACTTCAAACAAACCCTACACCAATCCGTCTTGCCAGCATGTTATATTCGTAGTAGGCCAAAACCTCCTTTAAGACCGTTGATGGTTATTATAAACTAGCAGACCCTATTGCTATTGCCCGTAGTGTGATAATTTTACCCCGTTTTTTGAAACATTTTTCATTGGTACTCCGCTCCCATTAGTCTTAGCATGATGATATATAGCCTATAGCCTACCTCAATAAATGTACTATCCAAGGCTGAAAGAATTTTTCAAATCGGACCAGCGGTTCCTGAGATTAGCACGTTCAAACAAACAAACAAACAAATAAACAAACTCTTCAGCATTATATATATTAGTATAGATACCAATCTAATATGCCTGTACCTGCTTATTTACTATTATTTTTTTAGTCCTTTAGTAGTCGGTGTATCTAATACTTGTAATGTATAGAAAGAACAAATAAAGATTTTTTTTATGATCTGAATCTCGGCAACAGCACCAACGATTTTCATGAAATTTAGTATACAAAAGGTTTCGGGGGCGATTCATCGATCTAGGTAGGATTCATTTTCGGAAAATTATCAAATTAGAAATACCGATCAAAACTCGGTCAACCAAATACTCGCTTTTAAATTTAGCTCATCAGGAGTACGGTTAAGAGTAACTTTCGGAAGAAAAGTTTGCGAATGATAAGGATATACCCTGTTATCCAGAACATTCTTAATGTCTATTCTTATGGTATATACTGAATTAATAATGTTATTTATCAAATATTCTTTTCACTGTTTTATTCTAAACTTTTTTGTAGATTTCTGATTTTTTTTTCAGTCCGAAAACATTTTTTTACTAAAACTAAGATCTAACCTAAAAAAACGAGTATGTTTTAGACCACACAACTGAAGTAAAACTGCTTTAAACATAACCGGCTTTGAGAGAAAGAAAATGTGTGCTCGAACCTCTCTTTCTCTTGGTCCTACAGCAATATACAAAACGTAACTCTTTCTCTTTCTATCTTTTACTAACTTATATCTCCCTCCCACTCATGTCACCCATCCGCCAGCTTAATCCCTAAGTGAAACGTGCGTAAAGACCTTTTAGAAGAAATCTCCTTTCTACGGGTCGGCATAATCTCTAGGTAGACGTGACGAGAGGTGTTCAGGCTGAACCTACCTCACCCTTTTAAAAGACTTGGGTAACTGAGCTCGTTTGAGATAAGTTGTACGTTCTACTTTATCTGTGCCGTACACACAGTTTCGAAATATTAACAATACAGACAACCAACAATGAATCAAAACACATTTAGAGGAACTCAATAAGCTGTGCACTGAGGTAGAGCAGTATTATCCATTTCCTAAGCTTCAAAGTGAATATCGAAACTATTTTCTTGGAAATCTTTTCACAATAACTTGAGAACAAGTACTTGTTCATAGATTATTCCTGATTGGAGATGTTCTTGACATTCTAGATAGGAGAAAGAGGATTTGAATTTAATTTGAGTTGAAATATCAAGATAGAATAGATTAATTCAACCCACTAGAAGCCATAAAATTCATTCATGGCCCTGTTTAAGGTAAATTTATGTCCCTATCCTAGTGGCTTCCCTGAAAGGCACCGTGACGAGCCTTTCTAGCTACTAGAGTCTTAGCCGCATTTTCTGTCCGATGTTTTCATTTCTTACCGTAAAATATTTTATACGTTAAATCTTTTTAGCTTGACGGTTCAGAATATTATACCATTCCAAAGTAAATTAACTGTAAAAGAATTAGAAAATAATAGATAAAAGAGAAGACTGCTAACTGTAAGCACCAATTAACTTCTTAATAGTATCCCGTTTTGGGCAGTGCGCATACATCCCCTGCCAGCCGCTTTCTTTAAATCATCGGTTCATCGTGTCGCTGGGCGCCCTTCACTGCGTCTACTACTACTAACTGCGACGTTAACTCTAGCACATTTCGGCTCCAGCGCCCATCGACCATTATAGCAATTTAAAATATATGTCCCAATTACTTATTATACTTACAAACAGAAAATACAAAGTCCCAATTGATGTCTAGATACCCATTCGAAAATAAGTTTACTATTTTCACTACCATCCTTTTATCTAGAAAAATCAAGGCATTTTCTGCTTGTCTAGCCTTTCCCCACAGTTAAAACCGTATTTCACCGCCTCGCTCCCGTGAGATAGCGAACGTCTCAAAGCCTATAAACCTTCTTTAATAAAGAAAGAATAATGCTCTACTCTTAGGTAGGAGTTTTTATAACGAGTAGAAACTGAAATTACCGTTTAAATTATAAACAAACTGTGTCTTAACTTGTTTCTTAGAACCAACTTAATAATTCATTAATTTGAAATGTTTTACTTACTTTTCTTGAGCAATATATCTATGTTACTTTAATTAAATACTGATATTTCTGAAAGATTACATTTGGCTGTTTCTGAAAATGTCCTCTTTTCATTGTCAAGAAAGATGTGATCGACGGTCGTAAAGATAAAGTTTTGATACATCGATTTTACGAATCTAATTTTAAATTTGTAAAAAGATTGTTTCATGTTCCATCCAAGTTTTCCATTTCCTAAATACTTTATTTACAGATATAAGGGCCTTCTAGTTTTACTGCTACACACAATATCTATATTTATAAAAATGAATCCCTATGTTTAAGCCTTGATCACGACATCACGCGTGAACGGCTGAATCTATTTTGTTAATTCTTTTTTTGTTGGATAACCTATTTCGCGAGGAAGGTTTTAGGTTATATAACATCACGATGCGACCAACAGGAGCCGGGTATCGATCGAAAATGTTGGGGCAATTTAAAAAAAAAATATTTTGGAGAGACGCAGACGATGTTGCGTGGGTCAGCTAGTATTCGATAAAATGGCTGTGAGAGCTTTACTCATGAGTCGCAAATCCACATTGTGTCAAGTATATAATATACGATCTTGTTAGTGACATCCTGTCTACTGCAGATTTCTCAACATCCGCATAGTATTATTAGTTTGTAATGGAAGCGAGAACTTTTACTCGGTTAACGGCTTAGTGGAAGTGCAGAATTTGTTTGCGTCTAGTTTATTTCAATATTAAAATATGGTACATGCTTTAAGTTTTACAAATAAAGCTATAATTGTCAGCGATAGTAACAGCTAACAACTTTATACACGTAATACCTGTACATACCTATATCCTGAGTATGTAGTTATTATAGACAAAGTTCACCCGGAGTAAGATCGTGCTTATTATAAATATACTTACGACTTCAGTGGAATTAAAATCACGGTTTCAGACTTGGCGATCAGGGTGACTTTGCCTGAACGGTTGGCTTAGTGGCTTAAGCAGTCGCCAGGCCTCTTTCTACTGAGCTGAGTGTTGTGGGTTCAAATCCCACATGGGACAACACACAACCAGACTCAGAACAACGATTTGTGGTCCACAAATCGTTGTTCTGAGTCTGGGTGTTCTTTGTGTCCGTTTCATGTATGTTTTTCTAACTTTTCCGCGACGCAGGATGTATATTCCTAATGCGGGAGTTGTTCTTTTAAAAAAAAGAAAAGACTAACCTCATCACCAATAGGGATGTCACTAGCTGATTATAAAAGAATTGTACCACCTCTAGATTTGTTTCAAGTAGTCTATAGATTTAAAGAATCTTGATAGAATGATTCGGCACTTAATAGTATGCATGTAATAAGTTCTATTTTTTAATTACACACTATAAAGGGCCATATTGATATCTATATTATATGCACAATGTATTCAATGTACTTAATTGGATAAGGATAACACTGTATTGCTTAAAATCGCTTTGTTAATAAGCCATTATTTCGTGTAAAAGGTAAATGATAAAAAACAGATATTGTTGGTTATCTCTAAAAGATAGACATATACCATCGCGGACTTTTTTGTAGACCTTTTTAAGGAATACAACACTGTAGTACATTATTTTGATCTATCTCACAGGCTTCAGCCAGCGTTCGCAATATAAGCGTAAAAAATGAGTTTATTTTTTAAATCACATTAGAAACCTCTAAAATCTAAAAAAAACGATATAGCTGAAAAAAAAAATTGTTGGGTTAAGTACCGTATACACTTTCATATTCATTTAGTGAAAACAGTTAATTTGTCGTCAATATTCGTCCAGTCAAGAGTAAGGCAGAAAGTAGTACAGTGATTTGTAAACAAACATAATATACGCGCGAAAAAAAGTGTTCTTCCTTGGCAGTTGGTAATAACTAATAACAATAACCCAAACATATCGTGACAATAACTGCATCTGTAATTCTGTATAACCACGTCTCGGTCGATTCAATTAGGAACTCGTCTTCGATACATTGCTTACTTCCCGTCTCATTGATTAGATTTAGTAGTTGTGTAGTTTCAATTTATTTTTTTCTGGATTTACAATATGTTACTTTATATAGGTTAGAGGGCTCGGCTTTAGCTAGTGCCTATGACAAGTATTTCGTATACTCCCCAAACAATTCGTTTTAGAAATATCGACTTTGACTATTATTGTCTTCCTATCTTTGCTAGATCTTCTCCAGTATATACCTACTCCCAGTTTTGTCTAATACTTACTTACATTGCTTGGTTTAGGAAAAAACATCCTATTACGTGTGTTGAACCATATGACCACCAAACCAACGACTGCCTTGTAAACGACTGCAGATCAAGAGGTCTCTGGTTCCATTTCCAGGTCAGACTGTTGTTGAGTTTATGTTACAAGAAATTCTTAATAGCAGCCCGGAGTTTGGAAGATGGCGGTGTTTCCCGCCCGTGCCTCGGAGAGCACGTTATGCCGTCGGTCACAGTTGTCATGAACATCTATGGTAATCGTTATTAGGAAGTCAGTGCCCTCAAATATACTGACAATTATTTTAACCTTCGAATTCAGTTCACCCTCAGGGTTCCGGAGGTCTGATGGCAGTCGCTCCGTGTAAAACCTGATATTCAGGTAAAACCGGTTGAACTAGTAGCTGACCCCACAATCTTGGAAATTATAAAGGCTAAGAGGATGATTACGGGTGTGGAACTAAAAATAGACAAAATGAGTCCGTTGAATGTGCATCTGTAATGTACATACAGATGTAAGAACCTTCATGTGTCTCCTAGTTGAACAGCGCAACTTCGTCTGCATCTCACGTTGCGTAGCGTGATATTATACATCGTGTAAACAAATTTGTTTACCATAAAAATTTTGTAGCAAGCCAGTCTTAACAGATAGACATAAGGTGTCGCATACTTTTATAGAACTTTAAAGGGAACAAGCCTTCATAACATTCTTTTTACGAAACTTTAATCGTTCATTCATACAACGCACGCAATAGAAATTCTCAAGAAGAATAATTTTCCCTCGTTTTTGGAACATTTTTTATTTTTAACTTTACCATTTTTTACAGCTCCTTATAATCGTAGCGTGTTGTCTATACACTCGTATAGTCTATTGCCTTTTTTGATAACCGAGCTATTTAAGACAGATATAATGTTCCAAATCGCAACAGTAGTTTCTAAGATTAGCGCCAAGCCAAATAATGAAACGAATAAACCCTTCAGCTCTATAAGTATATTTTAAATACATAAAATTATACTCTATCGAAGAGCATGTATGTAAAACATACATATGAACATTATCAGCCCTGGATTCCATTTTTAATATATCTAGTAGGTAGGTATATTAAGCGTGACCTGCCTGTTCTAAATTAACACAATATTAGAGCAAGCGATTACATTATGAGCATAATGAACATACATGAGAATCAGTTTACACGCGTGGCTCCGTGTTCATTGCGTTCCTGATAAAACAGAATAGGAAACCTGGAATTGAAATTGTTTATGTACTTGTCACTTATCACATAGTGCACTACTATCATACATATATACTAAGCTTGACTATGCAAGGAAGGTATAGAGGGAATTCGAAAAAAATAAAGTATTAGAAAAATAAGTTATTATTGAGTTCTTATTAGATGTCTTCTATGTAGTAGTTATAGTAATGCAAAAACTATATATTTACAGAAAATAATTATTAAAGCCATTGTTTAGGAGTTTAATATTTTACAGGAATTAATATCAGTGAATGGTTACTGCAACATACTTCTGTTCTTAAAGTTGAACTATTGAGAATTATTCCATTTTCTTGTGTACCAATAACGTTACACCCATAGATTGTTTACAAAAATCAGAATATAATCATTGTCCACCGATGCGAATTGTTTAGAATCAGAAAGTCCGTCTGCAAGGCTGAACACACTTTATTTTCTATTAAACAATACTTTTAACCTTGTTCCGTATTCTTGAAGAATGCCGTTATAAGAATATTTTAGCCAAGACAATGCCAGGCACGGCAGTAATATGCAATTTAAATCTCCGCAGCTTGGTACAAATGGCATCGGACCTCCGGATCCTGAACCCTGCGGGTGAACTTAATTCGAAGGTTGAACTAGTTGTCAGTATAATTGAGGGTACTGACTTCCCAATAAAGATTGCCACAGTTGTTCATGACAACAAATAAAAGTTCCTAATAAATAAGTGTAAATTTAACATATATCTCTATTCATGACCGAAATCTAAAGCTGCGTGTCAAAAAGGTTCACGTAAGTCTATCAGGCGCTATTAGCAAGAGGTTAAACTAGCCGTCAAACTCGTAACTAGATAACGGACATACAATAGGTATATAGGTAAGTGCTTGTTATCGTTGACTAACGTTTGTTAATAATAATTCATTATCAATATAATCCAAAATCAGTGGAATAATTAATATTAGGTTTGTTGTGTCAACTTATGTTCTATCATAGGATCCTGTATCAAACAGATGTATTATGTATATATCATATACCTATGTATCATTGTTTTATAATTCCGACAATGACCTTTGTGCATCTATTAAACTTTTAGAATAATTTATTTATGCAAAAAACAAGAGAAGGAAAGAATGAGCAGAATCGAAGATCCCAACAAAAACCTTATCATGTAAAATGTTGCCAAGACGACTGCATATGGCTTACCTTGTGAAAAAGATATCAGATCTCATGTAGAGCCAAGCTTCTGAATATACACACTAACTCTACCATCCCTAACTTCACAAGTGCGGTGAAGTTAGGGGTGCGGTGATGCCCTTGCGCTTCGCTTGGCTCCTCTTGCAGGACCGTGCTCCCAGATTAGTGGTCACCATAAACACTTCGTCTACAAGCCAAGTAAAAAAACTTGTATTTTTTTTGTAATGATAATAGTAGGCTTTAAATATACGATGTTCCTGTCTCTTAAAATTAGATTAATCCAAAGGTTGCATTTAAGAAATTTTGTATTTGCAACCTTAGAGTTATACCTATTTGATATAATTTTGATGGATACTTTCACTGTTGAATCGGGATGCATATTTATTGTTATCTAGTTACCTATATTTATCAAGTCCTAAAATTTTCTCCCTGTTTTTGTTTCAACTGTAAGTTACCCTAAGTTAGAGCGCAGTATTACTAATATATTGTTGCAGTGTTGCCACAGCTGTCACAGATGGTAGCAATAATTTTTTATCAGTTTCTAAATAGCTTAAAATAAAGAAGGAACATACTCCGATTAAAACAGGTTTGTTATTTATTTTGTTACGTCATCACTCAATGACATCAGATACAACCTGTATTTAAAATCTAGTTTTTAAACGAATTATTCAAATATAAGGTGATAAAACTGTTTAAAATAGACGCTCCGCAACTAGTCAATATTACTAATCGAATTTTGGTTGAAATTTGTACGAGGTCGTCTTAGCATGTTTCAGATAATTCGTCACATAGATATTAACACACAAAGAGTCGAATCTTTGTAGATAAAGAAATTTTGTTTTGTGCAAACATATCTGACAACATCAAATGTGCATGACGACTATAGAGTTTATAGACGGATAGAGGAGTAGAGGTTTAAGGCAATGGCCCGTGATATTTCCAGAGCCTTACCTGAACTAGTGCTTACGTTCTTCAATTCATCCCTATAAGCCTTTATACCGTTGGCTTGCCTTCTTATCTTTCATTTCAATATACATTCAATTAAACACGATCTACGGCAAAAGGCTTATCCTCCATTCATAAAAGTAGAATGGTACCTTTAGATAGGCGTTTAATCCATCTCTACCTCGTTGATATACGTAGGTGTCTGTGTATTTACTGTATATTTATTAAAAAACTCATACCCTATATATCTTCTAGGTACTTTACCTAGAGCAAAAAAAGGTTCATTCCATTCCGTATCGAACTTTGATAACACCATTCATTTCTTTATTTCAAATTTCATTTTACTAATGTCGGAATATCATAGGCACCGATGCGAAGTATTTCACTGCAAGCTTTAACAAACTTCATTTTCAGAAAATAATGATTTAAAGTGTCCAGTATTCTTAAAGAACACGGTACGAATATTATTTCAGCTACGATAATATTCCAGCCACGGCAGTACTAAGCTTTTTAGTTTAATTCTAGATGTCTTGTTACAATTTGTGTTTCTATTACCACCATACCCAAATTTCAGCTTTCTAGCACTTCAGGATTTCCATGAAATTTAGAAGAAAAAAGCGATATAGATATAGTTAAATTATTCCTACTGGTACCAAACCGCTATCAAGATTCGGTGATTTTAATGCTTATAAACATAGCCTAGACGACAGGTAACACTCTATTTATACACTACTTTAAATTTCAACGTAGAAACTCGTATGACTCTTAAAAATACAAAATAAACTAGCTAAAGATTATGAGTATAGTTTAAATGAATTTATCGATCGGCCAAAGCCATAAGTCGCCCATTTCTTTTTTAAAACGGTTGGTAACACGTCACTCTGTTCCATCTTCATTATCGCCCACTCAATGCACGCTAAAGTGGGGCATTGTTTCAATCTGTGGTGCTCTCAACAATCGTTGGAGACATAAAAAAATAGCGAACCATTATGAGAAAATCACGAATAAACTATGTTTTAAACGGTATCGTATATTCTGGAATAGATTTTGCTTCGTTTATTTTGTAATTGATTTCTCTTTGAAGATTACATTGGCAAAGAGAGATTGAAGTCTGGAACAGCATAAAGCAACAGAAAAATCCGACTATTTTATTTAAATTAATTTCTACAATATATTTTCTTTATTGGGAGTGTTTATTCACATATACAAATCCAACGCAATTATGAGTAGGTATCAAATAAGTTTTACTTCTAAAAAGGAATGTAAGAAATATTTTATCATGGTTTCAAAAGATCAATATATCAGAAAGATTTTAAATTTAATGCAATGCCCCGGTACCCCGTATCAATCTGCTTCCCCAAGCTATGCTAAATTAAATTGGATCAGAAGTGGTGCAACGAATTTGTGCCCGCACCACAAGCTGGCTAAACCAATCGTGGATCGAAATCTCGTTGTAATATATTCAGTCGAGGTCAGTCACAGCTATCAACTAAAGTATATATCTTAGGATAATCTATTTTAGTTCTTTTTAATGAAAATTATATTAACGTAAATCATTATTATATTTCTGATAGAATAAATAATTTATTTGTAGACAAATCTAGAAACAAATGATTAATATCAGATTACTGTCCTAAGTGGGCATCGAAGTGGACCTGAACAAGTTCGTCAAAATATAAGAAGCCTAGAAATCAGTTGATCATTGCTTTACTGGACATATAAGTTTTGGTCCCGTCATTAGGGAATACATAGTACTCTAAGAATTTTAGCGTATAAGAAAGTGTATATAAAAGAAAGCTAGGTTCATTGCCTCTTATTAGAGGACACAATTCAAATATATAAAAAAGCCACTCCATATGCCACTCATTTTTGTATCTAACTCGACATGAAGCCTCAAGGTGACAGTGCTCTAGCTACGAGAACGGTCATAGTTCGTTGACCTCAACACAACCTGTCACTAGTCTAGACAACGATATTGAATAGTTAGACCTTGTTTAATCTATACTCTATTAGCATTGTGCACGTAAGATGTCTACATACAATCAAATTTTAAATAACAGAACTTAAAGCTTAATGCATAATAATAAATTTACAAGGTTAAACAATTATGGCGCGGTGCAAATCAAAGACAGATAATCTATCTTCTTCCAGTTAAACCCGTAAAATAGACTTTTGTCTATTAATAGCGATCTCTAAATTGAAACGGGCAGTTCTATTAAATATTAATCTTGAAGCAGCTAGCCAGCTTCCTTCAATTTGTTCTAATTCAATACTTTGCAGTTAATGAACTATTCAACGGTAGAATTGCGGTCGAATTGCAGACGTTCCTTTGCGAAATTTGTTCTTATCCGTGTCTGTTTTGACTTTTAACTGACCTCGAAGCCTAGAAAATTTATAAGACTTAATAAAGGAGCATAGCAATAATTTATTAAATGCGCTTTCTGCTAATTATATTTGATATTACCGTCGAATATATAAATCTATCTCTTTAGCAATGTTTCTGTCTAGTGTTCACATTCTAGTTTTAAAGAAGTATACACTGCCACGGGCTATCATACTAGGTAGGTATTAAGAACTCCCACATATAAATGCGATGCCATGCGTTGCGAATTCGCAGTTATGTGTGGGAGCCCTTATACATAAATGTAAAAAATAAATTATGACATATAATCAATTTTATTCTAATAAATGACGTCCATCACTAGCAGTTGGATCGCATACATAATACCTCCAGCTTTTATTAAATATATTAAACGTATTTGTCTACGAAAAATTTTGATAAAGAAAGAGAAAATAAGGCTATTTTACTACATTATTATATAAAGTACAGAAAGTATTAAAATATTCACAACATTTATGAATTTTCGGTGACCATCTGGGGTCTTTTTCATAAGTGTCACGTCGACACTACTTTATTATAACAGCAAATATACGACTTACCATAAAAATACCGATACCAATGTTATATTCTGCTAATTCAGATTCATCAGGTTTTCAAAGGGACCAACTGGAAGGTACTACTCAGTATATACTATCTGACCCACGCAACATCGTTTACGTCTCCGTAGCGTGATAACATTTTTTCCCGTTTTTGAAACATTCTTCATTGGTTAATCGTGATGATATATAGCCTATAGCCTTCCTCGATCAATGGGCTATCTTACAATGAAATAATTTTGGCTTCAATGCATCTACCTCATTATGAATTACTTTAAATTCCATTTTTCATACCTGAAATGGCATTTTCCTTCAACTTTTTTGATCTCTTGAAAAGAATCAAATTATGGTCATTACACACGTATACACCCTTCCAAATACAAACTAAGGGTTTTCCAATCAGTTTATAAAGACGCAGTTTTAATTTAATAAAAAAAAACATCCAAATTGAGATAGAGACATTAAACTTGTCTTCCTTTTCCAAACAGTTTTAAACACGAATTGGCACAAAATAAGGCGAAGCATTAACAAGATCTATGTCCTCTATAATCGAGTATGATATCATTAATGACCGTGACCTTGAAAAGGCGACTAACCGGAATTGATAGCGATTAGCACTTTCACTCTCCGTAACCGAAATATTAGATAATACCACAAGTGGCTCTATGTTAGTAGCCAAAGAGGCGACAGCCGTCTTACTTTATTACCATAACCATGTGACGTCAGAAATTAACGTGTATTTTTAGGTCACTTCACGAGTGGCATTTTTAAGAGTCCTTAACACCAAACGACCACGGGTGGCGTTAATCGCTTAGCATCAGGCAATACGTCTACTCGTTTGCCCGTATTACAAAAAAAAACATACTCAACAAAAAAAAAATAGTGTAATCTTATCTTCTTATATATAAAAATCTATTACTGTTCGTTTGTCTCGCTAAAACTCGAGGACGGTTGGGCCGATTTAGCTGACTTTTTATGTTTGTCGTAGTCCAGGGAAGGTTTAAACGATAAAAAATTAAAAAATAACTTGAAAATCCAAATGTGACGTGTACGAAGTAGCTGGCACAGTTAGTTCTATATAATTTTATACAAATATTATTAAATAAAGGAAAATAAAAAAGAAAGATTTTTTTTTTAAGTTTCTTAAAAAAGATATTTAAATATCATCCTCAATAAATAGACAGTCCATTTATTGGGGAAGCCTACATAAAATTACGCCAATAGGAGCCGAACATTAATCGCAAAATCATGGAATGACTGTTAAAATAATTTTATTCCTTTAGAGACGCGACAAAGTACCGTAGCTCCGAAGTTAGTAGAATATAAAAATAAATCATCGTACGTTTACATCTGAAGAGCACCAATAATTTAACAAGGGTGAAGTTACAATATGAGAACTTAGCTGAAGAGCAGAGCAGCAAATACAGATCGATATTTTGTACAAGTTACGTTGAGTGGGTGAACTTGTCTGCCTCGAGTCTGGGGTTCTGGCTGTTCCACCCGCCGCTAATAGTTCAGTCGCTAAGGCATTTACATTCCTTGCTTCGATACGAATAAATAATAGTACTACAGACCGGCAGTGTATGCTCGAAATAAATATTACGTAGAGTTGCATCACAACCCATACTTATTTTGCTTTATCCGCATTACGATACGGCTCTTCACGTTCTCAATTGTAAGACGTAAGTACCTAGATACGGTTCTAATTTTAGTTAATGTTTTACTCTCTATCCTTCACGTAGTTTAACATTCATTAGCAAGCAAGACTTTATAAATACTAAAAGCTTATTACACGGCTGCCAAGGAAGGGTTATATTTTACGCTCGTATCCAGTATTTTAACCCCTCACGTAAAGAGGGGTGTTATAACTTTGACGTCGATGTCTCTCTGTGTGTATGTGCCTGTCTGTGGCAACATAGCTCTCAATCGGATGCACAGATTTCGATGCAATTTTTTTCATTTGAAAGCTAGTTTCCTGGCGGTAATTCTTAGCTGTGTTTGGTTAATATCGGTCTAGCAGTGTAAGAGTATCAGCTCTTTTCCAAAACGATGTAAGTCATTTTTGGCGTATGATTACTCGATTAAGTGCTTTAACGTGCCAGTATAATCGTTGAATGACAATTACTTGATGACTTCGACCTGACGCTGAGTAGGGCGTTTTTTTTTTTTAATAATGTTATTGATTGTACATTTTATTATTATCCCGTATTTTCAAAGTGACGTGAGCGACGACCGTTTATCTCAAAAAAATACGCCCTGGGCAAAAGCTAACTTCGGCGAGCGTTTCAACAGCATATTGTTAATGTGCATAAATATTTGGTATATGCACGTTAGTTATGTTGAAAAAAAAAACAGGCTAAACTGATGCATCGATTAGTTCGTTAAGTTGAATAAACCTCTTATACCTTTATACAAACAAAAAAACAGCACGTATAGTTAACCAATCGACATTTTTTTATCGAATCTCATTTTTTTCTGATGTTAATTATAATCCGATGACCTTATCCATGACTCATTTTATAAGAATGTTGATGTCGAGACTGTCTAACTGACAAGTCATTTATGGGATATGACATGATTCTACGTGGGCCGAAGGTAGACAGTAGCAGCTAAGGTCAATAGTCTGATGAACTATTTCTGTATTAAGCCGAATGACCTGGAGTTAAGCAAGCACTTATTACCTATTCTTTGTTGTACTTGACTTAGGGGATTGTGTTTGTAATCTTTTAATAAAAATGTTGACACATATTTTGTAGTGTACTATGAACGTACTACAATGAGAACATTCTTCCAAGTGACCTGTGTGACGTATTGCTAGACGCATTCTTTAAGTATAATATCATATTTTTAATTCTCAAATATATTGTTTCTTTTATTGAGTTTAGATTTCGTTGCTGTGTTTCTTTGTTCACTTTTAAAGCAATATATGTAATATTAGAAATGTATGTTAGCCTCTCTATCGCATTAGGGCAAATCTGTAATAATAGTGAAGGTGATGTTGTATATAACGCAATTAGGTCACAGTGTATTGATAGGAAGCTATGTAGGCATTAACCTCTAAGGCGCTTTATCGCCAGGCAAAATGCACTTAACACAAACTCCTGAAGGATTCATCAAAATCGAACGATCTATATGTTCGACGCTAGCTCACAAAGGAATCATAAAATCTAATGTATATATGTTACATTGTTGACCGCAATCTTTGGGATGAACTATTGATAATTAAGTTGAGATACTGTTAAGTTTTTTTTAAACTCCTTCCACTCGGAACTGGCCTTAACCAGGCAGCTTATACGGGTATCCTTTAAAGTTAGATAATATCAAAAAGTAATAAAACAATAATATTAAACAGAAGAGACCTATGTCTAGTTGTGTTCTGCTTCACGGCTGATGAAGATGACAGCTGAAAAAAATTCAGCGTTTACTTGAAAACTGTATATTGCGTTTATTATGACATGATTGATGAAGTGACATGAAGAAGAACAAGTTCTAAATGTTCTTCGTTTATGCTACCTATAATTCGGTCTAAAGCTTAATTTTAAGATCATCTTGGAATGTAGCACTAAATCATGTAGCAAAACATAAACGGCTGTTTTTGGCTAACCTTGGACGTCCCGAGTTGCAGAGGTAGTAATTACTGAAAACATTTTTTTACTTCTTTTTTGTTTATTTTTGTTGCTATTTTATTTATTAATCACTACATTGTGTCATTGATCACTACCAAGCAGGTAAACGATTACTTAAAAAAATATTCACACGGGTTGTCTTAATTGCGGCCATCAAGGCCTTTTCCACCAATCCGAAAGTTTTTATATTTTGCGATTTTATAAGGTTCAAGTGCTATTGGCAATAGTAACCTATACTAATATTTAAAGCTGAAGAGTTTGTTTGAACGCGCTTGTCTCAGGAACCGTTAGTCCGATTAGAAACAATCTTTCAGTGTTAGATAGCCCAATTATCGAGGAAGGCTATAAGCTGTATATAACGCTAAGATCTACTGGAGCGGAGAATCAATGAAGAATGTTACAAAAACGGGGTGAAATTGTCATTTTTATTTTTATTGTTATTTTTTGTTATTTTAAGTGATCCTGAAATCTAACACATGAGCTCTAGTTTATAACACTAGCGCACTATTTGGGCAGTTATTTCAAATGGTAGTTACCAATAACAATATTTTTCTCAGCACTGTTTTTTGTACATGTAATACTCGTACATACCAATAACTCCAATAGTGCTCCGATTCAAACACCTGGTTCTTATTGCCTATTACCAAGCATTACCTCATCGAGCCAAAAGCGTAGGTTTATCCTGCTACCTCTATCACTCCTATGGTTTAAACAGAGAAAGAACCTCTGCCATACCGCTCACACGTATATAAATGAAAGAGATAGAATACTTACCGGTTTGGTATACCATCTTTATTTTTGTTGGTTGTAACATTCTATGGTAATTTGTATTCGCTTGGATTAATATTTGTCGGAAAAGAGTCATTTTTAGCTTGTCCGACTAGTTATATATGCATGACAACAAAGACAGCCATAAAGAGCAATCTATTTAAGGAAATTAATGGCGCATAGAGGCCTTGATAACTCTCTCACAAACAGCACTATCCATAAACCACATAAATCAAATACAAACGGAGAGATACTGGACACATCTTTACTAACAAATATAGACTTGCTCGCTTGTCGATAGCAGAATACAATTCATTAAATGACAATGGCATGTTTGTACGACACTTTTGTACCGCCTCGCGTATCTCATGGTAGGGACTGTTTTTGTATTTATTTGGATGTCAATATCACCGAAAATAACATTTTCAATTCACAGATTTATAGGAGATTGCATTAAAAAGAAATTCGATTGATGTTCAATTTTTTTTTATTGATGTATTGTGATGGTGACGACAATTTTAATTACCGATAATCGACCCTTACTTAACAAAGTAAAATAAAGAAAGTCCGTTAACCAACATACAAAAATAGGTTTAGAATTGTTGCCGTTTTACTTACGCGGAGTCCTCCAACTGATTTCTTTGTCGGATATCTTACCTGAAAAGAAAAAAAAAAATAATGAATGTGTCAAATGCATTTTCATTAAACGGCAATGATTAAACAGTATTAAAGCGGGCAACCGCTGAATACGAGCATCACAAGATCGGTTGTTGTGAAGAACCTTGGGGGAGGCCTATGACCTGCAGCTGACTGACCACGATGATGATGATGATTACCTATACTTATATTATAAAGCTGTAGAGAAAGAACACTTTAAGCCATATGATCAATGAAATTTGTTGCAAACAAGTATAATTTTAACAAAAATAAAACCGACTTCAAGGTTTGACTCGATTTCTCATAGATGCCATCATCAAATATTAATGTCCTTATCATCATACCACCATTGGGATATCTCCTTTTCTTTAAAAAAAAATCATCGAAATCGGTTCATAAATGAAGGAGTTATCCGCGAACACAAATAAAAAAAAAAAAAAAAGCAAAAAAAAATATACGGTCGAATTGAGAAACCTCGTCCATTTTTTGAAGTCGGTTAAAAAACAGGCAAAAACTATTTTGAGAGTCATAGACTAATTTGGACGAGTCACTTAGTGAGAATTGTATTTCCATAACCCGGTAACCAGATTCTGATGATGGAGATCTTATCAAGTCAAACAAAGCATGACAAGAAGAAGCAGCGTTGTTCTGTATAGTATTATAGTATATACTATATTGTGTATAGTATGTATATAATAATACCTTAAATAATAAATATAGTAATAAAAAATAATAAATATATTTATAATAAATCTTCCTCGGCAGGTTATAATTGTATATCATATTCTACGGTAACTTGTTAGTAAAACAGAATAGGGAAAATCATCAACCGAAATAGGTTCACTGCCTTCATTGATACAATTGTTAATAGGGTCAAATTGAATTGAAACAACAAGTATTACAATTATATTTTAAACTAGCTGAACCCCGCGGTGTTACCCGCGTTTATTATTGTACCGCGAGTAACGCCGCGGGACAATTTTAGTCTAAAAAAAGTAGCCTAAGTTACTCCCCGGATCATTAGCTACCTGCCAGTGAAAGTCCCGTCAAAATCCGTCCAGCCGTTCCAGAGATTACCCGGAACAAACAGACAGACAGACAGACAAAAATTTTTTTAACTACATTTTTGCTATATGTATCGTGTATACAAACATATGCATTTAGTAAAAAGCTGTTATTTTAATATTACAAACAGACACTGAGACACATTTGTATAGACTAGCTGTGCCCGCTACTTCGTACACGTGACATTTGGATTTTAAAGTATTTCTTATTTTCACAGTTTAAGCCTTCCCTGGACTTCGACAGACATTTCAAAACCAAAATCAGATAAATCGTCCCAGCCGTACTCGAGTTTTAGCGAGACAAACAGTAATTGATTTTTATATACATACTAACTAGCAGACCCACGCAACCTCGTTTGTGACTCCTATTGCCCGTAGCGTGATAATTACTGCGAGTAACACCGCGGGACAAAGTAAGTCCAAAAAAAGCGGTCTAGTGCGAGTCGGACTCGCACATGAAGGGTTCCGTAGCAGTAAGTAACATAATATAACAGTTCTTGTAGTTCGTTGTAACTTTGATCGATAAATTGCGGTTTACGATTTATGACGTATTAAAAAAAGCTACTTACTAGATCTCGTTCAAACCAATTTTCGGTGTAAGCTGGCATGGTAATGCACATTATATTTTTTTTTTAGTTTTGTCATTCTCTTATTTCAGAAGTTATTTTATCACTTTGGAAGTGTCTCACGCGCAAACTATTAAGTTTAGAAAAAAAAAATATTTATTACACGTATGATTTTGATGAAAAAAAAAAATGTAAGTATGGGGACCCACAATTTTTTTTAATTTTTTTTTTGTAAGAATCTTAAAGCAGTTCACAGAATACATGAACCTGCCAGTGAAAATCCCGTCAAAATCGGTTCAGCCGTTCCAGAGATTACCCGGAACAAATAGCCAGACAGCCAAAATTTTTTTTTACTTCATTTTTTATCTATATTTCGTGTATACATACATATGCTTTTAGCAAATAGCGGTTATTTTAATATTACAAACAGACACTTCTATTTTGTTTTAAAATATATATGTACATATATACGGTCGAATTGAGCACCTCCTCCTTTTTTTGAAGTCGGTTAACAAGGAGATAATACAGCATGACTACAGTATGAACAAAAAGAAAAAGAAAAATAAGAACGGTTGCGCTCAAAGCGTAATGATTGAAATTAAGTGTCTACTCGTCATAGCTACTCCCAAGCAATAACTTTTACACCTAGAAGCAACTTTGTGTAAAATATTGAGAGAATATTTGCATTTCGCTATAAAGAGAACACCCGTCTCAATAGACTAAGTAAGTCTATCGATTAAATTCTCTTCTGAAACTTCGGTGCGCAACCCGAATATATCACGAAGATTGTCGAAGTCGCTATCTCCCATTAGGTCACTATCATCCAAATCCACTGATTTAAGAATATCAAATTCATTTGCTCCCTAGAAGAGTGTGGTCCAAATGTAATATTGTTCGCTTGATTTATAACTTATTTACATTTTATAAAAGTTGAGGTGAAAGAAAAAAATGTCATCTACCACCATATGAGCTAAATCTATACAAATAAATAAAATTGGAGTGTCTGTTTGTAATATTAAAATAACAGCTTTTTAATCAATGCATATGTATGTATACACGATACATATACCAAAAATGTAGTAAAAAATTTTTTGTCTGTCTGTTCCGGGTAATCTTTGGAACGGCTGGACGGATTTTGACGGGACTTTCACAGCTGATGATCCAGGGTGTAACTTAGGCTACTTTTTTTGACTAACTTTGTCCCGCGGCGTTACTCGCGGTACAACAATATCCGCGGGTAACACCGCGGGGTTCAGCTAGTGTATAATATGTATGTATTTACAAAAATTTAATTTTAATTATTTCTTCAACGAAAAGTTTTGTATAGCGCCATCTGTAAGTTGTATGTTACAAGTACGGAGTAACCCTAGATAAAAATTATCACATCAAGATCACATCACATCTATCGATAAAAATCATTTTAAAAAAATATATACCTGAATAGTTATTTTCTGTTATTTTCTTTAGACCTTGAATGAACTTGAAATAGTTTTTTTTTTATTAGGCTCTTCGTTCCTATCTGGTGCCCCACGACACCACAAGATTTTTTTACTAATCTTTCTTTGTACCTATCATGCAAAATTTCATGTCTGTTATGCACTTTAATAATAAAATTGTATTTTAAGAATAAGTTATGCGTTATAAGGACAAGGAAACAAATACACTCCAATGAATTTACTTGTAACACTTCGATTTTTTTTTCAATTTTCCTTCTGACTTTTGATCAGTGTACGTAATTTCCGGCGACATTTCTAAAGTATGACAAATATTGACTCAGTTCTAGGTCCACAGTAACAAAGCAAATTGTATAACTGGCCACAAAACAACATAGACAAAAAAATCGATAATGACACAAGAAATAAATAAGTATTGCAAAAATGGTTGAAGTTTTACATATATTTTTATCAATTTTAATTATTATTTCTACAATTATTATTAATTAATCCTAATTAAGTCGTATCGAACTATTTTATTTCCTATTATAAATTTCAAGAATAACATACATCAAAATTTATATTTAGTTCAATGAAAGATGGCTAACATTCCGCCATTTTCGGACCACTACGACTAGGGATGTGCATAGCCAATGAGTCGACATAGCCGAATTATTATTAGAAAAAGGAGATTCCCGAACAAAAACCGACGCAAAGGGATGGCAAGACGTGTAATTCCGATCCGAGGAGATGGCAACTGTTTATTTCGTTCCGTTTCTTTCAGTCTGTATGGAACACAAGAGCGACATAGAGAGATTCGATTAAGAGTTGTGGAAAGGATTGAAAATAATTGGTCACGATATAAAGACTTCATTATTGGAGATACGTCATACGGATTAAATGTGTTGAATGCTCAGGATTACAAAAAACTGATGTCACGTGACGGAGAATATGCAGGGCATGTCGAACTCCACTGTATCAGTGAACTTTTCCCAGATTATACTTTTAAAGTTCACAGAGGCAATTGTTCTAGAACCTATGACTATGGCAGAGGAGCGAACGTGAAACATCTTTTATTCTCTGGATTCTCAGATGCTGGCCATTACAGTGTTTTAGAATATAATTGATATTGTATCGTTCCGCTTAAAAAAAATTTTTTTTAGACCTCGGTGATTTTTATTTATTACTAGCTGAACCCCGCGGTGTTACCCGCGGTTAATGTTGTACCGCGAGTAACGCCGCGGGACAAAGTTAGTCTAAAAAAAGTAGCCTAAGTTACTCCCCGGATCATCAGCTACCTGCCAGTGAAAGTCCCGTCAAAATCCGTCCAGCCGTTCCAGAGATTACCCGGAACAAACAGACAGACAGACAGACAGACAAAAATTTTTTTAACTACATTTTTGGTATATGTATCGTGTATACATACATATGCATTAAGTAAAAAGCGGTTATTTTAATATTACAAACAGACACTCCAATTTTATTTATTTGTATAGATATATATATATTACATTTTTTATCATCACTCTAAGATCAATAGGAGCGGAGCGCCACTAAATAAGGTTTCAAAAACATGGGAAATTTGTTACGCTACGGGCAATAGGAGACGCAGACGAAGTTGCGTAGGTCAGCTAGTTTATTTTACAGGCTCGTCACCTTGTGAAAATAGGATCTAAACACTGTCGAAATGTGGGCGTTTAATATGTATTTTCCTACCCCTTCGGGGAAATTGACGTGATTTTATGAATATACCTGCTATGTTGCTATATGCTACTTTGTAAGCGTGACAGTTAAGTTAAGTTGTTTTTATTTTTTCACCGTTTAACCCTTCCCTGAACTATGACAAACAATTCAAAACCAAAATCAGCTAAATCTGTCCAGCCGTTCTCCAGTTTTAGCGAGACAAACGACAGAATTGATTTTTCTACATGGATATTTAGCAATAAATAAAAACTTTACGAATACGTAAAGAGGCATATCTCGAACATATTTTAGTTTAATATAATTAGCTTTAAATCATATTAAACTGCCAATATGAAATCTAATTCACTTCATGTCGTTAAAGTAAAAAATAGCACGGCGGGGCGGCGCCAGTTACTACAACGGGTCTGTATCCGCTGAAGTAACTGCCGCCGTACATAATTATATGATTAACCGGCGACCGTGAAATATTTGAAGTGACATAGGAGTTCCTATGTCACTTCAAATATTTCACGGTCACCGGTTAATCATATAATTATTTACGAATACCGTTTAACTATCGGAACTGCATGGCCGGAACAAGGTCACTACACTAATAGTGCTTAAATTTCGAATGCATTTGACTTAACACAAGCTGTTCTAATCTACATTGTTATTAAGTTAGAGTTTAAAATCCAATGGTTCATTCAGGAATGTCATTTGAACCATAGCTGGTTATAAACTCAACGTCTGATGTCATTCTCGCTCATTTACCGATGATTACTGTGAAATTTATTGTGGTATTTTTTCAATGCTTGGATTATCCTGATTAATTTGTAACTTAAAGTTGAAGCATATATTGTTTATTAGATTCTGATAAGATATATTTAAATATTTTTCGTATCATATGATTTTGTAAATACACAAGCTTCTATTTGTATAATTTATTGTTCTTTTTGGGGGTCATAAAAATGGCTACTTTACATGCTAAGAAACATTAATATTAGTGAACTAGAACGATCACGAGTGAGCCCGTGGACTATAAACATTCGCATCCTCATCATTTTAGTTATTTCAGTTTATGTTGTCTCATTTCCTTTTTTTTTTCTATTTTACGCACGTATCTCCATCGCACTAGACACTGGCAGAATTGTCGACATCGGCACAGTTTGTCATTTCTACAAAAAAAAGGTAAAATTGATGACAGTGAATGAATTTTGTATGTTCCATCCTAGCGTCTAAACGACCGGACCGATTTTAATGAATCAGATGTCAATTAAGTCTTAATAATGGCCCGAGTGAAATGGGCTATATACATTTTATCAGAAGATTTTACGAAGACGGATTACAGGTTTTTTAAAACTTTTTATTGTATTTACATCTAATTGGTTTAATCCTGGAAATTTGAAGGCCGACAACGCATTTCTGACTCTCAGATTGCTGGTATCCATGGGTGGCGACAGTTACTTACCAGGTTGTGACCTGTCTCTTCGTTTGCCTTTTCATAAATAAAACTAAAAGTAATATTACCGCGAGCACTCAGTCCACAGATCTCCCTAGCAGTATAAAGCTTTTACTTGGATATCTACTGCGAAGATTTCGTTTGAAAAACTTAATGGAATTTGAACGTATCAAAACCTTTGAAGAGTCGAATTTGTCTTCGGCAAAGACGCCGTTGACCTATTTAAGTGTTTAACCTTGTCTCAAGCGATGACTGAACTTTAAACCTAGTATAAAAAAGAACAGCAAACTTAAAGACATTTAGTCGGATTTTTCTCACATGTTTCATAGTCGACAGAAGGATTAAATTAATAGTAAAACAATTAATAAATTTTACACGAGTGTTCAAATAGTAAACAAAACCACTTACACTAATATTTCCTACCTTCGAAGAGTATATCTATTTATAAAAGGTGTCAGTATCATTCATACGATTTGGCCGGCTATTGCACGAACATTTCTCTTTCATTTCACAAGCAGCGTTTACATTAAGCTGAATGGAGCTCTTATCAAATGTCATATTTATAAAGTAGACTAGCTTTGCCCGCTACTTCGTACACGTGACATTTGGATATTTTTTTACAGTTTAAACCTTCCCTACACTACGTTGGTTTTTGATTCACTGCCTTCATTGATACAATGGTTAATAGGGTCAAATTGAATTGAAACATAAAGTATTACAATTATATTTTAAACTAGTGGTGCCCGCTACTTCGTATACGTGACATTTGGATTTTCAAGTATTTTTTTATTTTTCACCGTATAGGCCTTCCCTGAACTTCGACAAACATTTCAAAACCAAAATCAGATAAATCGTCCCAGCCGATCTGGAGTTTTAGCGAGACAAACGAACAGCAATTGATTTTTATATATGAGATTACAAAAAGGCATATTTTCTGAAGTAGGTAATAATTCCAAATTATTTTACATTGATATTTGTTTGTTTTATTTACTGGGCCATTTCCGCACTTAACCTCTTGATTGGGCTGAAATTTATGTGAAACACATTTACATTAATATATGAGGCAATCAGTTATGACTACGGAGGACTGACACTTGAACTAGGTAAGAACGTGTACCTACCTCAAGTTGTAAAATCTTCATAATAGAAAGATAGTACACAATAACGAGTATACAATTAGTATATAGAGTATACCGAGTATGTAGCTCCATCCCTATTTGTTCCGAAAACTAACATGAAGTATTTAAAATACAAGTAAAAGTTTCTAAATTACTGACCAGATTGCTATCACAACGTATAATGTCCATCAAATTCCCACTAAGCACCTATATATTTATTGTCAACATAATAAAACCGTCCTTGGAACATTATAATCTGTAGAGGTTTCAAACGAAATTCGTTAGAAATCTTGACACATTGAAAACCGACCTCTAGACAACATTTTAAGCTCACTTTTGCTATCATTGAAGGACACAAAACTAAGTATTTCAATATTTTTAAAGGTTATCGCAGCGTAGCAGTGAAAATAAATTGTAACATGAGTAGGTATAGTATTTTTATAAAAAAAAAAGTAAAAACTAAAACCCAACTACGACAAAAAACGACGCTGAAAAAGTATGAAACAAGTTTCAAAAGCCGTAGTCACGCGTTGTTAAAGTGATATGTACCATATGGTACATTACACTACATGGACTACGGCTTTTGAAACTTATTAATGTACCATAGTCCATATCACTTTAACAACGCGTGACTACGGCTTTTGAAACTTGTTTCATACTTTTTCAGCGTCGTTTTTTGTCGTAGTTGGGTTTTAGTTTTTACTTTTTTTTATTTAAAATGTTTTGGTGCCTCTATAATACTAATTTCTTTGTAAAGTATATTTTAAATAGATACCACAGAAATGTCACAATTATCGAATAAATACGGACAAAGTCACGAGAAAATGCTAATAATATATATATTTTTAAAATCTACAAGTAACGCCCTTTCGTATGATACCAAACACGGCATGTTTCTCTCATATTTATTTTTTAATACACTACTTTACGTCGGCTAGAGGGCGCCACATTAAATTCAGTGACACCTCATATAGCCTATTATCAGCGGGCAATCAAGACGCTTCTAACGATACCTCATTTGATTTATTCTGACTAGTTTAGAAAGAATGAGGGAACAAATAAGCATACCCTAGAAATATCACACTTTTCGAATAAATACGGACAAAGTCACGAACAAATGCTAATAATATATGTATTTTTGAAATGTACAAGTAACGCCCTTTCCAATGATACCAAACACGGCATATTTATCTCAAATTTATTTTTTAATACAGTACTTTATGTCGGCTAGAGGGCGCCACATTAGATTCAGTGACACGCCATATAGCCTATAACCAGAAGACGATCATGACGCTTCTAGAGACACCTCATTCGTCCAAATCTAATGAGTAGTTAAGGAGCTAGGAGGGAACAAATGAACATACATACATACATACATACATACATAGCCTGTCAAAATCATAACCCTCCTTTGGCTTTGCCGTAGTCGGGTAAAAAATGAATCACAGCACTACGTAGAATTCTTAAGTAGGAGTTATTTATGAGTAATACTTCATTAAACATATATGCTAGTGTGCGTAATAGTATTCTCAGTAGGTTTAAGAACTTGTAGATACCTACAATTTTCTTATCTACCTTTATAGGTAGATAAGCAAATTGTTCCGTAGCACGTAGTGTGTATAATTTTCTCGATTGTTGTCTTTCCTCCTGGTTCTTTTAGGGTTCCGTAGTTCACGTCTCGGAACCCTTATAGTTTTGTCATGTTTGGTTGTAATTTTTTTTTTGTTTTCTCCCTTACCTGTAATAAAGTGGGGATGATTCAAAACCATGGGATTTGTTAGAAAGGTCTTTTAAAAACATGGAGAGGTTGCAAAGACGATTTTTTTATTCAAGTATCCGTTTGAACTCTATTAAACTTTATAAAAAATATCAAATATTTCTAAACGCTCTTACTATAATAATTCTCTTTACCCACATTTTTTTAATTAAATTCATGTACCATGTTGCATTATGCTGCATTATAACTTTACATTCATCTGGTTGACGTAAATAAATACACTAACTTCATGTATAAACTCGTAATGTCTGTACAAAAACAATTATATAATGAAACTATTAAGCGCTTTTTCTAGGAAACGTTATTAATGAAGAATATTATACTTATAACGAAACGACAGGCGTATTAAGTTGAACCCAAAACACTGCAGTTTTCCAGTAGCAAACACAGCTGTAACGTAGGTGTTCAAAAGCTTAGCGCGTGCTATAGGAATAACGACCTTAAAAATTAATTCTATATGTACCTGCTTTTTATAGTCATGTCAAAATGGGATATGTAGCATAGGAGTAGTAGGACATCAGTAAATAAGGTAATAATAGTAACTACCTAAGTACATAATAATTAGAATAAAGTGGTAAAATAACAAAACTAATAAGAATTTTATATGCCCAACACAAATTGAAAAATTTAAAGAAATAATTGAAAAAAAATTAAACCTTTGACACTCTCCCCTCCATTAAAGCCGTACTTTAATTAGCATATCGACCTTATTTACCGATTTCATCGTAGAATGGGTTCCTTGCCAATCCATTCTACGATAAAAACATCAAGTACAAAATCGAACTAGAGACAAATTCCTGAAAGTTTAGTCCCTACAACTCTTTTCGTAAAATTAATAGTTTCGGCATGCTACTACCGCAAAGTGTATTAATTCAAATTCGCAAAGAGCACATCAAAATCTATAAAATTACCAATGTTCAAAACTCCTGGCAAACTATTCAGGTAATCCCCTGGTTTTACACTAAATGACCGGACTGTACGGTCCTGAGTCTTTTGTTTCATCACATTCATCAATCGATGCATACATGTTCGTCGGTTCCTACAATCCTACATAAAATTATCTCAATTATTTTAAAACATAAAATGAAGGATTTTCTTTTTGGAAAATAGTGATATTTGTTGCCTAAAATCATTTCAAATTATATTTGAATAATTTTTCAGACGATTGTCTGAAATGTTATTACCAAGGCGAAATGCCAGATGTTGCACATCAAATACGACTACTGTAAGGCGCGCTCGCATATTTTTGATTTGATTGGTTTAAACTGATAAAAGTGTAGCAACAAATTGTAACCTATCACGCAGAAATGGTTGTAAGACCCAATATGAAATCAAAACACCTAGATTAAAACCCCTGGACAAGGAGTAAAAGATAGGTAGTACGATTTACTAAAATTTTAGTAGCTTTTAGTTTAGTTCTAGTAATTCTTTGGTAATACTCTTCATGTAGAATACCTGAATTATTCAAATGGGTTTGAATATGTATGAAATTCAATTATTTCGGGACTTCTGTGTTTCGTTGATATAATATATGTTTCAGATGCACCGTTTGCAGTTCATGTTTTAATATCCAAATAAAAAAATTGTAGTTGTTTACGTCCTACTAACATAAATGTAAAAGTTTGCTAGGATGTTTCTTTTTCATTCACGCAAAAACTATTGAATGGATTTTGTCGAAACTTTACAGTAATGATACTTATACATCAGAAAAGCACATAGGTTATTATTTACCGCGATAACCGACATACACACGGGTAAAGCCGCGGGCAAAAAATATAAAACTTTAACTATTTTTTATTAACTTCTTCACAAACTGCTTGCAACGAATTTGGACTATGTTGGTATCTATAAAAGTAACGTCTATTGTGCAAGTACTGAAATATAACTGATACCCTTAATAGAATAAGATAAAGATAGCAGTACTATAGAAATGCTTGTACCTATGCTTCATACAATGGGGTACTTGACACCCTAGTCAAATTAGTTACTTTTTATCATTTGCCAAAACGATAATTTTGTATGAAAAATGTACTGAATACTAACTTGTGACGTCACTGTTTTAGACTACTCAATTGAGCAATATATTACAATGTTTATTTGATTAAAATTTGTAATATAAATGAAAAGCTGTAATAATTATATCTTTCGAGATGTTTTGTAATATTAGTTTTAAGGAAGGAGACATAAGTATTTATTTACGATACAGTCTACTACCCTATTGTAGATTGATCGACGAACCGGCCAAGGATCAGAGATTCATTATTCAAAGCAGTCTGACCTAGTGGTTGTGTGTTCAATACAGCTGGTATTCTAGCAGCAAACGCCGTATGGCTGAGATGTTAATAATTCGCTGAAATATGTATGTGCACAATTTAAGTCAATAATCCATCCCATCAAAAAATTATTGAAATACTAAACAAAAATAAAAACTAAAACTCAACTACGACAAAAAACAACGCTGAAAAAGTATGAAACAAGTTTGAAAAGTCGTAGTCACGCGTTGTTGAAGTGCTATAAAGGTACGTCTCTATGTAACGCGTGACCACGGCTTTTTAAAAATGGTTCATACGTTTTTAAGCGTCGTTTTTTATCGTAATTGGGTTTTAGTTTTACTTTTTATTTAAAATATTTTGGTGCCGTTATAATATCACAGTTGTCGAATAAATACGGAAAAAGTGACGAGCAAATGCTAATCTATACAAATGAATAAAATTGAAGTGTCTGTTTGTAATATTAAAATAACCGCTTTAAAATAAATGCATATGTATGTGTACACGATAAGCCCTTCCAGGGATCAGCCGAAACAAACAGACAGACAAACCGACAAAAATATAAAGTATAAAATGTTATTTTGGTATATGTACCGTGTATACATACATACATGTATGCATTTACTAAAAAGCGGTTATTTTAATATTATGAACAGATACTTCAATTTTGTTTATTTCTATAGGTTTAAATGACCAGGGTAAATTGATAAAAACATTACATATGTATACTCACACTGTAAGTTTACTGTACAATAAGAAAGTGTTAAAAAGTTAAGACATCATTAACATTTGGATAAACATTTGGTCAACGATCTTTCGTCAAAACATCACAGACGGTCTCTCCATTCCATCACAGTTATTAATAAAGTTGCTCATATGGTTCAATTTAGGGACTACCTAGCCCCTATGTGACGTCACTGCCCCTATTCTTTCGGCGCTTGTTAGGCAATCAATGTGTCTTTGAGTTTATTTCTAGTGTGAAAGTAAAAATATACTTACATTTTTAAACTAATTATAGTTGAACTTGGTCAAAATGTTCCATTGTTTTTATTTTGTTAATTAACTTTTTGTCTCGTCATAAAACTAGTCTTGAAGGGATATATCTTTAATTTCTTTTTTTATTGTTTAAAAGTCGACTTCTCAAGTGTTCTTTTATGTTTTATAAAATTATGTCTCTCCGTTTCAATATATTTGACTCCCTTCTGAGCGTTCCTTTGTATTCAGACACTTGTCAATAGTTGTTAGAATCGAAAAAAAACTATAATTTTTATATGTTTTTTTTTTCGATTTCACATTTTCGTCTTTTTTGTAAAGTCTAATAAATAACTTGGCTTTTTAATATTACCGACGCATTTAAATTTTTAGTCAATTTTGATAAAGTAAGAAAGAACCTTTAATAATTTGATGTTGTCCGAATTGTCACAATTAAGATAAGGTATAGGTAAGGTAAGGATATATTACCTTTAGTAAATTTTCTAAAAATGAATCCTAACAAGATCGATTTATCGTTCCCGAAACCCCCTGTGTACTAAATTTTATGAAAATTAAATACGAATAAAAGAGCAATTATTGTATACAATAATTGCTCATTTAAAGGTATTAGATTTTTTTTATGCTCTGATGTACTTATCTATACTAATATATAAAGCTGAAGAGTTTGTTTGTTTGTTTGTTTGAACGCTAATCTCAGGAACTACTGGTCCGATTTGAAAAATTCTTTCAGCCCATTTATCGAGGAAGGCTATAGTCTATATATCATCACGCTAAGACCAATAGGAGCGAAGCACCAATGAAAAATGTTTCAAAAACGGGGGAAAATTTTCACGCTACGGGCAAAAGGAGACGCAAACGTGGTTGCGTGGGTCGGCTAGTTGGGTGTATTCCAATAGACTGATTATACGTGATGATTGTTTTATTTACAAAGATCACAAAATTTCCGGCGAATAGTCCACACAACCACGGCTTACTATGTTGTCGTTTATAGACACCGTGATCGTTTACAACACTGACATGTTGCAAACAATAAGGGTGTCTTTCTACACACATTGTCGTAATAACTGTTTTGAACGGCGCGTCAGTTGTAACCGATACCTACCATCAAGCGTTATACGTCAATCATTAGCGGAAAGCCTCGCTTGCTCACTCACCCGTGATTCGGTGGGCTAAATATGGAACCAAACCACCTGTTGTTCATACACTGCCTACCTTTAATACTTAAGAATTTATATGCATACATGAATGGGGAGGTACACAAGTTTGCTCGTTGTTTCACACATAACTTTGTAAATCTATTCTTTGTTTTAGTGCAATGAGAACGCAGAGGGAAGGTTACTGCTAAGATTGTGTATAACTTTTTTAGCATACTTTTTAGTTTTATTAAAAGGTATAAATTTGTCGTTTAACTTACCAGATGAAAAGTGATGATAAAGATAAACACATTCTACACCCCTATTCTCATGTCCTAGGATTAAAGTCGATTGGAATAATATAGAAAAAGGTAATATTTGGGCGACTCAAACCAAAAAGAAAGAGGTCAAATCGTTTACTTTCATATTTTGCTTATTTCTGTGTATAGCAGGCGCTTGAAGGAATTGCAGTCATTTCGGTATTGCAGTAGTTACGAAGTTCTAAGAAAAACTTTCGGGAAATCAAGCAAGTCCTTTAAACAAATGAAATAATCACAATAATTCTTTTAACGCTGCAGTCTTTATGATTGGCATGTGACTTAGTATTTGGCTAGTAAAACTAGAAAATAAATTTAAAACACTTGCAAAAGATACGCTGAGGTAGATTAATAGTTGCAGGAAGCATTGACATTGTAGGTGATTCTCTTGTTGTGATCACTAAACTAAAATTCACTAAAATTTGTAATTGAATTATATACTTTTATCCCATCTGCTTACAGTCCAGTTTTCATTATGGCCATGTGTAAAGTCCATGTAAGTTAGTTATCGCTACAAAAAGTCTGAAGAATGTGTGCCTCTTTTAAGAAGTTCATCAAAATCACAACAGACAAAGTATGAATGAAACACCGCTACACGTTTGAAGATCTTTCCATTCAAATTTTTGCACTAAACTGCAATTTTTTCACTAAAGACCAAATAGTAATCATTGAACCTCAGACGTTGCAGTTTATTGTAGTATTACAAATACAATAAAGCGACGTTTCTTTTAAACAGTTGTGGACAATGACAGCTCTCAAACCTCGATAACGGAACTTGGCCATCACGCCGCGCCGTCCTCACACGGTCATATAAATTAAGTAGATATCTATACAAATAAATAAAATTGGAGTGTCTGTTTGTAATATTAAAATAACCGCTTTTTACTAAATGCTTATGCATGTATACACGGTACATATACCAAAAATGTAGTTAAAAAGTTTTTTGTATGTCTGTCTGTCGGTCTGTCTGTCTGTCTGTTTGTTCCGGGTAATCTCTGGAACGGCTGGACCGATTTTGACGGAACTTTCACTGGCAGTTAGCTTATGATCCAGGGAGTAACTTAGGCTACTTTTTTTAGACTAACTTTGTCCCGCGGCGTAACACGCAGTACGACAATAATCGCGGGTAACACCGCGGGGTTTAGCTAGTTCTGTATAAATAACGAATCGACACGCGCTGTTATGAAGTGATTCACTACAGTGAATCATTATCTGTATGTCACTCGATATCGACGTTTTCAATGACAATTAAAGGATTCTCAGTTATTTATTTTAGTAACTGTTACATATATCATACATACACTTACGCTTACATCCATGAAGTACTCCGGCAATAACAATATTCCTATGTTGCACTTTACAAACATATATAAAGCGGACACAAAGAACAAACAGACTCAGAACAATAATTTCTGGTCTCACAAAGCGCAAGTAAGGAATATTTTGAGTTTGACTCTACGTGTCAGTTTCGGTGATTGCCAAACGGGTCGCAGCTGCGCAAAGGTTGCTCGTGTTTTGGCGATCCGCGAAGCGATGTTCTTTTTAGCTCCTCCAGTTTCTGACACGTAGCTGCCTAGGTAGATAAACTTGTGGACCCGTTCCACTGCCTCTGTGCCGATGCCCAACGGGAAAGAATTGAGCGAGCGAATGGCATGTATTACTTTCTCTCCAGTCGGTGGGGAGCAGTCAATGATTAAACATTGCAGAGGCAGACTGTTTTAAGGCATGGTATTAGCGGGGGGCCACCTGGGATGCCGAAGATTTCTTGGTAGTGCTCCTGCCCCCGTCGCATTAGCTCTTCCGATGTCACAATCAGTTCGCCCACCTTTACTAACCAATACGTCATACGTGAAGTATACTCTTTTTATTAGAGAGGATTTTAGTTCTACTTCATCAATAGTGCGGAAAAACATGTTACCATAATACTTATTTGCATAAAACAGAAAGACGATATAAGTAAAACGATGTTGCATCTATATATAGATTGAGGAGTGTAAACCAGAACGAGCTTTCTAACTGCCCTAACAATGAACAATAACAATATTCTTTGACAGTACGAAACAAACCTTTATATTAGGTTATACAGGTTTGTTTCGTAATGTTATAATTCTATAACTAAGAACATAGATTCTAAAACATTCGTAATGATATCAGAATTATAATTATAGCAAACTTAAAAACACGGTAAATGCATTTCTTTTCATCATTAGAGAATCGTTACCAAACCTAAATATAACATACATCTCTTGACTTCATCATAGGATCAACTACAAAATACTAAAGGATTGTCATTCTCACCTAAATTGCATTCATACGCACAACGATTAGGCGGAAATGCGAGTTAGTAACAAATGCCGCTGCGTATAACATCCAAGCCAATGCCAGTATCAATATTTCACGTACAAATATTTGCACTGCAGTCGAACACTCAGCCGGAGGGCCAGAGGTCAAGAAACTGACACCGACTCCCCTCAGCTCAAACACCACAGTTGAATTTCCGACTAACCGTGTGAAATACCTATAAAATGAACACATACAAAAGAGAACATAACTTTAAAAACTGGATGAGTAACTTTTGACACTCATTCCGTGTATGTGTTTTATTGGCAATTAAATAATATGAATATCTATACTAATCTATACTAATATATAAAGCTGAAGAGTTTGTTTGTTTGTTTGAACACGCTAATCTCAGGAACCGCTGGTCGGAATTGAAAAATTCTTTCGGTGTTGGATAGTCCATTTATCGAGGAAGGCTATAGGGAATATATCATCACGCTACTACTAATAGGAGCGGAGCAACAATGAAGAATGTTTCAAAAACGGGGGAAATTTTCACGCGACGGGCAATAGGAGACGCAAACGAGGTTGCGTGGGTCGGCTAGTATTCTGTATAAATCAATTGCCGTAATGTATGTACGGGCATAATATTCGATCGGTTGCACCATCTTTTTTTATGTGTTCCTTATTGTAAGGACAAGGTTTGTAAACAAGAAAAATTAAAAGATAACGGGAAAAGTCTTTTTTTTGTTCGAGACTGTACATTGCCTATGGAAAGCTGAGACAGATACGTAAAAATGGCGGTACGAAGTTCTTAGGGGTCAGCTAGTATTGTATGTTTCTCTGTTAAAAACATAAAAACCCACAATGTTATATCTCATGCATATTGCAATAAAAATGAATAATGTTTTTTTTTAATTCATTTAATTCCTACCATTAACGGTAAACCAAACATAAGGTAATAAAAAATCAACACAGCGCGGGATTAACGAAACAGTAATTCAATAAACTTTGTCCGGAACATATATAGTTAAATGCAGTCTCTTTGCTCGGCTACTCTGTACAGAATTGCACACATATCAACACATGTGTATATGCATGATACAAACACTACTTTACAATTCTGTTTGTGTAAATTACTACCGAGCGAGAATTGTCACTAATAATTAATTAGACGTAACCTACTAAATGGACTTTCGATAGGACCAATTCTGCATGATAATTTTAATTTTTCTATAATTGCAAATATGTTGATCTTCTTTACCGATCGTTTTAATTTTCGTTTGTTTGGTTGAATTTTACAACATTGGTTATATTGTTATGAAGTAATAAACATTATAATTTCTTGCTCGTGAGCTATTCGTAAATATATCTCTTTAAATTATCAAGCGATTAGTGAAAAAAGAGAAAGGCCATCAAGTATACTCATCGGCTTACTTTAAATGAACATAAATATAGCGTAACAGGTACAATATTAATCCACTAAAGAATTACTACACTAATTATAGAATATTAGTTCTTGAAGGACATAGACCATTGAAGTGTTCAACTTTTTCACGTTCATAAAATAATGTTTATCAAAATTAAATTAAAACGCTCGGAAAATAAAAAAAGTCGTGTGATGTCGTGGGACACCAGATTGGAACGAAGTTCCTTATCACAAAATATAATTATAATAATACATGCAACTTACAAATACGGCTATACGGCTAGGGTATTCGTATAGATGGCGCTATTCATTTTTTTTTAAATCTTACTCTTTTTGATTTAACGTTACGACGCATTTGATACAACGCCCCATAAGCAACTTCGTTCCAAAAACAAATAATAGTTTTAATAATTTGTAGTTTTTTATTCATTAATGCTTATTCCTTTGTTGACCTTACCAAACTAAAATTCACAAAAAAAAATTGTTGTATACCTACTTTACTTTCAAAAATGTAACGTGTGACGTAAAACTTAACATGACGCACTAAATTTAGACGTCACTCGTCTAAATACATGCCGACTAAATTACTAATAGTTTTTAAGCGTGTACCTCTAATCAAATTTTATTTGGCACTGAACTAAATATAGTACAAGCTAATATGTGTGATATCGAAAAATGAACTGTGAGCAAATGAAATTAAAGTATATAACCCAAAAACAAATTTTAGTGAATTTTAGTTCAGTGATGGCAACAACAGCATTAGCACCATTGTCGTCGTAAAAGTTTCACAAGAATAATGTGTGAAAGAACTGTCCTCCCTCAAAAGTTCTAAAAAATTCCAGTATGTATCTTTTAAGGTTAGCTCACCATAACCTTTTTTATGGGGTACGAATTTTGTACGAGGTTGCGTGGGTCTCATGGTGCATATAAATGTACTTACTATAGATAATAGAATTATCTTAATATATAAACCTTCTAGACTTCCCATAGGATAATTAAATCTGTCTGAATTCTTATAGACTTTCAACATCGACCACTCTTATGTAAAAAAATCTATCTGTAAAAACTTCTAATTGGCCTTCTTTATTCGCACCTTTTTTTTAAATGGTTTTATTATTGCATTGATTTAGTTGTAAGTATTATTATAATTCATAAAATGCAATAAATAAAGTCGAAATATTACCAAATATTACCCTGAGAAGTTACACATCCTGTCCCCATCAGTGGAAGAGATTCAAGATGATATATAATATGATTGTCCACACGCATAAATGTTACAAATAAGTACATTATCTATATATACAGTAAATACATTCGTGACGTGAGTACTTCGCTATTTCGCACAAGTTGACCGACCGACCCAACCTGATCAGGTGTTTCAAGGCATGAAGAAACCCATCGCGACTGCACCTGATCTGATCTCTGTGACCTTTTTCGGGTTTAAAACTAATAATCTTATTGTTTTGGACAACAATTAAGATATCTATATATATATATATATATATATATAAACCAGCCGACCCACGCAACCTCGTTTGCGTCTTCTATTGCCCGTCGCGTGATAATTTTCCCCCGTTTTTGAAACATTTTTCATTGGTGCTCCTCTCCTATTGGTCTTAGCGTGATGATATATAGCCTATAGCCTTATTCGATAAATGGGCTATCTAACTCTGAAAGAATTTTTCAAATCAGACCAGTAGTTCCTGAGATTAGCGTGTTCAAACAAACAAACAAACAAACTCTTCAGCTTTATATATTAGTATAGAGTATAGATGAGTATTTGTCTGTATGTCCTTTATAGAATCGTAAAGTATGCATTTGATCATGTCATGATCTTCAGCAAAAGCGTTGTGCATGAAACCACGAAGGTTTCTGCGTTGGTTGGCCGAAATACACGCTGGCGGAGCCGCGGGCAAGAGCTGGTCTTTAATAAAAAAAGTGTCTTAAAAACCGTGAAATATCTTTTCACAACTAATATTATGAAATTACATTCAAAGACGTTTCACCCTCGTGTTGTCACTTACGCAAATAGAAATGACATAACAAAGATTAACAATATAATTGAATGTAGCCACTAACACAAGTTCGATAGAGTACATTTCTGATTACTGATACCAAAAATATGCTACATTGTAGTTCTGTTAGCGGCTAGTGTGTATAAGTTAGGTACATTTCATCAATACCGGTCAGAAATAATAAAATCAACATATTTTTATACTAACGTTATGTACGTTATCTTTATCAATATGCATTTTAACATAAATATTGATATCTGTAAATGTAATTCGTACCTTATCTACGTTATCGGAAGATAGCGAGGCTGCCAGCTGATTTGTAGTACATATTTAGCGACCAGTCTCAGGTCATCTTGAATATTACATAAAAACATACATAGGTTTATTTGGAGATTAGTACCAATACATAAACAACAATTATCAATTGATAAATCTTAATCACATACCGTCTTATCCCTAACTATATTACTTCTAAATATGTACAAATGATACTACTCGTTAGGAACACTATTTATTTACTATATATGTACTTCTTACAATACCCTAATATACTAATATTTTGATACCATCCATCTATTATCATTTGTCTTTGGTGGTCATTCAACCTAGAACCATGGCGCAGCTAGGAGATACTAGAGGCCCAATAAAAAATATTTTTTAAATCAAAATCTGACATGCGTCGCCTCTTCGATGCAAGGTGAGGCAAAATAGTTTATTGTCTGCATGGATGCTTGTCGTGGCGCGATGGCGGTCAACCAGCTTAAACGAAGGATGTGACGTTGTGTGTGTTGTCTACGCACACAACCACGGAATTCGCTTACTCACTTATTGAATCATCGCCATCGCGTAGTCTAACTACACATAAACATAAACTGAAATATATAGCAATATCTGCCCGCGTTAATAAATAACTATCATAATCGTATGCTGTTCGTATGCTACTGCATTAATTTGATACCTATCGATATGAGTCATATAGTAGTTGCCTGAGATGTTTTTATGATACCACAATTTTCTCAATCTTCCTATGAATCTATAAATTCATAACATGAGTTTGAGATTTTTATGTTTTAAAATTCAATCCTACTTTAATATTATAAACGCGAAAGTTTGTAAGGACGGATGGATGTTTGGATGTTTGTTACTCTTTCACGCAAAAACTACTGAACGGATTTGGATGAAACTTTACAGTAATACAGCTTATACATCAGAATAACACATAGGCTATTATTTGCCGCGATAACCGACATATACGCGGGCGGAGCCGCGGGCAACAACTAGTATTGAAATATTTTTATGGTATAGGGGACAAATAAAGACGGATCCACTAGTGATGATTACCGGCACCCATGGACGTATGTACTTTTTTTTATGTATTGCCTGCCAAAATGACTCTACTCTGCCTGATGGAAAGCATAAGCAGAATCCAAGAGTGGTGGTCACCATACTCTTTGCAAATGCAGACAATAAAGCATGGTGACCCACACCATGGCGGCCTAGCGATACTTCTGCATCATTGGGCCTCCGGTCTCGCACTCACCAACGAAACACGACAGTACGAACGCCGTTATTTTAGATTTATTTTTTATGCGAGGGTAGTACCGCCCCGATCGAGCTGGGTCGTTCGTGCTGAAATCAGCTCAAGAGTTACGATTTCATTGTTTCACCTCTCTTTCCGATTCCAGTAGGGAAAGGAAAGTACTGGAATTAGGAAGAGGGAGGATCTGAACTCTCACTCCCTTTATAAAACGAAAAAATCGCTTTACACAAATTTTCTAAATTACCATTTAAAAGGAAAGTCTGCACATAGATATGCCAGCTCGTCGTCAGCTTATTCGTTTGCACGTTCGCTTTAAAGCTTTTCTATACCTCGAGAATACTTCGTTTATGCTTGAAAGAAAACGTTTTCTGTACCCTTGAGGAGACGTAGATCTTGGTAATAGCATTACGATCGGCTGAATACTTTAAAACCTCAAGGAGCTGACAGCGATCTGAAAAAAGGTCTGAAGACATCTGCATAAATGATAAGATATAAAAACTTACAGTTAAAGTGTCGTCAACATTTGAGACTCAAAATTAATAATTGCATTGGTAGTATTATGTTCAATTACAGTATTTAGTCGAGAGTTTAATTTAATCGGATGCATAAAACCAGACTTTAAACGCAGACATAATTTTATTTTATCGTTTATAAAACAACCAATAATCCTGTTAGATGAAATTGTGTTAAACGAGATGAATGAAACGGCAAAATGATGAACGATTTTTGCATATACGTTTATTTTATTTTATTTTATTTATTTATTTGTACATAAACAATTTACAGGTACAAACTTGTCGACGGTTTCCGCACTAAGCTCGAGGCTTGTGTCGCGGCAACCAAGATCAGATCATTCATTATTGATTGGTGCTAATTCTAATGTTCCAAAATCTCTCCAAACAAAACCAGAAATCAAACTAAAAATTTGTGACGTTCAAACGTTATTTCAACGGTTATTATTTCTTTCTTTTAGTTGGCTTTTTAAAACTGTTTCTAGTCTAGTCTAAACGAATAATGTTTTACTTTATATTTATAAACAAATACTATTTGTTTAGAATTGAATATTCAGGCTTTCTGAACGACGATGGAAAATTATGCAAGTAGTGCTATAATGTTGACATTTGTACTGTATATGACTGTTGGTCAAGTAGTGTGACCCTGACTGTTAAGAAATCGTAGGTTTGATTCAAACGCAGGACAAATTAATGTGTAACGAGTACGATATTTTTTTGTGTCTTCGTCTATTTAGAAATATTGAAGTATGTTTATGGACTAACCCAGACTGCGCTTCTTGGCAGAAACCTAGGTAGATTTGATAAAGAATCGAATAATCATGCTCTGCCTATTTTGGGATGAGAAAGGTTATAAACAGTATTCCGTGGACTTTCGATCACTTTAAAGCTTTTCTATCCCTCGAGTGTTCTTCGTTACTGCTTGACAGATACTTTGTACCCATTTCTGAACCCCTGGGATTAGGTAGATCTTGGAAACAGAGTCACATGACGATCTGTCGAATAGTTAATGCGAAAACATACTGTACAGATAAACTCACTTTGATATACTTACAGATAGTTAAGAAATTCTGTACGATATGAATGGTACCATAAACTTTGTGTATCGTTACAAATTTAAATTAAGTTGAAGGGTACTAGTTCAGAAACGCCGAAGCACGTGAATTAATATACCACCTGGTATATTAAATCACGTGTCGAGTTATATTACTATGTAGACGTACGAGAATAAGCGTTGCAACAAGCTGCCTTCTGCAGGGTAGTCGAAAGTGACACTGGTCAAGACCAGTCTATTCTTTCGCTTCTGTCTCTAGTTGTAGAGGGGGTCAACTCTCTATTGTGTGCCTACAAATTATGTCCATTAGCGACGGTGTCACTCCATAACAGCCGGTCCCGCGCTACCCGCATTCAACGGCTTCCCGCAACATTCACTAGGTTGTCAGACCACCTTGTACTTGCCCATCAAAAAAATAATAACTAATCGTTAACCAGTAAGACTATAAATAGACAGATCCAATTGCTTAAATAGAACGAATGTTCTTATGCCACAATGTGTGTATGAACAACAAGAATTTACGATTCTCAGTCTCCGACCGAATGACGTAATCGCCGTCGTAGTTTACCTCTAAAATCGAGAAACACTAATTGTTACAAACGAACCGTTATCGTTTCACCGACTTTATCTCTTGGTATTTGTATGTCGATGACAATGTTTTTGTCTGTTACATTGAGTAGTGAGTTTAGATTGTCAAATTTTGTTTTAAATGTAACATACTATAATGACCAGCTCTAACTTAGGCTTTACATTTTGAAGACAACTGACTGGACTAAATATTGCCTTCGTTTAAAAATGTGATATTTTTCCAGATATAAAGGTATCTTATTATCAAAGAGGAAAACGAGCAGGCAAATCGCTTGATGTGTTTTTATTTTTTAAACACAGCTCCTATATATACCTGTGTCGTCGAGAACTTTTCAAACATACGAGAAACGGACCCAAAAAACACCCGAACTCAGTACAACAATTTGTAAATCACAAAATGTTGCCCATTTGTATATAGAAAACATTATGATAGAGTAGGTAATAAAGTCTCATATGATAGTTTTTAAAATCAGCTGATTGACTTTAAAGAGTATTTGAACCACCTAGACCCACAATAGTCATTAGGAAAGAATGAGACGTCTCTACGCACCTATCAGGCTTTCGCATAGCCTTTCACAAAGAGTAAAAAAGATATTAGATTTTGACTTATTAAACAAAAATCGAAATCTCCTAACGGTTGTTATCATTTGACCAGCAAACTTACACTTGTTGCAAAAACAGCTGTACCTGGATAAATAAAAACCTGTGAAATGAATATAGTCTGGTACTAAAGTGCTTTGAAAAGTTTTGCGAATAGCAGTGTTGCCCGCAGCTAAATTCAACTTTCACACAGGGGAATTAAACAAGACAAATTGACAAGTAGCGACATGGCAATTGCTCCAAAGTTACGGAGATCCGCAATATTAAATCTACTGTGATTGGCCACAAATACAAGCAATCTAATTAGTGTCCGTTTGAGTTTCAAAATGTACATACAAAACACACCTATATTATAACACATCAATACTTTCTTCTTTTCTTAGCTGTAAGTTTTAGAAGTTACATGACCTGGAAGTAAAGATCAACGATCTTTATTCGTTATACATCACTTTAACCTCGTTATATGTTTAATACAAAGAAGTTAATTTCATTCTGTTAAAAGGGTTGCTATGTAAGTATTCTCTGTGAGTCATTCATTATTGAAAAGTTTGATATGGACAATTAGGTACAAAAATAATCACGAAAAATTATGATCAAATAAACTGATCGAGTTCTATTAAAGCCAAAATATGTATTCTGTATAGGTTATAGGTATTATGTTAAAGACGCGGTAACGTGAAGCTAAACAGATAACCTGCCACTAATGGTTTAGGTTCCAAGAAGCAACATTACAGTTTAGAGCAGAATAAGCCAATCAACTCGAGTCAAGTTGAATTAACACGCTCATAGCACTTGGAACGTTCAGAGTATTTGTAGTTCTGCGAGTGCTTAAACCCATTACAAACACGTGACTATTAGAGTGATTAATGTAATGCATTTCCTAATTGGCTGCATGAAGTATAGATTTATGGTATTCAGGTGCTTTTTTTATTCTTGTTTATATATTTGATCTCTTGAAGTTCTAATCCGATTTCAGCATCAAGGTTCTGACTTCAGGCTTACGATTCATACAGGTATAAATACACAAAATATTATAGCAAATTTTTAAGGTGTATATATATAAAGTCGTTTTAGGGTTCAGAACGTGCTATATTTTTTTATTTATTTACAATTGTTCTGGCTAGTAGCCTAGGAATATGGTATCAAAATAAATTGTTTTAAGTACGAACTTGCGTACCATTATCGTAAGCCAAACAATTAGAATTTACCTATAAACGCCTCTAAATATAGACTATGTTTACGTAACGTTTCCTGGTGGATGTATAGAACTAGAACGTTTTACCATAGTCCATGTATTATGATGGTATTTTACAAACTGTTTAATGGGACTTTGTTCACCTATAGTTTCTAGACTTTTTATCCCTGTGTCATGGGGATATATAATGAACAGATACGACACAGAATCTGTGAATAATACAAATAGTTTTCCTCTGATTTACGACGTTCGACGATTTCGTTAATTGATTCACACTATTGTCGCTCGCTTTTAGTTAAGGTCTGAATCTTCAGATTAAAGGTTAACGGTGGTTTTGAATGATTATAATACCTCTTGACCCGATTATAACCCTTTACTTACCATAATCACACGCTATTTTGTTCCCGGATCATATTACCTGATCCTTGGCATAGACAATCATAAGTAATATTCTAATACTATGCAGATATCCGTAGTCTTGTGCGTTCTAGTATTTTAAATACCCATACTAGGAACTTAGGCTTTAATACCGAGCCAAAGTCTTTTTTTAAGATATAGTCGAAAATGGATGTTGCCAAACCACATCATTTAATACCAACAGCATGTATTTGTGTATGTTGATGAGTTACATTGTATTTTTACACAATGGTTATCCTTAGAGGAATATGGATTCTGCTAGGTATATGATCATTTGTTTCCTTATTTATATCTAATAGGTACACAGCACAGTGGGACAATCTATTCTATTATAATGAACCTGAAGAGTGTTTTGTTGGATGACTTGTCTGTTTAAACGTACTAACCTCTGAAACTATTGCTCAGACTTAAAATTTTATTTTTAGATTGAATGGGTAATTCAGTTTAGAATATTATAATCTAAGTAACATTGTACTACGAGACAGAACGTAAGTTTCAACCTTAGGAGAGGAGTAGTGATTATAAAGGAAGGGTTATTTACGGGTCACAGTAATAAAAGAAATATCGACTCATTAGATTGATGGTCACTTTTAAAAAAAATAACCTTATTACGACATAAAACAATATGACAAGTAATAATAATTGTATGAAATTAAGAAACCATCTATCTGAAAAACTTTTAAAAGGCGAAGATTATCGATTCGACATTTTTTTTTATTTGTTACCTCAGAACTTTTGACTGGGTGAACAGATTATGACGTTTCTTTTTTTAAAAGCTGATTATTCCCGTGTGGTCCTATTTTAATTTGGTCCAGTTCTTGAAATCTCTTTTTTTTAAATAACAAAAATGCAGTTTGTGTGTTTATTAACACAGGAAATTTGAAATTGAAAGTTTGTATTTACGTGCTAGCTAACTCGAATTCCTACTTGAGGAAGGATTGAGCAATTAAAACGTTATGCAGCTGTTTACATGCGAGTAGATATTTTTAATGTAATAAAATACAATAGTCAATTAACACGAATGAGTTTATTTGCGGTACAATAAAATCGAGGCATTATTTTATTTTGCTATTGATTTCATTTCACTTTGTTTTTAAAAGAACAATGACGTTATAGTGATATTGCCATTCGTGATCATAGTTTGAACTGCATTTTTACTACACTGGGCACTTACACTGTTTATTTATCAATACAAATAAATAAAATTGAAGTATCTGTCTGTACTTTTAAATAAACAGCATTTCACTAAGTGCATTTGAAAGTACGATACTTAAATAAAAAATCTATTTCAAATCCGACCGTAATTTTAAGTCAGTTTACTCGGGTTAATCTCCAGAACAGCTGAACCGAATATGACTCGACTTTCACTGGCAGATAACTGATGATATAAGGATTGACTTAGGCTACTTTTATTGTCAAGCTTTGCCTCCTGGGGTTACACCGCGGTTCTTCTTGGTGAGGTACAACAATGATTTGTGTGTGTACAACAATATTCATGTAATAAGCGTGTATTTGGAAATGTATAAGTAGTTTATGGCGACTTCCTCATACGACGCAAACAGAAACACTACAGTACCATCTACCGAAGATACGTCGAACTACGGAGTAACGAAGGAAACGAAGAAACGAGCAAACCTGAATCGCGCAATAAAAGTACTCGCGCCGATTACAACATCCCAACATGATCACCTCGCCTGACAAATCACTCGTTCCCCTACATGTTTATCAGTAATCTAGGTATATACCATCTATCTATATTCATCTCTATAATCTAGGTATATACCATACTAAAAGTTTTGCCAGGCTTTATGTGAGATGTATTGTGTAAGTTATTAGGTATTAACAGTCCATATTAATGAAGATAACTATTTATTTTAAACTCATTTGCACTTGCATGTTACAGTGTGTTCAGTTGTCAATGAGTAAACGTGTACAAAGCTCTATTATTTATTCAGCGTTAATTAGAAGCAAAATTGTCAACATCAAAGCAACTGTGTTTTCGTTAGCAGTTAAACAATTCAAAATGGATGAAACTGTAAACATGTATCAGGATGATAAACGAAGTAGTTTGTAAGGATGTATGTGTGTTTGTTACTCTTTAGCGAAAAAAGTACTGAATGGATTTGAATAAAACTTTACAGTAATATAGCTTATACATCAGAATAACACATAGGCTACTATTTGCCGCGATAATCGACACAGGGCAACAGCTAGTTGTATTATAAATGAATTACTTTGAGTTTAATGTCGTCGTCGTTTCATCTGTCACTACGCCGAGTCAAGCTTTTTTTTTACGTCTGAAAACCCCTCATACCGTCACCCCACCGGGCTTTGCGGTGGGGCGGTGTGTCGGAATCGAAACGACTAAAACCACACGGTGTGCCACTCTGCGCCTGAGAAGGAAGGGATCCGGGAACTACCGTGGGAGACCCACGCTTCGGCATGAATGGGCCGGCTCGACCGGAGTGATACCACGGCCTCAAAGAAAACCAGAGTGAAATAGTGCTTGCGCTGTGTTTCACCGAGCGAGTGAGGATACCGGAGGCCCATAACCCAAACCCCCTCCCCCTATCTCCCCTCCCCATCCCCCAAAGGCCGGTGTTTGCAGGTGTCCATGGGCAGCGGTAATCGCTTACCATCAAGCGATACGTCTGCTCGTTTGCCCGCCTATTCCATAAAAAAAACAGACTACTGTTATTAAGACCTCCGGACCCCTTCTAGAGACCGAGACAAGCTGCTGTTCTTGAGGTCACGGGTTCGATTCCCGGGTCGGACCAAATGTTTGTATGACCTGCAAATATTTGTTCCGGAGTTTGGATGTTTTCTATGTATATTATGTGTGTATTTACAAAAAAAATTGTCTAGTACCCATAATACAAGCTCTGCTTAGTTTGGAACTGGATGGCGTTGTGTGTTAGATGTCCGAAATATTTATTTATTTATTTACATTCAGACAAAACAAATAACATGTCTGTATTAGAAATATCTTTGTCTTAAATAGGAATCAAAAATACGACCTAGTAGCAGTCAAGATCACTTACTAATCTATTCGTAGGCCGGTCAAACAAATTAAATTAATCAAATATACATCATACTATTTCAAGGCCGGGTTTTATGGTGAAACATTACAATTTCTATTTTCAAACATCTTAATTCTCAGTTCATATATTTTCTGGTTTCGTCGAGTAAATAGAAAGGATTTGTTATTAATTTGAGTATCAATTAAAGATTGTTGGGTTTAAAATAAACAATTTACACAGATTAATTAGGTAAGTTCGAAATCTAGCCCAACTTGTGTTTAAATAAACTGAAGATAAAATACGGTGTAATGTCATATAGATAATGAATTGATAGCGGTAGTGTGAAATTTGATAACTACTTATATTTATAATTATATAAGAGGTGAAGTTCGAAACACAATTACACATTTACAAATACATCGATAAATTACTGTTAATAGACGCGGGTTATATAAAATTAGAGGGCTCACAATCTGCCACTTCTGAATTACAGGTAAATCTGATCACTTTCACCAAACAAACAGTCCCCAATCAGTCCGTAGAACCAATATCCCTTTGCTTATATAGTACTTCCAATTTTCGCCTAAAATCTCAAGACGGTTGACGAGTATTGGTTTGCGCTAATACGTAAATGGTGAATGTGGAAAAACGCCTTCGCTGGCCATGTATAAGTGTACTTAATCATTAGAATAAAAATACTTCGCTTAAAAAACCGACTTCTAAAACTAAAATCTTATATATAAAAATCTATTGCTGCTAGTTTGTCTCGCTATAACTCGAGAACGGCTGCGCGGATTTAGCTGACTTTGGTTTTGAAATGTTTGTAGTAGTCCAGGGAAGGGTTAAACGGTGAAAAATTAAAAGTAACTTGAAAATATAAATGTCACGCGAACGACATAGCGGACACAGCTAGTAACTTAATAAGGATGTAATTAAACACACCTTATATGCAAACCTTTAATATTGATGTAAGACTATTACATATTATAATAAATACTGCAATAGCTTTAGAAAATAATATGAAAAACATAGTACGTGCCTAACAAATTTGAGGGTTTCCTTCGATTTCCTTGGGATCCGATCCTGATATAGTGGCAATAGGACCACATGTAGACCATACCCTTTTGAATACGAAAATATTTTTTTAAATCGGTCCACAATTGACGGAGATATCAGTGTACACGCATAAAAAAATTAAAAAAACATTTAGATTGGGAACCTTCTCCTTTTGGAAGTCAGTTTTATTTCGACAGGTTTAATTTGATTTTAGTACCCCAGGACCTTGCCACTTTGACTAACTAAGTCAGGTCGTTCTGCATGCTGGTCTCCGCGCACGCATGGCATCGATTCATTTGCACCGCACAACCAGCCAAAATTTAAAAGTTAAATTACATCCAAAATGTCATCGATCCAAATTTAGACATAAGAAATCTAAAATTTTAACCATTTTTATCCGACTACGGCAAAGCCAAAGGAGGGTTATGATTTTGACAGGCTATTAATGTTTTCAAACTGAACCCATTAATAACTAGTAGTGTGCCACCAATGTTGTGAGCACTCTTATTAAGAGTTCTAAAACTTTGATAAAATATTGATTTTATTGCATCGCGCAAGGCTTGGACCACATACTCATGCATTTTCATTCTTTCAATTTGTTTTTAAAGAATAATAATATACTTTAGAAGGTCACTATTAAATCAAACGTTTACTTACAGTATTTTTTTATCAGTGAATGATTAACATTCATTGATAAAATACTGTAACCAAACGTTTACAATCCTTCCGTTGGGGGTTTCAATTCTGTCATGAGCATAATTTGCATGCCCATACCAGGTTTTAACAGCGATATGGTCAACACAGTACGGGTTGAGGCAATGTGTCTAGTACGACTATTAATCAATCAATCATTTTATTTGCGGGAACAAAGGTTAATAAGATCTGTATCTTATGCTTATGTTAGAGCTACACTATGTCCTATCACTTTTGCAGTGTTTAAATATATATTTCAACAGAAACGTCATAAGTTAAATTAAATACACTTTGAATAAAAAAATATATTGTGCGCTATCTTTTGTTTCGTTTACCTACGGTAATTCTTTAAACTGGTATGACGTTTTTATTTCTGAATTATTTGTAATAAAAAAATCATTAAAAGTTAAGTGAAGTTAACCATAATGCATAAGAGAACACGTACAAAAATACATAAATAAACAGTCAAAATTTAAAAACTCTTCTTTTGTGTTCTGTTAATTTAATAAAGACCCTTTCATGTGTTTTTCTTTCTTTTATCTTTAATGTACAGACATCGACCACTTACAATTATCATTATTATATTATCATTATTTGTACAGAAGATTTTTAGAAATGTACTATAATACTCAGGTATTATAGTACATTTCTAAAAATCTTCTGTCTGCCTATCAGAATCAGACTGCTATGTTCAAGTTATGTGTCATATACATTCGTTATTATTACTAACTGTAAGTTAGATACAATTTATTTTACACGTCTCAAATTATATGGTATCATACTCTCAATATTTGACAGTACCAAATAAGAACCGAATAAACAAAATTAAGTGAGGAAGTTAAAGAAAATCGCACATCTTATTAACAACCTTTTGTAATCTGCTCGACATAAACGGATGACACATTTACTCTTTCCTTACTTAAAATATCATAAACAAACTTTTTGGATTCATTTTTTTAATAAATAAAACACCAAATTACTATTCAAGGCTTAAAAGCCATTTGTTACTACACTACGTTAGCCAAAATTGAATGTCCATGAAACTTAAAAAATCACTATTTAGTTTTCCATTACTTAGTTCCTAATAGAGCATCAAGAAGTGTTAATTTACTGAACTATGCCGTGTGATAAGACACATTTCTTTTGAGAATATGGCATATCTTATCTTACATAAGATGCGATAACGAAATGAAAGGTTTTTTGCAAAATAGTTGCACATTGGCGGTATTGAATATACACACAAATTAGAAATGTAAAAACTGCAATAATTTAGCCCCGTTTATTCATAGTTTTGACTGAGTTGTTACTGATTCTAATTTAACATCAGAGGTCATGGTTTAGATAACCATCTAAGACAATAATTGTGTGATGAGTTTGTTTGTTTGATCATTGTTCAGTCTGGATGTAATTTATGATATGTATTTGAAAAATTGCAAGCATTGGTTTCTTTCGGTTACGTTGGTAAAAGGTGGCAGATCTTACCCGTTATTAATGTAGATGTCCATTAGATAAATAATTTGCAAAATGGTTTCAGTGGGACGTCTAGCCAACGTGATAGTAATCACGTTGGCTAGACGGGTTGATATATTAAGGTTTATGTTTTCCATCGCCTTGCAGTGATGTTGTCTTGCGTAGTTCGTCCCTTAACCGTCTCTTTAGACACCCATGAGATGAGTATATGCCCTGGTGCATGAACAGTAATAATACACACACACACACAAACAGTAGTAAATAGACAATTAATTGTCGTTGCCCATAGACTCAGAACTGAACACTTTCCATGCTATAAATTTGGGTATATGATGAAGAAAACCGCTGCGCCCGAAAACCGATTGTAAGAAATGTGGAGTTGTGAAAGACTTACACCACTTATTGATGGAGTGTGTCAGATATGAGTCTAGTAGAAGTAGTTTAGTGTCCGACTTGAATTTGGATGGAACCGACGTAAGCATGTTTTACAAAATTTTACCAAACAGCGATGATGCGAAAGCTCTGTTCAAATTTATGTCGATTGTGTTGAAATAATATGTAGCGACATGTTTAGATCAGGATACGATGGAACTAACATACGCTGTGAGCAAAATTTCCAAAATAATAATATTAGTGTGTGTGTGTGTATCAGCAGTTTAGTTACCTTAATCAAGCTCTGCTTGCATCAGAATAATCGTGTGTGTGATGTTGTTTTGTGAAGTAAACATTATGGAATGTTTCATTGATACGTAGGAGATCAGATATTTATGCAGTGGATATCAGAGCATGGTAATACAAGCTGTGCCTCTAGTTCAGTGGCATATTTACTAATAAGAATAGTAACTGGACACATTTCACACACGGCTATCTCATCTCATAGGTAATGAATGATCCTGTTCATCGCACAATACTTGTCCTGTGCGAGAATCGTTAGAGACTGTCATATTGATGAGCAACCAGGTATGCTTCCATATTTTTATTTAATCGCAAAATAAGGATGTAAGATGATAAATTTCTATGGTACCTATCCTACTAATATTATAAATGCGAAAGTTTGTAAGGATGGATGGATGTTTGGATGGATGTTTGTTACTCTTTCACGCAAAAACTACTAAACGGATTTGGATGAAACTTTACAGTAATATAATATAATATATAATATAACTTTACAGCTTATACATCAGAATAACACAGGCTACTATTTGCCGCGATAACCGACATATACGCGGGCGGAGCCGCGGGCAACAACTTGTTTAAAATATACTTTGCAAAGAAATTAATATTATAGAGGCACCAAAACATTTTAAATAAAAAAAAGTATAAACTAAAACCCAACTACGACAAAAAACGACGCTGAAGAAGTATGAAACAAATTTCAAAAGACGTAGTCACGCGTTGTTAATGTGTTTTGGTACATTTCTTGGTAACGTGTGACGTGTAGGGTTATCTATGTACAGATCTTCAAAAATGATAGTAAGGTTTCTAATATTTTTTTTTCTAAACTGAATAGTTTGCGCGAGAGGGTAAGAAGAAGAAAGTTGTGAAATGACCCTCCCCCCCTCCCCCTGTAACTTCTTAAATAACAGAATGACAAAAATAAAAAATATGATGTACATTACCATGCAAACTTCAACCGAAAATTGGTTTGACCGAGATCTAGTGAGTAGTTTTTTTTTAGTTCATCATAAATCGTAAACGGAATAAAAAAAAACACTAATATTAAAACATCGAATAAAGTTACAACGAACTATAAGAACTTTACATTTATGTCACCGCTGACGGTTCAAGAAGAGATATCTAAATCCCAACGACAAACGGACACCTGATTGAAAGATCATTGCAGTCCTTTGAATACGAAACCATAAGAACGTAGGTCACGAGTTCATAAAATCGCTGTTTTATAAACATATCGTTAGGCAATGAAACATTTTTAACTTTACTGACTCACGCAAATAAACGTCTCTTATAATATAATACCTAGCGTTAAACCCCACTCTATACCTACGAATTGTTGACATGCCATACAAAGAAATAAAACAAACATACAAAAAGAAAAACAAATAAATAAACCTAACACCATAAAAGTACACCTACAATTGGCTACAACATAAAACCTACGTTTTAAAAGTCGCAGGAATCATAATTCGCCAAAATAAACAAATAAACAAAAATATAATACAAACACAAAACTCCAATACAATTTACGAAAATAAACTGTAGCGTACGCCTGAATTAAGGCACGCTGATACTACACTGAAAGTGAAAACGAAATTATCGATTTATTCATAGAAAGTGAACGTTCCCTCCATAACAATAGGTAGGTAGCTAGTTATACGTTGTACACTACTCTGAATCCACTTCCCCGTAGGACGTAGGTATATAAAATTCCGCGAACCGTATCAAACAAAATACTACAGCCGCGGTGCCGGTGGTGCTATCAAGCGAACCTCTCGTGTCGGATATTTTTAGTCATGGCGCCTCTCTTGCCGGGAGTAATATACTTGTCTTGTTTTATATAACGCATAGCCTTATACTATAATGCTTCTGGTTATCCAGCACAAAAATCGACCGGTGACATTACGCAGGCGCGAGCTTCAGTCACTCTCCGCTGTCTATGCTGTCACTCCAAGTCCAAATTGTTTAACAATTACGCTCAGCTCGCACAGCGTACTACTATCTACTAGAAGTAAGAAAACTTGGTCGCACAGCACTTACCTGTTGCCAGTAGTCTTCCAGAGACAGCTTCCATTCAAAATAGCCGGTATCGGTGACATCCTGAAGTTCACGGAATAAGTTGCCGCTCGGCAATACGTCCATCGCGTTAACATGCGACGTTGTACGGGCTTGATAAACACGACGAACGACCCGAAAGAACGGTGGCCCGCGACCGACTGAATGCAATCAACGGCTCTCCGCGCCTCGCGCCCCTCACACAGAGTACGTAAAAACAGAGACGGCAAAACGAATTTCTTGCTTCTCTCTACTTTTTTATTCTGTAACGCTCCATCCAAGATTTAATAGACATTATAGTAAAAGGGGATTTATGATATAGTAAGCACAACTTCGTACTCACATACGCGTTGTATCTTAGTTTTCTTCAATAAACCAGACCTTTAAATTTTACAACCTATGTAATCATGTTTATGCAACTAATGTAATTATGTAATTATGAATTAATATGCGATATTTAATGGTGTCAATCTTGTGAAAACCTTAGAAAGATTCTAAACCTGTAAAGTTTATTTTAAAGTATTAGTAAATTTTTAAACTATTACATACTTTGATGCGGACAATTCTTCTATTTAGTTTTGAAAATTCTTTATATGTATATCTAAACAAATAAATGAAATTGAAGTATCCGTTTGTAATCTCAAATTAAAAGCTTTTAACCCGACTGCGAAAGAAGGAAGGTTATGTTTTTCGCTTCGCTCAATAGTTGATCGAAGGTTTTCGAGGGTACTTATGTATATTTCTTGCGTATGCGTTGTTGTAAAGGTACAACAACAACCGGGGGTACTAACACTGCGAAGCTCAGCTAGTTTATTTTTTTTAATAAATATATCAGCATACGAAATTAATCTGTCTAAAACAAAATCAATTTTTGATCAATATATTCCAAGGACATCTGGATAACTGCTAATTGTATACATTTAATAAGAAAGTGCAGAAGCAGCTGAATACGTATACGAGAAAGAATGAGAAACAACTCCTTTGAGTTTGTCGAAACACCTTAAATTTATAGAAAAATGCCCGAATAGAATGATTACGAGTATATTAGTTCAGTTTCGTAAGTTCTTACAAGAAACACTGATTAAAGACTGATACACGGACACTTGTGGTAAAGTTGATCAACAAACTTTAAGTCACTTAGCAAGCTATGGAAAGACTTTTCCTTCGTAAATTGTTCGGGAGAAGACGATACCTCACTACACAGAATAGATGAAACCGCATGAGCTCTTATCAGCCCGATGTTACCCTCTGCGTACCACACAGGCCAGACCGGTTGATATAGGGTTTGTTTCTAGTTTTTCTACTCTTTGCAATGCTTGTTTTTGTTTGTTTTTCTTCCTTAGTCGGTTCTCACGACAACCGCAGGGAGAATGGGGAAGAAAATATGCCTCTCTATATTCTTAACACGTCACATCACGGACCAGAGCTTAAAGAATTAGCAAGCTGCACGGTAATGATCATCCATCATCATCATCTCATATCCACAAGAAGAGTTATGAAGTAATCAATGCGTCTAGGGCAAGTGTGACATTACACGGTGGCCATATGCGTCAATCAAAATCTAGATAATACCAATAGAGTAAGAGCCCCCGCAGACTAAAAACTTTTAATCAGCCGATCGTTTGGTTGGTTTCTTAATCAGTATGAAGATTTATGGAAGTACGTACATTAGAACGATTCGGTATCGGCCGCATAGTGATTAGTAAGTGCTTAGTGCTAAACCTCAGCGATTTATTTCAGGTGGCTAATATTTAACAGAAGACATTTAAATGCTGCTAATGACGATGATTGGATGCTTTACGTACACTATCCATGTGGGTTTCACGTAAATCAAAAGGGTGTACTTCTTCTCTAAAAATTAATTTACTAAATTAAATTACCTAACCTAATACCTTACCATTAATTATGTTGAAGTGTTATAAATCTTCGAAGCGGCTCGGTATTTCACTGAAATATCTTATTATTTAAAACATTATCTCTTGTACTTGAATTTGAACTCGTGGCTGGGTTTCCGCAACTCGACGACTTTGTTGCGCCTATTTTGCGTAGTGGATCGGCACTATTTGTGCCAAACCAGTTCTCCAGGAAGCCAGACCCTTTGCGTTGCCGATGACTTCTTGAAGTGACGTCGGCGATCCGAGGTGTCTTGCCCGGTATTCTGCCACCCCAGGACATGTCAAGATGTCATGGGCAGCTCTTCCATCCTCCTCCATGCATGCTCTGCATAGAGGACTGTCTGTTGCAGTATCCGTCGCAACCAAGCAGTTGACAGGGGCAATATTGGTTCAGGGCCTACTGTCCTTGTCTCCGATCCATTTCTTGCCAGTGTATCAGCTGCGTCATTTCCGTGTGAGTTGCAATGCCTTTTTTTTCTGACTAACCGGCAATGTGATTGGCGCCCTTTGTATTCTTAGTTCTCTTTTTCACTCTAGTTCCATCTTTTATACCCCTCGCACTATTATGCTACATACTATATATCTTTCTATCATCCGTCTACTATCTTTCATGTTCGTGGGTGGGACTCCCACTTTGCAAAACCTGCTTAAATATTTTTTTTATTTTCTTCTCCTAGTAGGGAAAATAATTATGAACAAGCCATTTTTATTGTAATTTTCTTAGTTACTTACATTTGATTTATACATTATACACTACTTATTTTACTGCTTAAATATTTGCTACGTATTTATACTATTTCTTAATATGCTTATTTTATGTATCTTTAATATAAAGCTAAACATATTTCTATCAGCTATCTTTATTACTTTGTATCACTTTCTTTGCTATTTGTTTACAATAATCTAAGAATCTGTCTCTATCTCTTGATTTCATAATATCCCAAAATATTTCCTTTTTTAATTCTATGTTTATTGGCAATAAACAAAGAATGCCTGAATTAGAATAAACATGGGGCATTCCAACAGAATGTGGGGAACTGTTTGTTCGACATTAGGGTCGCAAGTAGACGAAGGGCTCTCCCTACAGTTGAAGCGGTTCAAGTATTGGGAGAACCTGCCGTGTCCTGTAAGGACTTGTGTGATAACGTCTGTCGGTCTCATTTGTTTCACCACCCGGATAGCTTCTACAGCGTTCGGAAGGAACATTTTCGTCACGGTGGCAGTCTCGCCTGACACATATCTCCGGTTCCACTCATCAAGCGAACCCAAACGGATTTGACGCTTGCTGTATGAAACCAGACGCAGGTCATAGTCCGGCTTCCTCCGTAACGACAATGCTGCCTCCTTCGCCAATTCATCTGCACGCTCATTGCCCGGCTGTCCTGCATGTGCCTTGATCCAAAACAAGGATGCAGGATTGCTATGTCTTTGATCCACTTGAGAGTTATACTATTTGTAGTATTTACCTTTGTCAAGGCTCTGTGGCATTCACAGATCAGCCCTAAGGTAGTCGTATGACTCTGTAGGGCTTGTAAGACTGATCGGCTGTCGAAAAGTATGCGGGTGGGGTATTTACCGTTACCTTTCTGGAGATGATCGCATGTACTGCCGTTATTATACCCATGCACTCTGCCTGGAAGACTGTGTTGTGGGCTCCCGAGCCAGTGCCTGATCTTGTTTTGGATCCATCTGGTGAACAATACCATGACATTGTCTCCTATTAAATATATAAATGAGAAAAACGAAAATATGCCTCTCCAATCCTTAAGTTCTTATCCTTCGTATTGCTTATTTATTTATTCAAGTTCTCGCTAAGTAACTCTCCATTAAATAATTAATCTTATGAAATTGCTCTTGACACGCGTTTGGCAGTAATTCTTTCTCAAAGTTATTAGATATCAGTATTTACGACATGCAGTTTGATGTTCTTCTTAAATGCATGATACACACTATACATATGAAGAGAGATTCACGGAACAAATTTTACAAGTTATTACTATCAAGCAAATTTTTCGTGAGTGGCTTCATTTTGATGAGGGGCCCGCCTTTCACCTTACAAAAATTTTCGATTGTGGTAGCTAACAGGGGTGGCATGGACAAAAAACTTTTAAGCGTAGGACCACCGGGATAACGTACCACGCAATTTGTAGGTCAATGTGACTGTTAAATTATATAAATATACTAGCTACTATATACTAGCTAAACCCCGCGGTGTTACCCGCGGCTATTTTTGTACCGCGAGTAACGCCGCGGGACAAAGTTAGTCTAAAAAGTAGCCTAAGTTACTTCCAGGATCATCAGCTACCTGCCAGTGAAAGTCCCGTCAAAATCCGTCCAGCCGTTCCAGAGATTACCCGGAACAAACAGACAGACAGACAAAAATTTTTTTAACTACATTTTTGGTATATGTACCGTGTATACATACATATGCATTTAGTAAAAAGCTGTTCTTTTAATATTACAAACAGACACTCCAATTTTATTTATTTGTATAGACTAGCTGAACCCCGCGGTTATACCCGCGGTCATTATTGTACCGCGAGTAACGCCGCGAGACAAAGTTAGTCTAAAAAAAGTAGCCTAAGTTACTCCCTGGATCATCAGCTACCTGCCAGTGAAAGTCCCGTCAAAATCCGTCCAGCCGTTCCAGAGATTACCCGGAACAAACAGACAGACAGACAGACAGACAAAAAAATTTTTAACTACATTTTAGGTATGTGTATCGTGTATACATACATATGCATTGCTTAAAAAGCTGTTATTTTAATATTACAAACAGACACTCCAATTTTATTTATTTGTATAGATGTATAGATAACAATTACATAGTGTTCTGTGTTGCCTTTTTAGTTGGAAGCACCAGCTTTCAAATAATATAAAAACATCAAAATCGGTCACCCAGTCAAAAGTTCTGAGGTAACAAACATAAAATAAATACAGTCAAATTGAGAATCTCGTTCTTTTTTGAAGTGGGTTAAAAATATTGTGCCTCGGCGTGAAATTTCATGATTTTCAAACTTATGTGTAGAAATAAAAAAAAGTTTATAGTTATCAATAGTATCTACGTTTCTAAAGACCGGATCACGTCATAGCAACAGTCTTTAACAGTCTACAGCTATTTGTAGGTATCTCCTTAGAAAGGGGGACTCCTTAGGAGGAGGAGTAGGGTAGGGTTTGTTTCGAGTTTTCTTATCTTTGTCTTGCGTAGATTGCTCCCTTATTTGCCTCTTACGACACTCATGAGATGAATATGACACTCTGTATTTTATAATCTACTAGCTGTTGCCCGCGTGGAAGTTGGTTATATGTATACTATTAAAACTGCGTAATAGTGTGTATGAATACTTTTAAACGTGTTTATTTATATTTGGTCAATAGCCCATTTAAAAGAACTTTCACACAAACATTCGACCCTTATTTTAACCCCTTAAGGAACAGAATTCCCATAAATCCTGATATAAATATTCAAAACGAAAGTTTCAGGCTGCTAAATTTACTGACTGAATGTCGGACTTCCAAACTAACCTATATACAAAATGTCAACGCCTATTTCACCTCTTAGGAGTAGAATAGTCAGAAACGCTTAAATACGTATCTACTCATTTTTAATCAGTAGCCCAAAAATAAAATTTCATGGCTCTAATTTAAAAAATAACGGACTTCTATACAAACTTTCACCCCCTTAGGGGTAGAAATTACAAAATTCCTTTCGTAGTGGGTGTCTACTCAATGAAACGATCCTACACGCCAAATTTTATAGCTCTAACTATAATAGTTTACCCTCGGCGATGATGAATCAGTCTGTCAGTCAGGACAGGTCAGTCAGGGATTTTATAAGTAAAGTAAAATAGATCACCACATGGAGTGTAAAGTAATGAATACTGAATAGCATAGTGATAAGTTTTAAAGAGGCTCTTGAGTTGCAACTATCCATACTAACTTACCGTCAATTGAATATTTTACCTGCTAGAAGAAAATAATAATAATTAAGAGGCTCACGTTGGACGGTTGGATCAAGGGTCTGATGCAGAAGGCAGTCCTCCTAGACACGGCACGTATAGTGAGCAGGTTCCTGTCTCTGGAGCCCTAACCACCGGTTTCTTGGTCCCTGTACCCGAAGTCGGTGGTCTACTATTTTTTATATTTTTAAATGTATTTTTTTTTATTTGTATATTTAAAAATGTAATCAATATGTTATATATGTAAAATAAAGAGAATAATAATAATAAATATTTCGGACATCTAACACACAACGCCATCTAGTCCCAAGCTAAGCAGAGCTTGTGTTATGGGTACTAGACAACTGATACAAATACATATATACTTTTTTTTTTGTAAATATATACATATTATACATAGAAAACACCCAAACTTCGAAACAAATATTTGTAGATCATACAAACATTTGGTCCAACCCGGGAATCGAACCCGAGACCTCACGATCAGCAGTCGCATACGCCAACCGCTAGACCAACGAGGCAGTCAAGAAGGCAGAAAACAATCATTATAAGGTGAAATATACATAAATCTCATGTATAACTATACGGCCGATGGAGCCTCAAAGTTCCTAACTGACGACCGCGTAAACCGCAGCGTTGGTAGGGAGCACAAGGTGGTCCGACTACCTGGTGAAGGTCGCAAAAAGCAGTGGGATGCGGGCAGCACAGGACTGATTTCTGCGAAGAACCTTGAGGAGGTCATTTCCAGCAGTGGACTACTTGTGGAGATAACGTTGAACGTGATGATAAATGATGATTTCATATCATAACATCCAATACCTAGCGAATTTGTATGTCAGAGTAATTAGTTATTATTGATTAATTATTGCTCGAAATTGAGACACAATTAGTGGAAAGCATTATTAACACTTGATCGAATCTCAAATCACTTACGAACAGATATTTAACACCATAACTACATTGCTGATTGAGCGCTGTTCATATATGAGATTACTAGCCGCAAAGCTGAAGAGCTTGTTTGTTTAAACGCGCTAATCTTAAGAACCGCTGGTCCGATTTGAAAAATTCTTTCAGTGTTGGATAGTACGTTTATCGAGGAAGGCTATAGGCTATATATCTATAGGCTATATAGAAGCGGAGCACTAAAGAAGAATGTTACAAAAACGGGGGAAAATTATCACGGTACGGGCAATGGGGGACCCAAACGAAGTTGCGTGGGTCAGTTAGCAATAAAATAAAGTGGCAATTTAACCTGAAGACTGTAAATCACCCTGTGCTATACACAAACATGCGGTATTGTTGAGTTCCTTTCTTTTGGTTTCTTTTGACATAATATGATAGTTCAAGAAATACAGTCAAGTTTTTAGAAGACTATTTTGTTAATTAGTAAAATTATAAAAATATGAATATTGCGTAACCTGAATATCACTGGATTCTAAATGGTCCTGCAGAGTTTAATAGGGTACTTAATATGAGAACAGTACCAACCAACGGCGCTATGGGCAAGGTTGATATTTTAAGTTTTCCTAAAATAGTTGTACTAAGCTGTTTTAAGTGGCCTTTTACTGAACTAAATATTTTTAGGTTTAATACGCTTTAGAAAATTTATTTACTTACAATAATAGTACACATCCCAATAATATTAAAATAGTATTTATACCACATTAAGCTAAAACACCTACTGGAAGTATTAAATATATAAAAAGTTAAAAAAATGATGAAAAGACAAAAATACTTATTCGAATTAAAACAGTTAGTCTGCAGAAACGGCCGAACTTTAAGATTACGAGAATAAATAATCTAAGAATAAGCAGCTCCATTACGATAGAAATAATGTAATCATTTTATGTCGTATATTGATAAACTAAATAAAGTTTCCCAACTCCAACGAAGGAAATGCATGGCGAAAAGTTTTTAAATATAATGAATTTAAAGATATTGATTCGGGTCTAAATCATTCAACTTGTAATGGTAATAATATTAACTTAACTTAACTTTAACTTTCATCTCATAAAAGTTTAATTAAATTAAATAATACTTAACTAATATTGAGTGCCAAGATAGATCGACTCACTCTTGAAATGTAATCAATCACTTATGTAATTTATAGCAAAGTCTGGAACCACGTGGCCAATAAAGTGAGGTGGGATGAAATTGCGATGCCACCGATACCCTTAGACATCCCGAGTATCAGCCCGAGCGATTTGTATAATTGCGGGAATTCGGTTATCCGTCCGACTACATTGAGAGGAATAAATATCATATCGGAAATGAGAGAAATCGGAGCAGTTTAGCGTAAAATGTGACTTTAAGTAGTATTGCAAACTTGTATTTACAAAACGGTAGCAAGTGTCCCACTGCAGTGCTGTTAAGCTCGGTTTAATGAAACACATTTAATAATTTAATTGTACTGTTATGAAAATTTCCTTTTTCAGAGTTCGTAGTATAAACGTTACAAACAACAAACTACATAATTATATACTATACGCACTATATTATGAACTAGCCGACCCGTGCCCATTTCATTGGTACTTGATTTACAAATATTTTTATTTAATTTTTTGTTTAATCATATTAAAATATAGCCTACTAGTTGATGCCCGGGGCTCCGCCCGGGTTATATAAGATGTATAAGCTATATTACTGTAAAGTTTCATCCAAATTGGTTCAGTAGTTTTTGCGTGAAAGACTAACAAACATCCATTCATCCATCCATACTTCCAAACTTACGCGTTTATAATATTAGTATAGATGTCACTTGTGAATAGTGTCGCTTTCTGTTAGTGAAAGAATTATTAGGATCGGATTAGTACTTCCGAAAATTACTCCCTACCACCATACAAACAAAGTTAGAAACTTTACCTCTTTATAGTATAGTATTGGTTATGTTTTAACAGCAGTTTGAAACTTTAAAATACTTTCGTGTAAACGACAGCTTTTGACCTATTGCCTGTACGAAAATGAGGTCGTTATATAAGAGGATAGCCGAGATACAGGCTCCGACAGTCCACTAAGTACAGGGAGGAAGGAAGTTAGGTTTTCTTACAACAAAAACAATTCTGCTTTGAATATCTACATCTTCAGACAGACCTTGACCTTATATGCCACCTTGACAATAGACGTCTGTGATACATTTTCATTAACATTATTTTACAGGAGATAAGGTTTAAATACTTAACGTAAAGGTATAACAGTTAGGTTATTAAAAGGCTTTAATAATTTCCTACAGTAGGACTTTCAAAAAACACAAAATCAATAATCAAAACAATTTTTTAAGTCTTCTTCCTAGCCTTTGTTTGGGGTCGGCTACTAGTTCAACCAGTTTTAAATGAGCGTCAGTTTTTTCCACTGAACGTCTGGCATCGGTCCTCCGCAACCTCGCCAACAGTCCTCGCCCTCAGGCAAACTGAGTTCTAACGTTGAACTAGTACCGAATATTTGAGGGCACTGACTTTTCAGTAACGATTGCTGTAGATGTTCACGATAACATGAACCAACGGCTTGACAGGTTATATTATGCACTCGTAAAACACAACCTCCTTTCGTACTCCAGGCTTTTATTGAGAATTAGCTGAACACCGCGGTGTTACCCGCGGTTATTGTTGTACCGCGAGTAACAACGCGGTACGCGAAGTTAGTCTAAAAAGCCTAAGTTACTTGCTGGATCATCAGCTACCTGCCGGTGAAAGTCCCGTCAAAATCGGTCCAGCCGTTCCAGAGATTACCCAGAGAGAACAGACAGACAGACAAAATTAACAAAATTTGTTTACTTACTTACTTGGTAGATGTAACGTGTATACATACATATGCATTTAATAAAAAGCGGTTATTTTAATGTTACAAACAGACACTCCAATTTTATTTATATGTATAGATTTCTTGTGAGAGAAATTTAGCAACACTTTTTGGGTCGAACCAGAAATCGCATCGCGTCAGTATTATTATTTCACTAAATAAAAGCCTTTGTTGATTTAGCTGTTAGCGTAGTACTATAGAAATTTGTTTTTTTTTTAGTAATTATTTTCTCATCCACAAATATTTACATATGATAATCGTCTTTCAGGTATTATGTAATGTATTTCTAATGTATTGTTTTACTATATACCCACAGCTGAAGATATAATATAATCTTTTTTCTGATCTCCTATCTATACTAATATATAAAGCTGAAGAGTTTGTTTGTTTGTTTGAACACGCTAATTTCAGGAACTACTGGTCCGATTTGAAAAATTCTTTCAGTTTTGGACAGTACATTTATCGAGGAAGGCTATAGGCTATATATCATCACGCTCGGATCAATAGGAGCGGAGCAGCAATGAAAAACGTTTCAAAAACGGGGGAAAATTATCACGCTACGGGCAATAGAAGACGCAAACGAAGTTGCGGGGTCGGCTAGTACTATAATAAATGAAAAACCTGATAAACCATTTATCTGCATAATATTCGGACATTCCGACATGTAACACGCAACGACATCTAATCGCAAATTAAGCAGAGGTTGTATTAAATTGGTACTAGACAACTGATACAAATACACATATACTTTTTTTTTGTAAATATGTACATAATAAACAAAGAAAAGTCATTCACTTTAGACATAATAAATATTACATTTCCTCTACATTTCTCTTGTAATAACAAAATGTAACATTGATTATTCAAGCATTAGTCAGCAAGGAATCTTTATGTAATTGAGTTAATTGATGGCAGTAACAGCTTGTGTTGGCTGGAGTTAAAAATGAACATACCTACATGTAATACAGTGGTATCAAGAAGGACAAATTCTCATTTCGTAACTGACTAGCTATTGCCCGCAACTACGATCGCCTGATTATTTATTCATATTTCTAAGTTCACTACAGACGAACTTTTATACTTTTCGGGTTAATATGTAGCCCATAACATTCACAAATAATGTGGCCATCTATTGGTCTAACAATTTATAGAAAACGGGTCAGTAGACCCAAAGATTGGTCCCTTTATGTATCGAACAAACAAATTTGTCTATCAGTAAAAAGGAATAATGACAATTTTTTTTCTGTGGAACTATTTTCCGATCTATGTAGAAAGATTTTACCCACGTCACGGAAACTCGTCGAAACCCATATCATCTATACAAATAAATAAAATTGGAGAGTCTGTTTGTAATATTAAAATAACCGCTCTTTACTAAATGCATATGTATGTATACACGGTACATATGCCAAATATGTACTTGAAAATTTTTTTGTCTGCCTATCTGTCTGTCTGTCTGTTTGTTCCGGGTTATGTCTGGCACGGCTGGACGGATTTTGACGGGACTTTCACTGGCAGGTACCTGATGATCCGGGGAATAACTTAGGCTACTTTTTTTAGATTAATTTTGTTCCGCGGTACAACAATAACTTTGTTTTTATTCGTATGCTTTTATACGACCATGTACTAGTGGGGGTTGTTATTTAAATATGTTAAGACTGATCTGGACTAATAAGCCAAAGACCGCGGGTTCGATAACCATTCAATTGAGTGTTGAGTACGAGCGTTTGATCTGTGTCTGGGTATAACCTACATATCTTTAAACTAACTTTTGCCCGCGTGCTTGTCGGTTATCGCAGTAAAGCGCAGTCTATGTCTTTCCCCAAGAATCAAAGTATCTCCATTCGAAATTTTATTAAAATTGATGCAGCGGTTTGGCCGTGAAAGCGTGGCAGACAGACAGACTTACTTTTACATTTATACTATTAAAAGAATGATTCTTTATAAAAATTAAGGAGTTTTATCTACTGTCGGATTATCGTACTACAAGTTTTATTAAATTTAAAATTAGAAAGCCTTCTGTTTGATGTAATGTAATATGTAAATTTATTATCATATCGTCTTCGTAATTCGAGGGATGTGCCGCGCATTATTACCAGTTTAAAGCACTACCAATCAACCGAATTACCTATATAATCTATTATTTCTATTAATCAAGCAAATGTCAAAACACACCCATCTACAAGTATAGTTACTCTTGTATACGTTAAATTTACAATGAACTACAGACGCGAAGTTTGTAATACATAATCGATAAAACTATTTAAATACAGGAAGTATAGATTTAATAAACGCTGTCAGTCTTTATCACTAGCCATTTTATATAATATATGAAATGGCCAGTGATAACTGAAACAAAGGCTTCCTAATTTGTTTCTGTCAGATGCAAAAACCATATTTAAGCTGCTTACAAACAAGCCCAGTTAACGAGTATTTTTTGGAGCCACCATTCCTGTTAGTCAAGGTTCCATTTCAGTTATGCTTAAATTGGTTTAATTTAAACAATATTTCAGTTGTTCATCACTCACTTCTGTTATATTATCGAGAAGGGTATCGGTATCTCTGTATTTTATTCTCTTTAATCATGTTCAAAGAGAAACTCAGAACGGCTGAGCGTTAGCCGGAAGCAGCAATAAACTCTCGCAAAGAAAAGAAAATTGCGTTGTTGTCTCTTCAGGCGCTCTATTCAATTTTATCGAAGGCGCTCTAGCTAAGCCTTTATCAGGTTACATGTGCCACGATGGTTTTTGATATAAGTTAAAGGATTTCATAACATCTTCAAGCATCTTCGTTTACTTTTATTTTAAACTAATTACGTCGACAAGAAAAATGATTTTTACGTTGTGTTACTTAGTCTTTGGTAGATACTTTGTTCAGTCCATTACATTATCTTTGTAATCCTAATATACATAATTATTATATTTAATTATTATGCAAAAGAATGTCCAAAAATTGTGACCTTTTATACGAAAATCGCGCGGACGGAGTGTGAAATTTCGCACACTTATCTATTATCTATTAATACGAGTATATAAAAATGAATCGCCGAAATGTATGTACACGCATAACTTCCGATCGGCCGCACCAAATTAAATAATCTTTTTTTATGTGTTCGTTAATGTTAGGACAAGGTTTGTGTACAAGAAAAAATAAAAAAATATGGGAAAAGTCAATTTAAAACTCAACGGGAAGCTGAGACTAATATGTAAATATGGCGATACGAAGTTCGCCGGGTCAGCTAGTAGTTTATATAGAAGAGGAGTGTAAAATGCAAATGTTTTTTTAAATAATGCATATAAAATACTTTAAATTAATCAAAATAACATTCCGCACACTATCGTTTGTATTACTCAGACATACACAAATATACCAGCAACCAGCTAAACAGATTAGCTATTTCTGCCAATTTCAAGAATTTAAAGTCTTAAAATCTTAAGTCTTCAAGTCTTCGTAGTTATGAAATAAGTGATAAAAATGTGTATGGGATGAAATGGAGATCGTTTTTCGAAACAACAAAAATTCATAGATATAGGTCAAAGTCCAACGAAATGATATTTATTTTTTGTCTATACTGTCATACTGAATGTCAAAAGTAGCCGTGATGAAGTCCTTGATTAAATAGGTGTAATGGACAAAAGAAAGTCTAAAAACGTTCAAACTCGAAATTCGACCACTATTTTATAAATTCTTGATTTATAAAATAGTGGTCGAATTTCGACCTCTAAATCAAGAGAATCAATAAAAGTACATGTGTAAGTCTGAATTTTAAGTGCCCTTTAAAAGAGCAAATCATTATTATTTAAAAAGGGGTAGGTTACTTCAAGATGTCTAAATAATGTTTATTTACGTTCTTCATCTTTGAATAATACATGTCAAGAGGTACTGTATAAGATTTCAAATTCTGAATGGCGTTAATTCTTAAAATGTTTTCCTTGTACTATTGGTGTATATTCTTCAGCAACCAAATTGGTTATAGAATGCAACCTGTGACATACTTTTTCTCTGTTATCATAATCAGTTTTTTTAAGTTCTTTTACGAAAGGGACCAATGAAATATATGTTTCATTGGTCCCTTTCGTAAAAGAACATATTTTTAATATGAAACATTCAAAGGCGAGAGTAAATCTGTTTTTGGCCGTGGCGAGAATTGCCGTGGCTATTGCTAAGCCTTACCGAAGTCACTTTTTTTTGTTGTTTGTAGCGATGTGAAACAAATAAAAAAAAAAAATTTTTTGTATTTAATAAAAAATAATATTAAGTTAATAAACAGTCATTTTACAAAACAATTTTGATGTTTCACATCTGCCGAGCGTCCCGTGACGGCTCACTTTCTTGCTTACGAAAGACACAAAATAAATTTTAATATAAATTTAATTAGCACATCATAAATAGCTGGTATCTGGTATCGTATACCTTGTAATTACTTACATGTTACTCGTTCAATTTATATAGTTACGTACGTATCAGTTGCTTCTATAAAAATAATTAATGTTCGTCCAGAAAATTTCATAAAGGGTAAATGAATTTTTACAGGTAAACTTTGCTGTACACTTTTTTAATACCAAACGCGCGTCGAAGGCAGGAAAAAAGTGTTTGTAAATTCTCATTGATGAGGTAGATACTAAAGCTTCTTATTAACTATTAAAGAAAAGAAGAAGGATAGGAGAAAAAGGTACTGAAACGTTTTAGTTTAAACTTTCATCCGGTGAAAATTGCAAGTACATTAACCGCCCTCACGCATATACATACATACACATTCAAAAACTAACATGATTTTTTCGCAGGTTAGTTTATCAATTATTGATTATTGTAGACCTAATTCCTTAACCACAACACATTCATGTTGACTATGATCTTCACGAAGATTCATGTTGAACTTCAACTATGGACGGACCTGTCGGTATAGTTGCTGGTGGTGTGTTAAGCTAGAGGTCGTTCATTTAACAACATGTATGTTGTGTGTCAGGCTGTACTCAGGTGTCTGGGTTTATGTATCTATTTGTATTAAATCCTCGTGTCTCATTACTACTCACGACGAACTTCGATACTATCTTACCGTAGCGTGCCTAAGATGGTCTAGGTCTGGTCAAACAGCGAAAGGTACGGGACGGCATAGCGGCGTGGATGTCACGCATGATGATCGCGCTAGCATCGCGTCGTCAGACCCGTCGTACTCACCACGATTCCTCGAACATTTCGAAAAGAGATGTCGAGCAATTCAGACGTGGAAGCTGTGCTGCTTACTTTTGTGTTAGAAAAAAGCGGCGTAATCGAATATGAGTGCATGAATTTAACCAAAAGCGTCATGAATACGGGGAATACCATTTTTCCACTTTCTCCACGTTCATTTTTGTAAATAGATACAAAATTGGCGTCACGCCGAACGTGAAGTGCTCCTGTCAGCTGTCTATTTGACTACTCAAATAAATAATCATAAAACACAAAAAAATCATTGCGCTCACGTCGCGATTGCGCACCTTCTCGCCGCACTCGTATTGCATTCCCGCCGCCGCGGCGGCGGCGACCTGACGCGACCGCTAGTCTAGCGCCGAGCGCGACGCGGCGACGGCTGTATGTGACACATATTCTACGTTAACTAATTATTATTATTATTACAACTCTTCACGTCCCGCCAGAATCGCATAGCCGTCCCGCCCCGTCCGCTGTTTGACCAGACCTTTTACATCGCGCTAATACAAATAGGAGCCGAGCACGATTGAAACGAAACGCAAACGAAGTCGCATGGCGGCTGGTTATTAGATAATAAAAAAAGTAAAAACTAAAAGCCAACCCCGACAAAAGACGCTGAAAATACATGAAACAAGTTTGTCGTAGTTGGGTTTTAGTTTTTAATTTTTTTTGTTTAAAATGTTTTGGTGCCTCTATAATATTAATTTCTTTGCAAAGTATATTTCAAATAGGTACCATAGAAATATAACAATTATCGAATAAATACGGACAATGTCACGAGCAAATGCTAATAATATATATATATTTGAAATGAATGATACCCGTTCGTATGATACCAAACACGGCATATTTCTCTCAAATTTTTTTTTTAATACAGTACACCTTAGCTTCAGTTACATGTCATATAGCCTATAACCAGCAGACGATCATGACGCTTCTAACGACACCTCATTTGTCCAGTTCTAATGAGTAGTTAAGGAGCTATGAGGGAACAAATGAACATACATACATAGCCTATCAAAATCATAAACCTTCTTTGGCTTTGCCGTAGTCGGTCAAAAAAATGTGACCTCCTGACTCTAACTTCTTGTTATCCCCAGGCAATTTGTGCGTAAGAACAACCAACAACCAACCAACAACGTTGCACATGAACTAATTGAGGCATAAATATATCAGCTCTGAATGTAATAACTGTCATTATCACAGCAACATGCTTGCACGGTTTAATTGTAATAGCTCATACATGATAACAATGAACTAAGGTCTGTTAATTAAAGTCTTCTCATTTCGTTACCTAAATTGAACATGTTACGGCTGGCTGCCTCTGATAGGTAGCCTCTCAGGAGACGCTTTTGAAAACAGATACACCACTATTATGTCGAGATTTTATAGAATAGTAGCTGCACCGGCAAACGTTGTTTTGTCGTAAAAAAAACATTTAGGGGTATGGAAAATAGATGTTGGCCGATTCTCAGTCCTACTGAATATGCATTTAAAATTTCATAAAAATCAGACAAGCGGTTTCGGAGGGGTATGGCAACTAACACTGTGACACGAGAATTTTATATATAAGATGGAGTTTTTAAATTTCCTTTATAATGTTTTTAAAACCGTCTTTGAGACTCGGCTTGTGTCGAAATAAACTTTTTCCTAGGACTTTGGTTGAATCGATGTAGATTTATGTAACACTAGCTGTTGCCCGCGGCTCCGCCCGCATATATGTCGGTTATCGCGCCAAATAGTAGCCTATGTATTATTCTGTTGTATAAGCTATATGACTGTAAAGTTTCATCCAAAGACGTTCAGTAGTTTTTGCGTGAAAGAGTAACATCCATCCATCCATCCATCCATCCATCCCATCCATACTTACAAACTTTAGGGTTTATAATATTAGTACGATATAACAGAAAAAAAAAATATATATAAATATAACACAATACATGTAACACAGATACAATATCTAGAATTTAGGGTACTAAGTTCCATTCTGTACCCTTCAGTGCGTTTTCTAAATTACATGATTTTATATATTATGGTATTATGGTGGTGGTGGTGATGGAGGTACGTTTAACGGTCTCCTGCTGTAAAAGTGAACTTTTAACAGTCCATTACTGGACACAGGCCTCTCCTTAAAAATGAGGATTTAGCCTAATATCTTTTTTCTTAACGCTTGCTAGATGGGTTGACATCTTCAATCAATAGTTGATTGTAGGTTGGCATAGAGTTTGTTCAAGTTTTCATTATTACTTTGATGTTGTCCTGAGTAGTTAACTCCCTCCCTTAGTCGACTTTTACAACACCTATGAAATGAATAGAATAGTTACCTACGACACTTGAGTGCTCAATCCGTCACTACATTAAGAAAGAAGCGCAACAAACAATGTATACATATTGATATACAGTTACGATATGTTATATATCACGTCATATATAAATCATCTTAAAACATGTCTATATTGTTATATACAACGTTTTCAGGTAACAAGTAACCCGCCTCACGTATCAAGTGTATGTCTATTTAATCCCTTGACGTAGAAGTGCAATCAACTCGTCTAATATTAAATAGAATATTGAATATCAGGCGCTGTACGGAGCTCACTCAAAGGCTTTTGTTATGCACCGAGGCTTGTATATCGATGATCAACCAAACTAATTTATTGACATACTTATACATAGAGCGTGCTGGCGGGTTCCTACTGGAGTGGCAACCTTTTATTCGGACGGACATTTTATGCCGGAGCACTTTCCCACGGTAAAAACAATTATTTATAGTCCAAGATTCAGGGTATATTGTCATTTATTACTAGCAATCTTTCTTACGAATTATCGGTATCGAACGATTTTAACGGAACTTTCAATAGCAGATAACTGATGTTCTAAGGAGTAACTTGGACTACTTTTATTTACAAAAAGTAAAACCAATGAAATAGTGAACAATTTTAAAAAATCTTTGGCTCACATACCACAGCCAATAGATACAGCCTTAGTGGTAACCAGTGTTAAGGAATTAATTTGGTTGTTTTCACAGAGAGAGTTAGATTATAGAAGATCTACTCCTCCCGTTTCTCGCTCCCTCTCACAATGCCATGATATTTCTTGAGTTACATCTGTCCATAAGCTGCATTAAGCTCTTACTATCAAATATTTGTCACGCTTTTAGGTCCTTATAATATCAAAAATCACTTTAATAATGTCAATCAAGTTATTAACAAACTTTTACCGACCCGGAGTAATCAAGTATTTCGGCGATTTTCTCCAAAGAAATGTCTCTGACACTTCCCTTAAACAACCGTGGCGAAGTTAGTTCTGAAGAAATTTAATCGAAAGTTTGAGCTTTGACACATTATGACGTGGTCTAGAAGTGCAGTAGCAGAGCCACAGCTATTGTAAAAAACATCCACTGATTATGAATATGTTTAAGAGTCCTTAGTTAATATACGGATAATTAATGGAATTTATGAATATAGCGTGACACAGTGTTTGTTGTTACACTACTCCGAAATGCCTGAATCATTGATTTTTTTGTGTATTTGATAGGTATAAAAATAGGACATACAGTATTTTGCACCCAATTCTTTTATCGCGATTTAATATCTTTGATAAAGGCAGAACGTTTCATCTAGGCGCAGACGCAGGCCGGGTCATCTAGTTTTATGTATGTAAAACTGAAATCGACCGGAGTGATACCACGGCCTCACAGAAAACCGGTGTGAAATAGTACTTGCGCTGTGTTTGACCGAGTGAGTGAGGATACCGCAGGCCCATAATCCAAACCCCCTCCCCTATCTCCCCTCCCCATTCCCCAAAGGCCGGCAACGCACTTGTGACACCTCTGGTGTTTGCAGGTGTCTATGGGCGGCGGTAATCGCTTACCATCTGGCAATACGTCTGTTCGTTTGCCCACCTATTCCATAAAAAAAAAACATTCTAAGTATCGAGACTCCCTAAAATATTAATCTTCATTTTCTAATTCACATGTATTCCATCAGTAATCTGTTGTTCAGTAACACAAGGTATTCGCACTGGGATTCAAACATGGACATAGGGACACATATAATCTCTGTCTATTCGTGTTCATTTGAGTTCTGTTATGATTGCAACAACAATAGCTGGCGCTTTCTTATTCAAGATTGGGCTATCGATACAATAGGTTGCAAATACGGTCAGTTACAATTTTCATTCTCTCTAATGGTGACGGTTGGTTTTGTGAACAAGTGCTTACACACTGGTGACTTGGAGTTGCCCAATTGATGCTGCCTGCTATTGTGTGTAACTGTTATGTCCAGTCAGTAAAGATATCGGAGCCCATCTTCTGAGGGTGGAAGATTCAAAGGGTCTCAAGGATCTTCTGTCTCTTGAGATATTAGACTAGTGCTGCGGTTGTTCCCTACCCCATCTGGAACCGTCTGTTCACTTGTCCTACTACGCCATAAAAAAAACTAAAAAAAACCTAATTTACAACAAAGTAAGGTTTACGACAATCCATAATGACTGTTATGAAACTTTGCGTATTCTGTACTTCTTCTCAATAATCATATAACTAGTGCTTACATTTCTTCACGATTCAAAGTTAATATTAAAATGGATTTTTCAAATTCTTTTTCGATACACCTGACACGCTTCTCACTGAATTTATTTGAGTTTGACTTATAAATAATGCCACTTATTTTCAACTCCGACGTGTGCAGTAAGTGCACAAAGTATAAAATGAATAAATGTCGACAGCCTTAGAAATCACATTTTCAAAAATATCTTTTCTGTAGCGTCTTGAGACTCAGTAAACATGAGATACAAATTAAAGTGAGTAAATATGTTTCGAAGATCCCTTGTCTTGAATTAATTTTTAAACAAATTCAAGGTTTTTGAGATAATGAAATTTTTGATATAACAATTGTAATATTGTTCTCATATTATTTGTTTTATTAAGAAATGTTTATGCTGGTTAAGTATGTGTAAGAAGGATAGAACGTTTTTACATGTTGATATTATTGACGATTCTATCTCAACTGATACATATATATACTTCAGCTATAGTATAAAAATGTAACGTTAGAGTTTTTGGTTTCAGAGTTTTTATGTCGAATTCATAGTTCAAAAGTGGTTGGTTTGTGCCTTACAAACAAAGCTCAATTACTATCGTCTGTTCATTCTCTGCGTCAGTAAACACGTCTATATTTCCAAGCAGAAAATTGAACAGAGTGCATCACATTTGCAGTGCTATGCACTTTTAGAACGATTAGAGCTTGTGTAGACCGTTTTGGTAACATTATATAGATAACTAGCAGACCCACGCAACATCGTTTGCGTCTCCTATTGCCGGTCGCGTGATAATTTTCCCCCGTTTTTAAAACATTTTTCATTGGTGCTCCTCTCCTATTGGTCTTAGCGTGATGATATATAGCCTATAGCCTTCCTCGATAAATGGGCTATCTAAAGAATTTTTCAAATCGGACCAGTAGTTCATGAGATTAGCGTGTTCAAACAAACAAACAAACAAACTCTTCAGCTTTATATATTAGTATAGACGAGCTGTAGCCTGCCACGCTTTGCTGTGCCACACTGTGGTTGCATTGATGAGAATAGAGGAACGAAACTGAAGTTAAAATAAATAAGTCAGTCATTGAAAATTTTAGTTAAACTTTTTGACTTTTTGAAGCATACACAAATCAACTTTACATATTTTTATTTGCATAGATTAATATGTATCTTGAGTTGAAAATTTTCCTACTTTCTTCATTCTTGATTCTGCTCCTCCTCTTGTACTGGTGTCTTGATTCGTCGAAATAATATTGTAGGCAACATATAATAATCTTGCATCTCGTTTTTCGAGTGACAAGTATTGTCTTGTCTTTCCCTCTTTTGAGTGTCGGGACTTCAATTTCAGCGCTTAAGTAAGATCATTTCAAGTAAATATATCGCACACATATTTATATGTCTACGTATATCCACTTACTCATTCATAAGTCTAATGAATGAATTATTTTTAAGAAATGACGCAAACCTATTTCGATTAAGCGAGAAATCCGTATATCAGTACATACAAAATTGGTGTCCTTACGAGTTGTTCGAAAAGTCATACTATTTACGATAAGAGCCCTGTATTTATCGAAATTGTAAAAGGTTGTTTTATTGACGGCGATGTCGCGGTCTATTCCAATTTAGAAATATATTTTATTGACATCTTTGATGTTGTAGTTTTAGTCAAATGCAATGTTTTTATTTTTTTAACAATGCTGCTCCATATTAAATGTATTCTCGATGATGACATGTTTACAATGAATTATTTCGTAAATTTAATTATTTTGTATAACATTCCTCTCTCGTCTGCTTATGTTTTGTAATCATTGACTTAATGTGTTTTCTCTGTAAACACCACATTTTGTACCAAATGAAATTTACTATTTATGTAAACAGCTCCCATCAATTTTAAATCAAAGGATTTATATTTTAACTGGCTATGTACATATACCACGCAATTTGTTTATTTTTAGTTTAAGATATTTTAGATAAAAAAGACATAACAGATTATAAATAAAAATTCGAATGTGAAAACTAGCCAAATCAGACTTTAGGATTCAAAATATTTTCCTAAGTTTTAAAAAGAAATTATATTTTAAGTTGCTAAAAATATTTTATGTTGTTATACATTTCAGGACTGACCATTGATATTGCCACCCATTTAGATCTCACTTCTTTTGTCGTTGAAGTGAACCACCAAGGTATACATCATGATATTGAACTTGGCTTTCATTTCTATATTCTATATTTTATATAATTCTATAGTCGGGGACTTCAAATATTTATGTACTTTTTATGTTAATATACCAAATAAATAAGTAAAAATTTCATATTTGTGTTTTTAAAGGGAAAAATTTATCACTTTTAATATAGTTTATAGTCTTTTTACTTGTTGTCAAAAACTTTTTATACCTTAAAAACCGTATCTTTAAATAAGGGGTTTCTTTTGCAGTTTCTATTGAGTGTGGGTAAAGTAGAGCTCATGGCCCCGCTCTTTAACTCTCTTTAACTTAAGATCAGGCAGGCGTCAAATTGAAATTAGTAAGAAATGCTGAAGATGTAAATTAAGTTTATAACTTGTCCATGGACAGACCCGGTCGGTCTATTGCTTCAACCCAGATCAGAATGGAAATTCACTCATTACGTTACATTTAGAAGGCTAAATTTCAACTCAAGTATATGAGAAATAAAATTGGATAGGACTTACTTTTTTTTAAGGTTGACTACTGCACTAAGAAGATTCCTGTGGAGCGGGCGATACCATGGCTCGTTAGTCCAATATTCTATATAAAAAAGCAACAGTCCAAAAATTGTTTATTTATACATAACAAACATTTAAACAAACAATTTTTGAATTCTTTTCTCATCTGTCTGAACCCACAAAAAAAGCGCAGTAGAAAACGACGAGGTAACCGCTGAAACCAGTGTGTCATCCCTATAGTCTTCTTATAGCACATTACATAAAGTTAAATTAAAAATTACATGATTCTATTTGCAGAAGGCACAGCAGATCACTATATCACAGAACGTTAGTTTTAGCTCGTTAGTTTTTTTTTATTTGGCCCTGCCAAAATGACTCTACTCTGCCTGATGAAAAGCAAAAGCGAAATCCAAGAACGGTGATCACCATACTGCGAATTCAGACAATGCAACAATGCAGCATGGTGAGCATCACCGTGGCGGGCTAGTGATGCTTCTGCATCATTGGGCCTCCATTCTCGCACTCACCAACGGAACACAACAGCATGATCGCTGTCATTTTAGGTTGATTTTCTGTTCGAGGGTAGTACCGCCCCGGTCGAGCCGGCCCGTTCGTGCTGAAATCAGCGTAGCTCTACTACCTTGAAAAAGTGTTAACTCTTCTGTAACACGCACATTCCCATAACTTTATATTACATCGTAGATAGTTATGTCGCTCGAGCTTCGATAAGCAGTTCGCTCTAATCCGTAAACACAATTATCATATGTCTGCAAAACAAATCTGTCTGAAACCAAACAGAATATAAAAAGTTAATTTCAAACAGGGACAGTCTGTTAGATAAATTACTACAGTTTTTATATCTTTTAAACCCTAAGGTGTACTACATAAGAGCTACTGGTGCGGTGGATTGCTCCCGATGTTGATCCCTAGAACATTGAACAGCTTTGACTTTAGGTTCATGCGTGGTTCGCTCGCTTGATTCGCACCCTAACCAAAGTTAGGTACCCACTAAATAAATTAAGTTAAGTTTACATTTAAACAACTTTAAAAAGTAAGTGCATTTTAATGCGATTAAATTTGCTTTTTCTTGTGTATTTCACGTGACATTTTTGCCACTGTTCATTTGTAATCCGATTGCAATCATTAGTTTTGATTTGAACGGTTTGGTGTCTGAATTGGGCCTTTAAAACTTGTAGTAAATTTAACTAATATTACTACTGTACACATATGTATAATAAGTTTATATAGATTTGGTATATCTAATGTTTGTAGGTATAGTATATGATGGGTGTATTTGATGCATTTTATAGTACAGGCTTCATCTACTTCGGGAACAGACAGTGTGAGATGTGTCAAGACATTATATTATTATATTTAGCAATGGGTATTGATAGTGATATTCTTTTAAGAATATTTTGTAACCAGCTTTATCTTAAATGCACTTACCTGCCTCCTGTTTTCTTTGCATTTTCTAAATGTTGACTGGTAGAGAATGCCTTAGGCGCAATTTCTTCTAAGGGTATTATACGTACCGTTTTGTTTGTTGTAGAATTCTCGTGAGCTAGGCATATATAGACTATAAATAAACAGTTTAAGTAATCTAGTTGACTTGAATTAAATAACAGAACAGGAGCTAATTAAAATTCATGGTCTGGTTTACACAAATTTTCAAACAAGTTAAATAATCTAACTCGCTGTCGAACCTCTATAATCGGGTACCACAATGTTCGAAGTGGTACATTAATATGCGTTCCGTAACACAAATATGTTGTGTTTTCATATATGTAGGGCTGTGCTCACCTTTCCTCGTATAGAAAATTAAATACTTCTTAATCGATCATTAATGGAGCTATTACATGTTAACCCGGGCATAAAATACTTGGATATCAAATCCATCATACACCTCCCAATTATTTCACCCTCTCCTGCTATAGAAAATATTGTACACAAGAAACACATTCGGAATTACGTATATATGGATCACTTATTATTAAATGATGTACCAAGGAGCAGTAATGTAGAAAACAGTATACATGCTAATTAAAATCATTTATACTTTTTGCACTATTTTATTTATGTTAAGAGTAAAACCTGGATAGATGCAGCAACGGGCTAGAATACTCACTTTCAAAAAATCAAAATTCGCAACTAAAATTAGAGCTATAAATAGGAGCCGCTGTCACCCTGCACCTAATTTATCCACGGGCTGTCGTGCCTTAAGCACTTCTTTCGTTTATGTGTGTATTTAACTCCGGGGTAAACTTCACTAACACCTCGATTTTTTTATTGTTACTATTATTATATAATAACAGTATACTACTACTATTAGTATACTATACTACTCTATAATAATAGTAATAGTCAAAACTACTAGTTACTATTTTAACGTTGTATAACTTTATAAGTAGTATAATAAATTAAGTTGTGTTTTTTTATTACGTCTATACATTCGTTCATTAAATGTGCATCTAGATGTAAAAATGGGACATGGGCGAGTCCAAATACTCCGATTGGCACTTGGCCGCTTTTTTTATCATAACATTACAAGTTTTATAATTAGAAGTTATATTTTTGTTTTAAGTAATATTAGGTACGAGTAAACTTAGGAAGTTATCTGTCCAGAAGCGTCTTTCGGCTAGGATAATAATGATTGTTATATTTATCAAATCATTTCACACAGTTTGTAATTTTAATAGTTACAGTCTTGTTAGAAACGAAAACCCCATAAAGCTAAAAGTTGTATGGGAATGACGTTATCTAAACATTATTCACGCAGTCAAAAGAAAACATTATTCAATAATACTAGAAATGTTAACGATTGTATAAAGATAATCTACGCGAAACATTGGCTAATGGGGCTGCTAGTAATTGGCCACTGCCACACAGCCAGACAAAAATTGTAAAGAATGTTATTTTGGTATATGTACCGTGTATACATACATATGCATTTAATAAAAATCGGTTATTTTAATATTTCAAACAGACACTCCAATTTTCAGTATAGACTATAGATGTATAGATTCTACTGAATTTTATAGTAAAAAACTTCATCATAAATTGATCGTTGATGTATCAAGCTGTACGTATAGTCATGGTTCTTTGTAACTGCTAAGTATCATTCGACATAAATATATTTTTCTTCAATAACGCCTACGTTTATTTTATTTTCGCCATAATCTCTTTTACACGTTTTCTTTTTGTATATTGAGAATAAGTCACAACATAAAAAGAGGCTTAAGCAGTACTTTCAGCAGAATAATAGAAAGTATCTTAAAGTTACCTTGAACAACAACAAAATTTGAAGAATATTGAAAGTTATTTATTGTCAACTTTTATTTGGAACAGGCAAAGTATATTAAGTTTATTTCAGTATTTACCCACCTTAACCACCTGTCTGCTTTCCCTGTGTGGGTGTTATTTAACTATAATATGTATTTAAAATATATAGGATTGTTTATCGCCAGTCTTACTGTAGCAGAGGCTTGTTTGGGATTAGATATGGTGTATGAGATGTGTAAAGATATTATTATATTTTTTATATATGACTCTGCCTGATGGAAAGCATGAGCAAAATACAAGAGAAGCGATTACTAAAGGTACAATACAATAATGAGGCATGGCCTATTGAGATGCTTCTACATCATAAGGTATTAGATCTCGCACTCACCAACGAAACACGACAACACAAATCAGCGTTTCTCTTTTACCTTGAATTGATGCTTGATTTTTGTAGTAGGTGGAGTTAGTTGTACTTGTTCTTATCCGAAATTTAGTCTGTTGCTGGATTCATATTAACATGTAGTATAATATAAACTTTTATAAGATCGAAGTTATAAGTTTGGGACAGCAATTGATAAAATGTCATTTTCGATTTTCTCTGCACAATATTTTAGCTCATGATATTTTACAATTTACAATCAGTTAATCGAATAATCATACGCCAAAAATGCCTTAAAATATTTTGAAAAAGAGATTATACTCTTACACTGCTGGACCGATATTAACCAAACTTAGCTAAGAACCACCGCAAGGAATATACCTTTCAAATGAAAAAAAACACACGGAAATCAGTTCATCCGCTTAAGAGCTATGATGTTACAGACAGACACACACACAAAGACGGACATCGACGTCAAATTTATAACACCCCTCTTTTTGCAATCGGGGTTAAAAATGAGAATACAAACCCAAATAATGATTTTTTAATAATATTTAAATGCTGCAAGCAAAAGAATTAAGTGGAGATTTTGTTCGTTTGTTTTGCTTGCGGCAGACTGTGCGGTGACTTGTTTGTAACTAGCTGAGCCCCAAGGTGTTACCCGCGCTTATTGTTATTACTTCACAACGAGAACCACTGATAACACCGCGGAGCGAAACTAATCTATAAAAGACTAAATTACTCCTTAGATCATCGACTATCTGGCAGTGGAAGTCCTGTCAAAATCGATCCAGTTGTTTAGAGATTTAATAATTTTCACTTTGAGTAGTGTCTTGCCTCGTCACACTATTCATGCGTGTAAATGATTAAAATGCTCATATTATAACTAACGTGCAAGTAATTAGCAGTGTGGTCCTGTTTGGGAACATAATTAAACTCGAACGTGAAATAATTACATTTTCCCGTGGAAAATGTACGAGGACTATGACTGTGATGAGTGTTTCAAAGTATTACGGTGTCTGATTTCATTGAAATAATTAATTCTAAGAGTGTCGATTTTGATTGTTAATAAATCTAATAAGACGCTACTTACAAGAAGTAAGTAAGTAGGTAGGGGGTGGTGGGTCAAGTGAATTTACAGGTATAAAGACAAGTACTGGACTCGAATCAACCTATCACTATCCGAATGAAGGTTTACCCCAAAGAGCGCCAACTGCCAGCCACTTTATTTAAATCGTCAGTCCATCATCGTGTTGCAGGGCCCTCTATATTTCATTTGCCTAATGGACTACGACCCTACAATTGTTCCTTTTGTTCTAAGGAATATACCTAAAACATCTAAATAATCCAAAACTATTAAGTGTTTAACATTTTTTTTAAAGTAGCATTGAAACCGTTGTTATCATCCGCGGAACAACAACAACCACGAGTAATGCCGCGGGGCGAAACTAGTCAGTAAAAGTTACGACACAACTCCTTATGTCATCAGCTATCTACCAGTAAAATTTCGGTCAAAATCGGTCCAGCTCTTCTAGAGATTAGTCAGCCAAACAGACAGACGGACAAAAATAAAAGAAAAGGTCTTTTGATGAAGGTATCGTACATACTTTCATATGTACTTAGTGAAATGCTGTTAATTTGAAATCACGAACAGATAGTAAATGTTTATTTTTTTGCATGTAAGTCTTCATAACTTACCTGACTTATACGTACCAAATAAAGTTACTTGTCAGAAGTCATTTCCTCCATCGTACTCCCCAGTTCTCAAGAAAATTTTATAAGAAAAAGTAAATTTTATGCAAAAAATCAAAACTTAAAGAATGATCTCTGATGCCGAAACTGTACAGTTGCTGCGGAGGCGCGCCAAAGACTTGGAAGAAAGTGTTATCTATACAAATAAATAAAATTGGAGTATTTTCTTGTAATAATAAAAGAAACGCTTTTTTAATAATGCATATGCATACAAACACGATACCTGTACTAAAATATTTTTTTTTACAATTTTTGTCTGCCCGTGTGTGTAATCCTGCTGACAATCTATGAGTAACTTAGGCTACTTTTTTAGACTAGCTTTGTCCTGCGGTAGACAACAACCGTGGGGTTCAGCTAGTACAAATTATATAGAATTAGATGAGGATTCAATAAAGACTAACCCGAAATGTTTTTGGACACACATGAAATCGCTTTCTAAACAAACCACTATACCAAATAATATGGTTCATGGCAATAAAACAGCAACACAGGGCCATGATATATGTACTCTGTTTGCGCAATATTTTCACTCTAATCTTTTATCTACTAACTCATCATCTAATTTGACCACTGTGAACATAGATATGGATGCTAATATTTCTGGTATGGGAACATCTTTGGATATAATTAAAAACAAGCTAATGAGATTTGACCCTAACAAATCTGTAGGTTCTGACTTATTTCCACCAATATTTTTTTATCAATTGTGCCAAGCAACTGTCATTCCCTCTAGTAGGTATATTTATTTCGGCAATCTATTGCACAGGGTCATATGCCTGATATTTGAAAATCCGCTTTTATATCTCCTATCCATAAAAAAGGACCAAGTAACCAAATTAATCATTACTTACCGTCCTATATCAAAATTGCCAATTATACCCAGTCTTTGAGAAAATTATTATTCGAGCTGGTTTAAAACTCATTTAAAGATCAATTGCCTTACAATTAGTAACTTAATTCTTTTCAACGAGTTTTAACTGGATTCATGGAAGGAGGCCAACAAGTAGATATAATTTATACAGAATATAGTAAGACGTTCGATTGTATAAATCACAAAATTTTATTATACAAGCTAGAGAATGCAGGCATAAGGGGATACTTGCTTTGTTGATTCGCATCCTACATAGACAATAGGAGCAGTTGTTTTCTTGTATTCATAACTGTTTCCATAACTTGCTAATTTTAAATTTTGCTGACGATATGAAAATATTCAAACTCTTTTCTACTCCTGGCGATACGCTGGCTTTACCAGGTGATTTTTCCCTCTTGAATATATATTGTACCGAGAACAGGCTTAATCTTAATGCTAGTAGGTGCTCAAAAGTGACATTCACAAGAGGTAAACACGCATTTTTTTTTAATAACTTTCAAACAAGGAACAATTGCAAGTATCTGATGTCTTTAAAGATTTAGCTATACTGCACGACTCGACATTGTTGTTCGACCGCCATATAGACTTCATCGTAAATAAAAGCCTTAAAATCTCTCGGCTTTATAATGCGTACATCCAGAGACTTCAAAAACGAGAAAACCCTCAACATTCTCTATTTTACATATGTCCGTCCTCATCTAGAATAAGCTTCGAAAATTTGGAGTCCTCAAAAATATGATGTCTGTATTGAGCGGATTGAAAGTGTTCAAAAGAAATTTATTATTTTTTTAAATTTCATAACAAAATCGGCTTGTTATGAAATTTCACGTAAAAACACCACTTTCTGGAACTCCGAAAGCGTCGGTATATTACGGATATACTATTTCTTGCTCGAATAATAACTTATTCCATCGATTGTCCTGAGTTACACAACAAAATAAAAATCTACGTTCCAGTGCACTTATTGCGCCATGCTCCTTTTTTCTCAAGATGACGGTGTTTCCCGCCCGTGCCACGGAGAGCACGTTAAGTTGACAAGATCCATGGGGTGGAGGGATTCCTACAGAGTCTATTGCCTAATTTAGAGAGTCTGCGGGATGAAGTCCACCTCTACGGTGGGCTAATAAGATCCATGGCCCTATATTGAGCGCCTATCGGCCTACTCCCGCTGCCGAGCCAATCTCAATCAAGCGCAGCGGGTAGCGGCCATTTCGATCGTACGGGGATACCGTGCCATCTCGTTGGAGGCGGCTACAGTCCTGGTTCGTTTCCCGCCTTTCGATATCCTGGCGGATATGGACGCGATGGTCTATGACCAGATTCGTGCCATCCGCAGGGGAAGAGCAGAACGAGCTCGAAATGCGGCAGAACGCTCACCGACAGGCATTGGCACAGTGGCGCGCACAACAAGATCGGACGCGAGGAAACGTCACAATGCCACCACTGCGCAGCCGAATTGGACTCCGCCCAGCATACGCTGGAAGACTGCCTCGCGTGGACGTCTGAACGCTAAGTTCGAGTCGGCCCAGTCGGACGAGACCTGTCCCCGCCAGCAATCAATGTTGCCATGCTGAGGGAAGCGCCGATAGAGTCTCTTTGGGAGGGACTATCTTGGTCCGGGTCCTCCCCAGAGCAGAGCGTGGTTTTTAGTGGAATCACCACCTACCTGGTTTCTCAGTCCCCGAAAAGCCGGAGATTCGAAGGGATTTTCTACCTCGGCAAAAAAAAAGGTATCGTCAAAACAGTTTTTTTATCGTTCTTGTCATATTTATAACGACTTAGTACGCAACCATGACCTTGACATAAATTTGCAATGAGTTTATCAACTATGAAGAGCAGACGGCACTCAATGTCGTTTTATACCTGAAGTAGCAATTATTTGGATAATTACTATTTCGGGCTGTACTTACGGCCGGTATCAAAATACTATGAATAGCCCGCGTCAGCGAAAATATTCTATTCAGCGTCAATACAACAGACAATATGACTGAAATTTAAATGACTTCTATTTAATTTAATTGTTGACTTCTATAAATTAATTCTCTACTAATTAATCTCTGTGAATCTCATGATATGAAAACACGGAATTAATTGACATTATAAAGTTAGGTAAACAATTTTCACGGATGGAAATAAAAATATCAATACAGATCAATGGATACACCGACTGCCGAATACTTTATATTTTATACTAGCTGCTGTTGTTTGTGTACGCGCGTAGCTAGTATCAAAAATAAAGATATTTCAAAGATATGTTCAGAAGCTACAAAAACCGCGAGGATTTTGTTGCTTATGAATCGAATAACGTTTACTATTTCTCCTTAATTTTTGCGTCACAATAATTCTTATTTCATATACCTGAATGTATTTGAGATTGAGAAAAACTGTTAATTTAAGATTACAAGTAGACATTTCAATTTCATTTCTTTGTAACTACAGTGAAAAAATCAGTTAGTAAGCATTTTTGATAACCTTGTTATTGATACACATTGGAAATAGTTGGAATTATTTGATCAAACCATACATTTTGTAGCACAAATATTTTTTTCATAATATTAATAATTTTCTTAAGATTTTGAAAAAACCCACATTTAGTTTTAATTTTTTTAGAAATGTCAAGTCAACTTATTTATCCCTTCTACGTCTATTGAGTACTACAATCCAGAATTTTTGTAACAAATCAATTTGGGGTCTTATTAAAATTAAGCTACTCACGAGAATGATGCTAGATGGAAATAAATAGTAAAAATAGACTATTTTGTCGAGCACAAATAAATTAACTTTTGATTAAAAAGATTAAAGTATTAAAGACTCATATGAAATAAAAGACGGAAGAAAGCTTTCTTATGTTGCTACTCTGTGGTTGACACCTTACACTGTGCCGGTATAAACCTAAAAGGAAGCTTCTGCGTAAGCGTGGGTGGTTTTAGAAGCTCTTCGACGAACACTTTCGACAGCTTGGTCCGAAGTTGTTCGAGGCTGACTCTGCTCTTGAGCGACTTTTGCCCAATTTGGGTGGAGCCAGTGTCGCAACGCGACACCTCTACACGGGGATGGTCCGATCGATGGCGCTGTATGATGCGGTGTGGGTGGCGGCTCTGACTGCCCTTAATAAGGCCCGCCTTTGACGGCCTCAGAGGGTATTGGCGGTCAGAGCCATACGTGGTTACTGCACGGTGTCGCTCCAAGCGGCGTGCGCCTTGGCCGGGACACGCCGTGGAATTTGGAGGCGGAAATGCTAGCCAAAGTTTATCGATCGATGGCTGAATTCCGGGCGGAGAATGGATTCGGCTTCCGCCCGAGTTACTCGAGTGGCGTGAAGCCACCCGTCGAGCCACGATGGCTGATGGCTGCTAGCTAACTAGCTACCTAAAAATATTTATTAATTGATTCAAATAATTATTATCTTTCTAGCATTTATTTTAATTCCTTATACTTTTTGGGTCGGCTATTAGTTCAACCGGCTTTACCTGAATACTAGTTTTTCCACGGAGCGACTGGCATCGGACTTACGCAAACTTTAGGGTGAACTGAATTCGAAGGTCATAGTAGTTGACAGAATTTTTCCCAATTCAGACTTCCCAATAACGTCGACGTCATAGATATTCCGGCTTATCGTGTTTTCAGACTCACGGACGTGAAACACCAAGAAACTTCTATACTCTGGGCTGTTATTACGAATTTTTTGTAAAAAATCTTACGCTTTTGGTTCAACCTTGCAATTAACCTGATACCTTTTGATGGGCAGTCGCATACACTAACCGATGACAATCATGATATATTTTTTTGTAATCACGAAATATTTATAACTTAGTTTTAAAACTCAGAGCTACAAAATGTTATGTTTCTTACTTTTGGGATATCCACTTTTACATATGAGCCTCTGGTAGTAATTTAGGACAGGAACATTATCGCCGTGAGAAAGCTATAATACGGTATACCTACAAATATTTGCCTACTAGTTGACAGTGATATCACAGCCATAAAGAAAACTGTTTTTTTATTCGCTTCGCATGCTGTAGAATTAGCTTTTTTTTTGGCTATTATTTCGTAGTTTCTTTTGTTTATGATTTCGAGTTGGATTGTAAATGACTACTTCCAAGCGATTTACAGTAACTTTGTGAAGTGGAAAGCACTCAACTCACTAAAGGATCAAGAAAGCTTGATACGACCGTAGACTTACCTCTGATTAAGTAGGTACCTAAATGTAGAAGAAGTCCTAAGGTTGGAGTTAGAAGTAAGAACAATACTATGTTATAATATACCTATAGGTACTATTTACTTAACTAGGCTAGCATTGTTAGTGGCTGAGTAGGTAGTTATCTTTGTCACTTGAATTTATTGCTCTCGGGTATATTAATTATATTATTTTATTATACGCCACGTCTGTTATAATGATTAATGACCAATGTGGTGCAATTCATTTCATTTAAAGTATTATTATCATTATTCTATTATTTATCCACTAGTGTAAGTGGCAAACATGGATTTAATTATTTCCATTTCAACAAAGCGTATTTGCTGAAATCGAAGTGAACATACAAATAATAATATTATGATAAACAGATCACCATAAAATACCCAAACTAAACCTGTTTTGCATATTTTTAAAAGCATCGTCTGACTCTGCAGGATCTGATGACAATAAGACCACCTATAAGACAGTTAGCACAAAACTATGTTGTCTAAAGAATGAAAGCCTTCTCCGTCGTTTAAAATCTTTAAAAAATACCTACAATATCTTAAGAATTATAAAACGGTCACGGTAAATAAGCTTCATTAGGCCGCAATGGTGTGGGTTACCATGCTGCATTATTGCATTGTCTGCATTCACAATGAGTATGGTGACCACCACTCTTGGATTCTGCTTATTGTTTTCTATCAGGCAGAGTAGAGTCATTTCGGCAGGCACATACATATATAAAAACAAAAAAAAACAAAGATTTCAATTGTTTATTTTATGTAACAAATTAGAAAACTTTTCACAATATTCATAATGCCTATAAATCTATATATATAAAAATGAATCCCAGTTTGCCCTGGTCACGACATTACGCGTGAACGGCTGAACCGATTTTGCTAATTCTTTTTTGTTGGATAACCCATTTAGCGAGAAATGTATGCTATGTATCTGTGGCTATGTAACATCACTCTACGACTAATAGGAGCCGGGTATCGACCGAAAATGTTGGGAAAATGGGTAAAATTTATTTCTTATGGAGAGACGCAAACGAAGTTGGACGGGTCAGCTAGTTACATATAAAAACATAAAAAATATATATATAAATTACATAGCACGTTTACCTGATGCCTAATCAGAATACTAGACATAACTCAAGTTCCATTGTATAAAGTTTCTCTTTAAATAGTGATTGATAAGTCCCGTTAAAATTATGTTTTAATACAAAATACTTAAACGATGGACACGCTTTAACATTTAGCTTATCAGCCTAGCTTTATCATATTTTACTAAACTATATTTGAAACAAATAATTAAAACCTTGTCAAAACCTTAAGCAACCTTGTATAAACTAACTTCTTTACGTCATTAGCAATAATGAAGTCTGCGTGATTAAATCTTTCATTTGGAACTCTATAAATATCCACCATATTCTTTAGTTTCAAGCTGAGTATTTCTACATCTTTTGGATCGGATAACCAATCAGAATCGCTGCAAAACAAAGAAATAGGTGTCACTACATTTTCTATAGCATAGCTAGGAGGCACAATTCCTCCGTATCTTTCCAAATTTTCCATACTACCATGATCAAACTTTTTAAAGTCTTCATATATCAATCCTTGAGCGTAATGCGTAAGCTGTTTCATTGATGCTCCGGCAGGAAAATGACTAAATATAACAGGTAAATTGCTTACATTCAGCTGTTGTGGGTTAACACCAGCAATCAAGAAGATAGCATTACTGCATATTATTTGGGACAATTTACCTTTACCACAAATGAGCAGCCTCAACATTTTTTCCAATTTAGGGCTGGGTTGGAATTCATATAAGCCCACGTTTCCTGACATTTCGTACAATAATGATGTACCTAATGCTAGGAGTCTGATTATTGGAGTGCGCACTCTAGTCATAAAAGTTGCTGGCGATAAAGCGACCATCAAAGATATTTTTTTGTTATATTCAGGTTTCTCAGAAGCCATCACAAAAAAAGCTGTTGAACCTTGCGAATATCCAATGTATATTACATTTGTCCTATTTGTTGTACCTAATACGTAATCAATCATAGCTGGCAGATCATATATTCCAATTTCATGCCAAGAAAAATTCCAAAATAAGGCTTCGGAAGTATTTAAAAAGTTATGCCGTCGGCAATACTTGTTACCTCGAGCATTGCCTAACCAGACGTCATACTTCTCTCTAGATAGCAAATAGGCTAAAGCACTATCTGGCCCGGCTAGGATAAAATCATCAGCGCTTCCTAATAACCCATGCATGAGAAATATAGATGGTCCTTCGCCAGGTATCCTGAACATGGTTAATAAGTATCCATCTTTCGTGAGGACTTCATGACGTTCGCATTCGTATCCGTATTTGTTGACGATCTGTCTGAAACTTAATCTAGTGTCCGGGTTTAAAATACTGGCGTCTATCTGTTTTATGAGATTTTCAATGGCTTTCGTATTTTGAATGTTGCTTTTATAAAAGGGTCGTTCTATTCTCATAAGTAATCTTTCAAGTATATCACTATCTTTAGAATTTCTGTTTTCTGGTTGAACTGTCTGAGAAAATTCCAGCATCGGTTCAGTCATAAATTTCACTGGTGCAGAGAATGTCGTCGGTAAGCTTGATAATATTTGTCCATCACTATATTTCACAGCACAATACTTCACAGTAACGTACAAAAGAACTAACCTTAGAGCCATACTGTACGACTAAATAGCTATGGCACTAAACAAAGACTGAGATGCTGATGCATCTCAGTAGTAGATAAACAAAGACTGAGATGCTGATGCATCTCAGTCTTTGTTTATCCTATTATCTGATATTATCATATCCATATACATTTCTTTGTTTTGCATCTGCTTGAATATTATGATTCTTTACCATGTGATACATGTATTGTTATAATAGAAAAATATTATAGAATCACCAATTGTTATATCTCTGTACTACCAGTTTGTTTCATCACCAGAGTATGACACGACAATAGCATAATAATGGTATGTAGACCAAATTTAGGGCAGCATAATCACTTCGTGACTAAGCGTACGAAAAATACTACTAAACTTAACTAGACCCATCTTGATTATTTATGTATGTATATCATTATCTACGTGCTGTCATGAGGGGATTCACCCTTTAATCTGTCGCTTCGGGTATATTCTATTATTCTAGGATTTTTTCTCGTTCACTTTTAAACAAAAACATCATTAATATTTCTTGTTCTTGTTAAGTTAACTGCTTCCCAAAGAATCCGAAAATCATAAATCTGCCAAGCGTACTAATAACATTTATTATATCTGTATTAATCAAGGTACCAGTTCCTAATTGCTCATATCTTTGTTTTTAATCACAAGATCATTAACAGATTCAAAGATAAAGATTGAGAAAACAAAATCTATTAATTTGCTTATTTGTTGGATAAGATATAGGTAGTAGAGCCACGCTGATTTCAGCACGAACGGGCCGGCTTGACCGGGGCGGTACTACCCTCGCATAGAATATCAACGTAAAATGACAGCATTCGTGCTGTCGTGTTTCGTCGATGAGTTCGAGACCGGAGGCCCATAGATGCAGGGGTGACAGTGTTATCGTGATAAGTGTATGAGCAAAAGAGTGCTCGCAAAATCTTAGTAAGATTGGCCTGGATCGAACCGTCGGCCAGGGAGACCCGTAGAAACGGTAGTGCCGCTAGACGCCCGCGGCATAGAGAGCATCCTGAGAGGCTGTTCCGTCAGGTCACACATAATCCACGGAGTGGCTCGTCGCGCCGGTTGGTGACCGGACGGTGGGACCAGGCGACCACTTCCGGGAGGGTACGGGGGCCCTTCCGTCCGGCGGTTCGGAAACCGTCATACATTACCGTCGTATGACGACGCAGCATTCTGGGTCTCAATGGGTCTTATCAACTGGGTCTAGAGGCAAGTTTTGGAACCTATTGCTTGTTTTTGTAGCAGGTTGTGATGGTGAGTCACTTATCTTTCTCTTTTTACTATGGCATGGAGATGGAACACGTTGCCATGGTGGTGGAGAAGGATACTGCGTGGCAGGTTCTCTAGGTGAAGTGTCATCCTCCAGTTCCATTGTTACAGATTGATTGTTCTCCAGTTGCTCTGACGTATTTATATGTATTAACCTTCTTAACCTTAACCTTAACCTATGTATTAACCTTCGAAGCCTTTAATTTGGTTTTATGAGTATCGCTACATTGTGAGGGTCTGTTACTACCCAGAGAGTCGCTTCTGAGCCTTGAGGTAAAAAGGCTTGGGTGGAAAGCCTGTTAAATATATTTTTTGCTGCCAGTAGCATGAACCACCTTGAGAGCCTAGTCGCCTACTCTCGTGGGGTCTTCGGTAGCCAAATTCACACCATCTGGCCCGGATACTAGAGGGCGCCAGGGTTTAGCCGGATCGTATGACAAACACTCATTCTTATTATCCGACATTTCATAAAAGAGTTTGGGAATATGGACGAAGTAGGTCTTTCCCACGACCCTATTGACACTCTTTTAGAGGTTATTTAAATCCTCTAGGCCCGTGACTGCCTGACAGCCTGATAGCCTGAGATAAGGCTTATTTACCGCCGCCCATTGCTCGGCGTTGCTGCTCATTTAACAGCACTCGGGGGACACGTGTAGGGTGGGCCTAGGGAAAGGAGGTAAATCGAGGCGAGCAACTTACTCTTCCTTGGCCTCGCACTTGGCCCCTTTTTATATCATAATATGGGGAGATATATAGATAAAATGGGGGAGCGTGTTTCGAAAAAACAAAAAACTATCTCTATCCATATACTTGTGTATACGACCGGATGTATGTATAAAAGATGATTATTTTTTTGTCTACAACGTCATAAGCTAAAATTTAAAAAACCCCCAACGCAAGCTGAGTGTCTCATACGCTAAAAATGTCTTATATCGTTTTGGAAAAGAGCTAATACTCTAACACTGATTGACCGATATTAACCAAACATAGCTAAGAACCACTGCAAGTATTGGCTTTCAAATAAAAAAACCGCATCGAAATTAAGCCATCCGTTTGAGAGCTACGATGCCACAGCCACACACACACAGACAGACAGACATCGACTTAAAACAAACTTATTATACCCCTCTTTTTTCTTCGGGAGTTAAAAAGTAGTCATTATGAAATCTTTGATTTAAGAGGTATAATAGCCTTAGACGAAATAAACCCTAAAAAGTAAAACATTAAAATCACTGCCCACTAAACCAACAATCCCGTCGATAATGGAGTATGTACTTATGTTTAATTAACTGATTTGCTTTATTTATTGTTTCAGATATACAATATGCTTCGCTTAAGCGTAAGTTGACTTTTATATATATTTTAACTCTCTCTATACATTTATTAAAGTTACATCTAACACAGGTACAACAAGTAACATTATAAATGCAAAAGATTGTGAATATGTATGGATATTTGTTACTCTTTTACGCAAAAACTACTGTACAGAAAATATGAAAGTTTACAGTAATTTAGTGTATACATCAGAATAACAGGTAGACTCTTACTACGATATTATAGGTATATTGAACATGCTACCAGTTTCTTCTAGTACTGAGTGGTCTGTGGTATTTACTATGTAGCGCAGAGTGTAAAAGTAGGTTTATCTTTGTGTTCATCGTCACTATTCCTTAGGCCATTAAGAAGCTTGTTTCATTACTCTCATAGAATTGTTTTTCATAACTATCAACAATATCATTTTAAAAAACGTCAGGCCGGGCATGAAGTATTTATCCTGGACAATTGGTGAGGCTTTGAAGAGCATTTCGGGCGTTAAGTGTCCCGAATACGACGAGTAGCAGGTGTGTGGGGAACCACGGGAAGTAGTTCGCTGTGCTTGCATGGGTGTCATGTGGTCCATAGTCCTCTATGGGGCAACCGTCTGGTTTTAAGCCCTGGCCATCATCCGCTTTGCTGCATTGTTGCATTGTCTGTACGAGCAATGAGTATGGTGACCACTACTCTTGGACTCTGATTATGCTTTCCATCAGGCAGAGTAGAGTCATTTTGTATAATTTCGATGACTATCTGAATAACCCCTGCAAACGACCCGAAACGTCCTAGTGCGGTCGAGGAATATCGTCTTAGACGAGACGTTGTTGCACCTCTTACTGTGAAAAGCAATGAGTGCCGCGGTAGCGTCTTGCACTTGGTGTGACCACTGTCATTCCAGGATGTATCTCAGTAATAGTGTATGACAGGAAATACTTTAGAAACTGCTGATGTATTCCTGGATCTCCACCCAAGTACCAAGGCAGGCCGCCACGGGGTTCTTGGTAGACCGGTTATACGGGAGTCCAACACACGGCCACTGTCATCCCAAGGTGCAGAAATCATTCCCCACCCTTTAAAGGGTTTAACGATTCGGTGAAAAGCAAAGAATTACATTGAAACGATTTTTCATTTGGTCATGATAGAAATATTGTTCTCTCAAGGTTGAAGTATTTATTAATATCTATTGAACCGTTTTAAAACAAATACAAGAAAATGTAGTATGATGACAGTATTAACTATTGATTTCACTTTTACCATTTTCACTATAACCAACATACACACATAACAACTTAAACTTACTTTTTTTTTTTAAATAACTTCATTTTAATATGGATAACTTTTACACTAAAACCATCCAACATTTCTGCAATTTTAGGGCTCTATCAAGCTTTAACTTTAAATTTTTACTTAAAGTAAGGAATTAAAAGCAATTTGATTGCAGTTAACTCTTATTGGCTTACTAACTTTTTTGCATAAGCTCGTCTTGCTAAAGCTATGTCATTAGGGATTGTTTTGGAAAAAATATATGTCAGTAACCTATCGTTTGGTTCATCAAACAGATCAATAGGATAACTTAATCATTTATAAACACATATTAACTTAACATTAAGTAATTTTGTTTTTTATAAATAATATGTGCTGATTTCAAAGAATCTAATTTTGATGTTAGACTAATTATTTTTTGTTGTAAGTGAAAAAATAAAATTAAGAGCTTTTCAGTGTCGTATAAAACGAAGCAATAACCTTTTTTAATAGGGCAGCCTGATATAGAGATCAGTTGTCATTGCCAGATAAAATAAATTTCCACAGTATTTATTACTTTAGTTTAGTGATAGTCTCAAAATTAAGTTTCGCGAAATTTATGAATTTTGGTCGCCACGGTTCCTTTTGGTTCTGTCATATTTCCACCACATTCCTTCCAAAGACACAGATCAATAATTGCAGATAAGAGATACTCAAAGCAACTGCAAAACTACGAGTATTTTTAGGAACACTATTAGAACAAATACTAAAGCGAACAAATAAAAGGTGCGCTTACAACCGTTTACACAATGTTTTGCATTTCAATATTTTAAATTGTCACGGAGCTTGATGGGGGCCTCACAGTATTTTGTCGCACTCCGTTGACTCCTCCCCTTGCCAAGTGCCGTAATTTATAACTAATAATAAGTATTTTCATGTCAGCAAATAATAATAAATTCCCCTTTATGTCCCCCTCTTATAAGCAAATTTTGTTTGAATGTTAACATAAATATGGTAGTAACCTTGATTGGACATTTAAACTTCGACCAGGTGGCGCTGACCACCGGTCGAAGTTTAAAAGTAACTCTGTAATTTTGTCCAACGCACGCTGCCAACTGTTGCTCGTGTAACTGTTCATTCATCGCACAGTTTCCGGAGTACTCGCTATACTATAGTTACTATTGTACGGGCTTATAGGATACTATGATTACTGCTTTGTTTTGATGGATTTTTTGTCATTGTTATGGAGATTCAGCGTCACGGCCGTGGGCAGGAGGTATTTCTGAGTACTTTCGTAATGTTAATGTGATGTTTATGTTTTATACTAAAACAAAAACACAGATCAGCTTGTGTTAAAACTGTTGTCATCGAAATGTGATCGTTGAATAAGCCTTCGCTTACGCCTTCAGGGATATAACCAGTTGTTAGTTTATGACAAGCTACTAACTTATCTATACATCTATACAAACAAATAAAATTGGAGTGTCTGTTTGTAATATTAAAATAACCGCTTTTTACTAAATGCATATGTATGTATACACGGTACATATACCAAAAATGTAGTTAAAAATTTTTTTGTCTGTCTGTCTGTCTGTCGGTCTGTCTGTCTGTCTGTCTGTTTGTTCCGGGTAATCTCTGGAACGGCTGGACGGATTTTGACGGGACTTTCACTGGCAGGTAGCTGATGATCCAGGGAGTAACTTAGGCTACTTTTTTTAGACTAACTTTGTCCCGTGGCGTTACTCGCGGTACAACAATAACCGCGGGTAACACCGCGGGGTTCAGCTAGTCATAGTATAAACTAGTAACTAGCAAGCCCAAGCTGGTAACAATACTAATGTATGTATATAATAAATTAAATCCTCCAGCCTACCTCCTATCCTATCATATGCATGAGTGAACAATAAAATTGATGGCTTGACACATCTCTCACAAGGACGTCTAACCTGATATGTTAGGTATAACAAAACTCATAAAATATCCACTAAGTTCGTAAATATTTTCGGCATTTGGATAATGTCGTAGAATAAGACTAGTCCCGGATCCCCGGCGCAAATTTTACAAGTTATTACCTTCAAGCAATTTTTTCGTAAGTGGCTACGTTTCGATGAGGAGCCCACCCAGCTAACAGGGGTAGCAGGGATAAAAACTTTTGAGGGTAGGGCCGGGATAACGTACCACGTAATTCGTAGTACTACAAATTGTGTAGTACTTTATCCAATTAAATTATGTCCAATGTGGCTGTTAAATTATATGAATATTAACATTATTACTTAATGGAAACCAAAATTGTTCCAACAAAATGTATGGTTTGATCCTTTCAACATATATCGATAACAAGGTCATCAAAAATGATACCAACTAGCTCATTTATTAAAATTTGCTTAGGTAATATTGATATAACTTAATAGATACATTATCTCATAAATTGCGTGGTACGTTATCCCGGTCCTATGCTCAAAAGTATTTTTTCCCTGTTAGCTACCACAATCGAAAATTTTTGTTAAGTGAACTCACGAAAAATGAGCTTAATAGTAATAACTTGTAAAAGGAGATGGCTAATTTCCTAAGGCACTCTGCCTAGCATCTAAAAATTCATGTACATAAACGAATTTTGTTTTGTTTTGAATTTAATATGCTCTAAAAGTAACTGTAAAAGTTACAAAGTTCAGTAATTTCAGTATTCTTAGAAATTAACAAACACGTGAACATCATGAACATACCGGACCTACAGTAGCTTATTGTAGTCTTTAAAAACAGTTTATTAATATATAAACTAATTAATTAACTCTAAACGTAATTTTAATAAAGAACTTGTTATTACAATGTTTGTAGTAAGCGCCGGGAAGTTGATGATATTTCACTGACACCGCTTGTCACCAGTTAAAGGTTAAATAGAAATAAGAATTCTACAAAACTTCTACTAATTATTTGCTGCGCTGTTTAGTTAATCCAAGAGAAGTCGTTCTTAATCGTAGTTGGGTTTTAGATTTAACTATTTTTTTATTTGGGGTAACACTGTCTCCTCAGCAAATTATTTAATAAAATACTTTTCAATAACAGATCACAGTCTGTGTCGGGTTTCGTGCAGTGTAGGATTCTGCAGTATATATTACTACAACCACTAAAAGCAACGATAAAATAACCATACAGTAAAACGATATTTACGCACTATCAAGAATTTTACCCTTCAACTAAAGTGAACTTGATAAACTTTCTCTTTACACTCGAGTAAGCACAAACCCATTCACTGCCCTACGCGTTGTAGGGGCACTGGTCTATAAAGCATTTTTATATATATATTCACGGTCTAATTCATTAAACTTGAAAAGGAACGCATGAAATTACAACGTGTAGGTACCTGTGTAACTAGGTCACTGCTATGAAAAGGGTTAAGTGCGTTAATAGATTTTGGAGGTCGCTATTTGAATAGGTTCCTTTTTCTGGTAGCAACTGTTTACTCCACATTCAATTATAACTACCCTCGAATTTGTCGGTGGTGAAAAGTTTACTCGTGTTCTAAGTTTGATTTGATTAAATTTTATATAATTTATTATGTACTAGCTACAAACTTCTTTTAAAAGTCATTGACCCGTCGCTGTCAGAAAGAAAAATTATGGAAGTGTTGTTTTTATTATTGTTATATCAATTCTAAAATTATAAACGCGAAAGTTTGTAAGTATGGATGGATGGATGTTTGTTACTCTTTCATGCAAAAACTACTGAACGGATTTGGATGAAACTTTACAGTAATATAGTTTATACATCAGAAGAACACATAGGAGGACTACTATTTGCCGCGATAATCGACATATACACGGGCAACAATTAGTAATCGTATATATCTATTACGTTAATGCTTGCACATAGCCATAGATAACCATGCCATAGGGACTTCCCGAGTGTCATAACTCGGTGTGTTCGTGGGTCACTGCTGTTGATCCTGGTGTACAGGAGTTACAGCGGTGGGCGTGTGGGTGGGATTAGTCCCAACAAGCCATAGATAACAGAGAAATGCGGATAAATATTTCTCCTACATGTGGCAATTTGTACTTTTTATACTTATTTTTATATAAAGAGGTAAAGTTTGTGAGTTTGTGACGTTGTAGGGGGTAATCTCTGAATCTACTGAACCTATTTTGATTTACCAATAGACGGCTACGTTTTTTGTGAGTAACATAGGAAATATAATAACCCAAAAAGTAGAAAACTTTATCGTGGTAGCCGGATTTGCAAAGTAAATCGGAGAAAAAATTTTACCGCCCAACGAAGTGGGCACGGGTTGGGTAGTATATAATATCTGTTATCTTTTAGCTGATCTGATGATAGGGTCGAGTAAAGGCGATTAGAACGATTGGAATTGTTTTCTTTGTTTTATAGACTTTATATGTTCAGAATAATACTGCATCTGTATTTCTAAACAAAAAAACATTATCTGGGGGCACGGTCGTGCCCTCCCCAAAACGAGCCAAGCGAAGCGCAAGGGCAACACCTATATTTTCTCGAAGTGTTTAACTTTCTAAAGTGCTAGAAAGCTGAAAATTGGTATGTCAACTAAGTTTAGTATACAAAAAACAATAAAAACCATAAATCTATTACATTTGCCCTCCAATCCTTTGAATTGGGGGGTGGAAGTTTGTATGAGGCTTTCACAACATTTTTGCTAGAGATTTTATTTTTGGTATACAGACTTTTTCGAAAAAAAAAAGAAAATGTACAAGAAATATACCCCGAAATAAAAAAAAGTAAAAACTAAAACCCAACTACGACAAAAAACGACGCTTAAAAAGTATGAAACAAGATTCAAAAGCCGTAGTCACGCGTTGTGTCAAGTCAAGATTATGATGATCAAAGTAGTAATTTTTAAAACGATAAACTCATTTGTATTCTCTCTATTTACCAATATTCACATGTTTTTGCACCAAAGAACATCTAACATAAACATCTGTCTGCATAGTCGCCTATTGTTAGCATTATTTTTGCACTGCATGATAATACTGTCTATCATTTTATATCATTTGGCAGACCTATCTCCTACTGGGAGTCCTCCTGAGTCATTAATAATTACTATATAAAAATATAGTAATTAATAATAACTGCCTCGGTGACGCAGTGGTAGCGTATGCGACTGCTGTTCTTGCGAGGTTCTGCGAGGTCTCGGGTTCGGTTCCTGGGTCGGACCAAATTTTTGTATAATCTGCAAATATTTGTTTCGGAGTTTTGGAGTTAACTATGTAAAATTTGTATTTAGATCAGTTGTCTAGTACCCATAATACAAGCTCTGCTTAGTTTGGCGCTGTGTGTTAGATGTCCGAAATATTTATTATTATTATGTCAGAAATATTCAATATTAAAATTCCATTGAGTTCATAGTAAAGAGAGCATCGAATAGTTCGTCTTGCTACTTAGAACTTTGAATCGGATAACGGAGTCAGAAATTCCCTTTGGCAACTTTACGATAGCAATCGACCGTAAAGCACGACTTCAAGAGCAGTATTTCGCTTGCCAACACTGAAGATAAATTAGAATTCAGAGAGAGCGGTGATTGCTTTCTCATTGAAGCAGTAATTACCGTTCACGTCACTTATTATATTAGTATCCTTGCTGACAAAGACCCCCAACCCTCTTCAGTAATTACAAATCTCTGCCTATACTATATATTTCTATGTCCAATAAATTTACTCGTATATCAAAGATGTCAGTATCAGGAAAATTAAATTCACAGGAAATACAGACACGGATAGAGAGCTGTTACAAAGATATATATTCAATACATACCTTTATAGAGAGGTTTCCTGAAGATGATAGTTTGTAATGTGAGTCTAAGCAACACTGCCTCTATTAGTTGAAATACGTGTTGAATATTCCTAGTCTATAATTTGTTCAGGCATAATACGTACGTGAAACAGCAATCACTTTGAATGTTTTTTATTGAAGCACCTTTTAACGTGATATATTTTGTATTCAATCTAATAGTTAGTGATCCTGACAGCTAAGACAGAGGAAATGGGTTCGGTTCTCAACCAGGACTAATCTTTACGTAGTGAACACAATCTTTTGTTCTGTATCTGGGTCTAATTTATCTTTAGGTACGTATTTAGAAATATATAAGTATGTTCATCAGTAGCGTGGTTACCATAGTACAAGGTTTGGGTAGTGGCTGCGATCAGTGTGAGATAGAGGTGTTAAAAAAAGACTGTAAATCATCTCGTAATTAATTTGAAACTCATAGACACTTCATTGAATACTAGTTTTAGCTTACGGCTTGGCTCGCGTGTATGTCGGTAATCGCGATAAAAAGTAGCCAATGTCCTTCCTCAGGATCAAAGTATCTCCATGGCAAATTTTATAGAAATCGGTGCAGTGGTTTAGCCGTGAAAGTGTGATAGATAGAGCTACTTTCGCATTTATAATATTAGTATGGATTGGGAAACTTTAAAGCTAATTAATAACCTTACATGAATTGTTGAAATACATTTTACCATAATATATCATATTAAATAAACTGCACGGATGTCGTAGTGGCTGTGGGTGCAAACCCCGCTTGGGACAACACTATATAGTTCTTATGATCCACAAATTATTGGTCTCGGTCTTGATATTCATCATGAAAAACTTGGTACCAGATATAAGACAAATATCAACTTTATTAATACAGGTTTATTGAAGCCTGTGAAGGTACTAAATATACCTTTCATATGGGTCTGAAACATCATATCAATATTATTACAGTATTGTACCAGTATTATCCAAGTCCCAATGAAACTTTAATTTCATAAAAAATCCATCAACATTACTAGAGAAAACTAAAACGATAATAGATGAGCGAGAAATTGATGGAGCGTAAATAATATGCTAATAAAAGGTTCTAAACAGATGTTTGGTATTTTAGGACCCTTTTGTTCTGATCTATCATCAAAGTATCTATCGTATTTTTCGTTTTCAGGATCGCTTATTTAACATCCAATATGTTAGTGATAAGATAATCTAATTTATAAATTCTAAAGCACTATTCTTTTGTGCTGTTTACTTCATTTACTTTTGTTTTATAAACGTTTATAGATATTTTCTATGATGTAGTTGGTAAACCAGCGCGCACGTCACCTTTTCTTTATGGTATAGGTGGCAAACGAGCAGACGCATCACCTAATGGTAAGCAAATAACCGCCCGTGGATACCTGCAACACCAGAGGCGTCACAATTGCGTTGCCGGCCTTTGTGGAATGGGGAGAGAGATGTGGGTTTGGGCCTACGGTATCCTTACTCACTCAGTGAAACACAGCGCACACCGGTTTTCTGTCAGCCCGTGTTATCACTCCGGTCGAGCCGGCCCATTCATGTCGAAGCGTGGCTCTCCCACGGTTAGAGTCACCTAATGGTAAGGGGATCTCGACCGAGGTTTCGCCCGCGTATATGTTCATTATAGCGGTAAAGAATAGGGTATGAAACATCGCGGGGTTCAGCTAGTAATCCTACTAATATTATAAACGCAAAAGTTTGTAGGTATGGATGGATGGATGTTTATTACTCTTTCACGCAAAAACTATTGAACGGATTTGAATGAAACTTCACTTCAATATAGCTTATACATCAGAATAACACATAGGCTACTATTTGCCGCGATAACCAAAACACGCGGGTGGAGCCGCGGGCAACAACTAGTCTTTACAAATAAATAAAATTGGAGTGTCTGTTTGTAATATTAAAATTACCGCTTTTTACTAAATGCATATGTATGTATACACGGTACATATACCAAAAATGTAGTTTAAAAATTTTTTGTCTGTCTGTCTGTCTGTTTGTTCCGGATAATGTCTGGAACGGCTGGACGGATTTTGACGAGACTTTCACTGGCAGGTAGCTGATGATTGAGGGAGTAACTTAGGCTACTTTTTCAGACTAACTTTGTCCCGCGGCGTTACTCGCGGTACAACAATAACCGCGTGTAGCACCGCGGTGTTCAGCTAGTACTAAATATATTTGTTATCACTTCACTTAACAAAATACTGATTCTACCTAGTCTGAAATCAGACTGTCATGGGTAAGGTGTCTTAATTTATTCATATTATTCCATTCATAAATTTGCATATACATATATTTCGCTGCAGGAGGTATTACACTGTGGCTTATTCTATCGTTGAACATCGAAACTCTGCGCAGATATTTACTAAATCGATAATATTGTGCACAGTTTCTACACCCATACTGTCTTAATAAATAGGAATGTCTTTAAAATCGTGCATATAAGTTTCGGTTAGATTGTCGTATCTATAGAAATAAATAAAATTGTAGTGTCTGTTTGTAATACATATTAAAATTATCGCTTTTTACTAAATGCATAATTGTATACACGCACATATACCAAAATATTTTTATTACAATTTTTTACTGTCTGTCTGTTTGTTCCGGCTAATCTCTGGAATGACTGAACTGATTTTGACGGGACTTTCACTGATAAGTAGTTGATGATATAATGAGTAACATAGGCTACTTTTTTTAGACTAGCTTCTCCTCACGGCGTTACTCGCGGTACGGTAGCTTTTTTCTTGTTATTTCTATATGTTCGATCTAATTAGTGTGACCTTTTTTACAATTACTAATAGTATTACTAAATTACAAATATTAACCTAATTTTACAACACTAAAGTCTCAACTGCGTTGCCGGCCTTTTGTTTTATGCCATGGATCAATACAACTTGAGCTGCTATTGCATAGACTTTTATACATTCACATGCTAATATAAATACTAGATCTCTGACCATAGTTGTTATTATATAATAATAAAAAAAAACTTTGAACAGCTCGTTTAAGGGGGGAGGGGGGGGGGGGGGGTAAAAAGGGGTAGTACAAAGAAATTCTTCATGTATGTGTATATATATACACGTAAAGAGAATTTGTACCCATACCTTCGAATTCACGAGCTAATTTGTCAAAGGGGCTTCTCTAAAATAATCTCTGTCGTAGTGTAGGCATCACAAACATCGGTTTGGCTACACGGAAAGGGACGATTCGATCCTCAGTCACAGGCTTACAGCGCTGATCACGTGTTAGGTCAACAATGGAATTAAATTATATAAATGGAAAATCTCTCACAAAAGGTAATATTAAAAAGAAGTCGACTCGGGTGGAGGTTAATCCGATTTATTTTGAAAATGTTTTTCTGTCTGTAAATGGCGGCTATGAGGATTACTATTTCTTTTATGTATACGTATGCCAGAATAGTTATTTTGTTATCATATTATTATAAAATTTAATGATGTACATATTTCAGTACTAAAGAAGGAACCGCGGTTTTTAAACAATTTCAATGCAATAGGAGATGCAAACGAGGTTGCGTTGGTCGGTTAGTATACACGTATACACGGTAGGGGGCCCATTCTTAAAAATATCTAATGATATTTTCGCTTAATGCAGAATTTTATATATATTTATAATAAATTAATAACTACTTACTGAGTAGTTACGTGAAGTTTAATATTTATTTTATAACTTCAACGACTAGCAGTCGATGTTAATGTGACCTAAGGTAAATATTTCTGGCAGTTGTCAGTTTGACGTTTCGAGATATTGGATTTTAAAATAGAAATCACAACAATTGGTATTTATATCTTTAAATTAAACAAAAACATATTCCATTTCGTATTTTATGTTTATTCCTTAGTAATAATAAATAATTTAATATTGTGCAAAAAGACAAGTGACATACACTTGCGCACGTTTACGGTTTTTGAAATCGCTCGAATAGGAGATTCTTACATTAAAAAAAAAAACGTAAAATGCCTTTTGATTGTTTCCGGGTTCATAGTGAGCAACAACGTGACACCAGAATTATATAGGTACCTATTGAAAACTTGAACTTCTAGTAATAGCCAGTCTGTAGGTATTACGGGCAACTGACATCCCTCAATTCATCCGTAAAAGCAATATCCGTTAACACACGTCTTCTTTTAATTGTACTCTCAATTTCTACAATACACTCAAGAACTCCAGTTTACAGCAGAAGTATGTATCACTACTCGTATACGGCACTTTTACGTATACGCAAACGATAAATGTGGGCGACTTGGATTTACGCTTATATTGGTAACCGAGAAATAATAAGAAAATATTTTACATTATATTGAACACCTAATTGCATGAAAACATTTAAATCGTTTTAGTAAAGTCATTATCTTCTAAATGATAAGTACTACCACTGTATTTTATAGACAAGACAATGATTAGAATTAGCAGTCACTGTTGGAGGAGACTTTATTTATCTACGAAGATGTACATCTAGCTAGGTTCAGGTGTATGAGCTGTTTTAGTAAAGGATAGTCTCCTGCTCAATAAATAACAAAATAAACTTTGTGAATGTTATGTTATGTGATAAATGCATAACCCCAATATTAGCAAATGAAATTGCCCCCCTCCCGCAGGCGAACACGGGGATGTTTTCCGTCCGCTTCGGATAACGTGTTTGCTTGTTTAGAACTAAAAACCATATAGGCCACGTCTTGTTAGATGTTTGAAGTTAGATGTTAGAAAACACAAAAAAAATGTTGCAGGAGACCTGGCTTAAGTTATATACAACAGCTTCACCGGAGTGTCAACGAACCGCTAATGTAGGCTAGCATTGTCTTGCTCATCCATTGTTCGGGCGCCGATGCGTAGCATGACGACAATGACGTGACGATTTTATTACTGCTTCGGTAGATTTAAATGGCTGGCATTCAATCTGTTCATGCAGTATTACTACTACTACTGACGATACATGCAATGTTTCTTTCCTACATGACCTTAAAGTAGTGTATCGATTTTACCTATGTAGTGTCATAAAATTAAATACCTGTATATTTTGATAGACTTTGCAGTATTTGAATACTTTTCCAGTACAATTTTTTTTTGTACGACCTTGAACACCCAATAGCCTCCCTTACTAAACTATTATATTAAATTCCCTGGCAAGTAATTCATAAATAAAGATTCAGACAAAAATACTCCAAATCTATACTTCTATACTAATATATAAAGCTGAAGAGTTTGTTTGTTTGTTTGAACACGCTAATCTCAGGAACCGCTGGTCCGATTTGAAAAATTATTTCAGTGTTAGACGGCCCATTTATCGAGGAAGGCTATAGGCTATCATCACGCTAAGATCTACAGGAGAGGAGCAACAATGAAGAATGTTACAAAAACGGGGGAAAATTATCACGCTACGGCAATAGGAGACGCAAACAAGGTTGCGTGTATCGGTTAGTTAACTATAATCATGTAGGTTTTTTAAGTGTTAAGTGTAACTTTACTAATGGAAAGGGTTTTGCGAATCTATTGTTCCTTATAAAATATATTTTGAATAGGTTCAAATCTTTTAGTGATTTACAGATCAATGGATTCAAAAAGGTATTGGTATAAAGATTTGTTTGTTTAGTAACGTATTTAAAAACATATTCTTGCTTCATAAAGTTTGTTTTGAATTCTATAAAATAAAAGCCATGAGAGTAGAAATCAATACAAACTTTCAGTAGTGTCAATCGGACATACACTATGTACCAATACAGTTTCCTTTTATTTATATTTTCTTCGTGTACCGATAAGAAAACAATTCCATGACACGTTGTGTTACTTCCAAATACAAATGTCTTGATTAATGAACAATAAACAGATAGATTTGTGGATATAATAACAAGAAAATATCCGAGATATAATAACAAATTGATATAGAATATATTGAATACCTATTGGTGACGTATCCATATGTCGCCGTAAGATAGTAAAAACCGTTAGATTACAATCTAACTCGCAAACGCAAAGACATTGCAAACGCTCGAAAGATTGTGAACTGTAATATGCTGCTTACAATTTATCGTTTTATTTTTATTAATTAGACTATTTATAATCTATCGAAGTGAAACCGTCAAATTGTAATATGCTATGCGACGAATCGCATCAGCGCGGTGATTGGTTGAACAGATGTCCCGCGCAGCCATGTTTGTTTATAATTAATTCGTTTATTGTCGAATGTTGAATATTTTTGTGATTGTAAAGCGATTTTATGTTGAAAATACCTCACAGCTTTAGAATTAGTTACATAAAATTATTATGACAGTAAAATGAATTTGTGATTAATCAAAGAAATTCGAAAACATCTAATAAAATTTTTGCCCATTGATCGACCTATACTAATCAGGGACAGTTGTAAGTAGTATATCACAGTTGACAATCTATCGAAAGTGTACCTACAATCTCGCTAGGTAACCCATAACCCGTGGGACAACCACGCTTCGGGATATGTGGGTCGGCTCGACCGGAGTGATACCACGGCGTCACAAAAAACCAGTGTGAAATAGCGCTTCACCGAGTGAGCGGGGATACCGGAGGCTCCAACCCCTTATCATATCCCTTTCCCCATCGCCCAAAGGTCGGCAACGCACTTGTGACGCCTCTGGTGTTACGGGTGTCCATTGGCGGCGGTATTCGCTTATCATCAGTTGTTTGCCCCCTAAACCATAAAAGAAAATGTAGGTATTATAAAATAATGGTTTTAACACTCTTACGGTGACATATATATCCAAAGCTTATTGTCTAATGTTTGTTCTCGTTTCTTAGAAAGGTATCAATTTTAATGATATCAACATTACGCGAGTATTGTAGTTATCTACAGGATGATAAAGAGGAAAACTAAAGATAAAAGGCAGAACAGATGTGATGCTCTTGTAAACTTGACTTAAAAAAAAGAGGTACTCAAATCGGATGACATGTCATGTAAACAGAAAATTTAAGAGGAGTTGCTCAATTCAGTATTTTTTTTGCAAGTTAGAACTTAGCCAGTTATTAATAGATACGAATTAGTTTTCTTTGAAAAGACAATTCAAAGATAAGTCACCTGAGAACTTTACAAACCCAGATAAAATGGACACAAAGAAAGAAAGAACACCCGGTCTCACAACTCGTGGATCACCCGAAGTGCTATCTTATGTGGGGTTTCATTGAACCCACAACACTGCGCGGCGAGGCGACCGCATAGCCCACTACGTCAACCGTGTAGTAGTGTGTGTAATGTTACATTTCTATGTAATGAAAAGTCCATCCAAATATTATAAATTCGAAAGTAACTGTGTCTGTCTGTCACGGCTAAACCACCGAACCGATTTGAATCTTTAGGAAGAGGAAGGACCTAGGCTGATCTTTACTGCGATAACCAAAAAAAAAGCGTGCGTTGCCTCGGGTAAAAGTTAGTAGTACAATGATATTCCTACATTAGTACCTACATTAATAACCCTCCTTTGGCTTTGCCGTAGTCGGGTAAAAAGGGAAATGCAATTGATCCCAGAACATCTCTAGTATTGTTTAACTACCACATCATACTCGAAACTCGAACTCGAACTGAACTCGAAAAGTTTTGTTTGTATTAACTGAAAAGTCTACTATGTATATCCTTTTATCAAGGCTGTATTATCAAATCACTTTGAAGAAATCAAACTTCCAAGATCACAAAACGGAAAAAGAACTTTTAGTTACACAAATATAATTCCACAATTTGAATAGGTACTTACAAAACAATGGCTGACACAGATGATGTCACCGACCGCATAATTTAGCAAAGGATTAGTATGTTCAAAAGCTATTGCTTTAAAACACTGAGCAATCTTAACACTAGCAGGTGAAACGTCCAACTTTCAAATCCACATGCAGACAGGTCGACGTGCGAAGTTCGTTATTCCAATAAAAAATTCAAGGTCGCCTAGTTTAGCATTCATCGCTAAAACCGGCTTGTGATTATGATGTTATGAATGAATTACATAACCTTACTTTTATATTACTTTTTGAATTTTCTTGTGTTTATTTATAGTCATTTTAACTGGGAACTAAACAATGTTACTAGGAAGAATTAATTTGAAAACTTCTAAATTTATATTCTCGCTAGAACGTTTCCAAAAATAGAAAATATTATATTTAGGCTTTCGTATGCGGGAAACAATTAATTTCTATGTAAAGCGGAGAGTATTATATATGTATTGGCATAAAACTATGTAGAACGGTAACCGACTGTCAACTTGATGGTCTAGATTGCTTACGATTTTGAACTATATTTTACTACGAAAAAATTGATGTTTTAAAAGTTCATCCATTTTCTGTGAAGTCAGATAGGAAGCTAACGGCTACTGGCGGCGGTTTTATTACTTGGTGATCGCTAATAAAACCAACACTAATATTCGCAATATGTGTAGTGGTTTTTTATCCAATTCACCGCTGTTGTGGGACTGTAGGAGAAGCCTGAATGTATAAGTAAATATAACAGCAGTCGGCTTGAAAACGTGGAACCCAATCTAAATGTTTGCATAACTAAAATAGCAATAATAATAGTAGTAAATACATATATTTACATTTTTTTTTAATTTAGCGACATCAGTACTTTAACAAATTTCCTTCAATATATCCAAACTTAACGAAGTTTTCTGGCTACTAACGATTGTACCTGCACCGTACAGCTTAACATTAATGTAGACTGATGCAGATGTAAGAAGTATCTGTTTTTACCTTTATCTACATCCAACAAAATTATTAATAGATTTAAAGTTTACAAACAGTATAAAACAATCGAACCGACATAATATTATTCCAAGAAAGAATGCATGGTAAATAAGTTTAATCCCTTTAATTCATGTTTATCCCTGTAGAACTCTCAATTAAGAGAAGTGAAAAAAAAATTACGCACCCATTGAGCGGGTGTGCTATCCCCTCTTTATTAAAAAAAACTTTAATGTAATGGAAGCCCTAACAAGTAGCTGGAACCTAAAATTCGTTATTTCGGCAAAAACTTGACAAGGCCAACCGCCTCAGTTTTGTATAACTTTTTTCGAAATAAAGCTGGCAGTTCACTCTGCGACTGAGAAATGTTATTATTTATTCTCTTGCGGGGTTTTCTTTAATTTCGATTCAAAGTTCGTGAGAAAGGTATTTAGGGTATAAGAATATAGGGTTATTGACATAATTGTTAGTTTCGCGTCCTTAGATATTTTTTATGGATGTTCACCGATTACTCCGTCAATGGTGGACCGATTTAAAAATATATTTTTATATTCGAAAGGGTATGCTCCCAAGGTGGTCCTATTGGCACCATATCAGGATCTCGAGGGAATCCCTAACTTTTTTTGGCATGTACTATGTTTTTCGTATATTTTCTGAAGTTACTTCAGTATTTGCGTCTGGTAGTAATCATTTCATAATGATGATGAAGTAAGGTACAACTCCTTAACAGTTAGGAGTTGGAGGATAAATCTTTAAATGCCATATATATGTATGTTACCTTTAGTCGATTTTTTTAAAGTAAGTTTATGTTTTTAAGTGCTTCTAGGAAGGGAGTTTTCGTTGGATGTTTTTCTTTAATTCGGTTTTTTGTTATAGAAAAGGTTTTGATGTTAATAATTCTCAATCTTTATTATATACTGAAAGTTCAGACAGTGTTTAGAATTTTTGAAGCACGCTATTGTATAGCTTTTATCTTTGAGGCCTTTGAGCGCGGCGACCGAATCAAGAAATTCCGTAACACAAAAAACCTGACACCCGAAGTTCGCACGGATCGAGAGGAGCTGCTTCTAACGACGAATCAACGAATCTGTCTGAAGTTCGCACGGACCGAGACAAGCTGCTCCGAACGACGAATCTGTCACAAAACGAAAATGAATCTGTCTGTCAGAGACAGACAGATAGATTAAACAAACTATCTCAGATAGTTTGTTTAATCTCTTTGCACATATGGCTACGTTGGAGAGTCGGGTTTCAGCTCACATATACCGGTACTACTGGAGTAATATCATGGCTTCATATAAAATCCATCTGAAGCAATTATTTCATTGCATTTCGTCGAGTGGTTGAAGTCAGCCAGCCAGCCGATATAGTTGAATGGAGCATGTCAATCGAACTGTAGACTACAAGAAAATGTTTAAACAAAATAACTCGACTACGTAAAACCTTTATTTAATTAATATAGCATACGTCGCTCGGACCATTACTACGAATCTGTTGGTACCTCATTTGCTACGGAGGAACATACACATATTTACAGACTATCAAAACTGTTACCTTTCGTTTTAGCTTCATTGCAGCTAGGTTAAAATAATGTTAGGATCATTGCATACTATGCGAGCAAGTCAACGGCACCGATCCAACCCAGCGACTAACTTTCCATTTGGATTTGACCCTTAAATCGTATGTCTTACTAGCTGAACCCCGCGGTGTTACCCGCTGTTATTTTTGTACCGCGAGTAACGCCGCGGGACAAAGTTAGTCTAAAAAAGTAGCCTAAGTTACTCCCTGGATCATCAGCTACCTGCCAGTGAAAGTCCCGTCAAAATCCGTCCAGCCGTTCCAGAGATTACCCGGAACAAACAGACAGACAGACAGACAGACAGACAGACAGACAGACGGACAGACAGACAGACAAAAAAAATTTTAACTACATTTTTGGCATATGTATAGTGTATACATACATATGCTTTGGTTAAAAAGCTGTTATTTTAATATTACAAACAGACACTCCAATTTTATTTATTTGTATAGATGTATAGATAAAAGACATATAAATAAAAAGCCAACAGCGGAGTATATGTGCGCTTGCAAATCGCGGTTGACGTGCGTACAGCGAGCTTTTGCACCTCGCGGGCAACGCGTGGTAAGCACGCTGGCGGCTAGCGGTAGCCAAAATTCGAAACAGTCATGCTGCAGTTGTGCCGTTACCGTACTTTTACAGTGTGCCATTATGTTACGTTTATGCGTCAATTATCAATTTCATTTAAAAAAAACGATTATAACATACTTTCTTCCTACTATTCATTAAAAGAAGAGTGACAAACTTATTTTAAATTTTTGGGAATAATTACCACATCCAATTTTATTTTTTTGCTCGCGAATGTAACCATTTGTCTAATTATACACAGACCTTTTTACAACATGATGGTGAAAAGCGTCAACAGACTCTTTGACAGTTTTTTTTAATAAACTCGTAGTCAAAAGACAAACACAGGACGCCCGAGGTTTTTGGGCAACTATTAAACTAAATATTATTTGAACAAATTAACATGACAGACACGATCTACGCCATAGTATATTTGAACTGACATGAAAGAAATAGGGAACCTCTTTTATTTTTATTTTGAATGTAGCTAATTGATAAACTCAGTTGTTTTTATTTAATGAAAATTATTCCTACGTCGTATATTATTACATAAATGGAATTTATACTTAGGAAATAGTATTAAGATATCAGCAGATTATTTATCACGTAGTTAGACGTTCAATATCTCGTCGAGAATAAGACGTGATTAAATATAATGTATCGATAGATTTTAGTATAAATAAGGAACTGTAAGTAAGTAAGAAAACAGACGCCACCATTTAACAATTAGAGTATTATGGAGCCGTGGCTCATGCATAATAAAAACTGCACCATAAAGCTATCGCCGTTGTATATTCATATATTTATAACAAAAGTTGCTATAGTTGGTGACGCTGACAATGGAACCAGGAAAATATAAAGTCGCTACTCTTGTTAAATAATTGAGAGCCCGTATTAAATTCGTTAGATTAAATATTAATCCTAATAATCATTTATCAATGAGCGGTAGTTGCTCTATGCTTTCCAGCTTTAAATTAAATAATATTTATCAGCGAGGCGAAACAAAAGTATTGCCAGTAATGATCAAGATAAATCGAAAGGCATATTGTTACTGGTAGAGGCAATAATCGTCCAGCGACTCGGTCTTAAGCTGTTTTCAATATACCTTAGATTTTCTTTGAGTAATGGTAAATTTGAAAGTTTTACATAACACTGTATGTATACTCGTATAAATTGTTCTAAGAACGAAAAATAGAGGTATAAATAAAAAATACGTTACCTTTTACATTATTCACTTGAATTATTACATTTATTATTCATATTAATATTACAGCGAAGAAATGACTAAATGCAAAAAAGAAAATGGCGAGGGCAAAGCAAATTAAAAAAAAGTACACCAAGAAGGTTCTTAGTCTGAGTTTTTAACAAATTAAAAAAGGTTGCATGATAAATAGGTTTAATGATGTTTTGGGTTCACAAACTTAGTGCACTCGATGTTCTGAATTCAATTTACTTTATCCTCTACTAACGGATAAAAACGGCTTTTGCACTCAGATATCGAAGGGCAAAAATACTCTTTCCGAGATGGGGGGATGAAAAATATAATATGCACTAGCAGACCCGGTTGTGCGATACAGCAGCTTCATTGTGTTACGTTCAATATATTAGATTAATAAAAAATAGGCGATAAAAACTATCCTATGTTAGGCACGCCAACAAAACACACATTCTATAAGAAAAATCTGAAAATCGGTGTGATTCGGCATTCATCGTATCGTCGTCGATCGTATGAGTTCTGGGCATTTAGAAATAATCAATAATATTGGTAGTGAAAATTACTAAGCTTTGTGAATAATACAGTCAATATTTCAATCTGTTAGTTGCTTGTTTTCGTTTTGCTGCTTTCAGAAGAATTTACATATGTAACTAAGGCAAGGATGAGCTTTCATTTCCTTGTAAGGCCAGCTTTGCATTTACAAAATGCACTTACGATGTGCAAAGTCAATCTGGAAAAATGAAGATAGAAATAAAATTAACGGTGTAGGTACTTCGAAAAATTAATATGTAAATGAAACGGTTAATCATAAACATTGCATATTCTAGTTTGTGTGACTATTTTGCCAGTTATCCACAGTCTCTTTAATACCTACTTAAGGCCTATTTATGAAATTGATGAACAACTAAAACTAACTACATTAAGAGTGAGTTTATTAGAGCCCAACATCCTCTCCATCTTGATTCCCATACAAAATTCATAATAGTACTCGATTGACATCTAGTGGATAATGTATGAAACTAGTGAAAAAGGACGTACGTAAAGATAGCTGGTTTAACCCAATTGAAAATAAATTGAAAACAACGCCATCTAGGACTTATTAGGTTAACTATAAAGCCTTCGCCAGTTTGAATTCTATCTGTTTCAAAACATATTACAAAGGTGGCACTATGTGATGAAAATTTTTGATACATTTTTTGAACTATTTTTGGCCTGCTTTTTTACTCACTTGATAATAAATATACATATTTTCTTGTTTTTGGCTATAAGCCATTTTCTTGTATACTTCGTGTGGTTATCGCTCTTTGTTACTGCTACATACATTTGGAACTATGAAAATGCAAGAAAACACTTAGGCACATTGCAAGTCTCAATAATTCAATTAATTTTTATTATTAATACAAAACCCATACTAACTATTTGTTATCTCGGTAGTCTCGGTACATCTAATTAAACAACAGGCCGAAGAATAAGAGATCAAATTCTGTATCTATTTGTTTGTTCCCGCTAAACTCTAAAACTTCTGTACTGGTTTTAATGCTATTTACAACAATTACATTTAATTCACGTTGAAGATAATTTGACCATATTTCGCTTCATCAACAATCCATAATGTCCCACTGCTGGGCTCGGGTCTCAGGAGAGGAGTGGGGACGTATGATAAGGCCATACGTCCCCTCTCCTCTCCTGAGACCCGCTGGCCGAGTGTGCGGGTTGGGGACTGGCAAGTCTACTTTATGGCATCGTAATCTTGCCGTTGGATGCATTTCGGTTAAATGGCTGGTAATTTGACGAGAATTTTTTAAAGTTTAACAAAAAGTCAAGGCTATCTGGGAGTTTTCAGGTATCTTTTTAGACATGGTTTATATAAAAATCTGATTCGTATTAAATGCAACAAGCTAATGTGACTTTGCCATTAAAAATGTTGACATTGTTATTTACTACTCGTGCGAAGCCGGAACATTAATTTAGTAATTTATTCATACAAATTCGATAGACCTTTAGGATTAAATTAAAAAAATGGCAAGCTCTGTCGTTATAATTTTGAAATGAACGAACCACATACCGACCTACTGGCACTGATATTCGTTTTCGACCGTTTCTAGGGTTTCGTAGCCAAATGGCGAAAATGGACACCCTTATGAATTCCCATTTTTGAAGAATCATCTATGGATAGGTCTTCAAAAATGATATTGAGATTAGAAATTAATATTTATATTATTAAATATTTTCTTCTAAACTAAATAGTTTGCGCGAGAGACACTTCTAAAGTTGTAAAATGGGCTTCCCTCCCTCCCGTAACTTCTAAAATTAGAGAATGATAAAACTAAAAAAAAATATATGATGTAAAATTGGTTTCAACAAGATCTAGTAAATAGTTTTTGTTAATACTCAAATGTAAAAAAAAAATATTATGTTACTTGCTGCTACAGAAAGAACCCTTCATGGGCGAGTCCGACTCGCACTTGGCTACTTTTTTCATAACTGTATTCTTTTGGGTCTTTGACTGTGGTACTGTTCATTTACAAGGTGTTTATTATGGTGTGGTAGTATGTAATGGTATGTATATTTATCGTAAAAGGGTAGTAGCGGGACACATGTTGCGTTATACTGAGACTTAAATAGGGTCACTTGCTAATCATTAGGTTTGCCTTACTAATACGAAATAATGAAAATTTCAGCTAAATTTTTCATGAATCACCAGATTGGAAAGTTGCGGCCCTGTTGATATTCTTTATTCACGTCTAAAACCTATGTATGACTTTCTGCCTCCAAGACCATTATTATAATGTGTCGTTTAGCGGTGGTAATGATAGTATTTGAAATCTTCTAAAACCTTGAAGAGTCATGCTTTAGGATAGAAGATAGAAGAGAGAGTTCTATGGTATACGAGACAAACGAAAAGACGAGTCACCTGATAGTAAGCGACCACTTCGCCTATAGACACTTGCAATTTGAAACACACCTGTGTCTTTTCTTTGAATGCTTTAGAATAAGAGAGGGAGATTGGAAGTTGTGGTAACGTCAATCGGTGAAAAGTAAGATATGAATAGCTTGATACTGGCTTACAGTAAGGCCGTAGCATCACTGCGAGCAAGAATTCTCATATGTGGCAATAAAGTATGTTAAAAAGAAACTTGATCTGTACTAAGAGAGGTAACGTTTCTAATTTTGTAGATAGATAGGGTTATCTCTGGATCTACTAGACCGATCTTGATTATCTTTTTACCGATAGAAAGCTACATTACTTGTGAGTATCATCGGCTATGTAAAAACCCGAAAAATGATTATAACGATATTCAATATACACGTGGGCAGAGCCGCGGGCAAAAGCTAGTACTTTTGTAAAGATTGGAGAAAATCATGACGAAAACATGAAGCACGGAACTAATTCGGGACTTGTTAGATACAGAGTTTCCTTTCTTTTTTATGTTTGAACCTGATAAGTCACTCTACTGATAGAAAGCATAAGCAGAATCCAAAGAGTGGTGTTCACCATACTTGTGAGTGCAGACAATGCAACAATGCAGCATGGTGTTTGAAACACGACAGCACGCATGCTGTCATTTTAGGTTGATCTTTTGTGTGAGGGTAATACCACCCCGGTTGAGCCGGCCCGTTCGTGCTGATATCAGCGTGGCTGTACTAACATTAGAAATTTCACTTTTATTTCTGAAAAATATAGTTACATTGCATTGATACATTATTGATATGAATATTTTAATTATCTAGCACTCTTTTTTGTTACACACCACCCTAACTTATTTCTTCAGAGCCTTTTTCTAATTTAGGTGGGATCAGCTTTTCTTGTTTCACAACGTCAAGACATTCTATCAAAAGGGTTGTCGTGTCTGGTAAATTCTTCTTGGTCATACTAATCCACCATGCCAGTAGAGGTCGTCCCCGGATTCTTTTGCTTTCTGGTAGGCTTAGAACATTCCGCATGACCTGCTACAATGTATTATGCCATATAACACAAACACTTTCCCGCTAACTTGCTCGTTAATGGAGCCACACTTCACTCTCCCGGACTACCTCATAATCTTCAATTTTGCGGTGCATAACAACACTTTACCATAAAATTACAATTAATTCATTATATATGAAACAGTATCACAATTCGTTTACCTCTATTTACATGGTGATATCAGGAAATTATAATAAAGTAATAATGATAATATAAATAAAAGCGTTAAAATCAATTTAATCACAATTAGTTTTCATTTTAAAGGCATCTATTCAGCAGGTCATTATTTCTTTCTGGTTTGAAAGCGTTGGTGTTTAGATTTCTTTCAGATATTTTATACAATAGGTAACATGAGTTGTGCTTCATTATATTTAATAATGGAACTATTTTGAAATATTTTCTTAGACTCTTGGAAAAATCAGTAGTGGGTTTATATTATAACTTTTGCTAGCTCGGTCGTTACAGTGCGGTGTGACACGCGCCCCCAAGTGAACAGTTGGCGGGGTGCGATAGTAGGTACTCATTCGAGTCCCGGACATGAAACAGTGAAAGCTTGTGCGCCCGCGCCGTCTCGCAAGGTAAATACACTTTTACTTATGTAACGCATCGCGATTGTATTCTTGCGTGCAGGGCCTGTGTTTTAGTTTCGTCGTAATATAAGTATATTATTGTAAAATATGGGATTTACTTGTTGTACTTATTTGTGTAGGCAATTCCCACCAACAGCAGTATAGAATTCTGTTCTGACGTACTTACTCTTGAACTCACTTTTTTTTAAATGTTATAGTGCCTCAAAGAATATCGATTTAATTTTTGGTCAGAATACGATATACTTAATCATATTTGGTGAGTCAAACATCCAATATGTTTAGTTTACTAAGAAAATGCCTACCATGCAACCTACTAGCAAGATTGTGAGTTTATGGAATTGAATTTTGAACGAAGTTTTAGTAGTAGCTTGGCGTTCTGGTTTTAATAATAATAATTTATTGACATAAGAGAAATATGGATATACATGTAGTCATTATCAATGATGACAATTTTCAAAATGCAAACGAAATCTTAGGTTGAAAACTGCACTCCTAGATAGTATCCAGAAAGAGACCGCTGAAGGGGATCGGTAGAGGGTCGACCCCGAGCGTAGGCGACGTTGTTGGCCATACCAGCCGCCGACAGGACCGCAAGCTGCCAGAGAGTGGGGACCTCTGGAAACTGATTAATCGATGCGATCAGCGATAGGGGGGCGGCCTGGTCGCAAAATTGTGGTCAGGCTGCAATATATAACGGTTGGGCCGAAAGGCAGGGGGAAGCCTATTCTTCCCCCAGGATATAGTCTTTATAGACGCGGCGTCGTTCCTGGGGGGGATTCGTTCCTGGGATTCCACTAAAATCACCACATACCTGGCTCCTCAGTTACCGAGGAGCCGGAGATCCGAACTTTAAGTGCAAAGGCTTTGTAATAATTTCTTAATAACCATGCAGTGGTCGCGCCCTAAATGAAACCGCACTATCCGCATGGACTGCATATGTAGCACATTTTCAAAACGAAATAAATAAAAAATAAGGGGGATTTCTTTATTTCCTTTATTATATAAGTAGTACTTTCTTAACTGTGTGTCAACGATCAACGAAACTAAATATCAAACTCTGATTCTATCTCCGGCACATGAATCTAACACTTACTATTTTGAATAAATGTTTGATTTTGTAGTTGTGGTACACGCGACTTCTGTAGGGTAAGTCACTAAATGAAACTTATCACCCACACGCCCACCATTTTCAGTCTTATACACCAGGATCAGCAGTAGTGATAATAATACACAAAGAGTTATGACACTCGGAAAGTCTCTTGAACAATTAAAAATTAAATTGTTAATCACTAACTGTTGTTTTATTAGGAAAAAATAATTGTGAAACAAAGAATTAAGTTATTAAGTTCTACCTTTTTACCCGACTACGGCAAAGCCAAAGGAGGGTTATGATTTTAACAGGCTATGTATGTATGTATGTTCATTTGTTCCCTCGTAGCCCCTTAATTAAATATAAGCCTGCCCCTGCTCTAGTCGATCGGTCACTATAGTTAATGCCAATGCATGCTATGCAACAAGGCAGTATTATGACCGACACTATGAAAGGAAATGAAATGAAATGAAATGAAATCGTTTATTCTGCAATTAGGTTACATCAACACTTTTGTAAGTTAAAATTTTTTTGAGCAGATGAGTTCGGTCTTTTCTAACTGGACTAGCCCTGAGAAGAAAGGACGAAACAAACTCAGGGATCACCGTCTCTTTTAAAATCCAGACAATTTTCACAAATGCAAAAGACATGAAAATCGGTCAAGTTAAGTTGAAAAAAAAATGTCAACTAGAACAATAGTTTAAGATGAATTTATTTCAAACTATAAATTATCCTCACATAAAAATAAATTTAAACATTCAAAATAAACAGCATGTGCAGAATGGGCAGCTCAATCCCAGGCGGTTTTATTATCAAGATATTCTGCTTTGGTATAATACCCCTTTGCGGATAACTTCAATTTAATGGTATTCTTAAATTTCCGTAATGAAATATAATAATATTCCTAATAGTAATAGCGAGCTTATTGTAAAAGCGTATACATTGTCCCATGAACGAGTTGCCTACTCTGTGAAGACGAGTGACGTGAACACTAATATTATGTTTGTTTCTAGTATTTACCGAATGAACATCACTGATTTGAAGAAACTTTGATATATTTTTTGAACATAAATTAAATTTTCGTATATATATTGTGAAGATACAGTCACAATCACCAACGAACCACGACAGCGCGAATGCTATCATTTTAGATTGGACTAGCTGACCCACGCCACCTCGTTTGCGCCTTATATTGCCCGTAGCGTGAAAATTTCCCCGTTTTTGAAACATTTTTCGTTGTTGCTCCGCTCTTTTTAGTAGTAGCGTGATGACATATACCCTATAGCCTTCCTCGATAAATGGACTATCCAACACCGAAAGAATTTTTCAAATCGGACCAGCGGTTCCTGAGATTAGCGTGTTCAAACAAACAAACAAACAAACAAACAAACACACAAACAAACTAACTCTTCAGCTTTATATATTAGTATAGATAATTACCCCACTTTATTAGGGTTCGGCGCGGTGTAACATTGTAAAGGACTTCGACTGGTTTCTGTTACGGCCGGCAGCTTGCCTGACGCAAACTTTCTTTGAGATTGTGATCGTTTTAAAACGGTAAATACAGAGAATACTCTGTTCTGTGGGACAAAACAAACAGGTATAAATCGAGTACAGTTTGCGAGTGTATGTGTTTCTGAGCTTGTTATTTTATTACCCCGAAACTCAGATCAAAGAAGAAAGTACCCTTTTTATTTGATCTGAGCCCCAAACGGCTGGACCCATTTACATGAAATTGATAGGAAGATAACTGACAACAATTATTAACAAACGGTTTAGCTTTTATCTCGATATCGAGTTCGAATATTATTAGTATATCCGTTTGAGTGGGTAATACCCAGGGGCGCAACTAGTATTAAAATGTAACTGGTTGAAAGTGATGAACCATACTTAAGAAAAAGTTTAAAGTCGTTTCTCGATGTTTTCTTTAAGTAGGTAGCTTAGATCATAAAAATAAGGAGATATGGTAAGGGGGCGTGGTCCTTGCGAACGCATCATGCCAAAAATGCGCTTCATGCCTCAAACTCGCCTTTTCTTTCTTCCTTTAAAACAAAAAACATCAAAATGCCGACTTCCTCAGTGGTTGTTTGCAAAAATAAAAGCACCAAAGTAAATTATGTGAAGAATAGCATCTCATTTCACACATAATTACTAAAATCATTATTATTTTCAATAAAATTAAATAAAAGATTACTTCATGGCATAAAATACGAAGTGAAGTACCTAGTTCAGTATATTGGTTAGCACAAACACCGTTGCTCGCTCAATACTAATCTATCAACACTCAATGTGTTTCACGGCGCAACGGATGAGTGCTTTTTCGATACTTTTGAAAACAAAAAAGTTTCGGGCTGCGTCAACTGCTGGCTTCCGCGACATAGAGATGTTACATGATTGTATTGCGCTTGTACTTGTCGATATTCTTATACGCTCAATCGTATAACCTACTCATATGTTTATTGAAAGATTTTATTCCTGATACATAGAACATATTTTTTTTAAAGAAACAATATAAAACTTAATGGTTGCTCAAATAAATTAATAAATACTTAGTGGATTTTTTCATTTTGAATGTATTTTTGTGTATTATTTAATATTGCAAGTTTAACAAATATGTGATTTTAATAAACAACGAGAAAAATAAGAATATGACAATGATGCAAGGAAGAGTCTTCCGTCCTTGAAGCCCTAACCACCAGTTTCTAGGTCCATGTACCCGAAGTCAGTGGTCTACTTTTTTTTGAAAGTGGATTTTGTTTTCCGTTTTATATATTCCGTAATGTACCATAGTCCATAACACTTTAACAACGCGTGACTATGGCTTTTGAAACTTGTTTCATGCTTTTTCAGCGTCGTTTTTGTCGTAGTTGGGTTTTAGTTTTTAGTTTTTTTTATTTGAAATGTTTTAGTGTCTCTATAATATTAATTTCTTTGAACATACATACACATACATACATACATACATACATACATACATACATACATACATACATACATACATACATACATACATACATACATACATAGCCAGTCAAAATCATAACCCTCCTTCGAGAACGGCCGAGCTGCTTTAGGTGGTTTTAATTTTTAAATGTTTGTTGAAATCTAGTGAAGATTTAAACGGTGGAAAATTAGAAATAACTTGAAAATCCAAATGCCACGTGTACGAAGTAGCGGGCACAGGTAGTATAAAATAAATTTCCATTCCTGTAAGTGGGCTTAGAGGGTTAACTATCATGTAGGTTGTTTGAAGAAAGGTTTGAATTATGTTTTTTTTATGTATTTGCCTGTCAAAATGGCTCTACTCTGCCTGATGGAAAGCAAAAGCAGAATCCAAGAGTGGTTGTCACCATACTCATTGCGAATGTAGACAATGCTACATGGAGACCCACACCATGGCGGCCTTGTGATGCTTTTACAGCACGAACGCTGTCGTTTTGCCACCTTGGTCGAGCCGGCCCATTTGTACTGAAATCAGCGTGGCTCTACTACCTTGGAAATGTATTGCATAATACACCCATGTTTTATAAATAGAGCATTTAAAAAGACAATGTTTGATGAATGCTAAAATCTAACTAAATGTTACTTTACGTTACCTACGGAATTGTTTATCTTAAAAATATCTAATGACACCTACGTAAATAAAAAAAATAAAAAAGTAGGTTTGTACATTTAAGATTACTATATATATACTATATGGGTGGATCGCTAGTTCAGTCATATCCAGTCTCATTTCAAAACTAAAAAACAATATTTATTTTAGTAAAACTCTGTAAGTTCATTATCGTAAAACGGTAATTACGCCATCTAGGATGACAGCTCATCCAACCCTAACTTACCTCAGTGAACGGTAGGGGGTGTAGTAGTAGCTCTCGCGTCGAGCTTGACGGAACATTGTTTCCACATTACTTATTTGAGAAACCTGTTGTGAAACTATTTACGAATTCTAATATCTACAGTTTTAATCGTTAAGTCGACCGATTACCGATCCTTTAAATCAGATAGTTGCGAGAGTTGGATAAGCTTCACCAAATCTTTAAGTGAAAATTTTGTAAATGGCCACACTTAGGGGACCAGCATCCCGACTAAAATCAATACCTCTTCCTCTCCGTGTTCCTGTGCGGCAGGTTGCGGAGCTCTATCCAGTGAAGTCGGAATTTCTGATTATAAGAGTGCTTTCGTTCCTCATAATGCTTGATTATACTGAAGGTAATGTGCAGGTAAGTCTTCAGACAATTAATGCAAATTTTTATCAAAACATGTACTTTCTCAACTTTATTGATTTGTCTTTGTTCTTTTACTAGTTTATTTTTCTTAATTTCTTTATCATATAACATAAACGGGTTTTTTGACTCATCGAGTGTCCTAGTCTCTATTAGTGAAAATATATATTCTCAGAAATAACAGCGTTAACCGTTAAAAAATATTGAGCAACAGGTTTCTTTCACAACGTGAATGGGTTGTGAGAAGAAATTTTATATTTCGATTACGTTAAAATGCTTTCTTTCAAGGTGTAAGAATAAATTTTATTCTCAATGGTCAACCATCAAATTATTTTTATTTTATTGTTGAGGCCTGCTTTAATAGTTTTGCAAAATAATAAGTGTGTTTAATTCGTTTTTTTTGCTATTTTTTAATCCAAATGTTTCAGCACACTTGAATTCAAAAATAGTTAAAAGTTTTCGAATTAAACGTTAGTGTTAAATTCATATTATTTGTAAAATTGAACTCGAAATTATTGATTTTGCTTAAATGCGCAGTTCGCACAGGCGCATTAACAGGGATACAGATGCAGTTCGCTGAGAACGGGGAGGGGGGATCGCGACTGAAAACTAACTGGATCTGACAGAACTGTAAATATATAAATATCAATATTGCTGTTTTTGCAATGCAAAGCATAATAAAACAATGCATGTACAAACAAAAGAGGGTTGTTGTAGCTACGAGTAACTCTATTGTTTTTGAGTAAACACTTGTTACACATCTTCAATTTTATTTACCTTAAGACAAATTATCGTCAAATTTATTACAGTAAAATTAAAAACGCCAAAAACACTAAAACTATTTACGTTTTAATAACATAAACATAGTTATTTTTTCTCATTCCAAGAAATTCGCAAGTAACTTATAAATAATATGAAACTAGTATGCAACTATTTTCAGAATAAAAAATTGCTTAAATTGTATTAATAATTAATATTTGTTAATTTCAACTGGAGCATATATTAATTTTCGCGGATCCACCCTTGCGCACATGCGTAGAAAAAACATGCATATGCAGTTCATACTTTAATACATAATAACAGCAATAAACTGCAAAAACAGCAATAAACTCTCAATCTTGGCTTTCAATATTGCAATACAACAATATTGAAATAAAATAAATACTAATCAGTTTTGTATTTTTGTGTTATTTTTAAGTACGTTACGTTATTTTTGTTTTTTGACGGTTCTCCCAATTTTCTATTTAGTCAGAAATATAGTGAACTTGTATATCTTTCTAGACCATTTCTTTCGGCATATTCTTTCTGTTTCCATTCATTCCATTTAACTTAGTGTATATATTGAAGTTATTAGTACCGCGCAGTACATGTAACGTAGATGTAATCAGTTACGTGCCGTTTCTTGTTATGCTCCACTGGCGATTACGAATTCGAATTCCGAATAATACTAGCTGTAAGGATGGACAATTGAGGAATGGGGAATACAGTTTATTACAATTTATTGTTTTTTTTACTCGTAATATTATTTATCTAAATAAACATTTTTATTATTTTATTATCATGGTGTAAGCGCCAGGGTAACCTTAAAAGGTCATGTTCTCAAGAGTCACTCTTCTCTTTATTGACGCACAGGGGCCTACACTATTACATTTTTTGTTATATACATTTGACAGAACACACATTTTCTATTTTATCCTTTGTATTATTTATTAGTTTTATCTATTTGATATTATTCTTCTGTCACTTTGTTGCTCATATTGAGTTTCGAAACTAACCGATTTTTCTTAATTTTTAAATGTGTGTTTTTGCTGGCGTGGCTAGTAAAGGAGTTAGTTATAGTATACATACAGAGTATACATTACACGAAGTAATATAAATATATTTTATTGCAACTGTGTGTGTCGCTAAAATGCTTAACCCTCTCCTGCGAGGAGACCCAAACCTAGCTGTGGGACATTATGGGTTGTTGATGGTGGTGTGTGGCTATTTATGTACCTACACTGACCTACTCCTATCAATAAACAAGTAATAGCGTGTAACAGCAAAGTTTTAAAAAGTAGTAAATTATTAAAAAAACAACACAGCGTCTCCACAACTAAACAAAAGCGAATATTTTTTCAAGCGTAACGGGTAGCTCACAAAGTTTCTTTCAGAGATAGTATAGTATGTAACACAATAACTAATCAATTATAGGCTATTTTCACCACTTGCTGATAAATTTCTAGCTAAGCCTATTTTTAACTTATCTACCAAATACCTCATATGACGGATCCTTAAACCTAGAAATAGGCATATGTATATGTCAGATAAGAATTTTATCAGCAACTTTTGTCTGCTATCAGAAACTTTACTAGGAACATCTAACACTGGCCGTAATTAACTTAAATTTTATAGATTACCTCACCTTCTGCACATAATTTTAAAAATAATGCATGGTCTAGAGGGGGTCGTGGCTTAATGGTAACCGAGTAGATTAACACGTTGCAAAGTCCAGGAATCCTAACCGGGTCAGTGCATGGTCAGAAAATAATTTACCGTGTCAATGTGTAATTATTATTTGGTTTGCATCCTTTTAATCCTGACCTGGGCAAATGATCACACTCTGCGTTTTAGTCAAATACTACATTTCACTTAGCTGTGCGCTATCTACACCTAGAATACCGGGCCGGTATAGTACTAGGTTACTTTTAAGGTTACATTTTCCCTTTACAATTTATACTTAAGCCCAGTTGGGCTCAAAATCATTTGAATTATACTTTTTTTCATATGTAAATGCAAGTGCATTGAAAACAATCATTATTTCATTCTATATAGTGTTGCACAGCAAAGCGAATAAAAACCACTGTTTAAATCATATTCATACTTTAGATAAGCGACTTATTCTTTTCTTATTCCTGTATATCTAAACGGGTTCATTTTTTCTTTTCAGATGTGGATTGCAATTATTATTTTTTTACTCTGGCTATGCCTAGGCCTATGCTTTGATAGCAGGAAGCCGAAAAATTTCCCACCAGGACCGGGTTGGTTGCCTATCTTTGGATGTGCGCACACCGTCAAACATTTTCGTGATCAAAACGGCTACTTATACAAAGCTATTAATCTTCTCTCGGAAAAGTATAATGCAACAGAATCCTGTCTTGGCATACGTATTGGAAAAGATCGAATCGTGATGGTCAACTCTCTTGACGCTAATAAGGAGATGTTGCTAAACGAAGATATCGACGGCAGACCAGTAGGAATATTCTACCAAGCTCGCACTTGGGGCGAGAAACGTGGAGTTTTGATAACTGATGGGGAATTATGGAGAGAACAGAGGCGTTTTCTTCTTCTACATCTTAAAGAATTCGGCTTCGGACGCCGAGGAATGCAGGAAATTGCTCGCTGGGAAGCCGCTCACATGGTTAACGATGTCATGACGATGGCCAGTCGTGAAATAAGTCTGACGGTTATTCTACCAATGCACAATTTCTTTAATACATATATATTGAACACTCTTTGGACTATGATGGCTGGAATCCGCTACAGGGCTAATGATCCTAAAATGATCACTCTACAAGCACATTTATTTGATTTATTTGCTACTGTTGACATGGTCGGAACGGCATTCAGTCATTTCCCTATTCTTAGCATCTTATTCCCAGAATATTCTGGTTACAATACATTTCTCAGAACCCACAAGAAGATCTGGGATTTCCTCCGTGAAGAAATAGAAAGACACGAAATAAGATTCAACCCCGATAATGAAGATAGGGATTTCATGGACGCTTACATCAGAGTTTTAAAGGAGAAAGGGGAGATTGATTCTTATTCTGAGGGACAGCTTGTGGCTATGTGTATGGACATGTTTATGGCTGGAACAGAGACAACGGCAAAATCTTTGGGCTTCTGCTTTAGCTACTTGGTGAGAGACCGAAATATTCAGAGAAAAGCCCAAGAGGAAATCGATAGAGTGCTTGGAGCTAGAACACCTTGTCTAGAAGATCGCCCTAAGTAAGTTTTTTTTTATTCAAAGTGTTTTAAAATCAAGGTATAAGTATAAATAAGATAGAAAGAGATTACGAGACAAAACATTCATAAAATAAAACAGTCACTTATCTCACTAGATAAGCGAATTGACTAATTATAGATTTCCTTTTGTGCTAAAAAATCTTTGACAACCTTATTCATACCTCGTAATTTTATTGGTAATACAAAAATATTTCCGAACATCTAACATACAACACCATCTAGTCCCGGACTAAACAGAGATTATATTATTGGTTCTAGACACCTGATATATACATATGTTTTCTTTTTTTTGTAAATACTTACATATTACACATAGAAAACACCCAAATTTCGAAATAAATATTTGCAAATTATATAAACATTTGGTCCGACCCGGGATTCGACCCCAAGACCTCATGCACAGCAGTCGCGTACGCTGCCACTGCGCCGACGAGACATTCAATAATAAAAATATCATAAGACCAATGGCTGTGCTTTGGTATTCTCTCATCAGAACTACTGGTTTCTGGTTTTGATTCTTGACAGAGCTAGTTCATGTTATGTAGTAACTACAGGTGATATGCAGATCTATCCTTGATTAATCAACTTAAAACATTAACAACATAAATATTTTGCAATATATCTTTCTGTTGACGTTTATCTTGACTTCAATATCTAAACATTATTTAATATTTTAGCATGCCATATAATGACGCCATAGTACATGAATGTGTACGCCATTTCATGGGGCGCACCTTCGGGGTGCCACATCGTGCTGTTCGTGATACCATTCTGGCAGGATACCGAATTCCAAAGGTAAGTTAGCAAACTTAGGCAGGCCAAGTATGTCATTGGTTGTTTATGTCGGGGTCAGGGTACAGTCAATTTGCATACAGTACAATATATTGAGAGGTAAAATTAGTGGGTAATTTAGTGTAATTTCGCTATAGTGTGGGTCATCATGCTGACCACCACTCTTGGATTCTAGTAGTGTCTAGTAGTGACATTATGGGAGGGCAAAAAAATAATCCGGATATATGTATTCGATAGCAAAATACTAAAGATTATATTAAGCTGATGAATATAAACTTTATAAGAATGGGAAACGAACTGTGAAGCCATTATTATGGTGTTCCATGGAAAGTAAGTTGTGACAGAGTAAAATAGAATAACAACATTTAATAACTAAAAAAACTCGTTTTTTTAAATAAGCCAAACAAAAAATTGCCAACCAATCCAAAAAGCGACATAAATATTCTCAGAAAGCTTTTACATTAAAAATATTTTCTACTATTTAGTTTGATTTATTTATAAAAGAGTGTTTTTAGTTTAGTTAAATATTTTCAATTTATTGTATTGTCACCGGTTCTCGATAAGTCTACTAAGTTTAAATTAAATCGTTTAAAGTAAGTCAAAATCAAGTCTGAAGGAGTTGGTTAGAAACAAACATACAGGTGAAGCTAATAAAAAGCGTGTAAAAACGCATTACGTGGAACATAAACTAAAACGTTTCAAATAAATCAGTCTTATTGGTAAACCAGGAGACAATAAGATAGCTAACTATCTTATTATTAAAACAAAATCGTAGATTGGGTTCTTCAAGTATGGGGAATTATAAAATAAAAGAAACATGATCAAATTTAATAATTACATACTAAGGACAGCATTTTAAATAGTAATGGAATATCAATCAAATTTCATTTAAACTTTTAAAACCAACGAGGTTGCAGATAATAACCGTTTCTTTACACTCTTTGCATTTGTTGACTCATGACTTGTTTTATTTCCAGAACACAATGGTGGTCAGCAACTTTTCGAACATATTGATGAATGAAAAATACTACCCGGATCCGTACGAGTTCAACCCAGAACGTTTCCTTAAAAACGGAAGAGTCTCTATACCTGATCACTACTTTCCTTTCGGCCTGGGTAGACGTCGCTGCATGGGTGAAGTTCTATCTAAATGCAACATATTCTTGTTCACGTCGTCAATGCTCCAAAAGTTTTCGTTTGAGCCAATTCCGGGAGAGCCACTACCCTCGGTAGATCACATCGATGGACTTACTCCTGCAACGGCTCCGTTCTCTGCTCTTATTGTCCCAAGGCCTAAGGCTATATATCCTAATGCATAAATATTTGTGGTTTTGATCTGTGTCATTTTAGAAATATATTGATGTGATATCTATCTTCTGTCTTCAGCTCAACAAGTATGTATATGTTTTGTAATCAGGTCTTAACATTAACGGTCTTAACAAACGTCAAGTTTGGATTTATATTAAAAATTTTAGCATAATATCATTTGTCAATTCGATTAGAAAAGAGTATGTGGAATTCTTTTATGCAGATATGAAAGATGTTTTAAATGTGACCTATCATTAAAAGTAGTGGATTTTACTACTTGTCTTAAATATAAGTTAAATGTAGATTTGCTGTCATTTTTGCTTGTCTTTGCTGGACATCAAGTTATCTGCAAGATGGAAGATCGAATTTTATATGTATACTGATGAGTTTTATGTTATCAGTTTCTAAAATACTCGTATGTTCTACTAACCGTATACGACAGTTTTATCACAATATTTGAAAGAATACATATCTGTCTTATGATAAATGTCATATCAACAATCTTTCTTAGAAATATAGATGCCCATGATTGAAGTTGGTTTTAACAATTGTTATTTTCTAAATCATCTAAGTCATTGGTTAAAATATCAGGAAAATGTAATAAACATCAGAATATTTTTTTAACTGATATTATCATCTGAATGGTTGGACGTTGGTTAAATTTTTGAGGAGAATAAAGTGTTAAGACTGAAAAATTGTCTAAGAGGATGCTGTTGGGTAATATATAGAGCTTCTGTTTTAAATTTTTTAAAATATCTTGGTATGTCGCTATTGGACAACATTATATTTATACCTACTAAAGTTTACTGTAGCTAGGACGACTGATTTATTTTTTATGAACCCTTTAAGTATTATGACGTCAACTATAACTAGACGATATTTTATATTCCTCTATAAACGTTTAATACATAACTACTACAGATGCCGAATGATTTAGAACTGGTTTCTAATACACATATTCATTACACCTACTACTAGGGGATATCCAGCACAGGCAAACCGAGTAGATATGTATTAAAGGTCTTTATGATTGTAAGATGAGAATGTAAGACTACAAAGTATTATTATTAATTCATATTCTTCTATTATATTAATTGATATTATCAGGCGGACCATTGTCATATGATTATATTTTTAGGTTTTATAGTGCACTGTCAGACAGTTCCTTTCTTATTGGCATTTTATGGAGGGTGAAACAAAAAGGAGTGAGTTAGGTAAAGAATTTAAGCTTAAAAAGCGTCATACATTCAAAATGTGCATATTTTATGGTCATAAATCAAATTTACCAACAGTATTTCACAAAAGTGACACAAAAAATAGTATGGAAAAAAGTAAATTGTGAATTTTTGCTTATACTTATAATTTTAGTTAGACGTTAGAATATTCTCAAATAATAGCAAGAAAAATAGATAAAGACATTTTTTCTATCCTCCATACACTGGGCTACATCAGAACTGCATCAAGGATGCCAGGATAAGGATGTGTCATGCACATAAATGTCTCTTAGCATTTATATACAATTTATCTTACAGTGTTTTGCACCGAGAAGTCTAGTGTTAAGAACCGAAGATTGAATCAAAATTGCTGGTATAACCAAAAGACTTGTCTGGGCTACTTTAGCTTTGCTTTACTTTAACATATTTTAGGGCTTATAAAGTTTAAGTTACATACGAGTAGTAGTACGATACGAAATGTAGGTATCAGTATGTTTTCCCACTCCCACCTTTACGCCTATAACTTACTTTCAAAGTAATCTGCTACGCATAATCATACTGCTTTTTACTATATTTAATAACTTCTTTCTCTAATTATAAGATAACATTCTATTATAGTGTTAAGTACCCTATTTTAATCGATTATACTTATATCTATATGTGTAGAAGTCGTAGAATGTTCTGATTTACAATCAAGTGGATTCAAAGTCAACGTAAAAACATGTCATTCAGAGACACACATAAATCTATTAAATTGATCTCACAGCAAATCGGAACTGCGATATCTTTTGGGAACTTTTGAAGTGGGTAAAATCTATACAGTGATGAATGATTTTATCATAATGAAAATGGAACATATTGAGGTTGAATCTACTTGAGAGGAATCATTATATCTAACCAAAATAGTAGAAGTAATGTTACACAGGTTATGGTTATTGATAGAAGTAGATGATATATTAATCAAGTATATTATTCAATAGATGTTTGAGCAGCAGATTTTGTCTTTTATTTATCCTACCCGATGCTATTGGAGGATTTTTCAATCAGGCCTGCATTACTGTCCTGACTTACAACTATGAATTGAAGTTTCAGACCCTATCTTTGCAAGGGGACAATTTTGCTGTAAACTTATTGCTCGAAATAAAATATATCACACACTACACGACATTATTTGATCTACAAAGATTCAAGGGTCTATGGAAATATTGACAATTAAAATTTGCTCAAAACTATCAGTAAGTAAAAAGTTTTTGCAAAGTTGAGGACGCCTGGAGGACTGATTTATTTTATGTGGTATGGTATAAAAATGGTATTTGGTGTATGTGGTATAAACTTATAGGCGATCTCTGAGGTGTTGAGATAAGGCTTGCTAGTTGAAACACCGTAGATCGTTTTGGAAGCACAGAAGACTTGCGATAAAGCTAAAGTTCAGATAGCAAGCCGGGTAAATTTTTTTTAGAAAATAAGTTGTTCAATTGTACCATCAGGTTTGCCAAGTACTTAAACGTTCATGATTTAAGTTTGTGGTTATACTGTAGCTATGTATATAGTACTGTTAAATTATTTAGGGATCTTCCTCAAAGACTAATGGTCAAATTTCATTTTGAGTTGATACAAAAAATTATTACTTTCTTGGCTTGTACTTGCAACGCACAACAAATGTTTTTTGAGCTCCATAGCCAAAAAAACAAGGTCACAACAATGTCTACTACTACTAGTGTGTTCAGGATTGCATCGTATAAAGGCAGACATGGTAAGACCCGTGTCAGCACCAATTAAGACTGTAGGCTATAATGTCGAGAACAGTTATATCATTAAATCCTTTGAAATAATAGTAAACCACCAGTTAGTTCGGTTCCAGTGAACAAAAATATGTGGCTTATAAAGGCAGCTGACTATTGAAGTATAGCTCGCCGACTGGTAAGCTTTAAGTCTCACGACTCAGCTCTCAGGCGAGTAACGATCCTGAACGATCTTTCCGCCCTTCTTAACGATTGTTGCATACATCGAGAATATACATGTAAACTTTTATCCAGTTCTTATTTTATTGAAAGTCCTATAGAGCCCCAGGCAGTGGTCCTGCGAAAGTCTTGGAAACTGAAGCCTGCACGTGTTTTTCGCCGCCACACCAGCGTTATCATTCATCCTGAAGATATGCAGCGGCCACGCGGATTAAAAATATAGACTAGTAGCAGTCTACATTATCTATGAAAAAGGCGAAGTAATTATTTTTAAGTTTGAATTTGAGTGAGTAGATATTAAAATATTGCCAAAAAATACTGCGATAAATCCAAAACTACAATTTATTCCAATTATCAGAATTTTATTAAAAGTGGTTCCGATAGATATATTCAAACTTAGTGCATTATTTCAAAATTATTTCCTAAAATGATCAATGTTTTTAATTTATAGATCAGATACATATTGATGAGAGTGCTGAGTTCACCGAGCATGAGGAGTTCAACCACCAGTACTTCAATCTAGTGGTAGATGCTCGCGATCTGCTCAGTACTTCTGCCAGCCATGCGGTCTGAGACCAGCTTCAAGGATGACTCAGGTGCACATTATAATTTTGTTGACCCACTTCGGCCACGGTGACCTCTTCGATTCTTTGCGAAACGAAACTGTTACTGTCTTGAATAATATAATACCTCACATATTAATAGTCATGATTGACTTCTGTAGTTACAAAAAATGTGATTGTAATAAATTAAATAAAATACTTTACTCCAAGTCCTTTACTCCAACCTTTTAACCGACTTCAAAAAAGAAGGAGTTTCTAAATGAGTCTGAATTTTTAGGGTTCCGTGCCAAATACAAAAAACAGAACCCTAATAGATTCGTCATGTCTGTCTGTCTGTCCGTCCGTATGTCACAGCCATTTTTTTCTGAAACTATAAAAACTATACTGTTGAAATTTGGTAAGTAGATGTATTCTGTGTAACGCATTAAGATTTTCAAACAATAATAAAATAATTACAATAAATTTTGGGTGTCCTCATACTTAGAACTGAAACTCAAAAATTTTTTATCATCAAACCTGTACCTATGGATAGGTCTTTAAAAATGATGCTGAGGTTTCTAATATCATTTGTTTCTAAACTGAATAGTTTGCGCGTGCGACACTTCCAAAGTGGTAAAATGTGTTCCCCCATCTGTAATTTCTAAAATAATTTGGTATGTAAATTGTAAATTGTAGGTAATTGTAGGTAGGTAAATTGGAATGGTAAAACTAAAAAAAATATATGATGTATATTACCATGTAAACTTCCACCGAAAATTGATTTGAAAGAGATCTAGTAAGTAGTTTTTTTTATTACATCATAAATCGTAAACCGTAATTTATCGATCAAAGTTACAACGAACTACAAGAACTGTTATATTATGTTACCTGCTACTACAGAACCCCTTATGTGCGAGTCCGACTCGCACTTGGCTGCTTTTTTAATGTTTGTTACCTCAAATCTTTCGACCGGGTGAACCGATTTTGATGGTTCTTCTTTTTTTTAACAGGCAGCTGCTTTTCGTGTGGTCCCATTTAAATTTGGTCCAATTCTTGAATCAGTCTAATTCTTGTCAGTGTTTTTTTTTGTTAAAATTTTGTATTAGTAAATACCAATCTTTTAGAAGTATTTGGTAGAAAACCTCATATAAAAGCAAAGATCACAAATTCTGACTGATTGAATTAATTTAGATATTACTTAATATGGTGACGAAAATTAGGTGACATGAAATAGGAAAAAAAAACAATTTTCATAATTGGTTTCAATAAAAATACTATAACCCCGAAAAGCATTTAGATTATGTCTTGGACATACTATTTTATTGCAAATATTGTAAAATAAACACAATTCTCTCTTCTTTCTCTCTTACTATCTAGAAATTCACGAACCCTTATCCAACTTTTGTCTTCTGTTTTGCTTGATGTTGCATTATCAGCCAATTGCTACTTCTGCGCATATTTTACTGTTCACAGCAAGGGTGGTGGTGATCAGCGTGACGAGTAAGAAGTAAACTGCGCGCACGACGACGGTAGTACACCAAATTTCGGAGAAACTGGGATAGTACAAGCATCAAGGTAACAATGATATTTATTTTTAGTAGTCTCTATGCTGTGTAGATAAGGTGGATGTCCACTGTCCTGTTTACACTAAACTGCAGTAAAACGTGGGAGAGCCACGCTTCGGCATGAATGGGCTGACTCGACCAGAGTGGTACCAAGGCCTCACAGAAAACCGGTGTAAAACGCTATGTTTCACCGAGTGAGTGAGGATACCGGAGGCCCAACCCTATGATGGCGCAGTTAAAACACAGATTGTTACCCTAGGAGGGTACCAACTGCGTTAGGGTTGGAGAATCCCTTTCTGGGCATCTATACTCAGGACACAATGCGACTGAGTGTGGATGCCCAGGCTACCCCTCGTATACTGGGAGGAGGGAAAAATTGCGCTCAATCACGCTCGGGGTAAAAGTAGCACCATCATGGCACCCCCTACCACGCTAGTCGTGGACTATTGCAACATCGGGGGGTTAAATCTTGATGCAGTCCATCACCACATCGAGACATCTAAGTCAGCCTTGCTCGTTTTGAACGAGACGCAGATATCGTCTCCAGCGGACACATCCTACCTCAGCTGGGTATGGACTAGAACATTCCTTATGTCTATAGTCAGAGTGTGCGTGTACGTCAGAGACGTTCAGTTCTCGTCGCCTCAGCAATGTTGAAGAAAGGGACCTTTCTATGAGGATGGCTCCATGTAGATAGCGACGACCATCCTCGCGACCATGCATGCCTCTACAGGTCTCATAGTGGTGATGCCGAAATTGATCGACTCATTGAACACATCCAGATGGCTACAGACCTCGTGTAGCAGCAGATTCCGAAGAGATCATCATACTTTGATTTTAACGCTCTGCCGGCTGGCTCACTTCCAGTAAAACGAATCATGCGGGAAGATCTGTTTTCAACTGGTTACCACGCCCACACGAGACCCAGATATGGAGAGCCAGAATTTCTCATTGTTGGACCTTCTGCTGACTTCACATCCGGACGAACACCAGGTATTCGTAAACGCCCCACTTGGCTCCTCAGACCTTGACCTTGTCCGGAGTACAGTGCCTCTCACATGCTCGCTGCAATCGCGAGTTGCACACAGCCGTCGTATGTGGCATTACAAGTCAGCAGATTGGGATGGGATGTGGACCTTCTTTGCGTTTTACCCTTGGAGACAGTCATGCCTCGCGCCGGATAATCCCAACACCGCTGCTGATTGTGTTGCTGAGGTTGTGCTGCAGGGAATGGAGCCTTTTATTCTATCCTCTGTGATCCCCATTGGTGGCAAGTGTTGGCCTTGGTTTGGTCCATCTTCCAAAAAAGCGTCTCGCCAGAAGCAGGAAGCTTAACAAGCCTGGGTTGACGTGGTGGCGGTATGGGATCAAAATACCAGCGCTCTGAAAAAGGAGTACAACTTTGCCGGAGTTGGAGCACACTGCTAGGATTGGCGAGAGACTTGAGCGTCTTCCTTCGGGAACTTGAGTATTCTGGTCTCTTGCCAAGGCTATCAAAGGGAATTTCTGTAAGCCATCCCTTCCACCTCTGCACTTGGAAAATAATCCGTTGGCCTATGACGCAAAGGAGAAAGGCGATCTTCTGGCAAAACACTTTGCGTCTAATTTGACCTTGGATGACCATACAGCAATGCGTGTGTAGTAAAATAGTACAGTATGCTGGATATCCAGTTCCACCAACGCTCTGTGCGTTTAGCACTTTTATTCCTTGATATCCATAAGTCAAGTGGCCCGGAATCCCTCCTATAGTGCTGAAGATAATTATCTGCTCCGGAATCGGCACCGGTCTTAACGCGTCTTTTTCGGCTCTCCTACTTTTCTGGCGTAGTCCCGACATCATGGAAGGCAGCATTAGGCCCCGAACCCTAAAAACGGCGACCGCTCAAATCCGTTCAACTACAGGCCGATAGCCATTATTGCCCTCTTCTCTAAAATAATGGAGTCCATTATCAACGGTTAACTCCCGCGATATCTAGAAGATCATCATCTGCTTAGTGATCAGCAGTACGGCTTTCGTAAAGTTAGGTCAGCTGGTGATCTTCTAGTATACCTGACACATCGCTGAGTCCGAGCGATTGAGACTAAGAAGGAAGCCTTGGCAGTTAGTTTGGACATTGCGAAGGCTTTCGATTGGGTTTGGCACAAAGCGCTTCCTTCGAAGCTTCCTTCCTATGGGCTTCCCGAGAAATTACGTGATTGGGTCACTAGGTTTTTAGCAGATAGAAGCTTAGCTTAGCTTAGAAACATAGTAATAGGTCGTAGTCGACGGTGAATGCTCTGACTCCATGTCTATGAACGCTGGTGGCGCTCAATATCAATGACATGCTGCAAATTATTTCAATCTTCGTATTCGTTCGACCTCGAAACCCAAATCATATAACGTTCAGTGTTATTTTACATTGAAACGAGACAAAATTCAAGGCATTTTTTTATGGCTGATCGGACACAACGACGGCAATTTTGGCCTTTCGAATAAATACAACACTATATCGCTTTTCGTTTTTGTATAAAAGAAAATTTATGTAATGTTTGTATGTCATTTAATTTTTTACTGACAGACATACATACATTTTTACTGAGATGATTGTGAAGTTGAGGTTGGTAGAGTTAGGGAATGTAGATTCAGAAGCTTGGTTCTACATGAGATCTGATATCTTTTTTACAGGGTAAACCAAATGCAGTAGTCTTAGCAACATTTTACATTTAAATGTTTTGGTGAGATCATGATTTCTTGGTGTTTTTTTGCCGATATTAATAGCGGCAACACTTAGACGTTTGAAATGTCTAGATAATGGTACGAAACCATTCTTGCGTGAGTCCGACTTAGTTGACTTTTTATATTCTGACTGATGAAAGCATCTTGCAAGTCTGAACTTGATCTGTGACTTTGATATACTCGCCTACACTATCAACATAGTCTATTCTTCAAAAATCACTTAGTCATACTCTCTGTCGATACAAAGACCTTCAGCCAATTGAGGCTCATGGGTTCGTTCGTTGCATAGGAAACCGATATTTTTTAAACTCTTTTGGCTTGGAATATATGACTGAGACAGTGATGTGACACTCGGTCTAACTACACTTCTAAATACAATATTAGAGTACCATGTTGGGTTTTACATGAAAACTCTTTGGTAAGAAGAACATATTTTCATAGATGTATCCGAAAGGGTTTGTAGTCTTTTTAGTAAAACTTTTAATGAAACTAACGTCAGGACAAAGTGTTGAGTTTTGCGGATCTTTGTTAGATGCAAGGCTGTGCACTAACCACATTTTAGACCGCTCCAGGTGTTTCAAGTGTTCGACGCTAGTTTGGCGTTCAAACGTAGGTATGCTGAGTGCCGGAAGAGTAGAAAATTACTCCTCCTTAGGAATCTAAAATGGCCTGGCTACTCGGTACTACCTATTGTGTTGCTGGACGAAGAGGGTAAATTGTTTGAGAGGTAATTCTTATTCTGCAGCATCCGTCACCTCTACGAGGTAAACCGTGGAGCTGTTTTAATTCGGTTTTCCTATTCGTCGTCCTAGTTGGAAGTGTCACGTGCTAGCTTTGCCACTACGACTGTGAGAACTTAGCTCAGTATACGCTGACAGTTTGCTCCACTTGTGCGACGCAGTGTCCAGTCCTGTATTTGCGAAGAAGGTCTCTCGCTACCGGCCGCCATACTCTTAATGGTTGCTACCGGTATAAATCTGTTTGACAGTGTATGCATGTTTCTATGTACACGTTATTACACAGAAGTAGGTGGAGAGAGACTGGGAGAACGACCTCTTCCTTTCACCAATTTCACACTAAAATTTTGATTCTAGTGCGACTCTTCTGTGTAGATAAATAAATAAATATTTCGGACACTAAACACATAACGCCATCTAGTCCCAAACTAAGCAGAGCTTGTATTATGGGTACTAGATAACTGATATAATTACATATGTACTTTTTTTTCGTAAATACATACATATTCTATATGGAAAACACCGTAAAATTGGCACTTTACTTCTGCTAATCAATTTAAAGCCGTAGAAGTAGAGTGACCTAGATTCAGGGTCATATCTTAAGCTTTGTTTCACCGAAAGACAACTCTGTAAATGATAATCTTTTAGAAGTTTATCAATACAAAACAACACACAAAAGGGAAATATTGCAATATTTGTCCCAATGTTAAATGTACGGTGGGTTTGGTGGTTTAAGCAGTCGCCATGCCACTACAGCACTGAGTGTTTACATTCCATATGGAAAAACGCTTTGTGTGATAACAAATTGTTATTCTAAGTCTGTATATACTTTGTGTTCGTGATAATGTGGCAGTAGTCTTGTTTAAAAGGAAAAATCTTTTTAGTAGTCACTTTTTGGCAATACGGCAAATCAATGCAAGCTATTCCACTGCAAATATCGTAAAATTTACTCAAATCTTCTATACATTTAGAAAATACAAAACTGAACTCAACTTTGAACCTTACGAACGTAAAGTTGAAGTCTAATGTTGCTTTACAAGTAAAATTTTTGCAGTTTGCTACTTCAGTGCGTGTTTTGCAGCAGTGGCAAGCGGGCAAGAAGTACACTACGCGTTCACTACTGGACGCAAGATAATGACGACCCGGAATTTGGTATAGAAACTGGGTTTCTCAATTTAGAAGGTACGAGTACCGAGGCAACTGCACTACTGTTACTAACTAATAATAAAAAATATATTAAACTAGCTGACCCGCTCAACTTCGTCTGAGTCTCTCCGCTCTGCGTATAAGAAATAATTTTCTCCCATTTCCCCAAAATTTTCGGTTCACACCCGGCTCCTATTGGTCGTAGCGTGATGTTACATAACCTTAAACCTTCCTCACAAAATGAGCTATCCAACAAAGAAAGAATTAGCGAAATCGGTTTAGCCGTTCATGCGTGATGTCGTGATCAAGGCAAACAGGGATTAATTTTTATATGTAAATACTATCTGAACCCCGCGGTGTTACCCGCGGTTATTGTTGTACCGCGAGTAACGCCGCGGGACAAAGTTAGTCTAAAAAAAGTAGCCTAAGTTACTCCCTAGATTATCAGTTACCTGCCAATGAAAGTCTCGTCAAAATCGGTCAAGCCGTTACAGAGATTACCCGGAATAGACAGAAATACCAAATTTTTTTTAACTACATTTTTGGTATATATGTACCATGTATTGTATATGTATGTACTAAAAAGCGGTTTTTTTTAATATTACAAACAGACACTTCAATTTCATTTATTTGTATAGATAGATCATTAAAAAAACATTACAGACTCTACCATGTATTTGACACACACATACATAAATACACATACACACAAATGCATTTATCAAAGTTAAACTGAAAAGATGAATATTGTACCACGATTTTTTTAAAGTCCTACTGAATGTTAAAAGTGACAATAATTATGTTTTTTATTAAAGAAGTTTGACGAAAGAGACCTCACAAAGTTATAAACAAAAAAAATCAAAAGAATTATGGTCAAATTTCAACCGCTGGGCGACCACTACTTTTCGACCACCTCAAAAGGCAATTAGAATTAAATTTTGGACACATTGCAAAAAAAAATTACTATCTTGGTGCAAAATTGTAAAAGAAACTCTATACTCTCACGAACTTAAATTCGACCTTCGTTTGTCTTTTAGTTGCTCCAATGTGCCACTATCAGCTAGCAACTTACTACTTCTACGCAATTTTTACTGTCCACAGCCATGGTGAACGTGACCGGCCTGACGGATGAGAAGTACGCATCACCCCTACAGCTGGATATCGGCAGTACAGCTAATTTTATGACGCTTATTCTAACGGAGACACTGAGTTGGTCATGATGCCGTGTAAGCTGCAAGGAAGCGGGTATTAATATCAATACATATGCACTAGTACACAGTCTTATTGTCTTTCCTAAACTAATAACGGCAAACTACTGTCACAATTCCTTTAAAATAAGAGAAGAACTGATGAAAACCTGTTTTGCCCTCACAGTGTAATTTTTATTACAAGTAGACATTGGATTCTGATTATGCTTCCCATCACCCAGAGTAGAGTCTCTTTGGCAGGCCCAAACATAAAACCTTGATAGATTTCTAGCAAGGACATGAATGTCTGAGAAATTTAATGTCATATGACAACGGAGCAGATCTTATTTGCAGTGATAACGTGGGGATTTTAATAAAGATATCATGATGTAATAAAAAAGACTTGACCGCGACAGAGGTGATTGTAGTGGTCAAAATCTATTTTATTACGTCATGCAAATGAGTTGCCCAAAATCACAAACACAGAGAAACATGATTTGCTGAAAGTAGTGACTTATTTTATTAGTAGTGACTGTAATCATTCTTAGGGTATTCATCAATCAAACCCAAAAAAAATCATCATACTTAATGTAGTAAAGAACTTTTCAATTGTAACAAAAATATATACCGGAAATTGTCATATGGCGAACTTTTTACCGTCACTTTTTTTCCGAATATTTTCAAGATTTCCGTAACCAAGATTGCCAAGAGTACTAGTGTTAAATGACGGTCTAAAAAAAGATAACATATTCGGTTTTCTTTAAATATTGATCTGTACAAACCTTATCGTGATTGTCTTTTAACTATTCAATTGTTACAAAATTCATTAAATAGCAGTATTCACTATTCACAACTCGAATGTTTCCTGAAGAGTGTACTTTGCCACGCAAGTTTAGGTTGTTTCCTATGACTCGTTTTCTAACATGAACGGCTTCATTAGAGTGGTCGGCTCTATAACTCCCCATACTTCTATTTCGCTGCAACATAATTTTTTAACATTGTGGTGCTCCTTGGTTTTTCGGCAGATTTAGGAAGCTGGTTGACTTTTAAGTGATCGAAACTAGTACAATTTCGTTTGGAAAATGTCTTAAATGTTTCAGACATAGGATTGCAAACATCAAGATTATATATATTATGGATCAATTCTATTACTAATCTTAAATTCCTATTCCTAAGACTACGGGGGTTCAGTGTTGGTAGCCAATAGATAAGGTAAAAAAATATATATATAAAAATAAGACAAAGCTAGAATTCATACATATGCATCTCTGAGGCTTATATAGCTGCTCTGAATCATTTTGTGGCGTTTCAAGGCAAGTTTGGCAGCATTAGTTCTAGTAATAAGACGAACTTTATGGGTGCATCAAATGACTCAAATAAGTTTTGCAATCATCAGTAATTGTTGTATCTGAAATGGTGCGCAAGAGAATTGAATGCCTGCATACAGACGGTATTTCTATTCATTGTCTAAAGTTGCTAGTAGATAATTTGAAAATGTTATTGCGTCTTGATCTCTTCTCATTTACCCCTACCTTATACTGTTTTCCACATTTTTACTGTCATTACTAGCATTTTTCAGCTACATTAGCATTTTATTTTTTTATAAATAAGCAGCAGAAATTTAGATTTCTCTATAATAAAAAGTGAAAAGTTTTTTAGTTCTCCTTAGCATTACTTTCAGCAGTAATCGGCTATCATATGTTTATCTCAAAAAGCTTGGTACCTCTCTTGAAAAGTCTTCAAATCTTGATGGAAACGTTAACGTTCACTATGTTTATAACTTACGCTTTCCAGATTCGCAGGAAAAAATCCAGAATGGAATGTAGGAAATAATTTTTTCTATTCTAATTTCTAATTTGGGCCCCACAAATATACCTTCTTTAATTGATGGCATCAGGAAGATTAGGAAAAATGATTTTGAAATACTTAAATTTTAAGTGTTTCAAAATCAATACATATACAACAATATATATATATATATATATATATATATATATTGTTATATATATATTGTTATCTGTGCACTTTTGCCATCTCATAGGTAGTTTATTGATGCCTTTGCTAAAAAAAGTTGCTCTTTGAAGGTGGTATGGACTGCCACATCGGAGATTTTTTTTCCTTGTAAGAAGTTATTTAAATTTCGGAAAAAAATAATAATTTGTTTATTATTCACATTACATATTATAATATGTATATATAACAGATACAAATATTATTTGTTATATATTAATCTGTTGGAGAAAGATCCAGGGAGTACGGTGGATGTCGCAGACATTCCAATTGGAGCTTATCTAATTTAGCGGCCGTCTGTTGTACAGTGTGTGGTCTAGCGTTGTCCTGAAGTCCGCCGAGGTGACCAGTCTTGGTTGTTTAGCAGCTAGTTTTTCTATCATGGCTGCTGACAATAGATAACTACCGTAATCCTTTGATCAGATTTTAGAAAGCTGTAGTTAACGACACCGTCACTAGTCCACCAAAAAGTCACTTATAACTTTTTTTTAGTTTATTTTCGCTTGGGGCCGGATTTGGCTAGTTCACCAGGGTCAGCTATAGCGACAAGCGTTTCTGATTATTGTACAGGATCCACTTTTCATCACAGGATCAAAATCCTTTCAGTATTGTGGCGATTGAGCAATGTCACGCATGTCGATGCGTGTTTGCTGGTTCGCTTCACTCAACTCATGAGGTACCTATGAAATTGCCCTTTTTCAGTACTGGTCTACAGAGTTCTAATTTACAGGAGATATTAGACATAAACAAACCATGACCAGATGGATCAGGCTACACTGGAAATTCTAATGTCTCCAGTAGGAGTGTGTGGGATCGTTTTACAACCATTTTTTAGACATTATGTGATACATGTTATTTTATCTCGTATTGTTGGACCTTTCCCTGGCATTATTAAAAATTATAGGTACAGCTTTCAAGCCAAACTAAAGATAATTTTAGAGTCTTACATACGTTTTCATATAAAATCCTTGGGATAAGGTTTAAGAATATAGAATATCACTACCCCTATTGATCCCATGGATATCAAAAGAGGCAACTAAGAGCTAAAAAGAAGGAAAACATGAAACAAACTTTCCAGAGTGGTATAGGATCCCAAAACCTCTTTTTTAAAAAACAGCCTATCTCCATCACTATTATTTTAGTGTGTTTGAATGCATATGCAATTCTGACTAAAAAAAATACTATTTACTACTATTTGTATTAGGAAAGTAAGGTAAATGAAACGAATATATACTTTTTTTAATTTATTCTTTTACATCCAATAAGCGGGCACATTAACAACAGGAGGGCTAAACAATTTTATACAATTCACTGTCTCTACTCAACAGCTTTACAATATCATACATTTTCCAAACGCAATAGAAGATGATGACGACAGAATCCTAACCATATTGTGCGCTTAAATTATCAACAAGTAAATTTGCCATACCAAACAAAAAACTGCCATATTTTAAATTTACTTAGCTTAGCTTAGCAAGTAGGCACTTGCTATGTGTATATATGTATATGTTTTTTGAACCAAACATTTAGGCATTGGCTTGATTGGCAAAGCATTAGGCCAATGCCTTCATATTTGGCATTTATTTTTAATTTTTATATTTTTTTTGGTACTGTTTCAGGCTCTGGTAACACCAAAAGGAGAAACAGAAGTTTAATAGTTCTTTTTATATAACAAAACTTTTGTAAATTTTTATTATTCAATCCGAAGCATATACACATTGTTTTTTTATTCCGTTTTCTTTTTTTAAAAGATATGCATGCTTTGGGTTGAGAACCAAAATTTAAATGTATTACTTTTTTTCTTTTCATGTTTTTTTTTGTATAATTTTATGTTTTTTTTTAATTTTTTTTAAACTTTATAATGGCTTTTTTTTTATCAACACATTTAAATCTTGATTTTATGTAAAAATATTATTGTTGTTACATATCTGAGCAAGCCCAGACAATAAAGGAAGGAACAATAAGGGTTTTTGTAAAGACAACCAATATTCGTTGCGAGGATTTCTATATGCTACTAAATCAATCCAATGCATAAATAACTTGGCACTTTTTTTTTCTTTTTTTAATATTTTTTTTTTTACAAGATATTTAGGCTTTGGATTGAATGTCCAAATTTAAATGTGTTGCATTTTTTGTGTTTTATTTGCTTTTTTGGTTCATTTTACTATTTGACTATATTTTTTTTCACAACACATTTAAATCTCGTCTTTGGAAGACACGTATTTTAAAACTATAATATGCGAGCTTGCTGTGACATGTTTAATGAAACTGTTGTGCGTTGCGATGGCGTTAAGTCCTACAGCTAATTTAATACACGCTATGAATGTAGAGCAGAGATAGTGCTAGATATTGATGCTTTAGTTTGTATACCAAAATACAAATGTGTTGTATTTTTATTTCTTAAGTTTTTTATATTTTTTTGTAATTTTGTTTTAATTTTTTTAGTGTATATATTTTTTAGGCAACACATTCATATCTTGCTTCGGAAGATACCCCGTAAGCCTAGTATTGTACTTGTATTAACTGCTCTATGCAGGTGCAATATATTGCAAACTGCTATCTTAATCTAATTTCTCTCTTAACATTCCAAGCAATCCTAAAGTGACATCATATTCTATTGCGGTTCTTATCCATTAAGTCTCTCAATCTATACAATACACGACGCAATGAATTACATATAATGTTCGGACTCCTATGATAGTGTGCCTACTCTTTAAATCCTATGAAACGTTGCTCACACAGTTCTTGACTCTGGCTCTTAAAATTAATTCAAGTAAACAAAAAAAAAACATACTAAAACATCAGTGTTTCCATAGCGTCAATCCAAAAGTATAACAGAACTTATGAACTGCGTTTACTTTTTGTCTGACGTCTGACTTCAGCACTAACATCCTAGTATGAGGGTCGAAAGGTGTTGAGACAACCCTATTTGCCTTTGCCGACTTTTACGACATGCTGGCTTTGTGAGCAGCAGGAACACTCTATGTTTTTTTTTCGTTCCCAGCCCTGCATGGAAACATAACCCAGCATGCACTTTCACAAAAACCAATATGTATGAATTCACATTTACAGAGGTTATAATGATGTGATCAAAATTTTCGTGGTAAATAACTTAACTACGGGAAATTTTACACTATTATGTCTCTGAAAATCATTACTGACCTATTGTTTTTATGCCCAGGAACATTAATCGTGACAGTGCATGCTAAGCCAAGTAAATTAACAGACCCAAGAACTTGCAAGAAAAATATTACAGAATAATATGATGCGGTGAATGAATTCTATTAGTACTTAAAATTAAAATTATACAGTACACGGACACAAACATCGCCAATTATCCTGATTTTTCAAAAGTTGGCTCTCAATTTTTAGATTTGACTCTAACAAGTTGCATTTTAATTCCAAAACTAGGATGCATTCGCCTTAGATCGCAGGTAAACGACAGATCAATATTTTTTTTTTTTACTCGGTGAATGCTTTTCGCACCATACCCCCCATTGTGTATACAAAGGGCGTGTGTGGGATTCCCGGAAAACCGGTCTACCCACTAAACCCCGAGGCGGCCCCCATTGGCAGTCGGGAGAAGTTCCAGGAACGCATGAGCGGCTTCAGGACAACAGATCATCTATTGGAATGTGACTGTCACCGCCCATGAACGGCTGCAACGCAGGATTTACAAGCGCGCTGCCGGCCTTTGAAATAGTCTATAAACAAAATTTTTAAAATCTGCTAAAGTTATTTTACTCTGCGTGATGAGAAGCATGAATAATATGCAAGAGCGGGGGCCACAATACTTACTGAAAATGCAGACAACACAGCATGGCAATGAATTAACTCGCTACATGCCCAAACTATAGACTAGAACCTGGCTTCAGCTTGTTAATACCGAAGAATCTTTTAGATAGGAGATTGGCTTTAGTTCGTTAGTTTGTTAAGGTCACTGATATTTTGTTTAGAATTTAAACTGTCAATTAGTGTTGAAGTGAATGATAAAGAAGCTATATAACTTCAAGTTAAATGGGAGCCGAATTACTGCTTAAGAGTCTAACATATAACAAAATTGTAATATAGTATAGCCACTGACTTATTGATTAAGTGTTAATACTAACAAGTTCATATAACTCCGTTACGAATAGCTGACAATGATTAGTGTGAAGTCAAACATAATGGGATAAAGAAATGATAACTTTAGTGAAGATACTCAAATAAAAAATTGATGATTGACAACTTTTACACTTGGTAATTAGTGGTTCCGATTGATATTATTTAAGCCATTGGTTTAAATAAATAAAAGTGAATGAAGAAGCTACACTAAAATGATTACGATTGAATAATATTACTTAAATATACTACCAGATACTTTTAAACATAATGAATTTTAATGTTACTAGAATGTTTCAAACAAAACTTAAGTAATTAACTACATTTACCTAGATCATAAGTTAAGGTACAATATTAATATAAAATCGGAAATTACACTTGACGCTCTTTCATCTTGTTCATGTAAATATCTTAATTCGTTTGCATATTTATTTTAAAAAAAGTTATTGACCAAAATCATAATTTTTAAAGATTCGTGAAATTTTATTGATGAATGAGCATCGAGTTCAGAACTGCTAAATGAATTTAATGGAAATCATTTATTTAGAAAATTGAGTTTTTAGGTATTTACTATCTAAAACTTCTGAGTCGCCGCATCTAGTTCATAATGATTATATTATATTAAAAGATCCGAGTTTTTTTTCGAAGAAGATCCTACCCTAGATTGACCTTTACCGAGCTGATAACAGAATAAAACTTATTTCATAATAAATTTCGTATATTAGAAAATATATTAAAAATGGGTTGTCTCAAAAAAATCCTGGTCAGAATATTTTTAATTCTTTTTATTTATTTTTTATAATAAAGCTACAATTATAAATAACAAATTATTAAACAATTTAATATAAATTAAACAAATAAATAAATGTAAAGATATATATATATATATATATATATATATATAGTATATATATAATTCTTCTGTGAGTGTGTATGTCACTGAACTACTCTCAAACGACTGGACCGATTTTGATGAAATTTTTTGTGTGTGTTCAAGGGGATCTGGGAATGGTTTAGATTCACAATTTTGTCCGCTGGACAATGTTTTTTTAATTATTTTTTAATTTATTAGTAGTTATGGCAAAACGACGTTTGCCGGGACAGCTGCAGCAGTATAGTATATAAATATATATTAACTTATGCATTTATATATACCTACTTATATATCTTTATTTATTTGTTTGTTTAATTTATGTCACAGTGTTTAATATTTTATTATTAATGATAATTATTAGTTTTTGTATATTTTTAAAAATTAAAAATATTCTATGCAGTATTTTTTAGACAATCCCATTTTTTATATATTTTCTTATACACTAAATTTATTATAAAATAAGTTTTATTTTATTATCGGTTTGGTGAAGGTCGGTCTATAGTCAAATTTTAGACCATTAAATGTGACTATGAAATGTCTACATTACTAAATGTTAAATTGTGAATAGCGAAAATTTAATGAGAATTAAAAAGTATCGATTAATATATAGTAGATGTTTGATTGTTGACATCTTTTATGATGTAGACATCTTTTTTTATGTTTGTTTTAAGATGTTAAGATTGAGGTCTCCTTCACACCATGCCAGAGGCCTCAGCGGTCGGCATGTTTTGTAGGAGGCCTAAGACTGCTAATGAGTCTAAAAAATACATTTTGTTTGTTTCAAAACATATCTTTGAGTTTAAAATTTGTCTGGTTTTATTTTTCGCTGTGTTACAGATGTTGATGATAGATGACTAACAACTTGCCTTAATCAAACACTAAACATCAAAGATACAATTGAAATTTCTAAATTGTAATTTTTTAGTTTTTAATTAGTCTCACTAAGCGTCTTTCAGCTTGAGCGTTAACGCTCTTATAACAAAAACAGCACTAACTAATGGTTTACGGGTCAAATTTAAGGTGTAGTTACTTCATACCTTTAATTATACTATACAATTTAAGGTAAGTATTTGAAATCATTTGTATTCCTGTTTGAAACATTGAAGTATAGTTTCTACAGTTTAGTTGTTGTGAACATTTTTTGAGATCAGATAAGCTTTTTTATTGATACGATTTGACCCGTAGTTAATTATTGTACAAAAGAGGGAGACTGCTTTTATCTACCTCATAATGACACTAAATCTTTTCCTTCTATCGCTATGAGCGATCTGCCAGAAAGCAGCCAGACAATTATATTTTTTTTTTCAGTCCCGTTCCGGAACAGTACAATCATCTTATTATTTAGCATCTCATTTTAAGAGAGGCAAAATTATGTCTTAAATGTACTTTTATAGCTAGTGTAATTTTTAGTTTTTTTTGTTTTGTGGGTTTTGTATTTTTTTTTGCTTTGTAGTTTTTTTTTGTTTTGGTATTTTTTGGTTTTGTTTTTTTTTTGTTTTGTGATTTTTTTGTTATTTTCTTTATTTTTGCTTAACTTCTAACTTATCATCACCCTCCGAGCTGTTCCCAAAAGGTAGAGTTTGGTTCGGGTCCCCCGACTTCGCATGGTAAACAGGACCAACGGCTTAACGTTCTCTCCGAGGTATGGGGGTCTTAATGTGTTAAGGATGGTCATTCATAGACCAACCTGGCTGGGATTGCTTAACTTTGCAATGTGCTAACCTGCTAGCCACGAGTCCCTTTTTGACGTGTCTTTTAACAATTTAATCGAATGAATTAACTATTTATTATTTAATATGAGTCGTATCCTATGAAACATAAAAGAAAATGTCCAAGTGTAAGGTTCTTTGTAGAGACAGTTGACGATTTTGTAATAGACGGTTGTGGTATTCATTTAACATTATTGTAGCCTACTTTAGTTCGTGAGCAATTACTCAGGTGTTAATCATCATCCCTACTACTAGTTATCCTTAGGTTCATGAACACTTGCAATAACAAAATAATCCTGAAAAGAACGACATTCATATGAACAAAACCAAAAGCCAATATAAAAAATAAGGAAAATAAAATAAAAAAAACAAAATCAGTTCATAAAACATATATTAAAGATCCATTGGTCACAAATAAAGGCATAACATCGCAAATAACAAGAAAACTTATAAAAATAAGTAAAAAAAAAAAGAAAAAAAAAATTAAATTAAAAACAATATAACAATAGTACTAGTATTCCTATGCCTACAACTGTGATGTCATGATATGAGTGTGGTGAACATTGTGAGTGAGGTCATCAAAGACAATGATGGAAGAACAATGACTGTCCTAACATAAGTCTTTTATTTATCTCACTAACCTACAAAATTTTAATCCACATTAAAGTAATGCTTATGTAGCAATATGTATTAAATTAATAACTAATCTTATATTCTGATTTTCGAATAGGAGTTAGCAGACTGGTGTTAGGAGAAGGACTTCAGGAGTGAACAGACGCGTTATTTACACAAAATTAGTAGGACAATACGCAAAATCTAATCCCTAATGAATATATATAGCATTATATTACTTTTAAAAAACTAGTCAATAATACAACCATGTCGCACAAGAAACCTCCTGCCTATCATTTACAGTAGTAAGTACATAGTATACTGATTTTTTTCTACAGCAGATGAACTACACTAGCGTCTTTTGTAGTTCCCTATTTAAAAGAGATTGAAATTAGTTAAGGCATAATTATTATACCAGAACCTTTTTGAGAGTATTTAAGACGTGCTTGATATAAATCAGACGGAATCTCTGCTTATAATTTAATATTTACATTTTATGAAATATCTTATCAGTCTCAATTTACAAAACTTACACTAAGCACATGGTCGTAATATGTGATTGGCATGAAGGTATGAAGTTAGAACGTTAACTAATTGTAACTATAGGTCTATATACGTCTTCAAACAGTCAGAATATCTAAGAATCTAATGAAGGCCTACAACTGGCTAAAGTTAGAATAATTTCACACAATTAAGTGGGGGCTTGAACGAGAACAAAGCCAGCATATTCAACAGTGTGAGGTAGCTAACTGGTTGATTTTTAGTTGTCTCTATATGTACTAATCCTTATCAATATTATTTACAGATGATTTTTATAAAAGTCTACTGCCATGAAAATTGGTAATTCAAAACAAGGTGTCTGTAGGTATTGTAAAAACACTACTAAAATATTTGCAACATATCTATTTCAATGAAAATGAACTGTAAGCGTATTAAGTTGGCAAGTATGCACGAAAAAATAAGAAATTTACGTTTGAAATTGGACTGAAAATGACAGAGTTTGACCTTAAGGTCAGATAGTACAGGTTGATTTTTTTTCCGCAGGGTCTATTAAACCCTCGTGAGATGGGGTTGCTCCTTTTGGCAAGATATACTTAAACAATATTTATGAAATTAAGTAGTGATTGATTTCCATGTCTTGTCATGTCATGAAGAAGATTGTCCATGCTAGTGCTATCAATAATTTGGACAAAGATGAATTCATTACCTTTCAATTTGGCAAAAATTAGAAATTCCAGATAAATTTCCTTGTCGAGTCCGCCAAATTCTTTTGCATATCTGCTGCAGTTTGCCTTCCTCGACGAAATAAATTTGAATAGAGTCGGCGCATTCAAGTAATACTTTAAAATAAAGCACCGAAAAGACATACTAAAGCAATATTTATGAAGTAGCCTAATGAAAAAAGGAGATTGTCGGTGCTAGTGCTATCAATAGTATGGACAAAAATATTAAGTACTCCACTTTTCAATTGGGGAAATTTAGAAATTTGAGTTTGAGGAAAAAAGTGAGTCGCAAAACGCAGTCAAGAAATATTTAAGACAGGCACTAGAAAACCAATTTAAATAGGCTATAGCACGCTATAATGAAACTGAAATCTATGCTGTTGACTTCCAGGGCCAAGTTCCTGCCGGGGTCAAGAGTGGTAGTCAGGTGATATCTCGCTGGCTTAACAGTAAAGATGAACAGGAGGCAAATTCACTAACTAGTACCCACAGCGTATAAGCGACGTTGCTATCCACTACTTTTCGCTACTATACTAACTATCCTTGAGCAAGTTTTGAGGCTACTTACAAGTCAATTAGCACCACTGGGACCACTACGGTTGCTACTAAACAATATAAATGTAATGTTTAATAGCTCAGCTAATTTATTATAATTAGTTAAAATAAGATTTTTAAAATGAACTGAGCTTTATTATGTTTAATATTGTATAAGAACAACATCCAGGCTTCAAGACGTAGATTATTTTGTGAAAGACTGGATATTTTGTCTTGTTAGAGAATACGAAGGCTTCTTCTCATAAGTAACAAGAAGCCTTCCAACTTACTCTGTGTGTCATCTAAAATGAATCTTTGATGCATTACTTTGGTATTTATAATTTCAAAAAGAAAAAATACGCATTCGGTAACATAACTTACTGTAGTTACGATATGTGTTATTTCTCAAATATATTTTTTACAAACTAAATATACTGAAACAATTCCTTATATAAACCTAAACTTTTATATAATTTACAGCCTATTTAAAAAAATCTTATTGAAATATTTAACACGGGTCCACTGGAGTGGTAAACACTTAATTTTTAAAATGGTTTACGAAATATCTAACGCAAAGTTAAGCGTAAATCTTCCAACATAAATGTACAATTAATTTAATTTTATTACTAAATATTCAAATATATGGCTTTGCGAATTGCGAATTCAAATATATGGCGTAGTTAAATAGGGAGAAATAAAATTTATTAAAACAGGAACAAAGATCCTTACAACAAGCTGAAACTAATGAACTGATCTGTATAGTTTTGATATACCTACTTTAAATAAACTTTAAAAGTTCAACGCGGTGACGTTGACTGTTTTAACATGACAGGAACTGTGTGCTCGACCTACACCTATTTATAACAAGAAGGAACTTTTGATAATTTGGGTTTTAGATAATTTATGGAATATAACCTACGCATTCTTTTTTCATTTTTGCTTTTTATTACAAAAATCTACTTTCCTACAGCTTATTATTTTATGCTACAAATTATAGGGAGACATTGAAATGTGTCCGCTCCTGATTTCGAAAGTGGTAAATGTATTTGAGCAAATAACTAGAAATCATGTGATGTAATAGTCCACATGCATTGTTGGGACCAACTCACAGGGGCTCGCTGTGTAGTGGCTCAACTATCGCCTAACCTATAACCTAATCTAACTATAACCTACATAAATATAACCTACCTAACTATGTTCCATCACATGAGATTCTATCGCTCAGTACTTGGGTATGCCTTGGAAAGAAAGCTCCCAACAAGTCCAGCAGACCTTGGCTGCAATAGGCAGCTACATCTTAGTAGGGCAATCACCACAAACTGTAAACACTCTTCCTTACTCAAAGATCTATCATTCAACTAGAACACCAGACATGGACCTTTCACAACAGCGGTTGAAATAAAAACTGATATTGAAAGTCATGAGAAATATATTTATAAAATATAAATAAAGCATAAATAAAAAACAACTGAAATGTTAAAAAAAAATAATAATCTAAATAAATATCGGTGCAAGTGTTCAAGAAGGACGAAAACCTGAATACTAGTAGACAGGACTTTCTTTGCTAGTAATCTTCAAAACGCATTACGCATTTTAGAAATTGGAATTTATTGACACTAGTAGATTCTGATGTTTTTGTCTGTTCGTGTCGATCTATGATTTTTAACTGTAGCTTCAATTTCATGTTCATAAATATTATGTTGTGTAGTGACCAAAATTACTGTCTTTCAAATGTATGTACATTGTAATTTTATTTTTCCTTTTTGAATTTAGTTAAATACTGTTTTGAAAAGAAGGAGCCGGATATTTAACTAAAGATGACAAATATATCTAAAAATCCTTATCCTTTTTTTATGGAATAGGCGGGCAAACGAGCAGACGTATCGCCTGATGGTAAGCGATTACCGCCGCCCGTGGACACCATGCAACACCAGAAGCGTCACAAGTGCGTTGCCGGCCTTTGGGAAATGGGGGCAGGGGAGATAGGGGGAAGGGTGGTGTATGGGCCTCCGGTATCCTCACTCACTCGATGAAACACAGTGCAAGCACTATTTCACACCGGCTTTCTGTGAGGCCGTGGTATCACTCTGGTCGAGCCGGCCTATTCATGCCGAAGCGTGGCTCTCCCATGCTTATCTAGTTACTATACCGTAGAATTGAAACGGCTTATTTATGAAACTTTAAAAATTACTTCCTACGTGATTAAGATAACATTGATTGTAAATATGAAGATTGTAATGCACGAGTACATATATATATATATATATATATGCTATTATGCTTTAAATGAATAATATGTTTGACTTATATATAAAGTCAGATATAACTACGGGGACTTAGCTTCTAAGCCTGTTTCTCGCAGCCAGATGTCGTTGAATATCGGTTTACATCAGCGGTTCATGGACGAAACTCCTCAAGATTTTTGTCCAGTTGCTGTCCAAATGATGGCTGTCAGTTGCAAGAGGCATCCTCTCCTCCAGTTGGATCTGGAAGTAAAATAATCGTGTTTTGATATTTCAAAGTATCCCCAAATTGTCGACATGAAATAAATACTAACTCTTAAATACATTAAGTTCTATTTATTCAAAAAATATGACCACTAATCAGTCTTAATATATTACCTAATATAACACTGGGGATGCAAAATATCTTTAGATCAGAAAGTGAAAATATTTGGACTAACTATTAATAGGTGGTACAAATTGACACTTACTCCTCCAGCACAATACCTAATATAAAATATACAAGCCACAGATTACTAATTTGTCGATCATTGATTGAGTGAAAATATTTGAATAAAAATAATTCATTCTAATGAAACTGCTAAAGGGTGGTACAAATTGACACTAATTGCTCTAGCACAATACCTAATATAAAGTATACAAGTGACAGATTTTTAAGATTTGTCAATAGTTGATTGATTAAAAACTGTAAGTAGTTTTGTATCATTGGCTGTGCTTCATGTCTTATCTAAGCACTCATTGTTACTGTAACAGGATATAGGAGTTTACATAGTTTACGAGAGACAGAAGAAAACGATCACCATAAACAAACATAAGCCACTCTTTACAAAGTAGGTTTTAGCCTGCTACACCAAATGGAATATATGGTTTGTTGCAAGTTTCCTTCTCTTTGGAGTAATGTTGTCCCGTAGTTTCGTCTCTTAATCGCCAATCACGATACCCTTGGGATGAATAGCGGTGCAAAGACTCCGTAAAGAAATAAAAGTGTAAGTTTGGAAGTGGATCTAATCTTACCTCACTGATGATGGCCCAGAAAGCGGTGTTACTGATCACTCTCAATCTCATGGCGGCAATTGGGTCCAGGCTCAGTTTACCTTCAGCTATGCCAAACTCATCAAAGGATCCAACTACAGTAAAGTTAGCTGACTTCGAGAACAGAGGTAGCACTTCAACAACGGTGTTGTAAAATTTGTCTGACACGTGCTCAGCATTGCCGCTTCGAAATAAATACCTTCAAATAAAATTAACATGTGAAATCAAGTTTTTTTTAAAACAATTGATAAATAACGTTAAATATATCAATTTATCGGTTTAACTACAGGACTTACGATCATATTTTATTAAAAAAAATATTTTCAAAGGTTAGTCAGTCAGTTCATTGCTGCAATTGTTTCTTGCTATATGTATAGTAACTTTGAAAAAGTAATAGTAGTATATACGTCATACGTACCTGTAAACGATAGTTGCTCTTCGGAACCAGAATTCAATAGTATTTCCAGGCTTTGGTTTTACACCCCAAAAAAATGTCAAACCCTCGTACGCTCTCTTAGCAGTATGATCTAAATGTTCTTCGATGTCTGTTTTTACCAATTTTATTGGTGGATTGCTGTGAGGGAAATAACTTGGCACAGAGCCAAACTTTGCATCCTGGAATATTTTACCATAATTTATTTTAAGAATGCATGACATGTTCCAAAATGTTTGTTTCAAACACCTACAGTTATAATACGAGTTAGAAATCAGTGTAACAGTTTTAATCTATTATTTTGAAAGTCTTAGACATGAACCCCAAATTTTATACACAGATTGAATTCTCGCCCTTGAATCTCTTCTATATTGTCCAAACTACTGAAGTCCAAATTAATTCGTAGTTTAGACTTCAGTAGTTTGATCATCAAATCATACTTATGATTTGTAAAAATTAATTCATCTATACTATAGTGTATCCAATCATTTATTTAACTTTTGACAGATCACGCACATAAAGTTTTGTAATAATTTTTGATACAATGTACTACAGGGAATACTAAACTTCATGGACGGGCGCCTCCCACTTAGAGAAGTGTCATTCGTAATTAATGACCACAGACTATAAAAACGGTTTCAAAATAAATCGATTATATTAATGAAACATACAATAAAATCATATTAAATAATAATAAATAAATAAATATTTCGGACGTCAAATACACAACACAAGCTAAGCAGAGCTTGTGTTATGGGTACTAGACAACTGATATAAATACAAATATACTTTTTTTTTTGTAAATACATACATATCATACATAGGAAACACTCAAACTCCGAAACAAATATTTGCAGATCATACAAAAATTTGATCCGACCCGGGAATCGAACCCGAGACCTCAAGCCCAGCAGTCGCATACGCTATCACTGCGCTACCGAGGCAATCATGTAAAAACCTTTATTATTTTGCATTAAAATGCCCAAAATGTCTTTGTTTTAATGCATAAATAATTTGAGTAATGAAAACAGTTCCATCGTAGGTCGTACTTAGTAATGGGATCGAATGTATTCGCTGCAAATTAATGAATCTAAAATAATCGTTTAGACTCACTGTAGTTGGTTCAAATAAAAAGCATTTGAATGAACTAGTAATAGTAACTTTGTTCATTAATTAATTAGTTAATGTCTTGAGGGCTGCCTTAAAATGTAACTATGCACGCGTTAGTGAAATTTATCATTTAAACGCGTGGTTAATAAAGTCTAAATTAAGAGTTATGAGCAAATACACTTAGAAAATCATATTCCTAATTACTGATTTATTTCACAAACTAGCTGCGTAATTGTAAATAAAAATGAAACAAGTAAAATTATTAAGTATTATCTAATACAATGATCCCTCAACCTCTTCTTCATAATTTACACTATACTCGTCAGTTTAGTCCTCGGTTACATTAAAATAATCATATATTGTCAATCGTAACGTCCCGATCCCAATCTGATATTATTATTTTTCTTGTTTAAACTAAAAATATTTTTTTTGAAAACGATTGAATGTTCTTCATAAATAAAATCGCTTATCATTTCAAATCGAATCGGTAACGTGTGAGGGCGTCACTAATTTTAAACTTTCTTGAACTGTCAAAAAGAAAATAAAACGAATGGACAGAGTATGGTATTATAAACGCGAAAGTTTGTAAGTATGGATGGATGGATGGATGTTTGTTACTCTTTCACGCAAAAACTACTGAACGGATTTGGATGAAACTTTACAGTAACATAGCTTATATATATCAAAATAATATATATGCTACTATGTACCGCGATAACCCACATATAAGCAGGTGGAGCCGCGGGCAACAATTAGTTCTAAATATTTAACAGTGGTTGTGCGGTGAGATTAAGACAATTACACTTTTATTGTATCTTTGAAAACTAGTTACTAAAACAAACAATTAATTACAATAAAGAACCACTAAAATATAACTAATACAGAAAGAATAGAAAAGACAAAAAAGGGTGCAGATTAAAAAAAACGGGTGTAAAATATCGATTTAAATCACAGTTTTATAAAATATGTTCTTCATATCTACATTGTATATCATAAAAAATAAAAATGAACACTTTATGCCACTTTCCCTGTTTTGTTTCCAATTGAGATTCAACAATATCATGATTTTCTCTGTAAATATAAAAGCAATTGCATCAGTCATATTACAGATGGCAAACCAATGACGAATAAGTAATAAAATCTGACATTGAAACATTTCAAATACTTGAACATGCCTTTTAGACCTTTTAGAATCAGTTTATTATTAAGAACATTTCTTGTAACCCTTTTTAAATAAAATAATTTCAAGAATGCTTAACTTTTATATGTAGAAGAAATATGTATACTAAGTTAAAAAAAGTGTGCTATTGAGTTTAAATTCATCTAAAGACGTTGTATCTTAAACAAAAATAACGTTTTAAAAAATTGGATTTGAATGTGATAGTAAAATCCAATAGGGAATAACAAAACTTCAGGTATTAAAATAATATAACCAAAAAAGTAAAGAAACATACATTAACTTTTTATTTTGCTTTTTAAAAACAAAATTTTCTAACATATCCTGTATCGCGGAGACTTTACGGCTAATAAACGGACAGATAGAACTCGTCTACCCAGTTTGAGAATTTACGGACTACACAATGTGTAAACATAGTGTGCCTTTGATGTGGGAATCGAACCCAAAGCGCAGTGTGAAGAGCAGCGGCGAGATAACCGCTACACCACCACGCTATCAGTACAGTCAAACACTGATATGAAAGCTGTGATATCACCTGTGGAGCTCTTACCTTGACTTTTTGAATTTTCCCTTTCAACGATGAATACAGTCCAATATGCTGGAAAAGTGAAGCGGTGTATTTAGGTCTTATTTTGAGCTTTTCCTCAGCACAGGGTTTCTGAAATGACGCACAAATATATTTATTTAGAAGATTTAAACTGCAATATTTAAACCATGCTAAACAATGACTAAAGTATTTTAAGAATATGGATATGTTCAATCATTTTGTGTTCCGAATGTATTACAATTTATTGACATGACACATTACTGATTGATTTAATAGTGAAATATAATCTAATTTAAGTTTCTTCGAAGGTAAATTATTTCCAGCCAAAATAAAGCACTGCAAGTTTATCAAACCCTCAGATAAAACCTAATATCATTAGCACAGTCAAAAGACGGGCACCGCTACACAAAGTAAATTTGTCTAAATGAAAAGGAAGAAAGATGAAAGATGGAACATTACACCAAATTTTATAGTTAATTAATTAAAATAAATACTTTGGACATCACGGACACGAGGCCAGCTTCAGACTGAGTAAAACTTGTATTATAAAAGCTAAATTGACTGATAGAATAATTATAGAATGATTTTTGTAAATACATATAGAAAACACTCAAATTACGTACAAATATTTTGTAGGCGGGATCTCAGCAGAGCAGTCGTATGCGCAACCGCTGCGCTGCCGTTTTTCTTTAACAAAAAAACGGCAGCGCAGTGGTTGCGCATACACAGCCGCGTCAGACACATTCGTTAAATATATAGGTAGCATTCGATAAATACTTTTTATCAGGCTATTAATGTTTAAGAAGTACCATCAAAATATGTACTCACAGAATTTTTCTCAATCGTACACACTCTATCAGCAAGGTAACTCTCCAATAGCCAGTCAATAGGCATGTTTTTGTAGAAGAGTTGGACATAAGTGATGAAGTGCATGAGATCAGCTGTACGAAACAGTTTGCCGATACCACCAACATGACAAAACTCGATGAAAAACCACTCGGGGTTTGTTATCGAGATTGTTGTAACAAATTTCTTTATTTCCTAAAAGTAATTAAAGAAATTATAGTTAACTCTTTTTTCAACTCTCTAGTTTGAAATCACAAAATTATGGAAATGATCGTTACAAACAAATTGAGACATTGAAACATACCGAGACGTAGTTTCTCTTAGCTACGACGTCATCTTCTAACATTAAGTAAAAGGTCCCTTTAGATTGAGCGTAGGCCATGAGATAAATATTGTCGAGATTTTGCTTTGTTCGCCATTTAAATCGTTTATGAGAGTCTCCTAAAGTGGATGGTAGGGATTCCAAGTCTGGGTAGTATGATGGTGATGGTGCTATAACTTCGATAAGTCCTTGTTCAACATGTTTTTCGAACCTGTAAACGTGATGCGTACCAATAACATAGTCCCCTTATGAGTTTGAACTTAAGGCACTCCGACTCTATTTTACTTGCAGTTCATGTAGAGGAAACTTGCTTTTTTGAGTATTTAAAATCTTTATTATGAATTATTAACATTAGAGATAAGAGAGAGCATTTGAAGTTCATCAAAACTTTTCTTTTATGAAAGGAAAATCTAATTGCGGTTTACTCTTACTATTTCATGTCACAAGCAGCTCTGTTCCTTACTTTAAGACTAAGTTGAAGAAACATGTAAACTTTTTAAGTTGTGTATAGTCTTATAGCTTATAATTAATTACTTTTCAATGCGATTATAAAGAGGTGGTTGCATGAAAACAGTTAAGTTTTACATAACGGGTACATATGATAACCACTTAAGTCTAAGATTTGAATGTGTCATACAGTACCCAGGTAATGTGCAATGGACTCAAACAGTAGGTAAAATTTAAAACTTTGGACAATATACTTACATGGTTTCAATTTGCTTTGCCGTGTTAAGAATGAATTCCAGATCAGTCTCACCGATCATTACAACAATCAGAACTTTATCTATTTCAGCTGGTGACAAGCCTTTTATAAGATTCTAGAAATAAATTTAATAAAGTTTAAAATAATGCAACAATAAGCTTTGTAAATGATGCTCTAGTAAAATGACAGATTCTTAAGAATTAATGTTTTGATCAAATGATTTTGGCTTAGTATAAAACTAATGAACTAAGGAAATTTGCTAGTATTGTAAAGTAAATTTTACGAAACTAGTACGAACATAAATTTCAAAATAGCAAGTCTGTTTTACATCCATAGACTTTTATATAATCATAGCTGAGCCGTTTTTACTCCATCATCAGCAGCAGGTGCAGATTTTAATAGATTTGTTAAAAATATGTTCGGTATTTGATTTAATTCCAAAAGTAACTTTAAAAGCTCCGTAGGTTTAGACACATTCATTTTAGCATAATCTTAATATGCTCCGGTAGACATCATTGCGATCATTTTATAGTTTTTAAAGATCGTTAAAATAGATTTAGAGGATTCTTTGTACTTTCTGCTTATTTTACGACGTAAAACATCTCTCTTTGTTTAATGTTAAGCCTGTTGTTAAAAGATTACTCTCTGTAAGTATTATTTGAATTTATCGAATTGTACCTTTGACTTGGAATTGTGATATACTACATGGCCCAAGACATATGTTTCATTTTAGATAACTTTATAACATTATAATAAATTTTACTTACGAGCAATGTGATAATAAGATAGCTTTCCTTATCCCGTCTCACAGTTGGTATTCCAAGAACGATGTCAGAGTAGTTCCTCGTACCCCTCATATGGAAAGCTGGCTTCAAACTGAAGGGGTCATTCATGAGATGCGGCATCAGTTGGAATGAGAAAGGTCCTCGGAGTTGTTGATAGTTGAGCGTGTATATTCCAGCCGCAGTGTGAGTTCCTTATAGAAGGTGAAAAGACGAAACTTATTACTTTTACATTCTTCTCATATTTGTTCTTCAATTCGATTTTTTCGATTCGCTACTTAATTAATAATATATTCCAAATCGCATTGAGCGTATTTACTTTATCGCATAGATGCTCATTGTATTGTTTTATCATAAGTGCTTTATCTATTATATTGTCTAGAGTTCCAGACGAATTTAGATCAGGACCAAAAAGGTAACTGTTGTAGGCATTAAACTATAGTTAAAGAGTATAAGACAGACGGACGGATATCTAAGTATAGTGATTATTTTAATTGCGCATTTGTGCATAGTTGTTAAATCATAAACGTAACAAGTTATTGCACTTCATGATAAACAGAAAGTAGTAGCAATTCTAAATAATATGCCTTTGTACATTTTTAAATACTATGTGTGTTAAAAATAAATTTTGCACAGCGAAATGTTTGGTTTTTAAAACAATACGATTTGAATATAAACAATGCAATAAATGCATAGTCATAATGTTAACAAAAGATGAACTACCCAAATATTAAATAAATTCTGCGTTCTTTGTATTTTTATTTATAGTTGTAATAATTTTCGGATAGGTATTTGAAAAGTCACACTTTTGGTAAAGACGCGAATCTTAAAATTACCTTTACGCACAATATAGTAAGTGGCATTTTCTGAGTGCCAATAATAGTAAACTATATAATACTCAAATGTCTTAACGATAATCGATGTTATCGATACTAGTTTTTTAGTATTTTGTTTTTGAAGGCGGCCTTATTGAGCTTTTTGATTACGCCTGAATTTATATGCGGCAGCCTTTGCCGTGTTACAAAGCTCTTATAGTTAAGAAAGAGTTATTAAAACACGTTTAGTAGTATCGGTGTTCAATAGATATATAAACAAACATCCTTTTTATAATTTTCATTCTCTCACATTTGTAAGTATGCATGGAATAACGATGTTACTCAGGGTATTTTTGAACACAATATAACAGAGTGTTACACAATGTAAGAAGTTTGAATGTTAAAGAAATCCGTGTAGTATTTTTCTGTCATCTACATGCTCGTTTGACATTTTTGACCTTTATTTGTGCCAAAATGTCATGCATGAAAAAAATTAATTAATTAAACAAAACATTTGAAGGGAGATCCTTTTTTGTTTTACGGAAGACGGTCCCCATTTCATCTCATCCACATTTTTTATATTTTACATCATAAATTTCATCACGACGAAGACTTAACGACTTGAAGACTTATGATTTGAAGACTATAAACACTTGACATTGGCAGAAATAGCTGATTCGAGAGATCCGGCTGATTGCCATTTCATCCAAGAAGAAAAAAGAAAAACATTGGAAATAATCAATTTTCGTAGGATCTGAATTGCATAATAAGTCTATTTATTATTTATTATGTCTAACCAATCATAACTTGCAAATAGTTTCAGGTCAAAATACCGAAAAGTTATATTTACCTCCTTTTTACTTATTCTATAGTTATGTTACTTTTTGCCGTTTAAGCTTAGTTTAGATTGTAAATACAAGTTGCGATATAATGATAATTAAATTAGAATATCGTGGTTTTCTTATTAGCGAAGTCTTGTGCAATAAACCGTTATTGAATCCATGCGTCTTAAGGTTACATGGTCCTTGTTTGCATTACATCTATGAATTTAGAAGTGTTTACTGATCATAATAAATAAATACAAATATGAATGCAACGTGACTCATACTTTAGTTTAAAGTTTACTAAAAGGTGTAATGAGTATATCTATTAAAAGCATTGGGGTTAACCAGGACTGAAAGAAGTCTAAATGAGGTGAGATAAGCCAGGTCGATAGAACTCATACCAAGGTCGTGCGCCATTCAAGAGGCGGCCAAAGTCAATGTCTCATTTCTAGGGCAAACAAGCGATGAGCGGTCAAAGGCCTCCGTAGAGAAATAAGTATTTGATTGTTATATGTCACGGTAATAATAGACATAATTATAAATAGTGTCATTCATAATTATTTTCTTCAATTTTTTTTCCCAAATTCCAAATATTACGCGTACATCTCGCCTCATATCTATAAACCTATGACCCATTTAGGTTATGCTACTTTCTCAGCATGCGCCGGTTACGAAGAATGTAAAGCTCGATATTTATTGTTAATAGGTATGTCAAAGTGGTTTTCTACTGCATTATGACGTCACGGGGATGTAGAATAGTCTACTCGTAAGACGGTGAAAAGTTCTAACAAACATGAACACATTGTAATATTTCTAAATCCGCTATAAAAAGGTAAACGTACAGTCTAAAGACTGTTAGACATAAATTAATGTGGTTATAGTCATCATTGTATACAAGTCTTCTTTGGGCTACAGGAGTGAGAGTTTGAGTGTGTACCTAAATATGATACAAGTATAAATAAGTACGTAAATAAATATCAAGGATAAAATTTTAAAGAATTGTCTAGAATTCGAATATTAGCCGCACAACGCAAGTAAATAACTCTAAAGCATGAACTTTTTATATACACTTTGCATCTTAAACCAATAATAATTATTTTATTGTTGTTAATTTTTGACACCGAAAACTCGCTTTCATGATCATTCTAATGTAAATTTACTTTTTAAATTATTCGGACTGATTCCCATAATACAGGCCCAGTTTTAATTTGCAACTAAACCGCCATTGGTGTGCTATTTTATTCTCTGCTTGTGTGAATTAATTATATCGCCAGTAGAAAATGCATTCCATGCATTAGGTGAGTATTAATCCAGATTGTTTTTGACTATCTGTAAAGGAAGTAGGTCTACAATATTTCTTATTTAAATCAACAATTTCCCTCTATATATAAACCCTAATCATTAAAAAGGTAAATTGACATTATTTATTTTTAAGTTTCGCCAGCCAGTATAATGTGTTATAATATTAAGAATCTGCTTTCATTTGTATGAATTCTTATTTTGCACACAATTAGAACAACAGAATTAGCTGCAATGAATAATGTAAAATCTGGTCTTGGTTGCGACACAAGGCTCGAGCTTAGTGCGGAAACCGTCGATAAGTTCAAACCTGTCATTTGTTTATGTACAAATAAATAAATAAATAAAATAAATTGCATAATTGATTAGTTTACGCGTGGCAATTGAGCAACAGCTAACAACAGCTTTTTTAAATAGTGTAATAGGTCTACTTTGACTAGTCTCGAAAATGCTCAAAATGAATGGGTGGTATCGATATTTTTGAATCGCTGAGTAATTAAAGCAGTCATTATAAAGTGGTTACGCATAACTACGCGTTGGCTACGCATAATAATTATGTTATTCGCGAAAGATAACAATAAATAGTTTGGGTCGCACAGCACAACAATTTTTTTACAATCTTTCTCAATAAAATGTTAATTAAAACTATGCTGGATCCCCTAAAAGCTCGCCAAGTTGCAACTTGCATTTAAATAATTTATGTAATGTAAGAAGCGCACGCATAATTAAGTGTGGTTACTTGAATATCTACTGTGTTAACACAATTTTAGAGAGCTGTGTTATATAGATTTTTATTATTGTTTAGCTAGTTATTTTATAACCACTTTAGAGGTTTTTAGGCTTTTGTGAAATTCTTAAATATTTTTTAAGATAAGTGTTAGCGTTTAGTTTATTGCCAGTGATATCGACGTATGCATATTGCAATAGCTTATTCATGGCGCACAGTCTATACAGGTATCAGAATTATCATGTGAAAATGATGTGAAAGTGAAAATGTAATAAATTATACACACATTGTTTAGAGTATAACATTATTACAATATCACAACAAAATATGAATGAAAGTAAACTTACCGCTCAGATTTTTCAGCAGTGCGATCACTTCAGGAGTAAACGTGTCTAAATCATCACCATGAATGGAGTTATACTGACTGTCGTTTTGGTTGACACCATGGCCGGGTATCACCTTCACCTGACAACAAAAAATACATATTCAAACGAAGGCACAGGAGTAATTTCAAACTGTACATAAGCCTCTACATAGAAGGAGGTGGCCTGCTATACTACGCTGGTTAGACAGGTCGGTAGTAGATTTGTTTGTTGTTGTTAGGGGATCCAATACAGTTAGATTTTGGAGCATTTTAATAAAATAAAATTCAGGCGACAACAGCTTGCATACTGTTCAACTTTTATGTAATAATAATTACTACTATTTACTAATATTGTTCCTGAAAATCTGAATTTTATAAAGAGTGGCTATGACTTTCTTTGCCAGTATTCTTCTCATAAGTGTCTACGCATTTTGGGAACTGAAAGTTATACGTTGACACAAGCAAGCAGTAGATGTTGGTGTTTTCACCTAATTTATCTGACAATCCAGTACATGCTGTGACGTCTGTTTGTGTCGATCTATGAATTTTAATTGTAGCTTTAATTTAACGTTTATAAATGTCATTTAGTATCTTACTTGAATAAATTATTTTGAATTTGTCAAAGTATGCTCCCTTAGCCGGGTAGAGTTGGTAACATTCCATACTCTTGATCCGTCACCACACGAATTGAGAGGAATATAGCCAATAAAAGGGGAGTAAATTACTTGTTAAGTAACAAATACTTTACAATAAGTTATATGTTCCAATTGCATTCAATCAAAATACTGATACTATGATAATTGAAATTACCATGCGATTCCATACATTCAATCCATCAAAAAACAAACAGTGGTAAAATCAACACTGAAGATTAAAACTAATGATATTTCCATTGGAAGGAACGTTTCCAGAGTGGAAATCTGCTGCCTGACCTTGAACGTTCTAAGGCTATGGCTCTTCAACATTACACACATATTGTATGACCAACAAGTAAAATAATATCAAACCATTGTTCATATACTCAATACTGACAACTATGCATATTGACAGCATAGTGCTATCCAAGCCGTCTCAACATATTTACAAATTATTTCACAGTAAGCTAGTCAAAGATATTTGTTCCCTCATACCTCCATTTACATTTCATATTAGCTTTTGCCTGTGGCTCCACCCGCGTAATGGTCGGATATCGCGGTAATTCTTCAAACATATAAGTGAAACAAACCACAACTGATTGGTCAAAACCGCATTCAAATCGGATAAACCGATCCTGAGATTAGGGCGCACATACAGACAGCAAAATTTCTAAAATTCATTGTTTAGGGGTCTATGGCGTTCATAACGCCGTTATTTCAGGTTTTATGAAATACAATCTTAAAAAAGAAATAATTGATTTCAATTCAATAATTCATTTAAGTTTTATCTAACCATAAAACCGAAACCAGCTAATGTAGACGATTAAAACCTATTTACACATTATATAATTTTATCAAGGACTTGTAGCCAAGTACCTAGTAACCACTTTCAATGAATTTGATTGATTTTAATTATCATAAGTTTTTTTTGTATTATTTCATAAAAGTTAAATAAACAACAGTAACCTAATAGAGAATGTGTTCAATATAGGTGATAACAGTAACATAGACACATAGACCCTACTACCAAGGCACTTTTTTTTTAAATTAACTAGCTGAGTCCGTCGGTGTTACCCACGGTAGAACAACCGCGGTCAAGACCGCGGGACAAATTTAAAAAAGAAGCCTAAGTAAAAAGTATTCTGTCTGTCTCCTGGTTCTAAGCTACCTCCCCACAAATTTTCAGCCAAATCGGTTCAGCCGTTCTTGAGTCATAAATAGTGTAACTAACACGACTTTCTTTTATAAATATACTGATATAAGAAGATATATAGATGGTATCAATTGTTATACTAAATGTTATACTTACGTTGAGATCCAGCATATCTTCGTGGCGGACATTGTATTGCGAATATAGGAATCCAATCTTAGAGTGTAGGTGAGATATTTTTTCTTCGAACTGTTTCTCGCGATGTGCTTGGGCTATAAAGACAAAACTTCATCAACATCTTAGATAAAAGTACAGTTTTCTCAAGTTTCTAAATGTCGACAAAAGTTTTAATAATAAACATAACTTTAGATACCATGCAGCAGTGCATTTTAATATATCAAAAGAAATTCTAGGTAATGCTATGAATCCTGGGTACTATCAAATCAAATGGGACTTATATATTGTTACCGTCAAAAAACACACTGTAAACCGGGAATAGATAAGGATGACCTCGGCTGATGATATGCAATAATGGTTGTGGTTAAAGGTGGATGAAAGAATTCAATAATTCCACCGGAACTTATGAAATTTAAGGCAAAATAGGTTAAGTATAATATTAAAACTTAACAAAATTACTAGCAAATCTTATAATGTTTTCAATTTTCAATCAATTGTTAAGATCGATGATTTGGTTGATGTGAAAAATCGACATTAATATCGAGCCGGCTAAAAAGTTATAAAGTCAAAAGGTAACGAAAATCAGTTTTTCACAAATATCTAACGGCCTCAGAGGTCAATATAATATGTCATTATAAAATTATTTGTCGTGACATTATCTACAATACCTTTTGCATTTTTCTGCTAAATTAACCAAATTCGGAGTAGAGCGCTGAGAATGAAATTGATGGAGAAATACTTGAAAATGTTTGAATTCATGTGGAACGATGTATTGGGCTTATGGCAACAATATGTTTAAAACCACTTCATTTTGGACCACTGATATAACCAATCTATCTATACTAATATATAAAGCTGAAGAGTTTGTTTGTTTGTTTGTTTGTTTGTTTGAACACGCTAATCTCAGAACCTACTGGTCCGATTTGAAAAATTCTTTCAGTGTTGGATAGCCCATTTATCGAATAAGGCTATAGGCTATATATCATCACGCTAAGACCAATACGAGAGGAGCACCAATGAAAAATGTTTCAAAAACGGGGGAAAATTATCACGCGACGGGCAATAGAAGACGCAAACGAGGTTGCGTGGGTCTGCTAGTCTTCTATATATATATATACCTATATATATATATAAATTTTGTGTCACGATGTATGTACGCGATAAACTTGGAAACTACTTAACGAATTTTTGTCAAATTTTGTACATTAATTGATCAGACAGCTACCAGAATGGCAGTGCATAAAACACGAACGATGGAACTTTGATTTTAATGAAAGTGACATGATACTTGTAAATAACGAAAAATGACTGTACTTAGTAAAATAAAGGAGTTCTGAAGAATTTGATTTCAGGAAAACATTTGATAACTAAATAATTGCAGTTCTGGGATAGAGTTGTGCCTAATAGGTTTAGACAAGAAAAATGCAATAATGTTGCAGATTGATGTGTTCCTAATAAAAACTTGGTTGCATCGTGTCCATAACAACAACGATGCGGTAGATCGCTTGACATTTTAAAACGAAATACATCAAACATTGATAACTATCAGACAATTTATTTACGAACACATATTACAATATATTTAAAAAAAATAAACCTCAAATATGGAAATAAGCATCAAAACCCTATTTTATGCTTAAAGTAAAATAATATTCCTCACCAGAAAACGGCTGTAACAAGAAAATAACCTGCTAAAATGCTACTGCATATTAAAACAAGTAAAGTAATAGTCCTGAAGTGGTTGACAAGACAATGATTTTATGTCGCACCGATGTATGACCTCCTTTGTCAAGTGTCCATTTTCATTTTCCCATCGTCTTTGATATAATCTGGCACTTTCAATTACATTACGCCAGTGTGAAATACTGGGTGTATGCGATTATATATGTCTAGGTTATTTGATACCTGTTAGATCCTATTTTCGTTTTCTTGGCTTATAAAGTTAAAACTTGTAAATAAGCTTCAAAATAAAATTAGGGTTTTAAGAAGAAAAAATAGAAGGAAAGAGAGAAAGAGAAAGACCAAGACACCATTAAATGACCAGGTCAAGGAAAAAGTGGCGGTTGCGACGTATAAGGAGGTCAAGCAAATGGCTTTTGATAGGGAGAGCTGAATAAAGTTGCATCGATAAGAACGTAGCTCTTAAGTTAATGATGATGTAAATATTGAATTGTTTTTAACATGCGAAGTTAAAAACACCTTATTCTCTGTTTAAATGATACATATCGAGACCAGAGAACTAGATGAACCAAACATCATCAGAGTAAATAAAAAATGCAAGAAAGAAGGTTATAGGCACTGACATAGACTATGAGGTAAAAAACAAAACCTATCAAGCATCTAACTTGTTGATGATAACTCTGTCTAAACTCTTAATCGTAGTAGTTATCGTCGTGAAAAGATCGAGTCTATTTTGTAGTAAGTCTGTTTCAAAACAGTTTCAGAAGAAAAAGGTAAGTAAGTATACATAGTAAGTTATCTTCAATAAAATTTTCCTAACAGCAAACCATTCTCCTTCACTTAGTACAAAGATACGACATTAAATTTTCCTCATAATTATCACATACTGTTGCGCAAAATTTAAATGAAATCTCATGCATGTAAGATCCCCTCTACAGTACAAAATCTGTCTCGACAAGTTAATGTCAAACGGTACACTGTTTTGCTTAAGATATGTTGATAGTGGTGGTTTCCATAAATATTGACTGTCATGCTTGTGCCTCTAACATTTTTATATTATGTTCATAAACAAGCGCGAATACTTCATAGAGAGTAGGAGAATATTTATGAAATAAAGAGACTATCCAACTATCATTTTATTGCGAATTTGTTGTTTGTTTCGTAAACTAAACCAAATACCAATTAGAGTGTGTGACATAATTTTTATGTACCTCAAACATTACAATGAGTGATGTTGGACTGATTTCCTATGATCTTTTATTTACTGATACTTGTAAGGATTATGAGACACTCATCCATCTAAAATGTGTTTCCAAGTGACCATTGTGTTTATTTTGTTGAATGCTAACACTTAACAATCGAAATGTCCCAAGAGATCACATTACATGTTAACTAATATTTGTTTTGCAATTGAAGACACCATAAGAATACGAGTGTTTTTTAAATTGCTCTTAAATTCAGCTCCAGAATACCTTTGTGTACAATTTTGTTTCAAGTGCAACTTTAAGCGGTTTGTTGAAACTATTAAAATTTATAACTAGATATTAATATTTAGGGACATTAAATTGTATTGATTTAATGTTTGCATAGGACGTCGATGAGTCACTCTGATCTGCCTGCGCTCTTTGCAGTGTAGTAGTCCTACTTTTAGAACATTTTTAAACCATTGGTTTAGATTACTAATAAATAAATACGCTAGATTTAGAACAGCAACATCGACTGTTCCAAATAAGAATCCCATAACGTATTACTTCGATATTTAGTATTGATATTTTCAAAGTATTCCAATATTGAACTTATCAAAATTATTACGAATACAAACATTTTGCGTGCGCGAGCGGGCCAGTCACGAGACAGGAAATTAGGCGTCTGTTAAATACTTTAGTTTGTTTAAACGGGCTATAACATTAGACACTAATTATAGCACTTTAAAACCTTGAACTGTCTATGTGAAATTCGGGTGAGTGTTATGCAGTTTTAAGATTTAATATTGATTATGAATTTTGAAACTTTTCCACGACAGCCGGATATTTGACGGTTTGTAGTGAGTTAGTTTCTTGCTTGCATTGGCACCCAGGGTTTCTTATATTTATATAAATTTATTCATACAATATTGTTGAGTTCTGTGACTGTTTTTTTCTTAAAATATCGTTATTTCCTAGTAGGTGACATATCTTGCACTCATAATGCTTTTGAAGGGTCTGAAAATAGACGCACTACCTCAAGGAAAACAAATCAATTTTGATATTCTATTTGTAGTCAATTTTAATACATTTAAAATGCGAGTTCCGTATTTGACCCTTTTTAAAATGAGAAATGTGTAAATGTTCATTTACCGACAATCATTAAACGAAATAATCGTAAGAATTAAGTCGTGGAACTTGTAGTGTTTACGGTTTCAAATCCTACCTAGGGTCACTACTGACGTAAACTCTCTGATATCGTTAATTTAGCTGAACTGTTTGACAATTATTTATTAAATAGTTGTTGCCCGCGGCTCCACCCGCGTATATGTCGGGTATCACGGTAAATAGTAGCCTATGTGTTATTCTGATGTATAAGCTATATTAGTACTACTGTTAGGTTCATCTAAATCCGTTCAGTAGTTTTTGCGTGAAAGAGGAACAAACATCCATCCATCCATACTTACAAACTTTCGCGTTTATAATTGTCACCTACAGAATTGTAGTGTGCGTTTTCCTCACACGTTTAAAAATAAATCATCAACATGATATTAATACGGTAAACGGTAGCGTAATACCCTTGAGTAATACATTTAATATTTATAAAAAGAAGATAAAGGAAGTTGGGTTTCTATTTTCGTAACTTTATAGGAATAAATCTAGAACGTTTGTAGGCAACCCTTTCAAATCAGCAACTGTTTGAGAATACAAATAGTCGCGTAGGAATTTTAACCCGTAAGGAAAGTAATCGAGAAAATGGTCGTCTTTCCAAGCAGTAATCTCTACATGAGTCGAGAGAACTCCGTCACACAGAATACTAGTGTACTTAATTTAAAGGAGATCGAGTACAGGTGGTCTGCCATCAAAACTAATTCGTCACTTTTATTCGATCCATTTTTAAGAAAAGCTTAATATGTCCAACACTGGACTGTTTAAGACTGTGATAATGGTTCGACCCATTATTAGTGCCGTTGGCATAGTTAAAAAAATAGTTATAAGGCGAATGTTGCGGGTTCAGTATAACTCTCGACTACTAGACTCGTGATCTTTGAGCTATGTTTCATTATTTAGAATGTCAAAAACCACCCGTACACGTTCTCCATTATAATTTCGATAAATATCAAAGTAAATGAAATAAAATTACTTCTACAATTTCGGAACGAAGTTCTTTATGGGGCGTTGCGGAAGGGTACCCGGCAAAAACGTCCGTAACGTTAAATAAAAAAACCACAAGATTTTAAAATTTTGTATAACGCCATCTGTATACCGAACTTTTTCTGGTTTTGGTTTTGTTTGTTCCGTTGAACATATCGAGCCTGTAGTAAGAATGCATACAGTATTGTATTGCAGGTTTGAATCATTTATCTATGAGGCCAGTTTTTTGGCTGTATGAGAACTAGCAAGCCATGTCTTAAGCGTGATGATAATCCTAGTGAAACATTTACTTTTCTGGCTCAAAGTGTGATGAATAAAATCTATGAGAACGGTGATTTGGCCTGCATTTTATCAATGCTTTCGGGTGAATACCTTTACTAAAAGTTCTAAAACATTAATGACGTAAGCAATATAGTAGTATAATTAAGCAGACACATATGTTTTAGTTCTTCTCACTGAGCTTTCTGTCGGCCAGAGTCTGCATAGGCTGGTGGGCTATTTTTTTATCCCACACAGGTTATTCATTAGTTTTTTACATCATCGTCAACAGCCTTCTGAGGTCCTTCGCTAGGCACAAGCCTCTCCTTACAAAAGAGATTTTGCTCTACTATACCACTCTCGCCAGACGCCCCTCGTGTGGGCAATGCCCACACGGGGCGTCCGTCAATATAGTTTCTTTCAAGTTTTCCTTCTCTTTGTAGTGCTATTTTCCTGTGCATTTCCTTTATTAGTCGGCTCTTATGATGGGATGAATAGGGTTAGTAATACTCTATATTCTTAAAATACCGTGTGGAAAGTATTTTAATATAATTTATTATTAGCTATAATTGCGAATGTAAGAGAAAACATTTAAGTTATTTGTATTAGGCTACGTACGCACAGGCAGGCAGGCGGTTTGCTTAGCGCCTAGCAAGTCACCTAACAAGCAACTTAATAAAACGAACGTTCTCAAACGTTCGCGACCAGCCGCTCTGTGCGACTAGCTAGGCACCAAGCGCCCAGTTCGACCAGTGTTATTAATAACATTCTTCTCACACACACACACAAGAAACATTCTATTCCTTCCATAATTTAATGCGTTTTTGTACAATTAAAACCAATATTTTTTTAAATTTTCTCTATTTCAGAATCAACCCGGTCGTAATAGAAAATCAATACGTGAGTGACAAACTGCCATTAATTGTTTTCTAATGAGTGTGATACTATTTACATGAAATCAACAGCCTTTGATATTTCTGTGATGTACATACGTACGTATCTCTTTAGAAAGGAGATTTTATCGTAGTTAGCCGGCAAAAAGCGTCCGAAACGTAAGATTACTGCCTCGGTGTCGCAAATGGTAGCGTATGCGAATTCTGTGAGGTATTGGTTCGAATCCCGAGTCGGATCAAATGTTTGTATGATCTGCTAGTATTTGTTTTTGCGGAGTTTGGATGTTTTCTATGTATAATATGTATGTACAACTAGTGTTTCAACGCACAGTGACATTTATATGTTAGTCAGTATGAAGTCAACGCCAATTTCACAGCTTTAGATATTTTAAGCGCTGTTTCTTGTTGAAATTATATATTTATGGCATTTATGACAGCTGTAATTCAAAATGATAAGTTATATTATTAGCAAGACAGAATAATTCAACTTATAAAGAATGAAATAATTTTCTGTCGCTGAATGTCGCTGTGAATGAATAATGTCGCTGAATAAGATAAGTGCTTACTTATTTTATTCAAATTGTTTTAGATGTATTATGTAATATAAATCCAATGCAGTAACCTTAATGTTATATGAGAAATTGGAATTATATAAATTATTATTAACAGTGACTTTTTGGTCATCCTGGCATACTCGAGCTTCACAACCACTCATCCTTCCATATAAGCAATATTTTTCTATATTACATTCCTATTTTATCAATCTTTCGCTTCTACTATATAATATAATAATATACTCTGAAAACTTGTATCTTATCACGCCCCATTTATTCTTAGATTATGCTCTTCTTACAGACTGAAGTTTAGAAAGGTGCTTTTAAAGTTACCACAAAGTAATTGTATGTATGCATTCTCTGTTGACTTTAATCTAAAAAAAAACTATAAACGTAAGTATATTCTCACCCATAGCACGTACGTTATACAAATACCGTATAAAAACGACAATCCGAATGGAGAATGATAAAAGAAGTTAATAACATATTCCGACACTTGTTGAATCCCTTTTCACTACACGAATTATTGAAAAAGCAATGTGTTTCCCACCAAACTATACCGGTATTTTGAACATGAATATTTATGAGCCGTGTTTGCATCAATAAAAGCTCGTGTTAATACAAGCACTGACGAAATATTGATACAAGCAATAAGAAGTTTTGAAAAAAGAGTTTTAATTATTTACAAAATAACAATCAAAATTTACATAATCCTCTTCGTTAATTGATTAAACTTGTATAAAAACTGTGCTTTCGTTATTCAAGTCCTAATTTCGATTGGACAAAAGTTTTTAAGTCCAATTTGGAAGATTTTTCTATCTTATATTTATGGTATATGGGCGGTTATAATACAACCTAATTTAACTAGAACGAACTAGGACATTTTATTTCTAGAATAACAAACAAAATAAATGAAATCGTATACGGCAATGTATTTTTTGTAACAACCAAAGGACACTCTTGAATAGCAACATAATAAATCGAAAACCAATACGAACCTGAAATTCGGTTTCGTCGGAACAAGCATCACTCCACAAATGTTAGGTGAATTTTATTTGTTGAATTCGAGGAATGTAACGTTCATCAAAATTTTGGAAAGACACACCAGATAGCTTTCACCAGTTAGGTAGATAGAATTTTCTATCTATCTTACTGGTGAATTCAGCCAGATAGTGGCGTATTCAGTCCCCACACAGCAGTTATATAACGTTAGAGAATATTGCTTTACAATGTTTGTCTAACTTTTTTTAACAAATTGTAACAAAAGTTTTATATTGTTAATTATAATCATTATCAACCTATCGCAGTCCACTGCTGGACATAGGCCTCTCCAATTGCACGGCACTTAGTTCGATCTTGGGCAAAAACAATGTAACAAAATGTAACAAAGTTATGTAATAGATTATAACTTTTGTTATATAAAATCATCCGAGCCAAGTGTTAAAAATATTATCTTGCTACACAATGTTTTATAACGTAATATACAACTGCTGTGTGGGAGCACCTTTGTGGTTAATATACAGTCTAAACTGCACAAAAGTTCGATTTTTGTAACAAAATAAAAGTAAAAAAGTAGTTAGCAATTTTCAAATTCTTTTATAATAGCTAGCTAGATATATGGTAGTTACATTTTCATAGAATTGTTTGAAATGAGAGAACACTACGACGTTGCTGTATTGCTATATTGTTGATAAATCACACACATAGACAGATTAAATTATTATGATCAATACAATGTTTATCTAGCTGGGAAAGGAACCCACGATCTCCAGCTTTCGAGCCCTTACTAGACTAACATGCACGTCGAATACTACGAATCTAAATATTTAGCTATATAAATGAAGTGCCCATAGGTATTTTCAAATTCATGTAAACTCTTCAACAGCTGACCTTCTATGTAGTTAGAAAAATATAAGTTATACCGGTGAACAAACTTACACATATCCTACTAATTACCTAAAGAGGATATCGTTTGTAATTTTTAAATGTTTTACCAAAATACAGCAACCATGGTGTCTTTCAAACGCCAAGGAGCTCATTGCACGGCTCGATGCCTAATTAATATAATTTATCTTCCCAGCTTGCGAACTTAGGGTGGGTCAGCTAGAATAAACTAAGCGCAGTAGAACGATACCAATCATTTTTCCAATATTGATAGTAAATAACAAAAGTTATTTTCGATTTTAATTTCCCCAAGCAGTCTATGAAGTTTACATTCTCTACGATAAAGTATTGATCACTGTAATTGAAACGGGCGATGTTATTACAAATTTTTTTTAAAAATTCTTAAACTGAACACTTGATAAAACTTAAAGACAATTGAAATATCTAAACTTGTTAAATTTACAAAGTTAAAGTTAGCAATCGTGCTAAGCGTGGCGAGTAGATAGTTTAAATAAAAGCTTAATATAAACCAATAAAAATATTGAAGTAGTGAAGTTTGAAAGCAGTCAAAAGCGTTCATTCTTACTTAATGTGTTTTGTCTTATTTCTCTATTAATACTGTAGAGAATTACGCTATTTCATTTTCTCTACCTAACGCAAGTGCTTCAACTATTGTGACAATTTTCTATAAATACCTCTGTTCTTTGAAGATAATATAAACCACATATTTCGTATACGAGTACATGAACATAAACTGTACAACTTATTATAATACACTTCAGAACCGGCATACAATGCGCTCTCTTCGGGAGATTACCCTTTAGCAGTGTGTATCGAGAATTTCAAGGATATTTTTTGATATAACCATTCTATGACTGAAATATAATATTTATGTGTGACTTTTAGAACTATTGCTTATGATATCCAATCAATTAGTATAAGCATAACGCCTTCCCTCTCCCGTTTCCGTTCCTGTGTTATTATATATGTCTTAGTCGCATACTTAGCCATGAGAGTGACCCTTGGTAGGTACATAAAAATTAAAAAGAAACAAAATAATAAAAAAACATTCAACGAAAACTCCCTGCCTAGAAACACTAAAAGCGTAAAATAAACTGGCTTTCATAAATTGCTATGTGACAATTCTTGTCTATACCTACTTCTGCTCGGGTAATTCTCATAAATATGTTTTGTATCATTTTTTGGTAAATTATGATGAACTATTATGTTACATGTTTATATTGAAAAATTTATAACTCCACATTCAAGAATTTTAAATTAAAAATAAATATCTTAAATATAAATGACCATTTAACGATAAGGCATTTTATAGTTAGTATTACTTGGGTGAAAAGAAATCAAAATACCTATCTTCAATTAACATAATTGGACCTGTTACAGTTTTATGTATACGTAGATAGATAAATAGATCATAGAAACATATTGAAAGTACTTCCTTTCTAAATAAAAAAATGAATGAATGTAATCGGATTACGTGATTTTTAATAACAACTAAGTACACGTTTTGAATTGTAAAGTTAGTGTAACCTGATTCCAACAGATTTATTGAACGCTGTGTTTAGGAAAGAAAAAAAATTCAAGAAAATTTAAATAACTTTTTCTATGAAAAGAGAGAACCTCAAACAATTACCTACCTATCAAATACCAACTAAATACAGCATTACACACAATGCTTGTGCAAAACGTTTCCACGATTATTTTGAACGTTTTACATCACGCGGGCACAAACAGGTAAACTCGACGTCTACAGATTTATAATGTGTATAAATAGATCACGGAACAATATTCAAAGTACTTGCTTTCTAGCGAAAAAAGAATGAATGAAATCGGACTATGTATTATTGAATTACAATTAAGTACATATACTTTCATCCCCTCTCTCCAGGAAACCACGCTGAATTTCGGAATAAAAAGTATCCTATGTCCTTCCTCGTAGTATGAAGTCAAATCATGCCAAGTTTCATTTGAATCCATTCAGTAGTTTCGGGGTGATGCGCGGCCAAGATACAGACAGACTGACATACAGACAAAAATAAATAAAAAAACGTTTTGGCTTCTGTATCGAGAAAAAAGGGCCCTCCAAAAAAATTTTTCTAAATATCTTTAATGTTTATAATTGGACCTGTTACATTTTTATTATAAGTATATTGTTTTTTTACTAACAAGTAATAAAAGCTTGTATTTTAAAAAACTTTTAAATTAATCACTTGTTATTTACCTTACCATTTAATTTTATGTACGTCTAATTTGCCTGATTGTTATAATAGGATGGTTTAGGACTTGTCCCTTTTAACTTAGTAGGGATTAAATTATAATTTACAAAAAACGTGATTTTCTACTTTTATTTTTTTCTATCCATCCTTTTGTTATATTTCCAATTTCTTGAGATCGGTGTAATATGGGACTTTGTAAAAGTATCGGCAATTTCATCTTTTGTCAGGGTTTGCCAGACGCCAAAGCTAATATTCCCAGTCCCAAGTCCCAGATGAGAAAGCGAAACTGAAACTAACATATAAGCGACCTGTGATTGGAAAACCCACTTGTATAGGAGCATCAACCGACCAAATCAATATCATTAAACTGTAAACATTTACATACGTGCGTCATGGTACGTATTTATGTAAAGTCTTATCGGTTTTACTGTAAATCAATTAGTATTTAAGTTTTATCAACTGCCTTTAGTAAAATGTTTCCTCGAAATTAACATCCGCTACGTTTGAGTTCTAAAACTTTTATACAGCCCATACACAAACACAAGTCCTATTTATAGACGATTCACTCTTCAGATATATATTTAATGAATATATAAAGTGCAATATAAATAATTTCTGAAACTAAATTTTAATATGATCTGCTTCCGTACCGTTTTCAATTCAAACTACATATTTGTACGGATGAATGGGATGAATGATTATGCATTTCGGTTGACTATTGTTTCAAAGGGTTTATCCAAAGTATATCTGATTATCCTTGCCATGAGTCTCGTAATAGTTATCGTTGTCGTATTCCATGGGCTTTTAAAATTTAGAGGACCCACCTTTTAAATATCTTTATTTCAAATACTCAACCAAGTATCGACTATGTACATAAATATATGATATTGCTCGACCATTCGAAGGTCATTATGCACTGGTTTGTCGTTTGTCACAGATCTTGAGGTAGACTGAAACTATTGGCAACAGATATGTTTTTTTATGCTGGAGTACTTATACTATTTAAAAATAATTTAAAGATAACTTATTACTTACAGCGGGTAGATACGATAATGATTGTCGTAAAGATAACCGCAAAGACGCTTAGAATGCAGACAATGATTCTTTTTCGAGGGCACATCATCAGCGAATTACAGATGCACGCCAAGAGGTTGATCGGTCTGGAAAAAAATTTATCTATAATATTTCATTACATTAAATTTTTTACATATAGTAAACTATATAATTAAAGTGATAAGTTTATAATATTTTTTCGGAAATTTAACACACAACGCCATCTAGTTCCAAACAAAGCAGAGCTTGTATTATAGGTACTAGACAACTGATATAAATAGCTATTTACTTTTTTTTGTAAATACACACATATTTTTCATAGTAAACACCCAAAGGCGAATTAACGTTTACAGATTATACCTACAAAGACTTGGTTTGACCCGGGAATCGAACCCGAGATCTCAAGCACAGCAGTCGCACAAGGCAGGGATAGTTGGCGCTCCTTGGGTAGACCTTCGTTCAGCACTGGACGGCTATAGATTGATAGTCAAACTATTACCAATTTCTTACAATATGAACAATTACTTACTTATTAATGGAACTATAGAAACTTCCAAGCTTGATAAATAAGTAAAAGTCTTTTTTTTTTCTATTACAGAAAATGAGAGAGGCCTGTTTTGAGTTTTGTTCTGATATTTATATTTGAGAACCATATTCAAGAAATTGGTGAAGAACGCTCTTATAAGCGAAACAATAAGTTACTTACCTATATTTCTATTCATTTAAAAAAATAATTCAAAATAGGTCCAGTCAGTTTTGAATCACACCGTCTTCCATAAAAAAGTAACAAAGAATAATGGTTTCACGATAATATTCCCTATTTTTACATCACTTCAATATTTAAAATTTAACGAACTATTTTAAGCTACATGGCAGCACAAGTTTTAGTTTCAATTTTAGCTCAACCGATGTTTGTCACTATATACTAAATTGTATATCAAAACGAAATTTGTTAATGTACCTACTCCTAATTAAATTAGAGCTGACTCATCATCATCATCAGCCTATCGCAGTCCACAGCTGGACATAGGCCTCTTCAATTTTGAGCTGACTAAACTAGCTTAATTATAAAAGGATTTCCTGGCAGAATTTCCCATTAGAAATTAAGCATAAAATTAAAAATCCAATCGGATAACAATTAACTTGTTCGTCACCTTGAGATTCAAATTTAACGACTGATTTTATGCCCCTTGAATACTACTTAATTGCACTAGTACAAAGCTGATTTGAAAATGAACTTCATGTGCATATAAGCAATCGGTTTTCACTATACTCTGCAAATGATTTTCATGGTGCTGTTATTCAAAATGCCTTATTCAAAATCTTAAATTATGTATTTAAAACTTAGTTTGCTGTTTTTTTTTTCTTTTAAGTATTTTAAGTGATCAAAATCACCATCAACTTACGTCAGCATTAATAGACCCATGTGGCCCAAAATGAATGATGGCACTCATTTTTATAAAAAAATCGTGTAATAATTCTTTACAGATTTTGGCATCTAACTTCGTAGTTTTAAGTATAACGTGACAGTTGAAGTCATAAAGGAGCAATAAACAAAAAAATCGACGAATAAATAACTAAGATTAAAATTTTCTAGGTATATTCAATTGCTAACAAATAAATATATTTTTAATGCAACAGATTCAAACGTAGAATAATACATACCCTTAATTTCTCTTTGCAATAAAACACTACATTTGCAGCTCTCATTTCCGGGATTAAATTTTTGGTATTCAACCTACTACTTTTATTTATATGAACCCCGCGGTATTATGCGCAGTTATCGTCGTACCGCGAGTAACGTCGCGGGACAAAGTTAGTCTAAAAAAGTAGTAGCCTAAGTTACTCCCTGGATCATTAGTTACCTGCCAGTGAAAGTCCCGTTAAAATCAGTCCAACAGTTCCAGAGATTACCCGGTACAAACAGACAGACAGACAGACAAAAAATTTTTAACTACTTTTTTGGTATAAATGCCGTGTTACATACATATGCATTTAGTAAAAACCGGTTATTTTAATGTTACAAACAGACACTCTAATTTTATTTATTTGTATAGACAAGACTTTCACACTGTTCATGACACTATAACTATTCACTAAATCACTCGTTAGTCGCTCTAGAGTCTAGAAAATCGCTTCGATGTTAATCCGCTGTGTCGTGAAACAATACTGCCCGTACGGCTTACACGGTCCGCTTTTATAGGGCTATGAAAATATCTACAAAGGTCCCGAGTATTCAATTAAACATTTAAACTATAGATGTGCAAGAAACGACAAGACTCAGAGCGTTTAGTAAAAAATGACAACAAATATCTAGAACAAATAGAAACGCCTAGAAGAAGTAATCTAAAAATAAATATAATAAATAAATATTTCGGACATCTAACACACAATGCCATCTAGTCCCAAGCTGAACCGAGCTTGTGTTGTGTATACTTTTCTTTCGAAAATACATACATATTATACACAGAAATCACCCAAACTCCGAAACAAATAATTGTAGATCATACAAACATTTGGTCCGACCCGGGAATCGAACCCGAAACCTCAAGATCAGTAGTCGCACACGCTACCTCTGCGCCACCGAGACAGTAAGAAAACGATGCATACTAATATTATGATAAATTCGAACGTAATCTGTCGTGTTTGATCGTTACGCTTTCAGTGCTAAACTGTTGCACCAATTTTAAAACTACAATATTTATTTATATATTTATGCTTAGCTTGGGACTAAATGGCATTGTGTATTAGATGTCCGAAATATTTATTTATTTATAATCACACCCTTTTTACCGAAATCCGTATATTCATGTTTTGAATTATAAATCTTATATTGTGGTGTACATTTAAGAACTTGCTAACTGCCTAATACACCTTTATATTCAGTTAATCAGTTCAGGTGCATTACCTTCATAATTTTTTATGACATCATAAGTGCATAATTATGTCTTAAACGGCGTGTAACGTTTAAAAAAGCGAGTTACATCCTCTTTGTCTGAACCCAAATAGCCATCATTTAGTTATAGGTATGTCTAGACTGATTGCAAATTATTAGCTTTCTTAAAATCTTAAATCATTTCTTTTTATCATCGCTTTTCAAACTTATATTCCAACATATTTTCTGATGCATATGCTAAAACTAGCTGCATAAAACAAACTTTTCCCGTTAGATTATTTCAGCGAAGTATTGGTATGCCGGCACGTTTCAGCGAACCGTCTATCTTCTAGATTGAATTTATAATAATTTTAGAAATCATAAGAGTAATATATATGAAAGATATAAGAGTAGTTCTTTGCAAATCTCTTTTGCCGGACCCTAACCTAAGTAATTTAAATCACTAAAACAGTATTAAACAACGTAAAAACAAATATAAAACCGTTTACTATGCACTTATTGTAATATTCATTTATTACAAGTTCCATAAGTAATTGTTCTATTAGGTACCATTTATAAATTCACAGTTGTAACAAAATTGCAATCTTTTCTTATTATAGTAGTATTATAGGTATATTATGCGTTTAAATATTAACAATAACCAACGTAACATCAATGACAGTCGATATGACAGTAATAACCGTGGATTGCCCGCTATTACTGAAGAACCACTTTCCATTCAAACAGATAATTTCCCGCAAACAACTGCAAGTTGACCTTCCATCAAACCACCGTTTATTTTTGCATTATTAAATAGTTTTATTGATTATGCACCGTGGCGCTTCCATAGGAATATTTATAGTCCTGAGGAAATGCAGAAAATCAGAAATAAGTTCTATTATTTTGCTATTCGAAATATCAAAACTGCATTTGATCAATGGTAAAAAAAAAAAATTTCGGGAATTTCCAAAGGTAATGAAGTGTAAATCTATAGTAATACCAGCTGTGCTCGCTACTTCGTATACTTGACATTTGGAATTTCAAGTTATTTTTAATTTGTTCACCATTTAAATCTTCCCTGGACTACGACAATCAATTCAAAACCAAAATCAGGTAAATTGGCCTAGCCGTTCTCGAGTTTTAGCGAGACAAACGAACAGCAATTGATTTTTTTGTAATATAAGACTAGCTGACATATTAGTCTACAAAATTATTACCGTGATAGTGAATATACACGCGGTCGGAGCCGCGGTTAAAATCTAGTCAGTCAATAAATGGAAAAGAACTGATGGCCTGCGGAGAGTAAGCTGTAATTGAACTGACTGTTGTTCGGACATTCGGATTCCCTAACATTTTATCTAAGTGTGCATAATAGTCGTCCGTCAAGGTGCGGTAGTTTATTTCTTGCAGTTGCAATTGTAAAGATCTATAGAAGATATAAAGTGTAAATTTGTCACAGTGAGCAAAGCGGGTAATAGTCTAAACGTCGCCATGACATCGATTATTCGCCGATTCAATGATAAAGTCATGATAATTAATATGTGAATATCTAAAAAACGAGTTCCTGAAGTTTTTCTATACTTGAGACTCATTTAGGTGACAATACAATAATAAAATATTTGTATTCGAAAAACAACGTGTTCACGTCTCTAAGGGCACATACAACATAAACAAATCGATAAAATTCCTATGTGGCGTCTGTTTTTAATCCCTGACGCAAAAAGAAGGGTGTGTTATTTGTTTAATGTGAGTCTCTATCGTGTATGTTACTTTTAGTATTACTTTGTTGTAATTTTCATAGTGTTACTTTGTTGTAATTTTCTTTACATATTGTTGGAAATGGTATTTAATAGACGCTGTTTTTCGCTTAAAGACAAGTCAGTCGTTTGAACACATTCAGCCCTTGGATATAAGAACGCCCGTAAGGACAAACTAAGGGCGTCAACTACGCGTAAAGAGAAGAAAAAGTTGAAACAAACCCTATAAAAACCTACCTAGCTATCAGACCAAATGGTTTCGTGTCCTTGTTGGTATATGCCCAGCCAGTGAACTACTGAAGGCTGTGTTGATGATATAAATATGAAAACTTATCATTGCACTAGTAAAGTGTGATTAGAGGTTATTAAACACTTTGTATGCGATATTAATAAATTAGTACATCTTATAATGCAGACGACACGACAATGAAGCTACCTGCCGCCAACAATGGCATGACGTAGTTTTATTCAGTCTAATAGGTAGCGAATGATGTTTTATACTAACGAACAATTCAAAACTATAAATTGCACTGATCTATTTATCATAGAGAATTTGTTACGATGCTTGTTTTTTCATCATCATTTTGCAACAATTTGCCTCTGCCTTGCTTTATGTTACACTTACTTTTGCAATTTGGTGTTAATTATCATCATTTACAAGTATACTGCTGGATATAGGCATAGACTGATTTAGTTGGTTCTTACGACAACCATGGGATGAATAGATATGGTGACACTTTCCTATTGTGACTACTCTGAAATAGTCTGAAGTGCTATAAATTGAAAACAATTACTTGTTTTTTCAAGCGTAAACAATGTTAGATAGACTAAATAAAGGTAGTTACTTCAATTCAAAGTTTATTATTGCAAGCACTGTACTGAACAGTAAAGAACTTTATGGAATCGTTTTCGAGTCAAGAATTTTCTCAGGTGGAACGATTTAAGGCATCCAGGCAAGTTCTACAGAGCAATGAAACGATAATTTAATATATTTATAAATTTTAATAAGCTATTTATGTATTTACTACGTTCACATAGAGGATTGTGACCACCACTTTTGGATTCTACTTATGCTTTCCATCAGGCAGAGTAGAGTCATTTTGGCAGCTTGATCATAAAAAAAAAGAAATGTACGAAGTGGTGCGCAGTAGACGATTCCTGTTCAGCAGGGGACTAGGAGTGTGTGTGTGTGTGTGGAAGTGTGTAATTCGTGTGAGTGTGTTTGTGTGTGTGTGTGTGTGTGTGTGCGCGTGTACCATCTTCCTTTTGAATTAAGTAACCAGGAAGTTAGGTATTTCTAGTGAATTCTGTAGCAGTACGCCTATAACAGCACCATATACATACATACGGTGTCAAGGCAATTCCAAACAAAGGTAATAATTATATCCTCATCACGCAACTTTCGACATAGATTCTAAGAAATTAATACCGCGCTAATCGATAGCACTCGCTTCATAACTTTTCTATAGCTTACATACAGAATAAACCATTAGAAATCAACTTCGACATTGCATAGAGGTTTCATGTCGTGGCAGTATGAACCACTCAGGTAATAGAAAGACTAACAGACTATAGAAGATGTCATAGGAAAGGAATATAGATTATAAATCGAAACTATCGATACACAAAACTTGCATCTGTAGATATGAAAATTTTGCAATCAGCATCAGAATCCACTGAACTAGAGCTCTGAGCTACTCTAATGAATATGCCTGATCACGACTACTCTGTGAAGAGTATGCAAATATTAATTGAAAAATGAAACCTTGTTTAGACACCATAAGTTTTAAATGGAAGGACTATCATTATTTTCATTGTACCCAACACAGCGAAACTAAAGTAAAAACTGAAACAATTCTTACTTGCACTGTAAGTTATTTTTCATCATTAATTTCATCACGACAAAGACTTGAAGACTTATGATTTGGAGACTTTAAATACTTGACATTGGCCGAAATAGCTGAATCTCATCAGAAGAAGAAGAAGAAATACTGGGTGATTAAGTCATAAAATTTTCCTTCCCTTTTTATTAGTTATTAAGAGAATTTTCTTTTTAAACAATGTTTATTAGATATTGCGAAAAATCTCTTGGGATCTTTTAAACATTGCGTTCCTTCCAAATGTGACTGAATACTATAAGATTTAGGCTCTGTTTTGAGGTTTTAAGAAATTTTATTAAAATACTGAAAAAAAAATCCAAAAATACTTGTTAGTATTCAAGATAAAATTTCAATTTTTATTTACGTGTCACGAAACGTTACAGAATTGACCTTTGGACTAAATTTGAGTCCAAGATTTAAGTTACTAAAGAGCAATACGATCATTTCAATTTGTCGCCCTCACATTGTGTGTGAAGACCCCGCTACATTTAATTAAGACAGGATGTTAACTCATGTGTTTTTCCATTTGTGTCTTCCTGTCTACTGACACAGTAAATTGTATTATTTTTATTATTATACTACTGACTCACGCTACTTTATTTGCGCCCCTTCCCAATTACGCTCAGCTCCTATTGGTCTAAGCATGATGTTAAATATCCTATCTTAACACGCCAGCGTAACACACATTTGAGAAAAATATGTGAATATCGGTTAGATATATAATAGTTTCGGAGTTTATTTGTAAGCAAAATCGTGATACGAGATATGTATTAGATCCTATACCAATATACAGGTCTAAGGGCGTGTAGTTTACATCGTTTCTGATTGATTTCACTATGAAACCCCCCCTCCCCCCTATCCTAGATCTAACAGTTTTTGAGATACTTGAATTCAATTATTTTGATAGTAAAAATTACCGATTTTCGGCTATCAGCTTAGATATTTTGAAATGTGTAAGTCTTATTATTACTATTATTTGACTTTTAAATGTAAAATAATATGCTTTATGACCCTAATAATCAATACTATACGTAAAATGAATAAATAAGTCGTTGTAGACGATTAAAACTAAAAAGTAATAATATTTTTTTTAACTCGATGGATATGTAAAAAATAGTACTTACTATGGCACCTGTTTCGCAAATGCGCTTAAAATATTTACGTTTCATTAGCTATCCAACGATGTATAAGAATCTAGGGTTTCATAAAATTATATTAGGGTTTCATGTAATGCTAAAAATCCCACGGCAATTGTTATTTAAGTTTACTGCTTGCGTTTCGTGCGAGCGAGACACCTTACGATTTATGCAGGTGTGAATGAGAAAAATAATGTGCAGAAAGTAGTTTTGGTTTAATCCGTTTTGTATTAACTTGTTATTGTTAGTCTAGTCAGCTGAAGAGTTTGTTTGTTCGTTTGCTTAACTGCGATAATTTCAGGAACTACTGATCCGATTTGAAAAACTATTTCAGTGCTAGATAGGCCATTTATTGAAAAAGATTATAGGCTATATATGATCATGCTAAGGCCAATAAGAGTGGAGCATCAATGAAGTATGATTAAATATAGGGAAAATTATAACGTTAATAGTAATAGGAGATGCAAACGAGGTTGCACGGGTCAGCTAATATATTATAACTGAAAGGGCAACATTGAATTATGTAACAGTCGTAGAATTGTAGAAGTAACCGATTGCTCTTAGTATTATATTACTACAAGAAGCGACATCTATAGCTCTGTGACTCGAAAGCCATTTGAGAAAAACGTCTCAAATTATATTTGATTTAGTTTGGTTATAGTTAATAAGTAAAATGTACCACTGAAGCATATTTTTCAGCACTCTCATGACAATACTATCATCACAGCACTTTTAATTTTACATTAATAAGCCCTCTTTAAATTGATAATGAATAATAATTCAATCGGTGCAGTAGTAGAATTAAGCTTCTTGTTTCCACTACTGACGGTATAAGAATACTGAGTTACAACACCCCTATTTATATACTCATTCTTCCAGTGTGTCACAAGAGCCAGCTAAATGAGAAAATTACGCAGAACAAAGGAATTACAAAGAACACTTGAATTTCTGTCTGTCTGTCTGCCTGGCTAACGTGGTATTGTAGGCCGTAAGGCCTTTTTTTTACATGTGGAACACCCTTCGGGCCGTCATCCCACCGGGGTTTACGGCGAGGAGGCGTGTCGGAGTCGAACTAACTAAACCCACACGTTGTGCCACTCTGCGCCTGAGTTGGGAGGGATCTGGGAACTGCTGTTGAGAGGCCTATGTCAAACTGTGAACTACAAAAGACCGTTGATGTGATGTGACCATGTGTGATGTTGTATAAAACAATGCACATTAATTCCCCATTTGAGTTGATAGTGTTTTTTTTTAAATGTTGTCTTTGTGGTAGACTATGATCTATCTCTGTTTCTGAATTTTGAAACGGACAATTCTTGTATATATATATATAATCTACATCTCGGAAAGAGCTCCAACAATTTTCATGATATTTATTATGCCGAGATGTTCGAGCGCGATAAATCGATCTAGCTAGGATTCGTTTATACAAAATTCACAAAAAAACCGAGTTAAGCTCGGTCGTCCAGGTACTATTATACAAAACATCGTATTTTCCTATAACTTCTGAGTGCTGCCTCGTTACAAAGTTAAACCTTTAGGTTAATCAAGTCAATAGTTACGATACGATAGTTAAGTCACTAGGGCGAAGTTTGTTAAATCGGTGCAGTGATTAAATAGTTGTCTCTTTTTTAGAAAATGTCAATGAGTCCTAAACTGAATCCTAAACAAATTCTTTCGCTGTTTTTCACTCAATGAGTAAGGTGTCCGTGTGCAGACGGATTGAGAATACCTACTGTCACCACCCATTCGTCCCATGGGTGTCGCAAGAGGTGGCTAAGAGAATAAGCTGCGCAGCACAATAGCAAGGAGAAGGGAAAATTTGAAACAAAGCCTATAGTAGGCCGGGCACCTCCGTCTAGAGAGAGCCCGATTCTAGCAGTGGACGAGTGAGGATGAGGATGAGTGAGGCTATCGGAGCCTAGGCCAATCCTTCTTCTAAAGTATACAAATTCAAGGAGCGGCAATATACTTGTGGTTTAAAAGTCCGCGCTATTACCCTCCTTTCGATACATCTTGTCACTTAAAGGTGACGTTCTAATGTCTCCCATGTTAAAGGTGATCATAGGTGATAGAAGTCACTTCCCATCAGATGACCGATCTACTGGTTTACCAAGAATATACAATAACAATATACTATTAGTTTAAGCTTGTTGTCGTCTCGGCAAAGCAAGTATTGGCATGGACATAACTAAGTGGGCAGGATATTCCATCAGCGACTTCCTCTTAAGTTTATTCTTGCGCCTGTGAAGTTACAGTACTACCGACAGATATGTGGCAGACCCAGTGTTGAGAATAATTGGGCAGCATTTTACTGGGACCGCTTTATTATTACTGACAGGACTATTGTTGCCAATAATGTTGATGCAATGGTAAAAGGCCGAGTAGAGCGCCGAGCAGTGATTGGAGACTATCTCTTTGAAACCGAGAAATATATCTTAAATTATCGTTTTTATTACAGAATAATTGATCGTGTATGGGATTTGAGCCCACGAGCTCGAGATTAACCGTCAGGACCCCTACCTACTAAACCAACATGCACATTAAATGAGAGAAAGTGACAAATTATTATGAGGTTTTACTTGCCAAATACGCTTTCATATTAATTAGGATGCAACTTCTATGCACTCTGATAATTATGGTAGTGCACACTCTGAACGTGAGCTTTATGTAGAACTAGTTGTTGCCCGCGGCTCCGCCCGCGTATATGTAGCCGACATCGCGGCAAATAGTAGCCTATGTGTTATTCTGATGTATAAGCTATATTACTGTAAAGTTTCATCCAAATCCGTTCAGTAGTTTTTGCGTGAAAGAGTAACAAACATCCATCCAAACATACATCCATCCTCACAAACTTTCGCATTTATAATATTAGTAGGATAACAAACAAACCTAAGCCAATAAAGCAACTGTCACATAACTAAATGAAAAAATACTTTCGAGAGTATAATATTATGAGGGTACTTTCACATTTCTTTAAATAAAATAATTCGATATTTTCAGAGTTCTAAAGGCTGGAGTGAGTAAATATTTCATATATTTTATTATTTATTTGATGTATTTTTTCCACAGATTTCTAAGGATTTTTCTATAAAACCTACCTGTAATTAATTATATTAATAAGATTACTTATTTAATATAATATTGCTTGTACTTATAACTCTGGTTTGTACATTCGACAAATATTGAGAAAATAACTATAATGATTGTTTCTACTGATAAGAAAGTTATGTAGTACGGCAAAGCATACACAGTTATCCAAAATCTGCAAGAATTTGAGTATCAATAAGAAAAGACTATTAGATACCTGGATTTGATCCAGTTAAATGAAACGTCCAAATACTTCAAGACCCGCTCACTCTCAAAATTGTGTCCAGGAAACGAAACGATTTTTGTAACATACTGTTGTGCACTTCACACCCTTCCATATATCTTACTGCTGAAGTCTCACACAATATTTCACTTATACTTATAATTAAAACATACATTCAAAATAATTAGTTCACTATTATTAAAATATTTATAATATACAAACATTTACAAGTTCTGTCAATAAGATCAAGGTTGTCAACCACACATCACGCTTCTTTATTATTCACAAAAGAGGATAAACTGTTAAGTATTTGTTAAATATTTTATACCTAACGTATTAATTAACGTTGCAATGCATGAAACCGATAAGAATATACACTTATTCAATATGTAAACTCTAGATTTTACATGAGTATTCGAATATTATTACTTCATATTGATAATTTTATAAACGGAGTAATAGACCTCCGTTTAACCGAATACCCTATGAATGTTTTATTGTTACTTTGCAATTCTGTGTGATATCCCTAATGATAATGGTCGTTCTTAAGCTGTAGTAACGGCTTATATTCAAGGACATCCATAATGTTAACCATCCAAATTTGAATAAAAAAGATATGACATCATTTTGTTCTAAATTTAAATGACATACGAAAATTTCAATGAGGTTACAACCTTTTTTAAACCATGGTCGACTTGCGTTAATACGAGTAAAAGCATACGTGCTATGCTAGACTGTAATCTATATTTTTTCTTCTTGTATGTAAATGTATATTTCTACTATATCTGAAATTCTTTCAGCCATTGCAGATATAGTAGAAATATACATTCATCTAAACTTAAAAAAGTAATAAGTCTTTTTTATCATCTTTACAGAATTCTTAAGTAAGAAACAAGTCTCTCAGTTAATGTGATTGCATACCAAAACAGTAACATAACCCGCTTTGTCAGTTTATAATTCATATTATTATAAAGACAAAAGGAATATTATTAAAATAAATGGGTGCATTTAACAAATTTCAAAGGCAAGTAAGATAATGTAGCACGTTATTCATCTGTTGTGTGGGAGTTTTATGTTTATAGAGTGTCCCCGTAAAGATAAGTTGTGTATGTTGGTAGTTATGTATTGCTATGTAAACGATGACTTTTGACTTTGATGACGTAAATTATAATAAGTACGCAAGTACCGGTAATACAGATTTGAGTAGGTACGCACATACGTTAGGTACATGTTAATAAGGATTTCAGTATTGGTAAGTTTCTTTTGTCCCTTCTGACGTCCTAAGACAAGAGAGAAATAAAGTTGTGATTTCTGGCGACATATATATTAAAGTAGCATGCTTTGGCATAAATGGGCGAGGTCAACGGAGTGATACCAACTGCCTTTTAGAAAACCGGTGTTAAGCAAGTATTTTGTAGCTTTTGGCCGAGTGAAATGTAAGAAGTGTTATCGACACCCAAACCTCATAATATTTTTTGGAGGGGGGCTGAAGGGCTGTGATATCATTGGCTAACTCGACCAGAGTTATATCAATGTCTAACTGAAAACCGGTGCAAACCGATTTTTATTGTGTTTGAGATGAGGTGTGAAGAGTGAGTTTACCTTCCAATTCTGGGTAGGGAGCCCAAAGCTTTACAACGCATTCGACCATTTTGAATTGGTTCAGTGACCATCTGCTCATTTGCGTTTGATTATTACGATTCCTCGAGCCACATTACTCAAAGATGTTTTGATTAACTGATAAAGTTAGTATTAATAAGGAAAAAAGCAGCTTGAAAGAACATGCAAAATTTTTGCTAATATTTGGTTATGTTGAGAGGTTGGACATAGACCGAAAGACTTTTGGAGTTTATCAGATTTCTGTGAGAGGATGAGTCACTTCATGATAAAAATGTATATAGGCACTAAACAAAATATAAATTAGACTTACTTCTAGCGTGGGGGACGGATTACTAGGAGGACAGGTGACTCGACACTTGATAGTCCCCTGAAAATGCCCTTCATATAACAATTCGCTCTTGGTGAATCTTGGTGGTCCTTGGAAATTTTAGATGTAATATTTCATGGCATGGCATGGGTCTTATTGATCTTGACTGCCTCATTGGCCTAGCAGTTAGCATATGCGACTACGGATTAGTCTCGGGTTCGATTTCCGAGTCGGGCCAAAAGTGTTATGGGGTTTAAATTCTTAGTAGCGGCTCGGAGAATGGAGGTTTGGCGGTGTTTCAACATCTAAGGCAATCGTTATTGGGTAGTCAATTCCCCTTAAAATATACTGACAACTAGTTCAACCTTCGAATTTAGTTCGCCCTCAGGCTTGCGGCGGTTCGATGCCAGTCGCTTCCTGGAAACATATGACTTTTTATTTATTTTTTGTACTTTATCTCCCCAAGGTGAAGATTTTGATCATTGTCAAGTAATTTTAGAGTTATATTAGTACTAATAAAATTCTAGATAAGTAAGTATATGGACTTGTACTCAACCATAATACAACTATGACGTCGGTGCGAATCAAAACAACGCCTTGTGGCTTCTAAACTACTAGACTAACAGGTAAATTAATGCATTACGTATACGCGTGCAGTACTAATACCTTTGCGGTAGTTCATCAATCAGCATCATTCCGCACCGCTAGAGTAGCAAATTAATCAATGCATTACGTATACGTGTGCAGTAATGATAGCTCTAGGTTAGTTCATGAATCATCATCAACATTATCGTCATCATCACTCAGCACCACTAGTCTAACAGGTCAATCAATGAATGTTATAAACGTGAGCAGTTATAATACCTCTACGTTAGTTCACGAAACGTCGTCATCATCATCATTCCGCACCACTAGACTAACAGGACAATCAATGCATTACGTATGTGCAGCAATGATACATAAATCATCATCATCGTGATTGTCATTATCATAGTCTTCATAATCGTCATCATCATCATCATAATCATGCCGCACCAGTAAATAAGCATTTCAATCAATGCATTAAGTATACAGTTAAGGTACGGTAGTTCATGAATCATCATCATTATCATTCCGCTCCACTAAATTAACATCATCATCAGTGTATATCTTATATGAGTGCAGTAATGACATCTCTACGATAGTTAACTGTATTTCGAAGCATGAATCATCATCATCATAATCCCGCACCACTAGACTAACAGGTCAATCAAAGCATTAAGTGTACGTGTGCAGTAATGGTACCTCTACGGTATTTCATGAATCATCATCATCGTTGTCATCTTCATCAATCCGCACTACTATACCAACTAGTCAATCAATGTATTACATATACGTGCCCAGTAACGATATCTCTACGCTAACTTATGAATCATCATTATTGGCATCATCATCATAATATTTCCGTTCCACTAGACTGAGGTCAATCATTGCATTACGTATATAAATGCAATAATGATTTCTCTACGGTAGTTAAAATAACATCATCAGCGTCATTATAATCGTTCCACACCACTAGAGGAACAGGTCAATCAAGGCATTACGTATACGTATGGGTACAGTAATGATACCTCTATTGTAGTTCGTGAATCATCATCATTGACATCATCATCATGCCGCACCACTAGACTAGCAGGTCATCGGTGTATATATTACATAATGTGTGCAATAATGACACCTCTACGGTTCCCAAATTTATTTCAGACGATCACAACACTCATAATGTAAAAAATTGTAAACCGTGGAAGATGATCTTAGGACCTCGGGTCTAGTAGGCATGCTCGCTAACCACTAGACCAATAAGATAAGGGTTTTCTCAGTCATTGACGTAACATATTTTTTGCCCTGAGTGGGATTCGAACCCACCACACAGGGGAGTTGGACACAAGTACTTCCGTCACTAGTTATGTTATTAACATGATCTTTTTGCAACTTCTATGTGCTTGGCTCGAAATAATTTGACTGTTTGTCATCAGAATCGTTATATTCGATTTTATATCCGATTTAGACTACTAAACTAATTTCCTCCTCATCTTCCTAACCTTTATTATTCCCAAGATTATTTGAGGTCAGCTACTAGTTCAACCGGTTTTATCATTTTAACAAGGAGATACTAGCTAATTTTTATTATTTTTTGTACTTTATCTCCCCTAGAGGTAAACATTTTAATCTCTATAATTTTAGAGTTACATTATCTTCTTGTAGATAAAAATCAATTGATGTGCGTTCGTCTTGCTAAAACTCGAGAACGGCTGCACGGATTTAGCTAATTTTGGTTTTGAAACGTTTGTCAGGTTTTAACGGTGAAAAAAACAAGAAATGTCACGTGTACAAAGTAGCGGTCACAACTAGTTACAAATAAATTTCTAGATAAGTAGAAAATATATGGCAAGTCCAAATATTTTCACAATCAAAACAACGCCTTGTGGCTTCTAAACTACTAGACTAACAGGTCAATTAATGCATTACGTATATGTGTGCAGTAATAATACCTCTGCGGTAGTTCATCACTCATCATCATTCCGCTCCACTGAAGTAGCAAATTAATCAATGCATTACGTATACGTGTGCAGTAATGATAGCTCTACGTTAGTTCATGAATCATCATCAACAATATCGTCATCATCATTCCGCACCACTAGACTAGCAGGTCATCGGTGTATATCACATAATGTGTGCAATAATGACACCTCTACGGTACGTAGATTTATTTCGGACGATCACAACACTCATAAGATAACAATTTGTAAACCGTGGAAGTTGAACTCAGGACCTCGGATCTAGTAAACATACCCGCTAACCACTAGACCAATAAGATAAGGATTTTCTCAGTATGAACATAACACATTTTTTTGCCCTGAGTGGGAATCGAACCCACCACATAGTGGAGTTGGACACAAGAACTTCCGTTACTTGTTACTTTATGCATTACATATTTATTATGGATTTAGCTGATCTTGGTTTTGAAACGTTTGTAGTAGTCGTAGTAGGGAAGGTTTAAACGGTGAAACAAAATGTCACGAGTATGAAGTAGTGGGCACGACTAGTTACTAATATATTTCTAGATATGTGACTATATGGACTTGTACTCCACCATAATACTATGACGACGTGGGTGCGAATCAAAACAACGCCTTGTGGCTTCGAAACTACTAGACTAAAAGGTCAATTAATGCATTACATATATGTGTGCAGTAATAATACCTCTGCGGTAGTTCATCAATCATCATCATTCCGTACCACTGGACTAACAGGTCAATCAATGCATTACGTGTGTGCAGTAATGATACATGAATCACGATCATCGTCATTATTATCGTAGTCATCACGGTATTTATAACCATAGTCATCATCATCATAATCATGCAGCACCAATAAATGAGCATTTCAATCAATGCATTAAGTATACAGTTAAGGTACGGTAGTTCATGAATCATCATCATCATCATTCCGCTCCACTAGATTAGCAGGTCATCAGGGTATATCTTATATGAGTGCAGTAGTGACATGTCTACGATAGTTAACTGTATTTCGAAGCATGAATCATCATCATCATAATCCCGTACCACAAGACTAACAGGTCAATCAAAGCATTAAGTGTACGTGTGCAGTAATGATACATCTACGGTTCATGAATCATCATCAACAATATCGTCATCATCATTCCGCACCACTAGACTAGCAGGGCAATCAATGAATTTTATAAACGTGTGCAGCTATAATACAATTTTATAAACGTGTGCAGCTATAATATCTCTGCGTTAGTTCATGAATCATCATCATTGACATCATCGTCATTCCGTACCACTAGACTAGCAGGTCAATCAATGAATTTTAGAAACGTGTGTAGCTATAATACAATTTTATAAACGTGTGCAACTATAATATCTCTGCGTTAGTTCATGAATCATCATCATTGACATCATCGTCATTCCGTACCACTAGACTAGCAGGTCAATCAATGAATTTTAGAAACGTGTGCAGCTATAATATCTCTGCGTTAGTTCATTAATCATCATCATTGACATCATCGTCATTCCGTACCACTAGACTAGCAGGTCAATCAATGAATTTTAGAAACGTGTGCAGCTATAATATCTCTGCGTTAGTTCATGAATCATCATCATTGACATCATCGTCATTCCGCACCACTAGACTAGCAGGTCAATCAATGAATTTTATAAACGTGTGTAGCTATAATACAATTTTATAAACGTGTGCAACTATAATATCTCTGCGTTAGTTCATGAATCATCATCATTGACATCATGGTCATTCCGTACCACTAGACTAGCAGGTCAATCAATGAATTTTAGAAACGTGTGCAGCTATAATATCTCTGCGTTAGTTCATGAATCATCATCATTGACATCATCGTCATTCCGCACCACTAGACTAGCAGGTCAATCAATGAATTTTATAAACGTGCGTAACTATAATACAATTTTATAAACGTGTGCAGCTGCTCTATAATATCTCTGCGTTAGTTCATGAATCATCATCATTCCGCACCACTAGACTAGCAGGTCATCGGTGTATATATTACATAATGTGTGCAATAATGACACCTCTACGGTTCCTAAAATTATTTCGGACGATCACGCCACTCACAATATCATAATTTGTAAACCGTGGAAGTTGATCTCAGGACCTCGGGCCTAGCAGGCATGCTCGCTAACCACTAGACCAATAAGATAAGGGTTTTCTCAGTATGGACTTAACATATTTTTTTGCCCTGAGTGGGAATCGAACCCACCACACAGTGAGGTTGGATACAAATACTTTGGTTACTAGTTACGTTATTAATGTGATCTTTTTGCAACTTCTATGTGCTTGGCTTGAAATAGTTTGTCATCAGAATCGTTATATTCGATTTTATTTCCGATGTAGACTACTAAACTAACTTCCTCCTCATCTTCCTAACCCTTATTATTCCCAAGATTATTTAAGGTCAGCTACTAGTTCAACCGGTTTTATCATTTTAACAAGGAGATACTAGCTAATTTTTATTAATTTTTGTACTTTATCTACCCTAGAGGTAAACATTTTAATCTCTGTGATTTTAGAGTTACATTATCGTCTTGTATATAAAAATCAATTGATATTTGTTTGTCCTGCTAAAACTCGATAATGGCTGCACGGAGTTAGCTGATTTTGGTTATGAAATGTTTGTCGTAGTCCAGAGAAGGTTTAAACGGTAAAAAAAAACAAATGTGACGTGTACAAAGTAGCGGTCACGACTAGTTACTAATAAATTTCTAGATAAGTAGAAAATATATGGATTTGCAATTCACCATAATACAACTATGACATGGGTGCGAATCAAAACAACGCATTGTGGCTTCTAAACTACTAGACTAACAGGTCAATTAATGCATTACGTATATGTGTGCAGTAATAATACCTCTGCGGTAGTTTATCACTCATCATAATTCCGCTCCCCTGAAGTAGCAAATTAATCATTGCATTACGTATACGTGTGCAGTAATGATAGCTCTACGTTAGTTCATGAATCATCATCAACAATATCGTCATCATCATTCCGCACCACTAGACCAGCAGGTCAATCAATGAATTTTATAAACGTGTGCAGCTATAATACAATTTTATAAACGTGCGCAGCTATAATATCTCTGCGTTACTTCATGAATCATCATCATTGATATCATCGTCATTCCGTACCACTAGACTAGCAGGTCAATCAATGAATTTTAGAAACGTGTGCAGCTTTAATATCTCTTCGTTACTTCATGAATCATCATCATTGACATCATCGTCATTCCGTACCACTAGACTAGCAGGTCAATCAATGAATTTTAGAAACGTGTGCAGCTATAATATTTCTGCGTTAGTTCATGAATCGTCATCATTCCGCACCACTAGACTAGCATGTCATCGGTGTATATATTACATAATGTCTGCAATAATGACACCTCTACAGTTCCAAAATTTATTTCGAACTGTTACACCCCACTAATGTAAACAGTCGACCTGACTAGCAATCTCTCGTTTGCTGAGCCAGCAGAAGTAATCCTGAGGTAGGACTTGAACGCAGGGGAAAGTCAGTCTACTTTCAAACTCTATCGGATCGGATCTCTAGTTTATTTCTAATTCATTTTCTAAATCATTTGTACTACTAAATCCATATATTATTATTTAAATATAATCTTCAATCTATTAAATAGTTTTCTTTTTAAAAAGCTATCTGCACGGTATCGTGTAACAGAACGATCACATCACTCACAATATAATAATTTGTTAACCATGGAAGTTGATCTCAGGACCTCGGGTCTAGCAGGCATGCTCGCTTCCTACTAGACTAAGTAGATAAGGGTTTTCTCAGTGATGGTAATAACATATTTTTTGCCTTGAGTGGGAATCGAACCCACTACATAGTGAGGTTAGATACAAGTACTTTCGTTACTAGTTACGTTATTAACGTGATCTTTTTGCAACTTCTGTGTGCTTGGCTCGAAATACTTTGTCTGTTTGTCATCAGAATCGTTATATTCGATCTTATATCCGATGTAGACCACTAAACTATTTTCCTTCTCATCTTCCAAACCTTTATTATTCCGAAGATTATTTGAGGTTGGCTACTAGTTCACCCGGTTTTATCAATTTTTATCATTTTACCACGGAGTTACTAGCTACTTTTCATTTATTTTTGGTACTTTATCTCCCCTAGAGGTAAACATTATGATCATTATAATTTTATAGTTACGTTGTCTTCTTGTATTTAAAAATCAATTGATGTTCGTTTACCTCGCTAAAACTCTAAAACTGCTGCACGTATTTAGCTGATTTTGGTTTTAAAACGTTTGTAGTAGTCGTAGGAGGAAAGGTTTAAACGGTGAAAAAAAAATTTCACGTGTACGAAGTAGTGGGCACGACTAGTTACTAATAAATTTCTAAATAAGTGGCTATATGGACTTGTACTGCACCATAATACTATGACGATGTGGGTGCGAATCAGAACAACGCCTTGTGGCTTCTAAACTTAGTAGTTTAGAAGTTGTAATGCATTAATTGACCTTTTAGTCTAGTGACTAAAAGGTCAATTAATGCATTACATATATGTGTGCAGTAGTAATACCTCTGCGGTAACGAGCCTGATGATTCACAAACTATCGTAGAGGTATTATTACTGTACACGTATATGTAATGCATTGATTGACTAGTTGGTATAGTGGTGCAGAATGATGATGACGACAATGATGATGATTCATGACCTACCGTAGAAATATCATTACTACACATGTATACGTAATGCCTTGATTTACCTGTTAGTCTAGTGGTGTGGAATTATGATGATGATGATTCATGCTTCGAAATACAGTTAACTATCGTAGAGATGTCATTTCTGCACTCATATAAGACATACACTAATGACCTGCTAATCTAGTAGAGTAGAATGATGATGATGATGATTCATGAACTACCGTACCTTAACTGTATACTTAATGCATTGATTGAAATGCTCATTTAGTGGTGCGGCATGATTATGATGATGATGACTATGATTATAAAGAACGTGATGACTACGATTATAAGAACGATGATGATGAATCATGTATCATTACTACACACACGTAATGCATTGATTGACCTGTTAGTCCAGTGTTACGGAATGATTATAATGACGATGACGATCATAATGGTTAGTAAACTACCGTAGTTGTATCATTAATGTATACGTTATGCATTGTTTGGAGTTCCTAGTCTAGTGGTGTGAAATGATGATGATGATGATGACGACGATTCATGAACTAACGTAGAAGTATTATAACTGCACACGTTTATAAAATTCATTGATTGACCTGCTAGTCTAATGGTGCGGAATGATGATGATTGATGAACTACCGCAGTGGTATTTTTGCTGCACACAAAAACGTAATGAATTAATTGATCTATTAGTCTAGTACGCCTTGTGGCTTCTACACAAGGCGTTGTTTTGATTCGCACCTACATCGTCATAGTAGTATGGTGGAGTACAAGTCCATATAGCCACTTATCTAGAAATTTATTAGTATACTACTACTGCGTACACGTGACATTTTTTATTCACCGTTTAAACCTTTCCTACTAAGACTACTAAAAACGTTTCAAAACCAAAATCAGATAAATCCGTGCAGCAGTTTTAGAGTTTTAGAGTTTTAGCGAGGTAAACGAACATCAATTGATTTTTAAATACAAGAAGACAATGTAACTCTAAAATTATAAAGATCATAATGTTTACCTCTAGGGGAGATAAAGTACAAAAATAAATAAAAAGTAGCCAGTAACTCCGTGGTAAAATGATAAAAATTGATAAAACCGGGTGAACTAGTAGCCGACCTCAAATAATCTTTGGTTTGGAAGATGAGAAGGAAAATAGTTTAGTGGTCTACATCGGATATAAGATCGAATATAACGATTCTGATGACAAACAGACAAAGTATTTCAAGCCAAGCACATAGAAGTTGCAAAAATATCACTTTAATAACGTAACTAGTAACGAAAGTACTTGTATCCAACCCCACCGTGTGGTGAGTTCGATTCCTCCTCAGGCCAAAAAAAAAATGGTTTTGTCCATACTGAGAAAACCCTTATCTTACTTAGTGGTTAGCGAGCATGCCTGCTAAGCCCGAGATCCTGAGATCAACTTCCACGGTTTACAAATTATGATATTGTGAGTGGCGTGATCGTCCGAAAAAATTTTAGGAACCGTAGAGGTGTCATTATTGCACACATTATGTAATATATACACCGATGACCTGCTAGTCTAGTGGTGCGGAATGATGATGATTCATGAACTAACGCAGAGATATTATAGCAGCACACGTTTATAAAATTGTATTATGGCTACACACGTTTATAAAATTCATTGATTGACCTGCTAGTCTAGTGGTGCGGAATGACGATGATGTCAATGATGATGATTCATGAACTAACTCAGAGATATTATAGCTGCACACGTTTCTAAAATTCATTGATTGACCTGCTAGTCTAGTGGTACGGAATGACGATGATGTCAATGATGATGATTCATGAACTAACGCAGAGATATTATAGCTGCACACGTTTCTAAAATTCATTGATTGACCTGCTAGTCTAGTGGTATGGAATGACGATGATGTCAATGATGATGATTCATGAACTAACGCAGAGATATTATAGCTGCACACGTTTATAAAATTCATTGATTGCCCTGCTAGTCTAGTGGTGCGGAATGATGATGACGATATTGTTGATGATGATTCATGAACCGTAGATGTATCATTACTGCACACGTACACTTAATGCTTTGATTGACCTGTTAGTCTAGTGGTGCGGGATTATGATGATGATGATTCATGCTTCGAAATACAGTTAACTGTCGTAGACATGTCACTACTGCACTCATATAAGATATACCCTGATGACCTGCTAATCTAGTGGAGCGGAATGATGATGATGATGATTCATGAACTACCGTACCTTAACTGTATACTTAATGCATTGATTGAAATGCTCATTTATTGGTGCGGCATGATTATGGTGATGATGACTATGGTTATAAATACCGTGATGACTACGATAATAATGACGATGATCGTGATTCACGTATCATTACTGCACACACGTAATGCATTGACTGACCTCTTAGTCCAGTCGTACGGAATGATGATGATTGATGAACTACCGCAGAGGTATTACTACTGCACACATATATGTAATGCATTAATTGACCTTTTAGTCACTAGACTAAAAGGTATTTTTGCAACTTCTATGTGCTTGGCTTGAAATACTTTGTCTGTTTGTCATCAGAATCGTTATATTCGATCTTATATCCGATGTAGACCACTAAACTATTTTCCTTCTCATCTTCCAAACCAAAGATTATTTGAGGTCGGCTACTAGTTCACCCGGTTTTATCAATTTTTATCATTTTACCACGGAGTTACTGGCTACTTTTTATTTATTTTTGTACTTTATCTCCCCTAGAGGTAAACATTATGATCTTTATAATTTTAGAGTTACATTGTCTTCTTGTATTTAAAAATCAATTGATGTTCGTTTACCTCGCTAAAACTCTAAAACTCTAAAACTGCTGCACGGATTTATCTGATTTTGGTTTTGAAACGTTTTTAGTAGTCTTAGTAGGAAAGGTTTAAACGGTGAATAAAAAATGTCACGTGTACGCAGTAGTAGTATACTAATAAATTTCTAGATAAGTGGCTATATGGACTTGTACTCCACCATACTACTATGACGATGTAGGTGCGAATCAAAACAACGCCTTGTGTAGAAGCCACAAGGCGTACTAGACTAATAGATCAATTAATTCATTACGTTTTTGTGTGCAGCAAAAATACCACTGCGGTAGTTCATCAATCATCATCATTCCGCACCATTAGACTAGCAGGTCAATCAATGAATTTTATAAACGTGTGCAGTTATAATACTTCTACGTTAGTTCATGAATCGTCGTCATCATCATCATCATCATTTCACACCACTAGACTAGGAACTCCAAACAATGCATAACGTATACATTAATGATACAACTACGGTAGTTTACTAACCATTATGATCGTCATCGTCATTATAATCATTCCGTAACACTGGACTAACAGGTCAATCAATGCATTACGTGTGTGTAGTAATGATACATGATTCATCATCATCGTTCTTATAATCGTAGTCATCACGTTCTTTATAATCATAGTCATCATCATCATAATCATGCCGCACCACTAAATGAGCATTTCAATCAATGCATTAAGTATACAGTTAAGGTACGGTAGTTCATGAATCATCATCATTATCATTCTACTCTACTAGATTAGCAGGTCATTAGTGTATGTCTTATATGAGTGCAGAAATGACATCTCTACGATAGTTAACTGTATTTCGAAGCATGAATCATCATCATCATAATTCCACACCACTAGACTAACAGGTCAATCAAGGCATTACGTATACATGTGTAGTAATGATATTTCTACGGTAGGTCATGAATCATCATCATTGTCGTCATCATCATTCTGCACCACTATACCAACTAGTCAATCAATGCATTACATATACGTGTACAGTAATAATACCTCTACGATAGTTTGTGAATCATCAGGCTCGTTAACTACTAGACTAAGTAGATAAGGGTTTTCTCAGTCATCGTCATAGCATATTTTTTTGCCTTGAGTGGGAATCGAACCCACCACACAGCGGGGTTGGATACAAGTTCTTTCGTTACTAGTTACGTTATTAACGTGATCTTTTTGCAACTTCTGTGTGCTTGGCTCGAAATACTGTTGTTTGCCATCAGAATCGTTATATTCGATCTTATATCCGATGTAGACCACTAAACTGTTTTCCTCCTCATCTTCCAGGCCTTTATTATTCCCAAGATTATTTGAGGTCGGCTACTAGTTCACCCGATTTTATAAATTTTTATCAATTTACCACGGAGTTACTAGCTACTTTTTTATTTCTGGTACTTTATCTCCCCTAGAGGTAAACATTATGATTTTTGTAATTTAGAGTTACATTATCGTATTGTGTATAATAATCAATTGATGTTCGTTTACCTCGCTAAAACTCGAAAACTGCTGCACGGATTTAGCTGATTTTGGTGTTGAAACGTTTGTAGTAGTCATAGTAGGGAAGGTTTAAACGGTGAAAAAAAATGTCACGTGTACGAAGTTGTGGGCACGACTAGTTACTAATAAATTTCTAGATAAGTGGCTACATGGACTTGTACTCCACCATAATACTATGACGATGTGGGTGCGAATCCCAACAACGCCTTGTGGCTTCTAAACTACTAGACTAAAAGGTAAATTAATGCTTTACGTATTTGTGTGCAGTAATAATACCTCTGCGGTAGTTCATCAATCATCATCATTCCGCACCATTAGACTAGCAGGTCAATCAATGAATTTTATAAATGTGTGCAGTTATGATACTTCTACGTTAGTTCATGAATCATCGTCATCGTCATCATCATCATTTCACGCCACTAGAATAAGAACTCCAATCAATGCATAACGTTTACATTAATGATAGAACTACGGTAGTTTACTAATCATCATGATCGTCATCGTCATCATAACCATTCCGTACCACAGAACTAACAAGTCAATCAATGCATTACGTGTGTGCAGTAATGATACATGAATCATCATCATCGTTATTATAATCGTAGTCATCACGTTCTTTATAATCATAGTCATCATCATCATAATCATGCCGCACCACTTAATGAGAATTTCAATGCATTAAGTATACAGTTAAGGTACGGTAGTTCATGAATCATCATCATCATCATCATCATCATTCTGCTCTACTAAATTAGCAGGTCATTGGTGTATATCTTATATGAGTTCAGAAATGACATCTCTACGATCGTTAACTGTATTTCGAAGCATGAATCATCATCATCATAATTCCACACCACTATACCAACTAGTCAATCAATGCATTAGATATACGTGTACAGTAATAATACCTGTACGATAGTTTGTGAATCATTAGGCTCGTTAACTACTAGACCAAGTAGATAAGGGTTTTCTCAGTCATGGCCATAACATATTTTTTTGCCTTGAGTGGGAGTCGAACCCACCACACAATGGTGTTAGATAAATGTACTTTTGGTTACTAATAACGTTTAATGTAACTTTTTGGCAACTACTATGTGCTTGACTCGAAATAGTTTGAGTATTTGTCATCAGAATCGTAATATTCGATCTTATATCCGAAGTAGACCACGTTTCTATTTTCCTCCTTATCTTCCTAGCCCATATTATTCACAAGATTATTTGGGGTGGGCTACCAGTTCAACCGGTTTTATCAAATTTTCTTCATTTTACCACAGAGTTACTAGCTACGGACTTCCGCAATTCTGAGAATGAACTGAATTTGCAGGCCAAATTAGTTGTGTATTTAAAGGCACTCAATTTCTGATGACGATTGCCATAGATGTTCATGACAACCCGAAAATTGAACCCGAGAACTATTGATTGGCAGTCGCATCCTTTGTCCTTTTAAATATTTCAGGATTCTGTTTCGTCTTATTATGCGTTTGTTCGTATTTTAGTGTAACCAAAATGCAGATTCTACCATATCAAAGACATTCCGTAAATAATATGAAAAGCCGTCCAGCTATTCTTTGACAAGATTTTCATTAACATTTTACTGGCGCTAAAAACTAGTTGAAACTAGCTACACCTTTTTAGATTCTAAGAGTTTGTATATTAATCCGGCTACTAAGAACAATGCTACGAATTTTAATAACCGGGGAAATTATAGAATATTTTATACACATTTCAAGTTGGCCCGTGACATGAAAAATTTAATTATTACACTTGTTTATTTCTACAGAATAGATACAATAGTACTTATCTATATTCCGTGGGTTCCGTATAAACCTGTAGGTATATTATATCATTTTACTAAAAATTTATGCTTTTCCGAATTTTTCCTTTATTTGTGCTATAAGACGTTGCTTCGTACCAAATTTCAGTTCACGGGAAGTACCCTATAGGTTTTGTTTCCCTTGCGAGTGTTGAAATTTGTAGCATAAACAGCTGTATCTTTTTATTACTTTGGCTTAGAAATTTGATTTTTCACAGCTCCAAGTAGAGTAGATCTGAGTATTTGATATGAATTTACACGCATTCCTGAGAAAAGGGGTCTAGACGGATAACAAAGTGATTCTATGAAGATTCCGTTTTTTCCTTTTGGTGTACGGAAAAGTAAAATAAAAACAGTAAAATAAGCAACAATGATAAATTAATTCTACACTGTGAAGTCAACAATTTTTAAAACTCAACGATTAAAATTTATCTTCGTAGTTAAAAATAAAATGACATTTTTTTTCGCTTATGTCGGACTCGAACCGACTTACACTACACAATATTCCGTCGGAGCGTTCTGTTTCCTCCAAATGAACGAAGCGTGCAGGGTGAAAACGCCGCGCGTCACCGTCTCGGAGCTGTACCTGCTAGGGCGACAGATAGTCCCGACCCTCGCCCACAGACAAACGTTGATGGAGGTCGGAGATCATTTTACTCTCTTCGTCGCCTGTTGCGTCCTCTACGGGGCCGGATCACGTAACGTTACAACGCTTTCGTATGAACAATAGTGAATGTAAGTTTGTATTTATTATTTATGCCTCAAAGAAAATTTTACCGCCCGGTTTAAAATTAAGTCAATTCTATATTTTCCAAGTTCTAAATTTGAAACTGAATCACTAAATTAATAGCATCTTACATAATTTAGTGTTATTTAGTGTTATTTATATAAAAAATATTTTTTTTCTAATGTTCCAATAAGAAAAAAAATGAATTTTTAGGATGTTTTTTAACTTTTAAAATACAAAAACAAAAATCTACTTTAAAATTGACATTGTTTTTTAATATTAATGCAGTTTTATAATTCCAAATAAAAAATTAAATTTGAAACAAAATCACCAAGTCAATGTCATCTTACAAGGTTGTGTTATCAGTAAGAACATTTTTAAAAATTGTTTTATCAAGATACAAAACTCAAACAAACTTGTGTAAAATTTACTTTATTTTTATATTAAGGCAATTTAATAATTTTAGACAAAAAATATTTTCATAGTAAATCACTCAAAGGCACATTTTTGGAAAATTATTTTAATAAATATTTTTTTACTTTTTCTAAATTTTATAAATCTAAAATTATTTGTGAGGATAACTGACTCTATTTTTTTATTAAACCATTTTTTTATTAAAACAATCGTTAAAATTAGTAACTCAATCACAAAATTTATGGCATTGATAATATTTAGTTTTGTACCATAGGATTACAAAAAAAAGTCTTTACTCAAAATGTGGAGAAATCCTAAGAATACTTTAATGAACAAAATAATTTTTATTTAGTTTTTATAGGGTTATAAGTGAAAAAAATTGTTTCAAGTTAAAAAAAATATCTTCTTTACAAATAATGATCATCAAATTATTTTTACCATTTGTATTTTTTTACACAAACGATTTCCCTTTTTTTATTTCAATAATAATTATTATTTTTATTTTATTTACTTTTTATATTTGCAGTTTATTTATCGCAGTCATATATGTGTTAATAACTATTCACAAAAAATATACTTCTATCTTTAAAAATTTTAAATACCTAATAAAAGTTTCTAAGAAATTTTTTTAATTTTAAATTACACAAGAATTCAAAATAGTAAAATATAAAAAAAAACAGTTTACTCCTGTCAAAGATTCAAAATAGCGCGGTTTACGAATCATCATAGCATAGTATACAAAAAAGGTTGTCTTCTCTCGCTGTTTCAATTTCCCCCGAAGTTAAACTTCTTCTTTATTTAAATAATGTATTGTAGAAACAAGAACCTTACTTCCAGAAAATTACTGAAAATCGTACAAAATAAACGCAGCAAAATTAATCAGAAGTAAAAACATTAAAGTGAACTTAATTTTGAAAAAGAAAATTAGAATTAAGAAAACATTACGTTAAAGTTTGAAATGAAAAAAAAGTAAGTAGAATTTCCAAGAACGTAATCTTATCATCACGAAATAATAACAAAAAAACACAACTTTGAAAAAACTGTAAACAAAACATTAAAAATGACTTACCTATTTCTGTTGTTCCCCGGCATTTTGTCACATAGTTTTTGGCAGCCGCTGGAGAATATTTGTTATTATTATGAGTTGTCTATGGGAGAATATTTGAACGAATTAGAATTATTATTTTCAAAAGAGGTGAAATATTTATTTTGACACTTGTACAGGAAAACCGCGGAGCAAGGCGACACGGCTTTCCGTCGCGAAGTGCCGTACCGTACTGAATTACCGACCGTGGTGCCAATGGAGTTGCAAGTCGGTAATATTATGGGACTCCAATGTACGAAGCAGGGGTTTTTATACTATGTGAGCGGGGCCGGGGGGAAAAAGCCTGACATGCGCCGTAGCGCAGCCCTTTGTTACAAAGTTAGATATTTTTAACTCAGATTGATCTAGAATATTGAATTTATTTCTACGAATATACAGCGGCAAATCAGAGTTTTATGTTTCGATTTTTCATGTTGCGGACTTTTGTATTACAAAATGAAAATCTGATTAGAGGTACTCTCTTTAATCATATTTAAGGGTATAATTAAACACATATCGAGATTTATGTTTACTTTGTTTTAAACATGAGAATTTTAACTTTATATATGAATTATGAAGTTGGAATGAAATTATATTGGATAAGGTTTAATTTGTGTTAGTAAGTATGAAATAAGGTATTAATAAAAATACCATAGAACTCCCACGAATAGATAACCAACTTAAATATAATCATCCATTATATGACTGCCTCGTTGGTCTAGCGGTTGGCGTATGCGACTGCTGATCATCCGAGAGGGGCGTTCGACGGTCGATGCCGTGATGCGCCTTAGGGCCGTGACCGAAGAGGCAGTGAGCTGTGGCGGCGTGGTGTTGGCGGTGTCTCTGGACATCGCCAACGCCTTTAATAGTCTGCCATTCAGCTGCATCAGGGAAGCACTCCAATACCACGGGGTGCCAGAGTACCTGAGGCGGCTAGTGGCAGACTATTTGGAGGAGCGTACCGTCGTAAACGAGGATCGAGAGGGCGCCTTGAGACGGCGACCCATGTCGTGCGGCGTTCCGCAGGGGTCTGTCCTTGGACCACTCCTGTGGAACGTGGGATACGACTGGGTCCTACGAGGTCGTCTCCCCCCCGGGCTGGGCGTAATTTGTTACGCCGATGACACATTGGTCACGGCCCGGGGGGCGAACTTCCAGGAGGCGGCGCGCCTGGCCACCATTGGTGTCTCTCTGGTGGTCGGGCGCATCGAGTTGCTGGGCTTACGGGTGGCCCTGGACAAGACGGAGGCCCTGTTATTTCATGGGCCCCGTCGTGGGCCGCCCCCCGGTGCCTCCATAGTGGTCAACTCGATCCTCGTACCGGTTCGGGCCCAGATGAGGTATCTGGGCCTGATCCTCGACGGTAGGTGGCTCTTCGACGAGCACTTCCGACAGCTTGGTCCCAGGCTGGTCGACGCTGCCTCTGCCCTTGGGCGACTTTTGCCCAACTTGGGTGGAGCCAGCGTCGCAACGCGACTCCTCTACACGGGGGTGGTCCGGTCGATGGCGCTGTATGGGGCACCGGTGTGGGTGGCGGCTCTGACTGCCCTCAATAAGGCCCGCCTCTGGCGGCCTCAGAGGGTATTGGCGGTCAGAGCCATCCGCGGATACCGCACGGTATCCACCGAGGCGGCGTGCGCTTTGGCCGGAACACCTCCGTGGGATTTGGAGGCGGAAGTGCTCGCCGAAGTTTATCGACGGGTGGCTGAATTCCGGGCGGAGAGAGGCATTCGCCCTCCGCCCGAAGAGGTACGCGAGTGGCGTGAAGCCGCCCGTCGAGCCACGATGGCTCGCTGGTCGTTCCGGCTGGAGACTCCACGCGCTGGCTTTGCCGCCGTGGAGGCTCTCCAGCCGGTCATCCTCGAGTGGGCAGGGCGGCAGCACGGGACCCTTTCCTTCCGACTGACGCAGGTTCTTTCCTGGCACGGATGCTTCGGAAAGTACCTGCACTCGGTCGCCAGGAGGGAACTGAGTCCCGCCTGCCACCACTGCGACTGCAGTGAGGACTCGGCCCAGCACACGCTGGCGATCTGCCCCGCATGGGCGTCGCAGCGTCGGGCCCTCACTGCAGTCATCGGAGGAGATCTCTCGCTACCGGCCGTCGTTCGCTCCATGGCCGGTAGCGACAGCAGTTTTACCGCGGTCGCAGCCTTCTGCGAAGACGTAATTTCGCAGAAGGAGGCGGTGGAGAAGGCCCGGGAGGATAATATCCACTCGGACCCGATCCGCCGCCGGCGAACCGGTCGGCGGAGGCGCGCCTATCAGCGCCTCATGCCGCCCTGAGTGTGGCCGCGGATGGTCGGGATGGGTTTTCCCCACCATCCGCTTTAGTGGTCACCCGCGAGGGGGCGACGTTACGCGTGTGCCGTACGTCGCCTAAATTGAGAGTTTTTAACAGCAGACGGTGCCCGCTTCAGTGCGGGCAGGCGCTGGGAGGGGTCCGGATGTGTTAATAACAGCAGTTCCCGGATCCCTCCCGTCTCAGGCGCAGAGTGGCACACCGTGTGGTTTTAGTCGGTTCGATTCCGACACACCGCCCCGCCGCAAACCCCGGCGGGGTGACGGCCCGAGGGGGTTTCCACACGTTAAAAAAAAAAAAAAAAAAAGTGCGACCGCTGATCATGACGGTATATTATAGGTACTTATGCCTACACGTGTTTTCAAGGCAACTTCTTGCTTTTATTAAGTCCCTCCTAAAAGAAAACGAAACAACTCTTTATGAGCTATTTCATGTATAATCACGTTGATTTGTTGCTATATTTAGATATAGGGAGTATAGGGACAAATCAACAAAAAGGTTACCTGCGTAGCAAACAGTTAGCTGCTTAATTGTTTTATGATTCGTAGTTAAAATGAAAATAAGATAGAAAACAAATCTGCAACACTTTTCACGGAAGATATTTTTAAGATAGTACCTCTATTTGTAATATTCGTATATTATTACTCGACTACGTCAGGATTTGTCTCGCTATAACTCTAGAACTAGATTTAGCTGATTTTGGATTGGAAATGTTGGTCATGGGCCAGGGAAGGTTTAAACTGTGAAAAATTAAAAATAACTTGAAAATCTAAATGTCACGTGTACGAAGTAGCGGGCACAGCTAGTATTTAATATGATCTGAATGTCGGTAACGGCTCATGCGATTGTCATGATATTTAGTATGCAGGGGGTTTTGGGGGCGATAAATCAATCTTGCTAGGATTCATTTACAAATTTACAAATTACATCATGTTTACAGATCAGATTTTTTTTTGTCTGTACTCCAGAAACCCCAATTCAAAACCTTTAAAAGATTGTGAATAAGTATATATAGGAACAAGTTTCGGGTAATAATAAGTATTATTATAAACTAGCTGAACCCCGCAGTGTTACCCGTGGTTATTGTCGTACCGCGAGTAACGCCGCGCTGGATCATCAGCTACCTGCCAGTGAAAGTCCCGTCAAAATCCGTCCGGCCGTTCCAGAGTTTACCCGGAATAAACAGACAGACAGATAGACAGACAGACAGACAGATAGACAGACAAAAAAATTTTAAATTACATTTTTGGTAAATATTGATGATGTTCTCCTAGCCGATTACGGCCACGGCGGCCAGTCTCAACAGAGACCAACCAACTACGCAGGAGATATTATAGTGCACAAGTGTGTGCGCGAACACAGGTGCACTCTCTGTTCCCTCACTCTCATATTCCGATGGGACGGTTAACCGACACGATCGGGGAGAGATTAGGCGCAGGACCGACAGCTTTACGTGCTCTCCGAGGCACGGGAGATCTCTCGCTACCGGCCGTCGTTCGCTCCATGGCCGGTAGCGACAGCAGTTTTACCGCGGTCGCAGCCTTCTGCGAAGACGTAATTTCGCAGAAGGCTGCGATATCCGGTTCTTTCGGACACAGGAGGGTGTTTACACTATGGAGGGTAGAGGTAAAGAGAGTCATCTCATATGGTAGAAAACTGAAAAAAGTGTCCAGCGTAAGCTGTTAATAACAGTTCAAAAACCTTCCAGACTGGCGCTGGTGTAGACACAAGGTATGGTATGAATGTAGCAATTGTAAACGAATTGAAGTACGCCGAGTTAAAAAAAATTACGTTTAATGATTTTTTATCATTGAATTTTATGAACATAAATTTTAAAGAATTAGAGGAAGCCTTTTTCTCATTTGATTATCTTTAAACTAAGACAAAAAACGACGCTGAAAAAGCATGAAACAAGTTTCAAAAGCGGTAATCACGCGTTGTTAAAGTGTTATAGACTGTGGTACATTACACTACATGAACTACGGCTTTTGAAAATTAGTAATGTACCATAGTCCATAACACTGTCGTAGTTGGGTTTTAGTTTTTACTTTTTTTATGGTAAGCGGGCGAACGAGTAGACGTATCGCCTGACGGTTGGCGATTATCGCCGCCCATGGGTGTCTATGGGCAACACCATAGGCGTCATAAATGCGTTATCGGCCTTTGAGGGATAGGGAGGGCGATGGAGGAGGGGGTATGGGCCTTCGGTATCCTCGCTCATTCGGTGAAACACACCACAAGCACTGTTTCACAGTTTTCTGTGAGGCCGTGGTATCACTCCGGTCAAGCCGGTCCATTCATGCCGAAGCGAGGCTCTCCCACGGTTTTTCATTTTAGTAATGTAGTATAGGTATAAGCTTTTGCCCACAGCTCTGCCCACTTGTATTTCGCAATAATCAAAGTATCTCAGTGCCAATTTTATAGAAAGCAGTGCAGCATACATAGCGAACATACATACATACAAACATAGCCTGTCATAAGCATAACACTTATTTGGCTTTGCCGTAGTCGGGTAAAACTTAAAGATATTTGGAGAAAGCCATTTCCTTATACGATTTCCCATACTAGACTCGTTTAATAAAAACCTATAATTTTAAGTGTAAAAATCATTTCATATCATTGAAAAGAATACCTTGATGTTTGAAAAACCTTTTAACGGAGTGACTTTCATTCGACATTCGCTCTTGTAATTGTAAAGAGATTTACTTACATTGCTGTTGTTCTAAAGATAAAAAGTATCAATACAAGAGTAACGTTCTAATTAGACCAAAGAATATTTGTACAATAGACTGTAAAAAATGATAATCTCGTGCTCCAAGTGTCTTAAAAACTGGTTAACGAATTACAGGAAATCAAGATATTTATGAACTAAATTTTATCAATGCTTTTGACGCTGACAGGTTATAGCTTTTAATATTGTTATTGTTCATTTATTAAGCTACATACCTCTCTGCAGTGTACAACTGTTATCGATTTTGGCTGATTGACTGACTGCAAATAGAACATCGAGGAGACTGGAGAATAATTTAAGAATGCAGTTTGCCACATTCAGGATAGCAACCGCTTTTAGGTGATAATCAATTTGAAGCCAGTAACTATGTTTACTTGATTAATTGACAACAAGAGTTTTATGATTCGCTGAGCCTTTAATTAGTCATAGGTGAAATAGTAAGCAAGATAATTGAATCTCAGTATCTATATTTTTGGGATTACTTGGCCACATTGCTGTTGAACAATTAGTGAAAACGGTGACAGAAATTATCATCGTAAAAGAACAACGGATTTGATTTTTACAACAGTAGTATACCTAATTTTAAAATAGGTGTTTCAATGTTTTTTTAAATTTCGAAATGTTAATATGAGAGTAAGAGTTGCATTTTAAAATACTATACAGAATTATTTGAGGAAAACGAAAACAGTCTTAACATTGAAATCCTTTGTTTTTCTATGACTATAAATAAATAAATAAATAAAATAGCCTTTATTGCTGTTCACTTTCTTAAAATATATTACAATAAATGCCTACTATCTAACTTCCCTTTTTTTTTCTATTCTTAATTATTTCAATTATCGGCAACCGGGTGTGTCTGTAACAGCTTGTCTATCCACAAAGGCCTCCTCTAAAGATGCCCACGTTTTCCTGTCTGTAGCTAAATGGGTCCATACAGGACCAGCTACTTTCTTTAAGTCGTCTTCCCACCTTTTTATTTGTCTACCTTTATTCCTTTTGCCGTCTCTTGGGTACCATTCTGTTATTACCTTTGTCCATTTTTCTTTACTTTCTCTTAGCATATGCCCCGTCCATCTCCATTTTAGTTGCCTGTATATTTTGGATGCATTTTTAAATTTTGTTTTACTTCTTATTGTTTGTAGTTTTACTCTATCCCTTCTTTTTATACCTAAGATGTTTCTTTCTATTCCGTTTTGGCATACTTTTACTTTGTTTTCTAGTTGTTCTGTTAGGGCCCAAGTCTGGCATCCGTATAATAAACACGGCATAATACATGTTTCGTATAATTTCTTTTTTCCTTTCATAGGCATATCTTTATCTTTCATTATTTCGCTGAGAGACCAAAATCTTTTCCAAGTATTAGTAATTCTTCTTTCTATTTCTTTACTCATGCAATCCACTGTAGATATGACTATAATACAAATTAAAAGAAAGTTTAACATGAGTTAATAATTTGTCCCGAAAACTGTTTTGTTGACTTCAGGGTGAAGTTGTTTAGATATCGCGATAGTGCACATTGCACTGATTGGTTGAACAGCATATTGTCCCATATTTGTCCCGTATATCGCCATATTTGTTTGTTAATTCGTCTTTGTTGCCGAATATAAAGTATTTTGTGATTTTTAATTGTTTTTATGTTGAAAATACCTCACACTCAAATTGTTGTGACAGTAAAAGTATTTTGTGATTAATTATAAAAGTTCTAAGCTTTTTTTTTTACCTATAGAAACCCCCTCGGGATGTCACCCGTCAACTTAACTATCGGGTTTGCGATTAAAGTTCTAACCTAACCGAACTCTATGGCTATTGAACGGCCTACTCTAAAACCGACCAAACTGGGACTGTTGACAATTTGACGCTCGTGAGTAGTATATCGTAGTTAACAATATATCAATAGTGTGCAATATCGCTAGATAGATTACAATCTAATGGTTTTGACAATTAATTATAGAAATAGAAATGATATTTCTGAGTTTATACCTAACTATACTTCTGATACAATATAACGTATCGTAGTTATTTATAACACACAATATTTGTCCTTTGTCTGAACCCAACCCACGCCAGTTTGAACTATATGACTAACCAGGCAATCGGTGTATTATTTTAATGCGTGCACTTTAATATCAAGTCTACAGTTTTTTACGCATATCGAATGACGATACTAAATGGACGAGGTAATCATTATGAACCTAAAGTAGTAGTGAAATCCCTCCGTAAAAAATTCTGACAGTCAATCCAGAGATATAGACTTCTTTTATTTTCCTACTGAAGTTATAATTACATTTAAACCACTTTATATTATCTCCAATACTGATTTATTTTAATATTATAAAGAAATAAAGGTTGTGAGATTGTAGGGGTAATCTCTGAATCTGAAATTTCTTTTAACAAGAAAAATGCCACGAGAAGCCGAAGGATTAATGGAAAGCCACAATACATATTTGTGAGTGTCATAGGCCGCGAGCAAAGCTAGAACATAATAAATTCTTCACTTACCTCACCTACTGTCTTATGATCCCTTACTAAGCTGAGCTAATACAATGGAAGGCAAACTTCTCGTGTGCGGGCGGCATGGGCGGCAGTAATCGCTTACCATCAGGTTATCCGTCTGCATGTTTATCACCTATCTTAGAAAACAAAAAGAAAAATAGTCGCACATTTCCAAATTCTCGGTATAGATAAATTTTACCCAGACACAGAACAAACGATATCACATAATATTTGTCTTGGATAGGATTCGAACCCATGACCCTAACTTCGTTACTCCTCATAACATAATCTGTCTTCCACTGAAAGTTCTGTCAAACTCGGTCTGGCCGTTATAGAGGTTAGAACATACGGACAGGCCGACACCAATCGTTACACGACACTTTAACAAATGATTTTCATGTAAGTACCGTATATACTTTCATATGCATATGAAAAGCTGTTAATTTATAATTAAATACCAGATTTTATATTTATACATAATATATATTATATAAATAGTTGTTTCTGGCTAAGGTGGCACGTTCTCAGCATTATGTTTACTACATTTTGATACTATATTAATTCCTGGCGGTGTTTACTATTACTTAGTGGTTAATACACAGCGCCACGCGTTTGAAGTTTCTATTAACTATTCCAGTGTTTTAGTTTCTTGCACAGGCTGCAACTGAGGTTTATGGTCTTAAAACCAATTTACACGAATCGAGACGTTTTCGATATTGAGGCCACGAAGTGTACTACCCGTGGGAAGCTGAGGCGGACATAAATAATAAAAACAAACTCTTCGGAATTTTACAAAATAATTACGAAATAAATAGCAAAGCGGGTTGAAATTCGCCGGGTCAGCTAATAACTGTTATATTTATAGTCCATAATGTAACTGAACTAAGATACTATTAAGATGATTCGGATACTGCATTGTATTTTTGTGAGCAGGACAACTGGTACAGTATTGGCGGTATATGCGGGCCGAGGTTCATGGTGATAAGCTGACATGGATATTATAAATTATAAGTAATGTTTAAATTCGGCCACCCGAATAACTCTAGTATCAAATTCTCAATGAAACTGAACCGACACATTTAAGACACTATATGGTATCAGCAAGATTACGGGCTGTTAAACCACAAACATGTTTTTCTTTGAAGGAATCTGGCACTGGGAATATATCCAGGCACGACTAGGAAGACAGTGTCGCTGACGACTTTACAAAAATACATGAAATGGACAAAAAGAACACTCAGACTCAGATTTTGTAGATCATAATGTTAGTCAATGTGTTTGTCGAAGACACAACACTTAGAGAAGGAAGAAGCGGTGAGTTTATTGCTTAATAACGTCATTCGTGTACTTCCTTTGTTGAAAAAGATCGCATAGACAGAGCCTACTCTAGTAGACCGACAGGTGTGAGGTGGAAGGTGGGCCGTACGAAAACTTAGAAAAGTTCCAACGGCTTATATCACAGAATAAAAGTTTAAATTTATTTGGAATTTTGGAAGTAACGCGACCAAGCATCGTTCTTATAACTCGAATACAATGGCTTCTTATAAGTACTTAAGAGACTGAGCGTGTTTTTAAAGATGTTTGTTTTCTTGTAACAGGACAAAGAAAAAATACTTTTGGTCTGTTGGTTTCTAGAAATAAATGAATAACAAAAGGAATAAACTTTTGAGTTGAGTTAAGTAAATGTTAAAATAAATAAAGATGTAAATATTTGAAGAGTGATTACAACTATACAAATAAATAAAATTGGAGTGTCTGTTTGTAATATAAAAAAAAGGCATATGTATTTGGTACAATTTTTTACAATTTTTTTGTCTGTCTGTCCGTTCGTTTGTCTGTGTTTGTTTCGGCTAATATAGATTAGCCGATGAAAAATCCAACTGATAGAAAATCTAAAAAAATATATTTTGACAGGTTGTTTTTGATAAAGTCGATTCACCGTAAATGTTACAGAAGGTGTAACATTTTTAATGACTCCGAACACGAAATTCTATTGGCGAAGCAAGATTTAAGACAAACACTTTGTTCGATGTTTTTGTCCATTATAAAATTCGCAATACCTACACTCTAGTTATGATATAACTAAAAACAGTGCTGTATTTAATATAAATAACAGATGCAGCTCAAACTCCGCGGCAAAATGGAAAACAGATATGCCAATTGAACAACAATAAAAAATAAAACGATAAATTAAATTGGGAACCAAAAACAAATCATCCATTCCCGGTACTTTTTTGACAGAATGTATACCAAGGCCTGACTGTCCAGTCAGTGCTATCTAGTCTAACGTCGTTTCCTATCATGTGATCGCATTATTCCTGTCACATCAAAACTCATCACCAACCTGACTGAGTCTACACGTCTACACACACACAGATAGGAAAGCCAGTTCACAGACGAGGAACAAAGGAGGTTTTGGCCTACAATACAACACTGGTCGGCGAGTTAGTACAGGGTTTGTTTCAAGATTTCCTTCTCTTTGCAGTGACGTTGTCCTACGCGGTTTGCTTCGTTAGTCGCCTCTTACGACTTATGACACCTATGGAATGAATATGGGTTCAATCGCCGTGCACCGTTTCGCTCATGGATCGTTCACTTAATTGTTATTAATAAAACCATTTTTGAAATCCAACTATTCAATAAACCTTTGGGGTATGCTTTTTATGCATGTTTTTTCAAGTAGGCGCTTCGTAATAATAATAAAATTTAAATTACAAAACACAATCAAAAATCATTTTTTCAAATACAGTAAAAAAATGTTAGAACTAATTGTTTTATTTTTTATTTTTTGAGGCTTGTATCATTTTAAATTTTAATGAAAGCAAAGCCAAATTATGATATGTGGCATTGGTGAGTTTGATGACGTGTAATAATGTACAGTATCACATTATTAATTTTTTTACAGAAACCTGTTGCAATTCTTGTTACTAATTGACTTAAATTGTTTAGACAAGACCTGCATTTTCTAAAACCTGGCACTTCTGGTCATTCTGTAGTATGTTAACTTTCGGATGTATAAGATAAAAATCTATCTGAAAACATAATTAAAACATATTTACCTAAGACCTAATCCTGTCCTAGCCACATCATCTTTCAAACTGTCCAGTCATTGTTTGATAGTTCGTCCTGTAATTTAATATCCATTAAATTCTGTATATCTATAAAACTTTCTTTTTTATATTTATATCACGTCTAAGCCATATATATATATATGTATACAACCTGATAACATGTTGCCCCTAATCTTTAAAGATAAGAATCTAGTACCGCTGGCTTTCAGGTTTACTTTAATGCACTTCGAATTAGTGCAGGCGTCTATCATCTATTTTCTTTATAAGTTATGTGCCTGTATTGTAAAAACTAAGTCATACACATTTTATTCACAATTATGTACACGGAATAGGCTCAAACAACTTATCTAAAGATCGTGGTGATTATTATACATAATAGTAAATTTTTCATATGCCTTGGAGGAAGTGTTCGAGAGATTAAGTCCGTCTTCGTACTGTAAGTGCATAAAGCTTGGATGAAAGATTTATATGGATAAAAGCGATGCGACGCAGTCGGATTAAGGAGTTCTGAAAGCTTTCATAACTTTAAATGAACTCATAGTTTTGTATGCATTGCAATTTAGCTCACCGCAACGGTGTCTCGTAAGTGTTAAGATCCAATTTTAAGACGGGGCCAGATTAAGCAGTAATATTCCTAGGTATAACCGAATATAAATTTAGTGTATCAGAAAGCTGATGTTCTTATTGTGCGAAAACTGTGAAGGTAGTAGAGCCACGCTGATTTCAGCACGAACGGGCCGGCTCGACCGGGGCGGTACTACCCTCGCACAGAAAATCAACGTAAAATGACAGCGATCATGCTGTCGTGTTTCGTTGGTGAGTGCGAGACCGGAGGCCGAATGATGCAGAAGCATCACTAGCCCGCCATGGTGTGGGTCACCATGCTGCATTGTTGCATTGTCTGCGTTCGCAGTATGGTGACCATCACTCTTGGATTCTGCTTATGCTTTCCATCAGGCAGAGTAGAGTCATTATGGCAGGGTCAAAAATATATTAAAAAAAAAAAAAAAAAAAAAACTCTTTGGATACCAAACTATACGTAGATACCACAAAAGTACTGTGCCACTTTTAAAAACATCGGGCAAAAGGATAGAGAAATATCCAATTTCAAGAGTAGCAAGCAATTGATTTAATAACAAAAAAAATACTTGTAAAACTAAAAACTTAACTAACTACAAAATTCAACACATTATTAAATTGTGTGAATAACGTATACTTCTGAATCGAATAAGGTTGATTATCATACGCTCCTGTTATCATACGCTGTGTGTTGTGTTTTTGCTCGTGGGTCTTTCCGAGGCGCTTAGGATTGTTGAATATTGGGGGTTTCTATTAATTATCATAAGTGTATTAATCACACTAATATATAAAGACGAAAGTTTGTGAGTGTGTATGTTTGTTACTTCTTCACGCAAAAACTACTGGACGGATTTGGATGAAACTTTACAGTAATATAGCTGATACACCAATAACACATACACTACTATTTGCCGCGATATAATTATAAAAATATAATTATAAATATAAAATTAGCCAGTGATCGTTTTAATTCTTATTATTACTAATTAATTCTTAAAAAAAAAATTGTTATCGTTTACCTTATGGTGTCATTCTATGTTTATCTATACTTATAAAATAACAAGTCCTGACTGACTGACTGATTCATCACCACCGAGCGCAAACTATGATAGTTAGGGTGTTGATATGATAGATAGGTAGGGTTAGTTGATGTGCTACTGATCAAAAAAAGTAGTTGCTTTTGGCAGTATTTTTATTGTTTTAAATTTGGTTTTCTTCTTTTTAAAAAGTCCGTATACCAAAAAAAACCGCTAGCATAAAAAATTGTGAAAGTCTCATACAAACTTCCACCCCCTAATTTTGGGGATTGGGGGGCAAAAGTAATATATTTATGATTTTTTTTGTTATTTGTATACTAAACTTAGTTCACATACCAAGTTTCAGCTTTCTAGCGCTTCAGGAAGTACTCTAACAGTTTTGATGATCATCAGTGTGTCAGTGACGAAATTGGTGTATTTTAGATATGAATAAAACCTAAAGTGTCAGAGCTATTGCAATTGACACTTTGTACGTTTAATCAATTTATTATTTTCATCGTATCCCTAGTATATGTTGATGTCAGATCAATAAATAGATCGAAACTGAATTTTGACGAAATACTTTTAACGAGAGTGTAGAACAATAGGTACTATAGTAATAACTCATTCTAATATTGATTTCAATACCCATCTTGGGTATTAGATCCATCCATTAAACTTATATGTAAGCACAGTTAATTCCATAGTCCATTCTACTACCAGTGCCTGCACAAATGCTTCTCGACGTCAGTAAGCTCAACTAAGTAAGCCTCTTACGTATTAAGCGCAGTCAATAATACAACTGCCTATAAGCGCATCCCAAATCTAGGATTTCTATAAACCCCATTATGTAAGCCGATCCTACGAAACATATAACCAACACACTCCTCGTTGTTAATGACAAATCAGCGCCGTTGCACTGTACACTTGATGGAGGTTATCAGATTCACGATTACCAAATGCCAGAACTATTGATGTACGAGATATATTTGTAGAAGAACATATCATACAAATATAGTTACACATACACATGCATATTTGCAATGAGGAAAAAAACTGTTTTTCCTCATAGTAAAACAAAAACACAAAGAGCATTACGAAATGTAGTTTAAAACTTACTAATACTGTTAATTATTACAACTAACGAAATATCTATATTTTATACAGGAGTAATAAAGTAAACGATTCGTGTTCGTTTACACATAAATTTTGGGTGAGAGAATATCAATTATATTTCTTCGCTTCATTATTCGATATGATTTTTACCAGGTAGTCCCTCTATTTACTAGGTAGCTTCGCACATTTTTTAAAGATTTTAAACAAAAAGTTTTTTAAGTGATTTCCGCCCTACCCTACCACTAGACAGTCGCCTGTCGTTCGCTCATTCCTCTGTTGTGCGCGGTAGCGATCGCACGCTCCCACTTACCGCCATGCCGAAACGTAGTGCTCAGGAAAAGATAGAACGATACGCGAGGAAAATACGAAAAATCGAGGAACAGGAGAAACGGGAGAAAGAATAATATCTCCGCTTGAATCCTCTTCGGACAATGAAGGTAAGTCATAAGTTCACCTATCGTTATTTCCATTATGGTTTGGCTTTATAAAGTGTGATTGGCATTGACTGCGAGTCAATAACTTTGGCATTTAACAAAACTATTATTTGTTTTATTGTCCAAATAAAGCATCGGGGTTGACTGCGAGTCTTCAACGATGACTTACCGCAATTAAATCGTATAAAATAAACAGATGCAATTGCGAGCCAATAACGTTGATACTTACCAAAACCATTATTTGTTTTATTGTCCAAATAAAGCATCGGGGTTGACTGCGAGTCTTCAACGATGACTTACAGCAATTAAATCGTATAAAATAAACAGATGCAATTGCGAGCCAATAACGTTGATACTTACCAAAACCATTATTTGTTTTATTGTCCAAATAAAGCATCGGGGTTGACTGCGAGTCTTTAACGATGACTTACCGCAATTAAATCGTATAAAATAAACAGATGCAATTGCGAGCCAATAACGTTGATACTTACCCAAACCATTATTTGTTTTATTGGCCAAATAAAGCATCGGGGTTGACTCCGAGTCTTCAACGATGACTTACCGCAATTAAAACGTACATTTTAAACAGATGTAACGTTAAGAGTTGCAATGTAATATTGAAAAATACGGGATTAAAAAAAAAAAAAAAAAAAAAAACTACCCTCACTATCCTAAAAATATTTTTATTTGAGGAAGTGATGGCAATTTAGCAAACACTGTTCACAACGAGGTTGGAATGCCAGAACTGGTTTCGGCAAACGAACCAGAGGCTATGGAACCAAGTCCATTCAGCAAAGTCTTTCCCGGCTCTGGACCGGACCCCGCTGACCAAAACGGGCCAGACTTGGATGCAGATATATTAGCTGCCCTCGGCGAGTCAATTTCAGACACACCGGATTGCGGCCAAAAAATTCACGAGACGTTGTCTAAATTATGACTGCCTATATTGAAAAGAGGCATACCTAAAGACGAGAAAGAAAATCTCGCTAAGGAATGTCATTCTCGATAATTGTCGACTTCTTCAAGTGCCCACGCTGAACTCAGAAATCTGTGCAGCCGTCCCAGATATGGTCTGTAACCGCGACAAATCGCTTTCCACATACCAGCAGCAACTCGGTTGCGGAATCACTGCCGTAAATAGAAGCATCGACATGCTTCTTAAAAGCGACGACAACACGGGTGCGATTAAACACCTAAGTAACGGCTGCGATTACTCTGCGATTCCCATAATCCGCACATGATGCGATTGCATCAAACTCATATGATCGATAGGTCATTCCTACATATGATGGACGGGGAACGAGACGAGATTTTATTCGGTACAAAATTAACCAAAAAAAAAAAAAAAAAACCACAGAAACCTCAGGTTACTCAATCCAGTGCGCGTCCTTCATTCCAGGGAAATTGGACAGTGCCCTCTCGGTTTCCGCCGACCGTACTCGACGAGCGGACAGCAACCGTAACGAGCGTCCACCCAGGACAAGCCGCGTGCCCACGCCCCGTCCTAGTGTTGGGGCTCGGGTACGACATGCGGGTAGATTTACCCATTTCTATAACTGTTGGTTAAAAAATACTAAAAATAACGTTTTTCTTGATTGGATAAAAACGGTTATCCCATATCATTTGAAACACCTGTTAGTCAGTCGAATACGCCTTACAACGTTTTTTCATGTAACGAAAAAATTGAGATAATAAGCTCTTAAATTAAAAGAATTGGGAACGATTTCGAAATGCAACGAAACTAATAACCAATTCATTTCTCGAATATTTATTATTATTATTCTCACGCCTAAGCCAAACGGAGGCAAGCGCTTTATTCTAAATTTAAAACAAATAAATTTATACGCACAGACCATTTCAAAATGGAGGAGGAGTTCCGAACGGCATGTAAACTGATACCGCGTGGGTATGGGTACTTGGCTACAATAGATCTAAAAGATGCTTTTTTCTCATACTCATAAGGTCTTACCATCGTAAGTACCTACGAAATCAGAACGAGCCTCACAAAAAAAAAAAAAAAAAAACACGTACGTATCAGTTCAACGGCATGCCCTTTGGTCTATCCGTCGCTCCGCGCGTTTTTCCTATGGTCACGAGGGAAGTCGCAGCCTACCTCAGACAATATTCTATGCATAGGCGATACACGAGATCAGTGCATCGCTAACTTCAGAGAAACGTTACGTTTACTTACCTGTCTCGGATTTGTAATTAATTTTGATAAAAGTAATTTGACGGCTCAACAGTCGTGCAGTTAGTTACCAGGTTCTCTAAGCTGCCGACCTGTAGTATTTGCGAATTCGCTCAATTCGTCGGTGTATTATTCTCCGCTTGCCCGGCAGTAAAGTCCGGTTGGCTCTATACTAAGATTCTACAACGTCAAAAATACATGGCTTTACTCGGTGCTCATGATAATTACGACCCAAAAATTTACTTACCAAATTCATTACTTAATTTATTGTCCTGGTGGTCGTCAAATATTGACACCACATCTAATTTTATGAGACACCCAAATTTTGAACTTGAAATCTACACAGACGCTTCTAAAACTGGTTGGGCCGCTGTGTGTAACGATAATAATATCAATGGCAGGTGGAAGGACATAGAAATAACTAGTCATATCAATTATCTAGAGCTAATAGCAGTTTTCCTAGGCTTGAAATCATACGCCAATACGGTAACCAACTCTGCTATATTGCTTCGAGTCGATAATACAACAGCAATAAGCTATGTAAATCGTATGGGAGGCAAACAATACCCCCACTTGAACGATTTAGCACGTAAAATAAGGTAATGGTGTGAGCAATGTGGTCTTTGGATATTTGCGTCATATGTAAATACCAAAGAAAACTACGCAGACGCCGCATCCAGAGTTGCTAATGTAGACACCGAATGGACGATTTCTGAACAGGCCTTCCAATCCATCGTAGAACGTTTTGGCGGTCCGGATATCGATTTATTCGCCTCACGTGATAATGCTAAATGTATCAGATAAGTTTCCTGGAAACAAGATCCCGATGCAGTGTCGGTGGATGCTTTCACATTAAATTGGAAGTCCTACTACTTTTATGCCTTCCCTCCTTTTTCCTTAATACTAAAATGACTTAGGAAAATAATTGACAACGAAGCAAACGGGATCTTCGTATTTCCCTATTGGCCTTCACAGCCATGGTTCCTCTTATTGCTAAATTTAATGATTTCCGACGTTCTTTACTTGAACCCTCATAAAAATCTTTTGCATTCTCATTTCAGTGATCATCATCCCCTACACAGGAACCTAGAGCTTCACCAGACGAGGGGGCTTTGCGCAAACTCGGTGACGCTAATGTTAGCATCGTTCTCTGACAGTACGATCAAACAAGATAATTCGTCCTTAAAACTTTGGTGGCAATTTTGTAAGATTAACAACGTACATATATTTGTACCTACAGTTACATCTGTACTCACCTTTCTTATGCCTCAATTCAATAGTGGCTGTTCGTACGGTACTCTAAATTCACATCGCTCCACTCTGTCCGCTATTACTTCCGGTAATATTGGATCCGACGAGCGCATTAAACGCTTGCTTAAAGGCGCGTATAGATTGAGACCCTCACGGCCTAAATATGCTACCACGTGGGATCCACCAACAGTTCTAAACGAAATATCTAAATGAATCCCACACAATATGATTTTGGAGAAAATAACTAAGAAGCTCGTCATTTTGCTAGCCATATGTACCGTTCATAGAGTACAGACGTTTTCTCTCATTAAACTCGAAAACACATTATTGTCTGAGAACGGCGTTACAATAAATATGAGACGTAATAAAAACGTCAGCTCCGGGCATCAGCGATCAGCCCGTTTTATATTTGCCATACTTCAGAGAAAACGAAACAATCTGTCCAGCCACAGCGCTTTCAGATTATTTGTCCAGAAGTCGAGACCTACGATCTGATAGAATACGGAATTTACTTTTAACGTACAAGATGCCACATAAAGCCGCTACATCGCAAACAATATCATGATGGATAAAGCAAGTATTGTCAGAGAGCGGCGTAGACGTAGGTGTATTCAGGGTACACAGCACTCGACACGTGAGTACCTCTGCTGCGTGCTCTGCCGAAGTTAACATCGAAACCATTCGTAAAACCGCGGGTTGGACGATCACTTCTAATGTCTTTGCAAGGTTTTACAAGAGAACTGCCACTGATGAGGGCGAATTTGCACGTAGCGTTTGCTTGTCGTCAAGGCTGTGAATAACTTTGTCAATTATGATTGTTACCTTATTATATTACACATTAATTATATGATTAATATATCTAGTGATGAAGTCGTTAAACTTGTCAGTCCAAATATTATAAAAATATGTAAATAATAATTTACATTACATTTTTTTTTCGGAATAGAAATTATGTTTCACATTATGTTTTATTAACAAAACTTTCTTCTCTTAACATCTACCTGGTAAAAATCATATCGAATAATGAAGCGAAGAAATATAATAAATGATCAAACGAACTTCCCTGATGTGAAGTTCGATCATTATTATATGAGTCGCTTCATTTGAAGATATGATCACCCTCCCTCCCTAAAATCCCCCAATATAGAAAGTTTTGCTCAGCTAAGTTACTCTAAAAAGAATGAGCGAACGACAGGCGACTGTCTAGTGGTAGGGTAGGGCGGAAATCACTTAAAAAACTTTTTGTTTAAAATCTTTAAAAAATGTGCGAAGCTACCTAGTAAATAGAGGGACTACCTGGTAAAAATCATATCTTCAAATGAAGCGACTCATATAATAATGATCGAACTTCACATCAGGGAAGTTCGTTTGATCATTTAGTATTCCGTCGATAGTTACTCGACGAAAGGGTTCAAGCAACATCTGCCCTTAGCGCGATACATTTTATTTTTGGACTGGAGAAATTGGAGAAATTGTGATGTTCAGTTTTCCATTGATCTTTTTTGAATACTCATTAACAAACATAGGAGGTGATTTTGTCGTGAAGATAGTTATGTACCTAAAGACTGCAATGGTGTTTTGGACTTTAGTACTGTTTAGGACTATTTTTTGTACCTATGTTCTCAATAGTTTCTGCACCAGCGCCGCATAGGGTCCTTTGCGACGGCTCTGAGTTTCTGCAGGTAAACGCTGGCGTACCACAGGGTTCAGTTCTGTCATCCTCGTTGTTTCTTCTGCATATCAATGACGTGTTAGCCCTTGGCAACATACATTGCTATGCAGACGACACCACATTCCATGGGCGATATTAGGGACACCCTGCAGCCAAGCTTTCGGACATTGAGGAAATATGACGGGATCTTGTCGCTGAGCTCGACGGGGTTCTGAGCCGCATTTCATAATGGGGAGATGAAAATCTGGTTGACTTGAACGCTAAGAAAATACAGGTGTGCGCGGTCTCTACCAAAAAGACCCCGGTACGCTCGTGCGTGGAGTACTGTTCTAATCTTTGCGATGGATCCGCGCAGTATTTGTTCAATGCTCTCGACCGGCTGCAGCGGCGAGTAGTCCGCGTTATCAACAGTCCCGATGCCACCAAGTTCCTTGAGCCTTTGCAGTTGCGAAGAGATATCGCCTCTATGGCAGTCCTTTACCGCCTTCACCATTGCTCTGAAGAGCTCTTCCAATTGATCCCACCTTCTCCTTTCCTCTACAAAACAACACGTGCTGACCTCGGAAGCCGCCGCCTTAGAGTCGCAGAAATACGCTGTCGAACCAAACGGTTTAGTTCTTCCTTCCTGTGCTGAGCAGTTAAAAACTGGAACTCACTACCAGCGCACGTGTTTCCCTCCCACTATGATCCCGTGTCCTGTAAGCTGTAACTTTGTTAGTTAGCGTTGTAGTTAGCGATGCTCACTGCTATTTCAAAGGTTGCAGGTCAACTATTATAGAATGCATTAACATTAGTTTTATATTTGTACGCATAACACGCATTTATACTCGTAGTTTGATATTGAAGTAATATTAAAAATTGAAGCGCCTGAAAAAATATTTATAACTACTTTTCTTGACGGCCAAAGAAACTCATTATTATAAATAGTAATACCATCATTTTTCAGTATTTATTTGAAATTTTCTTTTCTATAATACTGTCCTCTTCCTACTATTGATTAACAGAAATTGACGAACAGGACTGAAGTCGCATGTGCAGCTACATATATAAATAATAATAATAATAATAAATATTTCGGACATCTAACACACAATGCCATCTAGTCCCAAGCTAAGCAGAGCTTGTGTTATGGGTACTAGACAACTGATATAAATACATATATACCATTCTTATTATTCTTTAGTATGTGTGAAGACATACATATTGATGACTTTGACTTTTTAAAACACTTAGTTACAAACCAAAGAATTTATTTGTTATCAGGGGTTTTATGTAACTCTTTAGGTTTACTTTTTACTTCGTGAAGTATTAAATTGGTAGTTCAACTGTTGACGAGATTTTCTTCAAGAAAATTGAAGACATATTAAGTATTGTACACCATGTTATTAATGTACCTACAAACACACAAGAGGTGAGACAACAATAAAAGTCTAGGCGTCAGAAGCTACGACTTTCAGACAACCTTTGTGTGTTAAAAGCGATGGAAAATAAACGGCGACGGACAGGTGTGGTGTGGGTGGTATTGTGAATGTTCCAAGTAGTGATAAGATATTTATTACTATGTAATAAAGAGCCAGAATATAAACATTATTGAATTTCTGACGCAACAATATATTTACTATACATAAATTTTCTGTATGTGTCTAAACTCCTCCAAAACGTCAGAACAGATATTCATGTTTCAGTTATACGAATTGGCGGTACCTTCGCTGGACGTCTTGACAACGAATCAGCAAAAGCAACAAAGCCCGCGGGTATAACCGTGGGGCGCTACTTATATATTGCCATTGTTAACTTACTACTAATCTCTTTAGTACTTTACTAGTACAGTCCATAAAGTGTAGCGGTGATATGGCTATGAATTCGATGAAGTAACTTTAAATACACGATTTTTTTATCTAAATCATTAGTATTTAGGTGTGCCTACTGAACTATACCGTACTATTCGTAAAACCCATCTCACGTTCGTCAAGTTATTATAAAAATAATCCTATTAAAAATGTATTCAGCTCTTTATACAACACTGTATAAAGGGGGGTAAATAAATTTCATTAAACGAAATTAAACAAATTTTCCCTCAAATGACAAATCAGTCAGGCATGAGCTCCCACAAATTTAATTTACAACCACCGATCGGTTCAATGGTTCTTAATCGGTGTTATGGCAAGAGGCCCAAATTAAATGAAGAGCTGCCTCAGTTTACCCTAAAGTCGCGTTCCCACTTTATCGTGATGATAGATTATCGTGTCGTTTAAGAGGCTGTGGGGTATGTATTTATATAGAGGTGTGTATTTATAAAGACATACGATTAAGTTACAATGGCTACTGCTAGCCCGACACTGAAAACGATAAAAAACGTCAGGACTTTTAGTGACGAGAAATAATTAAAATAGTTGTAATTACATCTTCATACATTGTACCTGACAAGTATACCTACATACTACCGATATTCAAGAACACGTAGAGGTGAGACGACTAATGTGCAAACGAGGGGGCGGCTGCCGTGAACTGTAAAACTGTATTGAAAACAGAATGGCAACAATAAAATATTTTGATGACACAGTGACGATAAATAATCGATATAATGGGTATATATATAACAGCTAGAGACGGCAGTCGTCCAACAATTAATAAAATTAATCATCGCGATAAGGAAGGAACGGACTCCTAACGGTTCCATAACTATAGGTTTATTTTGAATTCAATTTACTGGCCTATAATAGTTATTACATATTAGTATTATAGAAAACTAGTTGTAGTCCGCGGCTCCGCCCGCGTATATGTCGGTTATCGCGGCAGATAGTATGCGGCCTATGTGTTATTCTGATGTATAAACTATATTACTGTAAAGTTTCATCGAAATCCGTTTAGTAGCTTTTGGGTGAAAAGTAACAACCATCCATACTTTCGCGTTTATAATATTAGTATAGATTACTGGAGGCTGGAGGCGAGAGGTGACAATATAAAGAAGATTTCTCCTTGAACTTGATTTCTGTCTTTATATGCCCGATGTTTTTATTAGGTTTTCATTGCACGCTAGGTTAAGTTGTAACTTTAAGAGGAATCCATAGTCTGACTGACCGGACTGACGCAAATATGACAGATAGTAATTCGAGTATAACATTGTTAGTCTAAAGCCTGAGTATTTTGATACGCATTGTTCAAATACTTTATTAAAGTTGTCGGGAATGAGCTGAAAATTGACATTCGGGAAAAACAGTGTTTGTTTTAAAATTGATTTGCGTAATACCATGTTTAGTATCAGTATTAAAAGACAACAAACTATGAATTATTAGTTAACTAAATTAAATTGAGATGTGACAAGAAAAGTTTTGGGTATGTATATATACTTTTACTTTCGTTACCAACGTAAGTATTTAAAAACAAAACACTAATCATAACCTCTTTGGACGGTTAATCAGAAGAAGATAAATTAAAACGAGTCCTGACTGACGGATTCATCATCCAGCGCAAATTATTAAGCTAGGGCTATGTAATTTAGTGAGTAGGATCGTTTTATTGAGTCAACACCTACTAAGGAAGAAATTTTGGAATTTCTATTCCGAAAGGTGGTGAAATAGGGGTTAAAAGTTTGTAAGAAAGTCCGTTATTTCTTATGTTAAAAACGTATTTAAGCATTTCAGAATATTCTACCTCTAACGGGTGAAATAGGTGTTGACATTTCGTATACAGGTTAGTCTGGAAGTCCGTCATTTTTTAAGTTAGAAACATGAAACTTTCGCATTTTTTTTTCATACTAGCTTTGTCCCGCAGCATTACCCGCGGTACGACAATAACCGCGAGTAACACCACCGTGTTCAGCTAGTACCTCTATACAAACATAGGCGATAGTTGGGCTCCTCTCAACGAAAGGAGGTTAAATCGCCGGTAACCTTACTCAGTCAGTAAGTCATATTATTTATTTTCTGTACAAAAATTTTTTTTATATTTTAGGTCTACAATCGGTGTCTACAATCACCAGTGACGTTCATGAAGTCCTTATTACTTTTTATTTTGGTGTTAATTATACACGAGTAAATAAATCCAAAAAATGTAATAGAAAATATACCATATTTAATTTAAGTATCGCTGTAACAACGAAGCAATATTCAATTTTAATAATTAATTGACTTCATTGAAAGCACTCAATTCATGCTCCATTACAATTAAAACACAAATATTGTTACACACTGTACTGAAAACAATGTTTAAAGCTCGAGCAGTCCATTATATAAAATATAGCTGAACCCCGCGGTGTTACCCGCGGTTATTGTCGTACCGCGAGTAACACCGCGGGGCGGCGCTAGTTAAAAGTAGCCTGAGTAACTCCTTATATTATCAGCTACCTATTAGTGAAAGTCCGGTCATAATCGGTTCAGCCTTTCCAAAGATTACTCGGAACAAACAGACATTTGTTTTTTATAAATTTTATTTGGTATATATACCGTGTATATAATATAAATATGCATTTAGCAAAAAGTGGTTATTTTAATATTACAAACAGACACTTTAATTTATTTATTTGTATAGATGAGAATGAAACAAACTTAAAATCTTCAATAAATTTTAGTATTATGATTTAACTGAATTCCGTTTGAATATTGAAAACCACCCTCGTAGTACAAACAAATTATAGAGCTCAGTTCCAGGCTCCATAAAATATTCTTTTTAGATAATTTCTTTATTACCTACGCAAAACACCATTCAAAATTTTAACAAAAATAAAACCGACTTCAATGTTCGAATCGGTTTCTCTTCGATGTGATGTGATCTTAGTGTCCTGATCATGGTACCACCGTTGAGATATATCCTTTCCTTAAAAAAAAAGAGTCATCAAAATCAGTCCATAAACGACGAAGTTATCCACGAACAAACATAAAGAAAAAAAAATCCTGAGAACCTCCTCTTTTTTTAAATTCGGCTAAAAGGGGAGGTCTTTACACGAAGGCTTTATTTCACTGAACACAAACTATAATATTGTTGTGGAAGAATGTGATGAATGTGCGGTGACGGATTAAGAACGTGCGAGTGACGTAAGATCCCATCACGGGAGCATTCTACGTAGAACAATAACACTAGTAACCCGTCTAGCCAAGGTGACATAGTAGGTCAAAACTAAGGTCTAAGGTCCTAGGTGAAGGTGAAGCCATGGATTATTTGAAGCTGAAATAATAGTGATTGACTGACGTTAATTTAAAGCTCAGTCAAATGTAACTACTCTGGTCGTTATTTTATACCTTGCAATTTTAATGTCTATTTAACTGAATACATATATCTATCATATTATGTCCCGATCGTGTCGGTTAACTATTCCATTGGTTTATGAGAGAGAGGGAACAGAGAGTGCACCTGTCTTTGCGCACACATTTGTGCACTATAATATATCTTGCGTAGTTGGTTAGTCTCCGTTGAGACTGGCCGCCGTGGCCGTTATCGGCTAGGGGAACATCATTATCTAACTAGATGTTAATATTAACTACTACATTTCGAATATTTCTTTAAATCATGTCTCTTATATTCAACGAAAATAAATCTCACCTAATTACTTGCACTGCACTCATCTAATAATACAAAGCGGCAGAAACGGGAAAAAATATGCAAATTTTCTTACAAGACATAATGATGAAAAAGAAAAGCAACTTAGAAATAAAACTTGATTAGAATTTTCTTTTCACAACTTACATAATCCTGATAAGCGGCCAGTGATTAAAGTGAAACAAATAATAAAAAATCGAAACCTTTTTGCGTCCCTTAAAATATGTCCACGTATATTGTTTGAGTAAATATTAAATCATAATGTTATCTTCGGGTATGAAGATTTGCATCCATTGTAGATGTACCTTCACCCTGCATTCTCTATTCGTTGTATTATGGAGAGTGCGCCGGAAAATAATTTAAACCTGTATCGGCCGGCGCGGCGGCCGGAGCTTGTCGCCATTGTTTTCGCGACATAACTTACACCCTAGTTCGATAATTGATTTTGCATCACTGTGCGCTTTTCAGAAACTGCTTTTATCGGGAAACCAATTTGATGAAACGAACGCCTGCGGCATATCTGCACTGATACAACCTTTAAACTTTAAGCTGGATAGTGATGTACGTTAAGATGTACAATTTTACATGTTTATAGGGAATATGCAAAACATTTTAATTTCTATACATGAAAACTTTGCACTTCCAACAAAAAAGCTTATTACCATGTCAACACTAACTTTCGGTAGATGTCTAGAATCTGATTTATTAACCCAACTTCCATTTTAATAAGAAAACTTAATTTGTTTATTCAATAAAATTATGTTAACGTTTACGATTATAACTTAAATTGTTGTCACAACAATGGTGACTTCACTAGACGCTGATTGGTGTTCTAAAACACGTTCCGTTTTAAGTACTTTTAATTCGTTATAATTGTAGAAAATTTTTGCACTGGTCTTTCTTTGATGTTTTTCTTACATTTTATAAATACATACAAAATATTGATAAATAATTTATTTGCATCATCTCTTTTGTCGTTTGACTTTATTATGTAATATAATTCTCGATAAAGTATTTAATGCTTATTAAACATTTAAAAAGGATGTCAGTTTGAAACCCTTAGAAAGTTCATAAAATACCATGTTTCCTTATTTTTTCTATCACAATAACTTAATTTCTCAGATTTATATGTTTTAAAAGGGATATGTATATGGACATATACTTGATGTACGACTATGTATACATAAATATTCAGCCCACCTTATAATAAATCAATAAAAGATAATCATTGAACAGAGAGAAAGTTGACCTACCTCTTTTTGTTTGTCATCTACAGTCTCTTTGACAAAAACAAAGTACATTATTTTGAATGCTTTATTTAATAAAACAAATATTTGTGTCGCGGGGGAGTTTACTAACATACGTAAAACGGACACAAAGAACAAGCGTGAGAGAGCATTTGAGAGTATACCTTACTCTGTTGTTGTGTTGTTGTGTTATGTTAACTTTTTATACTAACACATTTTACGTATTTTACCGTAGCAATGAATAAATCTAATATAAAAATTATCTTACCTGATGTTACTTGCCCTGGGTGTAAAACGAATTCACGACTTCCACCTGGACAGTCAAGGCGACCAACCTCTAGATCAACAAGCCTGTTCAACGTTAAAATATGACTTCGCAAATGTCAACAACCATCGATTGTTTCAAGTCACAGCCCTTTAATAAAAAATAAATTAATTAAAAAAAATTGTTACATGTTTTACCCGGGCAGAGATGTTGCGAGAATCAATTAATTTATTTTATTGAGAGTATGAGGTGTGTCCCTTTAGTTTCAGATATTTTGTACCTTATTGACTAAATGCATTTGTTAAAATTCTACGAAGCGAGTCCAGCTTTACTTACTGTGCCGCGAAAACGGCTGTCTGAATTTTATCAATTTCGAGTATGTGCAAAATATTATAACAAACTTTAAATACAACATATTTCTATGAGAGTTATTAAAAAGTGTGTATGACTATCCTGTATCTGTCTGTTATTTGTTTTAAAATTCATAACTGTTGGAGTAGTACCAACCAACCAAGGACAAAGAATGTTTATCTATTCAGTACTACAAACGTTATGCAATTCACATTGCCAGGACATTAAAATGCACATACCTCAGTAATATTCAGTTTCTAATTCAGAGTTGCATTTTTCTCTCATTAAAAATGTTTTCTATTTTATTTTATTTTTTTGTATTAACATATTTAATGTTCTACCTATTTATGTACATTATATATTTCAACATGCTAATCTCAGGAACCGCTGGCCCGATTTGAAAAATTCTTTCAGTGTTAGATAGCCCATTTATCGAGGAAGGCTATAAGGTATATATCATCACGCTACTACTAATAGGAGCGGAGCAACAATGAAGAATGTTTCAAAAACGGGGGATTTTTTTACGCTAAGGGCAATATAAGGCGCAAACGAGGTTGCGTGGGTCAGATAGTAGGTAATAAAATTAATATTTCTCTACATTTTTTTACAAAAGTTTTCATGATGTTACTCTCCGATATGTAGATATTTTTTGGATATAATATGGTATATTGGTGGAAAATGTATTTCGTCCATTGCAATACGACAAGATAATGACACATAAATGTGATTTACGAAAAGTATTTTACTTTAAAAGACTGACATCTTTGGCATCCGTGTTTCGGAGATCAAGTTAAGCAGTCGGTCCCGGTTGTTATCCTAGGATAACAGTCGTGGAGGCCTTTGGCGGCTTAAAAACATCCAACGGCAAGATTACGTAGCCACAACGTAGTCTTACCAGTCTCCAACCCGCACTCGGGCAGCGTTGGGACGTATGGCCTTAACCCTCTCCTGAGGTGAGACCCGAGCCCAACTGTGGGACATTGTGTTGTTGATGATATAAGTAACGATCATGGCTTAGAGCACGTCACACACTCGGCTGTCTGATTTTAAAACTAGGCAATGCCTGTACTATGGTAACCACACTGCGGATAGATCTATACTAATATATAAAGCTGAAGAGTTTGTTTGTTTGTTTGTTTGTTTGAACACGCTAATCTCAGGAACCGCTGGTCCGATTTGAAAAATTATTTCGATGTTGGATAGTCCATTTATCGAGGAAGGCTATAGGGTATATATCATCACGCTAAGACCAATAGGAGCGGAGCACCAATGAAAAATGTTTCAAAAACGGGGTAAAATTGTCACGCTACGGGCAATAAGAGACGCAAACGGGGTTGCGTGGGTCTGCTAGTGTACCTATATATTTCTAAAAACATATTTCTGATAAATACACCTAGACCTAGAAACAGTATTCACCATACAAAGATTTGTCCTGGGTGGGAATCGAACCCATGACTTCTGGCTTGATAAGCACTAGACCAACAGGTCCGTCAACACGATGATGACACGTGAGCAGTTATAGTAGGAAATATATATTTTAAAGTACATACGTAGAGATGTTTTTTCCACCTCACTGTGTTTATCTTTTCGTCGTTTGTAAAATATCAGAAAATTGTTAAATTTTATTACAATAAATAAAATGTGCCAGCCCTACAATATCAAATAGTTCATTATGGCAAGGTACTAACTTAATAAAGTGCATTCATACAGGTAAGCTTTATATAAAGCACTCGTCAGTACTATTTGCGCTTTGCAACCGACATTTAAATTCAGTAATATTACAAAATTAATTGCAGGAACTCGTCCGTTAAATGAGAGTTTTAAGCCGGTATTTGAATACTTTGTAGTGTGTGAAAAACATATTTAATTTGATAGACCTGTTTATATACTATATACTCTTTACCGAAATATTGCACGTTTATCACATAATGAAAATATTATGACAACGATTTGGCCATGAGATATTGGGTAAAACTGGGATAGCTGCTGGAACGGGATAGAAACCTCACTTTATATAAAAAAGGGTATAGACAGGAGCCGATTTCACCCTGCACCTCATTTATCCACGGGCTGTCGTGCTTTGAGGATTTGTTTCGCTCATGTGTGTATGAACGAAACGGGTTGAACGTTATGTCTGCGGTGAATTTAACTAAAACGTAAAACAAAGTTACTATTTTAACGTTTTTTAACTTTATAAGTAGTAATAAATTATGTTGTATTTTTTACTACGTCTGTACACTGTTTCATTAAATGTGTAAATAGATGCTATTTTGTTTTTAATTTATTTAAAAAAATAGCTGGAAATCTATCTCTATCAAAAAGGATAGTTGCCCTGATTTTTTGGCAAGTAGCCAGATGATCCAGGGAGTAACTTAGGCTACTTTATTTAGACTAACTGTGTCCCGCGGCGTTACTCACGGTACAACAATAAATGCGGGTAACACCGCGGGGTTCAGCTAGTTTATTAATAAAAACTAAGAATTAATACTTTTGTTAAACAAATGCTTTTGAATTTTTATTATGGTTATTTGTGTCATATTAGAAATAAAAATTTTACGTAATCAAGCCATGTTTCTTGGAGACAATTACTGTTTTAGGAGAATTGCTGTTTTACACAGTACAAAGCGCATCTATCCAGCACTGACCGCACTGCATAAACGTTCCACAAAAACGTACTTTTTTACAATATCTATAACTGATAGGTCAACAAAAACCAATAATAATTCAACATGAATAGCTAAGATAGCTACATGCATAGAAATTTTTCATTTACAAATAAAAATTTCAAAATTATGAAGGAATTTCAAAAAGTGGGAAGGAAAGTGGGATGTTGCCATAGAATTTCAAAAAGTGGCACCTATCCCGGTTTTACCCTACAACCTCCCCGAAATCAAACGAAGGGCCGCAGTCTGCCAGATTCCACCTCGTACGGTTGGCGGATTTGGTACATCTCATTGCTCCACATACATAGGAATAAAATTGTAAAGAGTAGGAAGCTAACAATTAAAGCAAAACATCAAAGGTAATTCTATATTTTTAAGATATTTCTTGAATCACTAGAATAAGACAGAACAGGGAGGGGGTAAGTAAGTGAAGTAAAGATTTTTTTATAACAATTATGTAAATGTAAAGCGGCGTTACTGCTAGAACAACTTACATCCCTCCTTTTGTTTATCTGCAGGGCACAGTTGCTAGTAATAGTCTGATAAATTGATATTAATGTACCAGGTTTTCGATAAGTTTTCTGGGATCACTTCTGTCAAGGCTGAACTGAATGTGCCAAAGAGAGAAAATAGTGAGAATAGAGAAATTAGACATTCAATTCAATTTAAAGTCTCAAACACCATTGTAAACATCACAAATTTTTAACACTCAATCAACATACTGTTTCAATTTCATTTCAAACAAATTTTCATTTCAATATTGAGTGAATTTTCTAGTACACACAGTAGAACAGCATTTCATATTAAATTAAATGCGCCACGTATTTCGCCGTATTTGAACATCACTCAGCTTTTTGTCTTTGTTTTACGCTCGCTACTGGGGTAAATGTAATTATGTTTCCCGTGCATGTCGAAATAATAGTTTTGATAGGGTTTAATAATAATATTATGCACTAATAACGTTTGGTACAAGGGTGGTCTCAACACACAGAAAGGAATGTCTGGCAAGGGCAGTACACCAAAACCTTTTTTCTATACGCGACACTTTTTGGTAAGTATTTACTGGCGCAGTTTGCAATAGTGGTCGATATTATGACAAGAAAAATAGACAAAGTCATAAAATGATGTTACAGAATCAAAAGCATTTCAAAAAGTAATTAAAATGGGTTTGTAGGTACCGCAACGGTAATCAAAATCTAAAAATCTGTACACATTTTAATTGATTACTTAAATATAGTTTAGTAGTTAGTTTCTATGTAAAGTTACTTGTAAGAATAATTGTTAAGCTACTTAAGTAGACACATATTTTTAAGAAAGCTTAAATAAGCAGAAAATTCAAAGGAAAGGTAATCGAAAATTGACCTGAAGAGGTATATGTGATGTTCTTCTAGCCGATAACTGCCACGGCGGCCAGTCTAAACAGAGACCAGTCAACTACGCAGGAGGTATTATAGTGCACAAGTGTGTGCGCAAACACATTTGCATTCTCTGTTCCCTCACTCTCATAATCCGATGGGACGGACACGACCGGGGAGAGATCAGGCGCAGCTTTACGTGCTCTCCGAGGCACGGGGTTTCAGACCCCAACTTCCAAACTCCGAGCTGCTATTAAGTATTTAAATTGTGGAGAAACGAGTGTCATGACCCTCCAACACAAAGGGAGGATCCTCCGACCAGGCGAGGTGATCATGCCTTTCCAAATGTCTACACATTGGAATATATAGTATAAATACCTCAAGGAAATTGCTGTTAGTGCGCTTTTCCAGAAACTCTGGATTACCTTGCCTTACCTTTGCCTTGCACAACAAAACTGTGGATCTATCGCCTGTGGTATTCCCGCACCAATACGACCTTCAAACCTTCAAGAAAAGAGCATACTCTGTCTTAAAAGTTCGGTAATCGGAAAAAATAAAAAATGTTTCGTATATAGTAGCGCCCTCTAGTCGTGTTCTTGAGAACGTCTCATCGATTGGAAGGCATAATCTTGCGTAGTTCAATCATTTTGCAACAGATGGAAGCACTAAAACTTAACAAACTACAATCTTTACTAATATTATGAAACTGAAGAGTTTGTTTGTTTGGTTGAACGCGCTAATTTCAGGAAGTTCTAGACCGATTTGAAAATTATATATAGCTGTGGTGGTGGTAATTTTAAAATGCTGTGGTGAATCACACCCGCACTAGACAACGCGCGATGCGCCCCATACTGCGCAACAGACAGTCTCCAAGCTGCAAGAGCTGGGGTTGGAAGCTCTCGCTCATCCGCCATACTCACCAGACCTTGCACCTACCGACTAGTACTTTTTCCAAAATTTAGACAACTTTTTAGTGGGTAAAAAATTCAATTCCCGAGAGGCAGTACAAAATGCCTTTGAAGAGTTTTTTGCTTCCCGTCCAGCTGATTTTTACAAGATGGGCATCAATAAACTGCCAATGCGTTGGCAAAGATGCGTCGATTGCATGGGTGATTACTTCGAATAACAGAAATAAAAAGTTTTAAAAAATAAGTACTTTCACTTATTGCATACAAAATGGCAATTTCATAGGTAAAGACCTACTATTACTTAAAGACGGTTAGTTAAGTTATTAACAAAACAATGCTTTATGACTACCTGTTCTACTATCTATTCTTTCAGAAAAAAAATATATTAAAATTGATAACAAGCACACAAACTTATGTTCGAAAACACATTTAAATACGAGTACTTAAATTAATAATTTATCTTTTGTTATTGTTTTTATCACTTTGTTTAACGTCTGTCTGTCAAAACTTGAAATTTAAGCCATATACTCAGGTCTACGGTCCCCTGTGTGAAAAAATCAAACGAAAAAATATTGGGTGTTTATTTAGAAAAAATGCATATTTCGACACTCCCAAGGAAATCAAAATTCATAGGGTAGGTACCCTATCCCGTTGACCTAGAACTATACAATTCGGCAAGTAACATCCTTATAGACCCTGTATATGACAGGGAATAAACTATACATGTATAATTTAATAGAAGACATAGCGCATTATGTATTTACAGGGGGTAGAAAATTCAAATTGAAACAGCTAGTTCAAGTGGGGTATCATATGAACGGGCTTGAAGTGCACAATACAAATATCTTCCTACGCACAGAACCTTCGGTAGGTGAGTACGTTGTCATATTTTTATGGACCAAGTGTCACTCTCACTATAAGGTTCCCCCAACCAGGCGCGTCATTTTCGTTCGATAATACCGGGCGATTGCAATATCTGTTTATAGTATAGGTAGGTACATTATGCATGAGGACGGCTATGAAGTTAAACACTCCTGACATAATAACGTGCAATGGAATGGAAATAAGACGCTTGCGTTCCTCCGTCTTGTTATAATAAATCCAATATTATCAGCCGATAATAACGCACCTCTGTGGGAGAGACTTTATAGAAAATGAATAACACCTCATACGCCAAGATCCATCAAGCCGGTCGGATTTTAAAGGGTGTCAAAGAAATCCCAAGTAAACAACTACAATCTAAAAACTTTACACTTTAACAATTTTTTACTATACCACCCTAAGCTGCCGTAATCGTTAACTTTAAGTATTATGACAAAGATGACAAATATAAGGCATTTATTCTGAAAAATTCACCCAGATACAACAAACAAAGCCTTAAAGTATTTTTTAAAGATATCACGAACAACCTAAAATGAAATACCAAAGGTGCAATTAAGTATACTAGCATTGTTTCGGTCGCGATTCAAACCCACGGCCCTTATGTAATATGTTATATAAACTATTGTGGTGGTGAAGATGAGACCTGTTACTTTATTTCAGCTTTACCTGACAATTACATTGCAAAAAAAAAAGTATTTAGACAACAACCAGTCAGGGTTTTATTTAGTTCATTTGTAAGTTATGAGATTAAACAACTTTTATGAGATTTAACATTTTCCCCGTCTAGACTGGAGATAAATACTTAATTTGTCTAGCTAATCAATTATATAAATTTATTCGGTCAGTCCCTAGTCTAACAACTGCAGTTTTAAATAAGATTTCAAACCTATATCAAGCCGTCATTTGGAATTCATCCATTAGCCAGATCTAAAAGTATATAATTTTTTACTGAAATCGTTAATCAACCTTACAGTTTTGTATTGGGAAACGATCTTTTAATAAACTTTTAAAAGCTTTAACAGGTTTCCTATGTGGCTCATAGTTGATGCAAGTATTAAATTCATCAAATCACTAAAGATATAAATATAATGAAAATGAATTATTCATGCAGACTAGACTTTTTCAAATAAGGCCATAATATGATCTCCGATTAGACACAGTTTTATTTCACTTATATATTAAACTAGCCGACCCACGCAACCTCGTTTGCGTCTCCTATTGCCCGTAGCGTGATAATTTTCCCCCGTTTTTGTAACATCCTTTATTGTTGCTCCGCTCCTGTAGGTCTTAGCGTGATGATATATAGCCTTTAGCCTTCCTCGATAAATGGGCTATCTAACACTGAAATAATTTTTCAAATCGGACCAGCGGTTCCTGAGATTAGCGTGTTCAAACAAACAAACAAACAAACTCTTCAGCTTAATATATGAGTATAGATTAGTCAGAGTCACTCCATCAGTAGGTCTTTTATTCAATAAAATCTGCAGTTCATAAATCATCTCATTAAGACCATTTTATTAATCCAAGAAATGATTAGTTTTAGAGATTGTTTATACCGATTTAATTTGACGAACGGTTAAAACATACAATCATTTCCCTTTTAAGTTATGTTAGTTTCGTAAAAGTTATCTCTTCTTGTCCAATATACGTCAACGAAAGTCTGATTTTCTAGTTATGAAAGTTACTTTAACCTTCACTTATTAATATAACACGATGTAATTTTTTTTAAGAAGTTTAAAAAGGTACATGTTATGTTTCTGCTTCAAGTGATAAGACTGAATTAGTTTTATTAGTGACTAGCTGACCCACGCAACCTCGTTTGCGCCTTATATTGCCCGTAGCGTGAAAATTTCCCCCGTTTTTGAAACATTCTTCATTGTTGCTCCGCTCCTATTAGTAGTAGCGTGATGATATATACCCTATAGCCTTGTTCGATAAATGGACTATCCAACACCGAAAGAATTTTTTAAATCGGACTAGCGGTTCCTCAGATTAGCGTGTTCAAACAAACAAACAAACAAACTCTTCAGCTTTATATATTAGTATAGATAGATTTAATTTTGTTTTAGAATTTAACATTTTTGATTTTGACTATATTTTTTTCAAACTAGCAGACCCACGCAATCTCATTTGCGTTTCCAATTGCCTGTAGCGTGATAATTTTCCACCGTTTTTGAAACATTTTTCTTTGGTGCTCCGCTCCTATTGGTCTTAGCGTGATGATATATAGCCTGTAGCCTTCCTCGATAAATGTATTATCCAACACTCAGACTCGAGCCCAGCAGTGGGATATTATATTTACAAGTTTTCCTTCTCTTTGCGGTGCTGTGGTCCTGCGTATTTTGCTGCATTAGTGGCCGATGAATAGAGGTAGTGACATTCGGTATTCTCGATCCGTCACCACATGGATTTACTCCGGTCAAGCAAGCCCATATGTATGCATGGCTCTCTCACAATGGAACTGTGTCACTTGTTAATTCTATATAATAGAATTGTGCGAATACCTACCGTATAACTATGACGTAACACTAAGAATAAGTAAGATAACTAGTGGTTTTCTTAACAGCAAGTGTGCTATATCGTTGTATTAAATCATATGTTCATATTAAGACACGCGGTACGTTGGATTGCGCATACCCGGTTTAGTATCTCAGATACATTGCGTAAGTACACCTCGGAGAATAGTTTTAACTGTCCAAGTAAAACGATGAACCGATTTTTTATAGTATATTGTATACCCATTATTTATATTTAGCAGTTAAAATTGTCGTTCTTAAAAAAGAGCAAAAAAGGGCAAAAAACACCGTTAAACATTTAAGGAGAGCTTTAATTTATTTTATGAAAAGTTCAACTTTCTGCCAATCACAGTTCACGAGATACAGTCAGGTGACAGACATGGAAGGACAGTGAAGTCTTAGTAATAGAGTCCCGTTTTTACCATTCTGGTACGGAACTGTATCAGGATAACTGGAACGAAAAAATACATATTATACTCACGGAGACACTTATGGTAACATGCCACCAGCAGTCACCTATTCAGTTACTAACCGCGCCATCGGGTTACCCTCGATGATTGTTTCTAGTGCAACTGGGCTACGAGCGCCTCATTACATTATAATGACAAATTATGGCTGCGGAACTAGTTAGAAAAATCTGTAAGAAGACAATTAGAGTGTTTTATTTATGAAATTGTTGTTAGAATATATATCAGCTTTAGATGTTTTACGTTTGAACATAAACATGGAGTTAAAAACTAATAGTCAAGCCCTATGGCTATAGACACTATTGTCTAGCTACAAAAATCGCTTATCGCTTCGCTCGTAAGTCATGATACGTAACCTCAACTACATGTAATGATGATTCCATTCACGACGTTCGCACAATTTCTCCTCATCGACGCTGTTTAGATTACAAATGTACTCTCGCGTACAGCGGCGTTTAGAGTTTTATACTAAGGTAACTGGACGCATGAATTTTTCTTGCTGATTTTACTACGGTACCATTAACCATAATCTGAATTTGTATTTTTTTTTATGTATTACGGGGCAAACGAGCAGACGTCTCGCCTAACGGTGAGCAATTACCGCCGCCCATGGACATCCACAACAACAGAGGTGTCACAAGTGCGTTGCCGGCCTTTGGGGGATAGGGAAGGAGATAGGGGAAGGGGAGGGGTATGGGCCTCCGGTATCCTCACTCACACATACTTTTACACAGTTTTAATTAAATACATATAATGGACTTCCACGCGAGCAAAGTCGCGGGCAACAGCTAGTGTACCATATATATATAGTATAAAAAACCACGTAATTATTTACAGTGGGAAAGCCTCGCCTCGGTATGAATGGGCCGGCTCGATCAGAGTGATACCACAGCCTCACAGAAAATCGGTGTGAAAAAGCGCTTGCGCTATGTTTCACTCTTATGAGTGAGGGTACCGGAGGCCCATATCCCAAGCCCTCCCCACATCCCTTTCCCTATCCCCAAAAAATCGGCAACGCGCTTGAGACACTTCTGGTGTTGCGGGTGTTTATGGGCGGCTATAATCGTTTACCATCAGGTGATACGTTTGCCCGTTTGTTATCTACACCATAAAAAAACATACGTTAGCACTCATACAGGTTTTACAAAACCCTCGGTGCGCGAGTTCGACTCGCACTTGGCCGCCTTTTTTTAATCAGTAGCCGAAAAAAAAATTTATTTTTCAACTTAAAATTGACAAATTTCCGTACAAACTTTCAACCCCTATTTCACCCCCTCAGGGATGGAATATCCAGAAATGCTTAAATAGGTATATACTCATTTTATATTTTATATATATATATTATTATATTTATTTTACAAAAATAAAGTTTCATGTTTGTAAATTAAAAAATGAGGGATTCCTAGACTAACCTATATGCGAAATGTCAACTCCTATTTCAGCCCTTAGGGGTAGAATATCCAAAAAAGCTGAAATAGGTATCTACTCATTTTTAATTCGTAGTCAAAACATAAAGTTTAAGTTTCAGTTTTTATTTCTAACTTAAAAAATGACGAACTTTCATTTAAACTTTCAATCCCTTTTTCATCCCTTAGGGGTAGAAAATCCAAAATTCCTTTTTAGTGGATGTCTACTCAATAAACCGATCCTACCTACCATGTTGCATAACCCTAACAATCATAGTTTACGCTCGGCGATGATGAATCAGTCAGTCAGTCAGGCCTTATTATTTTATAAGTAGAAGACTAAAGTCGAATAAAATCACTTTTGTTTACAGAATTTTCTTCATTAAATATGCTAAACCTCAGCTTTGAACAGAGACCAACAGGTCTCAGCTAGTATCTTGATCTGACATAAAAATGAACATGTTTACAATGTTTTTTAAGTTCAAAGAATAGTATTTTACTTGACAACGCAATCCTGTTCACCTTGCTTGTTTTAACTATTAATTGCAGTGAAGTTACACATCTAACTGTCATCTCCCAAATTTTTGGTGGTCTTGGGACATGCGCTGAAGTAAACTCAGCGTAGAAAGAAATTATCCACTCCAAATAAAACTCTGATACTGACTACCATCCTCATACTTAAGAGACAATTAGAGAGAGAAGCTTATCTAAAAATACACATTTTACACGCAAATAAAAACAGAATTGATTAGAGGGTTCTGATTTCTAGGCGGTAGATAATTTGAGTAACATGCATGCGATCTTGAGTTATATTTAAGCTCCCTCATCAATCTCTATACTGCATTTAGCTCTGACCTACAATTATCTTTCAATATATTGCACATTTCACTAATACCGTTAGGTAGTTCACGTCTCGGAACCTTTAAGCTTCAGCCAAACGTGCGCGACGGACGCTACTCATAGTTCCTTATGGTGGCGCCTTGCATACCTACGCGATCACAAAGCGGGAGTGCAGCGTCCACAAAGCAGGATCACGCGTCTAGTGGTCAAACGTGTGTACGTGCAGGAAAGTTACCTTCCTTATTATTAATTATTTCGTTCCACGATGACTATAACAGATGATAATACACAGATAGATATTTTGTTTTGTGTTACCGGGCCATTTCCGCACTTAGCCTCTTGATTGGGCCAACTCCAACCATCCTAGTTCATCCCAGAAGCTCAGCAACCTTTTCAGATCACATGCTTCTGAGAGTGATGTCGATTGGAGGATGTCTGCCCGTTGATCTGCCACACTTCTACATTCTTTGAGAACGTGCTGCGGCGTTTCACTCTCCTTACATCACCTGCAAAGAGGGCTGTCTGTTGCGCCTATAGTGAATATGATCACACACACAACGTGACAATGCCCTGTCAGGATATCTGCAACCTTCCTGAGATCGTCCTGTTTTAGTCTAATCAGGTTGTGGGCTAGGTTTTTTGATGGCACCGGAAGTGCACTTTTGGTTTGCTTGCATCCTTCATTTTTTTCCATTCTATTTTGTGTTTTTTTTATTTTTTCGGTTTTGGCGCACAACCATGTTTTTATTTGTGTGTCCGGTCCACACACTGTGGTTTCCGATACCATTTTAGCCAATTCATCTGCAGCGTTATTATGGATTGAGTTACTGTGCCCTTTTATCCATTGTAGGGTAATTTTGTATGTGGTTGCAACGGCCTGGAGATTGTCATAACATTCCTTGATGAGGGCAGGCGGTCAACTTGTTGTTTTGCAGACCTTGAAGCACGGTTGCACTGTCAGAGATTTTGATGTTTGAGTCTCTCACATCTCTAGCTGCAATTGCTTGTGCTGCTTTACACGGATTGAAAGTTATATATAGGATGTACTCTAAACGCGTATGCGGACGACGGTTTATTACTGGTGGAATCTGATACTAGAGCGGGGCTTGAGAGTCTGGCTAATAGATGTTTGAACTTAGTATCTCTATGGGGTGTACGTAATCGCTTGACTTTTGCACCAAACAAAACCTTCCAGCTACTTCTGAAAGGTAACCTCAAATCACCGCCGTGTATTAAATTTCAAAATGTTACTGTTAAAAATAAAACCTCGGTTTGCTATTTGGGATTAGTTTTAGAAAGAAATTTTTCATTTATCGAACATATTAGAACAGTTAATGAAAAGTCTAAAAAAAGTTTCTTTGCTCTGACGAGAATATCAACTGCCACATGGGGTCTTTCATTTAATACATTAAAAATCATATATGGAGCTACTTATTTGGGTGCTGTTTGCTATGGTGCTCCCGTATGGGCCGATAGAGCGACTGTAGGTGCTGTCCGTCGCAAACTGCTACAAGGCCAACGACTTGCATTAATCTTCTTATGCAAAGCATATAGGACGGTTAGTACTGAGGCATTACCGGTATTGGCGGGTGTTCTTCCGGTCGATCTCGAGGTGCAAAGACGTGCAGCCATGTACTATTCTACAAAACAAAACATGGAATGCGATTTTTTGGGCGTACGAGACCGCGATAAAATCATAAGATTGTTTCAACAGCAATCCAATGTCTATGACGACCTAATGGATGAATGGCAACAACGATGGGACGAATCATCTAAGGGGCGCCACCTCTACCAGTTCTTTCCATCTGTTCGCGAACGGATGTCGAGGACATGGCTCGAGGTAGATCACTGTGTCGCTCAATTTCTTACGGGCCACGGTAACTTTAAGAGCAAACTACACTCATTTAAATTAGTCGATTCACCATTGTGTCAATGCTCAACACCCGATACTAGCTGTGAACAATCGGCTCATCATGTTCTCTGGGAGTGTAGTCTTTGGTACAATGAACGTAACACAATGCTAAATAGCTTACAAATGACATCTGGGGCGGTATACTATGGGGATCTTGTGTCAACTGCGGTGAATTTCCGTGCGTTTAGGCGATTCTGCCATACATACTATAGTAATCAAATATAGCTCACTTAGGACCCCTAATACTTTATCCGTGGTGCTTCCCGGTTTAAAAAAAGGTGTCTGCCTATTTTGACTTCATTTTGTCTCCCGCTTTGCTAAGGAGGGAAGTGGACTTATCATATTTCCAACTCCTCCTGTTTTTCTTCTGATTAATTTCGTTGCGGGTTCCAAGACAGTTAATATTTTTTCCTGGGACTTCCCGAGTGTCATAACTCGGTGTGTTCGTGGGTCACTGCTGTTGATCCTGGTGTACAGGAGTTACAGCGGTGGGCGTGTGGGTGGGATTAGTCCCAATGTAAAGGCCTTTCTTGTCTTTGCTTTGATGTGGCTCGCCCAATTCAATTTGTTGTCAAGATTCACTCACAATCAGAAATACAATCAAATTGAGTTTATCGCGAAAGAACTTTTTACTAATAAAGCATCTTCGACTGAATGGTTCATCGATATTTTTTCAATCTAATGAATGCTTTTTCGAATGAGTTTATAAATAGAAATAAAATGTAAACAAAACATGTGTCGCGATTATTTTATACATAATTTTGAGATTGGTGTTGAATAATTTTGGTAACTTCAATTCTGGTAACTTCCTTTTGTTGGTGAAAAGAATGAGTTCTGAATACAGAGGGATAATACAGATAATAAAATATGTTAATTTGGTATATATATACCGTGTATATAAACATATGCATTTCGTAAATAGCGGTTATTTTAATATTACAAAGAGACACTCCTATTTTATTTATTTGTATAGATGTATAGATAAAATTGCGAAATTAAAGTAGGTACTCCTGTTTACTTAGTGTGAAAATATTAATAGTTAAAATCATCAAGTTATTTAATTTACTTGTTTATGTTGTTTACTACTGTCTCATTGGTCTCGCGGTTGGCGTGTGTGACTGCTGATCATGAGGTCTCGGGTTCGATTCCCGGGTCGGACCACATGTTAGTATGATCTACAAATATGTGTTTCGGAGTTTGGGTGTTTTCTATGTATAATATGTATGTATTTACAAAAAAAAGTATGATGTATTTGTATCAGTTGTCTAGTACCCATAACACAAGCTCTGCTTAGCTTGGGACTAGATGGCGTTGTGTGTTAGATGTCCGAAATATTTCTTTATTTTATTTTTCTACAGAAATAAATCTCGTGATCAGTTTTACGTCATATAAATTGAAATGAAGTTAATAAAATAAGAATAGTTAAAAGAAAGTTAAAAGAAAGAGTTTAAAATCGTATAAGAATTCTGATTCTAATTCGATTTTAAAATCATCACCACAATTAAGTAGTTATACGCAATAAAGACCCGCAGCTTTAGTGACTGTTCACTAGCAAATGAAGATCGCGATTCGCGCCGCAGTCGCGCAAGTGTGCATGATATGTTTTGCGTTGCAGACGTTCCTGCATCGCGTCCCGCTTTCCGCGTTACTGACGGTTTGAACAAAGCCTTATACTTTCGTCATGTTCATCCGGCCGTCTGTCCATCCTTGGCTTAAACTCCAAACGGTTAGTGCTAGAAAGGTGAAACTTTGCCACGCGTATTTACCAAGTCGACAAAGTGCTAAAATAAATTCACAAAAATTTTTTTTTGGGTGCCTCCCCTGCTCCTTGAGTTGGTTCCTTTTTTTTCTAGTCTAGTCCTGGTTTGTGGTATCATTATATAGGTTTTTTAGATTATCATCATGGTCAGGCGAATGCGCCACAGCATCGCTACTATCGCTAAAAGGGTCGTGGGCGAAGGCGCTTAGATGAGAATAAAATAATGGCTGGTAGGTGTTTAAAACAGTTGTATCCACCAGTTTGAGATATGTCTTGTTCTTTTATGTAATAAGGGGCAAATGGACAGATTGGTCACCGAGTGGTAAGTGTAACTACACTACTGCTCCAGGCTCTACCATTCAAAAGACATAAGTGTTGTTGTCGCCTTTTCAGTGCCAACTCTCCCCAAGTGGATGAAGACTAGGTTGGACTTTGCTAAATTCCCTCATTGGTGAAAGGCAATAAAATAAATGTTATAAACGGGTTTCTGTAGTTCATCGTTCATGCATGCGGATCTATTTCTCTCCCATAATTAAATTACCAAAATTTTATGTACATAAAATAACCTTGAGGTTATCTTTTATCTAACACTTAAGTACTTAACTGTACGTAGGTACAGTTAACTACTAGATACAATCGCAATGTTGCGTCACCGGTGACCTCTCGGCGCTTCCGACAGCCATTTCAATGGACATATTCCCTTAAATGTTATAATGTTTGTAGGTTAATCGACTCTACGGTACAAAACCTTAGGTTCAATTTGATTCTAAGAATTAAAAACAAAACTAGAATTTTAATGATTGGTTTATCATTGCATACTTTTCTCTAACTAGCTGACCCACGCAACCTCGTTTGCCTATTGCCCATAGCGTGATAATTTTCCCCCGTTTTTGAAACATTCTCCATTGGTGCTCCGTTCCTATTGATCTTAGCGTGATGATATATAGCTTATAGCCTTCCTCGATAAATGTTTTATACAACACTGAAAAAAAAATCTAATCGTACTTTGAAAAGCCGTGGTGACACGTTACATAGAAACGTACCATAACACTTTAACAACGCGTGACTATGACTTTTCAAACTTAATTATGTGTATCTCTGTACACTGATAATTGTGTACTATAAGTATCGCCTCTGTATCATATATGCATATCGCAATGTTGTTTAATCCAGTGTCCTGAAAATCTTGTTTCATACTTTTTCAGTGTATTTTTTGTCGTAGTTGGGTTTTAGTTTTTACCTTTTTTATTTGAAATGTTTTGGTATCTCTATAATAATAATTTCTTTGCAAAGTATATTTTAAATAGGTATCATAGATATTTTACTATTATCGAATAAATACGAACAAAGTCACGAACAAAAACTAATAATATATATGTTTTTAAAATGTACAAGTAACGCCCTTTCCAATGATACCAAACACGGCATATTTATATCAATTTATTTTTCTAGTACAGTACATTATATCGTCCAGAAGGCGCCACATTAGATTCAGTGACACGTCATATATCTTATAACCAGAAGACAATCAAGACGCTTCTAACGATACCTCATTTGTCCAGTTTTAATTAGTAGTTAAGGAGCTATGAGGGAACAGATGGACATACATACATAGCCTGTCAAAATCATAACCCTCCTTTGGCTTTGCTGCAGTCTGGTAAAAATCATAGGTCGACATAAACAGACGCTGTGGCGTGCATGCGCTTTATTGTCAAAGTAAATTAGGTGAAAACACCAAAATCTATTGCCTGCCCGTGTCGATCCATAACTTTCAGTTTCCAAAATACTGTCAAAGAAACTCACACACACACACACTATAATTGACTGTACTGAAAGTCTTTCAGACAATTTTTATTATTGTAGCTCTATAAAACCAAACCCAACTGTTAATTTAATATCATGTCATTATCATCTCAGCCCAAAGACCTTTATTCTGAACATTGGCCTCCTCCAAGGTTCTCAATAACTGCCGGTCCTGTGGTGCCCGCGTCCAACTTGTATATATCATGTACCTGCTACTAAACACACTAACACGTAACTGAACTGCACAGATGGACCATTGGTTTATGCGATCGCCATGTCACTATCTTCAGCGGCAATTGTTCTGGGTTCAGCTTCAGACCCAACACGGGACTTCATTTTCTGTGATTTACAAATTGTTGTTCTGAGTCTAGGTTGTGTCTATTTCTTATATGTTTGTGAAATCCCCAGCGACACAGGATATAATTCTAATGCGGATGTTGTCTTTTTATATATAAATGTGTACAATTGTGATCACAACATTCTAGAAAAAGAACACATTTACATGTGGATTGAATGATGTATTCAAATTGTAGGAAACTTATTGTTATAGAAGTGAAAATTTCAGCATCAATAAATTGATCCTGAATATAATTAGTATATTGTTGATAATTTTTATCATCATCATCATCAATGGCATTTAATACTCTATTGCTGGAGATAGGCTTCTCCTTAAAGAGCAGGTATGAGTTTGTGTCAAATTTCAATTTTGCACTGTTGTTGTCCTGCGTGATTTATAGGGGTAATGCCACTCCATATTCCAGGGTTTTCCTTTCTAGGGTTGACCTGGTTCCCCGGCTCCTAGTACCCGAGACAGCGTGCGGTTCGACCAGAGTGATACCACGGCCTCACAGAAAACTGGTGTGAAATAATTCTTGCGCTGTGTTTCTCCGAGTGAGTGAGGATACCGGAGGCCCATAACCCATCCCTGCCTCTCTATCTCCCCTACCCACTCCTCCAATCTCCCCCCTCATCAACCAAAGGCCGGCAACGCACTTGTGATGAATCTGGTGTTGCAGGTGTCCATGATCGGCGGTAATTTCGCTTACCATCAGGCGACACGTCTGCTAGTTTGCCCACCTATTTCCTAATAATAAAAAAAACCAGGAGGTATCCGAGAGAATTTCCGCAAGGGAAATAAAGAGGTAATGACACTCACTATTCTTAATCTATCACTACAGGAACTAACGGAAATCTGTTTTAGTTTAAAACTGATTTTTAAGAGGGTGTACAATTGGTACAGAATATTTGCTTCACGTATAATAAATATAGATTTTGAACTACTTTGAACGCGGCCAATGTCTTTCTAAATCACCAGTAGGTACATCACATTAACCCACAGGTGTTAGCGGACAATTTACAATGAGTAATGTCGTTTTAACAATTTTATTCAACTTCTTGGCTAATATTGTTACTGGGTATCTGGGTCTGTTTGTTTGTTTGTTTTTTAAGACTCGTATTCGTTTTGAAACTTTCAGTGCTCTATAACCATATATGTGAGGATTTAAAAGCCGAGATAGGCGCTAGTAAACTATATCAGAGTGCAAATAGTTTTAAACATATCTTATGTATTTTATGTAACATGGCTCAAGCATAGTGCAATTTTTATTGTATAAAAATTTTAATGTATCAATACATAATAATGCGAGCAGAGCTTTTACCACAAGATTACAATGGGTATTGTTATCGCTAATAGCGAACTACCAGACAACCTTGGAGTGTAGATATTTATAGTTCTACAAAATGGCAGTTGATGGCGTTCTATTTTGTAAATATTTCAAGAGAGATGATATGCGATATCAAACAAGACTATAAGAATTTAACAAATGTTTTTATGACAGTTAGCATAGTTAGTTTAAACAGGATAAGACGAAGACATTCAAAGTACCTTTGCAAAAGCTGCTTGGAATAAATGGCAGGTGTTTTCAACTGCAATCTTTAAATCTATATCTAATTATCTAATATAATCTATCTAATACCATTAAACGAACATTTCTTGTATGTATGTACTGCCTCGTTGGTCTAGCGGTTGACGTGTGCGTCTGCTGATCATGAGGTCTCGGGTTCGATTCCCGGGTCGAACTAAATGTTTGTATGATCTACAAATATTTGTTTCGGAGTTTGGGTGTTTTCTATGTATAATATGTATGTATTTACAAAAAAAAAAAGTATGTATGTATTTATATCAGTTGTCTAGTACCCATAACACAAGCTCTGCTTAGCTTGGGATTAGATGGCGTTGTGTGTTAGATGTCCGAAATGTCCGAAATATTTAAAATGTATATAATCTGAATCTTGGAAACAGTTCCAACGATTCTCATGAAATTTAGTATGGGGGAGGGGTTCGGGGACGATAAATCAATCTAGGTAGGATTCATTGTTTGAAAAAAAAATACCGAGCTAAGCTCGGCCACCCTGATACTTAGTATAATATTGCAGTCTTCAGTTAAGAATACTGTTTAATGTCTCAACCAATGATTTAAATGCTTACCTCTTGGAATTACCTAATGAAAATTGTTACAACTATACAATATGTTATTAAAAACGTAAGTCTCAAAGCATAAAATACTTTCGTTAGTAATCAATAAAACTACACTCAAGTTTAAACTTAAATCAGTCAACAATGTCTATAACTACACAACGAGAGTTTATGATACATCACACAACCAGATTTTTAAATGAAATAAATAAATAAGTATTTTGGACATCTATTCCCAAACTAAGCAGAGCTTGTATTATGGGTACTAGACAATTGATATCAATATACATATACGTACTTTTCTTTGTTAATACATACATATTATACCTAGAAAGCACCCAATTAAGAGTGATATATTCGTATTACACCAGCTTGTACAGTACTGACATTAAATATGATAAATTAAAAGTATGAGGTAAAAATATTTAAAGAAGGAAAGCCAGCTTATGAGCTTGTATTTAGATACTACCACTACTGATTATAATGGCTCACTCATTTACTCATCACCTACAAATGTTATATAATAGGCACGTGTACTCTGTTATATCATTATATCGTTAACCATTGCGTGGGAATGCAGATGATAGCTAGAGAAATGGTAATGGAGGTCTATTAAACTCAAATAGTATAAAGGGAAATCAGAGTTGGTAACAGCATGGTATTATTTTATGTTTTCTGCTTCTACTTGCTACTCTTACAAAAGTAAAAGTTCGGAGAAGTTGAATTGAAAGGATTTGTGTTACATGAGGCCGGGAAGCCTTAGTAACTTTGAAACGACAGCTGAAAAAAAAACTGTATTGATTTTATTACTTTCGTTTAAAGATTAACATTTAAATTTAGATAACAAGAATTCTACATCATGTTATAAAAATTTACCTTACAGCTTCAGTATTTTTACGGAAAAGTTAATTGGAGCTTTGTGAGCTACGTCGCTACAAAGTTATTTCGTGTTGAAAAGTATGAAACGTCAAACGGTACCTTCTTGATTAGATGAACTATAATTACCATATCAATATACTTCTAAATACACACATATAATAGCTACATTATATCCAGTCACAGAATAAAGGATCGTTTTCATAACACAAAAATTTGTTCTGGTTGGAAATTGAAACCACAACGCTTAGCTTAGTCGTCAGGATAACTAACCATTAACTCGATTGGGTATTGATCACTCAATAGTAATCAATACCCAATTGAGTACAACCTAAACAAAAGACGAATTATGTGTAATATATCACATGTCACCTACTATTTGAAGTTCCTAATGGTTGTTTTAGTACTAAACAGTAATATTAATATATTACTGTATCTAAATCGTGAAATTCAACCTATACAACTTTATAGAAAGAGTAATCTTTAATAATACTAAGATAAAAAATGACTATAAAAACACTTAATAAAGTGGAATTTATCTTGCACGACAATATTTGCTTACGTAAAACTTATCTCAGTAATGATAAACTCCGCTATAATATAGCAGCAAAAGATTATCTCAGCAATTATAATAAGCGGCTGATTCCCCTTATTATTCTAATAGACATACTAAAATTTTGTTATCTCATTCACTATAATATGTATAGTATGTTTATAAGACTTGACCCCAAGAGAAAGTGAACTCGCCATTGTTGATGCGCGGGCGCATGCCTTAGACCGTACACGACCTGATTTGTAGTTAGTTACGTAAGTATGACATTTGAAGTTTAACCAACTTTATACTTTCGATAATATAATAATTATATTGGCAGGAATTCACGCAATTACGCACCTGCTTAATACTACTAAAAATATCTCATTTAATATTGAAAATAAGGAAATAGTAGTTTGTTTTGTTTAGCTTTTACGGCTAAATTAGATGTTTTAATTCTTGAGGCTGTTTTTTACTGAGATAACGGGCATACACGACGATGCGCTTAACAATGTCAACATGTGGTTGTATAGTGTACTAGCTTTTACCCGCGGCTCCGTACGAGTGTATGATTGATATCACCTAAAAAGTATACTGTGTGTTATCCTGATGGGTGAGCTAGTTTTTTTAAATGTATGAGCTTATCAAAAAGACACTATTCTGTCTAATAGAAAGCATGAGCTCCAGGAATGGTGCTCACCGTACTCATTGCGAACGCACATAATTTAGCAGTGGCGCACTCACCAACTAAACACGACAGCACAAATGCTGACATTTTAGCTATAATACTGAAAATAAATATAAATCCGTTCAGTAGTTCTGGTATGAAAGATTAACAAACATTCAAACATCGCCACGAACTTTCTCATTTATAATCTTCGAAGGAGAATAGGATAATGTAAGTAATACGCCCAATACAAACTTCTCTGAATGTTAGACAACATAAATACTACTGCTAACTTTCTATTTGCGAGTACCTGTAAATGTTGTGTTTCATTGTTATTTAACTATGTTTCTACCTTATACGATTTGTGCTTTTGGTATTCCGAACAAAATAAAATAAAATATAAAAAAAAAATTGAAATAACAACAGTAAGTACTAAGACGATAAATGTTTATAAATAAAATATTTATGTTGGCTTTACATTTCAGCTAAAAGCCTGTCATAGCTTAGAAGAGGTAAGAAAATGAATAAGTAAAAAGTAGAACGTGTACTTTAAAAATATGCGAAGAAAACGAAATAAGGTAAATATTACGCTACATTATTTAATTTTGAAATGAATTAACACACTACGATGGTCTTTTTGTCTGCGTGCTTTCGAATCCAAAAGGACCAAATAGGTATTTATATATTACTAGCTGTCCCGGCAAACGTCGTTTTGCCATAATTTTTTTTTAAGGATGGGTGACCCTTACCATTTAGACCTACTCAATATGCTCTCAAAATTTCATGAGAATCGGTCAAGCTGTTTCGGAGGAGTTTGGCAACTAAAACTGTGATACGAGAATTTTATATATTAGATTGCAGAGAATGGGTAATACTCGTAGTTCTGGCAGTCTATGTATGTGTGTGTGTGTGTGTTCCATTGTTTCACACAACTACTGAACCGATTTAAATTAATGGCTGAACAAATTTTATTATAATTGTGTACCTAATCTAGATCAAGATTTTAAACTTTATCTTGTTTTACGAAATAGTTATCAGATTGTGAAATAATCCGGAAAAATATATGTTGTGCTCTAACTAAACAACCTAACAAAACAAATTATTATAAAATTCTAGCTGACCCGCCGAACTTCGTACCGCTATACTTACATATCTGTCTCAGCTTCCCGTCACAGACAAAAAAGGCTCTTACGTTATCTTTTATTTTTTCTTGTACACAAATCTTGTCCTAACAATAACAAATACAAACTCACAAACCAAACCATTAATTTGAAGAGCTGAGAGAGAAGCTCTTCAAATTAATGGTTCTATATACTAATACGAGTAATAATACTCGTATTAGTATATAGAACCGTTAATTTGAACTATTAATGTAACCAAACATTAATTTAACACGTCACTTTCACAAAATACTATGATCACTATTATAATTCAATACCACTTCACGGTTTAGTGTAGCCTCTTGTTAAATAATCATAATCCATAGCTTTCTCTATTAAACACTCTGCAAAAATGTAGGTATATCCAACAAAAAAAAAATTAATATCATGATGGTATGATCTGAGATAAGCTCATTTAAATACAATGCAGATAAATCATTCACACTTCAACACTCTAGTTAAGTATAACAGATTACTAGTGATTCATCGAATTCTAGGACATATTACATTGCTCTTTATAGAACCAATATTTTGTCAGTGTCCAAACTAAACATGACTGCTACATTGCATAAGTTGAAGATCACGGATATACATTTCTTTCATGGTTCTAGCTTTAACAAACGCTACATATTAAACGGTATCGTCGCCGTGTCGTTCCCGTTCAATTCACATTTCAGTGTCAATGGGCATCAAATCAATGTGACTAACGCATCATGATCTAAAACAATACACCCATCTTTCAGAGCAGGCTTGGATAAGGTTAGGTTTAGGTTAGGCAGATATAGTTCGCAAATGTTAATAACAACAGTTCCCTTATCCCTCCTTTCTCAGGCGCAGCGTGGCACACCGTGTGGTTTTAGTCGATTCGATTCCGATTCACCGCCCCGCCGCAAACCCCAGTGGCGTGACGGCCCGTGGTAAAAAAAAAAAGTTAGGTTGGTAAGGCTTGGATAAAACCAAAGCGGCATTAAACGGGATCATAAATGTAACGAAGCACAATAAGCATAATTCGACAATAGTGTATGTCTAGCATACACTTTTTTCACGTGTTTGCTTCAAGTTCAGTCTGCCACTGCTAAGTGAGTTAACTGTTAGAAAAGGCGTAATACTTATCAAAGTAGCCATGTATAAAAAGCTTCTACGCCAGGCAGAATAAAAGGGTATGAGAAATAATCGCTGCCGCCCTGTCGACTTTAATGGATATATATATTTTTTGAGTAACTTACAACGCAGGATAACACTGAATAAAGATTTATAAATAGTGTAGAAAATGGGAAACATTACAAGTAAACAATAATATTTCAAGAATTCATTATTATTATGACAACACAATGCTTAAACACATTCTGGAGAATCAAATAAGTCGTTAGGCTGAAGATGTACATCGTCACATCTTCTCACGAGTCATTCCTGTAAATCAATTTCATCATAGAACAAGAACAAGCAAAATATCTATTTTTCCTATTCTATGGTAAAATTAATTTCAATAGAACATGATCCTCACATTTAAGATTTTTTTAAAATCTCCTTGACTTGAAGAATAGAGCGTACTCCTTCTTAAAAGGCCGGCAACTCACTTGTGACGCCTCTGGTGTTTTGCGGGTTTCTATGGGTAACGCTTAACATCAGGCGATAAGTCCGCCCGTTTGCCCGCTATTCCTAAAAAAAGTGTCACAAACTCCCTTAAGACATATGAAAGTCAGGCTTTTCAATAAAATTCGAATATCGCATTTAACCAGGCGTATAACTTTTAGCCAGGATTATACCTACACATGCCAAGCAATTAAATCGTGTAGTAATAAACATGTACCAAAACGTTTTGAAAAATCGCAACAAACATTTTTCGGAAATTCTCAATTCTCGAGTACTAGATTCTTGTTCACTGTGTATCGGGTCGGAAAATTGAATTAGAAATATTGCAAACCATATCAAAATTCAAATACTGACGAACAATGGAACTTTCAAAATATAAAAAACGGATTCTACGAAAGAACTTAAAATTATTTGCAATTTTTGTAAGGTAGTAAATAATTTATTACCGTTGACGGATGATGAAAAGTTTTAATTTATAAATTTACTCGTAATTTATGGATGAGAAAGAACCTTGCGAAGTTGATTCACCAACTAAAAGTGCTTTATTAACAGTAATAGACTCCCAAGTTCTCACCGAATGATGTTTACTTTTTGATATTTGATCATGGCTGTCTGCATTCCATAAAGGGTTCCAAAGGGGTGTTAGTGGAGTTATATCGCCAGCTATAGGTACTTATGATTTCTAAACAAGTGACATAGGGTAAGTTCATTAACGTCTACCTGTCATTGCAAAGCCGTGTATTGCAACTAGACTAAATAAAATGAGTTCTATGCCAAGTCCGAGTCGGACTCGCCCATGAAGGGTTCCGCAGCAGCAAGGAACATAATATAATTTTTATTTTCAAACCAATTTTCGGTCGAAGTTTGCATGGTAATATACGTCATATGTTTAGTTTAGATTTATCATTCTTTTATTTTAAAAGTTACAGGAGAGGAGGGGGGACACGTTAGACCACTTTGGAAATGTCTCTCGCGCAACTATGCAGTTTAGAAAAAAAAATATTAGAAACCCAATATCATTTTTGAAGATTTTGAATGAGTTGGACGAAAAAAAAAATGAGTTTCAGTTCTTAGTATATATAAAAATGTATTGTTTTTTTTCTAATTTGTGTTAAAATCTTAATAAGGTTCACAGAATACATCTACTTATCAAGTTTCAACAATATACCTAGTTTTTATAGTTTCGGGAAAAAGTGGCTGTGACATACGGACGGATAGAGAGACAGACATGACAAATCTATAAGGCTTCCGTTTTTTGCCTTTAGCACGAAACCCTAAAACCCTAAACGAGTAGACACTAATGTGAGGTTCGTATTTATTGATGCCGACGCGACGGCGCGGCGTCTTGAAATATATTTTCAGAGAAATATTATGATTTCTTCAGTAGCTTATTATTTATCTATTCGAAGAAATTCATGTTGTTTACGTTGTTAACTTTTTCTCCGTAAAGTCAAGTCTAATCTTACCAATTAGTGGCCAATTAGTTTTTATTTTTGTATATATGGGCCTATAAAAGTGACTCTACTCTGCCTGATGGGAAGCATAAGCAGAATCCAAGAGTGGTGGCCACCGCATTCATTGCGAATGCAGACAATGCAACAGTGTAGCATGGCGACCCACACCGTGGTAGCCCGTATTTGTCCGCTAAGTCAATAACTAGATTATCTAGTGATCCGAAATTGCAGTATCGTCATTTCTACCTTGTTCTACGTGTGTGATACGTTAGTCGTAAATAGAATTGGGTAACTTTGAATACAGGCTGTCATACGTCACGGCTGATACGCAGTAATGTGACGTAAAAATAAAAGAATCACTCTTACTGCCGTCATTACTTTTATACACAAAATAACAGATAAGACAGAAATTTTCTCTACATTCATAATTATGTTGAACAATAGCATGCTTTAATGTTTTGTAGAAAGTTGCAAACAAGACTAATTTTCATAAAAAAAAGACTGTATACATGAGGTTGTTTGTTTGAATGAATTCATGCATGTGTATGTATCTTATTTTTAAGTTTGTGTAAGGTAATTGGATATCTTTTTGTGATGTTCATTCATACTCGTAGTGTAAATTATTCTGACTTTTTTTTTAATATGGGAATGGAAGTATCCGAAGTATATGATGTGACATATTGTTCGACTTCATTTTTTTGCCTTAAATAATCAAACTTCTTTTTTTTTTTTTTTTTTTTTTTTTTTTTTTTTATGATCAAGCTACCAAAATGACTCTACTCTGCCTGATGGAAAGCATAAGTAGAATCCAAAAGTGGTGGTCACTATCCTCAATGCGAACGTGGACAGAGCAGCATAGTGACCCACACTATGGCGGCCTAGTAAGATGCTTTTTCACGCCCCGCTTAAAGGACCCGGGATCATAATGGGATGGGAACACGTGCGGTGGCAGTGAGTTCCATGTTTTAATCGCTCGGCACAAGAAAGAAGAACCGAAACGTTGCGTTCGAGAGCGTATGTCTTCTACTCTAAAAGGGTGACTGCGAAGGCCAGCACGTGTTGTCCTGTAGAGGAATGGAGAAGGGGGGACCAGTTGAAAGAGCTCTTCAGAACACTCCCCATGATACAGGCGATAGAGGACTGCCATAGAGGCGACATCTCTTCGCAGCTGCAGAGGTTCAAGGAACTCGGTGGCTTCGGGATTACTGATGATGCGGACTGCTCGCCGCTGCAACCGATCGAGAGCGTCAAACAGATACTGTGCGGCACCATCGCATAGATGAGAACAGTACTCCACGCACGAGCGAACCTGGGTCTTGTAAAGAAGACACAGATGCCCGGGCGAGAAGAACCGTCTCACCCTGTTAAGTACACCTAACTTCCGCGAGGCCGTTTTAATGACGCTCTCGATGTACTCACGCATGTTGAGGTCATGGCAGACATCCATACCCAGGATACCGAGCTTATCTTGTAGGGGCAGTTGAGTGTTCCGAAAAGTGGGGAGGGGAAGGAAAGGAGACTTTTTGGTAGAAAACGCGCACACCTGTGTTTTCTTGGCATTGAACTCGACCAGATTCTCACTGCCCCATTGAGAGATGCGGCTTAGAACCAGGTCGAGCTCAGCGACAAGATCCCGTCGCCTCTCCTCAACATCCGCAGACTTGGCTGCAGGGTGACCAAGATATCGTCCATGAACTGTACTGTCGTCTGCATAGCAAAATTTTAAAACAATTCCTACTCTAGGAATATATTATGTATCACGGAAGACTTTACAAACATTTATGAAACTAATAATAATACAGCCAATATCAGACCAGTTTATGGATCACAAAAAGAATCGTCCCAAATGGTTTGAACACACGATCAGATCGATCCACAACCCCCAATGCAGAAAGAACCGGCAATGTGACTGCTTGAACCACTACGTTTTCTTTTTTCTAACATTACAAAATTTTATTTTATTTTATTACGAATACCAGTAATTAAGCTATCATATTTCATCGGTGCATTACCCAAGCACCAACAGACGCGACGGATATTTAGGTACTTGTTGTGCGTAAGACGAAGTAAATTCACCAACTAAAAAAATTAAAAACTAAAACCCAACTACGACATAAAACGACAATGCAACAGCAGGAAACAAGTTTCAAAAGCCGTAGTCACGCGCTGTTAAAGTGTTATTTGATCGGTGATTCTCTCGGTTAATTTGGTCATTTGAATTTGTCTGTTGTTTGTTTATGGTACAATGGGTTTTTGAAATGTTCAAGTAACGCCCTGATACCAAACACGACATATTGCACTGCCTCGGTCCCGGGTTCGATTCCCGGGTCGGACCAAATGTTTGTATGATCTGCAAATATTTGTTTCGGAGTTTGGGTGTGTTCTATGTATAATATGTATGTATTTACAAAAAAAAAGTATATAAGTATTTATATCAGTTGTCTAGTACCCATAATACAAGCTGTGCTTAGTTTGGGACTAGATGGCGTTGTGTGTTAGATGTCCAAAATATTTATTTATTTTATTTATTTATTTATCTAAAATTTATTTTTTAATACAGTTCTTAATGTCGGTTAGAGGGCGCCACATTAGATTCAGTGACACGTCATATAGCCTATAACCAGCAAACAATCATGACGCTTCTAACGACACCACATTGGTCCAGTTCTAATGAGTAGTTAAGGAGCAATGATGATGAATAAACATACATACATACATAGCCTGTCAAAATCATAACCCTCCTTTGGCTTTGCCGTAGTCGGGTAAAAAGTGCCTGATCAGTTATGGACTCGTAAGTTCTCATCCAACGATGTTTACATTTTAGTGTGTTTATCTAGTGAGTAGTTTTTTTAATACGTCATAAATCGTAAACCATAATATTATGCTATTTACCTTTCATTCAATGTACACAAATAAAAATTATATTGTGTTATTTGCTGCTGTCGGGACCCACTCTGAAGGGTTCCCTTTGATTGGCGAGTTCGACTCGCACTTGGCAGCTTTTTTGATATTCGTTCAAGGCTGTCTGTATTCCAAAAAGGGTGAAAGGATTCCAAAGGGGTGGCGGTGGAGTTATATACATGTATATTACTTACATAATGTAGTTAAGAGGATAAAAATATATTTAGCTTTTAGATTAGTTAAATAGTAGCCTCTAGGTACTAAAATCCTTTATGTCGAAGGATTTGGACATCATTATTGCTTTTTTATACTAGCCTCAAGGTAGTGCAAGTGTACGCAGATCTCGGCCCACTCGGACAATGAGGTAGAGGATATGTTTGATGACATATCGAGGGCACTCTACTTCACTACTAAGACCCACTACAGCATTGTTGTGGGTGACTTCAACGACAAAGTGGGAGTACAAAATTGCAGGATCCAAGATCCATCACATTTTCAGAGACGTCTTAGTGATCAATGGGCTTAACACCGGTAGTGATCACCGACTTGTACGAGGCCCTCTGAATATCGACTTTAAGGCTGAACGTGTCCGTTTGATGAAATCCAGGCTCCGACCAACTCAGCTCCAAGTGGCGATGGGATCTGAAAAATGCCAGTCAAATCCGGAAAACCGATATGCTGCCATGGAAATCACAACATGCGTATATTAGAACCTGGAAAATATGATTCAAATGCTCAGGGAAGAAGGTGTGAGATTTTGTAAAAATTTAGAGTAATGGTAAGACATTGAAGATTTCGAAAAGGACCCTGAGGCTAATGAAGGAACGACGTGAAAACCCATTTTTAACTTTGTCGGCAAAGCGGATTCTAAACCGAAAGATCAGCAAACTCGTACGACACGACGTCCGACGCTCCAATACTCTTTCGATCGAAAGAGCGATTGAGTAGAATCGGTGGTTAAAGGTATTTGTACAATCTCGCGGAAGAGCCACGTGACGAATTTGACCACGGCAAGTAGAGAAGTCGTTGTTTACAAACCGGCCCTCCTTTTGGAGGTGGAAAAATTCTATGGCGTTTTGTACGCTTCGCATACATCTCGACCTGATCCCGAAAATGTCCTCATTTTCGGGATCCACATTAACACGCCGCTACACCGTAGATTTACTAGAAGTCAGTACTGTCAAAATCAAGATGGCTCTTGGATGGCTGAAAAATGGAAAAGCTCCTGGCGGTGTTTACAACAGAACTGTTAAACACTGGAGGAAACCCGTACTGAAGAAGCTCCAAAAACTTTTCACGCCGTCGTGTTCGAAGGGAGAACTCCAGAGACGTGGAGCAGAAGTGTGGTCATCTTATTCTTCAAAAAGGGTGACAAGACCAGGCTGAAGAACTATAGACCCATTTCTCTTCTAGGTCAAGTCTATTAGCTGTTCTCAAGAGTGATCACTCATCACGAACCGCCTTGCGCGAAGACTCGACGAATTTCAACCACCGGAGCAAGCTGGATTTCGGAGTGGATACGGCACCATAGATCACATCCACACAGTGCGGCAGATTATACAGAAGACCGAAGAATATAATCAGCCCCTGTGTCTAGCATTCGTGGACTATGAGAAGGCCTTTGATTCGATCGAGATCTGGTCTGTTCTGGAGTCCCTGCAGCGTTGCCAAGTGGACTGACGATACATCCAAGAGCTGAGATGTTTACACGAAGCCACCACTATGACCGTCCAAGTACAGAATCAACAAACAAGGTCCATATCATTGCATAGGCGAGTGAGACAAGGCGATGTTACTTACCTGAAATTGTTCACAAATGCAATGTAGGATTTGTTCAAAACGCTACACTGGAAAGGACGTGGCACAAATGTCAATAGGGAATACATCTCTCGCTTGCGATTTGTAGACAATATTGTCATCATGGCAGAGACGCTGCAGGACCTACAGCAGATGCTGAACGACCTGGCTGACTCGTCCGTGCGCATCGGTCTACGAATGAACTTGGACAAAACCAAGGTCATGTTCAATGAATATGTTCTACAGGAACTGGTCGCGGTACACGATGCCTTTCTTGATATTGTTCATAAATATGTGTACTTGGGACAGACTTTGCAATTATGTAGAAACAACTTCAAGAACGAGGTGAACAGGAGAATTTAGCTGGGTTGGGCAGCGTTTAGAAAACTTCATCGGGTCTTTTCATCGTCGATCCCACAGTGCCTAAAGACGAAAATCTTTAATCAGTGCGTCCCGTCATAACATACGGAGCCGAAACGTGGAAACTTACGGCACGACTGATCCACAAGTTCAAAGTCGTTCAGTGTGCTATGGAGAGGGCTTTGCTTGGCTTCTCTTTAAGGAATTGCATCAAAAATGAGGTGATCCGGCAGAGAACCAAGTTCATTGACATAGCCCACATGATTAGCAGAGCTGATTACAGTTGTGGTAAACGGGTTCTTGAGTGTAGACCGTGTCCCGGCAAACGTAGTGTAGAACGTCCTAAGGCCAGGTGATGTGATGATCTGCGCAAGGCGGCGGGCGGGAGCTGGATGCAAGAAGCTCAAGATTGAACTAAGTGGCGTGAAATTGGAGAGGCATATGTCCAGCAATGGACTGCGATAAGCTAATGATGACCTAGTTCGAATATTTTTGCTACTATATAAAAGTTACGCATACGCATACTGAGGGCTGCATTGTAGCAACTCAAAACAGACTACCTTATTAGTATAGGCTTCTACACATATATAAGCACTTCAACACGTGCCGGCCTTGGAAGTCACCGCATCAGATTGGTAGACATAAGATCTCGCACACATCGCTTCGGTTCCTCCTTTCTGTGCCGAGCCGTGCCTGAACCTGGAACTCACTTCCAGCACACGTGTTTCCCTTGCAATACGATCCTAGGTCCTTTAAGGGGGGCGTAAAAAGCATCTCACTAGGCGGCAATAGTGTGGGTCACCATGCTGCAATGTCTTCATTTGTATTGAGAATGGTGACCATCATACTTGGAATCTGCTAATGCTTTCCGTCACGCAGAGCCTCTGCTCGTTTTGGCGCAGCTAAAACAAAAAACTTTTTATAAAAAAAAAAAACCGACTTCCAAAAAACAAAACTCCCTGCCAAAAAACACTAAAAAGCTCAAAATAAACTGGCTCTTCATAAATTGCAATGTGCCAATTCTTGTCTATACCTAACTCTTTATTCATTTAAATAGTATTATTATTATGTGTGCTAGGTACCTAAAATCTGTTTGAAGTCGGTGCCAAGCCAAATGTAATAGTAGGAACACACTCGCTATATTTCGAGACAACCATAGGCAGCCCGCGCGGGTCTGCCTGCTTGGGTTGTTTTGTTCTACACGAAGAGCTGCTATCCGGCAGCGGCGAGTGCGATACCTTAGTACCTACTATTACATTTTGGCTTGCGGTGCCAAGCCAAAATGTTTCTTTATAAAAAGTTTTTATTTTTACATTTTTAGTGTAAATAATCTTAGGTAAGTAGTGACTTAAACTAATGCTGCTGTGCTTAAGGTCTCCGGTTCGATTCCCGGGTCGGCCCAAATATTTGTATGATCTGTAAATAGTTGTTTCGTGCATCAGCTCATCTGAATAGCTTGAAAGTGTACAACTACAGGTACTTACATACGTATGAAAGTGAAAGAATTATCCACTAACCCCTAACCATTGAGGAATTGTACCTTCCATTATCAGCTCACCTAAATAAATTAAAAGAATACGACTACCACGCAATAATATAGGTAACATGCAAACATTTGATATTTAATAAAGAATTATTCTCCAACTTCTAACTGTTAAGGAAATGTATCTTCCATCATCGGCTCATCATCATGAAATGATGACAAACATATGCAAATATTGAAATACCTTTGAAAATATGTGATAAACATTATGTTTTCATCAATATAATTGAATAAAGTCGAAACACAATGTGGCTACTCTAAATCGTTGAGAAGTTCTCTTAACTGTTCTTCGTCTTCATTATTAGACCGCTAATGATAGTTACAACTATTCTAGGTGTGAAGTTCTCATCAATACAAATTAAACAAGCCCAAACACAAGGCAACTGCTATAAATCGTAGAGGAGTTCCCTCGACTATCTTTCGGCTCCATCATCAGATCGACTCCAGACCTCCATTAAATTGTAGTGCTTTCAAATACTTAATTAAAAAAATTACAAATGCACTAGTCGCCCCTACAAATTTCGAAGGTTCCCCTCGATTTCTCTGGGATGCCATCATCAGATCCTAGTTTCCTTATCATGGTACCACCGTCGGGACATCTCCTTTCCAACAAAAGAAAAATCATCAAAATCGGTTCATAAACGACGAAGTTATGCCCGCACGCACATAAAAAAAAAAAAAAAAAAAAAAAAAAAAATATATATACGGTCGAATTGAGAAACCTCCTCCTTTTTTTGAAGTCGGTTAAAAAAAGGCGTAGATAGATATAGAGAGAAACTAAGAGAAAATGGCAACAATTTTACCGGCATGACTGGTCAAATATATACCTTCTTTTACATATGTATATAGCAATTTCATCATCATCATCGCCTTAGCGTTATTACCGGTTGCTTCCATTCTGGAGCCCGGGGTCCGCTTTCCTACTATGTCTTCTCCACTTTGCCCGGTCTTCGGCATCCTTAATAGTGAGACCATTAGCACGCATGTCACCCCTCACGACGTCAAGCCAGCACTTCTTGGGTCTACCCCTCCTACCGGGACCCGGCGGAGGTGGCATGGCTAAACATTTGTTTCCCACGTAGGAAGATGGTTGCCGCAGAACGTGGCCGAACCAGCGCAGGCGACTCTCCTGCAGTTTGTCTGCGATGTCACGGACACGCAGGCAGCCGCGAATGCGGGAGTTTCTCACGCGATCCTTTCGCGTGACTCCGCACATCCACCGCAGCATATTCATCTCCGTGACGCACAGCTCTTGCTTGTGTCGCTCCAGCACCGGCCACGCCTCACAGCCATGTAAGAGGACAGGCCTAATGATAGTTTTATAGACCTGTCCCTTCAACCTAACCGGCATTTTGGGATTACAAATGACGCCAGTCAACTCACGCCACTTGGCCCACGCGGCAGCAATACGTGCCTTGACGTCGCAATCGATGTCACCGGCCGCGTGAAATACAGATCCCAGGTATTTGACCTGGTCCGTGCGCTCGACTAGGTGATCGCCTATGCGGACGGGTGAGGGATCTGCACAGTTAAGCGCCAAGTACTCGGTCTTCGCCACATTAAGCTTCAGAGCGCCGTTCTCAAGCGCCACCTTCCACGCCTTCCCACGTCGCACCAATCTACCCCAGTCCGCATCTGCCAGCGCGATATCGTCAGCATACATGAGCAACCATAGGGGTTGCTCATGTGTGTCTCGGATGCTGTCCGAAAAAACGTCTAATATCACGCAAAACAGAAACGGTCTAAGGACGGATCCTTTGTGTACCCCGACGGTGACAGGAAAAGGTTTCGTGTCGCCAACAGCGGTCCGAACCATGGAGTCGGATTCGTGGTACATACTTCGGATCATGTCAATATAGGTCTCTGGAACCCCTTTGGATCGCAGTGCCCACCAGATTATCGCACGAGGAACACAGTCGAAGGCCTTCTGCATGTCCAGGAACAGGCAATGCAAGGGCGTATTCTTCGTTCTGTATTTCTCCGCTACAATTCTCAGGCCAAAACCGGGATCCATGGTTCCGTGACCGGGGCGAAACCCATATTGACATTCCGAGATTGTGCACTCCTGTCGGATCCGGGAGTCGATTATCCTCTCAAGGAGCTTCATGGTATGAGACATCACTTTTATACCGCGGTAGTTGCCACACTCCTGCACAGATCCCTTGCCTTTGAAGACTGGAGTAATGATACTCAGTCTCCATTGCCTTGGAATCTTGCCGGTAAGGAGTGCGCGGTTAAAGATGGTAGTTAGGATGCTTACACCACGGGGACCCATCGCCTTCCAGGCCTCAATGGGGACTCCATCGGCTCCGACAGCTTTCCGATTCTTCGTGCAACGAAGAGCAGCCTGGACTTCGGTTGGCGTTATCGGTGCCACTAGTCCAAGATTTGGAGGGAGATCCGGTGGCTGCACCGCTTTGTGTTGCTTGTTAAGCAGCTCGTGAAAGTAAGAGCGCCATCTCTCCTTCACCGCGTGCTCTTCGTGTAATAGGCCACCCCCAGAATCTTTGACACAGCAGCACTTGGAAATATCCTGTACCGCTTTGATCCTAGAACGCGCCAACTTATAGATGATCTTTTGCCCCTCAGACGTTTCCAACTTATCATACAACGGTTGTAAGTGGTCACGTCTGGCTCTGGCTACAGCTCTCTTCGTGGCGCGCTTTGCAGCTCCATATGCAACGTGGTCTTCAGGAGATTTGGACGCTTGCCACTTTTTAAAAAGGACTTTTTTCACCTTAATCTCGCTCTGGACTGTATCGTTCCTCTACCAAGTTTCCTTGTCACATTTGCGTCCACCTTTAGACACGCCAAGCACCACCCTCGCCGACCCAAGAATAACCGCCTGAATCTTGTCCCAACTGTCTTGAACTGGCTCGCTCTTAGCAACAGTGCACTTGTCTCCGATATCCGAGACGAACTTTTGTGACGTGACTTCATCAAGCAGCCACCACCTGATCCGACGCTGGCAACACTCTACGCGTTTGTCTTTGTGCTTCACACAGCAATATATAATAAATAAAAAATAAATAAATAAAAAAAATATAGCAATTTGTTTGCAAATATAAAGTGTTCGAAAATTTTGTGTTTCAAAAATTATTTAAAAGGGTAGAAAGTTTTTTTAAAGTTATAGTATACGTGTTAAAGAGTATTTTTTTATGTTTGGCACTTCCAAAATGACTCTACTCTGCCTGATGGAAAGCATAAGCAGAATCCAAGAGTGGTGGTCACCATACTGCGAATGCAGACAATGACACAATGTAGCATGGTGACCCACACCATGGCGGGCTAGTGATGCTTCTCATTGGGCCTCCGGTCTCGCACTCACCAACGAAACACGACAGCATGATCGCTGTCATTTTACGTTGATTTTCTGTACGAGGGTAGTACCGCCCCGGTTGAGCCGGCCCTCTCGTGCTGTAATCAGCGTGGCTCTAGTACCTTGACGTTAGTATCACGTTTTGGCGTTTTGATCTCAGCCCTGACCTATTTGCATGCAGAGACAAGCACCCTAATCGACAGAAACATTTTATAATATTAAATCAGTGCAAATGCAGATGAATAGTCGTGTCGTTGAATGTAAATAATCATATAGGACACATTACGCCACGTTTGCATGTTTACTCGATCCAGACTGCATCCAATTAGGAATAATAGCAGCAATTAAAGTTAGTCAATAATACTTTTTTTGTATGGTAGGGACGAGAACATATTCGCCCTCTCCCGTCTCGTATAATTACATGTGTAAGGTTTTAGCTTGTGAAATCTGATAGAATAGGTTTTAAAAATATGTTGTTCAACAATCTTCTTGCAAAAATAAATGATCTTGTATTTGTTTTGTACCATACTTAGCTACTTCTATGTTGCTTCTTCAGTCTATCTAAGGTGGGGTGGGATGGACAGGCACGCCACTGGTGCATGCCTAGGCCTAGATATTGGGTATTAGGACCGTACTAATGTAAAATTGGAAAATAATATGAAGCATGTTTTAGTCTCTATTTCATAAAACAAAGGTAATATTTAATTAAGAACCTAAATAATTTCCAGAGTTAACTAGCAATTAATTATTGTTCACGAAAATGATTATACTCTGTACAAAAAGAGGGTTGTGTGGGGACGAAGCTGCCGCCTGACGTGAATAGTTCAATATTCTCTACAAAAGAAACCGTAGGTGGACGTAAATTCAGCCGTCGCGTTGAGCTGAGATCTATTTTCACTCTTTAAAAACCCTGCACTTTAGAATATTGCCCGAATATGCTTTAAACTTAAAAATACTTTAATATTGCTGTAAAAACTTGAAATGACAGTTAATTTTCTGAACAAGTATTGAAGGCAAACTGGATACATATGTATAAACATACCTACGTGCAGGAAGACAGACAATTACTGCTTTGATCCCACAATACAAATTATCATTTTAAATATGTGTCGCCGCTTCCTCTTATTGTTTCAACAAATTATTTCAACATTTCCGTGAGTTAACTTAATTTTTTTTTAATTTTTTCACAAATATTTTGTCTTAGGATTATAAATTTTATGGCATCATTACTAGAAACGGTCTATTGTTTACTAACCTAGATTACAATGGCCTACATTTTAGTTATGTGAATACCGCAGTGAGATAAACTAATAACGCCTAGATTCAGAATGTAATAAAGATTATATAAAGAACTATAACCGAAAAGTTAACACTTATATAAAATAAGAGACACATCAGTTTAAATACCTATGGTAAGGGCAACACCGACGACTACGTTTGGCGACGTTTAATGGACGCAAGCATGAGATAGGACCGACATTCGGCTACCAGCATTTATTACTCGGTGAGTTCTACCTAAAACTCACCGGGTAATAAATGCTGGTAAACTTTTTTGAGTCCCGGCGGCTCTATTTGATGAATTTCTTTTTCAGAAGAAGTCCGAAAGAAAGTTGACCTGGCTAAGCCCCGATAGCGCAACAAAGAACGAGATCAACTTCATCATCACAAACAGAAGCTAAATATTCAGGGATATCTCTGCGGTTTGATCAAATATGGCTTAACACCAGAAGCGACATCGACTCGGAAGAGATACCCTAAATCTATTAATCGGAACTAAACGGAAAGAGCGCGCCTGTAGAAGTCGACTCTTAGACCAACTCTGCAGCAGATAGAAGCTGAGTGTGAAAGCTTTTAGTAGGAGCTTCAAAAGTGGTTCACCATGTTGGAAGCCATGCAGTACGTAAACGATGCTGCCGGACGTCTGATACGTGTCAATGTGTCAGTGACGTCAACACTGTGTTCGTGTTGATGACATATATCATTAAGTTGGTGCGACCTTTACACTGGCGTCCCACAAAGCAGAATTTCATCGCCTCTCTCTTTTTAATTTTTTGTTAATCTTATAACTGAACATTTTCAGTTTCATAGGCAAGGGTGGCGGATGTCACTCAGGCTATCAACGAGAAGAGCAGGGACTTTCTTGCCTCCAAAAACTAAAATTACACTTATGCAGACCTTAATAATGCCAATAAACGACCATAGTGATGTATGATACTTCGACCTGAATGCAGATCTCCTTAACAAACTGGACCGCCTTCTCCATAACTGCATTCTGTTTATTTTCAATCTTCGGAAGTATGATCATGTGTATGCATATGCATATACATAAAGCTGAAGAGTTTGTTTGTTTGTTTGAACGCGCTAATCTCAGGAACCGCTGGTTCGATTTGAAAAATTCTTTCAGTGTTGGATAGTACATTTATTGAGGCAGGTCATAGGCATATATATCATCAGGCTAAGACTAATAGGAGCGGAGCATCAATGAAAAATGTTTCAAAAACGGGGGAAAATTATCACGCTACGGGCAATAAGCGACGCAAACGAGGTTGCGTGGGTCTGCTAGTATGTCTATATATATATTTAGACGTGTCAAATGTATAAACATAGGATTAAATGCAAATTGTATTTCATGTGAAAAGCTACAAATTGTACAATTCTATTAGGAATAACGCCCTAAGCAAAATCTGAAATTCTAGTTATTCTCCAAAACAATACGTATGACGTGAACATTGATGGACAACTCGATAATTGGGCTGCCAACTGACAACTCTTGTTGGTGAAAACGTTAACTGATTGGCGGTTTAAAATGCAGTCTGCGTATGGTTTACTCTGTGTTAAGTTAATTAAGGATCTGAAATGCAATACTGAAATCTCAATGCTATTGTTTATTTTAACGTTCCTTCTGACTAAAAGCCCTTTCAAGAAATACAAAGCTAAACCAACTACTAAATTTAGTACTAAAATTTCAAGGAGTATAATTAACAACTATTTTAACGTAACTGAATTCACGACTTATCACGATTGAAAAACAACTAACCTCATAAATACTGGCGTGCTATGAAAATCGATAAGAGGAAAAAGTATTATGTAAGATGACAGGTCTATTTTATTAGTCTTTGCATCGTTTGTGATATGACTTGATAGGCGAGAACTCAGTTTCAATAATTAGTTTGGTAAAATCACGAGCGGGCGGAGCCGTGGGCAACAGCTAGTAATATATATAAAAATGCAACAAATTTTAAATAAATTAAAAATTACATATTAAAAATGTGCAATAAATTGTAATAAAAAGAAAGGAATTTAGTATTCAACCTAGTTTCTGATTTTCTACATTCATTTTTTTGCAAATGAACTGTAGTTAAAACTACCTAAAGTAAATATCAACTTGCAACATTTCCATTTCAATAAATATAGCCTTTAAAATGATGTGTAAATGTTTGCAGGTGTGTAAACATATGGTATTTTGAATTCAAAAGCTCGTCTGCACACTTCCATGAAATGTACTTGTTTTATGTCGACCAATGATGCGATGTTTTAAACCGGTCCAACCATCAATTTCGACAGAATTACTTTGACATGTACCTACGGTTTTATTTCATGTAATTGATAAAGCTGCATATTTTAAGCGTTTTTTATGGCAGTTATTTCGACCACAAATATATAACAATAACATCTAGTTACATAGTTTTGAATTGCTGAACCTTTCTGAATTTGCACTACTTGTGTTTACAGGCTAATTGGCTTCGTAGGACTTTCGGGTTTGGGTTGTATAAAATACATAAAGTATTTTATACAACCTAAACGCATTATGGAAACTGATTCTTTTAGAGTATTGGTAATTGACATATCCTTAAACAAATGAAGTTAGTCATAACTAATCCTAAAGTATCTTTAGCATACTGTCTCTTCAGACAACTGTGAATACAAACTCTTCGTTTCTCAACCAAGAAACGGGAAGCTGTAGAATTTTTTACATAGATTAATTTTTAAATAATCTTTATTGATTTTTTTTATAGAAAACCTCTGGAACTCTAATATCGAGCTCAATATGTAGGCTATAACAGTATGCTGGGCAATTGAAAGCTGATTTTTTATATTAACCATGGAAGGAAACCATACTATTTCTATCTTCTAGCGATGAGCATGAATGAATAGGCACAGTGAGGTAAGAGAATTTTCCTCATATTCAAAAAATATATATTAAGAGGTTTCATTACATCCTCAGCAGTTTTATATGTGTTTGTTTCCTTATATCACATGCTTTGTATTAACTTGCAACGTATGTATGTATGTATGTTAGGGTGGAATTTTGCAACTCAATTTTGACGCTGATATCTTTATTAATTTTTTTTAAACTTAGCTAGTATACAGCGTGACAATGCAATACTATGATGACATGGAACTGATCTGATGCTGGATCTGGAAGATGGGCACAGGAACTCTGTACAGAAACGTCGCAACACCATCAAGTTTGGACTCGTTTAAGTCGTCTTGACGAGTACTTATTTACATAATAGGTCTTTACCTATGAAATTGCCGTTTTGTATGCGATAAGTGAAAGTACTTATTTTTTCAAATGTTTTTATTTTTTTTATTCGAAGTAATCACCCATGCAATCGACGCATCTTTGCCAACGCATTGGCAGTTTATTGATGCCATTCTTGTAAAATTCAGCTGCCTGCAGCTTGGAGCTTGGAGATTGTCTGTTGGACAGACTGTAACGTCCAACAGACAATCTCCAAGCTGCAAGAGCTGGGTTTGGAAGCTCTCCCTTATCCGCCTTAATGGGTGATTACTTCGAATAACAGAAATAAAAAAGTTTGAAAAAATAAGTACTTTCACTTATTGCATACAAAATGGCAATTTCATAGGTAAAGACCTATTATTTGTCTAAAATTCTCGTCGCGGACAAAAAATAATAATTAAAAAGCTTTTAATTTTTAATAAAATAAAGCTCCTATAAAGGTGCAAATATGATAATAATTTCTCAGTGGTGTAATAATAATCGGGTGAAAAGAAAGACCCAGAAAGATATGACGACGGACCTTGCAGAGATTTCTAATCAATGAAAAACAAGATTATACAAATATATTATAATCGATTTGTACATTTGCAATGCCACACAATTAAGTGGTTAAAGCATTGTGTAATGATGTGTGTCAAATATTTTTTATTTATTGCTTTTAGACAAGTTTGTAGATCGCAATAACAATATCGATTTTGGGTTATGTTGTGTAACGCAGTTTACTATTTTTGGTTGTCAATTATATGGGTACGAATGTGTTGATTATGTTGCAAATCAGTTTTGTACATTTGTCGTAATAATATAAAATGGTTCAGGTAAAAATAACAAACTTCAATGTTGAGAAATAAAATTAAAAGAACAATACATAAATTTTAGACGCTTGTGTGTAAATATTGTTATTGTTTTTTATAAATACAAATTAGATCATAAATAAATAAATATTTCAGTCATCTAACACACAACGCCATCTAGTCTCAAGCTAAGCAGAGCTTGTGTTATGGGTACTAGACAACTGATACAAATACATATATACTTTTTTTTTGTAAATACATACATAATATACATAGAAAACATCCAAACTCCGAAACAAATATTTGTAGATCATACAACATTTGGTTCCACCCGGGAATCGAACCCGAGACCTCATGATCAACAGTCGCACACGCCAACCGCTAGATCATCAAATTAAAGACATCTTATCTCATAATTAAAAAAAAAAAACATCGAGATGCCTATTAATGTACAAAGATCGAGACCGCGTGGTTCGGTAGTTCCTCCAGTATACATTTTACTCCTGTTCTATTTGAGGGTTTATGTGTACGTTCATAAGTGATCGCCATTTACGATGGTGTAAGTTCTATAAGTCTCTACACGAGTTAACTACTTTATTTTTATAGATGATGCCTGTATCCTGTGGTTACTCTATTTCCTTTGTGTAACTCCGATGGCAGTTTAGTCCTACGACCTTTGGTTTTTATACATGCACACATACATGCAACCTTATTGTCTCTTCCGCAATATGCTTACTTCTTAGAGAAAAAATACGGTTATTTCGTGGTAACTTATTGGACAATGATAGATTCTATACACAAACTATTAAGAAGCCTCTGACTTCGATTTAATACTTTTTTAACTGTTTATTTTTACTTAAGTCAAAATGACGTATCTTATATATTTATCTCTAAGTATTTAGAAATCAGATACGAAGAAAGGTGACTGTGACTTAGATTGTAACTATATTTACCACAACACTTTTAACCGACTTCAAAAAAGGAGGAGGTTCTCAATTCGACCGAATATATATTTTTCTTGTGTGTATATAAATGTGTGTATAAACGACGAAGTTATCCGCGAGGATAACTTCGTCGTTAATGAACTGATTTTGATGATTATTTTTTTAATGGAAAGGCGATATCCCAACAATGTACCAAGAAGATCTGATGATGGCATCCAAGAGGAATCAATCAATTTGGTCGTTCTAGGAGTCGGTTTTTATTTTGATAAAATTTTACATGTCATAATAACAGTTGCAACTTTGACCTTTTAATAAGTATTTCCTGCAATCGTTTGATGCAACTCTCTCGTGCATATCAACATAAGTATTATTTAATAAAAAACTTGTTATTTTCTACGATGAGCACATATTTAACATTTATCTTATATAATTTATTACAAGTAAATAAAAACACATTTTGATTGGAGCTTAAATTAAATTGCCTAAAGTGTAAAATTACGGGTTTTGATGTCTTTTTAATGTGAATAAAATTATTGGTTCGACGACCTACTGAAGGTCTCGGAAAACCGTCAGACGCGGGTTCATCTTTCGGCTAAGACACCATAGTAAATATTGAATACACTCTATATTATCGTTACAAAATATGCTAATCTTCTAACAGCGACAGATTTACCGTACATTTAAAAATTTAATTTCCATAAGTATTCCGTATCTACATATTTTAGAAAATCCTCATTTCTAAGGATTCTCATTTCTATGTCGATAATATTTAAGAAATGGTTCAGTTTATAATAAATTAGTACTTGTATTATTGATTAGATAATTAATTGCGCTGATAATAGCACAAATTGTGTAAAATTCTGAGAAAACAAAAGTAAGAACCTAAAATACCAAGTCGTGTGGTGTCGTGGGACACCAGTTAGGAACGAAGTTTCATTATAAAATATAACAATACATGTAACTTACAGATGCCGGCTAGGGTACACAGATTGCGCTAAACAAAATTTTTAAAATTATTTTTTTTAATCTTACGCTCTTTTGATTTAACGTTACGGACGTTTTTGACAGCTAGGGTATCCCCTCCGCAACTCTCCATCAGGAACTTCGTTCCAATAATAATGTTTTAAGCGAGTGCATACTAATGCACCTCTTATGCAATTCTACTTTCTTTATAAAGGTCGCCGGTTCAACAACTTAACCGTGCATCAAGGTGATCTAACGGTCCAGAGGTAGGAACACCGCGTCGCACTGAACATGTAATCGGAAATGATGCCATTTCCTATGCTGGGCTTACTGAACGTTAACAGAAAATATCTGAACTGCCTGACTGATTCAATACCTCGTTAGTTTTTGTCATATTACTTTTTTACTATAAAATTGTTTAAAGGTTACGATGCCTTATATATTCCGACTTTTCAAACAAATCTCGTTATACTACAAAAAATATAATGTAAAAGGCCCGAAAGTTTAGAGACAGTATACTCGTATAACTTAAATCAGAAGATGACTTAAGTATCATTAACAGTTGGCTAGTGGAATTACGTCAACTCCGATTAAAACGAAGAAACTGACAAAACCAGTCAATATGTGGACTTTTAAAAATATCGTGAAACTGTAAGAGAGCAATGTATTGGCACTTTTTCTTTTATTGGGACTAATCTCACCCACCCGCCCACCACTGTAACTCCTGTACACCAGGATCAACAGCAGTGACCCACGAACACACCGAGTTATGACACTCGGGAAGTCCCAGGAAAAAAAATTACTGTCTTGGAACCCGCAACGAAATTAATCAGAAGAAAAACAGGAGGAGTTGGAAATATGATAAGTTCACTTCCCTCCTTAGCAAAGCGTGAGACAAAATGAAGTCAAAGTAGGCAGACACCTTTTTTTAAACCGGGAAGCACCACGGATAAAATATTATGGGTCCTAAGTGATGAGCTATATTTGATTACTATAGTATGTATGGCAGAATCGCCTAAACGCACGGAAATTCACCGCAGTTGACACATGACCCTCATAGTATACCGCCCCAGATGTCATTTGTAAGCTATTTAGCATTGTGTTACGTTCATTTCTACCAGTTCTTTCCATCCGTTCACGAACAGATGGAAAGAACTGGTAGAGGTGGCGCCCGTTAGATGATTCGTCCCATCGTTGTTGTCATTCATCCATTAGGTCGTTATAGACATTGGACTGCTGTTGAAACAATTTATGATTTTATCGCGGACTCGTACGCCCAAAAAATCGCATTCCATGTTTTGTAGTCTGGCATAGTACATGGCTGCACGTCTCTGCACCTCGAGATCGACCGGAAGAACACCCGCCAACACCGGTAACGCCTCAGTACTAACCGTCCTATATGCTTTGCACAAGAAGATCAATGCAAGTCGTTGGCCTCGTAACAGTTTGCGACGGACAGCACCTACAGTCGCTCTATCGGCCCATACGGGAGCACCATAGCAAACAGCACCTAAATAAGTAGCTCCATATATGATTTTTAATGTATTAAATGAAAGACCCCATGTGGCAGTTGATATTCTCGTCAGAGCAAAGAAACTTTTTCTACACTTTTCATTAACTGTTCTAATATGTTCGATAAATGAAAAATTTCTTTCTAAAACTAATCCCAAATAACAAACCGAGGTTTTATTTTTAATAGTAACATTTTGAAATTTAATACACGGCGGTGATTTGAGGTTACCTTTCAGAAGTAGCTGGAAGGTTTTATTTGGTGCAAAAGTCAAGCGATTACGTACACCCCATAGAGATACTAAGTTCAAACATCTATAAGCCAGACTCTCAAGCCCCGCTCTAGTATCAGATTCCACCAGTAATAAACCGTCGTCTGCATACGCGTTTAGGGTACATCCGGGTGGTATAGGTATTGTAAGAAAATCGTCGAAGCCTATATTCCACAAGTATGGACCTAGCACCGAGCCCTGAGGACACCCCATCGTATCGCGCCTTCGACACAGAGTGATGCCCTAGTCTCAATTTAGTTGTGCCTTGTGTGAAGTACGAGGTGATAAGGGAATAAATATTTTTAAAGCATCCTCTTGATTTTAATTTTAGCAATAGCAATTATGAACCGACTGAAAAAAATAGGTTTCACCTACGACCCTCTTTTCGACCTCTGAATTCGAATATCCTCAAAAAGAGCTGGGGGCTGATAAGGGCTCCCACACATAACTGCGGATTCGCAACGCATCGCAAATATCTGCGAGCTCGTTCGAATGCACCGCAAGAAATTCACATCGCATCGCATCGCAGGTACAGGGAAGGTGGGGGGACGGTTTCCTAAAATTTTCAAAATAGCCCTAATTTAATTTACAGGGACATCTTTGAGAGCAAAGAACCCTTTGTGGTAAGTAGAGTAGATTGCGAGTGCGTACCTACATACAATTTCTTACAGGTCACGGTAACTTTAAGAGCAAACTACACTCATTTAAATTAGTCGATTCACCATTGTGTCAATGCTCAATACCTGATACTAGCTGTGAACAGTCGGCTCATCATGTTCTCTGGGAGTGTAGTCTTTGGTACAATGAACATAACACAATGCTAAATAGCTTACAAATGATATCTGGGGCGGTATACTATGGGTACCTTGTGTCAACTGCGGTGAATTTTCGTGCGTATAGGCGATTCTGCCATACATACTATAGTTATCAAATATAAGCTCACTTAGGACCCATAATATTTTATCCGTGGTGCTTCCCGGTTTAAAAAAAGGTGTCTGCCTATTTTGACTTCATTTTATCTCCCGCTTTGCTAAGGAGAGAAGTGGACTTATTATATTTCCAACTCCTCCTGTTATTTCTTCTGATTAATTTCGTTGTGGGTTCCAAGACAGTTCATTTTTTCCTGGGACTTCCCGAGTGTCATAACTCGGTGTGTTCGTGGATCACTGCTGTTGATCCTGGTGTACAGGAGTTACAGTAGATACTGCTATAGTGTTTATAAGAATATAATATTTAATTTGGTGCAGCCGATCGGAAGTTATGTGCGTACGTACATATATATACATAAATATGTAAAAATGAATTGCCAAAATATTTTAACAATTCATTTTTATAATAAATAGATAGATATGGTATTTTTGTTGGAAATCAGAAATAAACAGACCTTTCTATTTATTCCAATTTTCAACAAAAAATACCAAGTAAGTACACAGTTAGGGGTCAATATTTCGCAAAGAGATATGAATACAGAATAAATGCGGGAAATTGAAAAAAGTTAGTATATATATTATCCCAGACGGTAGTGAATATTCCGTTAGGAAGCAACTTCATAGAATATAAACAAGGTGATCAAATTATTAATGCAGATTAATAGAGTAACCATAACTGTGATGGTATTTTATAAATATAAGTACAACAATGTGCTATTGTGAAAATAGAGAGATAGTATTAATTAAATTTAGTATTAAATTTAATAATGTTAATAAATCTTTCGACGAGATCATAACTTCAATTATTGACTTGTTTGCTGAAAATATAGATTGATTTATTTTCCCAAGTAGTTTATTTACCAATACATAAAAGTAGTAAAAAATTTAATATATCTACAGATCAAAAAGGAAATTTACCATGACACAGGACAGCAAACAATTAAATTTAAATATCAGTTATCAAAAATGCTTGGACCAGTTTCTGCTATCGTTTACGATTTTGTCTTGTACCCAACTATGGAACAAATTGTATCATACATCACCTGCGGAAATTTGAGACCGATACGACCTTAACAGTGTCAACAGTTTTTCAGATCGACTCATACCGAAATCTTTTTCAATCTCAACAGTAACACGCGGTCGATGTGCGGTCACCGATTTAACTGCAACAAATTCAGACAAGACCATTAGGACACTGTCCTAGGTAGAGCTGTGATTTATAATTATTGTGATTATTTATGTGATTTATTATATTATTAATTTATGAGAAACAAATATTGCGCTCAGTATCATAAGCTCATATGAATTACTGAATGATAAACAAATTAATGTCGTATGGCGTATAAAATCATGCTTTAATCCCTTTCTAATATCAGCTTACCTGAATAACGTAAAAGTGTACTACTATAGATCTATAGATACGTAGGAAATTAAAAGAATTATCCTCCAACTCTTAACCGTTGAGGAGTTGTACATTCTATCATCAGCTCACCTAAATAACTTGAAAGAATTCCACTAAAGGTATCATACATACACATTACGGTTAAAGATTTATTTTCCAACTTCTAACCATTACGAAATCGTATCTTTAATAATCAGTTCATCATCAAGAAATGATGAATACCAGATTTAAATGCCGTAATTGTTTTAGAAAATATATGAAAAACATAGTACGCAACTATAAAATTTGAGGGTTTCCCTCGGTTTCCTTGGGATCCCATCATCAGATCCTGATATGGTGGCAATGGTACTGCTTTGGGAGCATACCCTATGGAATACAAAAAGAATGATCAAAATCGGGCTACTCTGTAAAAAGCTATGCGTAGTCAATCATAAAAAAAATGTACGTTGCCTTGAGAACCTCTTCCGTTTTTTTTGTAGGTTGAAAATAACTAAATATGCATGTATAATATCACATTCATAGTTTTTAGTATAGTTTTTCTCTTTTTTATCTGTTTGACTGTGAGGATTTCAACTGTGATTGCCCCCGTGTGCTAATAAACACATTTAGCAGCAACAGTAAATATAACAGTTCTGCTAAAAGTGTTGTCATCGTCTATCTGCCCTTTTTTAATCTTATTTTCGTCGTTGGGTGTCTGTGATGAAGCAAAATCCTTGGCGGATTTCATTTATCGCTAGCCAGCAGTTTGTCGTCAAATCGTTTCTTTTTGGGAATACTTTATTCAATGCTAGCAAAGCTACTGTTGACAGTAAATTTATAGCTGTTACTAGACTTGATCATACACTTGTAATGTATGTAAGGGTACATACCCTGTTGAATAAAAGCTCACAAAAAATAAACAGGAGTGTTTACAACCGGATTCTAGGGAAACAATAGTGCTTTGGTCTCTTTGCCGAGTCGAGCGATGTTGACATCGTTCCGTCTCTCTACTTCTTTCTTTTCAAAGCTCACGCACATCTGCTATTAGCTCAGCTTAACTTAGCTAAGCTTAATATCTTGGTCAACTTCCAGAATGACCGTGAAAATATTATTTGTTACTCAGTTTATTGCCAGTTGCCAAAATTAAAAGGTGGCGAATCGACATTCTCTTACAAGAGTATGCTCAAATGTATCAGCACCTAAAATCAATATATAACAAAATACAGAACTAACTGATGTCGATATGTACATAAAATATCTGGCAAGAGCTCAATAGAATATATGAATCTGTCTCAGGGCTGCACCCCGTGTGACCTAGCTGAGCCTCTACTGAACTTAGTGAACTAAGTTCTACACTAAGTTTAGTGGAGTTTAGAACTTAGTGAACGTAGTCTAGTGAAGGTTCAGTCAGGTCACATGGAACACGTTAGTTTTAATGTACAAACGTGCTATTCTTCTGTAAAATTTAAATGCTATCACGTAATATTATGTAACTTAGATACATACATAGAATATAGGATTAGATTTCTGTCTGTTACTGTTTACTTTAAAGACTGAAACAAAACCAAACTTATTTCAAACTAAACGATTATTGCCAATAGTC